>CM070521.1:47508309-49977111 GCA_036346375.1 Guadua angustifolia
GCGCAATTTGTACTTAGGACGGTGTGCGTTAGCCACTAATTTCAACCGGCTACCTACCTGCCTAAACTGTGAAAGTCAAAATGTTCGCAGGTGGCAGGTTAAAGATCGAAGAATATTCGCTTGTTTTCGATGGATCAACTGGCTAGCTCGAGTTAATTTTTTTAAAGAAAAAAAAAGAAAAAAGAAAAAAGAGAATACATGATCAAATTAACTAAGTTTGCAGCTAGGCCAGTACCAGCAGTTTAATGAGTATGATGCAGATGACAAAATAGTAAAGTTTTCATTCCAGAGGATTAGTAAAAGCAATAATACATGCTGCAAGGATTGGATTGGATTGGATCATCTGAAGGCAGATAGCGTCTGTATCTTCGGGTACAATTGTCTCAAACTCGCCACCCAAACCCGAACACATGCTGTCCACCCAAACCCATTGAGCTTCACGGACACAGATTTGTGCTCACACCCGAGCTGGATAGGTACTCAATACCCAATGGGTACTCATGAGTAGCATATCATGTACATGATACAATCACACACGTCTTATAGTTTTACAATCACATATAACCATATAACACGATGCCACAATTTAAGTCTAATTACAATCACACATATGTCTTATTTAAATCTTATTACAGTACCACATAACACAATTCACAAGCCTTTTTAATGTATATCTCTAAAAAGTAGGACCAACATGTTATAGGATACCCATTGGATACTCATCATGTGTATGAATTGGTATCTACGGCTATCCTATAATCTTATCGGATATCCATTAGGTACCCTAGTGGTCAGGCAGCATGTATGTGGAAAATGCATGCTTTCTGTTACTTTTCAGAGACAGGACAGGGCTCGTCATGATTGTAATTAAGTGGCCGGTGAGCTTTGCTAGCAGTTGAGCACAAAATATTGACCCAGAGCATCCATCTTCTCCGTTGATTTCGGCCCAAACCCTTGCAGCTGTACACATGTACGTACCATACTTTTCTTCAGCTCAGGCTTCAGAATTCATCAGACGACTCGTATATATGATAATCTATCATAAAACTGCTAGTCAATACCTGCCTACTTAGCTCGCTCTTAGCGCACGCGATTGGATTTTATTGATAACGACAGGATCATTATATTAGTTGAACTATCTGAACCTGCACTGCATGCATATAGGCATTATAGGGTGGTGTTTCGATTGGCAAATCAAGAATTGAGATTTACTGTAATCGATAGTGTGACCGCAGCATGAACTATAGTGAATACTGTTTTTGAGCACTGTATCATGATATCAACCATTGATTCCACTGATCTAACAGTGCTGGTGACTGACGACTACTAAAGTTATAGTCACCATTACCACTAGATACCTTTCCGCAAATCAATCAATCAACGCGCAAGATAGCAGTAGTACTACTGCAAATATAATAGTAATCCTAGGATTACTATTAATTGTAGCATTGTCTTCATCTCATTGTCTAGTCTACATCTAACACCATCGATATCTAGTACTACTGCAGTAGTAATCATTAGTGTTGAATTAACGATTACATGGAGATGTACACATAGGCTCTTCTTTCTTCGCAAAGAGATGTACTTTAAGATAAGGTTTCACCGCAAAGTAGGGTAATGAATTAAGCGATGAATATGTAGAGTTGACATATTGATTCTCACGATTGAGGTAGCTAGGTTCGTCAAAATTAAAGCACGCGCTGCTTCTTAATTCGCGTCGGAGACTGTTAGACAATAGTAACAAATGGTGCCTCACAGGTTGACATCTGATCCGATGTGATTGGTCTTGACTAATGCTATAATAGGGTTTTAATTTCCTGATGGATTATCTAGATGTGCCTTCTGATTGCATGTGTTGCCAAAGTTACCTTTCAATTTCATAGATATGATACGCACCTTTGCTATAACAGTAACGCAATTCTCCGTTACTTGAAAATTAAGGTTATCCTGGAGTTTAGGATGGCCAATTCTCGGTGAAATCTCATTATCAAGCTTTGATTAAACGTCACGTCCTAAATTTGAATAAACGACTATGGAAACTTCGAGTTCCTTTAAAAATCAAGGTGCTTTTGTGGTATCTTAGGAGCGGTGTGATTCTCACCAAAGACAATTTAGTAAAGCGAAATTGGTAAAGAAACACAACATGTTGCTTTTGTAATGAACCTGAGACAATTAAGCACCTGTTTTTTGATTGTCGATTTGCGCAAAAGGTTTGGTGCTTCATATATTTAGCTTTTGGAATATCTCGTCCGACGGGTGTAGCAAACATGTTTGGAAGGTGGTTGGAGGTTTTCGATAGTAACGGTAGAAAACTCGCTCTTCTTGGCGCTGCTGCTACGTGTTGGTCTTTATGGTTAAGCAGGAATGATAAGATATTTCAAAAGAGAAATATGTCTTCTCCATTGCAGGTTATTTTTTCTATTACTCACTGGCTCCGTACGTGGGCTGTATTGCACAAGGTGGAGACACGATCTACTTTGGTGGCGGCTACTCATCGTCTAGTTCGGGTGGCTATGGACTTCTATTCCCAGGCACATGGGTGGCGGTTTAGTCTTCGGATTGCTAGTCACTAGTGTGTGCGTTGTTTTTTCCTTTCTTTTATTTCAGTTCTTTTTGGTTGTGTACTTGTTAGCGAGCCTAAGTAATTTCAGGACTTGTATTGTCTCGATGTAAGTTTCTTGAGATTAATAAAATGCTTCCTTTATCAAAAAAAAAATCCTGGAGTTTAGGAGGAAATTAAGATTGAAGAGCTGATCGATCTAGAGAAGGTCAGGAAAGGATGGATGAATACACCTACCTGGGTGTGAAACGTCTATACATTGTGAGGAGCAGGTAGCTAGCTATCTCGCTTTGTCAAAAGTATGGAATTTTTTTCAAGACTACAAAAAGTTTAGTTTTGTATATATATGTAGTACGTACGTGCGTACGTAGCATTGACAAATCACTAGCTAGAAAATACACGCAGTGACGATGCAAAGTTGCAGGCTAGCTAATTGCAGCCTATGTCCAGACCAGTTTAGTTGTAATTGGATTCATTAGCTAGCTTGGAAGAATAAGACGCACGTACGTAGCTTTTTCCCTGCCCCGTGCGGCTCTCTTATCCATGGTGATTTTAAAACATGAGCTATAGGGTTTAGTTGGCCTGACACAAGTCCCGATGTTGACCACCGCAGCATAAGCTAGTTCTAATTCCGACTAGCTCTCTGGGGTGCGTGTTTCGTGCCAAGACAAGCGTTGAAGGTTAATTAATTCTGTGCTTTAGTTGCCTGGTTACACATCAATAAGCTGCAATTGATGATATCATTGAGTTAGACTTTCTTATATACAGGTTGTATGCATGGGTTGTATAGTCAACTATATTTGCAAACGTCGCCACACGTGTAGACAGTCCTATAACTTTTTTTGTCAGCCAGAAAATGTACGACACTAAATTGCACGCATACTACCTATATTAAAGGTGAGGTTCCAGCCTAGCTAGCTCATCTGTGTCATCATTCGTGTGTCGTCACTCGTGCTCTATCAGCTCTTTTATAAAAAGGTCTTTCAAAAAATTCGAAATTGTGTTTAAGATCCTCTTTTGCACCAAAAAAAACCTATGATTCCACAAGTTCAAGTCTAGCTCCTTCTCGAACCATTTTGCAAAAAAAAAATCTAGCAGTGTCGGTGTTTTGTATAACCGTAAGTGGCAGTTGTAAGTATAGGGATCGCGCGCCCTCCTCGAATGGTTAGGCGAAGGAGCCTCGGATGAACATTGGATCGAGTGAGGAGACTCAGATTATCTTGGTTGGGCCAACGTCCTTACTTCAGTTTGTGGTGGTGGATCTCGTTGATCGGGTATGGCGGATTACATGCGAGGACTTCTCGTCCGAACGGCAAAGCTCAGGAGCTCGATGGATTGTTCGTTGGAAACAGCGAGGTGGGATATGGAAGAATGAGGGAATCGCTCGTTCTTGGGGACCCACCTCCTTTATATAGTCGGAGGGGCGGGTTACACGAAAGTTTGGAAAAAGAAGTAGGGATATGCTATGCTCAAGCCTTGGTCTTCGATCACGTGATTGACGGTTCTTTGTTTACTCCATCTTGGGTTGGTAGACACAAGGATGGTGCCTCATGGAAAGGCGAAGGTCGCCTTGCACTTTGCTTGTCGAGATGTCGACGCCGTCAGGCTCTTAGATGTAGCGTCGCCTCGAGTTGAAGTCGCTTCATCACCGTACTGGCCAGAAATGATGGATTCGGCAGCTTGATTCAAGTGGCTCGCCACCTTGAAGGGCCACCTGTTCAAAGCATGGTTGTCGCGGCCCACGAGGCAGGTGTCGGCTTAAGCGCCGATCGATGATGTGGCGGGGTCGTCCAGTGGAGCCCTTGGGGCTCGACCCTGCCCGGTCGGGCCAGCCGTGGGCACCGACTAGCGCATCGCAATCGAGCGCCCTAGGAGACCTGGTCGGGTCGAGAGTCCTTGGGGCTCCTTGGGGCTAAGGCCAGGCCCAGAGCATTTATTCGGCGATCCGGCCAACCTAATATTCAATGATAATCCCATTCTTCTTTGCTAAACGGAGACTTGGTAATATCCTCTCCCGCCTCCCAAGAAGATCGCCATGATTCGGCTCCGAACCCAGATGACTGAGAGACATACGAGCATGTATACTTTGCTGTGGGGTACCCCTGGTATGAGTATTCGTCAAGCAGTTTCAAAAAATTTTATCAAGACCTAAACCACACCTTTTTGCAAAAAGAGTTCTTGAGGTTCCAGAAAATTACGTCCAACCTTGAACCGAAATTTACTTGGCGCGACATATGTTGCACGGTTCTACTTGATTTGTTCGTAAAGTAAAACCGAAAGCTTCTTTAACCAATGCCTCGATCCACGTAGTATACAGAGCTTGTCAGTACTAGGATCCCCCAAAAAAAAGAGAATTTTTACTGTGCACTACCATGGTAGTATATAGCGGCAGTAGAAATTAAATCTGACTGTTGATTTGTCGAGGGCATTCTGGTCTTTTGGCTTAGGGTCGGGGCGGTGCTGAATGCCATTTTGCTCAATTACCATTATACCCCTCCACGAGACACAGGGTTGGGTGCTAGCTCAGAAAATTATTTACCATTATACCCCTCCAAGGGTTATACTACCCATATTACACATGGTAGTATAGTCAAATCTAATCTAATCTCAACCTTTAGATCTAAAGAAATGGACGGTCCATATTCATTCTTGTGTACCGTAAAAAGAGCTCAAAAAAAACCCCACACGCACAAACTTTGTTGGTGAAAATAAATGTCTTCGATTCATTCCAACGAAAAGTAGTAGACGTGGGCTCTAAGATGAACAAATCTTTGTCCAACCAGCAACTCCTCCTGAGACCTGAGATACTGCACTGGGCTCAAACTTAATATTAGGCCATCACAGCCGAGCAGCTTTGTTCAAAGCCTGACAAATATCTGTTCTCGAATCCGTCTTTTTGGACAGGCCTGTCTGACGCAGCTCCCTACCTTCAATTAAGTGTTGCTGTATAAACTAACAAAAAATCAGATAATGCAGGAGATCGATCCGAAACTTCCATTGAATGATATTATAGTAATGATACACAGTCAAACTGCGCGCATGCATCAGCACCATAAGCTTGATTTCTTGACCAACAATGACATCATTACATTACCTATATGCGCAGGATTTGGAGAGCAACCGGGGCATCCAGGTGTCACCTTAGATTTTGCAAAAAGCCCTCCGTTTCTCCGAAATTACAGACAGTCCCTCTACGATTTTTTTGAGACAAGAATTTTTTTTCTTGGCGTTTAGGTCCCTCGCCCGGTATTTTTACGGAAAAACCTCCCTTAGTTTGAATCGCGAACAAGCCTTTTTCTAATTTTTCAGATAGCTAATGTGTCCAAAAAATAACATCCGGTCCCCGCTTCTTACGTTCGGGTCCTTTCTCCGCTTTTCCCGAAAAAATGTTTTCGCCACCGAAAAACCTGGAAAAATTTTTTCGCCACCCAAAAACCCTAAAAATATTTTCGCCACCAAAAAATGCGATTCATCAAGTTTTATAGCAACTTATGTATTTGCTAACGGATCGTGACCGCGGGTTTTAAAAAAATGTAGATTCGTCATGCATTTATATGCGACAGTGGATTCGCCAAGGAGTCCTAACGACCCATTTTTTTAACGAACGCAACTAAAAAACCGGAAAAAATATTTTCGACGCCCAAAAAACGGAAACAATGTTTTCGTCCCACGGATTCGCCGGTGGGTCCTAACGACCCACTTTTTTAACAAGCGCAACAAAAAACCGAAAAAATGTTTTCAAGCTAAAAAACGAAACAATGTTTTCGTCGCTAAAAACACGGATTCATCGAAGGTTTATATCAACTTATGGATTTACTAACGGGTCATAATCGCAAGATGCTATCGAATTCAGCCGACGCGAAGATAGCGCCGCTTCCCACCTAGTTAGCATTAGAAAGGCCATTAATCCTCGCTTCTACATGGATGGACCGTATTTCTAATTATAGATTTACAAGGAAAAAAAGAGTAATAGGACAAAGGGTTGCAAGCAAAGGCACCAGATGGCCATAATCATCGTGCATACTTGGTTTTCTTTTCTTCGCTCATGTATGATGATTGCCTTTCATGTAGACCAGGAATTAATTTTGGGCTTTAGTGGCCAGCCACGACCCGACACAAAAAATGGGTCAAGCACGATTCAAGACGAAAACAATGGGCAGTGCCGCACGCCGAATGGCGTATGTGGGGCCTAAAAGCACCGCACGATGGACCCAAGACGGCCAGAATCAGTAATTTATATTTTTCAGGTCTTTCTTTGCTCATATGAATTTATACTCTACATGAAAGTTGTAGAGAATTTCGAGACGCGCTGCTTCTTAATTCGCGTCGGAGACTGTTAGACAATAGTAACAAATGGTGCCTCGATCCACAGGTTGACATCTGATCCGATGTGATTGGTCTTGACTATTGCTATAATAGGGTTTTAATTTCCTGATGGATTATCTAGATGACTAGATGTGCCTTCTGATTGCATGTGTTGCCAAAGTTACCTTTCAATTTCATAGATATGATACGCACCTTTGCTATGACAGTAACGCAATTCTCCGTTACTTGAAAATTAAGGTTATCCTGGAGTTTAGGAGGAAATTAAGATTGAAGAGCTGATCGATCTAGAGAAGGTCAGGAAAGGATGGATGAATTTACCTACCTGGGTGTGAAACGTCTATACATTGTGAGGAGCAGGTAGCTAGCTATCTCGCTTTGTCAAAAGTATGGAATTTTTTTTCAAGACTACAAAAAGTTTAGTTTTGTATATATATGTAGTACGTACGTGCGTACGTAGCATTGACAAATCACTAGCTAGAAAATACACGCAGTGACGATGCAAAGTTGCAGGCTAGCTAATTGCAGCCTATGTCCAGACCAGTTTAGTTGTAATTGGATTCATTAGCTAGCTTGGAAGAATAAGACGCACGTACGTAGCTTTTTCCCTGCCCCGTGCGGCTCTCTTATCCATGGTGATTTTAAAACATGAGCTATAGGGTTTAGTTGGCCTGACACAAGTCCCGATGTTGACCACCGCAGCATAAGCTAGTTCTAATTCCGACTCTCTGGGGTGCGTGTTTCGTGCCAAGACAAGCGTTGAAGGTTAATTAATTTTGTGCTTTAGTTGCCTGGTTACACATCAACAAGCTGCAATTGATGATATCATTGAGTTAGACTTTCTTATATACAAGTTGTATGCATGGGTATAGTATAGTCAACTATATTTGCAAACATCGCCACACGTGTAGACAGTCCTATAACTTTTTTGTCATCAGCCAGAAAATGTACGACACTAAATTGCCCGCATACTACCTATATTAAAGGTGGGGTTCCAGCCTAGCCAGCCCATCTGTGTCATCATTCGCGTGTCGTCATTCGCGCGACCCAAACTACACTTTTTTGCAAAAAGAGTTCTCGAGGTTCCAGAAAATTACGTCCAACCTTGAACCGAAGTTTGTTTGGCGCGACATATGCTGCACGGTTCTACTTGGTTCATAAAATAAAACTAAAAGCTTCTTTAACCAATGCTTCAATCCACGTGACGTTACCATTGTGCGGTATGCCATCCGCATCTAGTTTACCTAGCAGCATGAAGCCACATACAAGCTCCAGCAATATAGACCACTAGATGTATAAAGGTCTTTGATTCATTCCAATGAAAAGTAGTAAACGCGGGCTCTTAAGATGAACAAATCTTTGTCCAACCAGCAACTCCTCCTGAGACCTGAGATAATGCACTGGGCTGAAACTTCGTTTTAGGCCATCACAGCCGAGCAGCTTTGTTCAAAGCCTGACAAATATCTGTTCTCGAATCCGTCTTTTTGGACAGGCCTATCTGATGCAGCTCCCTACCTTCAGTTAAGTTTCTTAATTGAGTGTTGCTGTATAAACTAACAAAAAATCAGATAATGCAGGAGATCGATCTGAAACTTCCATTGAATGATATTATAGTAATGATACACAGTCAAACTGCGCGCATGCATCAGCACCATAAGCTTGATTTCTTGACCAACAATGACATCATTACATTACCTATATGCGCAGGATTTGGAGAGCAACCGGGGCATCCAGGTGTCACCTTGCGATTTTGCAAAAAAGCCCCTCCGTTTCTCCGAAATTACGGACAGGTCCCTCTACGATTTTTTGTGAGACAAGAATTTTTTTTTCTTCGCGTTTAGGTCCCTGGCCCGGTATTTTTACTGGAAAAGCCTCCCGTTAGTTTGAATCGCGAACAAGCCTTTTTCTAATTTTTCGGGATAGCGAACGGGTCCAAAAAATAACATCCGGGTCCCGCTTCTTACGTTCGGTCCTTTCTCCGTTTTTCCGAAAAAATGTTTTCGCCACAGAAAAACCGGAAAAATTTTTTCGCCACCCAAAAACCGGAAAAATATTTTCGTCACCAAAAATCTTGATTCATCAGTTTTATAGCAACTTATGTATTTGCTAACGGATCGTGATCTGGGTTTTTAAAAAATGTAGATTCGTCATGATTTATAGCGACCGTGGATTCGCGGTGAGTCCTAACGACCCATTTTTTTAACGAACGCAACCAAAAAACCGGAAAAATATTTTCGAGCGCCAAAAAACGGAAACAATGTTTTCGTCCCACGGATTCGCCGGTGGGTCCTAACGACCCACTTTTTTAACAACGCAACAAAAAACCGAAAAAATGTTTTCAGATAAAAAAAAAACAATGTTTTCCGCCAAAAACACGGATTCATCGAAGGTTTATATCAACTTATGGATTTACCAACGGGTCATAACCGCGCATGCTATCGAAATTCAACCGACGCAGCATAGCGCGCTTTCCCACCTAGTTAGCATTAGAAAGGCCGGCTAATCCCCGCTTCTACATGGATGGACCGGTATTTCTAATTATAGATTTACAAGGGAAAAAGAGTAATAGGACAAAAGGGTTGCAAGCAAAGGCCTGTATGGCCATAATCACTGCATACTTGGTTTTCTTTTTCTTCTGTTCATGTATGATGATTGCTGCCATGTAGACCGGAATAATTGTGGGCTTTAGTGGGCCAAGACCGACCCGCACAAAAAATGGGTGACACGACTCGCACGAAAAACAATGGGCGTAGCGGCACGGCGAATGGCGTGGGTCAGGGCCTAAAAGCCACACGATGGACCCTAGACGGCCGAATCGTAATTTATATTTTTCAGGTCTTTCTTTGCTCATATGAATTTATACTCTACATGAAAGTTGTAGAGAATTTCGAGACGCATCTTTTCCATTTGAGCAACATATGAATTTATAAAAAAATATTTAGTGCACTGTATAGTTTCGGACCGACGCCACATCTCTTGGTAATCTGCATTTTTCAGTGTCTTCCTTCGCTAATATGAATTTATACTCTACATGAAAGTTGTAGAGAATTGTGAGACACATCTTTTTCATGTAGACAACTTTTCCATTTGAGCAACGTATGAATTTATAAAAAAATATTTAGTGCGCTGTATAGTTTCGGACTGACGCGACATCTCTCGGTAATCTGCATTTTCAGGATCTTTCTTTGCTCATATGAATTTATACTCTACATGAAAGTTGTAGAGAATTTCGAGACACATCTTTTTCATGTAGACAACCTTTTCATTTGAGCAACGTATGAATTTATAAAAAAATATTTAGTGTGCTGCGTTCTCTCCAGTGCCGTGTTCGGACCGGCCCGGCCCGACAGTAGCCCGCCGTGCCTTTGGGCCATGCGGGGCCTTGATTTTTGCCATCCGTGTTGGCCCGGCCTGGCACGAAGAAATGACCGGACCGTGTTGGCCCGTTTCACGCAGGCCCGAAGCACAACGGGCTCGGGCCATGCCGGCCCGACACGGCCTAAGTCCCACCTCTACTGCCATGTATCCTCAAGGAAATTAATCCAAGTCTTGACTACACCAGCCTCCACATTACATGAGGCAACAGATTTTGAAAGTTTATTCTCCTTAATTATTTAATGCCAGAAGAAAACAAAATATCAAGCTGATCGATACTCTGACAACAGAAAGCAATCATCAATATCATAAAAATATATTATTGGAAGAAGACTGAAACAGGGGTCAATCGAAAAGTATCCGAACATTCACTTTTAAACTAAAGATAATCTGGTTGCTTGTTTCATCAAATTGGTCCCTCTCTTCCCTTGTTTGCTTGAGCCATCCAACAGCAACATTAAGTTCTTCCCTCATTTTCTTGAGCCGTCCAACAGCAATATTAATGAAATATTGACCAGTTGATGGAGAAGTCTAAAAAAACTTTAAGATCAAAACTGAAGTCTACCTTTAGCATAATAATAAGAACATAACTCCATCAAAGAGACACTTGGCCCCTTCGCAGGAATGGAAGTCTTCTAGTCTACTTTACATAAATATAAACAATAATATTAGCTATATTAATAAGTACCAGCGGAGTTTAATGGTGAAGACGATTTTCCCATTGTGATAGGGTGTTTCTTCCGATTCTTACCTTTTCAATTGCACTCAATTCATTCTCCTTATTGGTACGAAAGTTAAGAGTCTCCTCTTTCTGACGTCTGAGTATGCTTAATAAAATTTGGAATGTCTCCTTGAAGTTTTTCGTACCATGAATGGATCAGTTCAAAAATACACCAAACAAACTCCAGAAAAATCATGAAACCACAATAGAGGACAACGTAGCAAATACTTATTGATAACTGCCAATCTAATGATAGCGAGCCAAGTGTACACATTTCTAACGAAAGGCATAGAAATTTTGAACATAGTTCTGCGAATCCAACAAAACTTAATTGAGCCACACAAATCTAAAGTGGAGCTACAAAACTTATATTTCTGCGGTGAATATTGGCAAAGTTTGATGTGCATAGTCATATGTAATATAGTGGAATTGTAATGCTTTTCTTTTCAGAACATACATCATACATCTTAATAGAATGAGAATAAATCTTAATACAATGAGAATGAATCCTGGAGAGAACATAAACTTGAAGGAACATAAATTTATAAATAAGCAGCCTTATGGCTTGAGTTCAATAAAGTAGCAGCGGAAATGAAATAACAATAGCTAACAGATAAGCCCATCCATTAGCCAAACAGGCAATTGACTGAAGTACACATCCTAACAATCCGGATCACTTTCATTGTAACCACAAGCAAAGAACTTGTAGTCACCTTCAGCTTATGCGCACTTCTTTATGAAAAGTTAGGATGTTGCAAGGGCAAGTACAAAATATACTTCGCAAGTCTTGGAAATTTAATACATGTTAACTATATGCAAGGTAGAATAATTGAAGGCACAATAAGGCTCTTTTAGCATAAAGCAATGTTTAACTTTAAATATAAATAGTAATTTCACAAAGCATCATTTGACCAAAATATAATTGAATAATAATTGAATTTGATATGACAACTAAACAGGTTCCACCCACCTGATTGGCTCCAACCGCTAAACCACAAACCGAGAGTTTCATCCACTCGCGGATTCCCAACCATCATTTTTATTTAAAAATAAAACCATATAATCTACAATGTGTAAGCGTACCTCACCTGCTCTTGACCGTGGACACAGCTAGTTAAGTAGTTTTAACTTTGCAGAGTGTGTACATCTTTATCCACCAGATATGATTATCTCTTGTTGCCATGCAATTAACATACTTTCTTTGGTGTATCGGCAGAGAGATCACGACAAGGACTTTACAATGTACAACCTTGGTCCTTAATTGATTAGGGCGGAACATTCACTTTCAAGATCTCATGCTTCTTGCACGACTTACATACTACCACTATTAACCTCGTTCGCTAAGGTTTCACCACCGATAGGGTTACATCCACCTAGTCAGAAGCCTCCTCTTGCGTCATGTAGGGAAAAATCTGTCTCTAACCGACACCCACATTCCACTAACTAGCGAAGCCAATAACGAGACACACAAAATAATTAGCCAAGTCATACCCATATAGACTTGTGGTTGTATGGTAATGCTTGCTCCGTGATAACACACGCTTTGGTCCTCAATTGATTGGGACGGAACATTCACTTTCAAGGTCTCGTGCTTCTTGCACCCGCCAAACATCCATCCTCTAAACCATATTTTTCACTTTATTTCATTTAAATGTAACACCCTGGGCCAAATTTCGCTCATGGCCCAACCCACCGTGGGGGCGGACCCACGCATGCATAGCACCCCACTTACACTTTCATCCCTACTTCGTGTAAAAGGGTTAACCCAGAGGTGCTATATATGCTACTACAATTCACTTTGTACAAGCAATGTGGAACTAATCATACCACCACTCCATATAGGCCACATAAGCCTTCACATTAATGGGCTGGGGTATTACACTCACCCCCTTAAGGGCTGACACCCTCAACAACACACCGTATACACGGCAGATATCCAGAACCATCCCTCGGTACACGGCCATGCATCTAGTGCCAACACATATGCCATGCCATATGGCCACTCCAAGCCCACATGCACCTATGCAACGAAGGTTGATATTCTGATACCATCTGTAACACCTTGACCCAAATTTTGCTCATGGCCCAACTCACCGTGGATCGGGCCTACGTATGCATAGCACCTCTATAGAGGCCTTATGTCCCATACCAAACTTGTAGAAGTAAGGTTGTACTTTACATTCAGTAACTCACAGACCGGTTCTTAATTGACTAGGCAAGCTTTTCACAAAAGCATCTTTGATTGGCACAAATTTCCAAAAAGATCCTAATTCAGGTCTAAACTTGTCTAAGCCAGCTAATATGTAGCACTAGTCAATACAATATTAATGTACCAACTAGTGAAATTTTTCTTAAGGTGACAAAGTATATGGATCATCAAAATCAAATGGGATCATAACAATTAGAGTAACAAAGCATTTAAATCTAGGATTTAAATTACATTGACAAAAATTACGTATGCAGTAATTTGAATTGAAATATAATTTAAAATTTAAGGATCAACATGATCAAGGATGTAACTTGCCTGTTCGTAGACAGGGTGCTCTAAGTAAGTGGTCGCAAACTCGTCCGGATCTTTGTAATCTATACGTTGCAAAAAGCATAAAAGATCAAATAAATCCAAATAAAATCCAATAAATAACAAAAATATTATAATAGGAAATTTATAATTTTATAAATTTTAGAAAGAAAAACAGATCCAATTGGAGTTCGAGCGAAAAGATCGGACCATCGGAAGATTAAAATAGAGTAATTACAAAAGAAAAAGAAAAAGAAAAACAAAACACTGTTTTGGCATTCTAGCAATGCATTTGGTGTATGGGTTTCAGGGTTTGGCTACAGGCAAATGTGTTCGGCTGGTGCTGCGCGTGCTTAGCTAAAACTGCACAGCGCTGAGGCGCCTCGGCTTGGGTAGGACGGCAGCGCTCCAATGGTTTGTTTGGCGAAAATGAAGTGACCACGATGTAGAGCTCGTCGAGGTGAAGTCAGCGAAGAGCTCAGTTTCAGCTATGGTGGTCGGACGACGACGCAAGACAGTGATTTCTGCCATTTAACCAAAAAGAAACAATGGCACAATTAGTCGCATACACAAGAGAAAAGGTGAAGTTGATTTGAGGGGAAACGATGAGGACAACCTTGCGTGCAAGATGACCCGCTAAATTTTGAGGAAGCAAGCTCCGAGACGAAGATGGGTGTCGAGAGCGCGGCGGCCGGTGTCGAGACAGAGCTAGGGTCTTTGGTTTGTTTCGAGCGTTTGGATGAGGGAGAGAGGCCGAGAGTAGCCAAAATGGAATCGTAACCACACGGCAAACTCGGTGCTCCAATTTGTAGAATGAACGGAACACTGGATTGACGGCAATGGGCATGGGTAGTGCGACGGTGAACAGCACAAAATGTGGCATTATTGCACAGATGATGGGTGAAACGGATGGGAAATGGGGTAGTGGGGTAGTGGAGATGAGGGCCTTCATTGACTTTGATTGCTCATTTAAACGAAGAGAAACATGCGTCTTTTGGAGCTCCATAACTCGGCCATGGCTGCTCTCGGCTCTTGCCTGGTTCGTGCGCACGGGAAGAAGAGGTGGGGGTGACCTGGGCTGGGTCAAGGAGTAGGCCCAGATGAGGGGAGTTGGGTGGGCTGGAGGAAATTGGGCTTCGGCCCAGATTAGGTGTACGTTTTAAATTTTATTTTCAAATTAAATAATTCTAGAAATACAAACAATCTTTTAAAAAATAGAAAATAAGGTTAAAAAATTTGTAAAATACACAAAAATTTCTGAAGACATTTTGAGCTTAGTAATTTTAGCTTAAATTTTGAGTTTTAATTTTAATTTTAATTACTTTTAGCTTTTTGAACGTGCTTTTAAAAGATATAAAATTTAAACGGAATCCCAAAATAGAAAAATAATTAAATATAAAAAATTAAGAATTTTTAGGGTGTTACATAAATAACAACAACAATACCAATTGCCACAACTTTACAAATAAGTTTAAACAATATTGAAAATGATTTCCATAATGGCATATTAGCAAAACGCTTAAGCTAGACTAAGCATCTACCGTCCCATGCTACTCTACTGGTTATCACCAAATAAAATAGCTAAATATCATCTAGGGTGACAAAAGGTTCGACACGATCAATACTCATAAGGGTATAACAAATTTTCGAATTTAACTATACCTTAAAACTATATCTAAAGTACATTGCATAAAAGTAAGCATGCATAATTTAAAATAATATAAGCATTTTATAAAATTTAGGATCAACATATTCAAGAAAGACTTGCCTTCGTTGCCTCCTGCTGGTTCTACCTCCGACTGTTGATTCGACTGAGCTTCGATTGCGTCGTCCATACGACAAATGAGAACAAATAAATAAAATAAATTCAAATAAAATTGAAAATTTGAAAAGAATAGTACTGAAAGGTAGACCTTGAATTTAGATAAATTTAGAAATTTGAATCACTGAAATTGGAGCTCGAAGATTCTTAGATAAAAAATCAGAGAAAAAGAAAAAAGACGACACGTGGTATGACGTGATTGGCTGAAATTTGGAATTTTAGAAAAAAAAGATAAAAAAAGGAATGTCAGCTGACACGTGGGGCCCACGCGTTAGTGGCACGGCTCATAATGGACTGCGTCCACCGAGGGGACCAAGCGCGACATGCCGAGCCATGCTGACGTGGACGCCACGCAATGACTTTAGGGCAGACGTGGTAGCCGAAGCAGCTGCCATGAGGCAGATGATGTGGCACGGCCAGGGTGATCGCCATGTCAGCCCTTGGGTCCGAGGTGGCGCCGACGCAGCCCAACGCGAGGGCGAGGCGGCACGGCCTTGAGGTGGCCTCCACACAGCAAAGCGTGGCGCTGATGTGGAGTGGAGCTGCACCGGCGCGACACGCGGGAGGTGGGGAAGATGAGGCTGCTAATGGGCAAAATCACGACGAATCGGCTTGGGCTTGGGGGCAAAAGACAAAGGAAGTCACGGAGACTTCAACGTTGCAAGCGACGGTGACAGAGGCACACCCACAGTGAGAAACGGCTGCAAAGAAGCTCACGGGCATGGCATCGCTAGAGGTGAGATCGGGGCAGCGATTCCGAATGGCAAAACTTGGGAAAAGGAGAGGAACGGGTGCAGCGCGATTTAGAGTGTGTACAATGATGGATGGTAATGGTGCATAATATATCTCGCATCATCATAGACAACACTAAAAATAACTCATCTGATGGATCGTCTACATATAGTTATACGCGATGATGCTCTTATCCAAATAACAAATCGTCTATCTGATAGTACATAAAATAGAAAGGCGTCTATAAGCCATCTGTTAAATAGTAGACAATAGCTTTCTCTCTCCTCCTTCTCTCTCCTCCACATCACCTAAAATTCTAGATGGCATGAACTTACAGACAGCTGACATGTACCATTGTACATACCCTTATAGGCGCGAGGACCAACAAGACCGCCTTGGATCTGCGACAACGACCACGAATCATGCGGAATTGTGGAGGGATTCGACAACGTGGCATGGGCGACATGGAGATGAAGGTTGAGACGGCTGACACCTTGAGGCCCGATGCCATGGCACAGTGGTGAATGGCCGTCTTGACGAACTCACGAGGAAAGCGAGGCATCAACCGGTAGAAGCGGCAGTGTGCGCGGATGGCTAGGGAGATGGGTCGGCTAGGCTAGTGGCCCGAGGAAGAAAAAAGTAGAGGCCGAAGAGAAAAAGTGGGTCGAAAAAGAAGGAAATGCCCCTGAAATTTAAGAAATAAAAAAGGTTTTGCAAATTAGGAAATTCTAGAAAATGGAAAAAGGGTGAAATAAATAGCAAATAATTAAGAAAAATCCCAAAAGATTCTCAAAAATACTTTTAAGTATTTGGAACCTAAATAAATTATATTAAACTCATTTAAACTTATAATTTTGATTCAATTTGATTTGCTTGCACTTGATAGCTTAATTTAAATTCTTAAAAAATTTAAAACTTAAGGAAAATTTTAAAAGGCTAAAATTTGGAAATTTACAATATGAAATTAATTCCTCAATTAATTTAGCACCACATGAATTAAATTTGGAAGATGTCTACGTATGAATGATATACATACTGTACATTAAAAATAGTGGATTCCCAGCCAGATAGGCTGGTAGCCTAGGCATGTCACTGGCTTCACGCAAAAGCCCTCTAAAAATTACAGAATTATGTTGAGGAACTTTGAAAATTCTGAAATTGCGTTTAGACCTCTTGAAAATATGTATATTAAAGATAGTGGATTCCCAGCCAGGCAGCCTAGGCATGTCACTGGCTTCACGCAAAAGCCCTCTAAAAATTACAGAATTACATTGAGGAACTTTGAAAATTCTGAAATTGCATTTAGACCTCTCCGAAAATTCCATCAATTCCGTTCAAGTCTCCAACTGGCTCTTTCACAAAAAAAACCTTTTCAAAAATTCCAAAAATGTTTTTAGGTCCTCCTGCCGCCTCTTTTGAAAAGAAAATCTCGTGGTTTCACAAGTTCGAGTTTAACTCCTTCTGAAGCCCTTTTGTGAAAAAAAACTCACGGTTTTAGAGAATTTTATCCAGAATCGGACCACGCTCTTTTGCAAACAAAAAAAAACAAACTTCAAAAAAATTGCGTCCATCCCTAGGACAAAATTCTCCTGGCACAACATATGCCGTGTCGCTCTACTTGGTTAGTAAACTAGGAAATAATACGTGTTTGCAAAAAGATAAACAAGAAATGTATGCACTACTTCTTTCTACAATTTAATTATGTAGTAAATTCAAAATAAGTTCAATAGGTCGAAATTGCTGCATATCTCAAAGAATGGCGTCTTGATCCATGCTAACGTGGACACCACACGACGGCTTTAGTGCAGACGTGGTAGTCAAAGCAGCTGCCATGAAGGAGATGATGTGGCACGGCCAGGGCGATTGCCACGTCAGCCCTCGGGTCCGGGGTGGCGCCGACGTAGCCCAACGTGAGGCGGCACGGCCTTGAGGTGGCCGCCACACGGCAAAGCGTGGCGCTAATGTGGAGTGGGGCGGCACCAGCGCGACACGCGGGAGGCAGGGAAGATGAAGCTGCTGCGGGGCAAAATCACGACGAATCGGCTTGGGCTTGGGGGCAAAAGACAGAGGACGTCACAGAGACTTCGACGGTGGCAGAGGCTCACCCACAGTGAGGAACGGCTGCAAAGAAGCTCACGGGCATGGCATCGCTAGGGGTGAGATCGGGGCGACAATTTCGAATGACAAAACTCGGGAAAAGGAGAGGAACGGGTGCAGCTCGATTTATAGGCATGAGGACCAACAAGACCGCCTTGGATGCAGTGACAACAGCCACGAAAATCGCGACAGCGGGTGCGGAGGTTCGGTAGCGTGGCACGAGTGATGTGGAGATGAAGGGTGACACGCTGACATGCGAGGCCCATCGTCCACGAAAGCACGGTGGGCCAAGGCCATGAGGCAAAGCCGCATGGAAGGCGAGGCATCACCAAAGTGAAGCAAGCCAAAGTGCGGTGAATGGCCGAGGAGATGGGCCGGCTAGGCTAGACTGAGGTGGTAAGAAAAAGGCCAGGTGAGAGAGAAAAGAAGTGGGCCGAAGGAAAGAAACGGCCCACATAGAATTTAAGAAATAAAAAAGGTTTTGCAAATTATGAAATTCTAGAAAAATAGAAAAAGGATGAAATAAATAGCAAATAAATTAATAAAAATCCCAAAAGATTCTCAAAAATATTTTTAAGCATTTGGAACCTAAATAAATTATATTCAAATCATTTAAACTTATAATTTTGATTCAATTTGATTTGCTTGCACTTGATAGCTAAATTTAAATTCATAAAAAATTTAAAACTTAAGGAAAATTTTAAAAGGCTAAAATTTGGAATTTTACATGTGACATTAGTTCCTCGATTAATTTAGCACCACATGAATTAAATGTGGAAGATGTCTATGTATGAATGATATACATACTACCTATGTTAAGGATAGTGGATTCCCAGCCAAGCAGCCTAGGCATGTCACTAACTTCGCGCAAAAGCCCTCTAAAAATTACAGAATTATGTTCAGGAACTCTGAAAATTTTAAAACTGCGTTTAGTCCTCTCTGGAAATTCCATCAATTCCGTTCAAGTCTCCAACCGGCTCTTTCATAAAAAAAACCTTTTCAAAAATTCCAAAATTGTTTTTAGGTCCTCCTACCACCTCTTTTGAAAAGAAAATCTCGTGGTTCCAAAAGTTCGAGTTTAACTCCTTCTCAAACCCTTTTGTGAAAAAGAAACTCGTGGTTTTAGAGAATTTTATCCAGAATTGGACCACAACAAAAAAAAACGGACTTCCGAAAAATTGCGTCCATCCCTAGGACGAAATTCTCCCAGCACAACATATGATGTGCTGCTCTACTTGGTTCGTAAACCAGGAAATAATACGTGTTTGCAAAAAGATAACCAAGAAATGTATGCACTACTTCTTTCTACAATTTAATTATATAGTAAATTCAAAATAAGTTCAATAGGTCAGAATTGCTGCACATCTCAAAACAGTAAACGTTGTGCTTCACTTTAGAGTAAGTACAATAAGATTACCTTAGCTTTTTATTAGTTTGTACACATCAGTTTTATCCTATGTGGAAGAGTGAGAAAAGAGAGAAAAAAAAGCTGGCGCTTATATAGTAGCCACTTTGCACAGGAGCATAGATAAATTATTTATGTATAAGAGAGAAGAGATAGTTACTGTACAATATCTAGAGACAACCTTTAGAGAAAGTTATTATACAAGCTGGCATTTAACTTACTACTAGTTTGTAGGGGTCTTTGCTATTATACTTTGCATGGGAATCCAGAATGTAGGCGTGTGAGTGTACTTAACTGCACACAAATAAATAAATACAACAAAAGTATTAAGGTCGCTCCCAAAGCTCTTATATCAGTAGTTTCTTCAACATACTATATAGGATTATTGCTTATGTGGAGAAAAGATTAAAGAAAAGAAATGCATGCTATTCCTTGTATGAGAAATAGCATGGGCACACATGTCTTACATGATATTTATTTGATGTTCCCTATATATTTGTGCGAAGATATAAAATATTGGAGGGGTAGTATATAGTACTATTTATTAACGATGTGGATGTTTTTAGATATAACTATAGAAATCATGCATTGATAATGCCCTAAGGAAACATGCCTTTTATTAATGCTCTAGGAATTACAAAATACATGTCCCTTATTATTATATGCGCTCTACAGTCCGCTAAGGGCAAGGCTAATAATAGGGCCAACTGTGGGCTTTATGTTGTTGACATATCATCTATAGCCAATCTAATAGCCCACCTATATAATAGTTGGCTATATATACACACTGAGCATTAATATTTAGCCTACCTTTATCCTCTCATTCTCTCACCAACCTTCTTAGAGCTTATCATCGCATCCCGCTACTAGTCGTTACCCAACTTTCTTCTCTCTCCTCCTCTCTTCTCCAACTCAACTCAAATCTGATGTGACGACTCTTATAGCCCGCTTACGTAACCTTATTATACTTGCTCTAATAAGACGTACTTGCTGTGAGGCTGCGCCGTTGCTGAGATGAGGGACTACTTTCTAGGTGACTACTCTTCGCTTCAGCGTCTTCATCTCTTGCTAGCGTTGTTCATACATTTCTTTTGACCTATGTCATCTTAGCATCGATTCGCGGATTCGCTTTCTTAGGCGACACAACTCATTTTTTAGATGCACTCTATGGACTTGATGATCGTGTGCCTATTGGCTTATAAGACGAACTTGACTTGATGATGTGGTCACTTGGTTCTCAAGGCTTCGGAAAGCTTTAGGTTAATTACATCCATGTGCACACGGCTTCTTGTGTTGCCAGCATCGAAGATCACGACATACCTTCCCGGTGATTCCGCGGCAGCATTCCCGTCGTGTTGTTGACCATGCCCCAAGCACGGCATCGCTAAAGACTCCTCAAGGGTTCGACGAGATAAATAAGAGGAGGGGAAGCACGGCGATGTATGTGCCGACGACGTGAGCCATGGATTGCTCCGTTCGGCGGTGGAACTGAAAACTTTTAACGGGTGTGCACACTTCACATATACAATTTCGTAGTTCCTGTACAATGTCTCTAGTCACCTTCATGTTACAATGATTGTACATTCACAGATCACAGAAATTCTCAAATTTTCAGTCACAATATTCCGCAATTCCCAAATTGAAATCCTGAAAAACAAATCGACAAATTAATGGTAGGACTTGTGCTATGCAAAACTAAACACAAGGGAATTGTGATTTCTGCTCTGTCTCTGCCCTCCTGGGAGTCTTGGCTCTGGCTCTCTTGTTCAAGTCATTTAGCCAGTATGCCCACAAAGCCTATTAAGATATGAAATGGCCTAGGAATAGGATGGAGATTAATGAATAAAAAGATGTTCTTCTTTCTCTACTGGCAGGCCTAAAATGGATTGAATACCATCCGGGATCAACACAATTGATTCTGAACACAGATTTGAGGAAGAAGAATAGGAAAGTAAGCTATGGTTTTATGATAGCTATGAACTAAGCAACACTAATAATTACTTTCGTTCTTCTTCCTTCGTTTCCAAGACGAATGGGATTATGTAGCTCCCGGTTTTACAGCGAGAAACTGAACTAGTTTTCATAACAGCAATAAGAGTTCAGAGTTGTCGCTTAAAGACGAAAGATGACATCTACAACACGGTCACATCTATTTGGTTACTAGCAGTGTATACTATCCACCATCGTCGTTTTAGCATGTAGTGACAGTAGATTCATCGTGGGATCAAACGTCTCTAGCTCGCCACTCGGAAAAGGTTGATATATATGGGCCACGAGGTTAACACTGAAACAGGAATCATTCGCGGTCTGCATGTGTAACGCATGGATGCTCATTTTCTCTGAATCTGACAGCGAGATTTGTTCGAGCTCCGTAGGCTGTAAGGCATGGATGCTCATTTTCTTTGACAAGTTTGATTCGATCCATGCAGCACGGCCCATCGATCGATCTCTGTCATCTTCTAATTAGCAGGGTCGACGCGCTAAGCTGCACGATCAGATGCTTCGATCCATGGATGGAATTAATCGACGGGATGGAGTGGAGTCACTGGAGTGTGTACTTGCGTTTGGTCCCCGTCTCCCATATTATCGATTGTCCCTGTCACGAATCAGTTCCCATATGATCTATCGGTGAGGCCTTACAGCTAGCGCAACACAATCAAGCAGAATAAGGCTTCGTATACACCTTTTGTTGGAAAAGATCAGCATTTACGATGCATTATACTGGTATTATACAATAGGTAGTATAAATCAGATCTAGCCGTTGATTTATTAAAGGTATTTCTACTACAGGAGATTTATTAAAGGTATTTCTACTACCGGAGAAAATATAAATAAATACTAGCTAATTTGATTCATTTGATAAATACTAGCTAATTTGATTCATTCGCTGTGTATGATTGTGATATTTATCTATGTTGCCACTGTATACATTAGTATGATCCTAAACTAGTGTGACATACATAGAGGTCCATTACATATTCAGATCCCGATAGTTCGTTGCAAATGGACGTGAAAATCATCATGTCGAGTTGGATTGATGACGGGCTACTTGCGAGGCATGAGGGCAGTCCTAACCCATAGTTTCCATGAGCAGTGTCTAGAGGAGAGAGAGAATAATAAAATCAATGTATAGTTTCTCAACCCATAGTTTCCATGAGTAGTGTCTAGAGGAGAGAGAGAATAATAAAATCAATGTATAGTTTCTCAACCCATAGTTTCCATGAGTAGTGTCTATAGGAGAGAGAGAGCAATAAATCAATGCATGCACCACAAACAAAGCTTGGTTAGTGTGCAAAAACGTCCAACCCCGATTTTGCTGTTTTTTGTGTCTTGGTACCCGCACCGACCCGGCCAGTTTCTTGCATGAGACATGGTTTCTTTGTTTTTCCTTCTCTCCCTTTCTTAATTCCTATGCCACATCAGATTTTTGCTTAGTTGGCAGCGTAATTAATTCTATGGACACCAGCTGACGTGGAGGGTTAGGACTGCCCTGATAGGCCAGTGTAAATTTCTATCCTGCCTCGGCGATCTTGATGTGCAGCATGGTAATGAGACTGTCAACAATATGGTGCAACTCCATCGTCGTGGTTGTGGGGCTGAGGCCTGAGAGTGCCAACATTTGCGCAGCCTAGTCAGATATATCACATCTGATGACGACGACGATGAACACAGAGACTCCGACGAAGCGGCCGTGGACTACGTGATGATTGAGCTGAACGTCGACAATGTCATCGCACCTACAACACGTGCTTCAATACAAGGGAAAGACAGATGGACATTAGTCCTAACCCAGTGCTTGGTATGCCATGGTATTGGGCTTGAATAGAACACCTCCTTTGCTAGCCTCTAGATTGTTTCCTCTTCTTGTCTTCTTTCTTCCAGATGGCTTGATTGCTTTAGGCCCTATTTGGGGAGGGAGCTTTTATCTAGCTTCAATTTTTCAAAAGCCAATAAGCCCCTAAATAGCTCACTTTTTAAGTAGCTTTTAGTATAAATTAGAAGCTATATATAACTAGCAAAAATCAAAAACTAAAAGCTAGGCTGAATCTACTTTTGCAGCTTATTACTGAAGAAAATTAGCTATTGTCAAATGGTATCTTATAAAAAGTTACAGCCGCTTTTCAGTCCAAAAACTAAAAGATAGCTTTTCAGAAAAGGTACAACTCCTATTGCTTACAACAAGCACAATAAGATCACCTTAACTTACTATTAGCATGTACACGTCAGCTTTGTTAAAATGAGAAAAGAGAGAGAAGATAACTAGCTCTTATTTAGGGCATATTCAATAAGGCTACTTTAGCCTACTTTTAGTCTGTACACATCAACTTTGTCCTATGTAGAAGAGTAAGAAAATAGGAAAGAGAAGAGACCTAGTTCTTATGTAAAAGCCAACACGGTATGAAAAACAAGATAGATTAGTTATGTACATAAGAGAAGAGATAGTTATTGTAAAACATTTAGAGACAATTTTAGATATAGTTATTGTACAAGTTGGCTTTATTGCTTACTCTAGATGACATGAATGAGATATGAAGTAAATAGTAGACTTTATTATTGTACCTGCTCTTATGGCTTTTTCTTGACAGCTTCACTTCATCCCCTTCGTGGACACAGATATGGTGCATTCCCTATGGGAACTGCAACTCAAGTAGTCCCCGTATGCGCGGATCATATATATGATCGAGGCATCAGACGGTCCGAATCTGAAAAAAGTTAGATGAACAGTATTTTGCTACAGTACTATGAACAATACTTCTGTACAGTAAAAATTCTACATAGTATTTTTGATTAATCTGAACCGTCCAAATTCGATCAGACGGTTCTTTAAGGACTGCTCAAATTGTAGTCCCAAAAATTGTACCGGATCTTTGTCCCTCGTTCCTATATCTTTGCGAGCGGGGCTCTCTGTCTTTGTTGTGCGTTCTCCGAATATCTCCATCTGATAGATGATGATTGTGGCTTTTATAGGCAAGACCGTGTAGGGCATGATAGGGATGTCACGTGGAATGTGGCATCGTCGCGGGCTGCGGTTCCTTCCATGAATCACAACAAAATCTTGCTTTTGAGGGCCTATTTGGAGGACTATGGTTTGAAAATTTGTTTTTTTTGACTTGTTGGTTGTAAAAGCACTTGTAGCTAGCGGCTGTGACTTTTCTTGTTATGCCGTTTGGCAAATTGGCAAGGCGAGGAGGGAAGCGGTCGAGCGAAGTCACAGCTAAAAAGATTCTCTTCAGCCGCTGCAGTTTTTGAAGATTCTTTTATTATAACTTAACTTTCTAACTACTTTATAGCTATACTGTTTAAAAGAGTTTTTATCTCAAATTGAAACACAGTCCCAAACAGCCCTTGAATCATCGCGTCCAAGTTAAGTTAGACATCGTATCTATTTGTTTTAAATCGGCCGATTCTCTTTCAAGCACTGCACGTGTACGGCATTTGAATGGCCGTATGCAACCCTCCAGTTAAATTCTTGCATGTGTGCTTGCTGGTTCTTTCTGTCGGTGTCATGTGCCTGTGCCAGTCTCTGTAGATGGCAGGCTATGCCTTTTATAACAAGAGAGAGCCAGTGATTGAACGGACAGAGAACAGGGTCTACATTATCGAATTGGAAATTATCCTCTGACAGTATCGATTTTCATCAAAATTTGATAGAAATCGAACAAAATTCAAAACCAATTTTTTAACTCATCGGTCAAATATCGTTGAAAAAAGTTGAAAACAAACCGATCAGGTTTACCGATTTTCAATCGGTTTACATCGAGTTCATTTTTAGGATGACCGAGTTACTAGATTTAATTGAGCAACCAAAACAGGCTTAGAATTTTGAAACTTTTCAAAAAAGGTGCTAAGGCAATTCTTAAGCTCTCCAAAAAATTTTAGATCATGATCGAACTCAAGCGAATTTATAAAATTCGACAATGTTACTGTTTCATTTATGTTCCTTTTGTTTTTGATTTTTTAAAGATAACAAATGAAGTTTAATTTTTTTTAAATTTTTCTTTATGATTCTAGACTACTAAAAATGATACTATAAATTTTTTAAAATATGATCAAGCTTGTACATTTTTATAAAAATGTGATAGTGCTTCTATTATTTTTATAAAACGTTTTAAAAAATCAGTTTTTTTTTTAAAAAAAAATCCATATCAGATGTTGAAAAGCTATTCATGTTAATTTTAGAGAACCTTTGGATAATTTTTTTCTAAAATTTTTGAATGTTTTAAATTTAAATTAGACCAATTTATTGACCAATTCCATTTATTTAGGTCGATTTTCACGGTTTTCCAGGGATTTTGATCGATATTTGAAACCCTCACGGCGACTGTATCTAACTGTAAGCAACAGGCGTACTAACGTTTCTCGCATACAGGATTCTTTCACCAAGTTAATACAGATTAGCCATGTCTCTCCATGCAAAGTGGGCCTAGCGCTATAATGACAAGCCGTATGGCTCACATGTAGTACTTGTCTCTTTTAAACCGAGTGTTGAATTTACCATCCGTTTCAACCTTTGCGCTCCTTACGAAAAATAAGTCCAAATAAGTCTAATATTGGATACTTTATGCACAGAAAAATATTTAGCGACACACGACACTCGCAAGTCAGTCTTAATCCGGAGAATTTTGTACGGCACATGCTGCTCTCAAGTCACGTATCAATAATTACTAGCTATATCTTATGTGTCCATGCGTTGCAATAGAAACTCAATTTACGATTAAAAAGTTTATTTGCAAAAGAGTACTAACAGTGGCAAAAGTGTGTAATTAAAGAGCAGTGGAAAATGTGAGTAATTTCGATGAAGTGATGCGGAAAGAAGTCCTTGTTTATATAGTAGAGATTAAGTGATACGTTGGCCACTACCTCTTTATTTTACATTTTTTTATTTAATGAATCTTGCGTACAAAAATTCACCGAACAAGGGCAAATATGGGCCAGGTCACACTGTACAACAATCATGCGCGGTCTCCTCCATGTGTAACGCGTGGATGCTCATGCTCCGTTCCTTTGAATTAGATAGTGAGATTTGTAAATGTGGGCCATTTCATGGGGAAAAAAAACAAGAGCAAATATTTGCTCAGCTTTAGTAGCAGCCCGCGGCAAACCCTAGCCGCCGCCGCCGGCTCCTCTCCCATCATCTTCTTGTATGCTCTGGTCGGTGTTGAGTGGACGAGGGATCCATCGAATTTCAAAAGTAAGTTCAGATTTTTGTTCTGTTTTTTTCCTAGGTTAGATTGTTGTAGGGTGGCTATTTGTTAACTGTTCATGTAACAGCAGTATCTCTAAATTAAAAAAAATTATCTTACCAACTATGACAAAATTTCTCCGGAGCTACCAAAGTCATATCAACGCATTGCGATTCTGAAGATCTGAACAGAGCTTTAGCCCACTATTGAACCCTTCAATTCCCAGATGTGTATTTGCATTCTGTAAGTAGGAGTGGACGTTTTTAAATCGAAACCGAATTATCGAACCGAAACGAATTAACCGATTATTTCGGTTTATTCGGTTTATTCGGTTTTTGGTTCGATTTTTGTTTTGAAATAATTCGGTTTTCGGTGTTCGGCTCGGTTTTTCGCTTTCAAAAACCGAAATAACCGAATAATCCATGTACAATACTACTTTTATAATATTCTTCCTAAAACCACTAAACAATTCTCATATTGTATTACATTTATGCATATGTTTAGTATATTCATATGTTCTATTATGCTTATATTATAATAACATATGAATATTGTGTGGGTTTATCCACACTCTGTGCTGCAATATGAGAAGAAGTAAATCTAATCTACCTAGTGTTATTCATATTTCGGTTAACTGAAAAACCGAATTAACAGAATCGAAATATTTCGGTTAATTCGGTCAGTTTTTTATTTTTGTCCAAGAAATTCGGTTCCCAATTTTCAAAAACCGAACGCCCACCCCTATGGAAGTAGAGCCCCTGCTGCAGCAGCAGCTACAGCAGTCCTGTTATTCCAAGCTGCCCCAAACAAATCAAATTGATTTTTTTTTTTTAAAGAGAAGATACCTCAGAAAGCTACCTGGAGAAAACCTCCTATCTTACATGAGTGGTCAACTCAAGGTCAACAACCTATATATAGGCTCTCAATTTTCGGTTATATATGCTAACGTCTTTTTTAAACAAAATTAAGAAAGTGTCTCTTATCGAACTTGGTCCTACTTAAACTCTTTTAGCACTTCGAGAAGCGAGATCCAAGTATCACTAGACTACAGTACACTGTTTGCAGTATAGAAGAACTACAGATTCCTTGGAACGACACAAGCGCCCTGCCGCTGCATATATGGTACTCAAAATTGAGAAATAGCAACTCCACAAGCATGCCTGATATCTCGTCAGACATTATTGCTACTAGGTAGGATCAGAGGGACGATAATCCATGGAGCGACACAGATAGCGTGTGATCGTGTTACATTAACCGAGACATGCATACTGGAATGGAAGCCTAGCCAAATCATGCATCTTGGAGCCGCTTTTTTGGGGACACGGCCTCTATAGCAGTACCCAGAGGCCACGCCGCTTCAATGTAGTACTCTCCATGCTTCACCCTGGCCACCAGCGTGATCTCCTTCGTTGGCTCCAAACCTGCAGTGAGCGAATCATATAAGGTAAAATAAGGTTTTAATTACTTCAAATTGATCACAACGTGCATTAGTACTCCCTCCAGTAACAAAATACTTGTCGTTTTGGACATAGACATGGTCTCCAAAACGCAGCTGTGACTACTGAATTCTATTATAATATATTTATAAAACCCAATACATTATAATGTTATGGAAGTACTTTTCGAGATAAATTTACACATTTGATTTTTATGTATCTAATTTAAATATTTTAAAAGATATTAACAGTTTAAGTTTCGAAAGTTTTACTGTACATATGTCTAATACGACAACTATTTATGACTAAGGGAGTAATTTGTAACGGTACTAAAGCTACTTCCAAGATGTAAAAGACATGTTCTACTTACCGAAGCCATCCACGAGCAATGTGTACTGGTATATGAGGTCCATGCATATATATGGTACGTCGAGGACGCTAGGATATGCAGATTTTGCTTCGGTGGCGTCCAACGAACAAACTTTGTCTGCAGCAATTCTGAACGCTGCAGGGGTGGACTTTGCACTGGGCGCCTCACTGTCGATGAAGCCAAACTGCGAGACAGGCATAGATTAGTGCAGCTAATAGGGTCACAGCCGATTCTCATTGGACAATACTGATCATCGACATATGCGCCTGCACGACTAACAATTTCTATAAACAAATCTAATCCATAATACATGCAATAATATCTTCTTATTTTCATTTCTATTTGCAGGTCATTGCTCCCTTATTAGAGGCTTGAAAATGACGAGTAGATAAGGAAAGCAAAGCTTCCTTTCTATATGGTACTCCTTTGATTTACCATATATCTCTTATGAGTAGATAAAAAGATCTAAACCATGAATGAAAATGATTAAGGAGATCGGACGGCCAAGGTTTTCTCTTTTTTTTTAGAATAATGTGGGATTTTCTAGCGAATTTTCTTTTTTAGATTAATGTGGAAATTTCTAGCATTTTTTTATTAACGTGAGGGCTTCTAGGAGGGTCTCCAATTAGTGTAAAAAAGATGACAACCGAATATTGGACAAATGATCATCATTGTGACATTTGCTTGGCACTGGAAACAATTGCTTGGCACTGGAAACTACCGACAATCTATGGAAAAAAAATAGTCCTAGCAACAAAAGCAAATTCATCACAATGCTTACTGGAATTCGTTGAAAGAACATCCATAGACGCATGTCATTTCTATGAAGTTTGGCTAATATGTTTTGCAGTCTAAGCTCACACCCTATGGACTACAAGAAATACACGAGCGTTTCAAAAAATCGAAGACAACACCATCTCAATTCAACAATAGATTTAGGACTCCATTAGCATTTGGGTTTGTAGGTCAAACTCCAGGCACCAAGTTTCTCTCCGCCAATGGTGCCGGTTGTTAGCTTAATCTACTCTCTAAAGTTTCTATAGTTTCTATGGTTTGTTAGCTTTTTCTCCTATATTTTATACCCCTAGTGTTGTATAGTTCTTCCATCATCTCCTTTCTCCTTTCTTCTTTCTTATTATTCTTTTATTCTTCTCCTTTTGTATGAATTTTGAACTTTTTGGTGCCACTGACGTTGTAACAACCTTTGGCTACCATTTCAATATGATGGCCATAAGGTAGAGAGCTCTCTACCTTTTATGTAAACAAAAATAGAGTCACAACTCAGATTGAATTGGTAGCTTCCATCTGCAAATAACTTGAACAATCAGCTCATCGAGCTGTTACCTGAGCAGCCTTGTCACGGAAGAAGGATGCGACATAGAGTTTGGACTGCCCATCTCCGCCGCCGCCGTTCCACACTCCGTTGAAGCTGCAATTCTTTGTTTCACATGGTGCGTCCAGCTTTAGCGCCTTGATTATCTCTTCCCTGCATTTGTCATATACAGCGCCTTCTGGTGAAGCAACTGCGTCATATTCCTCCCCATTGTAGGTGTACTTACCTTCATTCATTCAACAAGAAAAACCCTCGATATGTAAATAATTTCCTTGTTATTAAGTGAAGTGCATGCTACAACCGAAATGCGTGATTAATTTGACAAATGGACGTGCTGTTCGATGCATATGTTTGCACCTGAAAGTCAAAAAAACTTGTTTCTCTGTTACTACATAGTACATACCACTGAACCCACGTAGCATGCAGTAGCTAAATGTTCCATTCTTTGCCTTCAAGATCTCTGCACGAGCAGCTAAAGCGCCATAGTACAAGTAACTGCAAAGGCAACGACAGCCGATCATTTTTAATAACTGGAGAAAAAAAACATGTCTACTTGTTTCATGTTTTGATAGACCAAATTTTCAACAAACTTTGTATGATATCAATGTTCGCACTACTAGAAACTGTAAGCATTTCAAACTTTGTCTGTACTACCAGTATCTTTGCTAAAAGTATAAGTTAGACATAAGTGTGTCAAAACCTGTGGACATAAAGGTAGTAGTCTTTTCCCTTGAGGTACTCTTTTGTAATGTAAGGATCCTTTCCCTTAGGCACTGTCGGAGCGTTTGCTGCAGCATTTGCAGAGACTGCATATGCCATTTGCACCGATCCACCCCCCAAATCAATCACACCCACTGTCTTTGAGTAATCCCCTCCCAGCTTACCCAACAGATAATTCAGAGCAACCTGCAACACACGCCAGCATGTGCGTCATTTTTTTTTTTTTGAACGCAGAGGCAGGAGCACTGCCTGTTTCATTGAGAAGGAAGCAATTTAAATGTACAGGCAGCAAAAAAGCATGTGCATCATATTTGCAAATTGAAGTACGCGGCATGCTACTATATAAGGATGTTAGGGATGAGGTGAATACTGTCTCTGATTGAGACTAAGTTCATCCATACCCACAGGTAAGAGCCTTCTTGAGATCCCTCAAGAACAGTGATCCATTTTGGGTTGTATTGGAATTTGCTCTTGCCGTGGACAAGATCCCGGACCTGTACCAAGAATTATATATTACATGTATGGCATGACTGTACATGTTGGTACAAGAGTACAAGTTCAGATTAAAATACCGCTTCAAGTATCTGCTCTGCCTTCTCGTCTCCGATGAGTCTTAGTCCAGCAGTCGCCTGCAATTTTGATGGAGTGGTAGAATGTGTTTAATCTTCAACGTTATACATATACTTAGCTAGTGATGCTGTGAAAATCGTTGCAGTTATGTTCATCGAAGATTTATTTGGGATTTCCTTTGACGTGATGGACCTAGCTAGAAGATCAAATCAATTACCCCAAGTTTAAGAGGAGTTGTTTTCCGAAGCCGGCGAGGGACGACATCCTGAGCCTTCTCAAGGAGGGGAGCTATGGAGTTTGCAGCCTCCCGAGGGCGACCGGCATATGAGCTTAGCCCGGGCTTTACCTGCAACAACAATATGTGTAAAAGAATGTATTAATTCCATGTAGCACTAGAAAATTATCTGCAAAACAATGTAGAGAACTGGATCATATCAGACAGACGTTGGAGTTCACTTTGTATCTCCCTTATTTGCTCTTTGTTGCATGTGTTGTCAAAGTGCATGTGTACCTTGTCTAAAAAAGATGCATGTGCAGTTGTGTAGTACCACTGTTGTACAATCGCATGGAAGGTCGCATGCTTTTGTACCACATGGCCAACACCAAGCTCCAGATCACTGTTAACCGACACGTGCTGAGGACTGAGGACTTAAGTAAGGCAACGAGTGACTAATGGTTTGTCAAAAAAAAAAAAAAACAAGAACAAGAGAAGACTTCACATAGACGTAGATAGAAATGATTATTTTTCTGGACCCTCTAATTTTTTTTTCAAATATAACCTCTCTTGAGCAAAATTGTAAATCTAACATCCTCCCTACCGCGGAACGTGCCTCTTACACTTCCCTGCCACGAGAAACCGCCGCTCACGTGCTCCTTGCCTACTGCATGCCATGCTCTTTGGGTGCAACAGTGCCAACTCACACGCTCCTTGTCAACTGCCGCACTTTTCGTGTTGAGGGAAGAGGCTAGATTTATAATTCCGCTCGGAAGGAGACTAAATTTGCAGAAAAGAGATAAACATACTAGAAAAGTGATAGGTGGTAGCTTGTTTCACCTTGTTTGATTAGAGAGCTTTTTTTTACTGTATAGTAAATTTAACATGAACCATTCATTTTTTTCGATTCAATGTATAAGATTAGCTAGTATTTATTTATTTATATTTTTTTAGTAACAGAGTAATAGAAATACTTTAAAAATTAATAATTAAATTTGATTTCTATTGTCCACACTATACTCTACCGGTAAAATTTTCTCTTGTTTGGAAAGTTACGTTTCGTTTTCATACTTCTCTCACTCGAAAGAAAAGGACAAACTAAAGACAAGAGGGGATCTCGTGATCTGATTAATTCATGTAATCCTTCCTGTTAGTGATAGGCGGCCGGCCGGCACAATCGAGCAGCTAGTCACTGTGATAGGAGGGAGTAATTAATTACCTGTGCGAAGAACTCGATGTCGTCGCCAATCTCTACGAGGTCCAGCTGCTTGTCAAACTTGAAGACGTGCACCCGGCTCCCCGTGCTCCCGGCATCGAAGATGACGGCGTACCTCCCCGCTGCTGTGTTCTCGGCGGCCGACTCGTCGACGGTGGCCGCAGCACCCTTCCGGCCAAGCACGGCGTTGGCAGAGGCAGTGCTGCTGGGGAAGGACGAGGCGATGAGGAGGAGGAGAAGCACGGCAGCAACGCCGGCGAGGCGAGCCATCTCTAGCTAGTCGCCGGCACTGCTAGCTGCAGGGGAGAATATATATATATATAGCACGTGCGTCTGTCTGCCTGCACTTGTTTCAGAGTGTGATCAACCTGCAGTGTGCACCCTGGACTGAAGGAATGATCGATCGGGTGTATGCATGTATATATATAGCTACAGAGGCTTTGGCTTTTCAAGAGTTGGGAAGGCCGGCCGGTGATTTGGTGTTTCACCTTAATTAATGCCTCAAGTAATTAAGTAGATATTCTCCCTCAACACGTACTTGTCATAGTAAAACTTTTCCTCAAGAGTTAGTGCAACACAATTAATTAATTTCTCAAAAGCAAGATGAAGGGAACCGGTTGATTTAAAAGAGATGTAGTGATACCGATCGATGCGAGTCACGAGCACACGTCATTCAATTCGGTCTCCTCGCGTAGCACGTGGATGCTCGTTTTTCTCTTCTTACTTAAAATAAAGAAAATCGCGTGTCCACACAGAAAAAAAAGAACAAAAAAGAAAGTCATGTCAATCAGATGGATGATACAATAGTAATGCATGTCTCGCTGTGCCGTCAGGCGTGCGTCATGCATGGCGAGGTCGGGGTATAGAATAGGGGATTAGACTGCAATTAGTGAGATGGATCGAGTAAGTGGTGACATGTATCAATCATGAGCTACAGCAACAAGGGACGGTGAAATGGCAATTTGTGAAGGAGCAAGCAAATTTTGCAGATGTGGACAGGGCAGCTGATCTCTCCGTGCATTGGTACATCGTGTACATGCTTCAATGCACCCAATTTTAAATACCAAATTTTATATTGGAAATAATAAGTTTAGATTAGATATTTAGAATAATTATATTCTAGGGTTGTATTTGAATTTGGTTGATAATATCTTCTTTTGGTCTAAGAATCTTTCTTAACTATCATTTGATTTTATTTAATTTAGGACTATTCCAATGTCCACAGTTTTAAATTTTCAAAGTTGTAATGTTCAACTCAGAAATTAAAAGATTTTTTTCTGAGCAATAGATAATTATGTTCTGTTCGTTTAATCTATTATACTGGAATTCAAAAACCATCTAGTCCAGTCAGGTCTAAATTTTGGTACAACGGTACTGGTTTAACTGGGTCACCCACCTAAAAGGTCTCTGTTAAATCCATCCTATATAACAATAAGCTTATAATTGAATCTACTCAATGTCCCGAATCTCAAATATAAAAAAAATCAAAATTTCAAAAATTCAAAAAAAAACCGAAAAAAGGGACGGTTTTTTTTACCAGCTTTCACGGGTCAGGAACCAGAACTGGTTGTCATCCGGTTACCGGCCTGATTCTGGTTTCCCAAACTCTACTTTTATATCTTTCTTATACTTTAAGTTCACATTCGTTATTTGTCTTATAGCATCCAATTGTTATGATTTAACTGTTAGTGCTAATGGATCCAAACATGATCATATTATTTTTGAAAATAATTTCTCACGGGTTAGTTTTGTAATAAAAAATGAGAAGGCCAGTGCAGTGAGCCAGTGAGCAGCTCATGTTAGTATGCGGTAACAGTAGATTCATCATTGGAGTCTCAAATCATGAATGCTATCTCGAATCTCAAACGGCGCGTCCTAACAGGTACATAAGATTGTTATACTATTTTAGGAAAGTTGAGGCCGTGAGGGGGCGCACACATGGGCCAGGTCACACTGACACTGTACAAGAATCATTCGCGGTCCCCATGTGTAACGCATGGATGCTCATGCTCTCTTTTTTTAATCTGATAATGATATTTGCAAATGTGGGCCGTTTCATGGGGGCAAAAAAAATAAAAAAAATTGCTCAGCTTGCAACTTATGAGACAAAGTGTGCTGGAACTTGATACCGGGCATCATTATTGCTCAGTTTTATGGCAACATATCCTGTGCAACCCCCCCCTCCGTGAAACCTTCGTGCAACCCAACTAAGAAAAGTTTCAAAAAATTCTGAAAAAAATCATGGATGTACATCTCAGCTTACCCCACCTACATATAAAATTTCATGATCAAATTCATCCTATACTAGCAGTTACAAAAAAAACAAACAGCAAAAATGAATAGTGATGAACAGTAAAAAATCACTGTTCATGCTAAATTTGTCTTTTTTGTAACTGCTAGTATAAGATGAATTTGATCATGAAATTTTATATGTAGATGGGGTAAGCTGAGATGTACATCCATGATTTTTTTCAGAATTTTTTGAAACTTTTTTTAGTTGGGTTGCACCAGGGTTGCACCAGAACTTTATTTGCACAGGATATTTTCCCCAGTTTTATTGAGTATCTTTATTAGTGGCAGCCACCGTGAAGCTAACTATAGCGACCATGGCACCACCCCTCTCCGCTCTTCTCAGATGCTCTTGTCAGTGTTGATCGGACGACATACCATCGATTTTCAAAAATAGGTTTAATTTTCTTTAGCTTTTCTTTCCTTTTTTTCTAGATTAGATTGCTCTAGGTTGGCCATCTATTAACTCTTCATGTAACAACAGTATCTCTCATCTAAAAAAAAGTATCTTACTAGCTATGACAAAATTTCTCAGGAGCTACCAAAGTCATATCAACGCATTGCGATACTGAAGATCTGAACAGAGCTTTAGCCCCAATATCGATGCCTTCAATTCCCAGGTGTGTGTCTGCATTCTGCAAGGAAGCAGATCCCCTGCAGCAGCAATAGCTCTGCAATTGTATTTTTCCAAGCTGCTTCCTTGTAGTTTGGTCATCTTATCTCATCAGTCCTTTCCATGTGGGCCTGGCGGTATGACTAGCTCTTCCCCTCCCTGATGTGCTACTGCCGACATGTTCACTGAAAATTTCGTCTTCCCCTTGCTACTGCTCCCCCATTTGGTGCATCGAGTGGATTTTGAAAGACTATATAGAGGTATATTTCTGTTTGTGATGAGTTATTGATTGTTTTTAAGCTTGCGATACTTAGGTTTAAGTTTGATTTGAATCGGTTTTGAGTAATTTGAGTTGATGTGAGATATCTAGAACCAATTATTAGACCTTGACTAGTCCTAGCCTTCAGTGGTTGTGGCTTTAAGTGGTCTGGACTGGTTGTGCAAGGTTGTAAATTGGTCGGGACAAGTTGCAAACTAGTCAGGACAAGTTATAAACTAGTTGAGTCGAATTGTGTATCATTCTGGGTATGTGTTGATATTATTGCATATATTGTTGGACATTATTATATGATGTGCTTGCTTGTTGGTGATGATTACATGACATCGGAGTTAGGTCATAGTGAGACAGAGGAGACCAAAACTAGGCTAGAAGAGTTGAGATTCAAATGGTCAAGATGGCACCGAATACTGAGGCAGGGGATCTACCTTCTAGCGCTACAACCCAACCGATGAGAACCAACCACACATCTAGAGCAATAGATCCTAGACCGGGTAAGCACCCTCTCCGAATTTCGAAAAGGTGCCAAAATACTGTTAGACTTAATCTTGATTTGTTTAGTGTTTTGGAGTTAAGTGTGTGTGTGATCAAGAAAAGCATGGTGTGTATGCTTGTGTTAGTGGCTGTGTGTGCGTGCAAGGAAATAAGACTTGCATGCATGAGTATTGTGGAGCGGTGGACGCGGCCCTCGAGTGGAGGCCGGGTTGTGCGGATCATTGCTGCGCCGCGCATGCATGCAGGTGTGCATGGGTGAGTGGTAGCCAGCATGTACGCAAGGCGTGAGGCTAGTGTGCCGTGTGAGGCGGCAGTACGTGAGTAATATGCTGAAGCACAAAGGTAGCACATGCATTGAGTTAGTACGGTTTGCATGCAGAGAACTAGTGCTTAGTGGCTGCATGTAAGTAGTCAGTCAAGAGAAGAATGAGTCAGAGAGGATGTGAGTGGTGTGGCTTGAAATGTGGATCAAGTCAGCTCAACGGGTGTCTCTGCGAGTGCTTCATGCAAGTGTTTGTCCGGTTCATGCGGCCAAACGAGTGGCTGAGCTTTGTGCGTGGGTATTATTTAGTCGTTGTGGTGAATGAAAGAAAAATATTTTATCTATAGCATTGGGTAAGCTGTGGTACCAAAAAAACCACTCTCTATCATGCAGGCAAACAGGGTTGGGGCCAACACGTCAGTGAGAGAGTTGTATTTTTAAATTTTGTGATTTTTCCAGTGTTAAATTCTACAATACTTTGTTCAGATGTGGGAAATCTTGGCAAACTTCGTTCACCATGCTTTTGAAATTCCATTTTGTTGGTATACAGGTGTCTTGAGACGATTCCCGAGCAAACAATCTTAGAATATTCTTGCAGCTAGTAGAAATCACTTCATTTGCTAGGATGCTGAAACTTTTTACACTCTTATTCTGTTCTCAGCTGATGGCAGCAAGCAACGCAAGCAGGAAACGTTTGAAAATCTACCAATTCACTCTTGCCTTACAGATAAGGAACCTGATTTCAACAGTTCTTCAAAAAATAAAAAGTAAAGTGGTGCAATTGCTGGAATTTTAGTCTAGAATTATGTTTCCTATAACAGTCACTCTGACATTTTATCTTGTTCCCTTTTTCTCCTTTCAGATGCAATGCTGATGATGCAATTAGAATCAGACAAAAACCTGATGCAGCGAATACTAGGGTTCCTCATGCCATTAGTACCAGTTTGCTATGAAAATGTCCCATTGCCATCACTAGTTATTCATTGAGAAAACTACAATTGTTGGGTTCATATTAAGAATTACATGATTCGAGTTTAACACTAAATTCTACTTCTTACAGTTTGTTCTATGTTATCATGTCCAGCCCTCTCACTATGTATCACAACAAACTCAGTTATCAAACTCAAATATGTAACTTCTGTTGCACGTAAGTTTATGTGCAGTGTTACTTATTGGCAATATACACCTTCAATCTTATCTGTATGGTTAATTAAATTTTATCGTGTTTAGTGTTACCAAAACTTTACAAGTTAACAAAAGTAACTGTTAAAGAAGAATTTGGTTATGATCACTAGTGAAGTGATGAGATAAAGTAGTGCTATATCTTGCTTTCGTGATGCTCTGTCTTCCCTTTTTTCTCTACCACCTGTGGAAATACAGATTGGAAACTCTGGAACCAACATTTTTGTTGGGCCCAACAAGAGTTAGGGATATGGTTGAGTACTATAGTCTTGGTGTTGCCCAAGACGGCCGCTAGGCGCTTACCCCTAATCAGCAAGCTGGGTGAGTAAATTGCCTAGGTGGTTGCAGGCAATCCAAAGCGGTGCTTAGGAGGCAGGGCAAAGCTGGCCGCGGTGGGAAAGGCCGGTCTTGAGGCGGGGCAAAGCAGCATGGAGGCGGCGCCGAGGCAGGCAAAATAGCATGGAGGCGGCGGTGGGCGGGGGATGGGTGTGAGAGGAGGGCAGGAGGCCATGGATGCTTATTGAGGTTGGGCAAGGAAGATGAACAGAGGAACGAGCTGTAGTTCGGGATGGATCATGGGCTAGAATTAGTAACTAATTTAAGGCCCACTTGAGTTAATTAGCATGGCAAATGGCAACTGAACAAGGCCCATCTCAAACCCTCTAAGCCACACAAACACATACACGACCAGATAGGAGCGAGTGGGAGTGACAACACGTGCAGCGACTAATGCTGACAGCAGCTTAGGGCTTGTTTTGGGAGGGCTGCGGCTGGGCTGAAAAGTTGCTTTTAGCTTACTAGGCTGCAAACCTCGCTTTTTTACTTGCTTTAGCCATGGCCATCACCTCCCATTGTTCACCCCGTGCTCCCCTCGCCTTGGCAGTGGTCGTCCGCTCCCACCTCACCTACCCCGACGTCTCCTGGCCTGACCTCAACCGCCCCACCCTCGACGCCTATCATGACCTTGACCGTGCCTCTGCGTCCCTTTCGCTCACAACTCTGGGAGTCGTCCTCATCCACGGGGAGCGACCGAGGCGGTGGGGAGGATAAGGGCGGTGGGGATGAGGTCGGCCACCTGCAGGGCGAGCGAGGAGGCACGGGGAGCGAGCTGGGGGCGACTCAGGGGTGAGTTGAGCGAGGAAGCACGGTGAGGAGGGAGTGAAGCATAGCCAAAGCTAGTCCCAACTAGCTACGACTTTTCGGTGGGCTTCGACTGTGGCTTTGCCCCACAACTGAAGGAAAGCGGTACAGTTTGGGGGTCTACCGGCCAAAATTGAAGCCTAGCTGAAGCGCAGCCCCCAAACATCGCCTTATTTCGTGTCGCTCCTACAAATTCCACCACATAGCCGGCCAAATCGACATTGTCATCGCTTCCCCACCGTTGATTCCATCTCCCTATCGCTTGATTCAGCCTCCATGCTACTGGCGTTGACCCCGCTGCACCAATCTCCATGTTTGGTTGTGCTGCTCTACTTCTAGCCCTCTCTTGTTTGCTTTGTGCTGGTGCTCTCGTACTTCTTCTTCTCTAATGATCCACTCTATCTTTTGTGCCGATGATCTCTGTATACTAAATTCCTATATCTTTTGTGCCAATGATCTTTTGTGTTGTCTAGGCAGCACCTAGGCGACGCCTAGTCAGGCTAGGCGCTAGGGGGGCTATGCCTCCCTGACTAGCGCTTAGCACCTTGGGCAACCATGGTACAATCAAGGAAGGCTCTTGAATCCAGTACCTCTACTTTTGGCTTTGGACCCTAAAAATCAATGATTGAACTCTAGTTGTACGTAGTTGAAGATTGCTAGCAGCTTGCTTGCTCACTTGGTAAGGTTTTCATGATGAAACCAATATTTTTGGCATGTGCAATACATGAGGACTCAATGAGCGAACGTTGTATTTACGCTTTTGCATAAAGTTTACTTCTAGGAGCATTTTAAACGAATGCATGTAACCTGCTTGTGAATTTCCTCTCTTCGAAAAGTGCTTGTGCATCGCATCTCACTTTCGGATGTCTTTCCAGTGCCTTCTGTGCCTTTCCTTGTCAGCAAATATTACCAAGTTCTTACACGAACATGATAACAATTGATATCCATATCAGTTCCAATCCAATATCTCGTCCTTTATGAAACGGTGAGGATTGTTGTTTTGTCCTAGTATAAATCCTTGAAAGGTTGTTTGCAGCATTCCTGTTTTGTCCTAGTATAAAACTGTCTGTGATGTTCTCGAGCACATCATAAATGGTTTTTAGCTAAAACTGTCTGTGATGTGGGTGTGATGTGCCCGTGACTCATTTCAGATGGTTTTTATTAAAAAAAACGTTTATGATGACGTGTCTAATATAACCTCTTTTGTAGTAGTGACTTCGTATAGTTGTGTAGTGCTGTACAAGTTTGAGGGTACTAAGAAAAGAGTTTCAGCTTCTTGTACTTTAAGTTTGTTGAAACAAGTCGATCCTATTGTTGTGTGCTTGGTTATAGAGACAAGTGCCGAGCTTTATACCTATCCATGAGGTAGTGGACGTCGATACCGTTGTAGCGATCGACGGAGGTTAAAGCTATAAGAGCTACCGGCCTTGTTAATCGAAAGGCACCGCCTAACAGATCAATTTGGTGCAAATTCATGTATGCCATTTTTATTGGTTTTCTGCTGTATATAAGGGGATGAATCCTTGCAAATCTGAACCAAAAGAAGGAAACACTAGGGAGATAGAATCAAATCTTATCAATCAGATAAGTAAAGAAGGAAACACTAGATAGATAGAATCAAATCCTCCTGTGGCGGCTGAACCGCCTGGGCCGCAGGCGCCGCTACGGTGGCGGCCCGATCCGTCGTGCGATCCGGCCCGCTTCCTCTTTCGGTAGAAGACGTTATCGTGGCCGAGCAAGCCCACGACACCTATCATGGTATCGTTCAAAAAGGTTACACTAACGTATCACCACGAAGTCTGTAGTCAGTACTTAGTACGTACTAGTTTTAACTCTTTATTGATGGCTACAGAAATGTTCATACAACGGAAGTGAAGATTGTTCTGGCTGTGAGATGGTAAATTATAAATTTGATGTGCTAGTACATCCAATAATAAATAGAATGAAAAAAAACTAATACAAGTTGATACTGTATGCTTAGTTGCTTTTACCACCTAACCTTGAATCTTTTTTGACGGTAAATTCAAAAGGATTCCAGGGGAAGAGGAGAAAAGGCGAAAGCATGGGGGCCGGATAGCTTGGTCCAAACTGCCCCCACCCCACATATGATCACAGCTTTATTTTGTGCGATCTTGTGTGGCCATGTGGCCAACATTCTGATGTTAGATCTTGCATATTACAAGAGAGGGAGCCCTATGTTGAAAGGGGAGACCAGATTCCACATTTCACTACACTACTTTGGACTTGTTTACTCCAAAGCATAGATAGAGTATTTTGCTTTGAACACCAAAGTAGTCCACCAACCAGTCGCCACCACTTTAATTCTTCAGCATTCACAAAGTCATGGGAGATGAAATATCTAATTTGGAATTCTGACAATCTGTTAATACATATACTGATACGCATAAACGAAGATCTCATACACTGACGGGCTGACAGGAGAAACCGGGAAAGCAAACTAGAAAAGTATACCGGTCATCGTGTCGTGTGCACGTGTGTGAAGCGCAAAAATTGGCAGGATGTTGGCTTGACAGGTAGGTGTTACATATAATAGTAGTAGTGTGTTGTATAAGATAATATGATGGATGATTGATTCAGTTGGCCCAATGCCGGGACTTGCTCGTGTAGGAACAGAGTAGGACCACTGTTTCAGTCATTAATGGAAAGATCGTCGTCAAATGAGACCTTGCCACAAGTTAAGTAGTTGGCCAATGACTTGATAACTACATATATAGAATACAGAAGATTTGCGTGCATGCATGCTTCTGCTGACCAATGAGTGTATGAGTTTGTATAGTATTGCCTTGATCTGTCTGATACTCCTCTGATACAAGTGTACATAATAGAGAAGTGACTGACAGTAGCCTTGGCTGAATTCAGAATTCAGGGGTAAGTAAGCTGACTGATTAATTCCCTAGCTTGTTGACAGAGATGCGTGCAGAAGCTCAAGTTTTGCTTGCAGGATGAGTTGTTATTTTTAGCTTGGTCTGAAGTCGACAGGACTGGTGGAAAGACTAACGTAAGATGAAGTAGTAGTTACTGAAAAGAGATCTGTGTCAGATGAGAGAGAGAAATTCAGAAAGCAAGTAATGGAATGGATGTCTAGAAATAAGACAACATCAGCGCGTGTGAAGCAGCTAGCGAAGGTGACGAGGCATGGTCGATCTGGTTGGATTTATTTTCACACGAGGACAGGCGAGGGAAGACGGTAAATTGAATGGAATCGAGGGCAATCAGGGTAGTAAAAGTAAAGAGTAGAAGTGGTGAAGCCAGGACGGGTGACAAAGGGATGGACGGACGGTGGTGCCTCCGTCCGGTCGACGACGACAACAGCACTGGACTGCCTGCAACGACCCACGAGCTCTCTGGCCATTCCAGTGCCTGTGGGGGCTCACCAACGCCAACAAGCTGAGTTACTCCTCCTCCTCCTACTGTTGGTAGCATGCAGCTAATTAGCCGCAGCGAGTGCTCACTAAACAGTCATGGCTCAAGAGGCGCCGTTGATTTGAGTCCAGTCACCGCCACGTACGGTACGGGATGATCGATCTGACGAAATTGAATGAAATCCATCTATGGCGGTTGAGTTAGCTAGGAGGAAGCTGGCCGGTTACCTAGCTGCGCTGCACTGGCTGAACAATTAACTCTTTCTTTTCTTTCATTTATTGACTAGTAGTGATTATTGGCCAGTAGTAAATTAGTACTAATACCAAATGTACTCCATCTTCTGATGAGTACCCACCCCCATTCAATCTCAGTATTGTAGTATTACATGCTTTTTAAGGACATCTCTAGTAATGCCACTCAGCTATCTCTTAGATATATCGTGTTAGGTAAATCCTATATGGAGCAGAGGAAGTGAGAAAAGAGAACTTATTGTCTCTACTTGATTACGCAAATCAACGTAAATAGTGATAAATGCAAGGGGTAAAATGTGCTGAAGATAATATTAAGTAGTTAAATAAATGATTTTATAGATGAACTACTGGAGATGGTGCCTCTAATACTGTCTCTAGGTGAGTTGGAAACCTTAGAGACAATCTTAAGAGACAAACTATTGCATATATATTCCCTAATAAATAAAGGTGCTTAGAAAGTACTACGACGTACTAGCGGTTAAAAAAATATCAAATGTTGATTAACTAAAGGGTAAATTAGGTATAATAAAATTTTTAAACAACGTTATAGAGTATCGATCTGTTAATTGCTCCAAAATTCAAATCGTCAAAGCCCTTGATCCTGTTGGTCGCCAAAATTTTTAACTGCCTTTCTCCCTTTAATTCTGCCATTAATTGGTCCTTGCCATTTCGGTTGGTCCGACGCTTGAGTCGTCTTCTCCCTTTTAATTCTACCGTCAACAACCATTGACTAAATCAACCACACAAGAAACGACGGAGAGGCCTTGCACAGTTTATGTAATTTTGATCATGTAAATTACTCAATTACTATATAAATATGTACTTCCTCCGGTCACAAATAGATATTGTTTTAGATATCGACACGGTATTTAAAACATAACTTTGACCACTAATTTCCATTATAACATATTTAAATTTTTTTAATAAAATTGTAATATTACGAAAGTACTTTTTGAGACAAATCTATACATATGATTGTCATACATTAATTTAAATATTTAAAAAGATATTAACAATTAAAGTTTTTAAAGTTTATCTACACTTACATTCAAAACGACAACTATTTTTTATCGGGCGGGAGTAATAATATACTACTCAATTGCACTGCAGGTCCGCAATGCATGCATGGCTGTGGCGCTGTTGCCTTCTACTGCCATTGGCATCGCCATTAGTCAACTAATCTTTTTAATTTGGTTATCACCGACAAAAGCACTAAGCGCTAGGATTCCAGCTAAAAAGGATCGGATAAGCTCCCTAACCCTAACTCGTCGTCCCTGTTTGCTCCAACCAATTCGTTGTCGCCATATGCGATCTGTTCCACATTAACGTACCCAGTCGTAATCCTCCCCTTCTCCTCCTCCATCAGCCCACGTCACTCTAGCCACAGCCCTCAGAATGACTATCGATTGGACGTACGATCCGAGATTTTTTTAATGTCTGCAACATTTTTTTCTATACATACAATATTTTTAATCACCGTGTGCAATAAAAACACACGAGGAAATGTTGATCCGGATCGACGCAATATTTTTTCCCAAGTGTGCAACATTTTTAATCACCGTGTGCAACAGAAACGAGCGATAATAGTAGGAATGTCCATACAAAAAAAATATTACGCACAGTGATTAATTTTGTTGTAGTGTTATTAAAAAATGTTGCGCACGTCTGACTCCAAGCATCTCCCTCAATCAACCCCCCTTCCTCTGCTCTTCTAGAATTAGAATACATCCATGCTTTTTTATATAATTACATAAATATTAAAGTATGATTGAAGGGCAGATGATAAATTGATGATTACTTATCCATTCGTTTTTTTCAAAGATTTGTACAACTTGTATCGAGAAGGAAAGCATTGAAGCTCTACACCGTTTGTTTTGTAAATGTCGAATGCGACAATAATTATATATAAATTTTGGAAATTTTATGTACTTTACCTTCAGTTACATAGTTTAATAATTAGTTACCTATAGTCTCTATAAACAATAACGATCCAGTTCAGTTGCTTGGTATATAAGTTTCATACCCAATATGCAGCCTTGTAACTCGTGGATGACAGCGTTAATTGTTTTGACTTGTGGTTTGTTTGAAACAAAAAAAGATAATAACTAGGATTTGGTAGTTTACAACCAGAAGGATGTATTACCTTATTTACCTGCTCTTTCAGATCCGACATGAGTATGAAATTACGTATATATGCAGCCTCCAAAACTTCATGATCTTTAAGTAAAAATCTACCCACAATTTAAGCTATTTCCAACAAACATCTTTGACGATTATGCATCATCAGATTGCAACGAATAAACGGATACCATGACATCCACTACAGAAAATCTCTATTATTATATAGAAGTCGGTAAGTAATCTGTACTTAGTGTGTTGATTCTGTACTGAAACAATTTCTTTAGCAAAAAATATTAATCAGTGACTTGAGCTTTACGTCTCCCCATGGATGAAGGGAATTAAAAAGCTAGAAGATGAGATAGAACATAAAGTAAACAAGGCATATGAGGAAAGGACTCGACAGGAATGACAGGATTTTGTACACGCGAACAGGGCAGGCAATTCTCATGAGCTATAGCTCTCAATCCGGTGCTTTTCCGCTACAACGAAGGATCGAATCTGCTGCTGAAACGAAGGCCAACCGACGCCTAACTTGGCCAGCTACAACAGATCGAATGAGTGATTCTTCCAAGGAAGGAAGCTAGGGGAATTTGGAGTACCTGAGCAAGTGATTATTTTCACATGAACACGGACTCCTTTTTTCCTCAGAAAATCCACACAGCCTCCTTATTTACTGTGTTAAATGTACTAGTACAACTTAGAAATCAGTCATAAGTACTGTATGACAGCAGCTTTGCTCACAGCTAGTGCTGTGGCCAAGCAGCTTTGCTCACCTTGAACGGGGTGAATTCGGAGGCCGAACGGAAATGATGGAGAGATAAGTAGAAGAATAACTTTTCTTTTGTATATCCTACTCCCTTACAAGAGGGTTACAAGTAAGCCTGTACGAGGCCCTAGGGTAGTAGGGGACCTCCGGCCCGACCATCAAAAGTAGCGGTCATTCCCTTGCTAACCCAAGATGAGCAAATGATCAAAAAGAAAACCACTTGGACTTGTTGGGAGGTAGGGGTGGAAAAAAAACTCGAAACTCGCGAGTTAAACGAGTACTCGAAAACTCGACTTGATTCGGCTCGAACTCGTTTCTTAATGAGTCGAGTCGAGCTGGGTTTTGAACTCGTTAAAAAAACGAGTTAAACGAGCCGAGCTAACGAGTTATCGAGCGAGCTAACGAGTTAATCGAGCTACATGGAAAAAAAAACCCTAAATCCCCTAAATGACTAAATCCCTAAATCCCCTAACGAGTTAATCGAGCGAGCTAAGCTACATGAATCAAATATGTATGCTCTCTTGCTCACATTACTAACGAGCTTAACGAGTCGAGTTCCAGCCAACTCGAGTTTATAACGAGTCGAGTCGAGTTGAACTTCTAGCTCGTTAAGATAACGAGTCGAGTTCAAACTGACTCGTTACCTTACCGAGTCGAGTCGAGTCAGCTCGATATCCACCCCTATTAGGAGGCTCATTCTCAATCAGGATTCATGTAGAACGAGCCTCTGTTTGGTGGGAGTAGTTCCTGAATTTCTTAAAAACACAAGATCCCTGAATTCTAGGCCCATTTGGAGCTCATAAATTTCACAAGAATCTGTTCTCTCTGTAAAAATAAAAAATCAGTGTAGAAGACAGCGAGGGACACACGAGATTGGACACAGAGAGAGAGGGGGGACGCGTCGAAAGGCAGAGCAAAAGAGGGGAGAGAAGGGACATGTTCTGTCGTAAAGAACGAAACTACTCCAGTTGCAGTACGCTGTACGCTCCTCCCGCTCCACTTCACTCTCCACTAATGCGTGGTCGGTTCCACGCTTGACACACTCCACAGGAAAACCGCCTCCTTCCTTTTCTTTGCTTTGATTAGCTTAATGCAGAAGTAGCAATTAGCAAGAAATCAGCAGCAGCAGCAGCCAGAGGAGGAGGAGGAGGAAGCGCGCGCCGACGCTGAGAGCACAGTAGGTATCAGCATGAAGGGCCGTCACTACCACCATTCTTCGCCCTCGGTGGCGTCGCCGGTGGCCAAGCGCCGCTGCACTGGCCTGGCCGCCGCGGTGCCGGCGCTAGTGCTCTGCTCCATCCTCCTGCCCCTCGCCTTCCACCTCGGCATCCACCGCCCCGGTACGCTACCTCACTGCCCCCCAGGTAGCCCCCTCTCGCCTCGGATCTGCGCTGATTCCGTCCTTGCCTTCTGCTTCTGCCTGCAGGGTACGGATCGGAGGAGCGCGCCGCGGTGGTCATCAGCACCGTGAGATTTTCGCACCAACCTTTTATTTTTACCGACTTCCTCTACTGATGGTGCATTTTGTCAGTTTAACTTCTGATTTCTGTACTCTGTTTAGGAGCTGGGATTTGGGGCGCATAAGCATCTGGATGAGAGGATGAAGCACAAGCTGCTCAAGGTTACTATTCTTAGTTTTCGTATGTACTAGTAAACAATTGCAAGTTTGCGTGCATTCAGCATAATGCGGTCAATTTTTGTAAGCAACAATCATGCTCAATTTTGAGGTCATCTTTTTTTTTTTGGAGTGATTTTTGAGGTCATCTTTCCGGGTGGTTTCGGAACAGGACGGTTCCTTTGCATTTTTAGGGCGTTTCATGCACTCCGCTTGTGCGTGCTTTCGTGGATGTATATGCTTGCTGACGCCTTGCTGCTTACTCACTCTGTTTCCATTCTGATATTGGCACCTCCAAAATGTTCTTTTGATGATGTCATTGATATCTCTTATACATTGCAGAATTCCATCGTACGCCTGGAAACTGGTCCTGTTTCCTCTTTTGTTCTTTGGCCTTTTCTATACCGTGTAATCCATAGTTATCGGATTTGTTGTAAACACCTGCGAATTGCAAACCGGAATCGTCAAACCTGAACCAATTTTGGGTATGGTTCGTGTTTGCAATGGAACTTGGAAGAAAAAGTGGCAAACTGTGAACCTGAATCCTGTACCATGACTCGGACAAACCACATTTCTAGTAACTATGGTGTAATTATCTTTACATCAATCCATAGCTAAAATAAAGAGCGAATTATAACAAAGACCTTGTAGAACATCTAGATTAACAGTGTTGTGCAAAATATATTATATCAAAAATGATATCGAATATATGAATCAATTTGTACATGCCATAGTGGTTCTAAAAAAATTTGCTTGAATGTACACACTGGTGCACAATTATCCCTTACATGACTCAATTGTGCCAAAGTGATATTTGCTGGCTTGCTTACGACAATCATTAAGAGCTTGCTGCACTAACATGTCAAATGTTTTCTTTGACTATTTTGACTAATCTACTTTTTTGCGTAAACAGGATGTTTCCAAAAAGATAGCTTCTGGATCTAACGGGATTTCGGGTGACAAATCTAGTAGATCAAAGTCCAAGAATCTTGCCGTCAAATCAAAAACAAAGCTAAAGGGTGCTTTCTCCTTGGTTGAGCTCAAACATGGCACCTTCAAAAATAACAGTAAGAAATGAAGGATCAGATTTTACATGCTGTTACTGTTACATGGGAAAGTAGGAACTGCCAAGATACTACCAGTATCCATCTTACTGTATTCGATGGTGTTTCAGGACCTCATTCACAGAGAAGATATCAATTAAAGGACTTGCCCCAGAGATCAATGGTAAGAAACAGTTTCTTTGTTTACCTACATTGCAAGGATATAAAATAGCCTGAGTTCTAGGTTTGAACAATAGTGGAATAGCCTTGTGAGCAGACCACACAAATTGTGAGCTCGATTAGTCTTAAGATGATTGAAATTTTGTATGGCTATTGCTATGTTGCCTTAACCAATGGGGTTTGACAGTCAACAGGATTTTCAGGAAGGTAAATGGTGAATGCAAAATTTAAGTGTCGGAGCATTGTTAACTTCAATGTGGCATTAGTAATAATCTCGTATGTGTTTGTGCGAGTTAAACGTGCAGTAATTTTATATTATATAGTTAACTTCGGCCAGATTTTGCACATTAAAAATTGCTTATCAGATGTTTTACTATTGATGATCTGTGCTTAAAAGAGGCCATGCATATTGTAATAGTAGATCCTTCAGAACCGTTTTGCTTTTCTACCATAGGACACTAAGTTTGTTTTGTGACAGGATACTACTATTGATGGGAAAGATAACCAAGGTCAAGAAGTAGCGCCTGAGGAGAACCCCAAGTCCTGTGAACTTGAATACGGAAGCTACTGCCTCTGGTCTGTTGAGCATAAGGAAGTGATGAAAGATGCTATTGTGAAAAAGCTTAAAGATCAACTTTTTATGGCAAGAGCTCATTATCCTAGTATTGCAAAACTGAAGAACCAGGAAAGATTTACTCGTGAACTGAAGCAAAACATCCAAGAACATGAACGCATGCTCAGTGACACGATTGCAGATGCTGATCTTCCACCATTGTGAGTCCCATCTTAGTGTTAAAATTTTATGTGCTTATAAAGTTTACACTTCATAAGTGAAGAATATAAGCATTAGCAATGTCAGCACTACTTTCTTTTGGTGAAATGATGTATTAAATATGTGCTGACCCTATTTAAATCAGGTTCAGTACCCAGTAATATTACTACTCGTAGAACAGATTATAGAATAAGTACGAGAGATAGTGTTCCATGTCTTTGTTTCCTGTACTAATTCAAAATTCCCTTGTTTCAAGCAAATATAACATGCAAAATGATGGTGCATTTGAATTATTTATTATAAAATATTCATTGCTATTTCTTCTCTCTCTCTCTCTCTCTCTGTCCTTTGATTATTTCTGAAGGTAATGACTGCTTACTCTTTTCAGTTTTGCTAAAAAGCTAGAGAAAATGGAGCACACAATTGAAAGAGCCAATTCTTGTGAAGTAGGTTGCTCAAATGTTGAACGGAAACTTAGGCAGCTACTTGATCTAACTGAAGATGAAGGTTATTTTCATACAAGGCAGAGCGCATTTCTATATCATCTCGGGGTCCAGACTATGCCAAAAACTCATCATTGCCTGAACATGAGATTGACAGTAGAATATTTCAAATCCACATCTATTCGCATGGACCAGTTAAATAAGCAGAAACTTGAAAGCCCTACCTTCCATCATTATGTAATATTTTCCAGGAATGTACTTGCAGCTTCAACTACTATTAATTCAACAGTTATGAACTCCAAGGTATATTGTTCTTTCTAATAATTGAAAACCTTATGACTTATAATATTTCTCAGTGCTAACTTATGTCCTATGACACATTTCAGGATTCTGGTAGCATTGTTTTCCATTTGTTCACTGATGCGCAGAACTTTTATGCCATGAAGTATTGGTTTGACAGATATTCATATTTGGAGGCTACTGTTCATGTAACTAACATCGAGCGTCACCAGAAACTCTCTAAGGATGTCGATTCTCTTGAGATGCAAGAGTTATGGCCTACTGAGGAATTTCGTGTCACATTTCGTAATCATTCTCATCCTTTTCAGAGGCAGATGAAAACTGAGTATGTATCTATGTTTGGGCATTCACATTTCCTCCTGCCTGAACTTCTTCCTAGATTGAATAGAGTAGTTGTTCTGGATGATGATTTGATTGTCCAGAAAGACTTATCATCTCTGTGGAGCCTCAATCTGGGAGGCAAAGTGATTGGTGCTATTCAGTTCTGTGGAGTTAGATTTGGTCAGCTGAAAGCTTATGTAGATGAACATAATTTCAACACCAATTCTTGTGTGTGGCTGTCTGGTCTGAATGTCATTGACTTGGAAAAATGGAGGGACCTCCACATTACCAGTTTGTATGATCAATTGCTTCAAAAGGTCAGGAGCAATCACCATTCCTCTTATAGTCCTATCCAAAAGAACTCGTATTTTATTACCAATTTTTGCCATGGAAATATCTGTAGTTCCTCTAGTAGCCCTAGCCCTATCCTCTCTGCATAATCTCCTTATGTTAATTATGCCTGAAAAACAGTGGAGTTCTGATGCATTGCCTTTGCCTTTGTAGTTGCAAAAGGACAGTATGGCATCTTGGCGACTCAAAGTACTCCCTACAAGTTTACTTGTCTTTCAAGATCTGATATATCCTTTGAAATATTCATGGGTTCAATCAGGTCTTGGACACGATTACGGAATTAATCGTACTGATATAGAAAAGGCTGCTACTCTGCACTACAATGGTGTCATGAAACCTTGGCTTGATTTGGGGATACATGATTATAAGAGCTACTGGAGGAAGTATATGACCAATGGGGAGAGATTCATGACAGAATGCAATATACATTAATAGAAGTGACATTACTGACATAAGATTCACCACACATCTTATTTGTGGGAATTTGGAGCAACAAACCTGATGAACTTGCTTGAACACAGGGATTATAACGAGGAGAAATTGGCTGCAGTATTTATGATGAATCAAGTCAATTCCAAAAAGGACATAAGATAAAATGCTTCCTGCAAAAAATTACCAATTTTACGTCTTAGAAATCAGCAGGGCACCAGCACGAAACATTTGAAATACATTGCAGGTTTACTGAGATATATCTTGAATTGTCACCTGTTTGTTACACAATCAGATGAGTTTTCATCTGCGGCTTGGGATTGCAAAAGTGCAGTTCCGTGCTGGTCATTTTTTGTATACATTCTTTCATGCTATTCTTTTGCTCGTTGTACAAGAGCTACTCTGAGGGACTTCAGTGTTGACTGCGGCACAGCATGTACAGAGAACAAATGCCTCAATCAGCAAGTATTGGCTTGTAATTCTTTGCCGCAAGGCTGACTGCTGTTATTGTGGAATGATCTCCATTGATGGCATGTTAAATGGATGTTTGTTTGCTCTATCGCCTTCACATGATGTCTCAATATTTGAGATCTTTATGTTGTGCAAATTTCAATCTGTTTATGTACAAGGAATTTAATAACTCGGATGATTGTACCTCAGAGGGGTTGTATTATTGTGGTTGAAATCACAGCTCGTACAGCATAAATTTGATGCAAATAAGAACACATACAGCTAAATCAGCTTCAGCGTCCAAAGATCAAAGCATAATGGCATAACAACAGTGGCGTAAGTGCAACGTATGCACACTCATCTACATTTGCCTTCAGTAAGGCTCAAAGCTTAATCTGTTAGTTGATTGTTGATTTCTGTAAAAGATCACTTCGGTAGCTGGTAAAATAACTTTTCTTTAAAAGAAAGGTAAAGGGTAGACATTCTACTAGGTAGAGAGGGCACTGTCAGCATCAAGTAACAACTGAGAAATTTCAGTTCTAGTGTTAGAGCAATTCCAGCAGACTCTCCATCCGGCTCGCTATCTCCAAAAAATAACGATTCTCCCGAACCGAAGGCCTCCAGCAGGCTCGCTATCGCCCTCGCCAAAAGTAGCGAGAGGAGAGAGGCTCGCTACTTCTGGCGAGTCTCTCTCCGCTCCCTATCTGCGTTGCCGTTGAGCTCCCGCATCGGCCAGGACATCCAGCTCGAGACGCAGGCGGCGGCGCGGCGAGTCTTCGTCTCCCCACCGCCGTCTCCCCACCGCCGTCTCCCGGCGCCGCCGTCTCCCCCAACCGCCGTCCCCCAGCCGCCGTCTCCCGATCCTCGACCCCTCCCTCTCCGGACGATTCGTTGTTCAGAGGTATGGACCGACGCGACCGTCTTCCGTAGATCTCTACTTTTCCTGGTATGCTTAGCAGATCTGTGGGGCTCGGAGGTAGGGTTCGTTGGATCGGTGAGAGGGGGGCTCTTTTTGTGTTGCCAGCTTCGTGGTGGTGCTTGTTCTTCTGGCTGTGGGGTTGAGATTGGTAATGCTCGGTGATGATTTGGGTTCTGAGATGAGTAGAACAATTAACTTCTGTTAATTAGGCCTTGAACTGTAGACTAATATACTGGTAAAAATTGATTTGTTCACTAGTTTGGTTATCCGTTGCTATACTGCCTGTTTTGCCAGCTTCGTGTTCGTGCTTGTTCTTCTGGCTGTGGGGTTGAGATTGGTAATGGTCGGTGATTATTTGGGCTCTGAGATGAGTAGAACAATTACTTGTGTTAAGATTCAGCAAAGCCAAATTAATCAGATATGACCTGTGTTAATTAGGGCTTTATCCCCCTTTGTTATTCAGATTTGTATAAAGATGGATGATAGCTTTGTAAATTATAAATATGTATGATGGATAGAGGTAGAGATTATCTCTGTTAATACATACAATCGTACATATGATGGCCATGACACAACATAAATATGACCTGAGTTGAAGACATTAAGACTTTCAGTTTTGAGAATGAAGCTTATGTTCATAGCACTATAAGAACTACCAGTCATATAATGTTTTAGGCTGCATGATGGACTAATATACAAAGGGGGATGAAGCTTCTGAGATGAGTAGAACAATTACTTTTGTTAATTAGGGCTTGAATTGTAGGCTAATATACTGGTAAAGATTGATTTGTTCACTGCTTTGATTACCCGTTGCTATACTGCCAGTGTTTCATTACCTTTGTTAGTCTGTGGTTCAATATTTGCCTCGATCCTGAATTCATCTTTGAGAGTTGTGTTACCTTCTGCTTTGGTGCGATAAATATACATTTCCTTAGCTTGCTTGGTTATTTTGCTGTCAAGTTTGATCTGAATGAATATGGTTAGTCTTGGTTGGCAAATGGTTGATCTGTCAATCTGAAACTCCGGTTGTAGATAATGTATTAACATTAAGCAAAATCTGTCAATTATTTCGTGTTTATTAAGGTGGTAAGGGTTCAAGGCCTAATTTACTGAATTAATTTGTTAGCCGATTCGTGATTGCGGTGAAGATTCTTATCTTCATGCAAACCCTAAAATCTGAGAGCAATCATATATATTACCTTCATATTGGCATTGTACCGACTTGATTATGGTATGTCTTGATTATGGTATCTTTCGCTATTTATTTATGCTATGTCTTAGCATTGTATTTACTTGCATATAGATGGATAAAGAATCAAAGAATGTCAGTGCAGTGCATGCTTGGACAATTAATCGCATAGAGGAAATTTCAAGCGATATTAAGAACATAGTGTACGATAATTTTTCTCCTTGCTCGTGTGAGAGTGCGAATGAACTCAATCGACTCTTACTTGAGATCGAAGACACTGCTCGCCGCCTTGATGAACTTGCCTTACAATCGGAAGTCTTGGCGGCAACAGCCGGTGTTGATCCACCTGAAGATGAAGAAATACGTGAGCAGTTGTGCCCATACGACTACGAGACTGATGATTCAGGTAAAGTCGAGGATCATCAATTTAGAGAGGATGAAAGTATCGACTATAGTGACTAGTGTAATTCGCGTTATGCTATTTGGACCTATTAATGTTCCGCATGTTAAGACGTGTTGTACTTTTAATTAAGTGTTAAGACCTATTAAGACCTATGAAGACCTATGAATGTTTAGCATATTAAGACCTATTAACGTTCAAGCAACAAATCAAATGCAAGTGAGATGAAGATGCTACTTGCAAAGGAGATGTCAAATGAAGTGGAATGGAAAAGAAAGCCACCTGATACAGCTACAACTGATGATCGAGCTTCTGATGGGTTGCTGGTTTCTTCGACTGAGAGGGTTCCTTCGACTGAGAGTGAGCAGGCAGTTCACTGGTAAAGAAGAGGAGCGGAGTGATCGAACTTCTGATGGGTCGTTGGTTTCTTCGACTGAGACTGAGAGTGATCGAACTTCATTGACTTATGCATATGGATGTAAACAATAATATGGAATTTATTTATTTTTATATGTTTTTCCTGTGTTTTGTGCATAACATTGCAAACCAGTTATCGATATTGCTGATATCTCACAATCTTACTACTCACAGCACAATTTGGTGATTGAAATGTATAAATCGGTACATCATAGTTCAAGTGCATACATAAACTAGTACATTATAGTTGAAATGCACAAATCAGTACATCATAGTTGAAATGCATAAATCGGTACATCATAGTTCAAGTGCATAACCTAGTACATAATGCGCTTGCCTACATCCCTCCATACTGATGCCATAAGTGCTCCACTAGATCTTCTTGAAGCTGAGAGTGAGCTTTTCTATTTCTGATGGATTGATGAGTTTGAATAAACTCATAAAGCTCAGGTGTTCTTTCATGGGAGACTGCAACATTTTCTCCTATTGCATCGTAATTGTAGTCAACTAGACCTCCATCCCGCTCATCTTCAATTATCATGTTATGCATGATAATACATGCTGTCATGATATCTCGAAGTGTTTCTTGATAACAAAACGAGCTGGTCCACGAACGATTGCAAATCGCGCCTGTAAAACTCCAAATGCTCGTTCCACATCCTTCCTAGCTGCTCCCTGAGCTTCTGCAAAATGTTTTTTCTTATTCCCTTGGGGAGCTGGTATTGTCTTGACAAATGTTGCCCATGAAGGATATATTCCATCTGCAAGATAGTATCCCATTGTATAGTTGTGACCGTTCACAGTATAATTCACTTCTGGAGCATGCCCTTCAGCTAACTTAGCAAAGAGAGGGGACCGGTGAAGAACATTAATATCATTGTGAGACCCTGGTAAACCAAAAAAGCATGCCATATCCAAAGATCTTGGGAAGCAACGGCTTCCAGAATGATTGTTGGCTTGTGAACATGACCAGTATACATGCTTTGCCATGCCGCAGGACAATTTTTCCACTTCCAATGCATACAATCTATGCTCCCTAGCATTCCTGGAAAACCTCTTTCCTCACCAATTGCAAGTAATCTAGCAGTATCGTTCTCATTTGGAGATCTTAAATACTCATCTCCAAATATTTCAATAATAGCTTTCACAAACCTTTTCAGACTCTCTATAGCAGTACTTTCTCCAATCCGCACATAATCATCAATAGCATCTGCTGCTACTCCGTAAGCTAGCATCCGAAATGCTGCGGTTACCTTCTGCAAACAAGATAACCCAAGATTTCTAGCACAATTCCTCTTCTGCACAAAATAATTATCATGTGCTTCTACAGCATGCAATATGCGAAGAAATAAAGGCTGATTCATTCGAAACCTGCGTCGAAAAGAAAGTTGAGCTGTAGATAGTAGGATCAACACAATCTGCGAAGAAATAAAGAACGAATAATTCTAAACCTGCGTCGAAAGAAGGACGGGCCATAGATAGGAGGATCAGCAAAATAGTCCTCAAACAATCTAGCATGTCCTTCTTGCCTATTGCGATGAACGACTTGACGGCCGGGAGTCGAACCGCCATGGAGTGGAAGATTCACACCTTGATCTTCCATGTGTGCTACGTATCCTGTTGTAAGAAGAAATACGTACTCATTATTTCTCTTGGACTCCTCATCTTCCGAGAGACATTGTGAGACTAAGTTTCGACGACTCATTCTGATATTGTAGATAGTGAACAACCTGAAATGTGCAGACCATTGAACTACAAATGGGTCTCTATATATAAACGAGAATAATGTGGCCGTTAAGATGACCGTTAGAATATAGCCGTTGCGATGACCGTTAGAATATAGCCGTTAAGATGACCGTTAGAATATAGCCGTTACGGTGACCGTTTCAATATAGCCGTTGCGACGACCGTTTCAATATAGTCGTTGCGACGACCGTTACAACATGACTCACTCAGTACAATAATTTTAATAATCACCATTATAACATAACCGTTACAGAAAAATTCAAATTTCAAACTCCCACGTTCAAATATAGCCATTCGAATTTACAATGTGATCGTCACAATAAATTTTAATTTTTAAATTCCCGTATTTAAATATAGTTGTTTGAATTTATCGGTAAAAAAAACGGTTGCTGTTATGACTGTTATGTGGAATATGATTAGAATATAGGAGAGATAAGATAGGAAGTGTGATATGGAGAGTGCTGTTGGAGAGGGAGGAGATATGGAGAGGGATTTTTTTTAGAGTTATGTAAAAGTGGCTTTTGGAGAGTGAGATTTGGAGAGTGTTGCTGGAGTTGCTCTTACAAACCATGAAGCTTAGGAGCATAAGAATAATGACCTTCCAGAGGACACTTGCAATGTTTCTGCAACTCCGGGCAAGGTTCCAAAATTCGGCGAAATGTCTGAAATCTTGTCCAAGATTTCCAATTTCGGGCGGAGACGGGATCCAAAATCCCATCTGGTTAAAAAAAAAGGAAAAAAAACTCAAATGCTACAGTAATCTCCAAAAAATAGAGAGTTTTGTCGAAATTTCGGGTATTATGACCGGATTTGACCATATTTGGACTAATAACCTTTAAGAAAGTCATCTTCCATGAAAATTTGTTGAAAAACCAATTTTTTGACATTTTATAATTTCGGTAGAAACACAGTAAGGTTTTTATAAAATTGTACAAGCTTGATCATGCTTTGAAAAATTTATGGTACTATAATTTTCAAAAGAATTGAACTTCATTTGTTACATTTAAAAAACAAAAACAGAATAAAAATAAATGAGATAGTAACCGTGTCAGAATTTTATAAATTTTAGAACCCTTCTGTAAAAGTTTGAAAAATTCTAAACCTTTTTTTGTTGTTAAAGTAATTCTATGTATTGATCATCAATCTTTTTATTAGGACATAGCACTGTTAGAATTTTTGAAGCTGTACCATCATCTGGAAATATTGATGATGCATCAGGACCATCCACAAAAGTTTTCAAATTTATATAACATGGTTTGAACCACTTTTTATTCGGTTGAAGTTTGCCGGTAAGGTTTTTACAGGATAGTAGCACTATCAGAATTTTTTAAAATTCCTGAAGTTTGATCATCATCTGAAAATTTAATGGCGACATTGTTGACTCATAAGGACCATCCACAAAAATTTTAAAAATTTTATAACATGGTTTGTTCCATTTTCATTCTATTCAAATTTGCCGGTCAACCTTTTATTAGGACAATACCACTTTCAGAATTTTTAAAAATTCCTCAAGCTTGATCATCATCTAAATTTTTTATAGGAACTTTAGTGATGTGTCTAGACCATCCATAAAAAATTTCAAAAATTTTTTAACATATTTTGCACTATTTTTCACTCATTCAATTTTATTGAAATCTCCGAGATTTTGGTATTTCTCGGTGAAATCTCGAAAATCTCAGTTGGGGAAAAAAAAGAATTTCAATTTTATATTTCATCCGGGATTTATCCGAAATTTTGAGATCTTGGCGGAATTTTGGATTTCGCCCACCCCGAAATGTCAATCAAAAATGAGATTTCAAACTCTGGACTCCAGGTACATATCCATGTTAAAACTATGATTGGCGCAAAGCTTTCTCCTTGACAAAAACAGCCTCTCCATGAAGTCTTGATACATCAGATCCCTTGAGGTAATGAGGTGGTCGCGAAGAAGGCGATTGGCTCCATCACATCCCATGAGAACTCCCAGAATGTCAGACGGAAGACGAGACCAACTTGGCACACGAAGAAACCTAAACCAGACCACAGCATACGCCTGACTTGCTTGTGTGCCAGCATGTCAGTCTCTTCCTTCTTTTCCTGGAGCTGCTTAAACTCTTCTTTTCTCGGGTCATCCTCTGGAGCCAGTGCGAGCGCACAGCCCTTCTAACCAGGTCCACAACCTAAAAGCGGTCAATAACGCATCAATGTATCAGATGAAAATTTTACTACATGACTGCTTTTTGTGCATCTCATATGCAATTAAAGAAAAATCTTCAACTCTTGCCAAATCGGTCAGACAACTATGCATAATTGTTCACAGAAAAAAAAAACTTGCAAAATTGTTGCTTCCCCACAGTCAAAAGCAACAGAAATAATCTCAAAACGATGACGCAATCCTTGTCGGATAAATTTTAAGCTTTTATGGATGTAGTGTCCACAACTCAAAGAATAAAGTAATACAGTATCATATCAGGTGGATGCTTAGGGCCTATTTGGTAGAGCTCCAGATTGCAGCTTCACCTGAAATCTAAAACTTGTAGGCTAAAATAAAGTGAATTAAGTTTATATTTTTGGTCTAAAATGTAAACAAGATGATCAATCTAAACATTCTTAATATACTCACAGCTCTAGCTTCATGAATCTGATGAAGCTAAAATTTTCAGCTTCACCAGATTCTCAGAATCTGGAGAAGCTGAATCCCTGCCAAACAGGCCCTTAGATGATTTAGGTGGCGTGGACGTCACCTAAAAAGGAATACAAGGTTCCACTTTTCCTGCTTAGATCATTCCATGGTCTTTGATCTGATCAGGTAAGCCAAGAACATTATGTTGAAATGTAAAGTTACCACATAATGGAAACCACACCATCTTAGTTCTGTTAATTACAATAAATTCAATGTACATCTCGATTCTTTGTTATTTTAGCTAACTAATATTATCTCTTAGTTATATCCAACGTTAGTAATTTCCTCTATTCACCAATCATTAGTTCATTTCATACAGAAACACTAAAACGCAAATATATTAACTCAGCACAGTTGAACACAGTTACCCAATACAAAAGGTAGTTCATACCTAGGAAATATTTGTCCACCTACATTACAACGACTACGACATGACTAACCTGAAGAACATTGCATTTTTGCAGTTATTGTATTTTGATAAAATTTGATGAGCTTTTATTTGAAATCTATTCTACTTATGTGTTTCTCTGGTAAGTATTAACGGTAGAACCTCCATTTCACAAGCATGACTAATGTAGTCGGATGGCCAGCTCTTTTTCAAATAAAAGAGGAGTATTTGAATGATTGAATCTCCAAACTATCTGAAGACAATTCTATCAGTAGGAATTTCACGAGGAAATATCTCAACATGCAAGAATTCACTTGAGGCAAAAGGGCCATTTGAATCGGAATCGAAATCGTCATGAAAGCACCTCGTTTAGCTACTAGAGGTACGAATCAAGAATCAAACAATCTAGTAAAACAGGATGGGATGCTTCGAGATTTCACCTTCTCGGGGTGGAGGTATGCCTTGTCTCGGAAGATCACTGCGACGCCAGCGTCATCCATCGCCCGTGCGAGTGCCTCCGCCTGGGCATGCGTGTGCGCTGCGCCGGTCTCCATGTAGGCGTCGAGGAGGTCCCTGTAGCCGACCATCTCGTCCCGCAAACGCCGCTTGAATGCCTCGACCCACACGAGCCATGCCAGCACCACGGCTCCACCGCCGTGACCTCCACCTCCGCCTCGGCCGGCCGGGGAGAAGAGGCGGAGGTGCTAGAGAGTGGACGCCGCGGTGGTGGCTGCCAGAGACGGAGACCGCAAGTGGAGGAGGAGGTGGCGGTGGGAACTGGTTGCACGTGGGCTTGATGGTGGTGGTGGTTCAAGGCCGGCGTAAGGAGGACAGTTAATGATGCTAACGGGCCGAAGCTCAGTATAGTTATGGCCCAACTTTAATATTTATTTTATAGATTTGTATATAGTCTGATCTTAAAAAAAAAAAAGAGTGAGGTCTAAGCCTGGTCTAAGTTTAAATGAAAATCTGGGCCTTGATTCGGTCCTTTATCTAGACAAATTGTGTGTTTGATGAATTGATAGTTTACGATGCAATATCAAAGTGATAAAACTAGGTCTACAATTATATATATAATTGAAAACAGAGGTTAAAAGTTACAACTTAAAGTATATTGTTTAAGTGTATAAAACAAAAAAAAGCATTAGTGCTAAAGATAATATCAATTGGTTTACTTAACTAGTAGTGAGAGATTTAGTAGAAAAACATAAGGTCCCAACATGGCACAATCTAGTCTAGATTTGGTCTAAATAGCAATAGATCCAAAATAAGTTCAACCCATTTGCAGTTTTAGACCAACCTAATAAAGAAACCTAGACAGGTCCAAACCTTAGAGTCGATTCTTTGGTCAAGGAAAATAATCAAAGAAAGTATGCCATGCAGTTTGAAGATGAAGTGTACATGCGTACCTAAATTTTGCTCTCAGCTAGCACCAAGTTAGGGCTTGTCTGAGGGGCGCTTTAGGTTTTCTGAAAAGATAATTTTTGGCTTTCTTAGCTGAAAAGTATATATAGTTTTTATAAGAAACTATTTGACAAATAGCTAATTTCTCTCAGCAATAAGCTGTAAAAGTTTTCTAGCCTAGCTTTCACCTTTTAGCTTTTGCAAATTATATATAGCTTCTAGCTTATACCAAAAGCCGCTTAAAAGCTAATATTTTTAAGGCTTACTAGTTTTTCAGAAACTAAAACTGGCTTAAAGCCCCTATTACAGGGCCTTAGTTACCATATGCCTTTTTCTTATATTCTTCGTTGTAGCCTATTTTTTAATGGTTTTGTTTTGACGTATTTTATGTTCTAATGTAAATTAATGTAATGTTCTTAATGCTTTTAATAGAAATTCAGATTTAATTAATATTCTTTGTATATGTGCACTGAATATAGCGTTTAGATATAATAATTAAAGATAATCTAGCTATTTTTAATTCTTATTAGTATATATGTGAGAAGAAAATAGGCGCTGCAACGTTAGACAGAGAGTACGATGCAGAGCAAAGGAAAGCGAACTTGCAAGTGAGGCCTCCAGCAGTGTCAGCGTGGGCAATCCTTCTTCTCGAGAGCCCATTTGCAATCCCATCGAAGCAGCTTGGTGCATGTTCCCATGGCATTGCAAATTTGCAACAGTATTCTACCTTTGTACGGCTGTACTATAAACTCCGGCACGTGAACTGAACTCAATCGGATGGATCAATAAGACAAGATGATTGAGGATCATCATCCATCCAAAATGCTAATTGTATACTAGCATAAGGATGGCGGATTGGCACTGTAGTCTCTACGGTGTCGGACGGACACGGTGATACTTCTCCAAAATTATATAGTTATATAGATTTTTACTGTTCCTTTTTAGATATCGTTTGTCTTCACAGAACAATACAGTATGTAATGCTTAGACTTGTAATATCTTTGCTCGTCTTGATTATTGCAGTTTTAATGTCAGACAAATGTATTACACTGGCCAGCATCAACTCCCTCCCAATGCCAACTACCGATGTGTGGGAAATAATTGAGTTGAATGGAATAATACTCCGTTCTCCGAGTTTATATAGCGTATATTTTAATAGTTTTATCTATAAATATATTGTGTATTTTATATTTTAATATAAAAATTAATGTGTTGTCTTTTTTTTTACCTTAATAAATATCCAGAATTACTTTACATCCTCTATATATGTGCATTAAACATAATGCTTAGAGATAATAATTAGAGATAGTCTACTTGTTTTTAATATATCCTTGGTTTGTAAACTTAGATGGAGGAAGTAATATTTATGACAGACCTCTTTTAATCGAAGCATCATGGAAGGAAAATACCTAAAAACATAGGAAAACGACATCCATTAGAAAATAAAATTAAAATCCTAAGACTGGCATCATACCTCTATTAATTCTTGCAAACTTCACGCCCTGCTAGCGATTTGAGCTGAGCCGGCGCTCGGCTCGGCTCAAAAAATAATTTTCACGTTTAGGTCCATCTAAAAATCTGTAATTACGTATAGGTTCTTTCCGCGGTTTTTTATGAAAATAACTTTCTAGTTCAGAAAAATCGTGGATCTTTCGTGAGAGGACCCTAGGTAGATACCGAAAAAAAACGTAGTAACGTTTGGATCAGTCCGTCTATTTTGCAAGAAAAGAACTTTTCGATTTATCGCAATCGCAGATGCACATCTGCGAAAAAAAACAACGCACGGCCAGCCGGCTCGGCACGTTTTTTCCCTTTTCACATGTAGGTCCCTAAAAAAATGCGTAATTACGTGTAGACCCTTTGCGCGGTTTTTTTGCAAAGTCCTTCTGGTTCATAAAAATTATGAATCTTTTGTGGAAGGATCCTAAATAAATGCCGAAAAAACATGGTGCCATTCGGATCATTCCGGCTATTTTTCACGAAAAGGACCTTTCGATTTAGCGCAATCGTGGATGCGTTTGTATCTTTTCAACTATTTCACGCGTTTTCTCGATAATTTTTAAAAAAAAACGTCGATGAAAAAAAAACGAAATTATTTCTGCGAAAAAAATAATGCACGTGTGCTGCTACTCTGCCAGGGCATACATACATACGGCGGGAGTGTAGGTTCATTGGTTCAACAGCACTAACTCCTCTCCTCTGCTCTCATCGCCCCCTCACTGCAACAAATTAACAACCTACCCGGCCAATATGTCATAACTCACCCGACAGAAGCACAAGACGAGAAGAGTAGTCAGGCTGCTGCAGGCAGTTACTACTAGAATGAATGCACTCACCAACTCATTGATGCTTAACTTTCCCATTGCTACAGGCAGACAGACACAAACTAGCTCCTTCCATGGTTCCATTCCCGTTCACCCCATTAATTCAGGCCAAAACCCCTTTCCTCCAGACTCCACGTCCCTGTACCGCGACAGCTTCTCGACCTGCGACACTCCATCCAATTAATTAGCAGGCTCTTATAATTATAGATAAAATTATTTTATATAGACTAAATTTATTAAAAAAATTGATAGGAGGGTGAAAAGGCTTAGGCTTCCTGTCAATGCTATTGCCTGTATGCACCAAGTACAGCCCACTCAATCCCATTCAATGATTAGATTGATCCAACATTAATATACTTGCAAGTGCAACGTTCAAGCTGTTCTATCAAAAAAAATGCTAGCCGCGTCAAGTCGCTGAGATGCTCTACATCTACAGATTTCTTTAGCACCGTCGTAGAGCTAAAAGCATAGACATCGAGGATGAATAGAGAGGAAGCATGCATCCATCTCATCACGTCAAACAACCGAGAACCATTCCCAGCCTTTCCAGCAATGCGATGGACCGATCACGTCCAACCACCGCACCCGACTATCATCATCATTCCCAAAACCCTTGTGCTGCTGCCCTTTCTCCAAACCCAAGAAGAAGGCGAGAACAGCAATGACTAAAGCGACCAGTGTCTTTCCAAGCTGACCGACTGCCAGCAGTACTACTCCCTTCGCTCTGTACCCCCACGAGAGATCAAGAGACAACAGGGTACGGCTTCCGTTTTGATAAAAGGGCTACTCATTAGGGCAATATTGGGTCTGGGGACAAGAAAAGATAGAGAGAGAGAGGATAAGTAAGAGGTAAGTAGTCAGAGAGAGAGAGAGAGAGGACTCAGATCACCCATCATGGCAAAGAGGCAGACGGCAACAAATTCCTAGCCCGGCCTTGTCTCTCTCTGCTCTTGCCCTTTTAGACTCAAAGTCGTCCCTGTTGTGTAATTTTTTTATACAGATCTAATATCCTTTCTAAAGTGATTATAAAAATAGCCATGTCCACCTACTATGCATCTCGAAGAAGCTATTCAACTAGAGGAACTTGTTAATTTTGATGGCTCACTGAGCTCCCACAGCAGGTAACATATCATCTACTGATGCTTCTAGGCTAAGGATAAAATTATTTTTACAATTACATTTTGCAAAGAAAGCTGTATGGGGTTAGAAAAGCAATGATTTCCTCAGCCTCTCTTACATCCACTCCATAAAGAAGAACAAGCATTTTATCGGAGGATAATGCCGCATATGACAATGTGGATCTTCAACCCTTGAAGGCGATGTTTTGCTACAAGATTGGCAGACAACCCACTTGGGAGATGTGACTAGGAAGCAAGCCAGTTAGCACTTAGTAGTTAGTACTGCTAACAATGACATGGCAATAACTCGAAATAATGCAGGTGACCTGTGGAAAAAACTGATGCTCATTGCAAAAGTTAACAAAGATATCTTGCCATTAGTACTTGGCGGATGCTGTTATTCTTCTTTTTTTCTGAACAACCTCTAATGGAAAAGTTTAATTTGTTAAAGATACAGTAATAGTACAATACAAAAAATAATAGTATTATAGAGAGGGCTTTGACAATAAAGAGCAGAAATTATGGCTTTTCAGACAACATGCTTGAGGAATTCTGATCCTTGTCTTGTGTCCGGTACTCCGGTAGGAATCATCCAGCCTGCTTCATTTCTTCTCCTCCTTTCTTCTTAACAACAGTGAAGTATGAAACACACACACACACGAGTAGTTCGCATAAATTGGTTAAGCATAAGCATCAAAGAGTAAACGAGAGTGTTCAAATAACAATGCTAACGCCCAAGAACTCGTCAGGAAATGCTACCAAGAGAAACAAAGAACAAATGAAAAGATTTAATGTATTATAACGGAAAAGATCTGACAGTGATGTCCAAGTAAACAATGCCAACACACCAGTTTGCAGTGAGGTTATCCAACAGGCAAAAAACAATTAGCAAAACTAATGGAGTGGGATTGCTTGATGGGGATGGTGAACTAACAAAATGCCCAAATTCTCACTCATGGAATGTGACTTAGCGGGAAAAAACATGGAACTAAGATGATCATGCAAAGTCCTATTGGCCAAAAATGTGACCAGAAAGCAAGATTTAACATGCTAATGACCTCATGGAGGGAAAAGTGAAAAGGATGCTAAGGGTTAACCATGTATATCCAAAACAGACATGAATGGGTGAGCTCCAATAAAGATAACTATACTCGTGCAGGAACGTAAGAACAATAATACTAAGATATACATGAGTAATGAAAAAGGCAAAGTGATGTGAAATAAACAAGAAGGAAAGAATCAGCAAGAACTATCAAACATGAACTAAACCACTGGTACTAATTAAGCGTGACTTTAGGATGCCACTGATCCATCCACTTACTTAAGCTACAGAAATCCTATGTTACCCATCATACTAAGTTTGGCAGTGGTTCATGAGAAAATAGCACATGTAACTTCTCATAGTTAAGGTGAAGATGGATGTACCAACAGAGCCCCAAAATTTTTACCATGTGGGTATGTGATCAGGGACGAGACTCTCAGGAGACTAGCATCTGTGAACTTAAAAAGTACTAACAAACAGTGGAGAATGAACTGAGCAGAAGCTACCATGACATTTAAGCTAAACATTTTTTTTTTTTGAAAACGGACATTTAAGCTAAACATTAGTATCACTGTGGAGAGAGCTAGCAATTAGTGATCAGAATGTTTTCCTTTTCTTATCACAGAATTGACGAAATTGAGCAGCTAAAGAGGCAAAAGAACTAGGCAATGCCATCTAAGTAAGATCTAGTAATACTTTCGCTCTATAAATTTGCTCTCAATTTTGACGGCCTGAAGTCTGAATTGGGCGCCAAGCAGATGCAGTGAGCAGGCACAGATCCTTCCATCCGAGCTTCAGAGCACCATTCTCCTCGACGAGCGTGTACCCGTCAGAGGGGAACATGCCAAGCAGCAGGCCGGCCTGCGCTGCGGCGCTGCCCGCCAGCGACGCCACGCGGAACCCCGACTGCGCGAGTTTCTCGCGCCAGCTCCCAAACTTGACGTCCCCCGTGCGCGCCGGCCCGCCGACGGCCAGCACGTTGCGGATCTCCCGCGAGAGCAGCTGCTGCTCTACGACATGCCGTTCCGGGCTGTCCTCGCTGTAGCTCGCATCCAGCGAGTCGAACAGCGCCGAGTAGTAGTGGATGGCCTCCACGAAACGCGCCAGGAAGGAGCCTGAGTGGCTCAGGTCCTGCTCCACCATTGTTACCACCTTCGGCGCCAACCTGATCCAGTGGTCCACACACAGACTCAAGATCAGGACAGAAATTTATGGCGATTCTATTCGACTAGGACAGACTCAACCGGCAACATTTAGCATTATAATGATTCATCAAGGTAAAGGACATTTTTCTTTAATTGATTTATTGGTTCCCCATGGCCCATGCAAGTACCGTGTGAGTGGGACGACAGAGGTACCAGTCCACTATAGAAAAGCCAACACCTCAGATGGGCTTTTTAGCTTATCTTTTGTTATCCGAACTAAGAACTGATTAGTAGTACTAGATGGCAGTCATTTCATTTTAATAATCAGCGTCTGCGGCACTTAGAACAAGAAAGTTGAGACCTTTTAGCGTGAAAAGTTGGTCATGATGCTAACAGCTTTTAGCTCGCTCTTAGTGATCCACAAACCAAATGGAAGCGAACTCTTTTCAACTCCTCGGATCACCAAAGACCACGGGAAGAGCTTACCATCGCAAAAGCAATGGAAAGTTGCAATCTTTTTAGCGTAAAAAGTTGGTCATAATGACAAACTTTTAGCGCCCCAAAACGCAATTTTTTACTACTCTTAAATCAACGGTGTCGTTGTACTAGTACTACCATTGATGTGTAGGTCACATTGACACATTGGTGAAGAGGAGTGAAGGCTGAAAAGTAGGCAAGATTTGACAATGGAATCAGCATTCGTACCTCTGGATGAGCCAGAGCGTGTTGGAGTCGGAGCCGGTGACATCGTAGAGCGAGTGGTGCAGCCAGTGGACGGCGACGGCCTCGCTCCGCGTGACGCCCAGCTTCTCCGGGTCAAGATTCCCGGCCTTGTCCGCCACCGGGCAGAACTCGAACGGCAGCCCCAGCGTGTCCGCGAAGTCCGACAGCCGCTTCCCCGTCGCTTCCAGCGCCTCCATGGATGCGCCCAGCCCCGTCAGCCTCACCCTCGGCGGCCCGCCGGGGCGCGACGCCAGGATGTGGAAGAGCCCCGGCCACTGGAGCCCCTGCATGATGTCGAGGTCGATGATGTGCACGCGCTCCTCCCGCTCGAACGCTTCTTGGATGGCCTGGTTCGCCGTGAAGTGGGAGAACTTAACGAACGGGCTGATGCCGTTGAACACCTGGAACGCCGCGGCGACGCGCCCGTGGAGGCGCGCGGCGGCGGGGGACGCGTGCGGCAGCGGCGCGTACAGGCCCAGGCAGGAGCTGACGAGGCGCGCGGACATGGCCTCCGCGAAGTAGGCGGCGACGCGCTGCGTGGAGGTGCCGAACGGCGTTGCGAGCTCGGCGATCTCCAGCAGCGCCCGGTGCGCCTCGTCGAGGTTGTCCGCGTTCACCGACTCCGCGCACTGCAGCAGCAGTGTCAGCAGGTGCAGCCCATCCTCGTCACGCTGCTTCCGCCGCTGCTCCTCTTTCCGCTCCTTGGCTGCCGCTGCAGCCGCCGCTGCGGCGGCCGCGGCCGCAGCTGCTGTTTCCTCCGCGGTGGGGGCCTTAGGGGACTGCGGTGGGTTCAGCTCCTCCTCGTGGCGCCGCTTGTCGGGGGGTGGGGGAGGAGGGAGAACCGCGACCGGTGGGGCGGCGGCCGTGGTGTCGGGGAGGAGAGCAGGCGGACGGGGAGGAGGCGGCGGGGCGGGGTCGGATGTGAGGAGGGAGCGGAGGCGGAGCTCCAGGAGGGAGGCGAGGCCGGGGTTGCAGGGATGGATGATCTCGCGGACGTTGTGGATGAGCTGCGTGATGGAGACCGTGGCGCCGCTGCTCCCGATGATGTCCCGGATGATGCCGTCCACCCAGGCCGTGGTGGACGGCGCCCCCTCGGGCGCTTGCGCTGGCGCGGCGACGTCCATCTCCGCCTGCTGGAACGCCGGGAGCTGGGTTGGCAGAGCGGGCAGCTGCGCGCTCGCGGACGACGGCGGCGTGCCCGCCGCCGCCGCTGTGACATCAGAGAGGTCGCCCGTGACATGGCGGCGCGGCGGCGGCAGGTCCAGATCGGGCGCGGGGCGCTTGCGGACCATGGCGGCTTCTTGATGGTCTAGGTGCTGGAGATAGGGGAGGAGGTCGGAGGAGGATGGGAGGGGAGGCAACAACGAGTGGGAAGACGAGGTGGCGGTGGCATAAGAAGAAAAACAGGTGGAGTGGGAGGAGGCGGAGGCGGAGGAGGACGAGGGGAAGAGGAGGAGGGAGGAGGAGCCCATCTACAAACGCCAAGGGGAAGCCGCCGCGCGCATGGGGGATCCAGCCAGCTAGCGCGGGAGAGGTTGGGAAGGTACTGCAATTTTTATGAGCTTTGGCGCCGCGCTGCCTGCTGCTGAGGTGCGAGGCGAGAGTGGGAGTAGGAGACGCGACGCGACGCCATGCGATGCGATGCGATGCGATGCGGAGTAAAGAGGAAGAGGCCGATGGGAGGCGACCAACCACAAGGGGTTAGCAACGGAGGGAGGGTAATTTATGGCGGCCATAGCCATTAGGGTTGCCATTGAGCGCTCTGTCTTCTTTTTTTTTTCCCTGCAATTGAACTGTACTTGTATTTGTTATAACTAGCATCGCAAAATAATTGACGGAGGTGCTTTTTTTTTCCGATTAATATAAAAATTTCTACCAGGAGTTTTTCTTTTTTAAAATTATTGTGAGATTTTCTTGCTTTTAATATCACCGATTATTTTGTTTTTATTTATATAGATATACATAGATTCGTCTTTTTTTCACTTTTCTCATTATGATGTACTCGCGCTAGTTCAAGAGAACCTTTAGTTTAATGTTCACCTTTACCCTATAATAATGATACTGTCTCAAGAACATTTAGCTTGTCTCACAGTGCATCCGAATAGTGAGGAACAGGTTCAAAATCTCATCAAGGTTTTGAAAATTTTGGATTTCGGTCGGGACCGATATTCCAAATCTCAGCGGGGTAAAAAAAATGAAAATCATGGTTGTTGCAGTGATTTCAACGAATTTCGCCAAGATTTCGGTTCTTTGGACCGGTTTTCATGTTTTATGTATCGGATTTAGCACCAATCTTTTTTTGTGGTGAATTGTAATGCCTTTTATGAGGAATAAATGTAAAAAGTTTGTAAAAAAATACATATATAAATTATGTAACCCTAACCCTAAATTCTAATTTGGATTTCGACCATAAATGATGTATTTTGGTCTAAACCCTAAATACTAACTTGGATTTCGGTCTCAAACTGTATTTCAGCTTAAACCCCAACATGGACTTTGGCCTTAAATGATGCATTTCGGCCTAAACCCTAACTCGTGAATTTTATGTGCAAGTACTTAGTATTTTGTATTCAAACAGATAATAAATGTTTACATGATTTTTTTTCATATTTTTTCAATTTTTTCTAGTATTGGGAGACCATTTTCACGGTGTGTTGAAAATCGCCGAAATTTTAGTTTAGGGTTCTTCAAAAATTTCGGATTTGAAATTTGGCTTTTAGATTTCGGCCAAAATTTCGGATTTTAGCCACCCTCAAGATGTAATCCACAAATGAAATTTAAAACCTTGTAGAGGAGTGCTATAGAAGATCACTACAATATCAAAATTGCTTTGCTGATTTGGTACAATGATTTAGTACTCTCTCCTGTCACAAATAGTTGTCGTTTTGGATATAGCTGTAATTAAATTTTTGAAACTTTGAATATCAATATATTTTTAAATATTTAAATCGGATACATGAAAATCATATGTGTAGATTTGTCTCGAAAAATACTTTCTTAATATTATAATTATATTGAATTTAATAAATATATTATAATATAAATTATTTGGGTCAAAGCCGTGTAAAACGATAGTTATTTGTGACCTAGGAAGTATTAATCTTGGGCACTATAATGGTACTGTGCCACATAATGCAAGGGTGAATTACACAAATGCCACATTATTACGACATTTCAAAAGTGAATGTCATTAGTATTTGGAAACAAGGCAATAACTGTCCCCGGGACCAGATTAGGGCACAGGGGAAACATGAAACGTGCGATCTAATTAAATGCCGTGTCTCTACTCAATTTAAAATGTAGGAGTAGTTCAAAAGAGATGCGCATATATATTTATATACTTCTTATTAAAGCCTTGAGGATTGCCGCAAGCTCAGTCATGCCACCTCAGCATATTCGCGACAAGGCCCTTTGGAAAATACAAAATCACGTTTAGGTCATCCGATCGATTTTTAGCAAAAAAGACATAGAAAAAAATGATATTATGTTTGAGTATGCTTTAAAGGAAAACACAAGATGTTTCAATTGAAATATTTGAGAGGAGAGGGAAAGTAGAGTAATAGAAATATTCTTAACAAATCAATGACTAAATCTAGTTTTTACTACCTATTATATACTACCGATATAATGCATCGTAAAATTTCTCTAGTTATAATGTTTTGTGTCCTCAACAGTTTATACAGAAGGCCTCTGGATTAAAACTTGTCGCAAAAAAAGAACAACTTGAGAAAACAAATTTCCACTGGATTGGAATCATCTATATCCTCTCCAAATTGTATTTGTTCCAAATAGGCCCTTAAAATGAATGGCTCAAACTCTAACCTAGATGGATGAAGTTTAAAGCTCACTGACTCCTTTGGCAATATGGTATTACACTGTTACTAGTGCCTTGTAATCGTGATCTATCAAGTTTGGTTTATTTATGTACTTATATAGGAGGTATTATAACCTTATGCACCCATCACAGAAAGAAAAACCTTGAACGCAATTTTACTCCTGGATCGTTCATGGAGTTGTTAAGTTTGATGACTCCAGCATCTTATGCCAAGCAATTGACTTCTATACTCGTCATGATAAAAAAAAATAGTACGCACACAAAAAAATTATTACAAAACATACGTTTAATTGTATCAAAGGTAGAATCATCAAGCGTTATCCTTTTCTCTGCAGGTTTACGAGTATATGAAGTGAAGCATTTCAAATTGAGAAATTTTACGGTGCATTATGGTGGCAATAGTGGTTGTAGAAATTAAATCTAGCTATTGATTTATAAAGGGTATTTCTACTACTTTACTATCAGTGGATCGAATTATAAATAAACACTAACTAATCTGACCTATAAACGATTCATATTGAATTTAATGTATGGTAAGGTAAAAATATCTCTTCAAACTCGACGTAAGCTTCCAGTTTGAGGGGCCCGAATCGATGCGATGATATCAGAATAAGTGTATGTGTTGCATTTTTACCGGACAGAATCGCGTTGATAATACCGGCAATTATATATCAACCACTCATCATAATGTGCTAGTATTAGTAAATCGATTTACGACAATAGCTACGACGTGACATCGTCTAGCTACATGCATGATTGGATCTGTTGACCAGCACCATCTGCAGCAACTTTTCTCGCCTGATCGGTCTCGGAAGGAATCCTGCTGTATATTTCGCGCGCAGCGACGCTCGTTCACCCAGAGAGATCGAAACGTGTGTTGTCGACGAGTCCTTTTAGCAAGTCGTGTGTTGTTCTTTGCCCGTGCAGTCTTCTTCCTCCTTCTCTTTTCTTCTGCCCATGGATGGATGAATCGGTGGAGGATCATGTTCACCTTGATTGAGGTCGTGATCGATCTCCACATCTCTTTCCCGATGAGAATTTTAACAACAAGACCTGTGTCTCCATCTCTGTCTGCCTTTCTTTGTCACCCATTTCCTTTATTTTCTTCGCATGACAGGACGCTCCTCCTTGATTTTTGCTGAAATATGATCGAGTATCCGTGGTGTCTGACTTTCTTGCGACAAAATCATGCGTCTGCTTTTATATAGCAATTTTACTTGCCTTCGGCTCTGTTTAGAGCACGTCAGTGTTACGAGATCGGATTACGGGGTGCTCTTGATTTAATGTTAAACTTTGTCATCTCTAACCTTAATCTTGTCACAGTCCCTTAGATACAAGTGCTTGGTTGACGATAAATTATAGCTTGTCACACTTCCAAATGGGGTGTTTCGTTGAAATGTTTTAGGATGTAATTCAAATTTAAAATAAATTCTAAAACTGGTCTACTTAAGAAATCACCACTTATTCAAACAGGTCTAATTAAGTGTGCCATAGCCCACATGTGAACAGCTCAACTCCTTGCACCGCCTTGTGTGGCAAGTCGCAGTTTCTCTAACCTTAAAATTTCCTAACGAAATCCTCTCCCCTGATGCCTCATTTTCATAAAGTCAAAAATTTGCCATACCATATCAAATACCGTACACTGGTCGAACCGAGTTGACCAGTTTGGTTCGGTTTTTTGGCATGATTTTTCGGTTCGATAATACCATAGGTACACAGCCCTAATCCCACGTTGAAATTGAACTAGGCCGGCATGGGAGGTGGGGGCTAAGATCTCGAGCGTGCCTGCTTATATGTGCTTGCAGCTTGATGCGCGTGCTCGCGGTGGTCTTTGGCTTCAACCTCACAATCTAAAAGATCCCTAACAAAGCATGGAGTTTGCAGGAGTCAGGACCATGCAATGCATGCTCTGCTCTTTTCTTGCTCATCCATCGCCACATGCCAACCATCCGATCCCTCCGGTCCACTCGTCTAAGAGCAAGTACAAAAGCAAAGCATATTACTTACTCTATATTCCATCCGTGTCATTTAGAGTAAACTAAAAATCAACTTGTATAATAACGGTTTATAAAGATTGTCTCTAGATGCAATGTAATAATTATCTCTTTTCTCTTATATCTAAATAATCTACATATGTTTCCGTATAAAGCTGACTACTAAATAAGAACCAACACTCTTTTCTCGCTCTTTCACATAAATGCAGCTAGTTTTTAACTTAAGTGTATGAGTAGCTATGAGAAGAGGTAGGATGTTAGGCTTTTCTTTGTAAGTTTTGTGACTCTTCAAGTGCAGTGCGGTATTGTCACTTGTTGATTAGGCTACCAGCAAGAATTTATTTTGGTCTGCTAGTAGGGGCCGTACTGATGTGTGAGCCTGTGAGTACTGAGTACCATGAGGATTAATTTGCAATGGGAGAGGTCGGTAGGTACTTGTTGAGGGCTGATAACAGAGCTTACCGACTTATTAATAAGTTTCTTTACAAAAATAATATATTTTAATGCAAAATTATTTAATTTACCATTTAAGTGGTAAATCTAAATTTGAGCTAAAGTGTCTTGGTTTGAATTGGACTCATTTAATTGTGAACTCATTAACTACTGTAATAAAAGTAATTTTGGTTCGAGCCCTAACAAGCTTTCTTGCTGGCCTACCAGATACTCCCTCTGTCCAGATTTATAGAACGTATTTTTCTTTTGATATATAGACTAAGTAGATATTAAAAATAACTAGACTACCCTTAATTATTATCTCTAAGCATTATATTCAACGCATGTATATAAAAGATATCGAGTAAATCTAGATATTTATTTAGGATATAAAAAACATCACACTAATTTCTATATTGACACATAAAATACGTTAAATATTTATTCACAAGACCATTATGGAAAATATATATAGTGTTAAACATCGATCACACTATACATCATGGATTGGACCTCTGCTTTATTTAATTTCTACTGCGCGCTGTAGAATTTCGAGTCCGATCGTTTCTTTCTCCGGAGTGGATCGAATTGGAAAGCGTCTCTCCTTTTCGAGGACCTTTTCGATCTTCTGGCCAGTCACCTGTTCCCCCTCCTCCTCTCATTGCATTATTCATGCATGCTCCGGTCTGCGACTTCACGCCGCACTCCATTGGCAGGCATCCCTCGGAGCTCGATCGGACTCGATCGGAGCAATGCCGGCCATTCTTACCAACATCGATCTCTTGGCTGTGTACGTCGGCCAGGGAACTAAGCGCTTGGTTAATTCGCAGGAATTGCACAGGACAGGATCCACGGTGCGATCCTACAGAAATGCAAAGCCGAGGAATTATTTCGTAAGACAAACTTCAAACTTTCATAGAGTTTCAACGAGTTTTATAGGGGATTTCGTAAGTTTCATTCAAGTTTCAAAAGGAAACATCAAATTTTAAAAAAGTTAGCTAGGGAGCCATCAAGGATCTCGTTGGCAAGGTGTACACTATCGAACTCACTCGTAGCTACCCATGACTCCACGTCGCAATACTTGACCCATGGCCGCCTATGGCCACATTGGTACGTTACTGCAATTCGTACACCTTGTCGTCCGAGGACCGTAGCTGCAGTGGTGGATCCACTGTTGGGGCTGGCTGGGGCGCCAGCCCCACCTCCGATCGGCTGAATCCCTCTCCTCCCAGTATCTCCAACGCTATAACGGTAAATCGGTAGGTTTAGGAATTGGCAACTGAGAGTAAAATGTAAAAAAAAAGTAAAAAACAATATTGTCAGGCAAATGGGCCAACAAAATTTGTCACGGGCTCCCTTACTCTCATGAGGTTTTACCTGGTACAGTACTCGGCATCCTTTACTGTAGCGCAGCACCAGGAGTCCGAGAGACGAACAATGTCGATGTCGTCTTGCAGGCGGTAGAATGACGCACAGACGATTACGGGCGGCAGACGCACGGGCGGGTGTGACCACGCGGCGGGGCAGAATGCGCATCGCCAGAGGAGCATCGGGCAGAATGCACATCACCAGCTGGAGCGCTAGGCAGAACATGCATTGTCGGGAGCTGGACGGAACACGCATTACTAGAGGAGAGGAATCGGCCGCTCGGAGCGCCGTCTAGCCGGCGGCCGAACACGCATCTCCAAAGCTTAAAGAGAAACCGAGGCTCGCTCCGTCCAGCCGATGGCCGAACGCGTATCGCCAAAGTCCAGATAAGAACCGAGACAATCGAGAAGGAGGAGCGACTGAGGACAAGGAGTCTCTCAGCTTCATATTGATCGCTAGAACGATCACACCAAAGTTAGACTAACTCGCTAGCGCCATTGATTACTTTGCTCAGTATAAAAAAATTGCCCTAAGCCCCAAATGCAATGCCTCATGCCTGAATACCTTTTGCTGTGATAACTGATGTTTGATTTTTATATTCTATTATCCCAAGTCTATATTCTATTGACTGATTGATATTTTTGTCTCTCTGATTTAATATGTATGAATTTGGAATTTGGTTGGCGATAAATTGGTAGATATAACATTAGTATGCTTATATTGAGTTCGAACTTCGACATAGAAACCTTACCTCTATTTTCATTCTAGATTCGCCACTGCGTGACTGCTAGTGTGTTGTCGTCATTTGTTTTCATGCTTTCATCACGATACAACGCACCTATATACATGTGGCTGATACTGTTAGGTATCGAAGTCGGTCAATACATAGTGCTACTTTAAATAACGAAGTTGTACATACCAGTAGTACCGGTCGATATCGGTACGTACGGCACCTCTAACCGAAAAAGACCATACATGTATCCTTTGGTCAGCGAGGACAGGGGCAGAAATGAATGTCAGCTAGGCGATGCTGGCTGCCTCCGTGAATCTGTGCATAGCATGGCCTGCCCATCAGAAGGGAATAGTATTAGTAGCAGTACTTGCTAGTTCGTGCAACCACCCGTGATGTATGGCATGGATATAATAATCTATATACTACAGATCAAAGGACAGATCAAAGGATTCACCTCTTTCCATCGTGCGGCTCATTTTTTCCCACATTTAGGTCTTTTAAAAAATACGTAATTATGTATAAATTCTTTCCACGTTTTTTTACGAAAAAAACCCTTTGGTTCGAAAAACACACGAATCTTCCGCAAGAGAGCCCTAAATAAATACCCAAAAAAAGCGTAATTATATTTGGATCATTCCAGCTATTTTTCGCGGAGAGGACATTTCAGCTTAGCGCAATCGCGGATCCTACGTGTAGGTCCTTCCTACAGTTTTTTACGAAAAGGACCTTTTGGTTCATAGAAATCGCGAATCTTTCGTGAAAGGACCCTAAATAAATACAAAAAAAAGTTGTTACGTTTGGATCATTCCAGCTATTTTTCACGAAAAGGACCTTTTGATTTCACGCAATCACGGATCTTTCGTGAGAGGACCCCAGATAAATGCAAAAAAAAACGTAATTACGTTCGTATCCTTTCAACCGTTTTACGTGTTTTCTCAACGATTTAAAAAAACACCAAAAAAACGACGCACACGATGTATCACGCCGTAAAAATTATCCTAGTTACTCCTATGAGCGTACTACTAGCTCAAAGAACATCTCTTCTGTTCCGTTCCTTGATCAAATTTGTATGCAGTAACAAGCACACATATAATCCATACACAGTATTTTTGAACGAGATTGTGAATGTTAACTCATGGTATACAATTGTATTCTTTACTACTACTGATAGGTGGAATGGGACAGCTTTCCTCCTGTTACACTAGTGTGTCACTGGAGTTTCATCTGTCTGCATCCTCTCGACGGCAGACCGCTGAATGCTTGCTGACAACTGGAACCAGCTACAAGTATCTCTACCATATTATAAAGCAGCACTTGGTGGCGGTCCGTCCTCTCGCGCGGGCCCCACTTTCCAGTCTCCTTCACACTTCCACGGGCCCCACTACACAGGCTTTTCGGCTCCGCACCCTCTCACTCCACAGCGCCGCCCCCTCTCACTCCTCTCACTCCACGCACGCAGACTGCTTGACTGACCTCGCCCTCTCCTCGCGCCGCGCCCACTCCGCGATCTCCGCGCCGCCGCCCACTCCGCAGCCGATGCGATCCCCTCGCCCTCTCCTCGCGCGCCCCAACCGGATCTCCGCCGCCCCCACTCAAGCAGCGATGCAATCTCTCGCCCAATGCGATCCCTCGCCCCAATCTCTTCGCCGCCCTCCACTCCATGCCCCCAACCCCCAATCTCCTCCGCCCCAGACCAGACGCATCTCCCCGCCCCCCCGACGCAATCTCCTCCGCCACAGACGAAATCTCCTCCGCCTGCAGACCGAGGCAATCTCCTCGCCCTAGACGCAATCTCTTGGCCGCAGACGCCCTCTTCCCTTTTATTGATTCCGAGTGATGGGTTTACTAAAGACGGCATTTTAGGCATCCTCAAGGCCCACGGTGAGATCCTCCTTCTCAAACTCCACCTCCATTGCCTCGTCAAGAGCGCCACCGCAACAAGATCCTCCGCAACCTCAAGGCCCACGGTGAGATCCTCCTTCTCAAACTCCACCTCCATTGCTCGATCTGTGTTGTGTTGTGTGTTGATGTGTGGATATGTTCTTTGTGTGTGGGTAGGATGGCGCCTGAGATCAAGAAGGCGGTGGCGATAAGGAAGCACTGGAGAGGAACAGGAAGGACAAGGACTCCAAGTTCAGTATGTAGTCTTTGTATGTACATTTGCATAAGACGTTATGTTTTATTTTGCTTGGGAGCATAAGGTGTAACTCATGTCTGCAAATGCTCAATATTAATTCAACAACTTGTACAAAGATACAAGTGGCCAGATTAATTGATATGTGTGCTTTCAAAGTCAGCAGAACTAAGTTTGGTCAAAATCAACATGAATCAGAAGAAAAAAGCGTGTATTGTTTATCGAACCTACAAATTCAGCTCCCATTTGTTGTAAACTTGTGATTAGCATACAAACATGTTATAATTGTGGATTTGTTCAACTAAGAAGTAAATGCATGTCCAATGCGCTTGCATACGCTTCCTATGTGTAGATAATCGGCTTTCTTATTTATAAGTACTGACTTTCCAGATTATATGCTCTTTGATATATGTTGTTAGTGGTGTTGCACTAACCCAAGGAAATATCAATCAAGTTATCTTGAAAATATTTAAGCATCAGTCCTCTTCATGAAACCACCAAACAATCTCTTTCTCTCTTAGAAAGCATGCGATGATGAGAAAACTACTGTAAATTGTTTTCTTTAAATTGCAGTGCTTCGGGTTCTCTATTCGGTTGGAAGCAGCACTTGGGTGGATCTTTTGGTATGTTTCTTCTCGGTCCAATGATTTTCGAATAACAATTGCAGTTGTGAAATTTGAGTATATAAATAATATAGGTTGCGTTTCCTCTTGATTAGTGATAAGATAATTGGGATTGGAAGTTGCATGCCTTTGGTTTATTGCTCAAACAAATTCACATGTGCCGCTTTGATAAGTGGACTTTGAGTGACCCTACTTGTTAGGTAAAACATATTGTTAATCTAGCATGTCCTACTTTGGGTATGCTCTTCGAAGATTTCATCGCTATATATTTGGCAATACTTATCGCTATATTGTATGCTCTTCTGCAAAGATTTCATCGCTGTTGTTTACTACTTTTACGAATATGTCGAAAGGAGCTTGACTTCTAGGAAGTCTGGAATATTGGGATCAGAGGCACTGACTATATTTTGTCTCGCTGATCTGAAATTGAGGTGAGTGTTTAATTGCTCCTTTCCTTTTGCTTTGTGATTGCTGGTATAATATGACCTACACATTATATTTATGGATAAACACTATTCAAAGAATATGCCTTATAAACAAAGACATCCCATTGTGTTTTGTACATCTTTTTATTTACCTTTTGATATTGTTGTTCAAATGTGACATCCGAAAGCAAAAGATCGGGAAAAACACTTCGCACGTTAAAAACTTCATACGGTGAGTGCGGTTTACATTCCCTTTGTTGTTTTCTTGCTTTACATAATCGTAAGGAGTAGAAGAAAATCATAGTTCAAGCTAAATACTTGCAATTAGTATGTCGATCTTCGAGAATCGCACTCATCATCTCGCTAAACACCGCCTCATCATCTACTAAGAGTTATGCCTGAATGATTAAAGAAAAGTTTAGCCTGCCATATGCTAACACAAGCCTGAATGTGGACTTCCAATTGTTGAATTGAAATGTTCTTTGAATTATACATGCCATTTAGAATTTGTTCAATGGACTAGCTTTATACCCTTAAGTCTTACTCAAGCATGAAACCTCTCCTTATTAGCCTTTCTTGAATTTTCGTACTATCTTTTTTTTTAAGTGTGACTTTGTATTGTTAATTAATTTTCAGATATTTGCCCGCCTTAGATTTTGGGTTAATGGGCATTCTCTCTCTAGGTGCTTATATTCTATTCATTTTAAATGTTGCATGCCTTAAATGCATTATTGCATGAGAAACATAAAAATGTTATGTGAATGTGTATACTTGCTTAAAGAAATTGTTGTCAGTAGAGATTTTAAAATTAATTCACAATACATTTGGCCATAATGTTGTTGATAACTTGATCCATCTGCTTTGCTAAGCTTCCCATGCCTTGATCCATCAGTGCGCTTCTAATAGGTCCTGTTTTAACTTGATCTCCACCCTGGCAATTTGATGCTTGACTGTTATTGTTGCATAACATTTGTTTCTGACCAGCACTATTTATATTTGGCTATATATTTGGCTATTGGCCTACAACATCAATATAACAGTTGAGTACATATTTTCCTAATGGTGACATTTGACATGTCTCTTTGCATTTTTGTTAGGGGGAAAGAGGTGCTCAGGTCTTTGTTGAATACTTGACTTCTACATTCTAAAACACAGGTATATCCCAAATTTTTGAACAAAATTCTCAATTTACTTGAGTTGGATGTATATATGTATTCCGAGTTTTGTGCCAAATGCATATAACAGAAATCATCTACCTGTTTAGCAAAATACCACTTGGATGTATGCCTTTGCATCTATTAAGGTTTATCTATATGAGCTAAGGGGTGTTATTTTGGATAAATTTGCTTTATTTCTTATCTATTCAGCTGAACACTTACTCTCTTCTTTCCTGATCTGAGAGTGGGATAGATGAGACTGTAAGTTTAGACAAATTCTGCTACTAAAGAAACCAAATGAAATGCCTCTCCTGATTCTGAAACCAAATTCTGATACAAATGACTCTCCATGCTCAAATGAAATGCCTCTATGCGGCAAATTCTGAAACCAAATGAAATGCCTCTCCTGATTCTGAATACAAATTCTGAAACCAAATGAAATGCCTCTCCTGATTCTGAATACAAAATCTGAAACCAAATGAAATGCCTCTCCTGATTCTGAATACAAATTCTGAAACCAAATTCTGATACAAATGACTCTCCATGCTCAACGTTTCATAAGGCAATGAAATGCTTCTTCCTGATCTTCAGCTACCCCTTTACTTTTTCCTTTAACCTCTACAATAGTTTCTAATGGCGAAAAGTGTCTCCAAAGTCCAACACTTCGGTAAGGAGTAGATATGAAGGTTTCATTTGCCTTGACTCAAAGCTTACTTCGGACATTTGAGTGCACTATAACAATTGCTAACCAACAAAAATATGAAAGTTTAGGAAAAAAGAGAGTACCAGGGCTAAAAAAGAGAGTAATTTAGGAACAAGCGGCAATAGATATTTTACCTCAGCTCTCTCCATATATATATATTGTGGAGGAATTATAAGGGATATGTTCAATGTTCACCCTCCCAGCTTGCAGTTTTCATCCTGCCCGCCACCAAGTAGAAGACAGTCCTTGTCAAACCTTTTTGTCAGCGGCAACTGGCTAGCGCCACTCTACCGATGTTCCCTATATAGTTAAGAAGAACCAGAACAGAAATAATCGATCACCTCGACACACACATACGCACAGAGAGATTGAGATTTGTTAATGGAGGTAGGAGATGTTGTAGGCGAGGTGAAGAGGCAGGTGAAGCTCGCGTTGCCGATCGTCTTCACGAATGTCCTCAACTCGAGCCGCCTGGCACTCATGTTCGTCGGCCACCTCACCAAGCACGTCTTCGCCGGCACTGCCTTGGCCACCAGCTTTGCTTTTGTCACTGGATTTAGCCTGATGGTACTTATCTCCTCCTCAACATGTATTTTTTGAAAATTAAAAGGGTCGGGGTTTGCTTTAATGCACCTCTTGAAAAGCTTAACAATGTTAAAATAAATTAGTTGATGATAAATATGTATAATCTATAGAAATTAAATCAATTAACGATTACGTATAGATAAACTTGAAATTCCAAAGAACATTGAACCCGACACATTTTTACTCTAATGAAAACTTAATTACTCCTACTTACACAATATGTGGGTGACTTCTTGTATACCACCCTGTACGTAGAATTTAGGCAGGGGGAAAGAGCATGCATGCGGCCTTGTGCCTAACTTACTGTGAGGCGACGCATTACGATCAATACATATTGCCGTTCAAGACACTGACAAACAATGTTCTTCAAAAAATACAATTTTGACCATCAATTTGCATGGTAGTTAACATGCGAAAGTAATAAAAGTTATTTTCAAGACAACTATAAAATATTTGTAGGGCTTCAATTTATGTGATTGGGTGAGTACAAGTTTGCGCTTGTGTTCACTATTACCTCCGTTTCAGAATATATGATGTTTTAGGATTTTGTACTTCAACTAAGGCCATGTTTGGATCCTTGGGCTAATTGTTAGCTGGTTAAAAATTAGTCTTAATCCATCCAAACAGGAAGACTAATAGGTGAGCTAATTTTTAGCCAACCTCTGAGCTAACAAATAGAAATATCTTCAGCTACCTCCATAGCTACCTTTGGAGTAATGGATTCTCTCATTTTTCTGTACTATATATTTTTTTGCTTACCAAATAGAAATATCTGAACTATATTTGCCTGCCTTAGATTTTGGGTTGGGCTGGGCATTCTGCCTCTCTAGGTGCTTATATTCTATTCATTTTAAATGTTGCATGCCTTAAATGCATTATTGCATGAGAAACATAAAAATGTTATGTGAATGTGGAAAATGCTCCTGTCACCATTAAATAAATTATTTTTTAAATGTTTTATAACATCTGAATGTCTATGTCAGCTCAATGGCACCAATTAATCGAACACGAAAGAGAACGTACGCGTTGTTTTCTGAAAGCCCTATGGTGCCTAAGTGAGTTTTACTTGACTATCTCTTTCATCTAATTATAAAAGTAGACCAAATGTTTAAATAAGCCTTTTTTTAGATTCAAGGAGTTCGACAACATTGAATTCGGGGATATAGACAGATCTTGGAGCATTTGTGTCTTGGTAGATGTTAAATTTTCTATTGAAGATAACGGTGATTTGCTACGATTTATCTTAATAGATGAGACTGTAAGTTCAACGGTAATTTATCTCTATAAAATTTATTTATTCTGTTAACTAACATGGTTTATTTTAAACTTGAAAGGGTTCCAAAATAGAAGCTATTGTCAGGGATAGAAATGTTTATAGGTTTAACTTAGCACTCAATGAAGGCCAAAAATACATCATTCATCGTGTGCAATTCCAGCCTAGCTACGAGGAAGTTGCGTTTCGGAGCATCCGAAACTCTTATGAGTGCTTGCTAACGAATCACACAACAGTTGAACCTTATACAGTATTAGTTGATTTTCCTCTCTACCCAAAGCATTTCATGCCATTTGAAGACGTTTATGGACGTCCAAACAAAACATTTGTAGGTATGATACAAAATTTCGTCGTAACAAATATAATATCAAATATTTTTTTTGGTGGCAAAATAAACATACAATATTTCATACAGATGTAGTTGGAGTAGTCATTCATTTTGGTGATCTTGAGTATTATGAAACATTTCCACGCCGCATAGTGAATAGAGAGGTCACTCTTCTAGACACAAGGTAAATCTATAGTATTTTCAAATAAGTATGGTTTGATTAAAACTAATCGGTGCATAATATTTAAAATATTTCTTCTTATGTTTAATTGTAGGTTTAACTTGTTAGTTGTTCAAGTATGGGATGAGCATTTAACCCAACATATGCTCAGTTGGTCAAAGGCTAAGGAAAAAAACCATGTGCTTGCAGCAACTATGCTGAAAAAAGACAACAGATACGGTAAAAAATTCATCAACCTACAAAATAATAAATACTATTGGTAATATGTAATTAAAAAAAAGGTACTAATAATATGTTGTGTTTAAACACAGGTTGTGTGGAAACTACACAGTACACGAAACTAGCATTCGCTCCAGATCTTCCTACACAACATGAACTTCAAAGTAAGTGTTTTGTAATAAGACAAAATAGACTCCATTTAAAAGAAAACTACAACCCTCTTTTACTAATATATTTTTTAAATTATTATTGTAGGCTTTCGACAAACTTTGGTGGCAGGAGCATTTGATCTCGCATTCATAAAAAGATTTATTGAAAGGAGGTGGCAATACCTAGCTCATGTGGTTACCAGGACTACCAATCGACTATAGATGATGCTAATATGATAAATGATGTAATTGGATGTTGGACATCTTTTATTAATCTGATGACATGAGTAATTGTTTGTGTGGACATGTTTGTGTATGTTTGGATGTTGGATGTTTGTGTATGATGCTAATCTGATGACATGAGTATCTTTCTTCCCAAATTTGTGTACCCTGCAAAATCCAAGCCTGAATACTCTATTTCGGATTGTGTCAGGGATTTGTTGAACTCTGAATACTCTGCAAAAAGATTAAAGGAAATTGATTCTGCAGTCTCCATACTTGATGTGCCTTGCGAAACTTCCCTGAAAACCAATTCCCTTTGCGAAGAAACATTTTGCCTGTCCCTATGAGAGTGTCTCTTAGGATTAGTACCAGGTGGAGATTCCCGAAGAGCACTACCTGTTCCTGTAGCATTATCACTCGGCAAAGAAGTAGGGAGGACCTTTGTCGGTGAATTGGAAGTGAAAGAAACAATTGCTAAGTTGTTACACCTGGAAACAAATGGGACGGTCTGTAGCTTCACAAAGCAAAGTGGGACCGCTAAGCTTCTTCAGCAGGCGTCATTGATAATATGGGACGAAGCCTCCATGACGAGGCGACAGGCGATGGAGGCCCTAGACAGTAGCATGCGGGACATCATGGACCGACGTGATCTGCCGTTTGGTGGAAAAACGATCGTGTTTGGTGGAGACTTCAGGCAGGTTCTACCGGTTGTTCGTAAGGGGACGAGGCCACAAATAATTGACGCAACGTTGCGTAAGTCATACCTATGGGATTCTATGCGGCAGCTAAGGCTCGTACGTAACATGAGGGCCCAGAGTGATCCTGAGTACGCAGAGTACCTATTGCGGATTGGGAATGGTATCGAGGAGACTAATGAGGATGGCTGCGTGCGGCTTCCCGACCAGATCTGTGTTCCATATACAGGAAATGGCACAGACATCGATAAACTTATACAGAGTGTTTTTCCTATGCTGAATGACAACCTATCGGATGCTAACTATATCACATCTCGAGCCATCCTATCGACCCGAAACGAGTACATTGATACGATCAATATGAAGATGATTGACATGTTTCATGGGGAGGAGATGGTGTACCATAGCTTCGATTCTGCAGAGGATGATCCCCATAGCTACTACCCTCCTGAATTCCTAAACACCACGACCCTAACGGTCTACCTCGCATATACTCAAGCTCAAGATTAAGCGTCTCTGTGATCTTGTTGCGGAACATTGATCCTGCAAATGGACTATGCAACGGACGAGACTTGTAGTCCGGGCATTCCAAAAGAATACTATAGATGCCGAGATTGTGCTTGGCCAGCACGCCGGGAAGAGGGTGTTTCTACCTCGAATACCTCTATGTCCCTCTGATGACGAGATGTTCCCATTTAGGTTCAAGAGAAAGCAGTTCCCTGTCAGGCTCAGCTTCGCAATGACAATCAACAAGGCGCAAGGGCAGACCATTTCGAATGTCGGTGTCTACCTCCCTGAACCGGTTTTCTCTCATAGGCAATTGTATGTTGCGCTATCTAGAGCCACCGCTAGAAGCAATATCAAGATACTTGCCGCCGCAAATAAAGAGAAGGATAAGGGTCGAAAATCTAATAAAACTCACGGAAACCTCACAAAAAACATTGTCTACAAAGAAGTACTCACATCATAGACAAGGTTTTAATCGAAATGATATCCAAGTCGTGTAATAATGTAACTGTTTATTTTAAGATCTTTTGGAATGTATACCAAGAATATCATCCTACGTATGTTGTAATCGAGAGAAACCATAGAACTATGTAACTGTTTATTTTGTTTGTCGTAGCAATGCACGGGCATTGAACTATGTACTCGATCTACATGCATATTGGACTATGTAATGACCGTATTTTTATGCCTTCTTTTTTTGATGTGTTTTTTCGTACTTGTTTAATGAACTGCCCTCGTTTTTTCCTCATGGTTAGTGATTTAGTTGAAATGTGTTCAAGGGTAGTTAATTGGTATAGATCTTCCGTAGGATTGACTGTGGGAAGTTACCAAAAGCTAAGATCATCTTGTAGTGTAAATTAAGTTAGTACAAAGGTTTTAGTGCGAAGCATTTTCCTATTAATTCTTTCATGTGAAGTAACCTAATTAAACTCTTTGTTGGAACCAATCTCGCTGCATTCTCTTCTGAAGGTCTCCAGCAGATTTTGAGTCACACTGAGTTGTGAAAAATGTTACTGGAGTGTGAACATTATCACTTTATCAGTCTATCAGATACTACTTGCAAATACCTTCATATTACTGGAGTGTGAACATTATCACTTTATCAGTCTATCAGATACTACTTAAATTTCATTAACAGAGTATTGGTGGCAACTCCATGGACATAGAGGGGGAGGAAGGAAACACTGGCGTTGGCAATGCTACTGATCGTTCGCTCGATCTTTGTGGCGAGCATTTGCCTCGGTTCCAATTCGGAGCAAAAAGAGATACAAACAAAAATTAGAATGCCACAACATAACAAACCAAAGAAGGCGCACATAGCTGAAGTTGTGCCGCGAGGTACTTATTTCTGCTTGTTAATTTTCCCTTTTCTTTTACTAGATATGCTATTTAATTATTAAATTATTATTAAATGCAGATTATATTTGCACCAAAGAAGATATTGAGATTATTGAATACATGAAATCAGCACCGGAAAAACAAATTCTGGTCGACATCGACGGTGCATTTGTAGACAGATATCATATGGAATGCCTTTTCCATGGTGACATGCAATTGAATGGCGATGTAAGTATATCTATATAGAGTAATAGATATTTAAACATGGCTCTACATAATATAATTGTATTTTTTCTTACACAGGTTATAAGTGCGTATATTAATTGTATCATGGGTGAAAAACATCTACTTCATAGAGTTGGTGGAAAGGTCTTCTTGGAGGATACATTTATTTCCAGTATTCTTAAGCGTGATGGTGGCCTTAAGTTGGACCAAATAAATTATAAGGAAGATACCTTTGAGACAAGGGTTCATAATTATTTAGACCATGACATGGTGAACTTAAATCCCTACTATATATATATAATAATACCAATGGACAATACTTACTAACAAATGTTTGATGCGGTCTTTATTCCAATAAACATAGAAAAATTTCATTGGTACCTGGCAGTACTCAATGCCCCTATGTGTGAGGTACATGTACTCGATTCAATGGGCAAAATAGACCGCACAGACCTCACTATTACCGTGAGTAGATATTACTTTTACATTATTATTGCTACTATTAGCATTATTATTATTATTGTTGTTGTTGTTAAATCTTCGATGTTATATATTTATCTCAACAGTTAAGAGGCCTAGATAAACATATAAAAGTCACTGCGAAACATAAAGAACTTAAACAACACAAGTGGTGGAACGTTGACGTTACAACATGGCCGGTTATAGAGAAGATTCTAAAGCCAATGCAAAAAGATGGGTATGTTTCAATATGTGACTTGTGTAAAAATGATTGCCTTCCTTTCATTACATAAAAATAGTTCAATGGATTACATATAAATAGTTCAATGAAGTTTTTTAATCACGTAGGACATCCTGTGGTCTGTGGATGATAAACTACATGGAATACTGGACAGGATCGCAGCTTTCTGATAGTTTCACTCAGGTATTCGAATATGAGTTTATTGCATGTTTAAGTATATAACATATGAACATATATGTTTCACTACTTTGCAGGATGATATAACAAATTTCAGGTTTAAGCTTCCTGCAATCTTGTGGGCCTCAAAGCTAAACACGAAGAAAGGATATCAAGAACATGAAAAAACAAATGAAGAAGAAAGTCAACATGACGTTGAATTTATTGATGCTCCACGCGAGGAACCTAAACCATCAAACACATCACATCAAACTAAATTAGATACATCTCTATGTGTTCTTTCCACTGGAATAACACCAGCGAGCAGCCCAGATGAATTAATGGGTGCACTTTGCAAATATATCATCTCAATTGACCATGCAGAATCTTTAGAGTAAGTCATTTTTTTGTGCAATAAATTATGTATAGTATAAATATATCAACTTTGATCTTGCAACAGCTAACCGAATATACATTTTCATAGGAAAGAGTGGGTTCGAAGCACCAAGCCTTACCCAATTTCCATAACTCTCAGAAAACTTCAAGAAACACTGCATGTCAACAAGCCAATGGACAGTGCTTCTTTCAACATGGCTGTGCGGATGCTCGCATGCAACGATGTCTTGTTGTTCCAAGATGAAAAATTGCACTATATGGACCTGCAGTTTTGTGTAAGTTATTTCATTTATATGTGGTAACCCTATTTTATGTGTTTATTATAACATTATATGTATGCATATATGACAAAACAGTCGTTGTCTGACTTCGGTCGAGAACCATGCCGTCGTTCCAAGCTTGATGTCCAACAATTGGCAAAATTATTTAAATGTTGGCCTAACATGGAGTATGATATTTCACATTGCAACAAGGTAAGCTATGTTTCTTTGTCAATCGTTCGCAAAAATTGTTTGAATCATTCATTATGTTTTCCTTACATAAATTATTTGCAGATTCTATTGCCTTATTCTTTCCTCGGTCACTTCACATTGTTCATACTACACATGAAAGATAGAAGTGTATCTATATTGGACCCACAGCCTATACCGACTTGGTTTAAGGCTCAGCATCCTACCATGTACTACATTCACAAAATACATAAGATTGCCAATAACGTGAAGCTAGTCATGGAAGTATCCAACCCTATGTGGAATGACGATATTTATGTATGGCGTCGTATATTACCGACATGTGTTCCAAAAACAAAAGACTGGTAACTTGCTTATAAATTACACTTAACAAGTTTGTTTGTCTACATAGACTACATACATGTAACTATGTGTCCTTTTGTAGGGACATCACTGGATATTTTGTAATCAACTTCATGCGCTCTTGGGATGGTATAAAATTACCATCAATTTGCACTGTGAGTACTATTATTTATTTATTTATTTATTATACTTTGTCTTACCGTAGCACAATTAATGTTTTTTGATGATGGTCCATGATAATGCATGTATAGGATGGGAAGCTGTTGAGGGCAAAGTTTCTCGTGGACCTACTAAACTACAATGAGAATGAATCGAAAGACAACATTCCTGAAGTTATACGAGAAATCCTTAGTCGTATCAGAGATTAGATTATTTTTATTGATAAACAATTGCGATGTTACTTTATGCACTTGTTTATGTAATCAACGATATAATAACTCTCTGTATCTTTCTTTTGTGCTTCTATCATAATCACATTTACCACGACGCTCGAGGGCAACTCCACCACGCCGCCCTCTTCGGCCGGTAGCGATGGGATCCGTATGCCTTTTATCTCATGTCTTGTCATTTCTGATGGTCTTTGTTGATTGGTGTTATCTGGTGGCTACGGTTGTTCTCCACCAGTTTATTAAGGGTATGATGTGAGTGTTGATTGGTGTTGTCTTTATATTCGCTAAATCAAAGACTTAAGCACTTCGCTGACTGGCTGCTGGAGATAGTCGCTCTGGGTGATTTGGATGCCTTTTTTCCTGCTGCAACTCGCGAGTATGCACCTATTGTTGAAGAGGTTTGGAAAGATCCTGCTATTCAAGCGACCATTGATCTTTTGCTTTGTTCACAGAATTAACATTTCGATGCACAGATTCATGAACCATTGATATTCAAGCGACCATTGATCTTTTGCTTTGTTCACAGAATTAACATTTCGATGCACAGATTCATGAACCATTGATCCCGCTATTCCTGTTGAAGAGGACATTTAGCTTGTTCACAGAATTAACATTTCGATGCACAGATTCATGAACCATTGATCTTTTGCTTTGTTAGATTTTGTCCTGAAATTTTCTTATTGTGTTTTTCATCGTGCATTTATTAACATGGCGGTTTGATCGAAATATATGGTTAGAGGACTGGTTCTTGATAAGAAGAGAGGAATATCTTGAAGGTCACTATAGTTGCTTAAATTCACCATACTTATTCATAAATAACATTACACCACCAGTTAATTCAATAGCCATAATAAGCAAGCAGAATCTGAAGAGCAAAACGAGGACAAGATGCAGGAATACAGGGAAATTTTGTATTTTTCAGCAACAAAGGGGTTATGCATCCACTCATTTTTTTTCACAAAAATTAGAGTTCCACATGTTTAAATTGGTATCTGAAACCTGCTTCTGGTGCTTGAATTTATTTTTCTTTGATAATGAGTGCATAGCAGGAAGGCATCTGCATTGTTTTCCATTCAATGACAATGTATTTCCTTTTATTTTGCTGACAATATATTTCCTTTTAAGGTTAGTTCTCTTTATAAATAAATTGAGTGCATAGCGCTATGTATGTTTTTTTTCCATGGGAATGCGTTGTTTCTTGACCTTTATGTTTCGTTACCAATTTTGTTTTTCGTAGCAACGCACGGGCATTGAACTAGTGTAGTAGTATTTAACACTCTACAGCCTCCAATCTACAAATGCCCTGAAAACATTTCACCCTGCCATTTTTTAAGGGAGATTGAGGCTTTAACAGTCAGCCCTGTATGAGAAATTTTACGGTACATTAAACTAGTAGTACAATGGGTAGTAGAAATAAGATGTAGTCAATGATTTGTTAAGGATTGAAACATAAATAAATATTAGTTAATCTGATTTATTAGATAAAAAATAAATAATCGATATTAAATTTAGCGCACCGTAGAAGAGCTATTCATGTATCCCAGTTGCAGTGATGAATTTTTTACTATTTTAGCCCCTTGGTAATTTTTTTCGAAAGTAGCCGTTCTAGTGATGAAATTACGGATTTGGCCCCTAGCCACCAAATACAGAGGATGTACTCCGCTGGAAACTTTTTTTTATTTCTTTCCGGCGCTTGCATTTCGCTTGATTAGGCTAGAAAAAATTATCAAGAGGCCTAAAACAGTAAAAAAAATTCAGGTACCAGGACTTTACTGTTGCCCTTGCATCCACATATGTACCAAAAATTCTGTGTTGCTGTAGCGCGGCATTGCTACAGTAGCATGGTACTGTGTCACGGCGTATTTCCCCCCTTTTTTTTTGAATTTTGGATTGCCGCTGAGTGGAGGCACGATATTTAGCCGGGGGTGCGGGAATTCCGCAGGGCGGTTGCGCGGTTTTGGTTTTTTCACCACGTGTCGCCTCGAGGTTAATGTTGTGCTCCCCATGCGCGGCATTTGTATTTTTGTGCTCCCCGTATGCGGGATTTGCTAGCCAATGGGCCATATTTTGCCAAAAAAATCGCACGAGGTATAATATTAGATTTTTTTTTTTAAAGGCTACAATAGTGAAGAGTTGTGAATTTGTATGCAAGCCTGCAACCCCCTCCAAAACTACGTTTTACCTAGAGACAACAATTTACTATTACTAGTAGTTCATATTTCTCACAAATTAAAGTGTTACAGCAATGTCGACTCTCCTTCGTCTACGTGTGCATGTTATCAATCTATCAGATGGATTAGGACGTGCCCTAAGTAATTATATGAAATATCCCCAAAATTTCACAAATAGGTTTATTTGAATTTATTGGATTTATTTGAATTTTGTCGGAATTTTCCCGAATTTACTTTAGAGCCATTTTTGGAGCTTTTCCCTTTTTGGCAACTCCTGAAATTTCCGCTTTCCCTTTTTGGAAAAGCCGCTTTCCCCTCGGCCCAACGTTCTTCAGCCCGGTTTCTTTTTCCCCCAGCCCATTTTCCTTTTCTTTTCCCGCGCCCGCAGCCCACCTTCCCTTGGGCCAATCCCCCAGCCCGGCCCAGCTCGCTACCTGGCCGCGCCTCAGCCCACCTCCCTTCACGCGGCCCGCTTCCGCGGACATGCCCCGGTCCATCTCCCTTCGGCTTTGTGCGGCCAGTTCAGCAGCGCACAAGACGCCACCCGCTTCGCCACGATGTCGTCTTCCCCATTAATTCCCACCGCCTGACGCCACCGCCTGCTACAGTCTCACTGCAGCCCATCGTGTCGCCGTCTGACATCGTCCCCTCGCGCCGCACGCCACGGTCAGCTTTTCGACACGCCTCGAGCCCTCCCCTCGCCGCTCTCCGTCGCCGTAGAAATCATGCCGGCTCCCCTTCGTTTTCCCCAGTTCCGGGTATAAATAGTGCCCCCCGAGCCCCGTTTTTCCTTGCGCTGAACTCCCCTCAGCGAGCTCTCCTTTTTTTCCCCATTTCTTTCGCCCTTCGGAGCACTCCCCCGCCGAATCGTGCTTCGTCTTCCACCTCTCCGGTGCGCCCTGCCGCTCGCCTCCTCTCGCTGCCACCGGTCCCCACCGGTCAGCCGCTCCGTCTCGAGCCCCCACCCGCAAGCCATTGTCTCCTCTGAGCCCACACGTCAGGCCTCGGGCCTCCCCGCGCCGGGCCGACCTAGCAGGCCGCGCGCCGGGCCGACCCAGCAGACCAAGTAGGCCGTGGCCCGTGAGACTATGCAGCCCATTCTAATTTCGGATTTTTATTTGCTTTTCGGATTTAATTCTTATTTAAAATCCAAAAAATAATTAAAAATTCAGAAAAATTTCCAAAAATTCCCAAAAAACCAAAATACCCAAAAATATATATTCTTAACTAGTTTGAGCCGTTGAGTCCAAAAATGATCTCCATTCCACCAAACTAAGTCTAGAAAATTCTAAAAATGCCCCTGAACCCTATTCCGGCCATTTTCTCTCCGACTTCTTTTTCTCCTTTTCTTTCTTTATTTGTTTTTATTCATTTATTTACTTGTTGCGTTTTCTCGCGCTAGATCCGACGTTGGAGCCGCCCTTGGAGCCGTACTTGGAGCAGTCCCTAGAGCTAGAGCAGAAAACGTACGGGATCAGACGCGACTTCGACCACTACTCTTTAAGCGAACTTTCGACCCCGTAAGGTAACCCACACTCCTTGAATATGTTGGACCCAGTTCCATTACAATAATATGTATATTTTCTGTACCGCATTATTTTCTAGTATTTTGGAAAACTAAAAAAAGTGATAAATTGGAATGACATGATTAACTATACCTGAGAGTTAAACCTGTTGTTATGCCGTAATCCCTTTTAACCTTAGGCTATAAAAATATTGAACCACCGTGAATTAGCAGTAAATATAAATTTCACCTTTAGTTAAATTGCTTAAAATCTCCGAGAGATGGCTCGGATGATTTCAAACATTGCTACGGTTAAGGGGATAGTGTTGGGCGGACCACAGGAGGTGGATGTTGACCCAACCCCCAACAGATGACAAAGCCAGGATGTGGTGTGGTGATGGTACAGTGGGTACCAATGGTTTGTGGTATGTCATTGGCTGAGTCTTAGGCACTTAAGGACCGATGCCTTGGGCAAAGTAAATAACTTCAGTCCCCGCTCAACCACAAGTTGGGCCGGTTAGCTCTGTTGACCTGTTCCAACATAACTCAGTACATTGTACTTCCCTTTGGAATACCTATAGGAAGTAGCTACCACTCTGGGAGGAGAATGGTCCGCGAAGCAATTGGGGTGGAACGGGAATGGAGTGGCTATTCGCCGGTTCTCACAACAGTAGGTATCCACAGTATGACCAGATTACGTCTCCCGCTTTGGCCAGTGGGTCCTGGAGACTGTGGATCCTCGTAACCTACTGGATAGGAGCTAAAGAAGGGAAGTTCAACAAAAGTCTATGATCATCTCGATCCGGCCGTATGCATTTAAGTTGCATGTTAATCGCGTGGCACTAACGGCCAAAGATATCTTGTGGGTAAAACTAAGCACCTCTGCAGAGTGATATCAATGGTATTCGAATACGCCGTGCTTCCAGTTAATGAAACTGAGTTAATCTAGGGTGATTCCTGTAACTATGCCCCTGTAGCTTTTATAAATAGAATTTGTCATAAATTTGAACTTTGCAAATAACCCCCCTGGTATGATCTTATTTATGGTTTGTGTTTCAAATGTAAAATAAAACTGGTGTTTAATAATTTGCATCCACAATACTTAAAATCTGTGCCTACCTTTGTTTACCCCTATATGTAATATTCAGAGTTTCCGGGTGGTTTGTTGAGTACGGTTGTGTACTCACCCTTGCCTCCTACCCCCCTTAGATTTTCAAGAAGATGAAGGATTCCAGGAGACCGTAGATGGCGATGATATTTGGTTTTGAAGATCTTGATCTATCTGCTGAAGCCTTTCCTGTGGGTGTTTTTGTGATGTAATTGGTGCCAACCACACTCTTTTGTAAAAATCTGGCCATTAGGCCCTTATTTCATCTATAAAATATTCGTATTTGCTTTTATATTTGGTAATGTACACTTGGTTATCTATAACTAAAATTCTAAATAGCTGTGAAAGTATTTATACGCACTCCTGAAAAGAATAGTCCGTTACATTATAAAGGGAGCCTAAAGAATACAGAGGAGCAAAGCAAACAGGTCAACCATGGTGCTGATAGTCGTAGCTGTAATCATGGCTCCAGATTGGAAATAAGGGAGGAAGGGACCTTTAAACTTTCTAGCTAGAGATCAGACAAAGCATGGATAAGTCTGCTAGTGGTGGGCCGGGTGCACTTTGTACACACCACGTAGATAGAATCGTCGTAGATGCACCTATATATTGTATGATTTACTGGGTAAACTGCCCGATAACACTGAAGATTTCGCTTTCTTTCTCTCTTGACATACTTTATTTTTTTTGTAAATCTAATCTGAATAAATTTATAAAACTAGCTTCATCACCGACCGGTAAAACGGCGGCATGCATCACGTGTCACCTGCTGCACTCCTATACCGCGGTAGACATGGCAGGCCTAGAGCTAGAGCTATCGCACAGCAGGACCACATCAGCTGCTGTGACAGGAGCTGCTGATCTTCCTTACCTCGGTGGATAAAGGGATTAATTAAGTGAGTAAATAAGTTATCACTTAATTAAATTGGGTACATTCCTGTCAAGCAACCATTTCACGGTAGGTGCCTTACCACAATATAGAAGTATGGGATGATGGGAGTCACATGTAGTGCCTTTCATGATTGGAGAGATGTTATTTTCGCAAATTTATTCGGAAGGGGGCTAGATTAATAATAATAATAATAATAATCAGGCTTGATAACACTAGCTGCAATGACTAATTAGAGGCTGGAAACTAACACTAGTTTATACTCCGTGATAAGTGGCTTCGGGCCTATTTGTCAGCCTCATATAAATTCTATGCCATTTTCTAATTTATGCATCTTTGCAATATACTGCATAAAAAAATACATATTTGCATTGTTACCGAGCTAGTAGTTTTGATACCTAAAATAAAATACAACTAACTAATTCCCATTCTTTAGAATTGATTTTGAAGCCAATTCTCACCAATTAGAACGTCAGTGAGTGCTTCTTTTCTTTTTTAGGGACAGAGGGCTCTCACCACCCCAGTTTCATTTTATATAAAACGAAACCAAGTTTTTAGCAAGACATGCGCGCTGTTCACAGTTAAGCCCCTCGTACAGTTAACCGCCGTTTCCTCTCGTTTCCAGACAATAGCATCACGTAGTACTACTCCCTGGACCCTCCAACTAAAAACTAATCCTATTACATTTTCATTACATCTCACAAGCTGCATCCACTACAATACAATCTTCTTTGTCAACCATTGAGCATATACTGAAGCCTCTACATGGTATTCCGATAAGCTAGCTTCATCTCCACTTCAGCACCTGTACCTTCTTCATTTTGTTGTCCAGCGATCGAGCGAGCGCTTGACTGGCCAGCATCGCTAGTGCTAGCGATGCTCGCTCGGGTTCGAGCCTTGACTCGCCCGGGTGCGCGCCGCAGCAGGGTACAGTTGCAGGTGCGTGCGTGGGCGTGCGTGTGTAGGTGGGTATGTGTGCAACTGTAACCCGGCTATTGTTCTCTTTAATGTCAGAGCTTCCGGCCAAAATTCAAAGAAAAATTTGTTGTCCAAGCTCCAAATGTAGCCACCCATCATCTGCAATTCAATATCCTGGCAGAGCACTCTCCAGCTCTTGACAGTCAAAGCTCTTCTTCTCCAAATAACCTGCAAACCAAACCATTGTTTATTTTGAAAACGTAACTCATTTCTTATTTCCACCACACCCAAAAGGTAGCAGTAGTGACCATATTCATATCTGCATATTTCTTATTAGTTATCCACCATATTTAGCAATGGACTCAAAGTCAGATCCCACCTCATAACCAAGAATTAACACTTTCCAGATCATTTTAGCTACCACACAATCAAAGAACAAATGAACTACACTTTGTTTCTCACTGCAAAACGAACAGATTTTATCTACATTTTGTCTCTTTTCTAGATTATCTCCGGTAAGGATTTTGTTATTGGGTAATAACCAGAGAAAAATACGCAAATGAGGTGGAACATTTAACTTCGACACTACTGGAGCATATACCGGAACAACACATCTAAATCATATCATAAAGGAGAGTGTGCATTATAAAGTCCAGAAGAATGGACTTTCCAAATAATAGCATCATCATTATCAGAAAAAGAGATGGACTTGGCAACATCAATCTACACTATATTCAAAATTCAAAGTGTTGCATGATCCACACATCTTTTACAAATAAATTTAAGGCTTTCTCCGTCCCAGTCTCCCAGACCTCAGCCAAAGTGCTCCCTGGTCATTAACCAACACATATACCTAGTCAATATTCAACGGCAAGGCTAGAAGTCCCAAATCATGCATATATCTAAAATTTGAGTTGTAGACTATTCCCAATGTCTCAGCTTGTACATATCAGTTTTGATCTATGTGAAAGAATAAGAAAAGATAAGAGAGTTGGCTTTTATTTAGTAGCCAACTTTGCACGGGGGTATAGAAAAATTATTTATATATAAGAAAGAAAAGATAGTTATTACACAACATTTAGAGAAAACATTTAGAAACAGTTATTATACAAATTGTATTTTAGATTATTATTAGTCTGCAGTAGATTTTGCTATTACACTTGTCCTGTTTCAAACTGTTGATGGCTGGAAAGAAACATTGTTTAAGCAAGCTAGGTCAATGCTATAACGGCATCATCATCATCGATTTTGGGAGAGATGGTAGCCTTTTCGGTGAGCGTTTGACTCGAAAGCTGCAAAAGCTAAGAGAACATAGAGAAGGATCCAATGCGAACTTGTGTCATGAGAACCAGGAATCAGCTGTGCCATGAAAAAAAAGCAGCCGGACATATATACAGGACTAGGACTAGTATACTCCTATTTTGCTCCACATGGATGATAATGTAAATTTATCTATGTTTTCTCGGACAAAATTGTAATAGATTGTATGAATTCGTGCGAGCATGCATGGCTTCGCGCACGCTCTCTATACACTTATGTATATATGTGTGGAAATGACTCCATACTTATATATACGCACATACACGGTGAAATGGGGGGTCACCATAATTTCAAATACATAAATTCAAGCCAAATTTGGTATATTTTTTTAAAAAAATTTCAGATTTAGCGTATGTACCAACCTATAACAATTCAAATGAAACACATACTTTTTTAAAAAATATACTCTAATTCAAAGATTTGAACATATTTAGATGACATACTTTGTTGATTTATATATAAAAGCAGCATATACCTACAATCAATCTATCATCAAAAAATTAAACTCTAATTTGAATTTCAATCCAAACTTGCTTGAACTAGTTAGTAAACTGTTTAAACTTAATATCCTAAAAATTTCTAAAGTTTTCGCATGCAAATTCATAGGGAAAATATTTATTTTGGATCATGGTGCCGGCACCACGATGTTTAGGTGTGCTTTAATATTTTTTTAATTATTTGAGATGGTTTGCTTAAATTGTAACTAGCAAGTAACACCGGTAAGACTACGATTTTTGGGGAAACGTGATTGACAAGCAGGGAGGGACCATGGCAGCTAGCTGCGTGTGTGGGCGTGGTGGTGGTCGGATAAGAACGAATAATGGTGGATATATATACAACTGGGAAGGATACCCCAGCTAGGTACAGTAGAAGGATATCGAAGAAGAAGAAGAGAGAAGTGGTTCCAGGCAAATGAGATGCAACAATACGCATGTATCATGGCAACCAGCTACGAAACAAACTACTACTCCATGCGTGTATCACGAGTGTACCCTGTCCTAGCTGTGGTATTTCGTGTGACAGTAGTGTGCTGTAGCAATATTCCATGCGAAAATTCTGATCTGAATGCGACTCATCGAGCAAAGGATGCATTCGCAGTACTCAGCAGGTCCAGGGAATAACAACACAACAGGCCGGCATGGACCTTCAACTTTTCTGTCCTTATGCAGATGCTATCCAACTGTCGTTGTTTTTTTTTTTCTCTATTTTCTTATTCAGAATATGGTTTTTCCACGTGTACATACGGATATGTACGTTACTACCAGCATCATCAAATATGTCTTAGAATTGATGCAAACTTCCAAATTCAAACCACTGTCCTATCTTCTAATCATTGCCGCATGAGTAAGATTATAATGCTAGAAGATGGATAGACTAAGCTAGAGTGACTCGGCGCAGCTGCACATTATATGTGGAGAAATCTTCACTGTTACAGCCCTAAAAAATTATTTTTTACAGAACTAGCCCGCATATGATTTTTTAAGAAAAATAGTCCTTGGGCCCGCAAATTCTATGCATGGGGAGTGCGGTCCCCGAGCACTAGAATAGCAATGGCGCGCTGCCCCAACAAGATACCAAATTCCGAAAAATAATATTAGTGTCTTACTGAAGCACAGGTTGGTACAGTACATCTTTAAATTATTTATTTGTTACGACTGAGTGCAGGCATGGTATTTATTGCCGGTGGTGCGATATATAAATACCGTGACTCCACTTAGCAGCATTTTTAACTGTAGCAATCCCGTGCTATAGTACCATAGTGTTTTTTACTTGTGTTTCTCACTGGGAGGGGGGGCGGCATTGCTACTCTAACACTCGGGGACCGTGCTCCCTATGATGGGATTGCGGGTTCAAGGACTATTTTTGGAAAAAGAAATTATATGAGAGCTAATTCTGTGAAAAAAAAATTTAAGGGGAAGATTTCACATATAGATGACATACCATACCGTGCCATTCGCTCGGCCGCCGTGGCAAAGGCGAAAGTTACGTGTCTTTCAAATTACCGGCTCACGTGACCGGCCTGGTAGCTAGCTGTCCACAAATATCTTTACATCGATCGACCAATGCATGCATGGTTTTTCTACATGATGACCGTAGACTGAATTGGAGCAGCGTTGCGCAGCAGGGAGAAGTATATATGCAAGCTAGGAATTATTCAATCGTCTCAGACGACTCAGGTTCTCATGGCAGCAAATGCCATGCGTCCTGACCGGCCATGAGCTGATTTTGGAGTAGTTAGTACTAATTCTGCGTGATGCATGCATGGCAACAAGATGTTGAGTCACACCTTCTAACACAGAATGTAGGCAGGCAAAAATATACATGGCTACAACACACTGTAATTTTGTGGCGTTTGCATGCCGGGAGATACCGCAACGAGGTAAGCTACTTAGGGCTTGTTTGTTTCAGCTTTAGATTCTCTAAAAGCTGATTCTAGATTATGGTTGTAGAGAAGTTGATTCTGGAATCCAAAAGCACATATGAAGTGGATTGTAGATTCTAGTGTATATGGGTGAGCTGGATTGTGAGAATCAGATTTTAGAATCAGACTGTTTGTTTCTGATTCTGCTTTTAAAGCCAGAATCCAGAATCAGAAACTAAAATAAACAGTTAATTGCTACATAGCTCTCGATGTATGGGAGTTGCCCTGGCCAGTTCTGGCAATGAACAGTACTAGCTTGGCATGTCGGACGATGCTTTCTCGTTATCGACTAGTGCCGACAGACTATTGCGAAGCATGTGAACACGCATTACTCGATCGATCGATCGACACATATATCATGCACGTACGCACGATTTTATTGTCTTGGTGTACGTCTGTCTCTGCCTGCATGCAGTCCATGGAACCATGCACATATAGGGTATGGTGCACGTGTGGACCATCTCCATCCTGAACAAGGCCTTCTAGCTATTGTTCAATTAAGCTGTGACATATGTATACACACGAGCATCAGTCTTTCGCGTCTGAACAAAGCGTCACTTCAAACGTTCTTACAGCTTACTGCTGCAAGCCTGTGAACTGGTCGGGAGATGATTGCCAGCATCATGGCCATATTCTCGTAACCTTTTTTCTGCCTCGATCCCAGCACGGCCCTAGCTAGCTTGCATCGCCCCCGTGTACGACATGCTTTGATCTTATTAGAGCATCTCTAATAGTGTCATTTTAGGATCATCTCACCATTTGCTTAGGTGGAAGAGAGAAAACAAGGAAAGAGTTCTAATGATTATAACCGATTTCACTTATTATCTATTACATGTGGGCCAATATTTAATTTTATGACAAAACTATAGCTAATCCATTAGAGAGGTTGTCTATATGCTATCTATAGATGACATGAGCACCATTGGAGATGCCCTTAGGGTTCTTGATTAAATATCACAAATACATGACTTGTTGATCCATCGTGAGCACATGCATGGATGGACCGACAGTCCATTCAAGGTATGCATATATGTTATATATAAAAGGCGTAAAGATTCTCGGCCTCCCAGGCCATCCACGTGTCGGCCCCGGCGAGGCTCTCCGAAAATCCGGAAATCGCGTTTAGGTCCTTTCAGAAAAATTGAAAATCGCGTTTAGATCCTTTCGGCCGTTTTTTTAAGTGAAATAGACCCGAGAAATATCGAAATTACGTTTAGATCCCTACACGGGTTTATCGCTGAATTGGAAATCGCATTTAGGTCCTTTCGTTGATTTTTTTTCACACAGTTTTCTAAAAAAACAGTTTTTTTATGTCCTTTCGTCGATTTTTTTGCACACAGTTTTCTAAAAAAATGGTCTTTTAAAAAAAACACAGATTCATCGAGGGTTTATAGCTGAATTGGAAATCGCATTTAGGTCTTTTCGTCGATTTTTTTATTTAAAAAAATTGAAATCGTAAATAGATCTTTCCGCCGATTATTTTGAAAAAAGAGACCCGTGGTTCCGCAAATTCGATTTGTAAAAAACTCGTGCCGGATTTTTTTCTCGCGGGCCGCGCACAACTCAACCTAGTAAAAAATATATCGCGGGCTAATTAATTGTTGCTGGGCATGCAAGAGACATCAGCATTCCAGTCCGGTGCAGTGCTGCTGTTGCATCGCGAGTGTTGCTTGCCCTTGTCTCTTGCTCCTGCACACCACCTCGATATGAGCTCTCTTCCGCACCTTTCTCCTTGTATACTTCCTTCGCCATGAATATCTTGCACTCATCTCTGTACCTGCCTGCCCCCAAGTGACACCGCGTGCAGCATGTCTCTATGTATGTCGTAGTATATGGCATGCCTGTTTCTTCTTGTTTATGTATCGCACATTAATGATCAGTTACATATTAGACAAATCTTAGATCGATGTCTTGGGGCTAGCCTTTTTATATTGTTGGCTAGCCAACGGCTAGCTAGCAAGGTTGGTTTGGATTTGCCTTTCATCCATTCTTTTATTTTGTTTATTTAAGTTTTCTATCAATCCTTGAAATATATTCATTTGCGGCATATTTCTTCCATTTTATATGGTTAGAGTGTGCAAACAAATAACATGTATATATACAGTAGCATAATTATGCAACGACGTGCCTTCAGGAACCACGCATGCACGTGTGTTATTAAGACCTGGATAAGATGCCATTTGAGAACAATTAATATTGCTACTACTGCGCCTTTCTGGAGCCAAGACACCGCGCGATCGATCGATCCATCCATCATATATATTAATTCATATCTCATCACATTCAATCGCAAAGGTGACCGCCACACATCCTATATATATAGTACTCCTAATATGAGTGAAGTACAAGCTAATAATGTTGGTTTCATTAGTGAATTGACAAAAAAAAAACCTTTTTTTTAGAACCGGCAGTGATATTTAACTATCACTGCCACATTTTAAATAATATCCGGCAGTGATAAGTAACTATCAGTGCCCAATTGTTATCAATATCCCAAGATCGATAACTACTATCTTGCCCATTTTTCTTGTTAACCGGTAGTGATAGCTCGTGTCCTATGTTGATATCCAAAAGCTGGCGGTGATGGGTTTTTAAACCTATTTGCATATATATATATGTTGTAGCATGTATATACATTGCAGAGATGTATTCAGACGCGGTATCGTTGTACACAATAATCTTTGAAGCATCACTAAAGTGTAATTGAGCATTAATTAGTGTCATCGTCTTTATAAAGAAAAGTATGGGTCAACATGTAATGATCGATATACCGGTTGGTGCCTTGTAGTCCGTATTGTCGATGATGAAGCATTAATTAGTGTCATCGTCTTTATAAAAAGAAAAGTATGGGTCAACATGTAATGATCGATATACCGGTTAGCGTTGTAGTCCGTATTGTCCGTGGATATGTGTCATTCGTAGTATCCACATAAATTGTTCCTTGGGGTTGTTTGGGCATGGGAAATCGGTGTGTATTCGAAATTTTTCACGTATGGGCGATGTCGTTTGCTCTTCTTGCAAAGATTGTTTGTACACCTGTTCATGGTTTTGAGTAGTCATTAAAATTAATTAGGTGCAATGGGATGGAAGATTATTTGAGTAATAATGCAACGGCAAGAGTTACAGGTTAGCAAGTCTATTAAGTCTTGGTATTACGCTGTCGGTTTCCTCATTGAGTCAAAGCACGGTGATGTTGCTTTAAGTCTAACATGAAGACAAGGGCGATCCGTGAAAGCTGCGAAGCCAATTAGTCGTCACATTGTGTTACGCATCAAATATGAGACACTAGTAGGCGAGGAAACACGTCTTGAAAGTTGTAGGGTAAAAATACGTAGTCCTTGTGTTGTAGCTTTAGCAGCGCCTTGAGTACGTACACCTCAACATAATTTGTTGTTCTTGGATCTTCAATAAGTTTGCAGTTGACCACGCCTGGGTCCAGGAATCCTATCTTTTCATTGTTGTTCGCTCTAAGTGTCTGTGTCTCAATTCACGTAAAAAGGAAGTCGAGACCCTATGTTTAAAATGCGTGTTTATCTGACATGAATTATACAAGAGACTTCGAGTCCATATTCTTAATATAGACACGTCCGGGCGTCTCGTTGGTACATCGATATAGTTCCACGTGTTCAACCCGAAAAGAGTCGTCATTGTTGTGAAAGTCCATATCTTTGTATCATTGGGAAAGCGGTGTTTCGTGTCTTTTGGACATCTGCAGTACCATTCATGTAGACGCCAGTAATTGTGTGGTCGGTTTGACCTCCTTATTTGGATCTTGACAAAAGCTTCCCGTTAACGAATGGCCACTTTACGGTGCTCACGCCCTTGACACCACTTTGGCTTCAACAACGTTTGCTTTACCACCATCTCCTTTAGATTTCTTTCTAGAATCGATCGTAGTCGATAGTTGGCTAGGTTGAGGAGCTTGATTATCGTCGTCTGTCTGTTTAACCTTCGCTAAGTCCGGAAGAAATCCGTTTAGCGATTCGATTTCAATCTTAGCGGTGGTGGCGTCTTCTTGAAGTGCTCTTCTACATAGGCGCCTACTTCTTTTTTTGTTTGGTCGGTCATTTCATATGGTCGTTTCTTGCTAAGAGTTTTGGCTAGCTTCACGGATGTGAACTTTTCCCCCGACCGTGTAGAATGTATGAGATCGCGGTGCTCTTTGGGTGTCTTGTGGTATTTGGAGCGGAGGAGTTTTCTTGGGTGGCGGAGGAGGAGGACTTTTTCTGGGTGGCGTTGGAGGCGGGAGAAGGAGCTTTCTTCGATGGCCGGAGGAGGAGGAGGAGGGCTGTTCCTAGATGGAGACTCGCCTCGTCATCGTTGTTAACATCATCATCTTTGTCATCTTCGAGGCAAACTTTATATACGCTTGCGCCGCGATGAATCGCCTATGCTTTCTCAAGACTTTGCCCCTCCTGCATGATCTCAACCTCTACTTTGCGGTGTCATCAACCATTTGTCAATGCAACTCTGGCGTATCCCAGGAATTGGGCGGTTATGCAATATCGCCCCTCGTTGCATGGCCAAGCCACCCCTTGACCACCTTGATGGTAATGTTACGCTCTGGTCCTGAAAAGTCTGCAGGCTGCTCTGCGTGTCGGCTCTATGATTTTGTCCACGGGAAAACTACTGCATGAGTCCTCTTGCACGAGGTTAGCGGATGCTTAGTACTTTTGAGAACCGGCGGGACTTACGTCATGTGGTGATGACCTCGTCATGTGGTGATGACCTCGTCATGTGGTTGACGTTACTTCGGAGACCTTTGTTACCATTTCTCGCATCACTCTCATCTGTTCTTCAAATTCGACTTCCCTTCTATGCATCCAGGTCTTCTATTTCTCGTACCGTTCATTCAACTGTTCTTGTTTGGATTTCTTTGGTCGCTTGTACATATAGGCATCCTCTGGGAATGCTGCTTTCCACGGCACCAAGCCAACCCCTCTGGTGCGACCAGGGTGCTCCCTATTACCCAAAGCGCGTGTTAGCTCGTCGTCCTCCCTTCTTGGCAGGAAGGAGCCCTCAATAGCTTCGGAGTGGGCATCCGCGATCTTCCTCGAGATTTCCTCGTCTTTCTCGCTTGAAGCTTATGACCATCATCCGGCAGAGTAGCTCCCGCAGCGACCCGGTGCTTGATCTTGGGGCCATGTGAGGCGTCCACGGTTTCAACTCCATCAAGTGCTATTTGTTCTTCCGTGCATCCCACTTGGGTACTTTCTTCACGTAGCCAGGTGCCTAGCACATGGGGGTAAATATTCTTGTCGAATTTGCCTTGTTCATTGGTGATAGCTTTAGGCATCATCGATATCTTATATTGCTTGAATTCATCCCAAAATTCTTTGTAACCTCGGGAATCTATTAAAATCCGTTTGATCCTTCTTGGCGTACTCCTTATTCAGCTTTGTCTTCCGGTTCTTCCATGCGGTTCCCATAATCTTTGAGTGCATGTTTCTGGCAATCTCCAGCGATCTTGAGGCCCGAAACTTGACTATCAACTCGCCCACAATGTTTCCTTGATGTCATCGAGAACATCTGACGGAGAATCATGACGGCGTGTCCATGATTTGTAGATGATGGGCACATTCTCTCTAGCGAGGACCCGCATCTTTGTTCGATATAGCCCAAGCAATGACTCGGGTATAGCTGGTTCTCCGATCGCACTAAGCTCAACTATCACCTTCGTTCACCGTGCGCATCTTCTTTGGGACCTCGTCATCATGACGGCTCGGTGCACTAGATGTCGACCTGCATTTTTATTGTTTCATTAGTCGTTTGGCTCTTCTCTAATTTCATCGGGAAGCATATCCTCTGAAATAATCTGGTAAAGACTTACCTCATGTACATTTGTTGCCTCGACTTGTTCGAGGTTGAGGAACTCTGTCGAGCTTCGCTCTGGGCTTTGGTCCATGGGCTCGGCGCCATCAAGCACTTGTCCATTGTGAGAGGCCATGTGTGGCAAACTTTCTAGAATTTTAAATTAACAAAATCATGAGATGAATCTTGGCGTATATATCAATGTTGTGCATATATAAGGCGTAATCACCATTTGTCATCGTTAGATATCTTTATGCGCATACATATATATTAATAGTCTAAATTTGAAAATCTTAATCACATGGATCGATTCTCTGCAACCTACTTTTGTGAGACGGAGGAAGCGGGTAACAAAGAACATATCTGATTGACAATTCACATATACTTATCTGATCACATATACTTACACATGATACATATACAATTGACAATTCACATATACTTATCTGAGATCACATATACTTACACATGATACATATATACAATTGACAATTCACATATACTTATTTGCTCAATAAAAATAATGAATCATTATTATTCCACACTAATATGATTTTCAAAAAATGAAATAAGGTTATAAATCCACAACTAGAATGTTAGTAGTCTATCACACCAAAAAGCAAAACAACCGGTTCCATGTCAACCAAGCCGTCACATCGTCGCTTTCTTCACCAGTATGTCGTATGCTCTCTTGCGGCCATGCTTTTGCAGTCTTTGGTCAAATCGAGAGGGACTTTCTCAGCAAAAGTATGGCACCTAATGCAGCCGATGGACTCTACGGCCGACAGCGTATCGTTGCGTTGCCGATCGTTCTTGGCGTTGCGAGCCCGCCGGCGACATCGGTGCCGGCAAGCTAGAAAGTTACGTCGATTGACTATTTAATTGCCGGAGATGATAACGATGAAAACATCGATTGCAAGTGCTTTAGTGAAACATCTGATAAGTATCGATAACATTTCATTTAAATCATAAGAGTCTGTGAATAAAATGATTCATTATTTTATTGAACAAATAACAATAATATTCTCAAAATATATGAGTTGGGCCCTGTCTCTTGGCGCATACCATTGACAATTTGTGACAACCTTACCTTATTGAAAATAAACAATATTTCAATACTTTAATGAGACAAGAGAGTAATTAATTGAGAATGAATGCTAATATATATCTAATGAATCGGTATGCAAATAAACTAGTGACGAGGATAATGGACCGGTCGATTACATAAGGTAAATCCTTGAACACATACACATACATATCCAATTACGGCAAGGTGTAAAATATCCAATTACGGCAAAGGTGTAAAAATATTCAAAGCAGGATAATGGAAATAAGCATCGACATAAAATTGAACTAAGCAGAGACAACAAGCTTATATAATTTCAACGAGATACCAAAAAGCGTAAGCACAGATCACATAAAGACAACATTATGTCATTCATATGGAGGTAATTATATACGATTGCTCTCAGTTATTGGGTTTGAATGAAGATTAGAACCTTCATCTCATCACAGATGTGCAAAACAATTAATTGAGTAAATAAGGCCTTAAATCATCACGAGCAATAGCATCGGCCAACCCTAGAATCATCCGCGAGCAACATCACGAGCAATAACGCCGAGAACCCAAGAATCATCGATTGTCAATGCATGTTAGTCTACCAACTTAAGGCCTTATTTACGAGAACAATTGTCAATATCGCCGAGAACCCTAGAATCATCACGAGCAATAGCATCGGCCAACCCTAGAATCATCCGCGAGCAACATCACGAGCAACATCACGAGCAATAACGCCGACAACCCTAGAATCATCACGAGGCGGTAGCATCATCACGGGGCAACATCACGAGCAACATCACATAGCACTAACGCCGAGAACCCTAGCATCATCACCGCTTCACGGGAGGAAGGAGCCGCCCAGGAAGGAGGAGCGGCGGGGAGGCGTCGCCGCGGAGAACACCGCAGGCGTCGCCGCGGAGAGGCCCGCCGCGAGGAGAAGCGCCGCCCGCCGAGGAGAACTGCATGAAGGCGTCGCCGCCGAGGAGGGCCATCGTGGGGAGAGTCGGCGGCGGCTAAGCTGAGAAGAACTCAAACAAATTGCGAAATGGCTAAGTGCGGGAAATGGCTAAGTCACGAGTGAAATGTATATATGGGGAGGATTATTAATGCGGTTCAAAGATCTGAACGGCGGTGATATATATCTCAGGCTTATTATAGACCCGGCGGTGATAGTGAAACATCCTGGGTTGTTCAAATGACCGCGATAATATTTATATCCTTCTTGGGTCAACGCCGAACACTAAAATAATTAATGCTGCGGTTTATTAAAATGAGCCGGCGTTTATGGTACCCAATGTCGGCGTTATAGGCGATGATATACTTACGGTCATTATAACCGGCGATGATATTGTAATAGTAGTGCCGTGATGTTCTATTGTAGCGTGATATATAGCTATTACTATGGGTTGCGAGACTATGGCGTAACGCGATGTGTTTTATTAGTGTCTGTTCTCGTTTGTCAGCAACCGCGATGTTCCTCTCTTTGTGCCGAGTGGCAAGGACTTCTTGCCACGCAAGGAAAATTGCTTTACATTTTGCGGCAAGGAAAAGTGCTTTACTGTTTTAGCCCAACCAAATACAAACATTGGAATTTCTTTAGCCCAACCAAATAAGAGCTATTTAGGGCTCATACAAATTGTTAATTAGGAATAATCAATAAAAACTTGCTCTTACTATGTCATCTTCATCCATTGGACATTTACTGTTTTTGATTGACTATAATAATCAATACTCCATAAATTTCAAATTGAAGCATATCCTTCGTACAAAATGTTTATATCAAAAATTAAAGCTTGACCTTCATACAAAATAAAGCATATCCTTGATTACACAACTAAGTTACAATCCGGCCTTCGTTATGATCGCGGCGTATGTATGTAGCTTCCTCTGTGTCTTCCATGAGACCTAGGTCGATGTTCTCACCGAAAGGAGAAGCTCATCAAAGCGGTTATAGTCTTCCTCGTCGACTACATTCTCAACTCCCACAATCTTTCTTTTGATTGAAGAACCACGTGGCGTCCCTTGTCATTGGATCCTCACAAAGAAAATTTGTTATGCTTGGCATTAGCAAGTACAAATGGTTCTTCTCTGTGTCCAAGCGTGTTTGAAGTCCACGGTGGTGATCTGCGTACTTGTCGATGTTCACGCCCTAGGTAGTCGACCCTTCGGCAGAAAGAGGGGACCTTCAAAGGCCCATAGTCAAGCTCCCAAATCTCTTCTATGAATCCGTAGTAATGCGCATATTGCCATTCTTGTCATAAGCATCTATCACGGACCCATTGTTTTGGTTGGTGCTCTTGTTATCTTGTGCTCTCGTATAAAATGTGTACCCATTGATGTCGTATCCTTCAAATGTCAAAATTGTATATGATGGTCCCTTAGCGGCGTTCTCAATTGAGCGCACTCTGTTTGCGATATGCATCATGTATCTAAGCAACCAATCTCCAAAGTTATCTCTGTGCTCTCTCATGATCAAACCTCGGACTTACATGGGTTTTGTCTTCGTAGCATGTTCTTGTGCATGTCGACATACGGGGCGCTTCTGGCCGATTAGTGCAGGCGTAAAATGTGCTTGCGTGAATGAAGCACGATCATTTATGCGGATCGATTTCGACCTAGTGTCCCTTTCCTTGTAGCCTCCCTTCATGGTGAGATACGGGCACACCAATCGGTTTGAGATCCATGTAATCGATCACGAGAACTCGATGACCTCCTCGGTTCCCCAACCTTGGCAATGCACCCTTCCGTAGATGTCGATTCTGAACATATTTCTTCACAACCCCATGAACCTCTCGAAAGGGTACATCGATGTAGAAACACGAGGCCAAGAAAGCGTATCTCTTTCACAATATAAACAATGAGATGGACCATAATATCGAAGAAGGACGGAGGAAGCACATCTCAAGCGGCATAGAGTGTGGATCACGTCTTCTTTGCAGCTTATCCGGTTTCAGCGGGTCGATGACCTTCGTGAAATCGCGTTGAAGAATGAACACAACTTTATAATTGGGTCTACTTTCTCTGGCGAGAACACCCCTAATTGCTCTGAGAAGCATCGTGTCATCATCACGTGGCAATCATGAGACTTCATTTTCTATACCGTTCATTCAATTTCTTGTATCATATAGTTATCTTCTATTAGGATTTCAATACCAGCTTCTTCTATTGTTGTCTTTTCTTCTTTCGATATCGCCACCGCTTATACCGAGATGCCTTGCAAGCGGGACATGCAAATTTGCAAACTCAATACAATATGCAATCGCTTGGACATCTAACCATTGCCAATCCGTGGTTATAGAAGGACATCTCGAAGAAACCCAGTTGTCGGACCAACCATTGCTTGCCTTCAATTGCACACATGATACATATACAATTGACAATTCACATAACATGCACATATTTTGAACTCCTCTTATTTGCTATGGGTACAAGGGTGTTGTAGCCTGAAACTCGAAAACCTTTCACTCGTGAGGTCCTCCTATCATGCAACATCTCTAGATCATCTTCATGGTTATCGATGAATGTCTCTTCTTGGGTGTCGGCGAAAGTATTTTCCACAGTGGTCAAGCAATCGTTGTCTTCATCACAATAAAGTTCTCTCTTACATACTCATCCCATAGCACAGTACGCGTCGTTCCACAATACCGAAGATCTTCAACCGGTGGTTTGAGGAACACATCAATATCGTTGCCAGGTTGCCTCGGCCCTTGGATCGATGCGGCATCATAATGTACTTCCGCTTCATGCAAAGCCAAGGAGGAAGGTTGTACATACATAAAGTCACCGCCAAGTGCTATGGCGACTACTCATGTTGCGAAAGGGTTCATCCCATCCGTCTTGAGTCGAACCTTATATTCCTCATATCATATGCAAAGTGTTTCTTGTATTTTACGTCGATATTCCTCCTTTGCTTGAGTCGGCGGGGTGTCTAAACATTCCATCCTTTTTACGCTCCTCGGCATGCCATCGCAGCAATTGAGCATGCCTTTTGTTATAAGCAGGCGCTTGAGGCGGGGGATTATAGGAAATACCACACCACCTTGGTCGGCGGTCTTTTCTTCTTACTTTGCCCTCGATATCGTCATCGCCGCGCTTATACCGAGATGCCTTGCAAGCGGGACATGCATCAAATTTGCAAACTCATTGCGATACAATATGCAATCGTTTGGACATGCGTGTATTTTACGCACTTCCGGTCCCAGCAGACAAACAACTGCTTGGCACAGTGCGTGGTTCTTGGCAACCGTTACCCTCTGGAAGGACATCTCTGAAGAAACCCTAACGACTCCGTGAAACTCTTGTCGGACCAACCATTGCTTGCCTTCAATTGCGGCGTCGGCACAACATGCGACTTTTGAACTCCTCTTTGCAACTTTGGGTACAAGGGTGTTGTAGAATCCTCTACCATCTGTTGAAACTTCGAAAATCCCTTTCACTCGTGAGGTCCTCCTCCCCATCATGCAACATCTCATTCTAGATCATCTTCATGGTTATCGATGAATGTCTCTTCTTGGGTGTCGGCGAAAGTATTTTCCACCAGTGGTCAAGTCGTTGTCTTCATCATCAATCAGATGCCCTTCACGCACAATGTCATCTTCACCATGCTCGGTCCAACAGGTATAGGCAGGCTTGAAACCCCTTCGAAGCAAGTGTGCACGGATCGCCTCAAGGTTCGAAAATTGCTTCTCATTCTTGCAATCGATGCACGGGCAACAAATATAGTCCATCAGCTTATTTGACTTGTACACCTTGATAGCTTCGAGAAAACTAGTCACACGTTAAAGTACTCTCTATCACGACGGTCTTCATACATCCATCTTGATCCATCTACAAATATTTACAACAAATAAAATCTCAGTAAATCAATAAGTGCTCACAAATTGTTTTATACATTTAATTTGTTACGTAGTGCTAATTATTGTAGAAATTTTCATTACTTATAAATCTATATCCAAATCTCGATTGTAAAACCAATTAAATAATTGCTATTAGTTATATATAATGGTCCGTCCAACAAATTTGAGTACTATTGTCTCTTCTTCTCTCATTTCAGTAATATTTTATCAAGGGTATCGGATGAGGAACATAATCCTTTTATGCATGGCCTTTTTACATCAATTATATACCATTTCATCCATTGGACATTTACTTTTTCTGGATGATTATAATAATCAATACTCCATACATTACAAAATGAAGCATGTCCTTCGTACAAAATATTTATATTACAAATTGAAGCTTGACCTTCATACAAAATAAAGCATATCTTTAATTATACAACTAAGTTACGATCCAACCTTCATGTTTATCGATGAACGTTTGGCCTGGTACGTAGTTGCTATTAGTTATATATAAATCTATATCCAAATCTCGATTGTAAAATCAATTAAATAATTGCTATTAGTTATATATAATGGTCCGTCTAGCAAATTTACATTACTTACAGAAGTATTAAATTAACATACACGAAATAAAGAAACAATTTTAAGTATTTAGATTGAACAATAGTTAATTATGAAGTGCTACCACATTTAAATTCAATCAACATATTAAATGCAATCACTATACATATCAAAGTTGGTAATTTCAAATCTAAACTCAAGATTACAAATCTAATTGTGTTGACTAGGCAATCAATAATTACGATCACAACCTACAACAATATATAACATAATATCCAACTAAGCGATTACACGAACCTTAGATCAAAAGTTAGAAAAGCGACAAATTAGACCAAATTTGAGAGCAAAAATTAGCCCTCTCCACCCCAATCGAGCAAAACAGAGCTCCTCTCATTGCGGACATCTTGGGAAAGGAGCGAGGTATATATAGTGCGATATTATCATTGCCGGTTTATTCTCTAGAACAGCGGTAATATATCTTCTTGGGTTCTATCTCAAAAACCCGATGATACAGCGATATGCCTGCCTTTTCAGCATAATTCTCTTTATCACTTGCGGTTACCTTTGTTGAACCGACACTAATACTTTCACCGGTTCTCTATCTAAAACCGGCGGTGATATGGAGCCGTTCCGCCTAAATGATTTAGCGATGCGATTATACATACATTTGTTCCTATCCTTTGCCGGTTGAAATTAGACCGGCGGTGATAATATTATCCTTGCGGTTGAATTTAATAACCGGCGGTGATAATATGAACCTTCAACTCCGCCACCTCGACCGTCGCTCTTCCCCATTCCTCTTGGCTATTGCGCTTCCCCATTTTGGCAATCATTGCGCTTCATTCCTCTCGCTAACCGTTGCTCTTCCCCATTCCTCCTCTATATAATGTGCAAGACATCCATCAATCTGTGGCAATCACAATATAATCCACCATTGCGACAAGAATGGCCCACCCAAGAAGCGCGCGCGTCTTGGGCAAAGCAGCGATCCGCTTCGAGAGAAGGAGGAGGAGGAGGAGGAGGAGGAGGAGAAAGAGGAGGAGGAGGCAGAGGAGGAGGAGGCGGGAGGAGGAGGCGGCAGCGACGGCGGCGGCAATGGCTGGCGATCTCCTTGGCGTTGGGGCAAGACCAACTCGCTGCCGAATCGGATTCGGAGGAGGAGGGAGCACCGCCTCAACTCCGATCGGTCATCGGCGATAGCTCGTGACGAGGAGGAGGAGGAGGGCGATGACGAGTTTTCGATATAGGGTTTAATATATTTTGTATCCGAAATTATGACTATATGTAATTATGGACTACAAATGTTACGCAAGAGATAAATAACAAATGTTTAATATGTTCTATTTTTTATCTAATTATGCTTTGATATGTTACGTATCTTAACTAATTTTCGGTAAGATCACTTGCGGTTCGAGTAAAAGCTGGCGGGGAAAATGGTCTTATCATCTGCGGTTAAAAACAAAAACCGGCAATAATAGATCACTACCGGTTTTTATATAACCGGCGGTGATATCTTCTTATCCTTGCCGGTTCACTCTAAACCGGCAATGATATTGCCTCCATTCGTGCTGCAAAATTTTACTATTCTTATCCTTGCGGTTTAAATTAGAACCGGCGGTGATATATATCCTTGCCGGTTTGCGCCTAGCAAGCGATGATGGGCGTCATGGATGAAGCGATCTGTAGTAGTGTCCAATTCTTGATCCATCACTTTTAGCCGTTACCTTCCAATGCAATACTTTATCACATAGTTATCTTCTATTTCTCTTTTATTGTTGTTTAATACCGACCATTGCAACATCAAACATGCGTTTACATCTAACCATTGCCAATCCTTATAGGGGACAGTTGTCACGGTCTCTCTGATGGCTCTGAGCCTAATCCCTACAGGTACACCATCTCTACCATTATAATTGGACCCACAACAATCGACTATGTAGATATTTATCTTTTTTTCACCAATTAACGTGAAAATTTCTAAATCTTAATAGCAAACATGTGACTTGTTTTTATTGCTTTAATAATATAATCGATAGAAGACTGACAAGCAGAATTCGAATTTTGACACTAGCTAGCTAGGAAGCAAACAAGTTGCAAGCAGCAAACTGCATGTCCTAGCAGCGAGCTTGGAGCTAGCAAGCATGTGTGCTTGTCTCTGGTCGTCAGAATTGAACGTGCATGGAAACAAGTTACACTAAGCCTCGAGACATGTATACTGCAACTAGATCTGCGTCTCTGCGGAAACGAATTAAAGCTATCAGAAATTGGTGATCCAGACAAATCGTCTATCGATTTGCCCCCCGGTTGTGTACGTTGAAGCTGCAGATCTAGCTAGATAGAGAGCTGAGCTGAGAAAGCTAGGTAGCTACCGGCCGGCCGGAAAGTGCCAAGCAAATGCTCCCCCCTGGGTTTCGGCCACCGCATACGCCATTAGCATCTGATCAGGGAGCAGGCCAGCATGTAGAGGGAAGAACCCCATGTACCTCTCACTGTGCTTGTGTTGTGTGGGCTGCTGATCGCTCATCTATTGTCAGATACATCATGCCATCCGACTTGTGAAAAGTGTTACAGACAGATTTCAGTATTTGATGACGAATTAACACAGGGCAAACATTCGGATGCTTAATTTGGAGTAATTTTCTTGCTTGTCATACCAAACCAGCCCAGTATGTAGAATCCACCGAGTTCAGCCCAGGATGATAAAGAAAGTAGGCCCAGATGAAAGCCCGGACCGAGTCACCGAGCCATCTTCTCTTTCTCTTCAATTAATAATGTACTGACCCTTCGTGTTTAATTTATTATGGAAGGGCACTGGTCTCGTAGCTGTGGGGCTACAGTGTGCAATGTCGAGTAAATTTCACGGCATTATAGTTTTATTTTTTACAAACTATCATAAATATAAGTGTTTGGCTTGTATTTTATAGAATCATAGATTTTAAGAGAATTTATATCACAAAATTATAAATTTTAGAACTGATCATCTTTTATAAACCGAAAAATAAGGGCTCGAATGCATACTGCGCGCCGAGACACCTACCGCGTGTGATCCATACGGACTTTACAGTTCTCAATTTTTATTATGTGATATGTATATCGGATGGGCAGTGGATACTATGGCTCCGTTCATTTCATCTTTTTCTTAAAAAAACGGATTGTTTGTCGAACGGGAGAATTCTGTACAGCTTTTCTCACAATTAGAAACTGCTCTCAATATAGAATTAGAATCTGATTCTCGCTGATTCTTATTTATTCTTACTAACCTGATCTGAAACCTAAGAGTCATTATTATCCTGACTCGATTCTCTTATAATCAAAAATAGCTTCTCCTATAATTTAGATGGAAAAAACAATGGACCTATACCGTCCGGATGTGATCCATACGGTATAATGTGCCGTAGTTGTTTAAGATGGGCCGTTTATTCCAGAGTTGAGGAGGGCCTAGAGGTTACAAAGTGCCTCCTCTCCTATAACAAGAATGTCCACATGGGAATTATCGTTCCAAGCCCCTCCTCGGAGATTTTTGGGCCGTTTGATTCATCTGGTAATAGTTTCTCGAGCGTCCGTTGCAAGTGTTCCTTTAGCAGGTGTCCGTCTCCACCATCACCATGGTTCCGGCCGCCGCAGACCAAGGAATGAAATTTGGCAAAATTTCATGTGATATCGGTAAGATTTTGGATTTCGGTCAGGATGGGATTGAAAATCCTGATCGGATAAAAAATTTGAAAAAATTCAAGTTACTACAGTATTTTCAGAAATTTCTACAAGATTTCACCAAATCTCACCAAAATCTAAGGTTGTTTGATTAGATTTTAACTTTTTTGATCAGATTTGGTCCAATAATCCTTAAGAAAGTCATCTTCATAAGAATTTGTTGAAAAATCGAATTTTTGAAATATTTTATAATTTTGATAGAAACAATGTCAGATTTTTTATAAAATTGTACAAGCTTGATTGTACTTTAAAAAATTTATAGTAGTATCTTTAGTAGTGTAAAATTATACATAAAAATTTAAAAATAATTAAACTCCATTTGTTATCTTTAAAAATAAAAAACAGAATAAACATAATAGAGATAATAACCTTGTCGCAATTTTATAATTTTTCTCGAGTGAAATTTTTATGAGAGCTTAAGCATTGCCTCAGAACCCTTTTCTAATATTTTAAACTTATTTGTTTGCTCAATCAAATCCATGGATGCAATGAAGTTCATTTGTTATCTTTCAAAAATAAAAAAAAAACACAAGGAACACAAATGGTACAATATCATTGTAAAAAATCTATAAATTCACTGAGGTGTAATCATGATCCAAAAATTTTATGAGAGTTTAAGCATTGCCTCAGCACTATTCTCTAAAAGTTTAAAAATTCTAACCCTTTTTTAGTTACTTAATCAAATCTATTTATTGATCATCAGACTTTTATAAAGATAGTAGCACTATCAAAAAAATTTAAAATTCGTCAAGCTTGATCATCATATGAAAAATTTATAGAAATATTAGTGATACTTCAAGACCATCCCAATTTTTTTAAAAAAATTTATAATGTGGTTTAAACCATTTTTCATTAGGTTAAAATTTGTAGGTCAGCCTTCAATAGCACTACCCTAATTTTTAAAAATTACTTAGGCTTGATCATCATCTGAAAATTTATGAAAATATTATTGATGTGTCAGGACCATCTATTTTTTTTTTCAAAATGTTCTACCATGGTTTGCACCATTTTTCACTCAGTTGAAATTTTGTCGGTTAGCATCGAAGAATTTTTATAAATTCATCAAGATTAATCATCATCTAAAATTTTTATGGAAACAGTAGTGATGTGTGAGGACTATCCACAAAAAATTTCAAATTTTTTCAATACCGTTTCGACAATTTTTCACTCGGTCAAATTTCATTGAGATTTCAATATTTCTCGGCTAAATTTCGGTAATTACGGCAAACTTCGGTTCAAAAATTCCGGATTTCAATTTTTTTAAAAAAATTTGATCGGATCCGAAGTTTTGAGATTTCATATTTCACCCACCTCTGAAAAAAAATGTAAACTGCAAACAAAATTTGAAACCCCACCGCAGACAGACACAAGCACAGCAGTTGTTCAGCCAGCGCCACCGACCGGAATCGAACTGCTGCTTCCTTCCCCGGCTGCTTCCACTACTGCGGCGAGCCGCTGGGCGTTCGCAGGCAGGAGAGTTCTGGTGCGGCTACACTGTTCGGTGGCGCCAATCCGGTGCTAAGGTTGGTGTGGGCTAGCAAGCTTTTTCCCCATTAATTCTTGCATATTAGTTTGGGAGATGCTCCGATTGTATGTATATTTATTGAGTGCCGTTTCAGGTTTTCTCTTGCATCTTGCGGGAATTTGCCTATTCTGGGGCTTGTGAAGATTTTGTAGCTTTAATTGTTCAGGTAGATGGGGAATTTTCTACAGCTACATGTATGTATTTGCAGTGCATATGTAGCTGTACACGGTTATGATTCTGACCAAACTTTATCGCAGCATTCTTCTGTGCTGTTGTAGCCTTGTAGGGAAGGACTTATGAGGGAGGGAGAGGTTATTATTAAGTTAAAGTGAAAAATGGGGATCTAATTCTAAAGAGAGCTTGCAGCTACAGAACAAAGAGAAAAGGGGAATTCAGGGGTTTCTATTTGTAACCCCTTTTGCAAAGTTGGACCTTTGAGAGAGATAACAAGGAATAAAGATGCCCATTTATTGTTGCTTTTAGTTGTACGACAAATTTATCAAGGTGAACTTCATCCAATAGTAAAAAAACCAACATAGATGTTATGGCAACTTGCAAGCTTTCATTATCACTCAAACAAAAGACGGCAGCTCAACTACAGCTCCTAAAAGGAAAAGATGACTACCTGTAATTTACCTCACTATGTTGTCTCAAGTAACAAGCTTGAGGTGACATGGGTAGGATTCAGAGAGGTGCAGACTGTTGTCATGGGCTATGTACCTAGTGTCAACTAACCATAATGGTGAATTGGTGAGCGCGGCAGGACGGCAAAATATATAGGTTGCAAGGCAAACCTAATCCACATACCTGCTACAGATTTTTTATCCGTTGAAAGTGTTGTTTGTTTCATCAATAAAAAATCTCACGCCGCTGGTAGAATCGTCACAGTGAAAGGAACTTTTTTGTGTAGTGGTGGTGGAGGTAGTTCCAAAGTTCTCTACATGAACAATGTTCAGTAAAATTTTTATAGATAAAAGCTGCATTCTGTGAATTCGATCTTGACACACACATCGCTCCATCTCATGAGCAATAGTCTTTAAAGTAAGATACATGCTTTTTAAACATGAACTGGCACCATAATATTTTGTTTGAAAATATGTTGATAATGGCAATGTTTTGTGCTTGTACCAACAAAACTTATTATTATCCTTAAAAACATAATTTCAAAAATAAAAAACCTATTTAACAACAAGTGGTCACAAGCAGGCAAACGGTCAAACATGTGGTATGTATCTTTGGAATTGTCCTCTCTCTTTCATAAGCAGAGAAGTCCCTTCTCCATCTTCCGTCACATGCTAATGGCTGTCCCTGCCTTTTCTTCCTATTGTTCTCAAGGAGTCTAACTAACCACCTTTCCCCTCACTTCCCCTGTTGATCGTCACCCCTGTTGGAAAGGCCATCCTCATTCATCAACCACCTATTCCTTCATACACAGGCCATCATCAAGCCAGGGTAAGAATCAATAAGAGGGTGTGACAAGAAGATGCTGAAGAAACTGATATCAAAGCCTAAGAGCAAGAAGAAGAAGGAGGCTGCCTCTTCTGCCCTTCCCACTTTGGATCGGCTACAAGAGGTCTTTCATCCTTTTCATGCCTTAATTTTTTTTGTCTATCTTTGCTATTCGTGATCTGTACTTGCCATGCTTGTATTTCCTCAGCAGTAATATATCAGTTGTGGAGTATTATACTATCTATGGTTGTCAAGATAGGGTTGGATTAGGGTCTGGGCAGTTGGAGAGATCTCTAATTAGTTTTCGTGAGAAAAAAAAGTTTAGAATTAGCAACGGATCACTTGTAAAATATATGAAGAAAGAAAAATCCTTGGTACATCTTCTGTAACTCTGTTGAATGCTGTAATGTAAACGTGCGAATATCTGTATTCAATTGATTTCCAGAACACAAGAGTGGAAGAAAACAACACGATTAAGTTATTTGGACATGGCCAAACTGGCCAGCCAGCTGTAGTCCTGTAGATTTTGACCATTAGTTGCTCTGTGTCTAGAAGAATATAGTTAGTTGAATTCAAGATATGGTCAACTTTATGCCCTAGTCAATTTTCTGACAGCACTTATCTGTTTTAAGGACATAATAAACTATAGTATTTGATGCTGACACCGTTGTACTCTGTTTCTTGTTTTTTTTTTATCAAAGTGATGTTCAGCCTGCCCATCAACCTATGTCATAACCAATTCACAACAAAATAATAAAGTAAGTGTGGAGCACAATAATCATTGTCATCATAAGAATGACAAACTTATGCAAAGGCAAAGGAAAGGGAAACTTCAAATTAGGTTAATGTATTTGCCCTATGCACTCCCAGCTGCAGCCTTAGTTTTGTTGATAGCAATCTATTCTGTCTTCAATCTGCTATTGTTGCATACAATGTCACAATGGTAACAATTCTCACAAGTGTTGTATAATGGTGAAGATAGTTTTAATTTATCTGAGATATGCCAAGAGCCTCTTATATGTTGAGGAACTCGTACTAGCAAAACCATTAGATAATTTTGAGTTGCTCGATTATGAATGCAGTTGAAGATGTTAATTTGGCTATCTTATATTTGCCATTCACGATGGTTTATTTTTAATACTATTTGTTAGACTCTAGAAATGCTGGAGAAGAAAGAGCGTTTTCTTCAGAAAAAATCTTCTGCAGAAGTAGAAAAGGCTAAGGATTATACAAAAGCAAAGAACAAGAATGGTAAGCAAGTGTTTCTTTGAAGAAACTTTATTTGTTTGTCTATAAACTTCTGTTACAATCTTGTAAGGATTTAGTTATGCATATGTGCTAAGGTTGTTGAATTTGGTTTGCTTGGTTATTCATTAATGTTTTCAAGAGCTTTGCAACTGGAAGGCTTTTAAAGAGCAATATTTGCGACTGCTTTTGTTTTGGTCAAAAACTGACCAAGGTCATGTCTTGCACAGAATCCATCAACCAATGTGTAAGACAAAGAAGGAAACACTGAAAGTTAGTGATCTTGCATGTCTACTTGTCTAGACACCGTTCCTAACTATTGGTTATTTAATTGTGGGAAAAATAATGTTCTTAAGATTGTGATGCTTTTGTAACTTACATGAGAAATAACTTCTTGTTTGTTGCAGCTGCAATTCAGTGTTTAAAGAAAAGGAAGTTGTACGAAACACAAATTGAGCAGCTAGCAAACTTTCAATTGCGAGTTCATGATCAGGTGACAAAAGATACAGAAGTATTTTCGATCTTGAATTTTGATCACACAGTTCTGAAATTCAAAAAAGTTGCAATAAATTGATAGCAAATTAGTTTTTTTTGGTAGATTATAATGCTTGAAAGTGCGAAGGCAACTACTGACACTGTTGATGCTTTGCACTCCGGATCATCTGCTGTCAAAGCTATTCAACAATCACTGTAAGATTCCATTTCCTCTCTACTTTCCATTGCAATGGCATATGAAGCTGCCAGATTTCAATGCCCCAAAAGACTCCATTCTACCGTTTCTATTATTGTCATGGGCGTGGGCCTGCGGCCGGCCGGCATTCACAGGGCAGCACCAACGTCCAGCATGCCACGGCCGTATGCATCCGATGATAACAAGTAAACGTGCAGGACGCGGCATAGTAACGCATCTTGTATTCTTATCTTCAGATTAGTTGCTTACCTTAGATAAAGATTGCATTAGATAAGATATGCATTTGTTAGGGATAAGAGATGCACCTCTCGTTAGGTAGTTGGAATCAGCTCTATATAAAGGATTCACTGTATCGTTATGTACCAAGCAATTAACAGTGAAGGAGTATTTCCCAAGCCCTGGTCTCTCCTCTATGCTGGCTATTCTAGATCCATCTCTCCCCAACCAGTGCCCTCCTTCACCTAGCGCCGTTCTAAAGTTAATCCTCAATTTAACATTTCTGCGCAAGCTAGCTCAGGTTTGTTTATTGTTTCCCCTTTTACTTGTTGAGTTTGTGGCTTTGTGCACCTTCTGAGCTTTATTAGATCTCATGTATTGAAAGCCTTCATTTAGACTATATGGTTACAATATATGTAGTGTGTACTCAGCAGCAACGGCCATTCACAATCCATTCATGGATGTGCTATGTGGCTTAGATGTAGGCATGCAGCCCATCAATTGGAACTAAAATGCTAATAACGTGTCCTTGAATGAGCTGATCATTGTAATTCTTCTGCAGGAGTATTGATGACATCGAAAATGCAATTGAAGAGGCTAATGATCAAACAGAAAATATGAGACAGATACAGGAAGCACTGGCAACGCCAGTCGGTGCTTCTGCTGATTTTGACGAGGTGCTTGTTCTCTTCCCTTTGCACCAGTAAACAAATGCGCGGACTCACACAATCCAAACTCAAAACAACATAGTGAAGGCAGTGTCATGTTGCTTAGACAATAATAAGATAGTCCACTACTACAGCGCTCTCAATGTATAGTGGAAATTGCATAAGAAACAAGTCTAGTGCTTTTGCCTTAGCTTCGAAGATGTAGACGCGCATGAAGTGAAATCGGAGTGGTGGGAGTTGCTTTTATACAATTACACACGTTTTACAAGATGCATGATACAGTTTCTTTTTCGAAGCAGGATGAGCTAGAAGCAGAGCTGGAAGATCTCGAGGAGGAAGAGCTTGATGAAGAGTTGCCTGAACCACCGCAGACAACGATACTGGTACCATCAGCATCTGCTACGACATCTTCTCAACCAGCCAATGATTTGGCTGAACTGACCAAACTTCAGGCAGAGATGACACTTTAGCTCTAAACTGCAGTTTGGAGAGAACGCTGACATTGCGTCCTCTGTATATCACTGACATCCTGGTGTGTACATGTATAACATGTTGTAAATTCAGGTTGCTGTAGAAGATTCCTTCCCTTTTACTGGATGCATTCATGCTGTTAGCCTTCTCTGCACTGTGTTTTGATCGTGTTGCTGGCATACAACTGATAACAGCTTAGCTTACCTGTTAGTAGCATGCTACATATTGTGGGTTTGATTGAAGAGGCGAGTGCCAGGCCTGAGGCCGGCGCGGCCAGAAGCAGTGGACGTCGACGCCGTGGCCACTGGCCTTGTTTTTTTTTTTTTGACGGAGAAGCAGCAGTGGAGGCCACTGTACGCGCGCGAGCCAGCGTTCGAACGCTGGCCGGCGAGGCGAGTCTCGCCCTCGCTCACCAACCGGGCGTAGCCCGGTTCGCGGCCACTGGCCGGCCTTGTTGATCGGAAGGCACTGTCAAGAGGTAACACGGTTGGCAAAACTGACTGCCTTTTCATTCCTTTTTCCCGCACATTAATAGAGAAGCAAAGACGTAATTTAAGCACTAACAGAAGAATCAAAACAACTTAAGGGATAGAACTAATACGCTAACTGAAAGATAAAATTCTAACTGCTAACCAACCATCCGGCTAACTAACTGGAGCCGCATCCTCCTGCCTGTTGGAATTCCCAAGATCAACACACACAAACTAGACGGAGTACACAGAGAACATACACTAGTATTTTTGTACTTAGCTCTAGAAGGAATACAAGGAGTAACATTCTTGGAGGCGCCGGACTTGAGATTACAACGGACTCAAGTATTGCACCGTTTTACTACCCCTAGCTATTCCCTTCTCCTACTGAGCTACTGCTTGTACAAAGAATATATACACATGCACAGGCTTACACCTCCGGGAGATTTTGCCAACGCCCACAACGTGCGCGACTTTAATCGGCCACGATCTCCTTCAGCGCAAATGCATGCAGCTGCACGTACTAATTAGCTAACCTAAATGCATGCAACTAATTACTCCCTAGCCTAATGCAACGTACACACATTCATGCTAATTAACACAGAAATAACGATCACACTAATGCACCTCCTAAATGCATACTAAAAAACAACAAACTGAAAAATGCCAGGATTAATTAACATTGCCCAGCACCTGGATCAACTGGTCCGTCCTTACGATAATAGACATGATTGGGACCGTTGAGGCCTACAACATTACTCCCTCCCTCAAGACGAAGCTTGTTCGCAAGCGAGAAATCTGGATAGGAACAGCGCAACACAATAGCCTGGACCCATGTTGCCTCGTTCTCTGGTTCTCCTTTCCAATGGACAAGGAATTGCCGATGCCCTTTGATGAAATGCTGTGCCAAGAGCCTGTGCGGCTCGGGAGGTGCTGGTTGAGGCGTCGGAGAGACGTCCGACGGTAACGCTGGTGGTACCGTTGGAGGAACGCCCTTAAACTGCTTCAGAAGAGAGACATGGAACACGTCATGGAAGCAAGCTTCTGCTGGTAATGAAAGGCGATAAGCAACTGGCCCAATATGCTCGACTATCTGATAAGGCCCATAGAAGCGGGGTGAGAGCTTGTGGTGGTCAGCCGAGCGCGCAGAATGTTGCCAGTGGTGTTGGAGCATGAGCCATACCCAATCAGTCACGGCGAACGAGACCTCGCAAGGGTGAAGATCATAGTACCGTTTATCCTATTTTGGGCGTGGAGAAGATGCTCACGGGCATTGGCAAGGAGGGCATCACGGTCAGTGAGATGATAGTCAACAGTGTCGATGGTTGTTGCCCCTTGGTTGTATGGAAGAAGCGGCGGAGGCAGTCGACCATAGACGAGTTCGAAGGGCGTTAGGCGATGGGTGGAGTGGAAAGAAGAGTTGTAGCAAAACTCCACCCAAGGAAACCATTTAACCCACATACGTGGGTTATCGACCACCAAGCAACAGAGGTACATTTCCACCGTACGATTGACCACCTCTATTTGGCCATCCATCTACGGGTGATAGGTTGTTGAAAGGAGCAAGGTCGTGCTGTAGCACTTAAACAAATCTTGCCAGAAGGCACTGGTGAAAACTGGGTCGTGGTCGAAAACAATGGACTCCGACATGCCTTGTAAGTGAACAACATTGTCAAAGAAGAGTTGTGCTACCACAGGAGCGGAGGCCGGCCGAGTGAGAGCCATGAAGTGCACATATTTGGATAAACGGTCCACCACGACCAATAGAGCGGACTTGTCATGTGACTTCAGTAGTCCGACAATGAAATCCATAGAGATATCCGCTCATATCTGAAGAGGTATGGGGAGTGGCTGAAGGAGTCCCGAGGGAGAAAGCGAGCTCGTCTTGTTACGTTGGCACACGACACATTGCGCAATATAATCCTCCACGATGCACCATTGGTGGGGCCAATAATAAGATTGCGGGAGGCGGTGGAGTGTCTTATGCACGCCCTCATGTGTTAAGTTGTGGATTGCGGCCACCATAGTGGGAATGAGTGGTGAGTTGGCCGGAATAACAAGGCGAGCATTGCAGAAGAGAAGCCCATCATGGACGCTCCATACAGGGCAGGTCTCTTGGAGCCTGGAGTCGGCGTGGGGAGTTGGCCGCACGCGACCACATCGGTGGAGGTTCCTAGCGAGATGCCGTGGGTTATCCCTGCGAAGGTTCCGCTAAGCCAGACGACACTACTGGATCTTATTGCAACGTGGCACACCGGTGCTGGATTTCTGGGTCTGCATGTAGAGTATCCTGCCAGTGGTCGGCAGTAAGTAAACATGGTACAAACAGGTCTGCACAAACCAGAACAACTTCATCAACATGGGATAAAGCATTAGCAGCTTGGTTGGTGTGGCCAGGCTTATACTCCACGCTGAAATCAAAGCCCATAAGTTTGCTTAGCTAGTGCTGCTGTGGCGGAGTGATGAGCGCCTGCTCAAGCAATAATTTCAAACTAGCATGGTCAGTGTGGACGATGAATGCGTGACCCCATAAATAGGGTCACCAATGCTGAATTGTCTTCAAGAGCCCAATCAACTCGTGTTCATAAGCAGCGAGTTTCGTATGTCGATCCGCCAACTTGTGGTTGAAAAAAGCAACTAGATGCCCCTTCTACTGAAGCACAGCGCCTACTCCGTGCCTTGATGCGTCGCATTCCACGATGAAGGGTGCAGAAAAATCCAGTAGGTGTAGCACCGGAGCTGACGTGAGAGCAGTCTTGAGGAAGTTGAAAGCGGCCTCCGCCTCTAGCATCCACTTAAATTGGTTGCGATGCAGCATAGCAATAAGAGGCTCTGCAATGTTGGTGTACTTGTGGATGAATCACCGGTAATAGCTAGTGAGTCCCAGGAAGCCGTGAAGAGCCAAGATGGTCGTTGGTTGCGCCCAGCGTGAAACAGCCAATAGTTTGTTGGGGTCGGCAGCTACATCGGTCTCAAAGATGATATGACCGAGATAGCCCACCTGCCGCCTCCCAAGCTCGCACTTGGACATCTTTAGAAAGAGGTTATGGTGACGTAGGCGCCCTAGGACAGTGCGCAGGTGTGTGTGGTTCTCTTCTGCAGATCGGCTATAGATGAGGACATCGTAAAAAAAGACGAGGACAAACTTCCGAAAGAAGTTGTGTAAAACCTCGTTCATATTCATAAGAGCTTGAAATGTCGATGGTGCGTTGGAGAGCTCAAATGGCATCACAAGAAATTCGTAATGCCCATGATGAGTCTGAAACGCCGTCTTGTGGATATCTTTTGCAAACATGTGCACTTGGTGGTATCTCGAGCGCAAGTTTAGTTTGGAGAAGAACTTGGCCCCATGCAATTTGTTGAGCAGTTCCTCAACCACCAGAATTGGGAACTTGTCCTTACTGGTACGAGAGTTCAATTCTCGATAATCGGCACAGAATTGCCATGAACCATCCCCCTTTTTTACCAATTAAATCGGCAAAGAAAAAGGGGAACAGCTTTTTCTGATGATGCCTTGTTCAAGCATAGTTGTGCACTGGCGTTTAATCTCGTCCTTCTATCGGTAGGGATACCGATATGGCCAGACGATGATGGGTTCAGTGCCCTCCTGAAGGCAGATGCGATGATCACAGTGTCGAGGTGGAGGAAGACCAGTTGGTTCTGTGAACACATAGTCAAAAGTCACAAGGAGAGTATGGATTTGATCATCTTGATTAAGCTGAAGGGATAACAAATGAGAGTGCTTATTGTAGCTAGCACCCCGAAGCTATATCCGTGATCCGCCATGCTCAAAGGACATGGTGAGAGTGACAAAGTTCCATCGGATTTCCCCCAATGTTTGGAGCCATTGGACTCCCAGGATGACGTCAAACTGTCTAACAGAATAAGAGGAATGGTGCTGCAAAAGAATGGCCATCAATGCCGAAGCTTATGCTACCTAAGCACGGCAATTGATTGCCATTGGCAACCATAACTTGTGGAGATGCCACCTGATGATGTGCGAGTGCCATACTGGCTACGGCATGGTTGCTAAGAAAATTGTGGGTGCTGCCACTATCAATGAGGCCGAGAAGAGATTGACCCCGCATGCGCATCACCACTTGCATTATGCCTCCTGACTTGGGCCCTAGAATGGCAAGCGTGGATAGTGATGACGGATTTTCTTCTTCCCCCGATGGTGTGCTGACTACATAAGATGGATTGTCACTGTCCTCCTCCTCTTCAGCCGCAATCTCAATAGAGAATAGTCACTTGCAATGATGTCCCCTGGAGTAAAAGTCATCGCAAAGATAGCACAAGCCTTTTGCGCGACGATCAGCCAATTGATCCGCATTGAGCTTGAGTTTGGTGGGTGGAACTGGTGCCGAGGCGGTGCTGGACAAGGTGCTAGAGCTGCTGCCCGCATTGGTTTGCGCCAGTGCAGCCGTTGTTGGCCGTGTCGATGCATTACTTGTGGGTGAGAAGTTGGATGTAGTGCCTCGATTAAACGTCAATTGCCCCTGTCCTTGGCTGGTACAGCCCTGCATAGCTTCAGCCACCCATAGGTCTTTGCGTTCCTCTACGTCTCGGGTGAGGCTAACGCCTCTAACAGATCGCGTGGCCGTTCCCTCCGAACATCTGCCGTAAGTGTTCTTGCTAGACCCATGATGAATGTCTCCACTTGGTCTGCCCTTGACATGCGAGGTGTTCATGCTAGAAGCCGCTGAAACTCACGGGCATAGCCGTCGACGTGACTGGCGCCTTGCTTGAGATTGACGAGGTCGCCCAACGGACCGGCTCCCAACTGGCGAGTGAAACGCTGGAGAAAGGTGTCGAAGAAGTCCTCCCAATCGATCCATCCCACATTGAGTCTCCATTTATCTAGCACCTCTTGTGCCTCGCCTCGCAGATGTAGCCCTACTACCTCCACCTGGTCTCGGACCGGTACTTGATGAAGACGGAAGAAGCGTTCACACTGGCGTAGCCAGGAGAGCGGGTCTTCTGTGCCGTCGTAGCCAGGAAGCTCAAGTCGAGGGGCTTGAGGAGCCCATCGTCGATTGGTGACGGCATCATCTGCTTCCTCTAATGGACGCCGCTGCTCAGGTGATGCACGGAGGTAGCCGTCATCTTCCTAGGGTTGGTGCTCACTCCTTCCACGCTCAGTGGCTCTTGGTCGTGCGGCTTGTGCCAGGCTTGTGAACCATGGCTTGGAAGATCAGGCAGATACCACCGCTCCTGCTCTCACCCAGGATCATAGTGTTGTGCCGTGTTGTCAGCCGCCTGGCCGTCCTTTTGTTCTTGCTCATCGCCAACCGATCGGTTGGCTTTGGAGATCGCCAGCAACTCCCCAATGGAGGTCTTCAATTCTTCAATTGAAAGCTCTAGTTTTCCCACACGTTCTTCAATGGAGGCTGGAGCCATAATCGAGGGATCGTTTGGCTCTGATACCAAAATATTATGGGTTTGATTGAAGAGGCGAGTGCCAAGCCTGAGGCCGGCACGGCTAGAAGCAGTGGACGTCAACGTCGTGGCGGTAAGCGACGGATAAAGGCTATCATAGCCATTGGCCTTGTTGATAAGAAGGCACCGCCGAGGGATAACACGATTGGCAAAACTGAATGCCTTTTCATTCCTTTTTCCCGCACATTAATAGAGAAGCAAAGATGTAATCTAAGCACTAACAGATGTAACTAACTTGCAGAAGAATCAAAACAACTTAAGGGATAGAACTAACACGCTAATTGAAATATAAAATTCTAACTGCTAACCAACCATCCGCTAACTGACTGGATCCGATCCTTCTGCCCAGTGTTCTGCCCAACGCTTGGATCAACCGGCCTGTCCTTCTTCTTACGATAATAGACATGATCGGGACCGTCGAGGCCCATGACATTACATCCCTCCCAGTGGCAGATCTATCGTGGGAGGGGGCTCGATTACTGGCTCTACTCGTCGCACCTTTGGTACTCTTCTACTCTCTGTGGCAATACGCACATTGCTAATTTGTTAATTTTGTTCTTAAAATTACTACTTGTATATATTATTGAGCATTTGGAATACAACTTCCATTATTAAGATATTATCTTTAATTATTTTCTATTTTAACTTTGTTGATCATCTATTTATATATCAACTTAGATTACAAATAACATTTAAGTGTGTTTTTGCCACGCCCATCTTAATGATAGCTTTGAACTAGTGCCCCTCTTATACCTCCTGAGCAAACAACTACTACTCCATAATAAATGAGTGAAAAAGAAACGCTATAAATGAGTGAAAAGAAGCTGAGCTGTGGCAAGAACCATCCATACGCATTGCCCATATCGGACGGCTTCCGAAATCATGTCCAATTTCAGTGCACAAGATATGGTTCCTGTTGAATTGGAGTTACCCAATTCATTGCGGCGCCTGGAGATTGAGGATTGACTGCAGGAGAAAATGAAATATTCCCACTTTCGTACGCGAGAGGAAACAAGAACCTATTCGTCGTTCCACGATCGGTTTGCCATTAACGCACTTGGACGGTTGGACCAAAGACGTAGCCGCCTACGAACTTTGATCTATCGCCTTCAGTACCCATGCGTTGATATTTTGATTTCTACCCTTTTTCCAGGGCATGGTTCCGTTCCGTTCTACCCCTCCGTTTCTTAATAAATTTCATTCTAGCTCCTTACATACACATATCTGCAAAACAAAAATTATATTACTCTTCTTTATTATATCTTTAGATAGATGATGTGTCTTACTCTAGTCTATAGTATTAAATGTCATTGAAAATAAATAAAAGAGAAAAGTATAGAAAGGATGTGTGTGTATATATATATAGAGAGAGATGTATTTAAAGATAGATAGAGTATATTCTAATTGTCACCATCACTAGGGGTGCAATCGGCTCGGATTCTATCGGATATCACTCTTTCTATATTCATAATCATATTTTTTTCTGGGGCTCGGAGTCAGATATAGATAGTGACAGATATAAATATGATGTAGATAATATCGATCATGAATTGAAGTAAATATGAAGTGGAATTGATACAATATTGAATATTTTATGTCAGATATTGCAGAAAACAGATACCATATATAGCAATGATTAATCAACCTTATGAGTTCAACATGCAATATGATTTTCACAATTTAATAAGTCATTTTATCAGGTAGTCCAACCAAGCTACAAAAGTATCCTTCCGATGCAGCATTCTCTCCATTAGAAACTTGGAAAAGCAACCATAGGGCCATATATTTATCGATCGGTAGAGACTTGGTCTATTAGGCTAGACTAAATTGAAGCTGCTAGAATCTGAGCTGTAAATTTTCGGATGTTGAATGGAGTTTTTGGAATTATTCAAGAATATAATTGAAATATCTCGATCCGACGGATAGTAATTTTCCAAATCAATGCCAAAATCGAAACCAACTATCCGAAAGAGATATCAGATTCTGTAACTACCCAACACGATTAGCTGAATTTGAGCCGAACATATCCCATCTATCGACTGCACCTCTAACCACCACTACGATTTGCGTGGGCTGTCTATTGTACTAGACTATACTCCTTATAAATACATATCTTTACTTTATATTCTTTACTTGTATGCATTGAATATAATGCTTACTCTTAATAATTAGTGGTAATGTAGTCATTTTTAATATCTTCTTGATCTTTATACCAAGAAAAATATATCTTATAAACTTGACGGAGGGAGTATGATGTTCCATTTATATCTCTAATAAATATCCAGATTTACTTGATATTCTCTACATACATATAATGAATATAGCGCTCAGCGATAATAATTAGAGATAATCTAGTTATTTTTAATATCTTTTTGGCATTGTGCTACTCTCTCCGATCACAAATAGTTACTCCTTTTGTTCTAAATATATGACGTTTTAGGATTTTGCACTTCAACCAAAACACATATAAAGATGACCAACTTGCCCTCATTCATTAGCTTATTTATTGTTCTTGCATGGTGTGCGTTACTCTATTTCACAAAGAATAAATAACATTGAGAATAATAAATTGCAGGGTATGCAAAAAAGTTAAAATTTGGCTTGAAAGTGTAGAATGATATGTATTTAGAAACAAAATTTAAAAGTTAGAATAATATGTATTCAGGAACGAGGGGTATTGTTTTGGACATTGACACGATCCTAAAACTTAGCTTTGATATGTAGTTTATATTGTAACATATTTAAAAATCCAATAAAATTTTAATATTATGGAAATGCGTTTGAGACAAATCTACACAAATATTTTTCATGCATTTAATCTAAATATTAAAAAGTTATTAATAGCTAAAGTTTTAAAAATTTAGTTATATATATATATATATATATATATATATATATATATATATATATATATATAAACCGATAAATTTTTGTAAGTCATGCATGGTGGACCCTCTCGATTCGCCTCCAGTATGTTATGTGCCTTTCATTGCACTACTACAGATCAGCCTTATACCGAACCCATTAGTCCGGTTGGATTTGAACCCAGAATCGATAAGGGCTTCAAGACCGGTTCATTGGCTATAGGATGTCGTGGGCTTTTAGTACCAGTTAGTATACCTAACCAGATCGATGTTCATCGATCTTATAAATCTGGTTAGGTATTCTAACCCAGTACTAAAAGGCGTAGTATATTAATACCGGTTCATAACACGAACCGAAGATCGATGTGAAGATTAAGTAACCGGTTCGTAACACGAACCGTCTTGTCGATGAGGGGCAAGACGGGTCAGGTTATTCTGACCCGATCGATGCCTCGTTGAGAAAGTTCAAAAGGAATGCATATTCTATATATATCAAGACGCGATGGTGGGTGGGTTGGTTAGAAGGGTGAAGGCCGAGTCACGAGGTTCCGTGTTCGAGTCTTGGGTTCGTAGTATTTTTAAACCGTAGAGGGCTTTTAGTCCCGCTGAGCGTAATCGACTAAGGTCATAGAACCTTAGTCCGGATAATTGTCGGTTTGAAAACCGGACTAAAACCCGTTACTAAGGGACTAAATGTCCTTTCCCTGGTAGTGGTGTCATGTGTAGGACGTGTGTATGTTACGTGCCTTTCACTATGTAAAGCCAAAGAAAAAAAATCGGAGGGCCACGTGGCACCTGAAATTAGAACATATCTACAAATGGTACTTGCAATTTATTTCATTCTCAACATCATAATTTTGTAATCTCCTCGAATTCGCGCGTCAGATCTTCTACTATAAAATTATTGCCAATAATCAACTGCTACTATCGAACTGGAAAACAAACTATGTGTATCGTCCAAATGTACGGATATCTATACTAATATATAAAGCAGCAGTTGGTGGCAGCGGTACGGCTGCCGCGGCCCCACTAGCAGCCTCCAACCCCCTCTCACTCCACACGCGCAGCGCCCTCATTTACACATCGCGCAGCAATAATCTCCTCGCGTAGCAAAACCTAATCTCCTCACGAGCAGCAAAACCCTAATCTCCTCGCGCCGCCCCGCAATGTCCTCGCGCACCGCCCCCCCAATGTCCTCGCGCCGCCGCCCCCAGTCGGACTCCTCGGATCCTCGCCCCAGTCTCCTCGCGCCGCCCCAGACGGTCCCCCCTTCGCCACCGACCTCCCCCACTACGGCCACATCCTGGCCGGCACCATCAAGGATGTGGTCACCCGGCACCAGTCGATGCGCGGCCGTCACGTCGTGCGCCGCTTCGGAGTCGACCTCGACCTGGTCGGGCGGCGCAAGGCGCTCCATGTAGGCCTTCCGCTCCTCACGCTGCGCCGGCGGGAGGCGAGGCACGCTGAGCACGACGTCGACGCAGAGGTTGCCGAGCATGGCGAGGTCCGTCTCCTTCCCCTCCCTGCCCTTCCTCCGCCTCCCTCGCCCTTTCCCCAATTCAAACTCCCTTCCCCGCACGCAGGCCCTTGCAATTCCATTCCGCGTGCTAACCCTAGCTGGATCCGCCATGGCCACGCGACCCACTCGCTCGGGGGCGCTCCACCACAAGGAGAACGCCGACGCGCAGGTCGCCAAGCGCCAGCGCACGGCCGCCCCCCCCCGGCGGAGGCGCCCATCGAGTTCGCGGGGAGGGAAGACGTCGACACCCTCCTCAACGAGAAGATGAAGGGCAAGAACAAGATGGACTACAAGGTAAACAGGCTTCTTCCCTTCTCACTACACCAGACAAAAAAAAAACCAAACTGGTTCCTCTAGATAGATCTGTTGCAGTTTCCTCAGAATTAGCCTGCTACTATGTCGATTAGTCCTTCCCCCCTAGCTGTTTCGTCCGGATCTTAGCCTTTTTGCATGGATTCGAACACAAATTCGTCAGCAAATCTCTCGCAAAGAAATCGTTAATAAATCTTGCCAACAAATTAATTAGCTCTGGCCGTACTCCAGACTGCGCTGAGGTCAGCTGCGGTTATCCTCAGGGAATGTTTGTTCCCAAGCTGTCATGAGATGCGGTTCAGATATAAGCTTGCATGATTTTGGTAATCTATCTGTTGTTCTGGCCCCTTCGCCCTGTTAATGACTCTGTTTTTGTAGCTGATTTTAATGCCTCAGAGAGTGTTACATATATCGTGTAAAATGGTGCTATAGCGGCAACAATGTTCTTCAGCCATTAACACTAGGCTAGACATAGGAATTAACACTAGGCAATATATGGGCTATGGTGTTTCAGCAAGTCGTACGTTATTTCCCAACAAGGATTAGTTACAGAAATTGGATAAGCCATTTCCCAACAAGGATTAGTTACAGAAATTCAAAAACAGAAAATTCCATATCTCAAACGGAGAAACACAAGCCCCAATCCGCAACTTGCTGCTCTGATAAATCGGTGCTATAAGCTTCTAACTGTAATTGATGATGTGTCTACTGAAGCTATATATGCAGGGCTTCTTGAGTCAATTAGCTGAATGCTGCTTTTGCCTCTGATTTGATTACTTACCCTTGTACTTATCCATGTTAATCTTTGCTGATAGTTTCTTTTCCCACCCTGTGATTGTTTTCTCAGGGGAAGAGTGAGCAAATGATGGAATACATAAAAAAGCTACGAGCTTGTATCAAATGGCTGCTTGAGAGGGAAGATGCAAACCTGGCTGAAATTGGGAAGCTCAATGGTCTGCTTGAGGCTGCAGAGAAAAATCATTCTGAAATAGGTACTGTCTTTTCGTCTCACATGGAGAAATTTCGGGTATTTGTTGTTTCTACTGACTGAATTGGCATTGTGTCATTTAGTTGCTCAGCTAAAGAGTGCAATAGAAGAATCAAAGGCAATAAATGAGGAGCTTCAGAAACAATATGCTTCTTTAGGGGAAAACCTAAATAAGGTGGAAGCCGAAAAAATGGTGGGTCACTCATGCATTTGACTGACTTTCCTCTTATTTCTCCTGGAGCATTCTGTAATCCCAAATTCTAAATCGTAGGATGCCCTTCGGTCTTACAGAGATGAGAAAGAGGCAAGGATTGCTGTAGAATCTTCATGAATGAGCTTTTGGAAGATCTCAAAAGGGTTAAGTTAGAAGAAAACGTCTTAATGAGCAGGTATTGCTGTTGTCTAATAGCTTCTGTCGATAATAAACAATGATGCATTTTACTCACTATTGTTTACGTTTTGCCTGTGTTTCGACTTCATTTAGATCAAGATGCTTCAGGATACAAATAAGAGGCTTCAAGAATACAACACTAGCTTGCAGCAGTATAATAGCAATCTCCAAGCAGATGCAGTAAAGAATGGTGAAACGATAACAAAGATGCAAAAGGAGAAGAATACTATGGTAGAAACAATGAATGGTTTGAAGGATCATGCTAACTCAGTAAAAATGCAGCTAGATTTGGCGAAGGTAGGATCTTAGTTTCATCCTTTCAGCCCGTTCTTTTCATCATAATATTTGTTGTTGCATGCATAGATTACATGGTGATAACTTATGCTGTTACTCCTTGCAGTGTTCGCAAAATGAAGCTTTAAAACAAAAGAATGATATGTTAAACGAGGTTGACAATCTTAGAGTGAACTTCAGCAAGTCGGGAGGATCGTGATCATAAATTAGCGAAATGCATTCCTTGTTGAGTGAGATAGGTACATACATGGAGTTGACAGGAAAGTCTGCAATAGAGTTAGAAAGTGCCATGACAAGATCTACTGTCCTTGAGGTATGCTTATATATATTCTAGATGACCGAATGTCTAATTGCTTAAGTAAATTGGCTAATACGTTTTCAATAATACAGGAAACTTGTTCATCTCAAACACAGAAGATAAAAACATTGGAAATTCAGCTTGCATCAGCCAATGAAAAGTTGAAGGTGTCCTGACCTATTCTTCCTTCCGCATAATAATTTTTAATCACTGCAGAAACTTAATGCTAATATTGAGAGTTGATAATTATTTCAGCCTGTATAGCATCTAAAGGTTGGACTTTTTATTTTTGTTTCAAATACATTATAATTGATCATTAATCTAAATGAAAGACGTGTATATCTAGACTTCTCAAGCTATAATTTAATTCATACGTATCTCATTATGTAGGTTATTGAGTAAATAGTTCAAATTGCATGTTCAATAGGCAACTGGTAAATAAAAGGGACATTTCAGCACTTGTATCATGCTCCTGCCTGTAAAGTTTTAAGTAGCTCTACATGGCCATCTTTAATCAGAGCTTCTAGAATCATTTCAATATATCAAATGCATACAATGATTTACAATTTTCACTGTATAGAGATCTGATTTGACAACTATGGAAACAATGTCTGAGTATGAGAAGCAAAAGAGAATGTTGGAGGATCTACAGTTACGTCGAAGAAGCAGAGCAACGGACGGACTTTTTGTAAAATTTCCGGATTGACACGTGGATAGTCGGGCCTTCCAGGAAACCTGCGAACTTTAATTAGGGGAGGATTAGAAACAGCAAGATGGATTGGCATTGTTTGTCCAATATATATGGCATTATTCCATATGAAAACTATTCGAATGCAAAAAGGGTTCAATATTTAAAGGTGGTCATCTAACAATCTTCACAAACAAAAATATTCCCGATAAAAGTCACATGCAAAAGGTTAAATCGGCTTTCGGTTGTGTTCTCCACTTGTGCCCTGCGGTGATACGTAAAGAATGTGTAACGGACCGCCCTTTTTAGGGGTGCGTATAAATACCTTCACAGCTATCCAGAAATTTAGTTGTAGGTAACCAAGTGTACATTGCTAGACATAAAGCAAATGCGAATATTTTATAGATAAATTAAGGGCCTAACGGCGAGTTTACAAAAGTCTTGGTGGTACGGATACATTACCAAAAACAACCACGGGAAGGCTCGGCCGGATAGATCAAGGCCTTCAAAACCAAATAACATCGCCATCGTCTTCTGGAACTCGTCATCTTCTTGAAATTCTAAAAGATAGGTTAGGAGCAAGGGTGAGTACACAAGTACTCAACAAACCACACGGAAATTCAGAATATTACATGCATGGGATTTCAAGGAATTGGCATAAGTTTAATTATTTGGTGGATGCATGACCTAGGATTAAGTATAGTACAAAAGAAACATAAATCAATCAATCATTATCATTATCACAACACCACCTGCGATTTTAAACAAAATCGAGATTCTGACAAAGTTATTGATCAAAACTACTCAAGCTCGATTCTGGAATCACCAAAATTAACCCGACTTCATGCTTAGGAAGCACGGCGTATTGAATACCATTTAGATCACTCTGTGAGCTACTCAACTTTACCCACAAGATATCTCACGATCGTTGATGCCACTCGAGAACAACATGCGACTTTTATGCATGTGGGACCGAGATGAACATAACCTTTCATTGAATTCCCCTCTTTAGCTCCTACCCGGTGGGTGGTGCAAATCGATTTCAGTGACCCACTTGGCCAAAGTGGACCTACGGTGACCAGCCGAGGAATCCTCTTGTTGTGAAAACCACCGAATGGCGCACCATTCCGTTTCACCCCTAACCTCAACGCTCCCCATCCTTCCAACAAAAGGCGGGGTCCACTGTAGGCATTCAAGGAAAAGACAATATCTTGAGCTCGTGGATCATGCCAACAAAGGTGGCCGACCCAACTTGTGGTTGAGAGGGTTACGAGTTATTTACTTTGCCCGGGGTTGATCCTTAATTAGAAGACAAGCGACACACTGCACCACCAGTACTTCATGCCCTTTCCACACCCACTTGGGCTTGTCATCGGTTTGGGGATTGGGCCGACATCCACCTTAGTGGTCCACCCAATCTTGTCCCCCAATAGTAGCGATTTTATAAATGTGCCTAGAGTCAAGACTGGGGTTTTAAACAATAAAAAGAAGAATAACGTTTATTAATATGACTAACCTACGGTAGTTCATTATTGATAACCTAGGGTTACAAATGAATATGGCGTACTCAACAGGGTTTTAACAAGGGAATGGGTTTAACTAATCAAGTCTTTCCAAACTAGCTCCGTTTTAGATTTCTACTCTATTCTGAGACAAATCGATAACTAATTACATCTACGGTAATTATCACGGAATAATGGGATCAAACATGTTCAAGGAGTGTGGCTTGCCTTGCGAGGTTAGAGGTTACGCCTAACGAGGCGGTCGATGTAAGTGTCGACCGGGACGGCTCTTATTCTGCTGACGACTCAGACAAGCTATACGCTCGAGATTTGTGCCAGCGGTTGCTCGACGTCGAATCTAAGCGAAAGCATAATCGATAAATAAGCGAATAAAACAAAATAGAAAAAGGACGAAAAGAAATCAAGAGAAAATGGCGGGAGCAGACTCGGGGCATTTTGGAATTTTCTGGACTTGGCATGGCAAACGGAGATCATTTTTGGACTCAGCGGCTCAAACTGGTCAAGAATATGTATTTTTGGCATTTTTGGATTTTTGGGAATTTTTGGGATTTTTCTAGAGTTTTTGGGTATTTTCTGGAATTAAAACTAATTTCAGTTTAAATCGGATTTAAAACCGAAAATCAGTTTAAGACGCCTGATGTAGGCTCGCCTTGTCTGACCTTTAGCGGCAGAAGGCGGCGGCGCTTCGGCGGCGCGCACGACGCAAGCCCGCTCGGCGAGCCAAGCGGCGTGGCTGCTGGTGCTCGCCCATCTGGCGATAAACAGGCGCTGACAGACAGGGTCCCCTTGGTAGCGAATAGGGGCGGGTCTGGCCGGCGGGACCGGGTTGTCAGCGAGAGGGAACAAGGGCAAGGCTCTGCGGGCGGCGACGAGGCGAGGAACCACCGGAGTCGAGGGAGATGCAAGGCGAAATGGCGATTCAGTGGCTCGGAAGGTGAAAGAAGTAAAGGTAAATGAAGGGCTCACCTAGGGGAGTGCTATGCACGAGAGAACGGGCTCGGGGAAGGACTGGAGAGGCGTGGCGGTGGGAGGCAATCGGAGATGGGGAAGAAGAACTATCTTGTGAGCGAAAAGGCAGTAGGGGAAGAAACAAGTTGAGGGAAATAAAGAGGAGAGTGCGGGGAAGAAGGTGAGGCACTCACCAGCCTGGGATGGGGGAGAAATGGGGCTCGGCAAAAGTTAAAATGGTGGCACGGTGAGGAAGAGAGAAGCGGCCTTGCAGGCGAAACAAAGCAGGCGGCGGGGAGGGTGCTAGAGGTGCGGCGCAAAGCGGAGGTGTCGGTGGCGAAGGATGGGCGATAATAAGCGAAGGAATGGCGGTATGAGTACTCAAGTCTTGGCGAGACGATAAATGTGACAGGATAGCCAGGCAAAAATCGTGGGAGGAAGACGACAACTGTGTGGCTGAAATTTGGCAGCCAGTACGAAAGCATTTGGGTCGAGCAGACCTGTGGGAGAAATGGACCGGTTGGTAGCGGAAGAAGAAGCGAAGCAGACCGTTAATTTGGGAATGGTGTGGATGCGGAAAATCAAAAAAAGGAAAGCGGCTCTTGGGAGCTTTTGGCCAAAAACGGAAAGGGTCAATAAAATCCGAAATAAAGCGAAATACAAATCTGAGAAAATCAAGGGAAACCCAAATAAAATAAATAAACTCATTTTTGAAATTTTTGGGATATTTCAGAATGCTATTCTTTGACCTGTGTTAAAATATCATATTGCCTCTGTTCATATCGCCTCTGTTGCAGGATACCTGGTATGATTAATTCAGAGCCGTCAAATTTTGTAATCTTGAATCAATAATTATTTTCTAAAATGTTTAGATTGATTGTATTAATATGGTATTATTAGATTTATCCTAAAAATACTTTCATAATGTACAATAGTACTCCATCCATCCAAGTTTATAAAGCTTATTTTTTGAATGATCTTATCTATAAATATCTGATTGTATTTTATATTTTAATATAAAATTAGTGTGATGCTCCTTCTATACTCATGATAAATACCCATCTTTAATTTATATTTTTTACATGTATGCATTGAATATAGTGCTTACTGATAATAATTAGTGGTAATGTAGTCACTTTTAATATCTCCTTGGTCTTTGTGCCAAGAAGAAATATATCTTATAAACTTCGACAGAGGGAGTATAATGTTCCATTTATATCTCTAATAAATATCCAGATTTACTTGGTATTCTCTACATACATGTAATGAATATAGCGCTTAACGATAATAATTAGAGATAATCTAGTTATTTTTAATATCTTTTTGGTATATGTGCTACTCTCTCCGGTCACAAATAGTTACTCCTTTTGTTCTAAATAGATGAAGTTTTAGGATTTTGCACTTCAACCAAAGCACATATAAAGATGACCAAATTGCCCTCATTCATTAGCTTATTTATTGTTCTTGCATGGTGTGTGTTACTCTATTTCACAATAATAATTAACATTGAGAATAATGAATTGTAGGGGTATTAAAAAAAGTTAAAAATTGTCTTGAAAGTGTAGGATGACATGTATTTAGAAACAAAATTTAAAAGTTAGAATAACATGTATTCAGGAACTGAGGGGGTATTGTTTTGGGCATTGGCACGATCCCAAAACTTAGCTTTGATCTTATTTCTATTGTAATATATTTAAAAATCCAATAAAATTTCAATATTATAGAAGTATGTTCGAGATGAATCTACACAAATATTTTTCATGCATCCAATCTAAATATTTAAAAAGATATTAATAGCTAAAGTTAAAAAAATTTAGATGTATCATGCCCTATACTAAGATGGCAAAAGTTTCTGGATGCCCAACGCCTCCACGTCACGCCTGGAGCAAAAAAAAATGCCGCGCTCTCGTTGCTCCGAGCCGAGTCGGCTCGGCTCAAAAATTCTTTTCGCGATTTAGTCCTTTTGTAAATTACGAATAGGTCCTTCGCGATTTTTTGTGAGAGGGAGATTTTTCACTCTAAATTCGCGTTCGGGTCCCTCACGCGACATTTTACGAAAAGAACCTCCTGTTAAATTCAAATCGCGAATAAGCCCTTTTCTAATTTTTAAGGATAGCGGATAGGTCCAAAAACGTAACATTCAGGTCCTTGCTTTTTACGTCTAGGTCCTTTCTCCGTTTTTCTTGGAAAAAAATGTTTTTGTCAGTAGAAATATATGTGCAGCTCTATCTCTAGACTTTTTGCCCACCTCGATTTTCCATCTCGATCTCTAATATTTTTTAGAGCATGTATTATTACTCCACAGTGGCGTCGGTCTCGATATTTTTCAAACATGTATTATTACTCGTGAGCGTAGAGTATTAAGCTCGACAAAAGAAGGTTGTCATCTCTAATAATTTTTCACCCTTTTCTCTCTAGACTTTTTCTCTGTGAGATTTTCCATTTCGGCCTCAATATTTTCAAATAATTAAGCCGAGAGAGATATTTCTGACTCTATCTCTCTATTTTTCCCCGTTTAGCTCATTATTTGACGATTTAGAAAATTAAGCGCCGTAGAAAAGAACATTTTTCTCCGAAAAAAATGACCTTGTATGGCGTGTTACGCCGCGGAAAATTTCCTAGTATATCCTAAACCGGTAAGTTTCTGTGAGCGGGAGAAAGTAATATAAAATACGCCGAGAGAGTAAGCTGTACAGTGGTGGACCCCCTCCCGTTCGCCTCCGGTATGTTATGTGCCTTTCAGTCTTTCACTGTGTCATGTGTAGGACTTGTGTATGTTATGTGCCTTTCACTAGGGATAAAAATATCCAATAATACCAATCTTTGGAGTGTAAAGATAGTCAGTTTTTGCTACGATATTGTGAGGTTTTTTCCTAAATGTACCGATATATCCAGTAATACCTATCCTGGGTATATATGGTTTTGTCAAACAAACATCCAATACAGTACAAATTAGGATTGTAAGTCTATGACTTAAGTAGTTACATACTGACTGTTGAATTAAAAGTGATGATCTAAATCTTTTGAGAATACCATTAAATAATAATTCAGATCATTCGTTAGCCTCATCGAATCTATATCTTCGTGTGAACTGCACAGAAACCTATCCGGATTTTGTCTTAGCTGTTAAGCTACCCGAACACAGGTGTCCTGCTCTTCCAGCAGTAACACGGCAACCTCTCGCACTGACGCGTGGACCAAATGATGCTGCTCTAGGGTATGACACACTGACATGTGGGTCATAGTTACTTGACCGTGCAGCTCTGTACCACTGACACAATGGCCCCGCAAGGCAGCGTTTCCCAGCCCGGATAAAATAGCAGAATTCCGGTACGCGCACACGGCAAAGGTACCCCGAAAATGCATCCCTCTTTCCTGGCAGCTGCAAAGCATTCTCCTGTCTCCCTCGCCACCACCGCCGCCCTCTCCGCGCCTCCCATGGCGCTTGGCCCTCGAGCCGCACACACCAATCCCTAATCCTATATCCCACCACACGCACACGCGCAAACAATCACTTCCACCGCGCACTCCTCGTGTTCCTCTTTCTCATTGCTCACACTTGTCTGTCACCATGGAGGCGGGGAGCAGCGGCTGCAGCACCAAGCTGGTGGCGGCGTGCGTCATCGGCGGCATCGTGCTCGGCGCGTCCGTGTTAGCGCTCCACCTCAGCGGTCCCGTGGCCATTCCGAGCCTGCCGCCGGTCGATGCGCTGCGGCGGCGGTTCCGGCGGCGGCGCCGCCCCGTGCGCGTGTACATGGACGGCTGCTTTGACATGATGCACTACGGCCACTGCAACGCGCTGCGCCAGGCGCGAGCCCGAGGAGACGAGCTCGTCGTCGGCGTTGTCAGCGACGACGAGATCACGGCCAACAAGGGCCCGCCGGTCTCGCCGCTCCACGAGAGGTCATTTTCTAATCCCTTCAGCCTCCCTTATCGCCTGTTCATCTCTCGTATGTGATGAGCTACTAGTTTCCGTACATTACTCTAGCGTGTGATTCTTAAAAAAAAATAGCTTGTGATTCTTTTTTTAAAAATAATTCTAGCATGTGCTTGCGTGATGTATAAGATTGCTACCTTCAATGCTCCAACATTTTGTTCGAGAGAAAATAGAATCAACGTTTTTTCCCATTAGGTGGTTGTTGTTGTTAGTAATTGCTGGGGAACACTCGCGGTTGTTGCTCATTGTCAGAACTCTGGTCCAACTTGTTGTGTGCTTGTGTGAATTAAATGTGTTTGTTGAGGTGCAGCTGCATAGAGCAAGCATCGAAGTTTTCATTATTTTCTGTTTCAATTTGAGTTTTAAGATGATTTTATCTCATAACATTGGGTTGCATAAACTGTTTTTGTGATTTCGGACTTGTATGGATCTAAAATCAGGAAAAATATCCTCTGCAATCACCCTGTCGGTGAAATCATCGTTACCTTGAACTAAAAAGTTTCAAAAATTCTGAAAAAAAATCATGGATGTACATCTCAACTTACCCCACCTACATATAAAATTTCATGATCAAATTCATCCTATACTAGCAGTTACAAAAAAGACAAATTCAGCATGAACAGTGATTTTTACTGTTCATCACTATTCATTTTTGCTGTTTGTTTTTTTTGTAACTGCTAGTATAGGATGAATTTGATCATGAAATTTTATATGTAGGTGGGGTAAGTTGAGATGTACATCCATGATTTTTTTCAGAATTTTTTGAAACTTTTTTTAGTTCAGTTACGCGGTGGTTTCACGGAGGGGGGGTTGCACCGGATATCTTCCCCTAAAATCAGAGCGGTAGCTGAGAAGGTTATCGCTATTTTGTTCCGTGATTAGTAACCACAGAAAAGGTAGCTGCCAGCTATCGGTATTGGAACTACTATTGGTGTGGTTGTATGGTATGAATGATTTGAATTTGACAATTAGTATTCCATTTGGAATTAAATGGGTTTTGATCAGTAGATACCAGAAGCCTGTGAGGATCTGGGCTGGGATAATGGCTTTAAGTACTACTCCCTCCATTGAGAAATACTAGATCAATGCTCGTGCGTTGCTACGAAAAATAAAATTGGTAACGAAACATAAATGTCAAGCAATAAAAGAAAATTGTGCTACAAGATCAAACATCTATTTCTCCCGATTACAAAAGTTTTTATGGTTTCTTCTCCGATATGAATTAAAACCAAATATATTGTACATAGCAATATATAATACCAATCTTAAAAATCAATCAATCATTTTTATCCCTTTTTGCAATTTATATTACCAGCTCGCGTTCCTCTTCTTCTCGCCATGCACATGCGCAAGACGCTCCTCGTCAATCAACCTCATCTTCCTCGTCACCTCGCTCGTCCTCGTCATCCACCGCCAGAGGCGACATAGGGCTTCACAGAAACAGGCGCCGCTCTCAAATCACCGCCATTCAGGATCACCGGCCTACGCTGGTCACATTTTGGCGTCGGCCGTCTTCGCCATGGCGCCCGCGTCCTCTCTCGCTCGCGTTCTTCCTCTGCCGAAACACGCCATGGCGCTACCGTGGAGTCCGCCTTCCTTCGTCCGCCGTTCGCGCGACGCTATGGCGCGTGGTCGATCGCCTCGGAGAAAGGGCCACCGCCGCCACCCAACCTTTCCACCTCGTGTCTTCGGATCGCCATCGCCTCGGCGCGCTCTTCTCCGCTTCGGCGGTGGTCCGCTGCGCCAACGGTTTCGCTTCTTTTCCCATATGACCCTCTCGTCTTTGTCAACTTACTCGTCTCCATGCCTCTGGTGTACCTAACCATCACTGGCTTCACCGGCCATAACGTCGGAGCCCATGAAGGTGAACCAAAAAACACCAGCGCCGAGGTGCCCGCCACGCCGTGCGCCGCCGCGTTGTTCCTCTCTCTCGCGACGTTCAGCTGGATCAACCTGTTTATCTTCAAGGGGTATGCCAATGACTCTCTCACCGCCGATGATGTCCTACCGGTGTCGCCGGGCAACCGCGCCAAAGCGTCGTACGTTTTGTTCACATCCAACTGGTCGGCGATGGGGTCATGGCACCCGGTATGGCGTCGATCTGTTTCGCCGGAAGCGATTACTCTTGTGCATGGCGCTCGGCCTCAGTGCCTCGTGGCTATGTACGTCGGTCCGTCACTTATTGATCGGTTAAATCGAGTTCATTGGCATGGCGGCACAACATAGAAGATCTTGATTGATTACGTGAAAACTGCATGAAAGATATATAGAGTACATAAGGAATGATTGGTGGTTATTAATTACCGGCTATAATCGTGATTTTGCTATAATAATCACCATATTTAGAGAGATATGGCCGATGTAGAATCGAGAAAGAATAATTAGCTATAATGACCGATCATTATTAGAGATATGGCGGGGGGCTAGGAAGAACGGACCGCTGCCACCAACTGCAAATTTATATTAGTAGATAGAAAATCAGGAAAGAATAATTAGCTATAATGACCGGCCATTATTGGAGATATGGTGGTGGTGGAGGGGGGGGGGTTAGGAAGAACGGACCGCTGCCACCAACTGCAAATTTATATTAGTAGAGATAAGGATTATAATTTGAATGGTCTTGTTGAGAAATATAAGGCTTGCACCTACTATACCTTTATTTATTCTCTCTCAAACCATATACATTTATTCATTACCACCTATATAAAGTATTCTCCCTCATCTTTCCAAGGTAATTATGAAGGGTATCTGAGTCATTTCCTCTCATACCTTTCTTAATTTCACCTCCACCTTAATCCACACGCCTTATATTTCTCAACGGAAGGAGTAAATAGTTCTGGAAAGGTTCACTCACGATGGAGGCACTAACCACTTAGTGCTTGGACCGCTTGTTCATGCAAATCTGAAGAAGTTATCACAGGCAAGCCGCATGCAAGTAAATTCACGCGTGGTTCTGGCCTGGGTTAAGTTGTGTTTTTCATTTTGTGCTTATACAAATGGATTAATCTTAACTGATGAGTTGTATTTTCGCTTTTTTCTTTTTTGTTTGTAATTGTGTTATCAACCTTACATTTGACTGCAGGCCATATGGGAAATTAGACATTTCTTTTGGTGTTGTGCTTTTGGTTCTTTGGATGCATTAGGGTGTTCCCTAAATTTCTATTATGTTTGGAATAAATTTCTTATTTATAAATTATAATGCTTCCTTTTCTGGGTAATACAGGATGATAATGGTCCGTGCTGTCAAATGGGTGGACGATATCATTCCAGATGCACCATATGCCATAACTGAAGATTTCATGAACAAGCTATTCAATGAGTATAATATAGATTACATTATCCATGGTGATGATCCTTGTCTGCTCCCAGATGGTACTGACGCATATGCCCTTGCCAAAAATGCTGGCCGATATAAGCAGATTAAAAGAACTGAGGGAGTGTCAACAACAGACATTGTTGGTACTGATTCTGCCTTAGTTTTATCTTTTCTGTTTTAAATGCTACAGTTTGATTTACCATAATGAAATTGAAGTCTGAAACTTCTACGGCAAGGGAATGTCTGGGCTCTAGTTCTGAGTTGCAAGAATCTATCTGTTGATGAGCCTACTGTTCACTAAACTTTCTTACCTGATTTCTCCTGATTTGCCACTTTAAGAAAACATTTTACACTAGTGACCTATTAACAGATGATCAAGGGATAAGCTGTCCCCAAGAGTCAGCCGTTTTTCTTGTTCCTGCCATCATGTGCACCATAAATTTGCTGTTATATGACTTATATCCATTTATGGGCCAAGATGGTATGGACTATGGAGCATAATTTATGCTGATTATATGGAAACCAATTAATTTGTCATTTCTAGTAAAGAAACTGCTTATGGCGATGAAAAGATTTTACTCTCATCTTGAGCTCATCCTTCTTCATGGCAGGAAGAATGCTTCTTTGTGTTAGAGAGAGATCAGCTTCTGATAGTCACAACCACTCTTCACTACAAAGGCAGTTCAGTCATGGGCATGGTCAGAAAATTGATGATAGTGGGTCTGGAAGTGGAACTAGAATATCTCATTTTCTTCCTACATCTCGGAGAATAGTTCAGTTCTCAAATAGCAGGGTATAACGTGTACTGTTCTCATGCATCAATATATCATTCACTTCTCGGTAATGAACATTCCATGAGGTGCTGCAACATGGTTTAGCACCTAGTCTTGATATTAGAAAATAAAACTAGTTTTAGGTGGTTACACTTATGTTAATCTCTATGAAATAGGCAGTTCCTTTGTGGTGAGAGTGAGACTGTCTACCTTGAGTTCCTCTTGCAACTAAAACGGTACAGCCTTTACCCAGACAGGTTCTTTTGTGAACTGCAGATAAAACTTCCAGTGACAAATGTTTCTTTTTTCTTGAAATATCATGTTTTTAATGTTGATGTACTTACTAGGCATGAAAATGAGATTGAATTGACAATATAAACAAGCAGAGGGAGGGATCTATTGTTTAGTTGTGCTCCATCAATTAGTCAACTGCTATTTGATTGCCGATTGAATGCGCTTGTGACAAATGGATTATTCAAAACTTAGACGAGCTAGGTGTAGTCACAAACAATAAAAGTTCATATATCGTTGAATTATCAGGGAAATTCATATCCTTGTAAGATCAACTATTCATTTGTAAACGTAAAATTTTAATTAAATATAGTTTCATTTCTTGAAAACTGGTGATAATTGATGTTATTCTACTAAATAAAATTACTTGGCTCTTCTTTCTCAACTTAAAACTGGAATATGACCACATGTTTTTTTTGTTGACTGTAAGCTTTCCCAATGCAGGGCCCAGGACCAGATTCTCATATAGTTTACATAGATGGTGCATTTGATCTGTTCCATGCTGGACATGTTGAGGTAAATACCAACCACGCACCCACAAAATAAAAGCGGAGAAAAACCATGACATTTTGCTCAGCATGCAGACACACTTGCATATGCATGTGTTGGCTGTATTTTGTTTTCCTTTTTTCTTTTAAATTCTTATTGAAGGGAACAAAACGAACTTAAATACTTCACTCTCCAGGACATAGTAATTCAGACTTTCTTTGTATTTATGGTTTCTTCTACGTAGATATTGCGTCTTGCTCGAGGGCTTGGAGATTTCTTGCTTGTGGGTATTCACACAGATCAGACCATAAGGTAATATGATGGTTACATCTTCTTTTCCTCTTTTAATCATTTACATGTTACAATACTCATACAGTTTATTCGGTCCATGCATTTATGTCGAAGCATAACGACTCCACTCAATTCCTTTTAACATAACATTCAGTTTATTTGCTGCTGTTGGTGTTTGTTATATTTGCCAGTTCAACTAGAGGACCACATCGCCCAATCATGAATCTCCATGAGCGAAGTTTGAGTGTTTTGGCTTGCCGTTATGTTGATGAAGTGATCATTGGTGCTCCATGGGACATTTCAAAAGACATGGTGAGTTGTCTATTCTACTATCAACCATGGCATTATATAATTGTAGCATAAAATGCTTGATGCAACTGTTAGTAGTAATTCCTTGATCGTGGAACTCGAAAACTATACATGCATCATATAGATCTTGAACATGAAATTTATGCTATGGTATTAAAAGCCTAATTTCACACCTTTTAATGGATCTATGCGGATGGACTAAGTGTTACTTTCATAGCACAGTTAAATTCACTAAAAGTTAGGCCTTGGCTTGGTTCCAGCTTTTGGTTTGAATGTAAGTTAGTTTTGAGCTTAGCTAAACTAGGCCAAGTTAGATATATGTCTAGAGTTGAGGTTTCAACCAGATTAGAAATAGGTGTAACTTGTAAGCCCATTAGCACTCTCCTAGGTCCACTCTGTATGCATTTAGCTGGATCCACGTGTTATTTATGTTGGACTGAAAGGTCTAGACCTAGCCTGATGGAAGCTGCAATTGAGTTCGTACAAATCACAGAATCATAAAGGGAGCAGAGCCTGTACTCATAGCCTGACAAATTCAAAACTTTAAAATGACAAAAGTCAGAAAACTCCAAAATAACATCCACATAAAACAGCACTACCTCTGCAGGGTTCAGTACTGATTATATAGGCAAGTATGTGAATTAGTTCATTACAAAATAAAAGACGAAAAAGGAAATTGACAGAGAGCAGGTTTCCATAGCCTTCCATTACTGCTAGCTTTTCCAGTATCATCTTCCTTATATCTTCAATTAGATCAGCTTGATCTTCATTGACCAATGCTGAACTAGTACCTTGTTTGTCGCATTGTCCATGCTAAGATGCAAAAACAACACCAGTAGTAGCTAGGTTTCTGCAAAGCTCTTGACTCTGGAATCCTGTCCCAACCAAAGGCATTCCTCATAGTATAACTTTTCCAGTATCATCTTCCTCGTATCCTCAATTGGATCAGTTTGATCTTCATTGGCCAATGCTGAGCTAGTACCTTGTTTTTCGCATTATCAAAACCAAACTCCATTACTCGCTAGGTTTCTGTGAAGCTCTTGACTCTGGAATCCTGTCCCAACCAAAGGCATTCCTCATAGTACAGTGGTACACTGAGAAAATTTGAGCATTGTGCTCAGTACATGATGTGACCAGTGTCCTCAGTTTGTCGACACTAGTTGCATTGACTTTCCAAGTAGAAGGCACCTAACCTTTACATGTTATTGAAGGTAAAGTGATCAATGGATCCAGCCCTGTTTTCTCACAAGCAAAATCTATATGACTTTGCCTGTATAACATACCGTCTAACCTTATGTATTGATATCAAAGATCACTTAAAATCCGCAAGCTGCAATTTTAGTAATGACTATCAGGTTTTGTGTGTTTGGTGTGTGGCAGGAGTTCTCTTACTTCTTTTTCTGTGCAGATTACCACATTTAATATTTCATTAGTCGTTCATGGTACAATTGCTGAGAACATGGAATTTATGAAGGTAAGTAATTAAGTTGTACTTTTCTTAGAATGTACAAATTTAGAACATTGATCGTTCATTAATCATTGTCACTTGTGTAATTATCAGTGTGATTCAAATCCATATGCTGTTCCAATGGCTATGGGTATTTACCGTAAACTGGAGAGCCCTTTGGACATCACTACTAGTACTATTATAAGGAGAATAGTTACTAACCATGAAGCCTACCAGGTAACTACCATGATGCTGGATCAGATTGCTGGTTGGAGTTTGGTCTTCTGTATGCTGTATGCAACATGTAGTACAGTACATATTCTCAGTTACATAAATATGATTTTGTCCTCTATATATCAATGATGTGCATGCAGGATGTATTATATACTGCTGTTGTGACGATGCATTAGTGCTTTAGTAAAGCCCTTTGCATATATACATTAAATATTTGTCTGTTTCTCCGGGACCAATATTTCCTGATATAACTATGCTCTGCAACATGTTCTTTGGTGTGGGGGTTGCTGTGGTCTGCATTTATTCTGGTCCATTGCTCTGGTGTGGTTTTATTCATTTCTGTTCTGTGTTGTCACTTTTTGCAGAGGCGGAATGAGAGGAAGGAAGCTAGTGAGAATAAGTGCTACGAGAGTAAAAACTTCGTCAATGGAGAGTAACCTGTTGCCCATATCTTTCAAGATCCTAGCATTCTGTCACGAACTATCCGCAATTTTACTGTTTCATTGTTATCATTCTCATGTTGCTGATATAGTTAGGAAGCTTCAGATGCAACCTTGACGAGTGACAGGCAGTGGAACTGAGTTAGGCGAGGTTAGAGCCTGGAGGCATTTCTTCCGTCCACTCTCAGTGTCCCTACCCTATTTCCCCCTGTACATGGGCCTTTGCGCCGTGAAATTTTAGAAAATGACACCTAATTCGTGTGCCTTTCAGCTCCTATGTATGACATGTGGGTCCATCTGAGTTTATGACAGTAGGTCAGGATGTCAAAAACCGAAAAAACGAATTTTAAAGGTGGCAAGTTCTGAAATCTCTCCTTTGTGCCTGCGTTACCGGCTGAGTTGTTTTGAGATCCTATAGGCTTTTCAGAATTGTGGTACTGTATGGATGTTTGGTTGATCAACCATTTGTTGCTGATGCTATAATTCTGCCTTCCGGAGCTCCCATCCGCACTGTATATGTGGGCATCTTACTGAGTCCTTTTCTCATATATTTGGTGTTCTGTCCTGATCTTAAACTGAACATGGACTAACTTATATGGTTTGGGTCGGCGATAGCAACTGCGTCTGAGGGTACACCTAGATGGCTAGATGCCTGGATGGATGGTATCAACGTTGGTTAGTGATACGTTGGGATCTGATGGGTATGAAACGGATCTGTGATTTGAATCACTGATGAATGTTGACAAAAGGTTAACGCCAGGGTTTACAGTACCGATTCCAATTGAAAAATCGAAAAGTGGTCGGCAGCTATGGAATCGAAAAATCGAAAAGTGGTCGGTAATAGAATGGTTTTGAAGTCAAACTTTTTGAATTCTGTGGTAAAAAAAAATGAAAAGAGGGAAAATCAACCGACCAAGTGAAATTTTCCGATATTTGATTTTTGAGCAATTTTCACTGAAAATCGAGCAATTTTTACAGCTTTTTTTATTAGTTTACGTCACATAAAATTTTTCGAATTAGACCTGTTGTAATTCATCAAGCCGCCTTGGTACGATTTGGTACGATCGAAATCGCTATTTTCAAGCTATTTTCGTCATTGTTTTGAGACCCTGGTTACCGCCACTGGAAGGCTGCCAAATGGTCGCCCTCTGCTGGTTCAGTCTGGCTGGTACACGTCTATCGCCATGGAATGGGATGTGCTACCTGTAATCTCCAAATTGTAGCACATTGAGCAGCTGGGCGGCTGGGCCTGCATGTGCTTGCTCTCTTGTAAGCGGTTTGCACCGTTTTCTGGCAATCGATTTGCTTCCCTACTCTGGCTTGACTTTGATTTGGATTGTGACACCTGTCTACTAGTATTTCAGTTTTGGGTGTTCATCTCACATGACAAGGGACCTCAGCCAGTATTTAAAAACCGACGAAAACAGCTCGAAAATCATGGTTTTTGACATTACCGCTGCAGTTCGAAATTCAAAACTGTTCGGTAAACCAATCTAATTAAAAAATTTCAAAAGATTTGAAAAAAATTATGCATTAAAAACCGTTTTTAAGAACATTTAATAGGTCGGCTCGGTTTTCGCAGTTTCTCGTGAAAAATCAAGCGGTTTTCGATTTTTTAAAATGTTTTCCAAAATTTTTTATTTCTTAACCCAAACGGTCTATGACTGTCTTCGAGCAGTTTTTTGCGGTTTTCGAATTTCGACCGTCTTTTTCAAAAACGGTTTTTAAAACCCTGCCTTGAGCTATGGTGAAACAGTGGTTACTTGTGAACACGCGTGAGTTGATGGACTCGAGTGTCTGTTCTATTTGGGAAATCATGTCACTTCTTCGTGGGAGGAGATATGAACGAGCGTGAGTTGAGTGAGTGTCCATCTCGCGCTGTACAGTGTCGGTTTGATCTCCAATCTTCAGGTCTTATCTGTCATGGTTAAGAGCACTTGCATTCTAACCGTGCCTTGCTGCTTCCAAGCAGAGAACATGTTAGTATATGTAGTTGCCTCACATGTACCCTTGCCCTTTCTTCGATGCCTCAATCCTGGATTGCAATTTGGAACAAGGCCACAAGCTTCTGAATAATGGAGTGGGGTAGAAACTTGGAAGTGAAAGGGAGAGGAGGGAAAAAAAAGAAGAAGCGTGTGTCGTTTTCATCATGGATGGTTGGTGCCGACAAGGTGTGGGAAGAGCTGAAGATCCATCCAGCTGCTGCACATTCCAACGACCACCTCTGACGGTTCTCTCTAAGCTTAAGCCTGATGGTCACTTATCCATGTCAGCTTGCTCATATTTGTTGGAATCCTCAATTAATTGCTCCTGTTTTGTGTTTTTCCTTCCAATCCTCCCACGCGTAGCATAGATCATGTAGCTAGCTAGCTAGACTAGATGTGCGTGCTACAAGTAAAACCGGGAGCCATTACTCATTACGAACTGTTTCCTTATGTGGCCCTGTCAATGTTTTTTTTTCCAAAAAAGAACCTCTTCCACAAAAATTTGCAAAAATAACCCTTGGCACCGCGGGTGGTCCCTTTCGTGTTGCCGCACCGTAGAAGTCTAGCGGTCCCAGTCCATGGCAAGGTTACAAATCCCAGTGAAATTTCGTGAAATCTTGGATTTCGGTCTAGAACGAGATTTAAAATTCCAACCAAATAAAAATAAATAAATTGATACAGTGATTTCAGAAATTTCGATGAAGCCAAAATCTCAAGTTTTTTTTTGATAAAATTTGACTTTTTTTTGACCGAATTTGGCTCAATAATACTTAAGAAAGTCATTTTCCATGAAAATTTGTTGAAAAACTATTGAGACATTTTATAATTTTGGCAGAAACACTGTTAGATTTTTATAAAATTGTACAACCTTGATCATGCTCTAAAAAATTTATGATACTATATTTAGCAGTTTAGAATCATACAATTTTTTAAAAATAATTGAACTTCATTTGTTATCGTTAATATATCAAAAATTGTATGAACATAACTGAGATAGTAACCTTGTCGAATTTTATAAATTTGCTCAAATGTGATCATGATCCAAAATTTTTATGATGGTCTAAAAATTTTCTCAGAACCTTCTCTAAATTTTTTAAAAAATAAACTTTTTTGTTTTCTAAATCAAATCTATAGATGTATTGAACTTCATTTGTTATCTTTCAAAAATAAAAAAACACAAGGAACACAAATAGTATAATACCATTGTAAGAATTTTATAAATTCATTGGAGTGTGATCATAATCCAAAATTTTTATGAGAGCTTAATAATTTCCTCAACACCCTTCTTTAAAAGTTTCAAAAATTTTAAACCTTTTTGATTACTTAATCAAATCTATCAATTGATCATTAGGCTTTTATCAGGGTAGTAGCGTTGTCATAATTTTTTAAAATTACTCAAGCTTGATAATCATAAGAAAATTTTATGGGAACATTAGTAATGCTTTAGAAGCATTTGTAAAATTTTTTCCAAAATTTCTAATGTGATTTGAACTATTGTTCATTCGGTTGAAATTTGTCGATCAGCCTTCAATAGCACTATCCTAAATTTTAAAATTTCTCAGACTTGATCAGCATTTAAAAATTTCATGGGAACATTATTGACATGTCAGAACCATCCAATTTGTTTTTCAAAATGTTCTAACATGGTTTCCACTATTTTTCATTTGGTTAAAATTTTATCTATCAATCTTTTATCATGATAGTAACACTCTCAAAATTTTTAAAAATTCCTCAAGCTTTATAATCATATGAATTTTTTATGAGAACATTAGTGATGTGTTAGGATCAATAATAAAAAAATTCAAAAATTTTTAACATTGTTTTGATCATTTTTTTCTCGGTTCAATTTCATTGAGATTTCGACACTTCTTGGCAAAAATTTGTTAATTTCGGCCAAATTTTGGTTCAAAAATTTAGGATTTCAAATTTTCTTTTTAAATTTTGATTAGATTTCATCCAGAGTTCTGAGATCTCGCCCACCTCTGAGATGTGAACCGAAAATGAAATTTGAAACCCTGGTCCACGGCAGGTGCCGTCCCATGCAAGACACGTCGCCTTCCGTGCATGCCAGGCCTTGTGATGTGCCTCTACTCTATGGAAATCGTGTTGCCGCACCTCTAGACCATTGTAACTCCTGCACTCCTTGCGCTCACTGTGACCCCCACCTCCCATGCTAGGCATGTGAGGCAGGCCGCCTCCCGTGGTCCCCTAGCGCGAAAGGTGACAGGTGTTGTGCCTTGGTCCTTTTGCCCTGGGGAATATGATCATTTTTGCAAAAAAAAATCAGAATGGTGCTATTTTTTGCAAAAAAAAAAAGATTGAAGGGGAGCCAAAATAGTGAAGCAGCTGCACATTACTGGTACTATTAGGAATAAGAACATTTGGCCGGATAGCCCAAGGTTTCAAATTCTATTTCCATTTGAAATCTCGAACAAGATTTCAAAATTTTGGAAAAAATCCAAACAAAATTCAAATCCGGTCCTTTTATAAATGAGATTTCTGAGATTTCGGTGGAAAATAGCGAAATCTCAGCGGAAAATGGCAAGTTCTCGAAAAGTTTCAAACCTCTGGATGGATGACGCTGATGAGGTGCTCGGCGCGGAGTCGGCTCGAGCGCTTGGACACGGTGCTTGGCGTGGAGGAGTTGGGGCGCATGGAGGAGGAGCGCGCGGCAGTGGAGGAGGAGGAGCTCGGTGCAGATCTGGAGAGGGCGAGCTCGGCGAGAATGGCAACACAGGAAAAAAATGAAGACAGAAAGAATGGTGAAGCTGGGGTTCGATCCCCCAACCTTACGCAGGTGACATGGGCGTTTTACCAACTGAGCCAAGCGTTGAACCTTGTTTCCGTTGCATTCGGCCGAGTTTTGTCTCTCGCCGTCCGTCGGAAAGCGAAATCTCACCCAGATTTCGCAAGATCTCCACAAGATTTCACAAGATCTCGACGAGATTTTGAACATTGGGATAGCCTAGCTTATCTAGCATGTTTAGCGCCCGTTTGGAACTTAGGAATTGAAATGAGACATGCACAATGAATTCCTACGTTAATTGAGAATACATGATTGAGTTGAAAGAGTGTTTGGATATATACTTCACATAAAAAAATGATTTTGGAGGAAAGCTTCACTTGATGAGAGAGTAAGGGACAGATTGCCTTGAATTCTCAAAGAAAAAATTCCACGAGGTTTGAGCAAATGTTTGATTTCCTTCAAAATGTGTAGGAAAGAGGACATTCCTACAGGATTCTTAGGATTCATTCCTTGTTTCAAAGGCTCCTTTAGGAATTTTTCCCTAGGGTATTAATCCTATAAAATTCCTTAATTTTCCTTTGTTCTAAATAGGGTCTTAAAATAGAAGTGCTATTTCTTTTAGAAATACTAGGTTGTTTTCACCCCACCTGACTAGGGATCAAAACTGGGATTAGCCTGCCACTCGTGCACCCAGTACTCCACCATTCAGAACCCTTTTTTTTCAAGTATATATACACCCGAACCCTACCTGGGTCATTTATATTATTAGGCTATTCCCAGTACATAGTAACATACCCATTTAATGCATGCCACATAAGCATTTTTGATGATGTGGCAAGAGAGTTAAGAGGGGAGAGAAGAAAGCTGTATCTTAGGGCAGTCCCAACCCTCCACCTCAGCTAGTGTTCATAGAATTAATTACGCTGCCAACTAAGCAAAAATCTGATGTGGCATAGGAATTAAAGAAAGGAGAGAAGGAAAAACGAAGAAACCGTGTCTCATGCAAGAAACTGGGTCGGCGCGGGCACCAAGACGCAAGAAACTAGCAAAATATGCATTGGACATTTCTGCGCGCTGACCAAGGCGTGTTTGTGGTGCATTGGTTTATTGCTCTCTCTCCTCTAGACACTACTCATAAAAACCATAGGTTGGGAAACTATGCATTGGTTTCTTATTTTCTCTCTCTCTTCTAGACACTCCTCATGGAAACCATGGGTTGGGACTGCCCTTAAGGCTATTCCCAGTGCATGATAACATACCTATTTAATGCATGCCACATAAGCATTTTTGATGATGTGGCAAGAAAGTTAAGAGAAGAGAGAAGAAAGCTGTATCTTAAGGAAGATACCACTTGGGCATGAAATCATAGACATTGAAACTTAAATCATCTAAGTTGCCTACAATTCATACTCTCATACACATCTAGCATTTAATTATCTTGTGGGGACTAAGAAACAATCCATAATACCATGCATTGGGATAGTTGTATCTTCTATAATATCATATGATATGACAATTTTGGATATTGTGATAAGATACAATGCACTGTGAATAGCCTAAGGAAGATACCACTTGGGCACGAAATCATAGACATTGAAACTTGAATCATCTAAGTGGCCCACAATTCATACTCTCATACACATCTAGCATTTAATTATCTTGTGGGGACTAAGAAACAATCCATGATACCATGCATTGGGATAGTTGTATCTTCTATAATATCATATGATATGGCAGCTTCGGATATTGTGACAAGATACAATGCACTGTGAATAGTCTTAGTGGTTTCCATTACAAAAAGTTTACGATGGAGCTGCTAATTATGATGACTCATATTTTGTCTTTCAAAATTTAAAACAGTGTGCTAGATTTAATTTCTTCATTTTTAGGATTATGCACACCTGTGCTGTATCTCATAGAACTCGGATCTGGCTCAAAGACTATCACGTATAAGAAGAGATATCAGAATATAAAAAAACAAAGGTTTGCCCTTGGCATGTGCTTGCTTATATCAGAGTTGAATTGAACAAGAACAAGAAATCGAGCAGATCAGCTTTTATTTGTCTTGAAGCTGAGCACGCACATGAAAACTCGCTAAAAAATATGAAAGCTTCTAGTGAAGAGAGCTTTTGGCGTGGATCCTCCTAGATAATTATGATATCATCAGCACACTAATTAGCGTATCCCAAGAAGGCTTAAAACTTGTAATTAACCATGTGCACGCACGTACGCACTTGCAGGCCTAGTTGGCTCCGTAGACGTAATTAATCTCTCTCCAGTCTCAGGGGCTTCCAACGTATCAGGACATGCAATGGTACTCGCTATAAGAAATATTCATATATCTATAAAAATGCAAACTCACTCAGGTAAAGGCTAGATTAAAAAAAACGGTAAAAGGGTTATAAAAGTGTCACTCTACATGCAGCTACACAGCTCGGCATGCATGGGCAAAATACTAATCACCATCTGATCGCTCGCTGTCTGCGCTCCTCGTACTTCTGCAAGCCAGGACGAAGCACTTGTATTTTTCTGCTTCGTGGCAACTTGATTTCTTTTTGGTTAATACTATTGTAGGTCTCATTATTTATTTCAGAATAGTGTGGCTTTTGTTAAAATTACAAAATGAGAACTAGAGATAAGACTAACCCTGGTTCAACTATCCAAGTATCAGCAACTGCTGGACATTAGTATATTAGATAGAGAATGGAAGACTCGGTGCCTCTATATGGATTGGGGCACTTCAGTTTTTCTTTGATTGCTCATGTTTCTGTTACGGACTCGCAACGATTCAGGGAAATTCGACAGAGGAAAAGGGGAATAAAGGGGAAGAACAGGATGGACTTGGGAGAGAAGTCAGGCAATATCTTCATCCATGCCGAAATCTCCAGGCTACACAGTATTTATACTCCCCTATTTAGACCCTGACAACCGGGCCAACCCAACGCACAGCTCATCCAAGCACGAAAGGTTCAACTCCACGCCAACACCAAACAGCTCAGCAACAATATAACAACCCACGCACACAACAGAGCACTGTACCTCATCCGGCACACTACATTTCCCCCCCCCCCCTAAAGCGCGGCTTGACCCCAAGCCGGGGCAGTAGGAAATTGGTGACGCAGGGCAGCCAGGTTCTCCCATGTCGCCAAAGAAGAAGAGAGGCCAGACCACTTGATCAACACAGAAGAAACAGTATGGTCGCCTTGCTTGATTAACCGCCGCTGCAGAATTTCTTCAGGAAGAGGTTGAGCTTCGATGGCAAGACAATGAAGCAACATTACCGAGGACACAGATGCTGAAGAAGGAACATGCCGTTTTAGCTGAGAGACATGAATCACAGGATGGATCTTACAGCCGGCTGGGAGGTCCAATTTATAAGCAACCTGCCCAACACGAGCAAGAATTGTATATGGCCCATAGAAGCGAAAACAGAGCTTGTGATTACTGCGTGTGGCCAACGAAGTCTGAGCATAGGGTTGAAGTTTGAGGTACACCTTCTCCCCCACCTGAAATTGCCGGTCTGAACGATGTTTGTCAGCTTGGGATTTCATACGCTGGCAAGCACGCTGCAGATGCTGTTGGAGTAGTTGGGTAACTCTGTGCCTTTCATCCAACCAGGTCTGGACATCATGTACTGGACAGACATTTGCATTGGATATGCCAAAGTGTCTTGGTGAGTAACCATAAAGGACTTCAAAAGGAGATTTACCCACAGCAGACTGAAAAGTGGTATTATACCAAAATTCGGCGAGAGCCAACCAATCCGACCACTTGGTGGGACAAGCATGAACGAAGCAACGCAAATAAGTTTCAAGGCATTGATTCAAACGTTCAGTCTGACCGTCCGTTTGGGGGTGATAAGCGGAGCTCATATTTAATTGAGTATCAGACAAACGAAACAACTCTTGCCAAAAAGAACTGGTAAAGACTTTGTCCCTGTCTGAAACTATCACATGTGGCAGACCATGAAGCTTATAAATGTGATTGAAAAACGTTTGAGCAACTTGCAGGGCAGTAAAAGGATGAAGCAAGGGCAGGAAATGACCATACTTGGAGAACTTATTAATGACAACAAGAATGGTGGTATATTTGTGAGAGGAAGGAAGGCCCTCAATAAAGTCCATGCTGAGAGTATGCCAAGCATGGGGCGGCACTGGTAAAGGTTGCAGGAGGCCAGGCAATTTAACATGCTCCACTTTAGCTTGTTGACAAATCTCACACTGATTCACATATTGTTGAACTGTGTGCTTCAAATGAGGCCAAGCAAACAAAGCCTTTACCCTATGATAGGTAGCATGAACACCAGAATGACCACCAATACCGCTGCTGTGGAGAGATTGGAGAATATGCTGCTGCGCCAAAGGATTAGAACCAACCCACAGGCGTCCCCGGAAACGAATGACACCATCGGTAAGGGAATATCCTTTGTCATTAGAGCCCGTGACACAGAGCTCCTCATACAGCGATTTGGTGACAGGATCATCGTGGTAGCCCACCACCAAGTTCTGAAACCACTTGGGTGTACAGCAAGAGACGGCGTGGAGGTCCAGCGAAGTGGGATGGCGCGACAGAGCATCAGCCGCCATATTCAGATGGCCCTTCTTGTAATGTACCTGGAATTGGAGGCCCAACAATTTGACAAAAGCTTTGTGCTGCATTTCTGTTGTCAAACGCTGCTCGGTGAGGTGCATCAAAGCCTTGTGATCGGTCCGAATGATGAATTCCCGATAATGCAAATAAGAACGCCATTTAGAAATGGCTAACAAAATCGCCATGCATTCTTTCTCATACACCGACAGAGTTTGATGTTTCTTACTCAGGTGTTTGCTTAAATATGCGATCGGATGTCCATCCTGCATGAGGACTGCTCCAATCCCCTCATGGCTAGCATCGGTTTCCAGGACGAATTGCTTGTCAAAATTGGGAAGTGCTAACACAGGAGCGTGTGTCAAGGCGCGTTGCAAGGTACTGAAGGCAGTCTGCGTGGCTGAAGTCCACTGGAAGAGTACGCCCTTTTTGAGGAGGAGTGTCAAGGGCTTGCAAATCACCCCGTAATGCTGGATGAATTTCCTGTAATAACCCGTGAGGCCAAGGAAACCCCGCAAGGATTTCAGAGTAGTAGGTGTCGGCCAATTCAAAACAGCTTGTACCTTAGATGGATCAGTGGACGCACCAGCGGCCGAAATAATATGCCCCAAATAAGCCAATTGGCGTTGGCCGAAGGAACACTTCGCCCTGTTAACAAATAGTTGATGCTGAGCCAAGATGTGAAAGACGTTAGTAAGATGCTGCACATGATCATCAAGAGAACAACTGTATACCAGAATGTCATCCACAAAGACTAAGACAAACTTGCGCAAGATGGGACCAAATATCCGATTCATGACACCTTGAAAGGTAGCGGGTGCATTTGTGAGGCCAAACGGCATGACCAAAAACTCATATAAACCTTGATGCGTCCGGAAAGCAGTTTTATGCTCATCACCTGGCGCCACTCTGATTTGGTGATAGCCTGAGCGCAAATCAAGTTTTGTGAACCATTGTGCACCAGCAAGCTCATCCAAAAGCTCATCAATAACCGGCAAGGGATGTTTGTTCTTAACCGTCAGCATATTGAGTTTGCGGTAATCAACACAAAAACGCCATGAACCGTCTTTTTTGCGGACCAACAACACAGGGGAAGCAAAAGAGCTAGTACTCTGTTGGATGATACCTTTGGTCAGCATGTCAGTCACAAGCTGTTCAATAGCATCTTTCTGCTGTGGAGAGTACCTATATGGCCGCACATTGACTGGCTGGGCACCCGGAATCAAAGGAATGGAGTGGTCACAGTCCCTGCGCGGAGGTAAAGCAACAGAGTCCTTGAAAATATGATGAAACTGCTGCAATACACTCTGAAGTGGCTGGGGAATCAACGAGTCGGTGGCAGAAATGGAATCATGGTGGTCTGCGGCAAGGTGTTGACAGAGCTGAACAACATGGGTGACTGCCCCCCTGCTCAACAACCCGTGCAAAGCCTTGGAATCAATGCAAGTGTTGGGAGATGGAACATCTTGGATCCCCTGAAGCTTAATTTGGCACTGGTTATGAATGAACTGAATGCATTTACTGCCCCAATGAACCCACATTGGGCTATGCTCTTCGAGCCAATCTGCGCCAAGGATCATGTCATAACAACCGAGCTGAAGGACCCGCATATCATGCTGGAAAGAATAGCCTTGCACCCACCAAGTTAACTGAGACACCAATTGATCACACACGACAGTTCTGCCATCAGCCACAGTTAAGTGTATGGGTGGAATCTGTATTTTCGGACACTGCACCTTGTCCGACAACTCTTGACTGACAAACGAATATGTGCTACCAGAATCCACAAGAATGAGTATCTCAAGCTTACCAATGAGTCCCAATAGTCGTAATGTGCGACGTCGGGATAGCCCTGGTGATGGTTTTTCAGTTACGGCGAGTAGTTCATCAGAAGACCGGCAATGAGGTGTACAGGAGTCGTCCTCAGAATTGGACTGAAGCTGCAACACCTCTATAAGCTCTTCAATAACATGCAGAGGAATTTGGTCAGGGCATTTGTGAGTCTTGCTCCACTTTTCCCCACAAACAAAACAAAGGCCATTCGTGCGTCGGTATGCTCGCAACGCCTCCAGTTTGTCATCAACGCGTCCCCCTGGAAGTTTCTTGGGATCTTCAGTTTTGCGAGTATCTTCAAACTTACTGAGCATCTTCGATTTGTCCAAAAACTTACTGCCACCCTTCTGGTCAGATTTGGTATATGTGCGCTTCCGCATGTGCTCCAGCTCTTCCTCCTGCACAAGAGCCAGTGCTGCAGCTGTTTCAACATCAACAGGGTTATGTAATACCAGGGCGGTGCGAATGTCCTCACGTAGGCCACCCAGAAAATGTGTAACAAAGAAGACGTCATCTTGGAACGGGTTGTAGAGGAGCAGATGATGTTGCAACTTTTCAAATTCCTCAATGTAGTCTGAAACCGAACCAGTCTGCTTCAATTGTATCATCTGATTCATCTGTCGTTTATACAAGTTCTTGCCGAACCGCCTTTTGACCGCCTCACATAAAGAGTCCCAATCTTCAAAACGCCCCAGCTTCAAAGATTGTGCAACCACAAGGCAAAGATTACGAAAAATTTAGAGTCGCAAATCTAAATGCGCACACGGGATGAATACCCATTACCTCAAAGTAGGTTTCACACCGCTCGCGCCACAACCTCGGATTGTCACCGTCAAACTTCGGAAATTCCAGTTTCGGCAAAGGATGCCGTGATTGCCACTGCGAGGACCCACTCTGTCCCCCTTCTGCCAGTTTCGTGTCCAATCCTCGCAGATCCTCGTGCGTAGTCGTCAGGACCCCTTTTCCCTTTCCAATCTCTACCAGAGTTGGTGGAGGGCCAAGAATCCCCTTCGCCAAACCCGTGTGATGCTCCTGATCTCCAGTTGCGTTGCCCTTCGCCGCCTCTGGTGATGTCTCCAAAATCTCCACGCGTCCTCGCACCCCGTCGACCGCCGATCGCACTTCGCCGAGCTCGTGCTTCACCCCATGGACGTCCTCCAGAATCTACCGCAGGATGGTGTTGATTCCCTCAAACTGGTTTTCCACCGACGTCATGGTTGAAGTCATCTTCGCCTCCCACGCCGACTGTTTTTTCTTAGGCGCCAGATCGTCACACAGATCAACCCCAACCGAGTTCACCAGGCGAGGTAACCAAAGGTTTTTGCGGATGGTCCCGAGATCAAATCGATTCCCAGGTATCCAACCCTTGCCTGGAAATTTTGCACTCAGTCAGTAAGATCCGGTTCTGGCTCTGATACCAAAATTGTTACGGAGTCGCAACGATTCAGGGAAATTCGACAGAGGAAAAAGGGAATAAAGGGAAGAACAGGATGGACTTGGGAGAGAAGTCGGCAATATCTTCATCCATGCCGAAATCTCCAGGCTACAAGATTTATACTCCCTATTTAGACCACGACAACTGGGCCAACCCAATGCACAGCTCATCCAAGCACGAAAGGTTCAACTCCACACCAACACCAAACAGCTCAGCAACAATATAACAACCCACGCACACAACAGAGCACTGTACCCCATCCGGCACACTACAGTTTCTTGCGCATCTATATTTGAAAAGGCTACTAAAAGGCACTTAAGATGTCATTTTGAGCATAGCATCTCTTGTATATCTGTTGGAGACAAGAAATTAAGTGGCGGTACCATGGATTCACATCATGGCCCAACAGCTTTGTGCCATGAAAAGGGGAGACATGGTGAAGAAACATCTTCCGTCCGTAGTAATGAAACCGATTTTGTTGTACCAAAAATAATTGAAAATGATTGTGATGTTCATGACAACAAAGCTTTGGTGTTCGTCCCTACAAAGCTTATGCTTGAAGAAATGTGGAAAAAAAAGACAATGTAATTAAGGGTGTATTTCATAGAGCTTCAGCTCTACCAGATTTGTGGATCTGGTGAAGCTGGGTATTTCTAGTTTCACTAGATTTGTGGAGCTGAAGCTGTGAGTACATTAATAATGTTTAAATGGATCATTTTTTTACATTTTAGACTAAAAATATAAACTTAATTCACTTCATTTTAGCCTACAAGTTTCAGATCTCAGGTGAAGCTGGGATCTGAAGCTCTACCAAATAGGCCCTAAATTTCTAGAACAAACAGGATTTCAGGACAACAAATTAATCAGTGTGAGCTCCAATGAGTGGTTTTGTATCAGAAGCAAAACACCTCTTTTATTCTATTTGCTGCTAATCCATATGCATTGTCAGTTCACTTGTCAAAGAAATCCTCCCAGCAAGAGGAATCTTTTATCTTCGAGACGTGGTGGATCCCTCTGCTTATGGCTCGTACTACATGGTACTGAATTTCCAAATGGATCCAGTAATTCAACTGTTACAGGCCCTGCTTCTACAATCTATGCAACCTGTGTTAACACTCAGTGAGATCACCGGTCCTCGTCTGGCAATATGGTCAGTCAATAACCAAAGAAAGAGAGTGATAGAATGATAGATGTTGTGAAGCTAAATTCTGTGTTGTATGAGGCAGTACATTGAACATCGCTACAGACCCTCCCCAAATAAGCAGACGAAACCGTAACAAGATTGTATTGCATAGCAACTCAGAATTTCGTACCTTTTCTGTTGCTTTGTGAATTTTTTAAAAATAAAAGAGTCATATTTTTTTGCGTCACATAAATGGTTCAACGCAGTCTTGTGGCATGTGTTCTTCTTCTTCTTCTTCACCACCATGATACGGGTATGCAACTGAAAGAAGAAAAAAACACCGAGGTGGTCTTTGAGAAACTCCCCAACCCACAAATGTTAGCTTAGAAAAAACCCACGAAGGTTTTTGCAATTATCCTTGAGTAAATTGGATCGATTAAGAGAGAGTCTAGAGCTGGGATTTGATGAACTCTGAAGATAAGAGCATGAATATTATAGTAAATGGAAAAGGAGAAATCCATGCATTATGCTTGGCAAAGCAGTACTGCGGTGTTTACAAAAAGCTATAATAAGAATCGAGAGTTTTAAACAATTAAAAAGTAAGTTACGTTTTGAGTCTTGGTCGAAAGTCCACTCAGCATCCTAAACTATGAAACCGTACATTATATTTGACCCCTAAACTTTGCAATCCAGTTCAAATAACGTCTTGACTAGATTTCTCATGGTAGCATTGCCCTGTGCGGCACAATAAATAGATAATTTTGCCACATAGGATGGCATACTGATCAAGTTAGGCTAATGACAAGTGGGACCCACAAGGGCTTCTCCCTTGCCAAGCTCTTAACCATGCTTCCATGGTTGTCAGACCTTTAGCTCCCTCTGTTTCTTTAGCTCCCTCTGTTTCTGTTTTGATTTAAGGGAGAAGTCCTTGCATGCTCTACCTATCATACCTATCATTTAAATAAACTTGTCTAGTGTATCATCTTACGTAAAAAACCGTTCACTCATTACGGTCGTGAGTAATAGTACTATGTGAAACCGGACAGTGTATTATTTAAAACAGATTGCAAAGTTTAGAGATCAAACACCTAATTTTATAATTTAGAGTATTGGATAGACTTTAAAATAAAATTTAAGATGTTATGATGACTTTTTTGCTCCTTTCTTCTGCGCCCCCCTCCCCCCATGGTTTACAAAACCGCTCAAAAACCGCGGTTTTCGACCTTACCGCTCCGGTTCGAGATCAAAAACCGCTGGTAAACCGTTCTAATTAAAAAAATTAAAAATTTTGAAAAAATTTATGTGAGCGGTCTCAAAACCGTTTTCGAAGAACATTCAAATAGCCAGGTCAGTTTTCATCGAAAACCGAGCAGTTTTTCATAAAAAACCATGGTTTTCATAGAAAACCGAACGGTTTTCGATTTTTTTCAATTTTTTTAATTTTAAACCCTTCGGTTTTTGATGGTTTTTGTGCGGTTTTTCACGCGATTTTTGCGAAAACTGTACCGCGAATTTCGAATTTCGGTTTTGTAATCCCTGTCGCCCCCCTCTCTCCCCTGCACCTTTCACTTTCTGTGTCATGAGTCATGGCACATTCTCTCCCTCGTTCAATCAGGTTGATGCAAGTAGTCTCCTCCACTCTCCAGTAAGATTAAGATGTTGTTGGCATGGTTTGAAAAACCGACAAAAATTGCGGTTTTTGACCGTGCTGCTACGGTTTAATATTCAAAACTGGTCTAATTCAAAAATAAAAATAAAAAATTAATGCGACGTAAACCGGTCAAAATTGGTGAAAACTGCTTAAATTTCAAAGAAACCGAGCAAAAATCGCTCAAAAACCGCTTTAAGAAACATTTAATTGGTCGGATCGGTTTTCAATGAAAACCAAGCAGTTTTTGATTTTTTTCGATTTTTTTACAAATTTTTTGATTCTCTAAACACTATGCTTTTTGACAATTTTCGAATGATTTTTGAATTTTAAATGGTTTTTTCAAACACGGTTCTATGAACCCTGGTTGCTGGTGCCTCCCTGATCCTAGTTGCTTCCCTTATTGGTTCCACACAGATTAAAAGGCCACCTAAACCTGAACCTGAAACCCAAAACCATATCGTCTACCTAAACTCACTAAACTTATTGAGCACAGATCTATGCCTGTACCCGAACCCGATGGGTACCCGATACCTAATAGGTACCCATGGGTAGCAGATTGTACTGAAAATAGAGAGTTAACATGGGCTATAGGTGACTAATGATACTCCAGTTTATTTCATTTAATCAGCACATCATTATGGCCTATAGGTGACCAATAATACTACAACTTCAAGTGAGTACATATAAGATATTTGATGGCAAATATTACACCATTCTATAGTGTTTTCATAGATATTGTATTTGATTTCGATGAATAAGATGATAAGCATTAGAGTAAAATGTGGGACACTAATATATAAGCTCATTAAATGACTAAGATAAGATAGAAAATATAATTGACCTGCATTTAACTTAGTCACATAGCACACACTCAACATTTATGATTACGGTGATAGCAGAGATACCAACACATAATAGAGCATCGTCTGAAAAGAAAGAGCATAACATATGCTCAACAAATTCAGAACATGATATGTGCAAAATAAATTCAGAGTATGATATATGTTTAATAAGTTTTTGAATATAGTATTGCCTTTTAAAGTCTTATATGTGTTTCAACCTTTTATTTAAGTAGTTACTGTTTCAATTTTCTAATATATGTCTTATAAAAAGTAGAGCCCACATGTTATAGAATATCCATCGGGTACCTATAGATACACACTGACACCCACACCCATTCTATGTTCTTATTAAGTAGCTAAACTCAAAAAACCATAAATATAAAATGCTATTCATACCCACCTTTATCAGATCGAATATCTATAAATATCTAAACCTATAGATAAAACTGTTGTCTCTGAGCACAGGCAAACAGCTTTGCTTTGCTCCCCACAGGAAAGAGGAAACTCACACTGACACACCTCACTCACTGCCCAGCTCCCTCTCGTCTCGTCTCGAGGAGGCGCATGGCATGAGGCCAGGTATCGCCAGCCCGCCCCCGCCAAGAATGAGAGTCTGGGCTACCTATCGTACCAGCAGAAGAGCGCCACCAACCACACCACAAGCAGCAGGACGAGGAGGAGGAGATGGGTAACTGCGGGACGCGAGAGGAGAACGCCGTCGTCGCTGCGCACGCGCAAAGTATTCTTCCTTTATTGCTTGGGGAGTTTTGGGCGATGTTTGTTTCGGGTCGGTGTCTGTTTGGGATCGCGGGTTGGGTGCTTCGAATTGCATCAAAATTTGATCTTGGTGGGTATTTCTCGGTTCCTGGAATCTCTTCCGTTGGTTGGTGGGCTCGGTGCGGAATCGCAAAAAATGCAATCTTTCCTTCTAGTGTGATGGCTTCCGGTTTAGGATCTTTGTGTTGGTGATTTTGGATTTTTGGTAGTAAATTTAAATTTGACTGGGTCTTTTCCAAGGACTGTTTGGTAGAGCTTCAGATTCCAGCTTCATCCGAGATCTAAACTTGTAGGTTAAAATAAAGTGAATTAAATTTATATTTTTGGTCTAAAATGTAAATAAGATATCCATCTAAACACTCTTAATGTACTCATAGCTCCAGTTTCACAAATCTGGTGAAGCTAGAATTTTCAGTTTTACCAGATTCTGAAGCTGAAGCCCTGCCAAACATACCCCAAATCAGCATTGCGGAAAGTGGTTTAGATTAAAACCTTATCTAAACTTTTGCCTGAAATTTCCCACTATTTTTCTGTTAGTCGAGCACGGGATTTTGGTTTGTAAGCTGCATTTGCTCAAATTTCATTCTTTTTGTTGGAAGCCTTCGTCTCTTCAGCTCTTATTTTGATTTTTCTTTTGTTATATCTCTAGGTTGCTGATCGTGATCTCTTCTCTGATCCATTTGTTGTCCAAGTTACCGTTCTCTTGTGCTTCCTTGTCTCTGCTTCATTGCTCTTTCTCCAATGGGGCCTGCAATTTCTGTGCTCTCACTGTTGAATTTCAGTTTTGCAGAAAAAAATCATGATCCTGCAAGTTGAATAAACATAATCTCTTCTAGTAGCTAGTTGCATTTTTTAAAAGCAAATTAAAGCTTTTTTGAGAAATTTTACGGTGCATTATACCGGTAGCATATAGTGAGCAGTAGAAATCAGATTTAGCTATTGATTTGTTAAGAGCATTTTTCCTACTCTACTAAAATTCTAGCTAATTCGATCTATTTGATCAAAATGTATGAACAGTTGTATTGAATTTAGTGTACTATAAAAGCACTTTTTTTATTGCATGCAACTGTGCAGTAGATCAATTCTCCTTGTCGCTTATTGTAATCAATTTGCGCATGCATATACATTTATTTATTTTTGAGAAAAAGCAGTATTCTTCTTTTATGCAGGCTACCTTCAGAGGAGCATATTGGCTCCGGTTTTGGGCGTTATTGCAGTCTGAGAACAACAGGGAGACCATTCGGATGGTGAGCAAGGCACTGGAAGTAGTGGCATTAGACATCTTTGCTAAGAACGGATGGCGAAGCAATTATAGAATTCGCTTTTGATTTTCAGTTCTCTGTGTTTATCATTTTCTACAGCTCAATGGCTGTGCTATTTGTATGAACTCGGTTGTGTGCTCTTGCAGAGACCGGATTTAAATCCTTTATCTAAAAAAAAAATATACATTTATTTATTTGCTTCACAATCAGAAATATACTCGAAGCTATTATTTTAGGGGAAAATATCATTTTATGGATGCTAGCAAGTGCCAGCTCTCATTTCCACTTGTTCTCATGTTACTTTTACTATTTACAGTGTTCCTAAACATGGAAAATTGATACTTTAATGAAATAATGCGGAAAATTCAATCTGGTATTCTTAAAAAAAAATCAACCTGGTAAATTGACAACTATATACAATTAAACTCATTTCTAAACATATGACATGTGAAGCCTAGATTATTACAATTTTTCCTAAAATTTGTGGCTTATACTGGCTATGTAAAGCTGAGCACGAGAATTTTCTCTAGTGGTTAGCGTGGAAAGTTTGAGCTTTTATTATTTCATCCTACTAATGTGAGAATTTCTTATAACCTTAATTTTATTGATGTATAACTTGCAATAACCTGAACTTTTTCTTTATTGTTGTTGCAATGTCATGTTCTCAGTTCAGCGGCTCCACTTGTTACAACATCCTGCCAAGAATGCTCTTGCAGATAGGAAGCACAACCGCACCTCATCAGATATAAGTGATCCTTCAACACCTAGGAAAATTGAAGACGCCAAGGAAGTTTCCATATACACCAATGTGATTGCCTTCACATTGTTTGAGCTCGAGACAATCACAAAGAGCTTCCGTGCGGATTATGTTCTTGGTGAAGGAGGTTTTGGGACTGTTTACAAGGGTTACATAGATGAGAATGTCAGGGTTGGACTGAAATCACTGTCTGTTGCGGTCAAGGTGCTCAACAAAGATGGGCATCAAGGACACAGAGAATGGCTTGTGAGTCACCAAGTTGTTCAGTATTTGTTATGCTCTCTAGTGTTCCTTATGAACATGGGCATGCGGAAAACTAATTCAAGAACTTTGATATATCTTATTTATGCATGTTCTCGTGTGATATCTGCATATGCTATGTATGTATGGCACGCCATATCCATGCACATGTAGTCATGCTCATGTTGCTAACAAGCATCCTCGCACAAACACACGCCAATTGAGGACTCCATGTAAAATTTATTTTCTTACAATCATGCAAAATTTGGTTGCCTGATTTGAATAATTCTTGATAAGCTACAATAGTAAAAACACTTTATTGGGTATGCATTTTGAAGAAATTGTGGAAAGTGCATAAAGGATATTCGTACTGATCGCATGTGACTGACATATGTGTGGCCCTTGAATCATGCTGTTAGTTACTAAGAGCATACTTTCATCTTCATGCTCGAATTTGAAGACATATTAGTATACTTAAGCGTGCTTAGAACAAACTGAAAGAGAGGAAGTATTGGGAAAACCGCACAGCCCTAGGGCCTGTGCTTACCCTTGTATTTATACAAGTACATGGGCTATACATGGGAGGTTATCTCAAGAATAGAAACAGGAGATAGAATCCCAACAAGAAGGAAACCTAGATCAATCAAATATAGGAGATTACAATCCTAGGTGAACAGATTAGGTTAGATCGCTAACACCCCCCGTAGTCGCAGCGGGAGGTTCCCGAACGCCAAGACTTGATTGAAAATCGAAGAACAGCTTGGACGGCAGCCCTTGGTCATAATGTTGGCAATTGAGAGCTGGACGGCACATGCAGTACCTGGATATGGCCAAGAGAGACTTTCGGACAAAGTGAATATCAATTTCAATGTGCTTTGTATGTTTGTGTTGAACAGGATTTGTTGCCATATAAACAATACTGACATTGTCACAGAAAACCACCGTGGCCTGCTGCAAAGGAAGATGTAATTCCTGAAGAAGCTGGCGGATCCAACAACATTCAGCCACAACATTAGCAACAGCCCGATATTCTGCCTCAGCGCTGGAACGAGAGTGTAGGATCGGATGGCGTCAATCAGAGGGGGGGGTGAATGATTGCGCGGAAGCTAAACTCTTATTCTTAAACTTTTTGAAATACCCCAATTCAAACTCAAATTGCTTGAAGACCGGTTCACGAAGTTGGGAGACCAGTTTAGAAGTGCAGGCGACAAGAGAACATATGGGCGACAGAGATAACACTTGGGCGATCGGTTCAAGCACTGGCGACGATGAGGACACTTAGGCGAGCAGTTTGGGCACTGGGCGACCAGAGAGGACACTTGGGCGGAGGTAGAGCACTGGGCGAGCAGAGGACACTTGGGCGAGCAGTAGGACACTTGGGCGAGCAGGTTGGGCGACCACGTGAACAGTTGGGCGACCACGCGCACAGTCTGGGCGAGCAGACCGATATATGTCTACTAAAATAGAAATTCCCGAAGATCCAGCCGTTGGATTGATGTGAAATTTGAACTGTAGAAACTAGACTTAATTCTGCAGCTAACACAAAAAGAATCAGGTCGATCAGATCTACGGATCTAAAGTTATGTCCTTCACAAGATGACCAAATCCGGGCGACCACGCGAGCAGTCGGGCGAGCAGGACATCAATCTGGGCGACCACAAATTATAGAAGATCTAACTGTTGGATTGATGTGAAATTTTAACTGTATAAACTAGACTCAATTTCAAAGTGAACAAAAAAAGAATCAACTCGATCGGATCTACGAATCAAAAGATATGACCTTCGCAAGGTGACTGAACCAATTAGCGATCTACTGTTTGGCGACCAGGTTAGCAATCTGGGCGACCACGAATTGCCAAAGATCTAACCGTTGGATTGATATAAAATTTTAACTGTAGAAACTAGATTCAATTACAAATCAAACCCAACAAGAATCAATCCGATCGGATCTACGGATCAAAAGATATTACCTTCGCAAGATGATACTTTTGCAAAGAACCGAACTCCGTTATGAACTTCGTGACTGCTGCTGCGATGAACAAAACTTCAAGTGATCGATCAACTATGTCGAAGCCAAAAGCAAATCACAACCGCAAGAAGAAGCTCTCTGGAAGATTGATTTTTATTTCATTGTCTAAAGTACTCCAACACAAGAGTACAAACCTTCAAAACCTGAACGCTCAACCTCAAATCTTACTCCGAATAAACAGGGGACACCTCCCTCTATTTATACAGAGCAATCCTAACGAGATAGAATACAACTCCACTTCCAACATGGAAGGAGTTCGTATCTATCTCAACTTGGCCCAACGTGGCCAAAAACAACTCTTGCACGTATGTACAGCCCACCTGCTGTAATTACGTGACTAACCAGCCTCCATGTGCATGTTCTCTAGCCCGAACGTCCCGCATGACATCCTTGACCATCAAGACCTCGATTCCTCCCTGAACCTAGTCCCGAACCTCAGTTCCTCCATGAACCTAGTTCCGGTCCCGTCATCGACCACGTTAAGCCTCGAGCAACACCGCACATGAATAAACACAGAAACTGCACGAGCACAAGTCCACGACTTGACTCAAAGTCAATCCATGCAACCACTCACACGAGTACATTGCATCAAGCAGAATCCATCATGCTATCACCAGCATAATAATTATCTCAACATGGCACACGCACAAGCACCACACATGCTATAATCAAAGTCACTTTACAATGCCAATTTCACCATTCAACTAATTTTTCATCACATGATTTCACAATCTCCCCCTTGATGAAAACATTGGCAACACCATTTGGACCTGAACATTGGCATTAACCTCACAAGAAAAGATTTTAAGAAAAGCAAAGTGATCAAAAAGCAAAGTGAAAAATCTCCCTCTAAAAGGAAACAAATGTGCACAAAATTTTCTCCCCCTCTGACTCCAAAAATTATCCCTTTTGACAATAAAACATTTTGCTTCTCCCCTTAAGTGTAAGAAAGACTCCCCCTGAGTGTAAGCTTTCTTCTCCCCCTTTGACAATGATTTCAGCAAGGAAAAACAAATGAGTGTCAAGAAAAGAACCAATGAGCTTTCTTGATCATATAACCGTATATATCACATAATAAGCATAATACATGAACTTAATATTATTTAACAAGTTAGGGAGTGACATGCATCTCAACCTCAATTTAATCAACTATAGCCAAGTACTAAGCAAATCTTGACAGAAAACACTAGGCCAAAAAATGAAGCAACTAACAACTCAGGGCAAGCAAGTAGTTTCAACTCCAATCTAGTAGACCAAAATAATGTTGATAACAGTAAACTGCATGTGGCATGCTTGAAGCATACTTCTTTTATTTTTAATGAATGGCATGCTTGAAGCATACATCTTATCTTTTAGGGAATGGCATGCTTGTAGCATACATCTTATCTTTTTAGGGAATGGTATGCTCGAAGCATACATCTTGAAGCTTTTGCACATTTTGATAATTTTGACAAGCTTCTTGCAGATTTGGTGTTCGCATCACCTTAGGCACATAATGAGGAGTAAAGCGTGCTGTCTGAAATTAGACCTAGCCTTAGCTTTTTCTTGCTTACATTGTTTGGCTAGCCTAAAGCAAAAATTTACTAGATGTCCATCTCTACCACAATGAGTGCAAGTGTACTTAATGAATGTTTAACTTTAGAGGTAGAAGCAACATTTGCATTCATCACGAGAGAAGATAAAACTCCAATGATTTAAAGACAGTTTTCTTAGGCTCATTTGCAATTTCAAACTTTCCACTTTCAAGAGCTTTGACAACAGTGGGAACATGTGTTTTATGATGAGCATAAGAATCAAAACCTAAACCTTTGTTATGAGTGCTGACTTTTGATTGATCCAAAATCATGTTTAGGTTTTTCTTTCCTTTAGTGAAACGTTCTAACGATTTTTCCAAGTAATCAACCTTTCTAGACAGAGTTAAACAATTGTTACAGGGAGCGTCCACTATTCCTTTTTGTTTTCGACAATTTGAACAGGAAAGAACTTCATGAGTGAGCAAGGCATCTGTCATTTGAGAAACTCTAGCATTTGCATCATGTAACTTCAATTCCAGTATGGAGCATTTTGAACAAGAAGTTGAATCATGCGAGATCAATGGTTGAACAACTAGCATTTTTCATTTGTTTCTCATTTTCCTATCTTGCTTTATCAAAGAAGCATGTTCTTTCCTAAGTGAAACAAGCTCATTGTGAATTAAAGCACATGACTTACATGCATCATCATCGTGAATCAAAGATCTAAGCCTTGCAATTTCGAATTGGAACAATCAATTTCTAGATCTTTTTCTTTAAGAGCCTTCTTAGATTTTTAAGTTAGAAGCTAATTTAACCATAGCATATTCAAGTTCATCATAAGAAGGTCCTACCTCATCAAAATCGAGAATCCTTGTCATTATCCCTTTTAGCCATAAAGCACATGCCGTGAAGTCATCATCAGTATCACCCTTCTTGTCCCGTGGCTCATTGTCACTCTCAAAGTCCACATCACTAAGATCGCACTCCTCCAAGACAGCTAAGACTTTCTTAGCGACTTTTCGAAAATTGGAACGTCTAGGAGTAGTACGTCTTGAGTCACGTTGTCTTTGGTTCCTTTCTTCCTTCTTTTTCAACTTGGGACAATTTGCTTTGATATGCCCGGGAAGACCACACTCAAAGCAGTTGAAAGACCCTGAAGTAGTACCTCCACGCCTCCTCATCCTCACATTGTTGAGTGCTTTGATAGCGCGTGAAGAAATGAGTACAAGATCTTCTTCAGGAGCATCTCAAACTGTTCATCGAAAAAGAAGCCGTAACTGCTTGCAAAGGAAGATGTAATTCTGAAGAAGTGGCAGATCAACAACATGTGTAGAGGACTTATCATCTCTAGGTGACAAAGAATCCATCTCATAGGTTTTCAACCTAGAATACAGATCATCCATGGTCAATGTATCCAAATCAACAGTTTGATTGATTGCAAGAATAACCATGCGCCATTCAGATATTACGCCTCAGCGTTGGAACGAGAGACGGTGGGCTGCCTCTTTGAGGACCAAGAGACCAGGTTGTCCCCTAGATAGACGCAATAGCCGGAAGTAGAACGTTGAGAGTCGGGACAACCAGCTCAATCAGCATCCGAATAGGCTGTTAAGGTAGACGACGAACAGACAGAGAAATGCAGACCAAAATCGAGAGTGCCCTTGACATATCGAAGAATACTTTTAACAAGGGCCAGATGAGACTCCCGTGGGTCATGCATAAAAAGGCAAGCCTGTTGAACCGCATAACAAATATCTGGACGGGTTAAAGTAAGATACTGCAATGCACCAGTGAGACTTCGATACGCAGAAGGATCAGCAACAGGCGGACTATCTAGTGCGGAAAGCTTGGACTGAGTATCAACCGGAGTAGTAGTGGGGTGACAATCACTCATGCCGGCTCGTCGAAGAAGATCAATAGCATACTGACGCTGAGAGAGGTCCATACCAAAAGCAGATCGCTAAACTGATATTCCAAGAAAGTAGTGAAGATCACCAAGGTCTGTCATAGAGAACTCACGGTGCAATGCAGAAGTTAGCCGTTTCTGGAGAGCACTGGAGGAAGCAGTGATGATTATATCATCCACATAGAGTAAGATATATGCAGTCTCATCTCCAGAGCGAAAAACAAATAATGATGTATCAGACACAGCAGCAGAAAAGCCCAGAGAGGTAATGTAAGTAGCAAACCGTTGGTACCAAGCGCGAGGTGCTTGTTTGAGACCATAAAGGGATTTGATCAAGCGACACACATGACGAGGATGCGCAGGATCAAGAAAACCAGACGGCTGCTCACAATACACAATTTCATCAAGTGTGCCATTGAGGAAAGCATTCTTGACGTCCATTTGCCGAATAGACCAACCCCGAGAGACAGCAATGCTGAGAATAATCCGAATGGTTGTTGGTTTGACAACGGGGCTAAATGTTTCGTCATAGTCAATGCCCAGTTGTTGAGAATAACCACGAACAACCCAGCGAGCCTTATAGCGAGCCAGCGAACCATCGGAATTAAATTTATGCCGGAACACCCATTTGCCGGTAACAACATTTGCACCAGGAGGCCGAGGAACAAGAGTCCAAGTACCATTGTCAACAAGAGCCTGGAATTCGTCAGTCATAGCTACTCGCCAATTCGAATCTTTGAGGGCAGCAGCATAGGAGGTTGGAATTGGAGAAAGGCCCAGCGTAGTAGTTGTGTGAAGCCATAGCGCTGGAGAGGAGTCACAATACCATCTTTGGCCCGGGTGCGCATGGCATGGGGGCCAGCACCAGGCCGAGCAGTAGCGGTAGACGGCCGAATAACAACAGGGAGAGGTGGACCGACAGTTGCTAAGGGTAATGCTGCTGCCGGTGGAGAAGATGAAACAACAACCGGCTGTGGAACAGCAACCAGTGGGTGATCGGCAGGAGATGTGGTTGGTGGTGGTGATCTTGGCAGGATCGCCGCCGGTGGCAAGAAGGTAACAACAGTGGCGGTGATAGTAGCGAGCACATGACGAGGCCGGTGTGTGTAGACTAGACGAACCGGCGGTTTAGGAAAATCAGCCGGTGCTGGACTGGAGGACGGCATGGGAGCTATTGCTGGACAGCGATAAGGAAGATCTTTAAATGCTTGCAAAAAATCCAAATCTCGAGCTAACGGAATTGGGGACGAGGTAAGGGAAGCATATGGAAAAGAGGATTCGTCAAATGTAACATGACGAGAAATAATGATGCGATGATTATGAGGATTGAAACAGCGATAGCCACGATGATTCGGAGGATATCCGAGGAAGATACACGGGAGAGAGCGAGGCTGCAATTTATTGGAGGCCGTGGCATTGGTGTTAGGGTAACAAAGGCGCCAAAAACTCGCAAGTGATCATAGGTGGGATGGATTTTGTGGAGCTTGTAATAGGGAGTGGCAAAAGACAGAGCCTTAGAAGGACGCCGGTTGAGGAGATAGGTGGCAACAGCAAGAGCTTCAGCCCAAAACCACGAGGGGAGTTGGCTTGAAACAAGAGAGTACGCATAATGTCATTAATGGTGTGAATGGCTCGCTCAGCTTTGCCGTTTTGTTGAGATGTGTAGGGGCAGGAACGTCTAAAGAGGACACCAAGGTGATTGAAGAAGGAGGTGGAGGTGTGGTTAACAAATTCTTTACCATTGTCGGTCTGGATAGAACGAATGTGAATTGAGTTAGAACAAATGAGAAGTATTGCTCAAGTTTGGAAAAGACTTCAGACTTTGTGTGGAGAAGAAAGGTCCAGGAGAAGTGGGAAAAATCATCAATGATGACAAGGTAATATTGATATCCGGAAATACTAGGAACTGGAGAGGTCCACACATCACAATGAAGTAAATCAAAATGAGCATTTGACAATGAACTAGACTGACTAAATGACAACCGAACTTGCTTGCCAAGCTGACATGCATGGCATAAGGAACTACAGGGCTTGATGGCGGGAATGGAGAGACATTGAAGCGACAATGTGGTGTCTCGACCAGGATGACCAAGACGGCGATGCCAGACGTCGGAGGATACGGAGGAAGACACGAAGACAGATTGTGGCGGAGGAGTGGTGGAGGCGAAGGTGTACAAATCACCCTCACTATTGCAGCGATGGAGGATAGCCTTCGTTCATAGGTCCTTCACAGAAAAACCAACGGGATCAAATTCAATAGATCAGGAATTGTCGCGAGTAAACTGGCGAACAGATAACAGATTACGGATAAGTGAAGGAACATGAAGAACATTCGTTAGCTTGAAAGAAGAACCAGATGGGGAAGTAAGGATGGCATGACCAGAACGAAGAATGGGAATTGAATTTCCATTACCAACCATGACAGAGGCGGAATAGGGAGTAGGGTTGTGAATTATACCGTCATCAGGAGTCATATGAGCAGAAGCACCGGAATCAACAACCCAGTTGCCATTCCCCGTTGGAGGTTGTTCATTGCAGAAATTAAGCTGGTGCTGTCCCAAGTAGGTTGGGCGCCAGAGTAGTCCTGCTGGGGATATGGAGGTGCCGGCGTGGTGACGAAAGTCTGAGGACAAGCGCCGAGGATGCCAGGGCCATTACATCCCATCGTCTGAGGGTGAGGTGGCATAGACCATTGCCCCTGGCCAGGGTTGAAGCAATACCAGGGACCTGGAGGAAAAGGGCCACAGGCAGGAAAGGTGTAGGTGGCCGGAGGAGCAGCAGACTTGTTGACCTTCTTCTTCCACTTGTTCTTAGGCTTGGTGGGGATGGAGGAGGAACCCTCATTGCGGCAGGAATCACCGGAACATGTGGACGACTTGGTGGTGTTGGTGAGGAGGGCAGCCGCAGCCTCTGTTTGAGCAGCAAGACCGAGAGTCCGAGACGCATCTCTTCTTTGAGAAGAGCGGCGCGGGTGTCGACGAAGTTCGGAAACAGCGACATCATAGCGATGACAGTGGCAGCACTTGCCATGGTCTTGTTCAGGCCCCGCAGAACATTGAGGACAAGGGTACGCTCTTCAACCGGAGAGTCGGCATCACGAAGGGCATCGGCCAGGCGCTTCTGTTCCTTGCAGTAGGCGGTGATGGAAAGATCACCCTGCTGGAGACCATGGAAGGCGGCGAGGAGTGAGATGGCACGGCTCTCCTTGTTGCCGCAGAAGAGGTCTTCAGCGGCGAGCCAGAGGGCCCTGGCGGTCTGCCCTTTGTCGAGGATAATATCCAAGACCTCCTGAGTCATGGAACCATACATGACAGAGGAGACAGCATAATCGTCGGAGACCCAGACGGCATCAGTGGGATGAGCAGGCGCTGATCCATCGACGTGATGGAGGAGCCCATGGCGACCAAGCAGTGCCTTGAAGATGTCCCACTTGGTGAAGTTGCCGGCTTCGAGATCTAGCAGGACTGGAAGTTGGAGACGCGTAGCAGAGGATAGCGCAGCCCCGCCATTGGATGGAGGAACACCGGCGACTGCTGGAACTCCAGGGAGGCCGGCGGCGGCGGCGCCCGGAGCAGAATGGCAAGCGGGATTAGAAATAGCAGGGGCAACGGCTGGATCAGGGGGATTGAGAGGCGGGGAAGAGTCAGCGGAGATGGTGGACATGGCAGCTGGGGAAAGACCGACGACTGGATTAGGTTAAGAAACCCAGACTCGTGATACCATGAAAGAGAGGAAGTATTGGGAAAACCGCACAGCTCTAGGGCCTGTGCTTACCCTTGTATTTATACAAGTACATGGGCTATACATGGGAGGTTATCTCAAGAATAGAAACAGGAGATAGAATCCCAACAAGAAGGAAACCTAGATCAATCAAATATAGGAGAATACAATCCTAGGTGAACAGATCAGGTTAGATCACTAACACAAACAAAACATCACCAACCCAAGAGACTGAGATTCACATGTAATTGTGAACGACTGCTAAGACAATGCTACTAAATAATCTCATATGAACTGAGTTTTGTGCATATTATTACCCTGTTAAATCATTACCTTTTTATGGTTTTTTTTTTTTTTGCTAAAGGGTTCTCAATATTTTTATTATGTTTTGTTTCGTGGCCAGACTGAGGTTAATTTCCTGGGGCAGCTAAGGCATCCAAATCTAGTAAAGTTGATTGGATATTATTGTGAAGATGACCACAGGCTGCTTGTCTACGAGTTCATGTTTCGAGGAAGTCTAGAAAACCACTTATTTCGAAGTAATACTTCTACTCGTCACAATTCACACGATATCATAACTGATAGTTTCTATGGCACCATATTTTTATGCATTTTCTCCCCTCCCTTTTCTCTAGTGCCATTGACACTGATAATAATCCCTTAAGCTGATCATATTGTGGAATACATAATTATGTTGTTTATCAAATAAGTATTGTTGGTGTGATCTAACTTCTTTATCTGCCATATAGCTAGGCATGTTTCCTCCATCTGCTGTGATCTAGAATAGGTTTCACTTGGCATCTTGTATCAACCTCCAACTTGTTGCAAATGGTTACTAGTAGAATCTTTCATTTCAACTTAAAATTAATGGGGCTAACAAATTGTACACCAGAGATAATCCAGTAAACTAGTGATTTCTACATGTAACTTCCGGTGCCACAAGAATTTGGTCTGTTTAATTCCATTGTGCCATTTTTGGAATTTTTATTTATGAGTTATATCAAAAAAATTGTAAAAATTAACTGTTAATCATCCAAAGTCTTGTAATTTGAAAATAGCTCAACAACCTGAATGATTCTTCACTTGGTAAAATGTCTGGTTTGCTTGGTTATGGGTGGTAGCCAGCTGGATACCATCAATTATCTGATTCCCAAGTTGACCTTTTATGCCTTTTTTTCTCAAGAGACAAATCCAAATCATGCAAACATTGGTTGATAGGAGATATAAACACAATTTTATTTTGACTCCACACGTTACCACACTTTGCTGTGAATTTCTTCTGCATTATCGTGGAAGATTTTTAGTCATGCTCCTCCAATTCTAGACTATCCTTATTAGTTGCTACAGTTATTTTTGTTTTAATGTTTTATAACAAATGTGTAACTTCCCCACTAGAATTTAGAATTGAATGCTTGCTTATTGTGACATTTGTGATATAGTGTCGGTACTTGGGTGCTATTTCCCTCGATTCATTCATAGTGGAAACTACGTGTCTATTTTGATTGGCTAAGGCATATGTTGTCTATTAGTCAACTATATTATATTATTTGTAAGTTGGAGTCAACTTGCATTTGAGAGGAAAGAAGTTTTGCTGACCCATCTTTTTTTTTTTTTCTCAGAGACAGCTATTCTGTTACCCTGGTCTACTAGGATGTCTATTGCATTGGGAGCTGCCAAAGGGCTGGCTTGCCTCCACAATGCTGAAAGGCCTGTTATCTACAGAGATTTCAAGACCTCAAATATTCTGCTGGATTCTGTTGAGTGTTCGTTACTTGCCCATGCCTTTCTTTCTTTTCTTTTCAGTTGCATGCACATGTATTGGGAACAAATATATGCTTAACATAATGACATTGTATCTTTTATTTACATTGCCACAGGATTATACTGCTAAATTGTCTGACTTTGGCCTGGCAAAAGCTGGCCCAGAAGGTGATGAGACCCATGTATCAACACGGGTGATGGGAACATATGGTTATGCTGCCCCTGAATATGTGATGACCGGTACTGTCCTAATTTTGTAAATTTGCGTTGACAACTGATATTCTTAGAAGATATTAGTAAACTGTTTGGAGATTAGCTTCTTGATGTCATATTGTCCAGTCACAAAAGCTACTGCATGAGCTGAGATCATACATATATCATTTGCTACTTGTTTCATTATTGGAAATTACTTTGTAGAAAAATGTGACCAAACAGTATGCAACATTTGTTTCTGTGCTAATTCTTCTCATGTATATATACCTATGAGCAGGTCACTTGACTGCTAGAAGTGATGTCTACAGCTTTGGTGTCGTCCTTCTCGAGCTCTTGACAGGGCGCAAGTCCATCGACAAGTCACGTCCCAGCGGGGAGCAAAGTTTGGTTGACTGGGCCCTCCCCAAGCTGAATGACAAGAGGAGACTTCTCCAAATCATCGACCCGAAACTGGAGGGACAGTATTCAGTTAGAGCTGCTCACAAAGCCTGCAGCCTCGCATACTACTGCTTGAGCCAAAACCCCAAGGCGAGGCCTCTTATGAGCGACGTTGTTGAGACCCTTGAGCCATTGCAGGGCAGCAGTGGAGGTGATGGAGCTGTTCGGTCTATCCATGTCAGTGGCCTTCCTGACTATAGAGTTCACCGCAGGCTATTGGGGAACAACGTCCACTGTAGGGCTATTCCAAACCCCAAATGCTCCTCCGCTGTCCCGGCATGCAGGGTGAGATGAGAGCGTGCTGTTTCAGTTACTGCTGGAATAGGTTCAGTTGTACATTCAAGTCTAAACCGTGGATGGTGTGCGCGTTTGGGTTCTCCTTTGCTTTTATTCTCGGTTTTCGATGTGTAATTTGATCCGCATGCTGCTGCTTGTAAGGACCTCTAATTTTCCCAGTGGTCTGGACAGCTCAGCGGCTTAGAGGGTTGCCAAATCCATATTTTTGTCACATGTGTTGTCGGAGCCTCGAAACCTCCCACCACCTTTTTGTTGAATGCCCCCAAGTTCGCCGTTTATGGTCATCCATCGCTACTTGGATCTGTCTTCCCGCCTTATCCCCAGATCGATGGCAACCGTCCACGCATCTGGAGCAGTGGAGCCTGGACCGGATAAGCTCTGTCGTGAATCTCGGGAAAGGTGTCAAATCGCTTGTCATCCTGGTATGCTGGAACTAGTGGAAAGAGCGCAACGCCAGAATCTTCGAGCGCAAATGGTTGGCCCACGGAGCGATCGTTGATTCAATTAAAGATGAAGCGTCTTCCTGGAGCTTTGCCGGGGCGGTAGGGCTCAAAAAGCTGCTACAACGGCTTCACGCGCACGCCTGAACAGAAGACACCCTCCTTCTTTCTATTTTTTTTCTTATTTTTTTCTTCTTTTCTTTCTTCCGTTTGCCTCCTTCTTCCTCTCCGTTTCTCTCGGCTTGTATATAACTCCGGTGCATTCTATGCACCACATGTTTCCATGACTTCTTGCTAATATACTGCAGCTCTTCCTGCTTTTCAAAAAAAAAAAAAAAATCCCAGTGGTCTTATGTATCCTTGACTGAGTGAACCCTGCTAAAACCGGCCGGGTTTAACCCCAGAAATGAAAGGATGAACTAAGTGTTGTCACATGTTTTAGTTTCTTTTCAGAAATCAGTATGGAATCGCTTCACAAGTTTCTCCTGTTTGATATGCTGTTACAGGGAAGAAGGATCTTGTGTGATATCTTAGAGAGTATTATGTTGCGTGACTTCTGAATTTGTTGTGCAATTGTGTTGAGATCTACTTGCTGATGTTGCATTGCTTTTTTTAAATCTTGTGCTTGCTTCCTGTTGATCTGGATTGCTGAGAAGCATAACATGTCTGCTCATAGCTGCTGAATTATTAGCGTCACTGTTTATTGCTGCCTTACTGGGTACTATGTTGTGTTACTGTTTCTCCCGTTTTGAGGCTTTGCAGCTTGCACTCCTGGAGTTGTGTTTCCAACTTTCCATGTGTCAACATTCTGGTTAAGATATGGCAATCACTCATTGTATTTCTATTTGCTTTTGGTAATTAAGGAGCCCTCCTTGTCTTGTTATCTGTCCTCCACCCGTACGTTTCCATTTCTAAAGATGTCGATTCTGATGCAGCACTATGATAATCTCTGGTCTCATCCATGACCCTGGACGCTAATAATAATCAACTGCATTTGAGAGTGCTAATATAATCATCTTCAGGTGAGGATAACCACCATGAATTTAGAGAAATTTTACAGTGAACAACATAGGTAGTAAGTAGTGGTATTAGAAATTAAATCTAACATCCATTCTTTAAGGTATTTTAGACTTTTTCTATCCATTCATCATGGATATTTTATATTTTTCCTAATTCGTTCACAATTTTGAATTCACCGAATACTGGTGACTTTCATAGGCTTCTTTTCCATTCATTCGTCATTCATCGGGATCACATGACGTGTTTTACCGTAAAGGAGAAATAGTATGACGGAATTTTTTAGCCTTTTACCCCTCTCTGAATTTTACTACTAATACTATAGGTGGTAGTATAACTAGATCTAAATTGATTTCAAACATTAGATTCAAAGGAATGGACGGCTTATATTAATTTTAATCCACGGTAAAAAGTGCTTTGAATTTAGCCTAGCTTTTTTAGCGAAGAACTCGATCTACCTTACAAATCATTTGCCACCTTCACATCACACTAACAGATACTTTACCCGCTCTACTAATGGTCCCTTTGCGTACGTGTAGTTCCAATCTCCAAGTTAATTTAAGCTGGTTTGAGAATCAAGGCAAAATTGTTGTATGGATAACGATCTGTTAACTGTTATGTAATATACCTTGCCTGTCGAAGAATAAAGATACAGTGTCTAGTCATTTTCAGGCACTACTTGATCATCTTCTTATTCCATGTGCCACGGAGCCATGGTCGTTGTCTGGAAAGAAAGGAATGCTAGTCTTCAGCTCAGTAGGCTCGTTAGTGAGATCGTTTTTATTTTTGATCTAGGTCATTGTCTTATATATATTCATCTTGTAAGCCGTCGTAAGTATCTCTCCGGCGAGTTGTAAACACTCCCGAAAATAGTGAAGTTTGTCGACCGGCGCCCGTGGTTTTTTCCCCTTTCGCATTGGAGGGGGTTTTTTCCACGTTAAAATCCTGTGTCCCGATCTGTTTTGATTTTGATCTACTTCGTTCTTGTGTGCGTGTCGCTATGCTAACAGGTGTCATACGCTGGTCACCAACACTTGTCACTTTTTCTTTTTTTCTGCTTGATGCAACTTCTGCTTTGTTTAGGTCGTGTAGTAGGAAGCATTAGCTTTTTTTCTCTCTCTCTCTCTTTGTACAGTTTTTTTTGGGGTAAATTTGGGCGGTGCAAATAAAATTGCAAAAATAACAGCTATTTCCTCAATTTTATTCGTACGGGCTATATTTGAAAAAGAAAATGCAAGAGGGACAGTTAAGCCAAGGGTTGTTGTACTAGTAATAGTTTGCTAATGCTACCTTGGTTATAATCTAATTCTTTTTCTACTTAATGAAATATGCGCAAGCTGTTCTTGAAAAAAAAAAATTTGAGCCATGGCCCTCGTCATCATCATTGCTCGCACTGACAGGAGATGGTGTCGCGTGTGATGTGGAGCAAGCCAGCAGGTAAGCACTAACCTTCGATTGGGCAAATTAAAAGTTGTCTGATAGCTTTTTCCGGGGACTAATAATGAAGAGAGTATCTAATCTAATCTAATCTAAAAGGTTTGGCATCCATGAAAGGCAGATGGAACTACAACTGAACAAGTGTCGCCAATCGGTTCACGAATGCTGGTAGAGCTAGTTGCTAGCTGAAGTGCGTGCATCCCTATCTTTGTCGTAGCCAAGTGATGCATGTAATTAGTGGGCAATCATCTTCAAGGAAAAACATCAAGGGACTCGTATCTGTTGATATGTAATTTCCCCCTTGCCAAAATAAATAAATAAAAATTGCTCTGTTCAAACAAAAGGAGAAGAAAAGAATTTATACGGGATACGAATTATACAAGTATTCAGTTATTGCTAGAGGGTTGGTGACAATCACTGGCGCAAGAAAAAGTTGATCAACACACACACATAATCACTTTTCTAGCTATGTGTATGATTTTTTAGCAAATCTGATATTCTTGCAAACGAAATTGCAAAATTAGCCTCCTGCGTGACCGCGGAAGCACACAGAGGCGACACATGGCATATTCTGTGGACCGGGAGCGTATAGCGTGCTCCTAGTCCGCAGAATGTAGGGGGCTATTTTTGTAATTTCATTCACAAGAGGGATAGACTTGCTAAAAAAATTGCTATGAAGCTAGGAAAGTGATATATATATGGGTAAATATGTGGTGCAAACTCCTCTTCCGGTGAAAACTCCGTGAAAACCACCCGTAAAAGTTTTGAAAAATTCTCAAAAAATTACCATATTTAGGGGAGGTAAGCTTCTACAATCCTGCAAAATTTGAAGATGAAACTCAATCGCATTTGAAAGATATGAAAAAGACAAATTCAGTATGAATAGTAATTTTTCACTGTTTAGCACTATTTATTTTGCTGTTTGTCTTTTTCATATCTTTCAAATGCGATTGAGTTTCATCTTCAAATTTTGCAGAATTATAGAAGCTCACCTCCTCTATATATGGTAATTTTTTGAGAATTTTTCAAAACTTTTACAGGTGATTTTCACGGAGTTTTCACCGGAAGGGTGGTTTGCACCATATATTTGCCCTATATATACACACACACATGCTATTCTATAGATGCATGTAGTTTACTCGCCAACCACCGACCGAGCCACTCATATCCTTGTTCGTGGCGCATCAAAATCAACTAGTAAATGTGTTGCTCAGTTGAGTAAGCCTATCAGAAAGTGGCAAAATCAACTAGTTAATGTGTTTCATTGTTTGTACTAGAATATGTTTTCTTTTGTTTTAGCCATAATATTTTTATTGGCAACTCCGATTGATGAATGGTTTTCACTAGTAACTTATTGGCAATGAGAGGAACAAAACGATATAAGTCTCGCTAATAAACGTTGTATGAATGAGTCTCTATTGCCAATTTACCGAATGTATTGTAAGATTTTACTACCGCACATATGCTGCTAAACTCTGGTATGATAGTAAAATCTATGTATACCGATAGTAAAATCTATGTATACGGATAATAAAATTGGATTTATGCGGCGTTTATTGGCGAGACATATCAATATATTACTCTCATTAGCAGTAAACTAATGATAAAAACCGTATGTGAATCGGATGTGTCAATAAAAAGTTATGGCTAAATTAAAGAAAAAACATATTTATGTACAAACAAGAAATGCATTTACTAGTCGGTCATGCTACGTAAACTAGTAATGTCTTTCCTTGTTTGACCTATAATATGCTTTTTTTGATTTAGTCATAACTTTTTACTGACAGTTTTGATTCACAAACGGTTTTTACCGGTAGCTTACTAATGATGAGAGTAACATAATGATATAAGTCTCGCCAATAAACACTGCCATTTCTTGAATACTCCTCCATTCCAAAATATAAGGCGTGGTTTGAATGAGTCTCCTTTTTTGACCTTTGCCAATTTACTAAATATATCGTACTTTTAAATATGAATTCAAGATTTTACTACTACATAGGTTGTTGAACCTTTAGTTCGTTAGTAAAATCTATGTATACTGATAGTAAAATCTGTGTATACGGATAGTAAAATCTAATTTATGCGGTGAGATTTATATCAATATATTGCTCTCGTTGTCAATAAGCCACTAGTGAAAATCGTTTGTGAATCGGAGCTACCAATAAAAAATAATGGCTAAAAAAATTCATGTATATGTAAAGGAATAACATATTTATTAGTTAGGTTGACTACGTTACAAGGGAACAACACACGAAACCGGCGGAAATGTAGATAGTTTGGACGTGCTTCTCTGTGGTTTCAACCAGCGCGTGGAATAGCTTAATATGCACATAAACGCAAACTAGCGTTGTATGTATGTAGGTACATATGCAGCTCTCTGAGGATCTGATGCTAAAAGGGCCAAGAGGTTGCATTGCAAGCCATATTTGTTTGTTGATAAGCAGTCGCCAGCTGGCGTTAGTTCCCGCAAACCAACCGAAAGATATATTCCCTTTATTGACACAGAGGAACGGCAATCGCTTTCATTTAACTGGCACGCACAACGCTTGTTCGATCAATTGCTTGATGGCTACATTACTTTATGAAACGTCGAGCCTTTCAATCTTCTCTTGTCTTCTCTTATTCTTTTCTTTGTTTGTTTTCATTGTGAAGAACTTAAAAAATCTAGCTTCCGAATGTAGAGTTCCAGAAGCTTCGTCCTGTACTCGATCCGTTTTGTTACTGAAAGTCTGAAACCATGCACCGTGTTATGTACCAGTATGGCTTTCCATTAGTTTGGTCACATCAGCTGATCCTGAATTAAGTATTCCCTCGGTCTAGTTTATATATATATATATATGACCTATTTTTGGATAGTCTTATTTATAAATATAAGACGTATTTTATATTCTAATACAAATTAATGCGATTTTTTCTTTATACCACTAATAAATATTTAAATTTACTTGATATTGTTTAGTCTTATTTACATGCATATATTAAATATAGTGCTTAGGGATAACAATTAAGAATAGTCAATTATTTTCGATCACTAGCTCGTTGGTTTATGTGACAAAAAGAAAATTAACTTGAACGGATGGAATAATTATTATTGTTAGACCACCATATAGCTTTCAATTTCTAGTTGACACATGCATTTCGGCCAAATCTTGTTAGTCAAAAAAGAGTGAGAGGAAGAAAGGAGGAGCGAGCTAGCTTTGTTGTGAAGCCGACCAGCCTCAAAATTTTGATTTGATCTGCAACCACCCGTTAGTGATCTGATTTCAGAGTATAAAAGCGTGCAACCTATCTATTTACACCTAATCGTCTAAGCATGTATAAATGCACGAGTTTTCTTGTAAACTCACACTAGCTAGCTAGTTCCTCCATATTAATGATAGATTAATGCCAAATTAACGTACTATCTCATTCCACATGGAGTTGCCATCTTGCCAAACCATTAGCTGAGTATTAGTATTCTTCAGTTAACCCGAAAGGCAACCATTATTTCACTTGACCCCTCTTCCTTCCATTGCCGCCGATCCAATCCAATCCAATCCAACCATGGCTAATCCCGCGCCCAACCCCCTCACCGTCCTCGCGCTTCTCCTATCTCTCGCTCTCCTCCTGATCTCCACCTCCCTCCAGGTTGCGCAAGGTACGTACGTACACGCATCGATCGGTCGCAGCATGCATCGTACGTCTTCTTGATCCGATTCTAATTCGATCCGGTTTATTTATGTATGTATATATGCATGTCTGCAGGAGCCAACAAGGCGGAGCTGGACGGCGGCGAGGGCAGGAGATCAACAGAGTACGTGCCGGTGCAGACCGTGGTGTACCGGTCGGTGGCGCTGCCGGCGACTACTGCGGAGGCGTCGGGTGGAGGAGGAGGAGGAGGAGGAGGGTACGAGCCGTTCGAGCTGTGCATGGGCTGCCGCTGCTGCTCGGCGTCGAACGCGACCAGCTGCTTGGACACCCAGTGCTGCTACGCCATCAACTGCAACATCCCCGGCAAGCCCTTCGGCGTCTGCGCCTTCTCGCCGCATACCTGCGACTGCGGCGCCGCCAACAACTGCACCCAACCCTAGCTAGCCAGCATCCTATTCCGTTCCTGCATGTCGACGTATACCTCATCTCATCTTCTGATCGAGCGGCCGGCCGGCCGGGTTAATTGATTACTGGTTTTGATCGATTGATATGCGTCCAGCCTCAATGGTTTGATGATGCAATTGCGGACGTACGTGTTCCTTACTTTTGTGATCTTCAAGAGATAACTTTAGCGTCTTCTAGCTCGTGTCATCGCTGTTGACATGTGACCGGCCTCCAAGTTTAACGAGTGACATATATCTTTTCGGGGTTAATTCCATCGATCGGTGCCTCAAAACAGTTCATGTGTGCGTTAACACTTCATCAGTAGCTAGGACCAATGCTTAGCTACAGTGGAATTAAACTTTCAAAAAATATATAGCGAATTAGTTCGTGATTTTACAGAAAGAAGTTATTGTTGGAGTATACATGCATTCCTAGCTAGAGAGCTAACGTTTTACTTCTGCGTTCCTTCATCAGAGACATCAATTTTAGGGTGTGATTGCTCGCTGTAGACGTTGGTGTACGTGTGTGTGGATCTGGCCGGTTTACAGTGCAGAATCGGCGTCTGTTGTACACGTTGAGTCTTGCAAGACAGGAACTAGTACCTAACCTTCTTGTTTTGTATGCCCTTTTTCTTCTCAAAGCAGTTGTACCATGTAGTTACCAATATCTGATAATTTTTTAAGAGTTCCAAGACGGACATACATAATCTACATACACCACACTTACATACATGTGTACATCCTCTACATATGTTAAATAGCTAATTAGATGCTATAAAACATTTGTATACACGTTATCCCACTTAACGTATATGCGTGCGTACCATTTTTATTTGATAAACACCCGTGTGGGTGGGTGGGTAGCATATATGCGCTAGGCATCGCTTTCCATGTTCTCCAATGAATGATAAATTGTTCAGTTGTGCACGGTCGACGGTTCTAGTGGAAAAGTTGGGCAATCGATTTCAGCTGCTTCCAGGACCCTTTTAGGTAGCGATCCATTGCATGCTTGAGACGCTATCTCAGCTCAGCTTATTAGCAACAAAATGGATCCATTTGGCTAGCTAGCTACTAGCACAAGAACACAATTAAGAAATTCAGACTGTACAGATGAGTTGGTTTTAATTAAGGGTGTGTTTGGTAGGACTTCAGCTCCACCAGATTCGTGGATCTGATGGAGTTGGGTATTCCTATCTCTTCAAGATCTATAGAGCTGAAGCTGTGAGAACATTAAAGGTGTTTAGATTAATCATTTTGTTTATATTTTAAACAAAAATATAAACTTAATTCACTTTATTTTAGTCTATAAGTTTCATATCTCAGATGAAGCTAAAATTTAGAGTTTTGCTAAACAGACTCTAAGTGCGCTACTCTAAGGTCTAAAAGCTAATTTAAATAAATTAATTAACTGTACTAGTATCTGAAGCGCACGTGAGGGTACTCATTCATCACGATTAAACACACGCGAATAAGGCACCCACAAGATACTCTGCCTCTCTGTCAGGCAGGCAGCTCGTACACCCTAGAAAAGCATCTCTGTCAGACCCGACCAACCACTACTTTTGCCCCCCAAAAAAATCTATAATTTGCTAATCTTTTCTCGAGATAACCGGAGGCATTCAGGCATCTACTAGAGTTTCACTGAATCTGAAACTACGAGAAGAAGCTGAAGAGGCACAAGCTCAATTTGTCTGACTGCTAACCACATGTCGGCCTTTCTGTTTGGGCTTTGTGCAAAACTGCAAAACAGTAGTATGCATGCATCCAGCAACTGTGCACATACTAATCTTTTCTTTTCTTTCCTGACTGTTACATATAAATTAAGTCGTTGATTTAAGAGTCATGGATAGCAACGCGGCAATCCTGACTGTTACATATAAATTAAGTCGTTGATTTAAGAACACGGCAAGAGATTGCATTTCAACAACTACATCAAGTACTAGTTAACACAAACCGAAAGAATACAATTAAGTTCGCCTTGATTTGCGAGAGCAACATCGATCATTGCTTGTACTTCCGCTGTACATGTTATAGGGGGTATGTCCTGTGCAATCACTCATATATGTACAAGCATGCAATCAAACGATCTAGAGTATCCAATCTATATCCAATGTTGGCAGTAGCAGGGGGTGCATGTTCAGCAAATTTCATGGAGAAGAGATGGAGGGTGAGGTGGGAGGGTTTAAACGTAAAACAGCAGTCAACGTTGAATATAGATTGAATGCTCTAGATCGTTTGATTGTACGATTACACATATATAGGTGATTGCATAGGATATTTTCCCATGTTATATATGCTTTTGAGTGCCAAGTTCTAGGCCGTCAAACACGTACTTGTCCGTCGTAGTAATATTGTATGGTCGCCGGGAGCGCCACGGACCACCGGTGCACCGTGCACCTACGGACAAAGTGGTTCGGATTTGATGCCTGATTACGGACTAGTTTATAAAATATTGTTTTATATTTTTAATTATGATGATATGTTAATAATAGCCATTGTTTGCTATTAAATATCTTTGGAATAAAAATATATTGGAAACTCAGTTGGGAACCTACGTGATTTGTACGTAACAGTACAAAAGATACTTGGAAATTAGAATAAATACTTATATGAAAATGCTAATGTAAGAATATGCGTTCGAATCCAGAAGGCGCCTTCAGGCCATTAATGCATTTTGAGGACCACTTAAAGCTCCGTGGCTAAACCGACTACCTCTAGTACCCCATTCCACGGACATATCAAAGGACGGGAAAATTTCTAGCAAAAATCAAACTACGTAGTCAATTCCCTTGTTCTTACACTCGCACCTATCCAAATTTATAAGGCATATTTTATCTTTTAAATTTTTATTGCTTATTGTAACGGACCGCTTTTTTCAGAGGGTGCGTATAAATACCTTCACAGCTACCCAGAATTTTAGCTGTAGGTAACCAAGTGTACATTGCCAAACATAAAAGCAAAAGTGAATATTTTATAGAGGAAATTAAGGGCCTAGCGGCCAGAGTTTTACAAAAAGGTGCGACTGGCACCAAATACATTACAAAACACTCACAGTAAAGGCATGAGCAGATAGATCAAGGCCTCAAAATTAACCAAACTTCTTCGCCATCTACGATCTCCTGAAAATCGCCAGCTTCATTGAAATATCTAGAGGGGGAGGGTAGGAGGCAAGGGTGAATACACAACAGTACTTAACAAACTACACGGAAATTCTGAATACTATATGCAAGGATAAACAAAGGTTGGCACATGTTTAAATATTCTGGATGCGGGTTGTTAAATACCAGTTTTATTTTACATTTGAAACACAAACCAAATAACAGTAAATGCCATGGGGGTTATTTGCAAAGTTCAAATTTACGACAAGTTCTGTTTGTGAAGACTACTTGAGCGCGGTTATAGGAATCACTCTAGATTAACTCAGCTTCATTAACCAAAAGCACGACATATTCGAATACCATTGATATCACTCTGCACAGCTGCTAAACTTTACCCACAAGATATCTTCGACCGTCAATGCCACACGTGATTAACATGCAACTTAAATGCATGCGACCGGATCGAGATGATCATAGCTTTTTGTTGGACTTCCCTTCTTTAGCTCCTATCCAGTAGGTTATGGGGATCCACAGCCTTCAGAACCCACTGGCCAAGGCGGGAGACGTGATCTAGTCAAACTGTGGATACCTACTGTTATGAGAACCGGCGAATGGCCACCCCATTCCCATTCCACCCCAGTCGCTCCGCGATCCATCCTCGCACCAGAATGGTAGCTACCACCTATAGGTATTCCAAAGAGAAGTACAATGTACTGAGCTATGTTGGAACAGGTCAATTGGGCAGACCGGTCAAATTTGTGGTTAAGCGGGAACTGAAGTTATTTACTTTGCCCAAGACATCGGTCCTTAAGTACCTGAGACTCAGCCAATTACATACTACAAGCCATGGTACCCACTGTACCAACCACCGCACCACATCCTAGCTTTGTCATCGGTTGGGGTTGGACCAGCATCCACCTCCTGTGGTTAGCCCAACACTGTCCCCCTAAACATGGCAATTTTTGAAAATCACCCGAGCCATCTCTCGGAGATTTTAAGTAATTGAGTTAAAAGTGAAATTATATTAACTGTTAATCTACGATGGTTCAATATTTTATAATCTAGGGTTAAAAAGGGATTAAGGCGTAGCAACAAGTTGAGCACTGGGTTATATCTAATCATGTCATTCGAAACTATCTCCTTTTCTAGTTTTCTAAAATATTAGAAATAATATAGTTACAGAAAATGTACATATACTATAATGGAACTGGGTTCAAAATGTTCAAAGGTGCGGCTTGCCTTGCGGGGTCAAGGGTTCTCCTAGAGGAAAGTAGTTGAAGTCGTGTCTAGTCCCGTTCGGCTCCTGGTACGGCTCCAAGAACTGCCCTTGCTCCAGGTACTGCTCCAAGGGTTGCTCCAACATCGGATCTAACGCGAGAAAACGCAACCAATAAATAAACGAATAAAAACACCCAAAAGAAGAAAATGGAAATTTGAATCAGAGAGAGGATGGCCGGAAATAGGACGAAAGAGCATTTTGGGGATTTTGAAAATTTTAGGGAATGGACTCGGCGGAACAGAGATCATTTTTAGACTCAACGGCTCGAACTGATCAAGAATTTGTATTTTGGACTTTTTGGATTTTTGAAATTTTTTGGGATTTTTCTGGAATTTTTGGGAATTTTTCTAAATTTTTAATTAATTTTTGGATTTATTTAAAAATTAAATTGAAAAAGGGTTTACAGGTGGGCAGATAGTGAACATGCTGACCCACTAGCGCTCATGACTGTTGGGCATCACTGACCACTGGTATAATGGGCCGACCCATAGCACGAGCAAGGCTGAGGCCAACAGGCGGGCCCGGGGAACGCAGAGGCTGACCGGTGGGGGCCACGGGACAGAGAGAGGGGAGGAGGGCGAAGCGGTGGCCGAACGTGGAGAAGACGCGAGGCATATGGCCAAGAGGGGACGCCGGAGGGGAAGAGGGAGAGGAGCTCACCGCGAACTCAGGGCGGGGGAAATCAGGGCGAGGGGCGAGGGATTTATAGGGGAACGGGGAGGAGAGAGAGAGGCAGGGGTGGCGAGCTCGTGGGGGCAACGGCGACGAGGCGGGGTGGGGCGGCATGGACACAGCGCGGTGTCGGCGGCAGGAGAGATGGAGGGAAACACAGGGGTTAGGGAGGGCTCGGGCAGCTCGAGGCTGCGCGAGGGCGGCAGAAAAGCCGAGCGGCGCGGGCGCGGTGCTGAAGGTGAGGGAGGAGGAGGCAGGGGTTGTCGGCGTGGACCGGGCCAAGGTGCGGGAAGACTGGGCCAGGGCGCAGGCCGAGGAGGGGAGTTGGGCCACGCGAGGGATGGCCGGGGGCGAGGCCTGGGGAAAAGAAGTGGGTCGAGGAGGAGGCAGGCGGGGCCAGAAAAGCTGAAAAGGGGAGGGGAGATGGATTCCAAAAGAAGAAAGCGGAAAACGGGGTTTTCAAATGAAAGCCAAATAAATAATTTTGAATTTTGAGGGTTATTTCACTTATCTTTCATTTATATAAGGACTAACTATTCAGGTGATTGAAGCCAAGGATCTTCCGGAGATTAGATTATAGGTCATTTGTAGAATTTTGTTGTCATTGATATTGGTGTACACTGTAATATATAATTTCTATATAGCATTTTTGTTAATGAATGGAAATGCGATCACTTTTCAATTCCGATTTTAATTAAATGTACCATTACTTGGTTTATGATCTCCTTTTGCGCTACTAAACTTTAGGGTTGTTTCATTATGGTTTATAAATATTGTGCATAAGTATATAATGATACAAACTCCCAATGTTTCAACACCAAATTTTATTGTGCAGATATACTAATAGTAAGATCTCAAAGATTTGATGTTCAAATAAATTTAGAGTGGTGATCTCAAAGAAAGTTATATGTAGCTTGTTATTCGTCTCATCTAAACTCACTAGGGCTAAATACTTCAATCACAAGTACGTTTTCATTGTCAAGTTCTAGTGATATGCTGATGAACACTCGTTGCATGCAAGAAGGAATTAAATGTTTGTCTCATTGAACAAAGCAATGTAAATGGAAAAAGGTCCATATGTTGTCTGTTTAAATTCCAGAGCAGTGGATACGGTGAATCTCCATTGAACAAACCTGAGATAGAGTGATTGTCATGGCAATGTATTTACATCCATCTGAATGATCTGAACTTTGTACTCAAGCTCAAAATGTTCAACATCTTTGCATGTGGAACTCTCCAGTTGGAAATGCTTGGGGCTATTCAATGATTGAAACTTGGCTTCACAGTTTTCTAGATGTGGAAGACTGGTAGTTCGCAACTTAAATAGGCCGCCTTTGAAGAGGGGCCTTTATCAATGGCTTTGTATAATAGGAACTAATTTGAATACAATAGGTATTCCGTTTTACCTAGGAACAGAACGTAAAAATATTTCCTGACTTGAATAAAATCTGGAGTTATGTTGTGTAAGTAAGCATGAATTTCTTATCATTCAATGAGTATCTTGTATTTCATAGAAATTGAAGGTTATATAATCCTTACGTAAGGCCAACCTATCCAACTTTTAGGCATTAGGATATGTTTAAAGAGAGATATAACCCTAGCTCGTGTGGAGGATTAGGAGGGGTGGAATGGGAGCTTTGGGAGGAGAAGGTCGTGAGGGGTTTTTTGTAAAACCGGGACAAAGGCGTGTGAGAAAAATACGAAAACGTCAAGAAGGCCTGCTTCAATCTCGCACGCCAATTACAGCTCGAATGGTCAAGATTGAGTATGTTCATATGTCTACAATTTATCTCTTGTCCATCCAATATGTTATGTGCTTGGTATTCGATGATGTATGCACTAGGCAGGGATTCAAATTTTATTTTGGATAAAATTTTGCCAGTGACCAAAATTCAAAATTTTGGCAAAATCTAGTTATTTCGGATGAAATCTGTTCAAAAATTTAAAAAAGCAAAATTCAAATCCGGAATTTTTTGGACCAAAATTTCTAAAATTTTGGCAAATTTCAACAACAACAACAACAACAAAGCCTTTTAGTCCCAAGCAAGTTGAGGTAGGCTAGAGTTGAAACCCAAAACAATCCGCTAACAAAGGGAGGAAGAGAGAGATGAGGAAGTAGAACAAAGCCTAAAACTATACCAAACATGGCATAAAGCCTAATTAAGGTTCAGGCACGTGGATAGCTACTTTCCACGCACTTCTATCCAAAGCCAACTCTTTCGATATATTCCACCCTTTTAAATCCCTTTTGATTGCCTCCTCCCAAGTCAAGTTTGGCCGGCCCCTACCTCTCTTCACATTATTATCGCGTCTTATGATGCCGCTATGCACTGGTGCCTCCGGAGGTCTCCGTTGTACATATCCAAACCATCTCAACCGGTGTTGTATAAGCTTTTCTTCAATTGGAGTTACCCCTAGCCGATCACGTATCTCGTCGTTTCAAACTCGGTCCAATCTTGTATGACCACAAATCCAACGCAGCATACGCATCTCTGCGACACTTAATTGCTGAACATGTCGTCTTTTAGTAGGCCAACATTCTACACCATACAACATCGCATGTCTAATAGCCGTCCTATAGAACTTGCCTTTTAGCTTCTGTGGTACCCTCTTGTCACATAGAACGCCAGATGCTTGACGCCATTTCATCCATCCCGCTTTAATTCTATGGCTAACATCTTCATCAATATCCCTATCTCTCTGTAGCATCGATCCCAAGTATCGAAAGGTATCCTTCTTGGGCACTACCTGACCTTCCAAACTCACATCTCCCTCCTCATGTCTAGTAGTACCAAAATCACATCTCATATACTCGGTTTTAGTCCTTCTAAGTCTAAAACCTTTCAACTCTAGGGTCTTCCGCCACAACTCTAGTTTCCTATTTACTCTTGCCGGCTTTCATCCACTAGAACTACATTGTCAGCAAAAAGCATACACCACGGGATATCTCCTTGAATATCCCTCGTGACCTCATCCATCACCAAGGCGAAGAGGTAAGTGCTCAGAGATGACCCTTGATGTAGTCCTATTTTAATCGAGAAGTCATCTGTGTCACCATCAATTATTCGAACACTAGTCACAACATTGTTGTACATGTCCTTGATGAGGGTAACATACTTTGTTGGCAAATTTCAACTGAAGGAAAAATAGTTCAAACAGAGTCCCTGACACATCAACAATATTCTCTAAAAATTTCAGTTAATTATCAAGTCTGAAGAATTTTTAAAAATTCGAACATTGCTACTGTCCTAATAAAATGCTGACCGGCAAATTTGAACCGAATAAAAAAATGGTACAAAACACATTAGAAAATTTTGATTTTTTTTAAGGTTCTGATGCATTATTAATGTTCTCATAAAATTTTCAGATAATGATCAAGCTTTACGAATTTTTGAAAATTTTACTGGCAAATTTGAGCAAAATGAATAATGGTCCAAACCATGTTAGAAAATTTTGAATTTTTTTTGGATGGTCATGATGTATCATTAATATTTATATAAAATTTGTATATGATTATAATTCTTAAATAATGTTTAAAAATTTTGACAGTGCTACATCTTGATAAAAGCCTAATGATTAATATATAGATTTGCTTTAGCAATCAAAAAAGGTTTAAAATTTTTGAGAATTTTACATAAGGGTGATAAAAGAAATTATTAAGATCTTATAAAATTTTGAATCATGATCACACACCAGTGAATTTATAAAATTTTTACAAGGTATTTATGTTCTTTCTCTTTTGATTTCGAAATATAATATAACAAATGAAGTTCAATGCTTACATAGATTTGATTGACAAAAAGAAAGTTGATTTTTTAAAAAAATTTATAAAATGATACTAAGGCAATTCTTAATCTCTCATAAAAATTTTAGATCATGATCACACACGAGAAATTTTATAAAATTCTGACAAGGTTCTTGTCCCAATTATGTTCATTCTATTTTTGATTTTTAAAGATAACAAATGAAGTTAAATTATTTTGAAAAAAATTTCTATATGATTCTACACTACTAAATATAGTATCATAATTTTTTTAGATCATTATCAAGCTTGTAAAATTTTATAAAAATCTGGTAGTATTTCAGCTAAAATTTTAAAATGTCTCAAAATTTTGATTTTTCAACAAATTTTTATAGAAGATGTCTTTCTTAAGGGTTATTGGATCAAATCCGGTCAAATCTGGCCTTAAAAGTTTAAAAACTAGCCAAAAATCATGGAATTTTTCCAAAAAAAGAAATCAATGTAGCAATTCCATTTTTTTTATCCGACCAGTAATTTGGATTTTGTGATAGCCCAAAATCCGAAATTTCAGCGAAAATTTGGTGAAATTTGTATCCCTGGCACTAGGGGACAAGTGCTTGTATACTCAGGAGGCTCCAGACTGGTAATCTGGGTTCTGACACCTACTATAGTCTTTTCTAATCGTTCTTATTCTTTACCATTGATTCCCCTAAGTCAAATACTTATCCCATCTAAATTGCAACATCTTTCTGAAGTTAAAGTGGAAAATCAGATCGATTTCATATAGAAAAGAAACCACAGTAAATCTGGACTTACTAAGTGGATCAACTTGTAAGCATACGACTATACACCAATCAGACATATATATATCTGGGCAGAAAATCAACAAAAAAGACAGAAGAAATAACTCTGCATCACGCATCATATCCCTCGCCGCGTGTTGTCACCGTCCAGGCTTCAGAATCTGTAGAACCACCTCACAAGACATCACCTGAACCGAGTCAATGTGACCACCCGCTGCCACTCTTCTTCCACAACGGCGACTGTCACCGAACCTCTCCTCGCATAGGGGCGTGCTACCATTCTCCATGGGCGGCCTCAACTGCAAGCGCCGCTCGTCCATCCTCATCACGCGCTGCACGCCGGCCGCTCCCAACCAACCTGGGGCCATGCCGCACCGCTGAGGAGGGAAGCTGCATTGGAGCGTGGAGCGTCGGGCCAGGCTGAAAATGCATGCGTTGGGCCATGCCGGGATGGCGATGCAGGCAACCATAATCTTGCATCGTTAGTGTGGGCTGGCTGGCTGGCTGATGCAGAGAACCAAACACACTTACATATATGATGCTACTACTGGTACCTGTCTTGAGAAATCGTAGTCCTCCCAACCACCATGCCAAATCTAGGGTATGGCACAGTTCAACCTGAAGTCTAACAGGAGCACAAATAACGGCTCAATTATCTCATAGGAAAATAATAAGAAAAATGGCCAGTTCGGCCTTAATTTGGGCCGTCCAAGTGGTATATCGAATCCAATTATATATGCATATTTTTCTTCTAGGAACGCAACGCTCTTTCGAGCACATTGTAGCGTGCAAGAAGGAATACTGCTGCAGTTTGTGTTCACTCAGATGGGCCATGGGCTCCTCTCTAAGCGTAACCATCTAAGAACTTCAGCCTATTGACTGTTGAGCCAAACAAAAAATTAGAAATATCATGGGCTGCATACGTTTTAACACTAAGACGCCCTTCCTCTTTGTTGTCATCTTAATTGAAACCAGTCAAATTCAGGATTAGAGGTATTAGAGGGATATATAGTCTTCCTTCTCTAGCTTTGGGCAGACAGAGCGAACAGATGTGTCTTGGGCTAGGTAAGAGAACAACAAAACAGGGGTGATAGGAGGCAAGCAGAACAGGCGAGGACGTGACAGAGCAGCACAGGTGCACCTGTGAGCTTCAGCTGGAGATGATATTTTTCATTTCATCCGCTGAGTTATTGCCATGTCATCATCCACGCCATTCGCCACTTGGCAAAACCAGTCTAGAGGGTATTTAGATGGTCACTTATCGTTTTACGGGGATAATGTATACCTGCTATTATACTTTAGGCCAGGGAGTTAAGTGGATCGACCAACCCACCACCATACCTCAGGGGATAAGTAGATTTTTTCCACAATATAATTCGACCCATCAAGAATTTTCTTGATGGTGTAGACGTTTATCTTTTCTACCGTTTAACATGGTAAATTCTAGCTTTTGAGAGCAAATATTGTGATTTCCCCCCCTATGTTTTAGCGATACAATAGAGAGATCAAGATACACTCAAGCACCGCCAACTTATATCCAAGTACATTTTTTTTTAGAAAGAGAAGATAGGAGCTCTGTCAAATGTATTAAAGAAAGGAGAAAGAATCAAAGAGTTTACAGAAGCCTAGAGCGGAGACGGAAAACATCATAACAAGAGCCTAAAACAACTTCAAAAGACGCAAAGCGACGACGTAAAACAACCTAGGCACCCCATATATCACTGCACCAAAAGGCGAGGGTGGAAGAAAACAACATGGAAAAGACAACAACCTGGTGCGACAAACCGCGCCACTTTAGGACATCGCGAAGGCCGCTCGACGGCTACGTACGTTGTGGGCGATGGCTCCAGCCACTTGCTACACCGTGCGATAAGAATTATTGAAAATCCTATTGTTCCTCTCTTTCCATATGTTCCAAAGACTATATGTGACTACCCCATCAAAGTCCCTTCGCTTGCGGTGAGGTACCAATAAGCGCACGCTTGCCCACCAAGCCGAGTTTCCTAGCTGTACCGTCGGTAGCTGTGTGGCGGACTGATCTATCTGCAAGAGCCGAAACACCACCCCCATACCTGTCTTGCAAATGGGCACAACAGCAAGAGGTGAAATGATGTTTCAGATTCGGATCCACAGAGAACGCATGTGATAGAATGTGGCCACCCCCTAGATGCGAGCCTGTCCGCAGTGAGAATTCTGTCCTGGATGAAGAGCCAAGCAAAGAACCTGCATTTTTCTTCCGAGGAAGTCTGCCAGATCATCCTATGAGTGTGATCAAAGGTGGACCCGACGAACTGGGCCGAGTAAGCTGAGCTTGCGGAGTACTCTCCTGTTGACGACCATTTCTAGGTTATGGTGTCCTCCACATGAGGACTCAGATGTACTTGCCGCAATGCGCGCCAAAGCCGGAAGAATTCCTATAGCTGTGTTTCATTTGAGATTCGACGTAGCGGTCGGATCCAATTTCCATGAGATAACACGTCCTTCATTGTCCATGTCTTTTTCCTGATTAATCTGTAGCATGATGGAGCCAGGTCCGCGGGTGATCTGCCTTGTAGCCATTTGGACTCCCAGAAGTTAGCCGTTTCGCCATCCCCTATTACAATGGAGGTACATGTGTTAAACAAGCCGTGGTTTGAGGTATCGCAGGGTAACGTCAAGCCTGCCCAAAGTTTGTGCTGCTTCCAAGCAAACCAGAGCCAGCGGATCCGAAGTGCCTGGCAAAATATGTCAAAGTCTTTTATTCCTAACCCCCCAGACTCTTTGATCGACAGACCTTCTTCCAGTTAACCAAACAGTGTCCCCCATTGCATTCGTGCTCGCCTTTCCAAAGGAAATTTTGATAAAGCCTGTCCAATTTCTTTATAACCCATCTGCTGATAGGAAAGATTGTTAGGTGGTAGACAGCTAAAGATGTGGGCACCGAGTTTATTAAAGTCAAATGAGCGGCCTTGGACAATAACTTCCCTTTTCTTTTTTTTTGAAGACGGCAACCGCCGTGATTATATTAGAAGACAAGAAAAAAGTTTAGAACAGGGAGATGATTACAAGGTGTGGAGATCACACCTAAAGAACCGGGGAAGGTGAAAAGAAGAGAAAAGGAGAAGAAAGAAGGAAGAAAGAAAGAAAAGGAGGGGGGAGGCCTTCACGGGAGGCTTGTGAGGAGAGACTGAATCTTCGTTGCTCCCGCGTTGGCCCAGGAGGTTGCTTCATCCTTGATTAGCCGAAAGATTTGGTCATGGGTTGCCCATTCCTGGCGGAAGACTCTATTATTACACTCCTTCCACCATTGCCAGCAGGTTAGAATGATGATTGATTTAAGACCTTTTCTATGCCCCGTACACGAAGATATGCGTTGCAGGCACCAGTGATGCAGATCGACGAAATGGTCCCATCGTCCTTTGGAGGGACGGACCGAATCAAGTTGCAACAGAGGCCCACAACCGATGAACTTCCTTGCAGTGGAGGAAGAGGTGGGGCATTGTCTCTAGGTTTTAATGACACATGTGGCAATCTCGATTTGGCCAACCCCTGAGTTGGAGTCGCTGCGCCGTCCAGAGACGGTTTTGTTGGGCAAGCCAGAAGAAGATTTTAATGCGCTGCGGGGCCCATGCGGACCAAATTGTGTCCTGAAAGCAGGTAGGAATGCTTCCATTGAATTGTAGTCGGTACACAGATCTGGCAGAGTATGTCCCTCCAGAAGTAGGGACCCACATGATCTCATCCTCCAGGTGCGTTTGGAGAGGAACCGATTGGATGATGGGCCATAGCGTAACGAATTCCACAAGGAGAGCCGGGGTGAGGTGATGACGGATGTCGCGGATCCAGTTGTTATTTAGAAGGGCGTTCGCAACTGATCTCGATTTTCGCCTAGCGTGGGCAGAGAGCTGCGGCGCAATCTCACAGGGCGCTCTTCCATCAAGCCATCTTGCGGTCCAGAAAGGGGTGAGTTGCCCATTTCCCACTACGAATCTAGTGGCGGTCATGAAAAGCTGCCAGTCCGTTTGGTCACAGGGAAATGCAAGACCGGTCCATGGCCTTTGCGGACTGGAAAACTTGTACCACAGCCATCGTAATCTAAGCGCTCGCGCAAGTCTGTCCAAATCAAGCACACCAAGACCCCCATAGATATGCGGGCGACAAACTTTTGGCCATTGCACCTTGCAGTTTCCACCGTGCGTTGGCCCATGCCCCGCCCAAAGGAACCTTCGCCTCAGTTTGTCAATGTCCTTTATGAATTTTTTTGGAGCCCTAAGCGTCGTGAGCACGTAGATTGGGATGGAGGTGAGCACTGATTTGACGAGCGTGAGTCGCCCGCCTATGGATAGGTGCTGTGACTGCCATCCCGCTAATCGCCGAGCGACCTTGTCCAAGATGGGCTGCAGATGGGCACGACGAAGCCGTCCAAGAACTAGGGGCATTCCCAAGTATCTGGTCGGAAATTGGGTGGTCACGCCCGAGAAAGGTTGGAGAATGGCCTGGATGTCGATGTTTTGGCACTGAATGGCGGTAATGGAGCTCTTCTGCATGTTGACGCGTAGGCCTGAGGCTTCTCCAAATCTTTGAAGGATGTGGATGATGGCTTGAAATTCCTCTCTAATAGGATTGAGGAAGATGACCGCGTCGTCGGCATAGAGTGATAGACGATGCGACGACGAGCAACCTGCCAGAGGTGACAGGATTCCATCCTCGGCAGCCTTGGCGAGGAGGTAGTGAAGCGTATCAATGGCGGGATGAAAAGGAAAGGCGAGAAGGGTCATACTGACGGAGGGCAGCGTTGGTGTAGGATTTGTGGCCCCGGGCACCCATTAAGCAACATTGTTGAGGAGGAGGTCGCGAGAAGGGTTGAGATCCATCGACGCCATTAGGGGCCGAAACCCCGTGCATGAAGGAGGTTTAAAAGGTATTCCCAGGATACCGAGTCGAAGGCTTTGGTGATGTCAAGCTTGAGCATGAGGACCGGGGTTCGTGTTCTGTTATAGTGGCGCGCGCGATTGCGGATGGCTAAAAAATTCTCCTGTATACATCGTCCTTTGATGAAAGCCGTTTGTGATGGTGATATGAGAGAGTCTATGCGGGAGGACAAAGCGACAAGCAAGCACTTTTGTCAGGATCTTTGAGACTGAGTGAATGAGGCTGATGGGCCGGAAGTCTCCAGGCGCACCCACTCCTTCTTTCTTTGGGACGAGCACAATTGAGGCGCAGTTTAAGAGTGCAAGGTTGTTTAAATGCCCGTTGTGGAGGGCGTGGAAGACCGCCATGATGTCAGGTTTAACTGTTTCCCAGCAGTGCTTATAGAAGGCTGCCGAGAACCCATCTGGCCCTGGCGCCTTGTTAGATGGCAGTAGATGGATTGCCCGCAGTACCTCTTCCTCTGTGAATGGGGCTTGAAGGTCATCCAGGGGAGCAGTGGGGAGATTGATGTTGGGCCAGCCAATGTCGTAGGAACGCACATTTTTCGTACCCAGGAGATGTTTGAAGTAGTCAAACAGGATGCGTTCTTTGTCCGAGTGGAGCGTGGCCATGCCCCATGGAGCCTGGAGGGACGAGATGAAATTCTTGCAGCGACGACCATTTGCCTTTAAGTGGAAAAAACGGGTATTTGCATCACCCTCCTTTAGCCAAGTTATCCTGGAGGACTGTCTTTTTCGCGCCCTTTCAACAAACGCCAGTCCCATCACCCTGATTTTGAGTGCGCGACGGAGCGACAACTCGTCAGGGGATAGTTGTCTGGACTCTTGGGCAACGTCCAGCCTAAGAACTAAGGCGTTGGCCATCAGGAATTGCTGTGAGGCATCGCTGAAGAGGGCTGAGCTCCACGCGAAGCGGGGATACCTGTTCGAAGCTTTTATAAACCTCTTAGAGGGGTCGGGTTGCGGAGGAGGCCCAGTCCACGCGTTCTGAACAACCTATTGGAAGCCCGGAAGACGCGTCCAGAAGCTCTCAAATTTGAAGGCCCAGGATTTGCGAACTCCGTTGTTGCATGCAAGTAGCAATGACAAATGGTCCGACATGGAAGAAGCTAAGGCTTGCAGCGTATGGTTTGAGAAGAGGACGTCCCATTCGTGATTGCAAAAAACCCTGTCGAGCTTAACTAAGGTGGGGTTTTGCCTGTCATTACTCCAAGTGAACCTTCTGTTCTGTAGAGGGATATCGCGCAACGCACATCAATCAATGACGGCACGGAACCGGCGCATGAGGCGATGGTTGATGTTTGAGTTGTTTTTGTCTCGAGCCTCATAGATGAGGTTGAAATCGCCATAGCGCTGGGATTGAGGTGCGAGGCGATTGCAATTAGCTCCTCCAAGAAAGCTGTCTTATCATGATCCGCAGAGGGGCCGTAGACCGTGGTGAGCAAGAAAGAGGTATCATCCGACAGAAGGGATATGGTTGCAGAGAGGGAGAAAACACTGGCAACAGGGTTCGAAATCCGAACTTTGCTCTCATCCCACAACAGAAGGATACCCCCTCTAGTGCCCTGCGCTGGGAGTAGGAAAAACGAGGAGAGATGCTGGCCGCCGATCTGGAGGATGTGGGAGAGGTCCGCACTTTGGAGCTTGGATTCTTGCAAGCAAACAATCGCGGGGCGGATGTCTTGCAAGGTCTGGCGAACCGTGGTCCGCCTGGCAAGGGCGTTGAGGCCGCGAACGTTCCAAGAGAGCACACAGCATTCAGACATAATTGAATTGAGGGCCACAGATGAACGGGGGGATGCATTGAAATTGGGTGACCATTGACATATTGTTCCAGGAGGCAACCAGCCCCATACATTTCATAGAAGACACGGCGACAGGACTAGTTTCACCAGGAGCCGCAGCAAGAGTAAACATAACAGTAGACATACGGGTAGACATCATGTGGCAGGGACGCAAAATAAGTAGGGCCAGTCGCAGCTGGCAAGGCCGAAACGAAGAGACAGTGGTCGGCACAAAAGACATGTTGAGACATAAAAAGCAATCGATCGGGGCTGCAAAGACTAGCCGGCAAAGAGGAGGCCCGAAGCAGAGGCGGTGGCCTGCGGCTGCTCATCCTCATGAAGCGGTTGGAGAGCTTTCATGAGCTCCAGGGTTGGCTCGTCGAGGCGGCAGATGACTTTAAGTGCTGCAATGGAGTCGGTGGAGAGAGGCTCGTCAAACATGGAGATGAACTTCTGCACGGCTTGAGGCGGGACCTTCTTTGCGGATGGAGAATGTGAGGCGAGACGGGTGCAAGCGGCTCTTGTGCCATCTTATTTGTTGGGACTCGAAAGCTTAGCGATAGCAAGCGCCGGCCGCCAAGCCGCCGCAGATGGGGCGCCACCCACTGGAGGGACCACACCAGATGGCGAGGGGAGCAGCGGCGGCACAAGCTGGGAGAAGACATTTTGCAGGAAATATTGCACATGGCGGTCGTCAGCATCAGTCAGAGCACCCTGGGCAGAAGAAGCTGCGATATCCGGGCAAGCATAAGCCGAGGCGTCGCCCGATTGCATCAAGGAGGGGGCGACGACGGATGCAGGAGCTATCGGAAGTGACGATTCGAGCAGCATGGGGTCGGACCAAAGGGCCAGCCTGACGGTCTCCTCCAGAACCCGGGTGGGGATAGCCAGGAGGGCGAAGCCCGCGTCGTGAAGCTGAGGGCCACCTACCAGGGGCGGAGATGAGGTGTCCATAGGCACAGGCACAGCAGATGACGCCTCGGCGGATGGAGCAGTAGACGACAACATCATCAGTGGGGAGTTTGAGCGGGGCGAGCCCAGGCGGTGAAGTCTTCCCGACGAGGGGGCAAGTCCGCAAGTGAGCCGAAGGCGCACGGGAGACCTGGAGCGGAGGCGTTCAGCCGGGAGGTGACCAGCGTCCCAGGCCACCGTGCGGCGGCGAGGAGAGCGGGAGCGGCGGTCGCCCTGCTGGCGGGAGCGTCGGTCGTCCTGCTGACGGCCGGCAGGGGAGCGACGCAATCGGTTGCGGCTGGAGGAACGAGGGTGGTCATGGTGATCGCGGCGCCCTCAGTGGCGGTCATGGCGCCCCTGATCATCATCGTCGTCTGGCCGGTCCCCCCCGTGGGGGCCCCCCAGGCGACAGCGGTCAGCAAGGCGACGAGGTTGGCGCAACGGAGCGCAGCCGTCAACCACACCAAGGGTCCAGTCGAAGGAGCAGGGGACCGGCCACTGGTGGCCCGGCGTGCGGAGGTGAGGCGAGAAATCTTCAGTGGCGTCGAGGTGCACCAGGACAGAATGTGAGGAACCTTCAGGCGGATCAGAGCGGGGAGAAGAGTCACCCCGAGAATCTTGCGAAGAACGCGGCGGCCTTCCACAGCGGTTCTCGGGGAAAACCGAGACTACAAGGGATTTGGGGACGGCATCTGGGCTATGAACCCAGACCCATACCCAGAAGAGGTTTGTGGCTTCACGCTGGCGCGACTGGCGGTCAATGCGATCGAAACAGCACCAGCCCCGAAGCAATTCCGAGGCCGCACTGGAATTCCACGCATTGAGGGGGAGCCCTTCAAGGCCCAGGCGTGCACGCACAAAGAGCTTGGAGGAAGCCGCTGCAGCGTCCGGGATCCATGGGAGGATCTCGTAGCTGCAGCCGCCAAAGTCGATGAGCTTCGCGCGGACAGCGGCATTGCGCTGAGCCGGGTAGTCGAACTGCGCCAAGAAATCTTCAGGCCAGTGGCGAGTGACGCGCATGTCCACCCAAGGGATGGCAACCTTGGTCTCGATGGCCTTTGCCGCCTTGTACGTGTTGGAGGTGTTGGAAGGGGTCCTGTCGCCGGTGACATTGAGGAGAAAACCACCGGGCCGAAGCTTTCCCGCCTCGTCGTCCATGGCTTTCTGGTCGCGGAGAAAGTGCAGAGGCAAGCGCGCACGGCGGTTCAGGGAGGTCGTCGTGGCTCATGAAGCGTAAGAGGACGCCATGATCGGAACCTGGCGCCAAGACGGCGGGGGGAGGCCAGCGCCAAGACGCTGTCGCTACTACGCAAGCAGGACATCTGAAAGGGTCTCGCAGAGAGAAACTTTGTGGTCCGGGCGAGGCAACGGAAGCATTTCTTGAAAACCGCGCCCGATCAAGGTTTAAAGCCCGTCGATTTGGAGCAGCAGGCAAGGCGGTCGGTGAGGGGCGATTAAGGCGCGTTGAATGCCCAACAGGAGTGGCTTTAGGAAGCTTTCTCCACCAGAACTTTGGGCGCACCGTCGCGAGGCTCGAGACCAGCGTAAGGACCGCACGGCGCAAGACACTACTACTGAATATGTCATCACTCGCCGGTTCGTCACGCCATTATTGCGGTTATGGGCGCCGGCGATCATTGGTCGGCGATGATATTGGGGTTATCGCTGCCGAAAGCAACCGGCAATGATAATAGATATCCTCGCGGTTCATTATACAACCGGCGATGATATTAGACTATCTCTGCCGGTTTACACTAGCATCCCAGATGATACTCAACTATCTCTGCGGTTCAACCTAGAATCGGCGAGTGATATATGTATATCTCTGCGGTTTATCTGATTTAACCGACGGTGATCGTGTATATCCTTGCCGGTTCCTAAACTAACCAAGAATGACAATTGATTCGAAAAAATTTGTAGATGTACTTCATAGATTACTCTACCTATGTATAAAATTGCGGTTCAAATTCAATACATATGAGGACTTACAAAAAGATCTATGAAGTACATCTACAAATTTTTTCGAGTTTTCGTGACTTTTATTAGTTGGTGTGCACGATGTGTACACGGAAGGCTGTGTGCACATGATATGTTGCCTTCAAATATATAGTATATGAAGCGTCGTTAGATCATAATTAAAATATATTAAAGCATCACAATATTTAGTTTTTTACAATTAATAGTCTGTTCACAAATGTAGTGTGAGTACATCTCGTTCACTTTAGATCGTAGCTTCCGTCGTGGAACTCGCCCTTTGGATCGATGACATGTTCGTCAATGAATCCAGCGATATGCTCTTGAATTGCTAAAATTTCTTTCGACAGTAACTGATTGGTTCTCAGCTTGAAGCGCTGTTATTGAAGAAAAGAGAAATTTAATTAATGATGATAGATGTTAAATGAAAGAAAAGTAGGCATGAATGTGTAATTATATACCATGTCTTCGTTATAGCCGACAGTCTTCGTGACAATTGCATGTAAATTTGTACATACGTAGTATGCGATAAACTATTTCCGGGTCTGTCTCATGCATGGAAAGTCTGTTATTACTTTGAAAGTTGTCTGTAGGGAAGATGCGGACCACCTTTCTTGCAATACCGTGTGAATGCGCCTGTGAATGATTTTAAATAGTAATTAACCTTAAATACAATAGAATAAAATATTACTAGAGCAATAGCATAACGATCGAGTTTACTGTTCATCATCTTCCAAAAATTATGTTCATACTCACGAAGTTCTTTTCTCAACGAGTCCAAGACATAAACCCCGCTAGCTTCTAACTCGATGACGAGGAGGACCCAAATGATAACTAGACATATATGTTAACACGACCTATTAGTCCCACACCGTGTCACGCAAAAATAGTAAAACAATATTAGAAGTAGGGTAATACGTACTGAAAGTTATAGGGTACAAGTACGGAGGTTTTCTTTCTCAGCTTGAAGAAAGTCTTAAATAAATAGTCTTCAACAAACTTTGGGTTATCACGGACGAGTGTCTCGTTAACAAGCCCCGGATCGAGAAATCCTAAATCTTCATCCTTATTTTTTGCACATAACTGTATCTCCATTCTACATATGTAAAAAAGAAGTTAGACATACAGTTGAACGGTAGAAGAATATACAATAATATAAATAGAGACTTACAAAGTCCACAGTCTGACCAGTGACGCGTCCAGAGCATCTGGCCGGTACAACATATACAATTCGCAGAACTCTAACCAGAACATGCCATCCCCATTGTGAAAATCCGAATCTTTGTATTTCACTGGGATCGCCCACATACCCTCTTGGCACTGCTGCATGTAATACTGATGGACGCGCCGCAATTTTGTTGTTAGGTTCTCTAAATCTTTTGGGGGAGCCATCGGTTGCCCCTTAATGTACTTCCAGCTTAGACCTAGCTCGTAATTACGACGTTGTTCAGCAGCATCTTTTTGAGCTTGCGACATCGACGCCTCAGCACTAGCCATCTTCAAGTTTTGCTTTCTAGAGATGCGCTCGTAGTCCGACATTTCGAAGGTTGAAGCCCACTGTCTCTTTGGCTTTTGCCATACTCAAGAAAAAACTCCTGCGCATTAGCATCGACTTTAGTCTTCTCGGGTGATGGCACCTTTTGGAAGTGAGATGTTACCTCGGCCTTCGTTTGCTCTTTGCGTTCTTCTTGATCATATCGGCCGGTAATTTCTTACGAGGTCGTCTTTGCCTTCCACAGATGACCGAGATTTGGTACAAGACGATGCGGACTTCGAGATGGTGCCGATGTTCGACTCTTCTTATGTGCCTACCGAGGAGTTGGACTTTTCCTGGCTGGTGCCGGAGGAGGAGTTGGACTTTTTCTGGATGGTGCCGGCGGAGGAGTTGGACTTTTCCTGGCTGGTGCCGGCGGAGGAGTTGGTCCTTTTGTGGATGGTGCCGGCGGAGGAGTTGGACTTGTCCTAACTGGTGCCGGCGGAGGAGTTGCACTTTTCGTAGGCGACAGGTCTGCGTGTGGAGAGTGCGGCTCATCATCATCGTCGTCGTTGTCGTCCTCATCGTCCGAGCCGAACATAATCAAGCTCTTGCGCCACGCGAGGAAGCCATGCACGTTTTCTCCAAGTTTGTTTTTTCCGTCCTCGCCAGGAATCTCTACCTCCATTTTGCGATATTGTCGGACTACACCGTCTACTTCGACCTGGCGAATCCCGGTGATAGGCGGCGGTCAGCGTAACCTCGCGAGGAGGCGCATGGCCAAGCCCCGCCATCGGCCACCTTGATGGTAATGCCATGTCGCGGACAAATGCGACTTGCACGGTGTCGGTTCGTGATGTCATCCATCGAAAATGGAGTCGATGCTCTCCGGAATCGTTGTGGATCTTGCTGCTGCTTAAGAACACCGTGGATCGAGGTTCCGAGGGTCGTCATCGAGTGGCGGTCGTGAGTGAGAGCTTCTGTCTCGCTTGCTCCACAACTTGATCCCGCTCTCTCTTCATCTAGCGCTCTTGCCACAAACAAGTTGTATTGACGTTGCGGTTCATCTTCTCTTAGTCTTTTCGACCGCTTGTCGACGATCGTCACCGGAAGCCTTCTTTCCACGGCACCAAACCAACTCCTCGGGTGCGCCAGGATGCTCCTTGTTACCCGGTAACGATCGACTCATCATTCTCCTTTGTGGCTTGAAAAGCCCTTGGGAAGACTCCACGTGAGCATCGATATTTTCTGCGACACCTCCGGGCTCTATCGCTCCTGAAGCTCAAGCTGCCATCTTCTGAGACAGAAGCCCCCCTCCCAAACAACCAGTGCTTTGATCGTGCAGTGAACTCGGCCGTCGCAGGAGTAACGCCCTTGAGGATTAGCTCTTGTTCGCGGCTATCCCATGCAGTATTTTCTTCACGAGCCACCGATTGCCTAGTGTGTGAGGGTACATATTCTTATCGCGTTAGCCTTGTTCTTCTCGACTCCTTTATGCTGGCTTCTTGAAATTCTCAGACTCCACAAAGTCCTTCCAAAATTCCCTTATCTTTGGAAACGTGTTAAAATTTGGCGTGACATTCTTCTTCACATAGTTCTTATTCGGGTGAGTCTTCCAATTCTTCCAGCATGTGCACATGATACTTAGTGCACGTTTCTTTGCAACCAACTCGACCCTTGGGGAAATGGAATACGTGTTGTAGCTTGCCCCATAGCGAGTCCTTCAGTCATCGAACCACCCATCGATCACCTTCGCGCCGGTCAATGATCTATAGTGATGGGCACGTTATCCCTAGCAAGTACTCCGCAGTCGTGTCTGTCTGGCGCCAACGATCTGCGGTATAGCGAGTTCCCGACTTCCGAAAGTGGAGTATGTTGTGAACGCATCTCGGCATCTTGCTCGGCCACGACCTGCTTGCGCGGCTTTGTTCACCGACGCTTGAGCCTACAATTGGATATTGTTATTAGTCGTATGACCCTACAATATTTTGGGAATCACAACGTACTAATACTTTACCTCGCCCATGTTAGTCGCGTCAGCTTGGTCCATGGCAGTGGCGTCAGCTTGGCCCATAGCAGGGGCGTCAGTTTGGTCCATGGCTGTGGCGTCAGGTTGCTCCATATCAATATCCTCAGTAGGTTCAAGTAGCCACTTGGGCTACCCACTCCTACTTCGTCTACATTCGAGGGCCGAACTCCTCTCGCACTTGTCCCGATTCGAGGCCATTCCTAGCAATCCAAAATGTGCACATGTAACTTTAAAATGATACTTATACATGAGAAAAAATCACATGATACATATACATCTCGAAATGAAAAAATAATATGAAAAATTCATATATTCTTAAGAATATATTCCACACTAAAATGATTTTAAAATGAATAATTTCTATGTTCTATGAAGCATGGATGTCACGATGAAATTTTTCAGAGAAGGAAGCCATGAGGACATGCTAAGCAGAAATGATCAATGAAGAAGAGTCTTCTTTCGCGGAGGAAGTCTATAGGCTTCCAAGGGTCCTCTTCTTCATTGATCATGGAGTCTGCGTGAACTTTTCCAAGTCCATTTCATGTTCTAGCATGTCTCCTCATGGCTTCCTTCATTGGAAAAGACGCCATTCGTGACACCCATGATCAATTTTGAACTTGCAGGGCTTATTTTTTTAAACACATACATTTTTGGTCAACAAAATATACATACACATAAAATTAGGATCAAATTCATTATATATCGAGAGTTACAAACAAGAGAAAATTCTAGCAAGTTTAAACTCTATAAACTTGTCGACTTTTCTCTTTTTGTAACTCTCAGATATAATGAATCTTGAAATTTCATACAACCGCTTACTATTACAATTAGTGGCACAACTATTAACTAAATGAACTACAACTACTTACTATTACAATTAGTGGCACAAAACAAATATTTACAACACATGTATACATCTTTCTGAAACAAATATTTACAACACATGTATACATCTTTCAAGAAGATATACAAAGCACCAAATTGAAGTTTACTTTTGGCTGCAATATAAATAACCACAGAGCAAAATGATCAAAAGCAGCACATGTGCGATGTGAATTCACAAGGCAACTAGCATAAAGCTCAACTTGTTTATTTTGAGTGTTCTCAGATGTCGGGTTGCCCAAAGGCCCTCCTCGCCACAAGGGACGAGTAATAGACTAATTTGTGACAACCTTACCTTAGTAATAATTGTTAGTCTTCCATAGCATGTAGCTATCCATGAACACATAATGGCCAACAAAAGGTAATCCGATGAGACCGACAAAAAATAATATCCAATTATATGACATCATATTACACTAGATTAATTACACTTCTCTCATCAAAAATGTGTTTGTGATTGTATTAATACAAATGTTTTTTATCACAATACATCTTTTGAACCGAACCACTAAAACAATGGAATAACATACTCATGGGATTAAACCAACAATCCCTTCAAAAGAGCATGTGCAAATTACTAATTTTTTCACACATAAACAAGAAGCGAAAGTCTTGACAAGCGAGAAAGGAACCAGATTTTTATGATGCTAAGGCAAATGTGGTACTTGAGACATGCTTCTCCAATGCACATACTAATAGATTAGGCATATTATATCCATTATAAGCATTAGATAACATACTAAAGGTTTCCTTTACATTAATGCCACATTATCCTCCATATTAACAACATAATATTACACTAGATAAATAGCACATTGCACACTCGGGAATGGTGTACTATAAGTCCATAAGTAGGTCTTTCAAGGATGTAAATCTAATTATTTTGTGTAAGCTCATCTAGCATAGAACCATCCTTCATCTTATTCAAGGAAATGTTACCAAACAACCAAAAGCAACAACCAAATATAGGATATCTATCAATAGGGTGAAACATATCAACAAAGCCATAAGAAAAATATGGAAATACAAGTGGCGCCTCAAATTTATTAGCTAGAAATATCATTTGCATTAATAGGAGATACTCAAATTTATTAGCTAGAACTATCATTTGCATTAATAGGAGATACTCAACTTTATTAGCTAGAACTATCATTTTTTGTCGGTCTCATCGGATTACATTGGTATTAAACAGTTCGCGAAAGAACTAGAATATATTAATCGAATCGAGCAAATATCAAACTAATCAGAATTAATGAGTAAGTATCGATTCAGATTCAAACTAATCAAGTCTGCGCAAGACACAAAGTGTCACCGGTGACAGACTCTAATAGCATCGAACACAGAGCTAGCATAACAAGTCCGATGAGAAAATATGATTGAGAAAATAACAGTCTACAGCTCAAGGCCTAAAACAGAGAGATAAATGTTACGGTCATACTTTTACCCTAGTTCATCACAGAGCAACAAACAGCTTTGAAAATCTGAGATTAGTTGTCACAAATTGTCTATTGCAGTCCCAAATCCTCATGAACACTATACCCACATGCTAGGTCCCCAAGCCAAATGAATTGATGGCCCTTAACATCTGCACATGCACATCTGAAACATTCACAATCACATTCACAATCACATGCACATGCACATTCACATTCACATTCACATCTCGCACATTCACATCTGCACAACCACATTCGCACATCGCAAGAGCAGCATTTCAAGGCGACGAGCGGAGACAGTGGGGAGGTCGAGGCGACGGCGGGGAGACGGTGGGAGGTGAAGGCGGCGATGGGGAGGAGACGCGGCCGCCCCGAAGTCGAGGTCAGTGTGGCTCGAGGCGAAGCGAGGCGACGGCGGCCGAAGTCGAGGCGGCGGCGGGGAGCTCGACGCAACCGACGGCGTGGGCGAGGCGCATGGCAAGCGCTGGGAGCTCAGAGGCGACGGCCAAAATCGAGAGGAGGGCGCGGGCTAGGGCTAAGGTAAATGAGAGGAAGACGCGGCGTTTCTATTTATAGTGGTGGAATATCACTGCCGGTTGGTCATACCAACCGGCAGTGATAGTATATCACTGCCGGTCCATTGTACAACCGGCAGTGATAGTGGAATACTACTGCCGGTCCATTGTACAACCGGCAGTGATAGTGGAATACTACTGCCGGTCCATTGTACAACCGGCAGTGATAAGCTCTTTGCCCATATTCTGTTAAAATTTGTCTTTTTTATTACTCTTAATATAGGACGAATTTGATCATGAAATTTTATATGTAGATGGGGTAAGATGAGATGTACATCCATGATTTTGTTTCAGAATTTTTGGAAACTTTTCTTAGTTGGATTGCACGGTGATTGCACCAAATGCTTTTCAAATTCGAACAAATTCAAGTGCGGTCAAAATCACAAAAATCCAAATGCAGTAAAACTTTCAATTTGATCAAAAGAAAGCATAACCTCAATTTCCATTATTGCATATATTACATTAATTGTTACATATGAGAAAATAAACATGTCGTTCATACAAAAGAAAGCATACATTTCATTACTACAACTAAGCTACGACTCGACCTTCGTTATGATCGCGCGTATGTATGTAGCCGTCCTTTGTCTTCCATGGTACTTAGGTCAACGTCCTCTCCAAAAGGGGAAGCTCATCGAATTGGTTGTACTCTTCCTCGTCGACAACATTCTCAACTCCGACAATCCTTCTTTTTCCTTGAATAACCACGTGGCGCTCCTTGTTAGCCGGGTCAGTTACAAAGAAGATTTGTGTCATAGAATTAGCAAGTACGAATGGTTCTTCTCTGATCCGACGAGTTTGAGGTCCACGGTAGTGATGCCGATTTGTCGATATTCACGCCACGAAGTCGACCCATTGGCACCGAAGAGAGGGACCTTCAAAGGACCATAGTCAAGCTCCCAAATCTCTTCTATGAATCCGTAGTAGGTTTGCCTATTTCCATTGCTGTCATAGGCATCTATACGGATACCGCTATTTTGATTGGTGCTCTTTTTATCTTGCGCTCTTGTATAAAATGTAAAACCATTTATGTCGATCCTTGAATGTCCGAATTGTAGTTGACGGTCCCCTCGAGCCAACAATTTCAAGCGAGTGCGATCTGTCTCCAGACGCATCATGTGTCTACACAACCAATCGCCGAAATTATCTCTGTGCTCTCTCGCGAGCCAACCCTCGACCTCCACGGGTTTGTTTTGGATAGCACGTTCTTGTGCATGTCGACATATGGGGCCACCACAACCGATTGTCCCAAACTGCGAAATGTGCTTGTGTAAATGTAGCTAGATTGCTAGTACGCATCGATTTCTCGCCTAGTGTCCCTTTCCTCGTAGCCTTCCCTCATGCCGAGATCTGAGGCACACCAATCGGTTTGAGATCCATATAATCGACCGAGAACTCAATGACCTCCTCGGTTCCCTGACCATCGGCAATGCTGACCTTCCTACGATTTGATTCTGAACATATTTCTTTATAACCCCATGAATCTCTCGAAGGGTACATCCGATGTAGAAATACGGGACCAAGAATTCAGTATCTCTTTCACAATGTGAACAATGAGATGGACCATAATATCAAAAAATATGGAGGAAACACATCTCAAGCACGCACGCAGTGTGAACCACGCCTTCTGCGCCTTGTCTAGTATTAATGGATCGATGGCCTTCGTGAAATCGCGTTGAAGAATGAACACAACTTGATAATTGGGTCTCGGACTTTCTCTGCGTAACCCCCTAATTGCAATTGGAAGCATCTATGTCATCATCACGTGGCAATCGTGAGACTTCATACCAATTAACTTTAAGTCTTTCATTGAGACTAGTCTCTTTATGTTAGTAGAGTAACCAGACGGAACTTTGATTCCGTGCAAGCATTCGCAAACGCTAATTTTCTCTTTCTTGCTCAAAGTGTAGCAGGCTGCGGGAAGGTACTTTTTGCTGTATCCATTTCTTCGTGATGCGCTCCTTCCTCGATTTCATATCTTCGAGGTCCATCCTTGCTTGAAGTGTATCTTTCGTTTTGCGGTATGTCCAAGAAGATACCAAGCAAGCTATCACACACGTTCTTCTCTATGTGCATGACGTCGATTGCGGTCGAACTTCCAGTCTGCCGCCAATAAGATAGGATCCAAAATATTGATTTCTTTTTCCACAAAGGAGCCTTATCCCGGAAGTCGGAATAGATGTCTTCGCCGCTCCTTTCCGTGAATAATTGTAAGGTCCTTTACAATGAAAATATCTGTTTCTACCGATCGATTCTGAGCTAATGCGATCTCCTTTGTCCCGTCAAAAGCTCTCTTATTATTGCGGTATGGGTGATCCTTACGGAGGAACCTACGATGCCGCATGTAAGCCATTTTTATTGTTCTTCACCAACGGCTAGTCAGATCATCCGAACCTTTGGGCGATCCGTTGAAGCCTTTTGTCGTCCGCCCGACAGTTGCCAAGAGCAGGATAATCATTAATGGTTACAAACAATAATGCCCGTAGGATAAAGTTTTCTCTTTTATACTCATCCCATACCGCACACCATCGGTCCACAATATTAGAAGATCTTCAACCAATGGTTTGAGGTACACATCGATATCATTGCCGGGTTGCTGGGCCCTTGGATCAATAGTGGCATCATAATGTACTTTCGCTTCATGCAAAGCCAAGGAGGAAGGTTGTAGATGCATAAAGTCACCGCCAAGTCTTTGTGGACGACTACTCATGTTGCCAAAAGGATTCATCCCATCCGTACTCAACCCGAACCTTATATTCTCACATCATATGCAAAGCGCTTCTTATATTTTCGTCGATGTTCCTCCATTGCACGTAAGAATCAGGTGTCCGAGCATTCCATCCTTCTTACGCTCTTGGCGTGCCATCGTAGCAATTGGGCATGCCTTTTGTTCGCAAACAATCGCTTCAGACGGGATTATAGGAAATACCACACCACCTTACGGGACACCTCTTCTTCTACGCCTCACCCCGACATCTTCGTTCTCGATATCGGCGTCGTTGTTCTTATACCGCTTTGCTTTGCAAACAACACAGCATCCATGTTCCGCAAACTTATTGCGATACAATATGCAATCGTTTGGACATACGTGTATTCTTTGTACTTCCGGTCCCAACGGGCGGACAACTGCTTGGCTCGGCACGTAGTTGAAGGCAACACGTTACCCTCCGAAGCAAGTCCCCAAGAGACATAACATTTCAAGAAAGCTCTTATCGGACCAACCATTGCTTGCCTTCAATCGCAGAGTGAAAGCACGGTATGTAGCTTTACGGCTCCTCCTGCACCGGGTACAATGGCGTTGTAGAGTCTTCTACCATCTGTTGGAACTTTTGAAACTCCCTTTCACTCGTGAAGTCCCCTCCCCATCACGCAAGCATTTGATCTAGATCATCTTCGTGGGTATCAATGAACGATCTTCCACCGCCGTCATATCGTTGTCTCCGTCATCTCCATCAATGTGTTGCCCTTCATGTACAATATCATCTTCATCAATGTGTTGCCCTTCATGTACAATATCATCTTCACCGTGCTCACTCCAACGGTATAGCCACCTTGAAACCCCTTCAAGTAAGTGTGCACGATCGACTCTATGTTACAAAACATCTTCTCATTTTTGCAATCAACGCATGGACAACACATATAGTCCGCCAGTTTTCGACTTGTGTGCCGCACCGCATTCGTAAAAACAAGTCACACCATTAAAGAACTCGCACCACGACGGTCCGTGTCATACATCCACCTTCGGTCCATCTACGATTAATTATATCAAACTACATTTCAAGATATGAACAAACGATATCAAAATAATTTATTCTTTATAGTAGTCATGCATTGCTAATTAATTAAAACGATAAACACATTATAAGCACATAACGCAAATAACAATATAATTGTAAATGATTAGTTTTACAAATACATCTAGCAATTTTGCCTATATAATACATCAAACCTTTTTCACTATTCAAATATCCATCTAGCATTTTTTAATTATTTAGAAGATTTCTTCATTTCATTTTGTTATGTAGCGCTAGCTATTAAATTAAATTAATCTACAACAAATTAACAAGCATATAATTGAATATAAGGATATATTTCTAAATAATTATTTATGTTCCAACTTTCATTATTGCAAAATCCATCTACCATTTCCCATTATTTAAATATTCAACTAGCAATTCTCACTATTTATAATTGATCATCTAGCAATCTTTACTATTAAAAATCCATATAACAAATTTTCATTAATTAAATTAATTACAATTATGCATAATTGTCCATCTAGCAATTTTATTACTTAAACATCCACTACATCACTAAAATGGATATGAATTTATGTAAATAACAATATATAATTGTAAATGATTAGTTTTACAAATACATCTAGCAATTTTGCCTATATAATACATCAAACCTTTTCACTATTCAAATATCCATCTAGCATTTTTTAATTATTTAGAAGATTTCTTCATTTCATTTTGTTATGTAGCGCTAGCTATTAAATTAAATTAATCTACAACAAATTAACAAGCATATAATTGAATATAAGGATATATTTCTAAATAATTATTTATGTTCCAACTTTCATTATTGCAAAATCCATCTACCATTTCCCATTATTTAAATATTCAACTAGCAATTCTCACTATTTATAATTGATCATCTAGCAATCTTTACTATTAAAAATCCATATAACAAATTTTCATTAATTAAATTAATTACAATTATGCATAATTGTCCATCTAGCAATTTTATTACTTAAACATCCACTACATCACTAAAATGGATATGAATTTATCTGCAAATAACAATATATAATTGTAAATGATTAGTTTTACAAATACATCTAGCAATTTGCCTATATAATACATCAAACCTTTTTCACTATTTAAATATCCATCTAGCATTTTTAATTATTTAGAAGATTTCTTCATTTCATTTTGTTATGTAGCGCTAGCTATTAAATTAAATTAATCTACAACAAACAAGCATATAATTGAATATAAGGATATATTTCTAAATAATTATTTATGTTCCAACTTTCATTATTGCAAAATCCATCTACCATTTCCCATTATTTAAATATTCAACTAGCAATTCTCACTATTTATAATTGTAATACTGCAAAAATCGTTTTCCTGGGTTTTTCTTTGGCCGGAATTGTTTTCATTTTCTTGATTCAAGGATTTATTTGGGAGAAACGTTTTGTCGCCTCGCAGTTTACTAAAGGTTTTGAGTTTTCCTTGAAATACTTATCGGGATGGGTGTTTTCTCCCTGTCGTTTAGTTTGGCGGCAAATTTTGTTTTTCTTGTTAACTGTCGTTTCGCGCCAAGAATTGAAATTAGTTGATTAGCTTCAAGGGCTTAAAGTTAGACTTTGGTTTCTAGGGGGGGTTTCTAGAAATTTTCCCTCCCTCACCTAACCTCTCTCTCTCCCTTATTTGAGTGGCTGTCATTGCTTGGAGGCCAGCCATTTGCCGATTTTTTTTTCTTTCTTCTCAGGTCGGGCGCTTGCTCTCTTCTCCCTGGCGATTTCTCTTTTCCTGGTGCTTCCTCACCGCTGCTCCAGCTCCCCACCGACTTCCTGGCGCCTCCTCTCCAAAGAAGAAGCAAGAAGACGAGAGCAAGATTTGACCACAGTGGCGGCGCCCTGCAGCCATGGTGGCGGCGCCCTGCCGCCCTTGGTGGCCGGCGCCTGAGCCTCTCCCGGCTCCGGCGACTTCAAGAAGAAGAAGAATGGCGCCTCTGACCTCTCCCCACCTCCCTTTCCTCCTTGAGCAAGAAATCGAGGTAAAACCCTAGGTGGTGAACCTCCATTTGGCTTGCATACAAGGTGTTTGTGCTATTGCTTAGCTAGGATCCTGATTTTTGTGATGTAGGAGGTTGGGGAATGGAGAGACTGGAGTAGTTGGGAATTTCTGCTTCAGGCAGATTTTCGTCCTCAGTTAGAACTGCTAATGAAAAATTCTGCAAGCGTTTCCTGGGGGTTTGGCTATAACGAAAGTTGTAGATAATCGAATTACCTTTCAATAGAGACTGAAATCGCTAATTTTCGTTTAGCCGTTTGAAAGTTATGGCATTTTTCGTGAGGGCTGTCCAGAGTAAGTCGCGTAATCTGTATCCTCTGTTCGTCTTCGATCTGGGAGCAGAGGGTAAGTTGGCTGAGCGAGCGGCTGTGATATATGCGTAGTTTATCTCCTCATGGTCGTTTCAAGTGCAAGAACGCAAAAATCCGATGAGCCAATCAAAAGTTACGCCATTTGGAAGTTTTGTCCCGAAGCTGGGAATTTCAGCGAGCTCAGTTTCTCGGCTGAACTTTAGTGTGTGATTTGGTGGCCTTCGTGGCATCTCTCGCATGAGTGGCCATGGCGTAGCTGTAGATTAGCCTCTTATGGTTAAATAGAGGTAAGGATCCCATTTTTCGGCTAAACCAATTAGGAGTTAGGCTCTTTAGAGCGCTGCTGTCCCGGTTAAGCAGATTTATGTTTTTCGGGTTTGGGAATGGATCGTAGGATCGAAGTCGATATAAGTCTTGTGTTTGTTTTGTTGGTATGTTTTGAGTAAAATGTATTTATTTGCAGGTGATGTGACCCCAGGTGTGGCATCAACCTCTCGCCACTCTAGTTCGAGAAGTTAAAGGCAAGTGCATACCCTAGATTGCGGCTAGGAGGATTAAACGGTTGTTTGCTCTTAACGTAAGTAATTGTCGATGCATACGCAAGAGGTAAGCCTTGCTTGGCTATAACTAGAAAGTGCTCCCTCTTATGAAAATGTCTATGATGATTAAAAGTTTAAGGGAATTGATGCAACTACACCGTGTTATTGAGTGTGGATGTGTGTTCATATGTGATGCTCCTTAGTTTAATTGATTGCTCTGTTAATTAGATGAACTCTAAGTGAGACCGAGCTTTTAGTAAGGTTGATTATAGTGAGTAGATTGTTCGAGTGATTGGGACTAACATGGGTTTGGTTCAAACGGTTAAGTCCTTTATAAAGATAGTACGTGAGCATTTAACTGCAAGTGTATTGTGTGAACTTGGTTCGGTGGCTGTAGGATGTGGTTGAATGATAGAAACGCTGTCATGAGTTGCCATGCCTTATGGTTGAATCTGCTTGTACAATTACCGCTAGTGACTTAGGAATGTGAGAATTAGCTATGTGTGTGTATGTGGATATGATATGTTTGTGTATGCATTGAATGAAAAGTTGCATTTCATTCATGAAAATTGCATTTGTGCATTCATAATGGAAGGGACGACCCATCCGATCTTGGGCCTCTGTGTTCACACGTAGTGAACACGAAAGTCCTATTTCGTAGTCCCATTCATCGAGGTGAATGGGAGCGAGACAAGAAGAGTAGGCACCTTCCATCTACGGGATGGAAGGGACGTGAGGGTGCACACCGACGGGTGGGCACTGGCAGTACCGGTACGTGCATGGAAATGAGCATTCATGTGCATTGCATCTTTCATAATGAGTGTTGTGGTAAATGGTGTGTCAATTGGATGGTGATTGTGGTAATTGAAGGCTGATTCGTGGACTCAACCCAAGAAGGGGAGATTGAATTGAATTTGATGAATTAGCGCATTTCCTTGTCTTGCCAATTATGTTGTATGAATATCGGGGAGTGAAGTCGAGTTATGAACTCAAATTCAATTGATGAAAATGGTTTGAGTTGCAACAAGGGGATAGTTAAGTCGGGGAACGTTGGATTTAGAGTCCAGTAATGTTTCTTTGGCGTTGAATGGTTTTATTATCAAGTTTATTACTTAATTGCGATGAATTTTGGTTTAGTCAAGACTTGTTTTAAATGGGTACCAATGCGTATTTTTTTCGGATGTTGCTTCCTTTGTATTACTTGTTCTTATGGTCAAGTTCTTGTTTTACTTAAGATAAACTGGAATTGTTACGCTTGTGTACTTTGCTGAGTCTTGGACTCACGCTTGTTGTTTCTTGTTTTAGGTACCTTGAAGCTGGCTCACCGGGATGGGAGTAGTAGCACGTGCACGACTTCAGTCACTACCTCATTTAAATTAACTTGTAAAGTCTGGCTGTAATTAATAAAGTTGTAATGTGCGGTTAGTCGTGGTGGAGTTTATTACCATCTGTTGGATGTGTGATTGGTTAACTAAGGACCTGCTAGAATGATATCATATTATCTGCATGTTTTCTGTCTGCTGAGTGGATGTCCTCTATTCTAGAGAGGTCATGCCGAAATTTTGTAAATTTCGGTGACTTAGTTTTTCTTAGGCCAGTTAAGAGTTTAGTGATTGATTTCAGTTTCAGTCTTTTCGTAGATGTGTCGTTTGTATTTGGAGTTGTTGGTAGCATTCGCGGTGCGCTTGGCGCCGGGGTGTTACAATAATTGATCATCTAGCAATCTTTACTATTAAAAATCCATATAACAAATTTTCATTAATTAAATTAATTACAATTATGCATAATTGTCCATCTAGCAATTTTATTACTTAAACATCCACTACATCACTAAAATGGATATGAATTTCTTGCAAATAACAATATATAATTGTAAATGATTAGTTTTACAAATACATCTAGCAATTTGCCTATATAATACATCAAACCTTTTTCACTATTTAAATATCCATCTAGCATTTTTAATTATTTAGAAGATTTCTTCATTTCATTTTGTTATGTAGCGCTAGCTATTAAATTAAATTAATCTACAACAAACAAGCATATAATTGAATATAAGGATATATTTCTAAATAATTATTTATGTTCCAACTTTCATTATTGCAAAATCCATCTACCATTTCCCATTATTTAAATATTCAACTAGCAATTCTCACTATTTATAATTGATCATCTAGCAATCCTTTACTATTAAAAATCGGCAAAGTGAATTATAATTTATTCAATAATTTAGCTACAATATGAATTATAATTTATTCAATAATTTAGCTAGATCTTAATTTGAGCAAGATCTGACATAAAGCTGTTCACACTGCATAATCGCAATTATCAACATCTATAGCACTGTAAAGTAAAATTTTACGACAAATATAACATACATCAAGTCAAGAACCTCGAAAAATTTTAATACAATTTTTCAAAGAAGAACTCCCCAAGATAATACAGCTCCTCTTTGTTTTGCTCGGTCGGAGAAGATGTCGATTCGATGAAAAATATGAACAAAATATCGACACCAAATTTCGCAAAGACCTCTCCAGAAAAATACACCCGAGCAAAGAGCGCCTCTCTTCGCTTCGCCGGGAAATGCGTTGGTCGGTGAAGATTGCTATATAAATAGCTTATCATCTGCTGGCTCTGAAGAACCGCATGATAAGGTCATATTACGCGAAAATACCTTATCATCTGCCGGTTACGTGCGTCATACTACGCGGGGAAAATTATGTTATGCGGAAAATACATATCACACGCCGGTTGAATATACGAACCGGCAAGTAAAATTTAAATATCACCGCCACTATAAATTAAACGGCAATAATATATCACTGCCGGCTATAGGTATTAACCGGCAGTGATAGTCAGTTATCACTGCCGGTTGGTAATACAAACCGGCGATGATACTCAACGTTCCAACTCCCACGCTAGCCAACCGTCGCGACTTGCCGTTCCTCGCGCGCGCCAACCAATTGCGCTTCACATTCCTCGCCAACTGCTGTTGCCCTTCCCATTCTGCCTCTATATAATGCCAGTATTGTTGCATCCAATCCACTCTTGTCACAATCCACTCTTGTTGCAGTCCCCACACAATCCACTTTTGTTGCAACAATGGCACCCCCTAAGAAGCGTGCACGTGTTGGTCGAGCCCCACCGATCCGTCGCTCTAAGGAGGAGGAGAAGGAGGAGGAGGTGGAGGCGGAGGAGGATGAAGAGGAGGCAAAGGAGGAGGAGGACGGCAGCGATGACGACGGCAACGGACGGCAGCGAGGAATCTGCGGCGTTGGGGCAAGACCAACTCCGCCACCGAATCGGATTCGGATGAGAAGGAGGACGAGCACCGCCGCACATCAAGCGGCAGCCCGCGACGAGGAGGAGGATGACGCGACGACGACGAGTTTTGGATATAGGGCTTCGCGCCATTAGACTATTATAATTAGGACTAAATATGTAATGCTGAACAAATTATGCTTTGTAAATGTTATTTTAATTAATACATATCCCGCAAATTACAAATTTGCTTTCATATGTTCTGTTTTTTTAACTAATTATGCTTTCATATGTTCTGTGCGAGATAAATTACAATGTTTATTATGTTCTGTACCGAACTAATAATGGGGAACAGTAATATCACTGTCGGTTCTATAGTAAAACCGGCAGTGAAAATGGTCTTATCACTGCCGGTTTTACTATAGAACCGTAATAATAAATCACTACGGTTTTAAATATAAACCGCAGTAATATCTTCTTATCACCGCGGTTCTCTATTAAACCGCAATGATATTACCTCCATTGTCTGAGAAATTGAAACTATTCTTATCATCGCCGATTGAAGTTTGAACGGCGGTGATATCACCGCCGGTTTAATTTGGAACCCGGCGGTGATATTATCATCGCCTGCTCGGACCTACCCGGCGATGATGGGGGGTCGTGGATGAGGCAGTCTGTAGTAGTGGCAGGCACAAGAGGGAGAGTAGACGCAGGCCTAGGAGGGGAGGGCGGAGGGGATACGGCAGATCTTTTGAGGAGATTTGGGGTGGTGGCGCCGGGAGGGGGGCGTTGATTTGATGCCGCCATTACTGGGGTCTGAGTAAATGCGGGGGGGGGGGGGGTAGGAAGGATACCTTGGTTCGAGAAGGGAGCACCCAAGCGGAGGGGGGAGGCCGCCCGCGACGCACCAGCAGCATCCGAATCGAGCTTTGGGGAGATCGTCGACGGGGAAACGGCGTCTTCCAGGTCATCGAGGGATCCCCAATCCAGCCATCCCGAAGAGGCAACCGAGCTGGGGAAGGAGACCCGGGATTGGGGGGATCTGAGCGCCGGATCGGAAGGAGGGGAGCCCGGGGAGGAAGTCGCGCAAGGCAGCAAAGGGCGGAGGTGGACGCCGGGGGCGGATCGCCCGTCGGCGGGGAGGACGGGCACCATGTTTTTTCCTAACTGGAATATAACTTCCCTTTTCATCCTGCTAGGCGACCATATCCAAGTACATCTCATTCAGTTTTGCTGGAAGGAGTTTGTTCATCTAATATTTTCCCAGCAGGGTGGATACCTGGGCTGTACATATATATTATATATATATATATATATATATATATATATATATATATATATACACATACACCGGAATCTGGTCATGCATGCATGGTCGTCGATCAGGAACTCAACGTCTCAAACCTGCCTGCATCTGCATGCAGCAAGATCATGTACTGCCAAGACTAAGTAATCTACTTACGACTCTTAACTAGTCAGCAGCAAATTAGTAAGCCAGTACAACCTTTCTGCATGTTGAGGGGATACATTCACGTGGTGGCGTGTGTGCGTCATTCGGCGTAATTGCAAAGAGATAGCTGGATGGACAGACAGACAGACAGAATGAGGGCCTATTTAGTAGAGATCTAGATTCTAATTTCATCTGATATCTAAACACTTTTAATGTATTCATAACTCCAGCTCTACGAATCTGGTGGAACTAAAAATACCCAACTCCACCAGATCTGGTGGAGCTAGAATTTTACCAAACACACCCTGAAACTAGTGTCTGTGTAATCTCACCGCCTCGAGCGTCATCAAATTAATATTTCAAATGGATGCTCCTCTCCTCTGCCATGCATGCTCTCGCAGAGTCGCACTCATAACTCATTCATGCATATATGTTGCCTCTCAACGAAGCAGCAAGCAAGGCAAGTAAGCTCGATATACAGCAATATCAAGTGCATCACAACGCAAAGCAGACGTAAGACGCAATCACGTACGCCGGCAAAGCAACATTGCAGAGAACCGAAAGAAGCAAAGACACATATATTCCCTTCTGATCTCCTCCTGAGATTTGCTATCTTACAGCAACACCACACCAACATGGGTTTAAAATTTTCCACACTTTTTCCCTAGCCCCTAGAATTAATTAAGGGATGGTCAGTTACACCAACCAAATAGCAATAAACCTAGACAGCACGTTATTGCATCATCTTTCCAGTAATCTATGGCGCTCAATTTGCTCTATATGACAGACGATCTTATTAGTTAAAGTCGCAACTTGCAGATTAACACGTTCTTTCCAATTATTTAACTAGCTCGCTAATCTGAGGCTTAAGCGGCGATCGAATACCAAACCCACCATTAATTTGGCTAGTATACTAATCAAATTAAGGACATGATGATTAGGATCACAATGTAAAAGCAGGATCACAAGTGAATAGTTAATCCAGGCACCAACTGAATTGTTCGACCTAATGTTGCCATTGCTTGGTTTGGTGTTTGTGTCGTCTAGACTCTGGAGTGATTAATCATGCGTGCAGTGCAGTGTAATGTGAGCCGCGATGAACCTTGTCTCTTTCCCGTTGGCCAGACAGAGAAATAAACACAGGGCATGGATGCATTTGGGGATTGCATGCTGTGTAAATCTGGCAAAAGATTCATCGGATGATTCTGTTCTCACTTTCTTCTTCACGAGTTCATGTTTCTTTCCCATGCATGCCAGAGCATCTTAATTTCATCTGACCGGCTGTTTTTTTATTAAGTGATAGTATGTTGGAACGATCGATGTACGTTCTTCTATTCTACCGCAATAGTAAAATATTGAGTACCATAAACTAATTATAACAGTTCCAGGGTCGATGACGGACAACAACTACAGTCGAATTTGGAAGACGAGTGCGGAAAACAAATGCAGATTCTTCGCTTGGTTATTCCTACAAGACAGGTTGCTCATAGCGGATAGGTTGGCCGTGAGGGGCTAGCTCCATTCTGTCTATTGTCCTCTTTGTGGCTCAGAGTCTGAGACGGCGACACATCTCTTTCTTAGGTGCCCTTTCGCAGACCAGGCGTGGTCCAGGGTCTTCTCCCATATGCAGCTATCTTCTCCCATTCCACGCATAGGTATTTCGATATCGCATTGGTGGCATCTCCTCCCACGGAAAGTGATTAACACTTCCAGGAAGCAGGTGGACGGGATCCTCATTTACACCCTTTGGAATCTGTGGAAGGAAAGGAATGCGAGAATTTTTGACAGCATACATCAGCCCGCCAACACAGTTTTTGCCCGTATTGTTCAAGATGTTCAGGACAGAAGGAGGGCTCATCAGAGCAGTGCCTCATTAACCTAGGTGTCAGGGATCAAATGAGGTTCGCAAGCGCAAGATGAGGGAAGGTTTGCGCCAGATCAAGAGTAGGGTTCAAAGAAATGACAGGACGATTTATAGAAGTGCAACCCAAGCCAGCGGCCTATCAACCAAATCTCAGATCATCAGTTTTTTCAGAGGGAGGACTCCTTGTATGAGGTCTCCGGACATGATGTCGATCACTGCGTTAAGGCCCGCGCAAAGGAGGTTCCCGTCCTTTATTTCGGTCCTCGTCACGTTGGGCGGGTCTTTTCAACCCTAGGTCGGGAGAGCTGCTCCACCAGTTCCCCAGTTCCATCTAGCATTTTGCGATTATTCTAGTCTTCTGTCACCTTCTTTCATGACGATGTAACTTTCCCATGCTGTTGCACTCTTATCCGTCTTTAATGCATGGCAAAACTCCTGTAGTTTCTTTCAAAAAAAATAACAGTTTTCCCAAGAACAACTTAATCTGCAAGAGAAAAGTAGACAACCTACTACTATTTCAACCAGAAAAAAAGGAGTGTGAAACTGTTAATTGATAAGAAAACTCTTATTAGCTAATTTAAGGAGTTTATGCTTACGCTACGTACATATATAATTGCTCTAAGCGCTCAACTTCTGTTACTTGGTATGAGTTATGACGAAGACTAGAAGACTCTAGTTTCAGATGGAGACACATGTCCGACGCAATTATGCAAATGATTACATTGACAAAATGATAGCACTTATATTCGATCTCCTCGTATGAAATAACATATGAAATGGAAGAGAGAATTGTACATATTACCATTAGAGTAGTGCTTCTATGTATCATTCTTCTAATATAAGTTGTACAAATCTCGAAACAAGCGAATGAGTAAGTAATCATAATCTACTCTCCGTTTGTACTTTAATATTTCTACAAATTTTAAATAGTAATACATGAAAACAGCTCACTTACCATTATCAATGGCATGCTGCTCAACCTTTTTTTTTTTTTGGAAGAACAGACGAGTTGTTAATATATTGAGAAGAGGGAAAGAATAAAGACAAGGTTTTTAAGAGTTACAAGGTGCAGGATACTGCACCAAAGAGGATGCCGAGAGAATGAAACGAGTTACAAGAAAAGTTTGCTTGCTAGATAGGGCGGTTTAACAATTTTGAGAGTTGCTTCGCCCCTGCGAACGTCCATGCGGTAGCTTCATCCTTAACCGATTGTAGGATTTCATCATTGGTCGCATACGACGTGCGGAAAACTCTATTATTACGCTCTTTCTACCAACTCCAACAAATGAGAATAACTAAACTTTTAACGCCTTTTGAAATACTGCTCAACCTTTGAACATGCTAGTAACAGACGGGAAATATCATGACGGAAGATATCATGCTACTGCAAGTTTCAAGTTTTGTAAGCTACAAGCATATAGACTGTCTGTAACTCACTACGTAAGACTGGTTGTTGTCAAATAAAGAATCTTTTGTTGACCTCAATGGAATGTAGTGAGTATTTAGCCCAATCAAATGATAGACGTAAGCGTCGGGCCGGGCTACCCTGTGGCATGGAAAGCACGGCATAGTACACATGCACAGGGGTTGTACTGGACTTAGCGGTCTGGTACAATAGACAACACGGTATTGTACACCTCGAAGGGTTGTGTTTAGGCCAGCACTGTATGTTACAGGGTCGACGGGTACGATACGGTTTTGGCATGGATTTTTATAGTTTTAGACAAATATTATAAAATGTTTGGAAGTAGAAATGAAGTAAGAAAAATTGCCTCAATAATGCAACTAGCACAAGATAGTTCGAGCGTTTCAAGCATGTGGCAAGAAGAAGGCAATGTGTCTAATTCGTTTTTCAAAGCGTTGAACTGGTTACAATAGAATTCACGAGTACAGATTTATTACTATCTCGACGCGCATTTTGTGGAGAATGAATAAAATTAAGTTCTTTTTCTCTTAATATTTGTGTGCACTACTTTGTCATCGTGTATCTTCGGTTATTTTTCTCTCCTCACAATAGTACAAATAAACTGAATTTGCACCAGTACGGCATAAAAGTGACACGATATGCCAATAAAATGTGTCTAAGCTCGTCAGAGACAAGTCAGGTAGAGATGGCATGGCACGATGAGCTAGCTAGGCCATGACGGTACGGTATGGTCTAACCCCACGAGGCCACGACCCGCACCGTGCCGGCCATGCCCAGGTCTCTGAAATCACATTCTGGTGCAAGGTGACGATCCTTCCATAGCCAAATTGTCCTCTGTCAGGACATGCTTTTCAGAGCTGTACATGGAATTAACTTAATCGTTTTCCAAGAGCAAGCAAGAGGCACAAGCTCAACATATAGACCAATATATGCAAGACCACAGAAATGGAACAAGTTGTTGGCCACTAGTTAGCCATGCATCTCACAAAAAGCCCCAGGTTCTTGACTGCTATTTTGATGCAACAAGTCGATCGATCGATCGATATATGCTACGCGTGCATGACGGTGACCTCCCGAGGAACTCCACTTCACCCACCCACCGAAGCATAAAAATATTGTCTGTTTTTTTTTTTCCTGCGGCATCTTGGGCTTTAACGAATGCACGGGTAATTATTCCAAGTGATTACTGATTAGCATCTACACCGAGCATCTCTTCGATCGCAGCGTGCTTGGGGAAATAATGAGACGCATGTCAAGACAATGGACACGACAATGGAGCTAGGGCATGTAGCCTACTGCAAATGAGTGCCGTAGGCTATATATATAACTGTCCCTGTAGGATGATGAATAGATAATGCGTCAGTCAGGTTACAATTAACTTGCAAGTGCATTTCACTATATCATTAGCCTGATCAAACATCACGCAGTAAAGAATTTGATCTCGGCATTTTCAATTGTACAAATGATGTACACCATCGATCGATTCAACCAAACGTAGCACACATGAAGTACATAAAAGTTTGTGTAACTACAAATCGATCGATGGTCCGTGCATGCCAAGACCTGATTAATAAAAATTTCTTAAATATTTTTCCATGGTGATCAAGTGCTTGAAGCATGGAGAACAGTTATGCATGTCAGGGCAGCCAATCTGAACAAGTCCTTGCGCTGTGTAGAAACGAAATACCACTACTAATAATGTTTTGCTATCTGTAATTAAGCAGAGACGCTTGCCCCACAATGGCTAGAAATACCACAATGCCTTAACAAGTTAACATGGATTAAGCAGGAAACAGTCCATTCACATAGTAAGGACACCCATTTCGAAGTCCATCTACTTGACGAGTTGGACGTGCGATCTATGGTGCGGAACCACTTCGCTAATCTTGGAAGGTTCCTTGCCAAGCCTAGCAATTGGCATGGAATCTGCTAGAAGGTTCCTTGCCGCATGCACAAAGGCGGTGGGCATCGTGCCGTGCCGTCCTAGCCCGGCTCGCCTTTGGCGAGCCCAAATAGCCCATTTGCGATTCATGCGACCTAGATCCGGTCTATTTGCACTATTGTGATGAGATAAAAGAAGTTAAAGACATATGAAGCTGAAGCAATAGATAAAAATGTTGAGAAAAAAGAACTAAATTTTATTCATTCTTAAATAGTTACAGAGTTATTACTTGTTAAAAATCTTACACCCAATGTGGGTACCCCAGTGTGAAGCGGCTTGATGTATGTATTGAGTGTTAGTGAGCATGTACTATCTAGTCTTCATTCTTTATCTTTTAGTATTTTTGTTCTCTCTCCTTTCTCTATATACGAGGACTGGAAAAGGCGCTGATCATAGAGTGGGCTACAACATGATGCAATATCGCGGTATAATGTTCCGCCGCATGTCGTGCCTGCTTCAGGCCCATCGGACCTATTTCATACCGTGCTGACCTAATCACGACCCATACAGGCATGTCGTGCCGCCCATCGTGTCTAACCACAAGGCCCAGCTTCTCTGTTAAGTTATTCGTGCCATACCGGTCCTAGCCGGTTATGTCATTCGTGCCATTCCGGTCTAACACGTGCGTATACATGTCATGACATGCTTCAACCATGTCGTGCCTGCCATGCCACATAGCACAGTCATAAAGGTTGGATGCCACGCAGCTACACTCACAATTCACAGGCCATGGTGAGTTGGTGACCAAAGCGAATGATACGCGCGTCGTAGGATACAGCGAGCCATTGCCTATTGACCGAGTAGGCGAGTATATATAAGATCAACCGAGGATCACACACACACCAAAACCAAGAAACACTCACGGCGTCCTCGATCGCATCGACCCAGCAGGCCAGCGTCATGAGTCGGATTCACCCTAGTAGTTCAGAGATCAGTCCGCTTCCGGATGGCGGCGCCTCGGCGGCATCGGCGTCGGCGGCCGTGTACACGGTGTGGAAGAGGTCCAGCATGGGCTTCCAGGGCACCGATGGCTTCTCCGTCTACGACGCCGCCGGCAACCTGGCCTTCCGCATCGACAACTATTCCCGCCGGCGCAAACTCTTCGCCGGCGAGCTGCTGCTCATGGATGGCCACGGCTCGCCTCTCCTTGCCCTCAGGCCGCAGGTGACGATCGATTCCAGATCAATTGCATCGTATTCATCCATCCATCGATCATAGTAATATTTAGTTCATAGTTATTAGAAATGTTGTTCGTCTAAGTCATAGCGTGAGGTTCGGGTTCATGGTTCGATACTATTTCTTTTAATTTTTTCTATGAATACGAATCGTACCTAAACCACTTCGTGTTAGATGAATTCGATTCACGATTAGTTGGAATTTATATCGAATTGGTAACTACTATGATTTAAATGTCCTTGTAGTATTGCGCACTAATCTTGTTACGTTACAACTAATCGAAGAATCCATTCAACAAGTTCCGACCATCATCGTAGAATCATATTCTTGTTGCGATATTTTCCAATACGCAGAGCACGGTTTGTTTAGGGTGAACCGAACCATTCCGTACAGGATTTTGTTATGTCTTTACGTTTGGTTGGTTGAACGGAACTATTTGATATAAGATAAAATGGTACAGATTCTTGGAATATTTCAAAAAGATGCTGCTCCATCCCGTACGGGAAATTTAGACGAACCAATCGGTCCAAGACAGGATGTTCACTCGCATCATTCCTCAAACCAACCTCATCCCTCAATCCAATCTCATCCCTTTAACCAAACATTATCTCGTACTATCATGTATCATTTCATCCAAACAACCAAACAAAAGTTATATCATTCCATTAAGACAAACAAACACCTTCTCTATACCATCTCATCCAGGATCATCCCATCATCATATACCATGCTATCCTATTCATCCTCATACATCCAACCAAACACACCCTTAATTCTGTTCCCAGAGTACACACACCCAGCGATGCAACCAAAACGTTAGCAAGTTCGCAGAATCCGCAAGACCGAAATATTTTCGTTCTTTCCCAAGATAATTCGCTAAATCGGAGGTACATGTTTGTCTTGTCTATTTGTCTTGGTACTACTGGAAATATTTGATAGCTCACCGGAAAGATTCAGGAGGCAGGACAAATACGACGACAATTTTTACGGGAAATGCAATTAACTACCTCTATAAACAAGCATACATGATACATCTAGGAAACAACACAAACCCAAAAACTAGCGGACAAAATGAGCTCAGCAAAGACAAAATGCTTTGTTTTCCGTGTTTCAGCCTGGGTTATTTTCTTTGACAGTTTGCTAAAGAAGTGCAGATTTTTTTTAAAAAAAACAACTTCAAAATGCAGAAGTACTATAGAAGCTTTGGTTACTCCCCTAGTTCATTTCCCTTTCTGACAGCAGTTTTCTCCCTAGTTAGAATTAGTAGGACAGATTAACAGAAGCATCGGTTTCTGACGAAGCAAAATCACTTGAACTAGTGGGAGCAAGAAATGAGAAACTTCTTCTTTTTTTCTGTTGTAACAGATCATCAGCGTGCACGACCAATGGAATTGTTACAGACCATCAGAAGAAGGCCAAGGGAAGAGGACAACATCACAGCAACTCTTCTCAATGAGAAAATGCTCAGTATTGCAAAGCAGTCGTGAAGCAGAAGTGCACATGTCAGGATGTACCGCTGCATCATCAGATCATACCGGCCAACAAGTTCCCAGCTTCTGGATTGAGGGCTGCTTCCGGAGAAGAAGCTGCAAGATCCGCAAAAGCGACGGCGAGGAGGTGGCAAGGATAACGAGGAAGAAGCAGTCTGGAGCAGCACCAAAGTCTCTGACGCTTGGCGAAGACGTGTTCAGCCTTGTGGTCCAACCGAACGCCGATTGTACGGTGATCATGGCTTTCGTCGTTGTTCTGGACCGGATCTGCTGGAGGCCATACACGCCTTTAATGTGTTCTTCATAGTTCATGGTGAATAACATCTATTTGATACCTTCTAAAATAGATGTTTCAATTCAACTGACAGTCGCTGAAGTCAAGAAACCAGTAGGGACAATGGCTTGCTAATTGCGGTTGTCAATTGACTGAAACTAACGTGTAACTTGTAAGCAAAAGATCATGGGTCATCTTTTCGGATTTTCAGATTGAACCAAAATTTGACATAATGTAAATTCAGGGAAGCTTGAGGGTGTCTCCTTATCCTCAGGAAGAAAAAAAAAACAATCACAATTTGAGTAGGAACAATCAGAAAAAAAAAGAAAAAAAACAATAGATAGTTCTTTTGCTTGCTCTTGCGACTTGAAATGCTTGTTTTCTTTCCCATGTGCTTCCATTAATCTACTACTTACAAACTCTGAGCTGTTACCAATTGTTCTTACAGGGAAGTATCTTGTTAGTGGTTTCCACCTAGAAGCACCATCAGAACAAGTACTACGCATGCATGTCAAGGACAATACAAAAGACAAAAATGGCCAAAGTTTGTCGAATCATAAAAGAGTAATCTGAAATAGAATAGATTTAAGATCTAACCGGTGACTTCAGCTATCTTTGGCAATATAAAGCGAGTTGAGTGTTCACATTGAAGACCAGTAAAACCAGTGCTCGCTTTATGCCATCCATGCTTATTGCATCTATTAAGGTCAGCAATCCCCGTCAGAATGATTCAGAAGATATTGGAAATATACTGCAAAAAGATCATATTGTGTTAAGTGCACCGAGAAAACTTTGTCGATATCAAATATCAGAAGAATCAAGAACATGAGCAAAGTTCAGCAAATATTACCACAAATCATAGCTGTCTAGTATTCGTCAGTCTTCATATTTAAGCTACTTTTGAAATGTTGCCTGGATGCATAACTGCACAAAGCAACATGGTAATAAACAACATATGCCCTGACAAAACCTGTAAATGGCATCACTCTGATTAACATATAGTTAGTACATAGTCGGCAAAAAGAATATAATGTTACCTCATCAGCAAGGAACAACAAAACAGCTAGGCGTCGAAATTGAGTCGACTTTGGGCAATTCTGCAGAAACTGTTGTTCCAGTTGTGCTGTACCTGGGACTTTCTTCTGAGCACTAAAAAATAAATAAAAAATAAAAATTAAGAGAAAGGGATGAAGGGAAGATTGAATGGTCTATCCACGTAATTCACCTTTCGAAGTGAGGTGAACAAAATACTGCCCTTCGGGAACTTCAAAAGTAGAGACGAGAGATATTGCCGAAACTAGTGCAGTACACCAGTACGGTCAGATATTTTAGGTTCTCTGCTAAATGAATCGACACATTGCCCCGTACAGTTCCACTTATTAGTGGGCTGCCAACATTTGTATTTAACTGAAAAGTATAAAAGAGCTATTCTTTACTTAAGAATCCGATCCTTTGCATGGCAAGCAGGATGAAACGGCATCCATTTGGTTGGTTATCATTAACATTCCATTCCATATACAACCTTGAAAATCATCAGACACTTTCATAAAACAGCACTGGCACAAGCTTACACATTTTCACTATATCATGGCATGATATATTTTAGATTTTGGAATGTTACCCCATGCCGGCGCTAGGGTTGGTGCCAAGTGCAAAGCAGTCGAGGCTGTGGTTCATATTGCCTGCTTTTATCGTTTGCGGAAGAGTACTCCATAAGTCCATATCTAATACATGGAGTATCTCTCAAGGAAATCAAACATATTGCTTGCATATAATTTCTCTAGATCTTCTTTCTTCATGGGGACGATGTGAATGTCAACATGTGGAACTGTTTGGCCAGAATGAGGTCCATCCTGACAAGTGGCAATATTTATTCAACTTCATACTACACACAATATGAGCTATTTTTTATTTTCTTATAAGAATAAGAAAATGTACTTAGAGATCGCAAAGTAGTAAATAAGACCGTACATGGCACAACATAGAGCCTGTATTTCCCACAATAGCGGCTATGTATTGCTTAAATTCCAAAACAAAATCCCACAGGATGTGCCGTCTTAAATCTCACCTGAATTGTGAATGTAAGCGAAGAAGCTTTGTGGTACTGCTCAAGCCGTGCACCAACATCCTTTGCCGTCATCCATAAATCTCAAGTCTCATCAGAAGTGAGGTCAGCAAATCGTTTCACTCCATGCTTTGGGCAGAGAAGAACATGTACTTATAGTCAGGGGAAAACAATGTCTTGTCATATAAGTATATGGCATATTTCCTTCTGATTTCTCAAACTTCAAATTGAAGAAACAGTTTATAAGTCTAACATGTCAAAGTTGTAGTACGAACAACTAGTCCACCACGGAACTAACACAACTAGAACTGAGTTGCTAGCTGCTACCAGAGCATAACCACAAGCACAGTAAGCAACTGTCGGAAGAAATTCGAACATCTCCGGAGCTTATTCTCCATACCACGGCATGTAAAGAGATGCTCGTACCCCTAAGACACTCCGCCTACCACCTAATGGTAGAGTGCAAGGCAAGGAGTCTTATCCCACCGGCCACTTCGTTAAGTACCCTGTCCTCCATAGTGTTGGGGAAACCCATCACATCCCAAATGGGAGGTCTCACACTCCACCATCCCTCAAAGGAGGATACATGGTAAGTGTTGGGGAAACCCTATCACCTTTCGGACAAGAGATCACATACTGTACTATCTCTTCAAAGAGGATACATGGTGAGTGTTGGGGAGACTCCATCACCTCCCAATGTGAGGTAGTGTTGAAGAGGCCCTATCACCTCCTGAGTAGTGCCGAGGAGACCCACCATCTCCTAGATGATAGGTCCCATACTTAGCCGTCCCTCCAAGGAGAATACATGGTGTGGTGTCCCGCCCTCTAGGCACTATACCTTGTTCCTGTTCATGGAGCATGAGACTCAACTCCCGATCCTTGAGGACACCCTTGAAAGCATCCATTGGGATAGAAGGGCGCCCCCACCTCACTTGATATCAACTGATGAGTGGGTTGTCAAAGCTTGTGGCCCCCTAGAGCACTTCACCTCCTATTCAGGGATGGGCATGTGGTGGAGTGCCATAACCTATCGGGCACTTGAAGTGTCATTCCCTCTAGAGTGCTTTGCCTTGTTCCTGTCTACGAGATATATGGCTCAACGGCCGGTCCAATAAGGCGCCCCCCAAGGCACCCATAGAGATGAATGGGCACTCTCGTCTCGCTTAGGATTGACTAATGAGTGGGTTCGCCAAGTCCCATTGTCCCTGTAAGGTTGGCCCCAAAGGAGGGTCCAAGCCTCAGGACCACCTGTGGGACTCAGGAGTCAGAGGCCTACCCCTATAGAGCGATGATGTGGGATCAACTACCATATTTTAAGAATGACGAAGTTGCCCACGCTTAAGTCACCCTACTAGAAATAGGATAGTATTTGTACCCTCACTTGTAAGAAGAAACACTATAATAGAATACAAAATATACACAAACTGGTTTGCCCTCAAGATCACTCCCGAGTAAGGAGGCACCCCCTCTACGCTAAGCCCGAGAACTAGGCATGAAAATGGACCCAATATTTCCCGCCAGATCCGGATCCGATCGGGACTGAATTTGAGAAGAGATTTGACTATCCGGCTGGATCTAGGATAGGATCCGGATACTTGAATCCAGATTTGGAGCAATTAATATCCCGTAAATACAGGATAGGATCCGGATATCGGATTTTTTTAATTCAAATATCATTTTTTAATTCAGATATCATATTTTTTTAATTCAGATACCAATTTTTTTAATTCATATATTCAGCACAGCCCAGCCAATCTATTACATATTTTCCATAACAATCCATTTATCTTGACAATTAACTAGTTCCATTGATCCTCATGTAGCATATTATTTCTATGATGTCTATTAGGTTTGGTTAATATATAATCCCTCTGGTCATAAATAGTTGTTGTTTCGGATATCGACGCAATATCTAAAACATAGCTTTGACCACTAATTTCTATTATAATATATTTCTAAAACCTAATAAAATTATAATATTATTAAAATACTTTTCGAGACAAATCTACAAGTATGATTTTTGTATCCAATTTAAATATTTTAAAAACATATTAATAGTCAAAATTTTGAAACTTTGACTACATCTATTTCAAAATGACAACTAATTGTGAACGTAGGGAGTAATTTGTTATTATGCTCATGTACTCATACGATTTGATTCAACATATATTACTATATATGCGTGTATTATTCATATATTTTAATCCTTTTGACTCAAAATCGTCACGTATCATCCCATGTCCATATTCTGAATAACCCGGATTTGTATCTGTATCCAGCTAGCTCGTATCTGGTTTTGAATCCAGGGAAAATACGAATTAGGAAATGGGAAGAGCAATATCCACTGGTATCTAATCTATTTTCACCCCTACCAAGGACACATTGACAGGAGTAGGACGCTTTCATTAGCAACTTGTATAAATGGCTATTTCTTCATTACTCTCACGGGCGACGGCCCTACAATGGCTGATGTCCACCTCTTTTAAGTCATGTTTTTCAATGTACGACAGCAACAGGTATCATCTGTAAGTAAGGGTCTGTTTGTTTTAGCTTTTAATTATGGATTCTGGCCCTAAAAGCATAATAAAAAACAAATAGGTCAATTCTAGAATTTGATTCTCACAATCCAGCCCACCCATATACACTAGAATCCACAATTCATTTCATATGTGCTTTTGGATTCTAGCTTTTAGAGAATCAGCATTTCTACGATCACAACCCAGAATCAGCTTTTAGAGAATCCAAAGCTTAAACAAACAGGCCCTAAATATGATAATTCTCCTCAAAAACTTTGATACGTAGCACTGATAAAATAGCTAGGCTGTTTATACATGTCTAGCCTTCAACGCAAAAGAAAAGAGAATTGTGATACCATTTTGCACTGACAAGTAGCACCATCATTCGATTTCTCTTGGTCCTGGAGAGGGCGAACAGTACTACTTCAGTACATAGCTCACCAAACGCACCGTAGCATCAACGCAATGGATAGAACCTACTTTGGCAGAAATAATAATTAAAGGATGTGGCCAGCAGGAAGAGAGATTGATTTGAATGAATGTCGTACAAATTAGCGTGTAAATTAGGGAACACGCACTACTGATCATGTATATGTCCGCCAGATACAGCAGTCAGCAGCACGCTGAAACAAATAATGACTGAAATTAACAAAGAGTTGATGGGATGTATGGGTTAGATACCTATTCTTGGATTGATTAACCACAGTTGCACTATAGAGCTAGCCAGCATGCAAGTTTTTTTTTTTAAAAAAAATAAGGGACAGGAGCTCAGCCAATGCATTAAGAAGAAACAAATAAGTTTGATCCGCACAAGTTAGATACCTACAGAGTTAAGTACAATAGACAGAACATAAACAGATGGAAAGACTCATTCGCATAGAAAAAGAGGACTAAAATCTGAAGCCTAGAGCCACCCGCACAACATCATGCATGATGCATTTGTGAAAGCACTTATTTCAATTGTGCACATCCGAAGTAGCATGCAAGTTAGGTCTCCATGCGTTCCATTCCATCACCGGCCGCCTGAACTATACAGTACGGCACAAGAACAGGTCAGAAGCCACAGATACACACATCCATCGATCTTGCACTTCACCAAAGCGAGCGAGCGAGCGAGCGCCCTCTCCCTCACGACAATCCAATCCTCCCGACGTATACGTTACATACATTGTTTGCAATTAATTAGCCTTAATTTGTGTTAATCTTCAGTCCACGAGCCCACAAATTACAAAGCCATCCATATTCTACACCGTGCTTCTTTTCGCTCACAGAATACATGAGTAGGATACACCCTTCGGGCGGCGACGGCGTCCGGCGCCGTGCTCGTCGCAGGCCGGCGGTGTACACGGTGTGGAAGAGGTCCAGCATGGGCTTCCAGGGCACCGACGGCTTCTCCGTCTACGACGCCGCCGGCGGCCTGGCTTTCCGCGTCGAAAACTACTCACGCCGCCGAAAAGCTTTCGCCGGCGAGCTGCTGCTCATGGATGGCCGCGGCACGCCACTTCTATCCCTCAGGCCGCAGGTGATTACCTATTGCCTCTACTGTGCTAATTTTGCCTTGTGAATTATAATAATTCGTGATTCTTGCTAGTAAATAGTTCATTTGGGAGCATAGCTAGTATATATCGATATATTTCTGCGGGTTAATGATCAGTCACATGCACGTACGCAAGAACCTTAATTACGGTTTCTCAACTTAAAAGATTCAGTTTGTCTTGCTTTGAATAGAAGATTTCTTACTCATTTAGCAAGGCATCAATTCATGGTATTCGAGGTTATATATGTTTCATTTTATAAAGTGTGTTTTGATTTAGTGCGGTCTCCAAAATTGAATTTTGACTGTTGATTTTTTTCACTACTTTATTCATAACTACAAAATCATAATCATAAGAAAATGCTTTCAAATAGGAATCAAATAGTATCACTTTTTTGTCACAAGATCTATATGTTATTGGACTAACTGTTGATGAAAGTTTACCAACTTTACATCTTGAATTGTATAGGCGTCTCATAAAAATCAACAGAGGAAGTACTATCTTCTTGCATGTCTCTCCAAATTAATTCAAAGATTTTTAATGACTTGCAAAAAGATTCATAGGCTAACGAGTAGGACAAATCATAGGAAAATGCAACAACCTCCAAAGACAAGCGAACAAAATGCTATCGTAGAAAAAAAAAAAAACATCGTCACATTTTTACTTTTGTCATCTTTTAAGTGCTTCACCTTAAAGCTTTTCATCTGCAACTTGCAGTGTTGCAGTTAGGGACTAAGCAAAGGATAGAAACATTTGCTTTCGCTGATCGTTGTTGACAAAGCAAAACCACAAACAACTAAGGGCATGTAACAATGGTACATAGCTGTTTGTAAGACTATCAAGTAGGATAGGTGATGTGAAAGAGAGAAGAAGGAGAGAGAAATCTGTTGTCTACTATTTAACAAGCGGTTTTATATTTTATATACCATTGTATAAAAAATTTGTTAATTAGATAAGAAACTATTACAGACAGCTATACAGACAATTCATTATATAAACTGTTTTTAATGCTGCCTATAAATAATATAAAGATGTATTACAGACAGCTGATGTCTATACCACCATGCGCCATGTGCCCTAATCAGGGTAAAAACGGTTGTTCGATTGCAACAGATACTCAGCCTGCATGACCGATGGAACTGTTACGAAGCACCGCAAGAAGGCTGCGACAAGTCACGGCAACTCTTCTCAATGAGGAAGTGCTCAGCTCTGCAAAGCACCGATGAAGCAGAGGTCTACCTGCCATCAGCAGCAAGGGCAGCCGCTCCAGGGCATAGCTGCCAACCTCAGGCTGCTCCCAGCTTCCGAATCGAGGGATGCTTCTCCAGGAGAAGCTGCAAGATCCATGGGAGCAACGGCAAGGAGGCGGCACGGATATCGAGGAAGAACGCCGGCGCGGCACCCAGGCCTGTCGCCCTCGGCGACGATGTGTTCAGCCTCGTCGTCCGACCAGGCGTGGACGTCGCAACGATCATGGCGATCGTCGTTGTCATGGACCGGATTTGTCGGAGGCCATACGCAACAATGGCATGTTCTTCACACTAGTTGTAGACCTGTAGTTCGTAGTGAGGCATCAGAGGATGACAGTGTAAACAGTACTAGTAGTAGTTTCACAGTTATTTTTGCTGCAACCGAGACGCAAGTACTCCTGAATTTTGTGTGTTTGCAAGGTTCCTCTCAAGAGAGAGAGAGAGAAAAAAAAGATGAAGTTCAAATATAAGGTCTGTTTGGTAGAGTTTCAGATCTCAACTTCACTTAAGATCTGAAATTTGTAGGCTAAAGTAAAGTGAATTAAGTTTATATTTTTAGTCAAAATATAAACAAGATAATCCATTTAAATACTCTTAATGTACTCACAGCTTCAACTCCACGGATCTGTGGAGCTAAGATCACACAGCTCCATCAAATCCATGAATCTAGTGGAGCTGGAGTCCTACCAAACACACCCTTAATAAAGATGCGCATAATGTGACCTCAGAATGCATATTTCAGCGAAGACATTCAGGAGAAAATGACATGCACGGACGCACCTGCTATAGTGAATACCTGAAAAGCAGTTGCTTTTGCGATGCATCTGTGGAGTGGAGTGTACCTATTCCAGCGAGCAATCGCAACAACCCAACAAACGATAGCATCACGTCTGCACTCAAGCGGCCGCTGTTGGCATGCCAAGTACTCCAGGACACACGACTACGACGGGAAATTCCTTGATGCTGGTTACATAGTACAGCGGCAAGGTATCCAGCCTAATAATGGGCACAGGATGCATACCAACTCATCTGGTCCGGTCCAACAGTCACATCCCGGTTCAGCCCTACAACATAGCGAAAGCACACAGTAGCCACTTAGCCAATGAAATCGTTATCTTTCATCAATTGGCAAAGATAGCTGCAAACGTATCCAGGGCATATATACACAATTATTCTGTTCAGGGTATCCTATCATGTCAATGGCGTCCAAGTCCAACCAGGGGCATCCAATGAAACAAAAGTTCTCTTGATACCAAGCACAATGCAACAGATGAATGTCACCAAAGTTGCTCAAATTCCAGAATAAAAATCAGCAAAAGGAGATTTAGATCTAACCAGTCACTTAACAATCTTCTGCGACGTGTAGAGCAATACCAGGTATTGGTATTCAAAACTAAGCAAAACCACTACCCTCTTTACGTTACTGAGATCCGGAGTTTCTCCAGCACGAAGAAGTTAAGTGCTGACCCAAGAGAAAAGAGCATACCAAATGCTTGATGTTTTCAAAAACATTAGAGTATAAAAAGGTATAAAGCTAGAAAATGGGATGTTTGCAGGCCAATTATTAACATATTTATCTTGTCAAGAAGTTAATATCAGAACAGGCATCGGCTTGGAATAATGTCAAGCCAGAAAAATTGCCGCAAATAGTCAGTAGCCTTGTATTAACGAGTAAGCTCAACTTATGGCATGCTGGCTGGATGCAAGACTGAACAAAAAGCAACATGCTTAATTGCTTATAAACAATTTATGCCATGAAAAGGCTACTTTCGGCCAAGATCCTGCTAAGCACAAAATGGTTAGCCGGCACAAGGACTCAAACTTTCTCATCAGCAAAGAACCCCATACAGGGCTTTCCAGTCCCCATCCAAACTCTGTTGAACAGCATATGCCAATTAAAATTTACTAATGCCACACAAACTATAAGCTGTGCTGCGGCTGTGACTTTTTAGGCTTTAAAACAGATTGGACACAGAATTTCCACCAAAAGGAACGATGGGGTAGGTGAGATCTATCCATATAATACACTTTCCAAAGTATTATCAAGAAAAAATTGCCTTTGGGTAACTTAAATAGTAGGGACAATGTCGAGTCAATGTGTAAACTGAAACTAAGTGCTGTGTCCGATGTGTTGTAATCAATTCGTCTTGCCAATATGCAAGCCTAGCTTTTCGCATATTCTATAATCTTCACAAGATCTGCAGAATCTTACATGTTTGCATCACAGCTTGGTCCAATGTGATCCATAATTTTGAAATAGAACATGAACTTGGTGTCCAGGGGAACCAGCGTCCCCATTAGCCATTTCAACATGATGTAATATTTAAAAATCCAACAAAAAATCATGGATGTAGTTCACATAGTGTTATGTGAACATGCAAATTTTCATAAAAGACAAGCAGTCAATCACACCCTGTTCATATGCGCTAGAAGTATTGCTTGTCTTTTTTGTTTGTGATACCAGGGACGAATTTGAAATGAAATTTTGCAGGTTCACATAACATTATGTGTACTATATCCTTGATTTTTTTTGGTATTTTTCAAACATTGCATCATGGTGAAATCGCAAATACGGGACGCGGGTTCCCATGGACACAAGTGAATTTTCCTTCAAAAATAATACCTTAGGCTGCTAGGCACTAGGGCTGGTGTCCATAGTAATGGTCACAGCTCATATTAACAGATTTCATCATTCATGTCATAATCATACAGCATTTGACAACAGATAACGCTCCATACCTAGCAGACTATTACATAACCATTCAAGAAATGCCTAAACACCAGGTACAATTTTTTTAAAAAAAATCAGCCAACATCTTCTGTAACTCATAAAAAAATTCTTTCATTCTTTGTCCACAATACTTTTTCCTATTTTGTAGGATTTAGAACCTTACAAACCCATAAACAGGCCAGGCATTGTAAGGATTATCTGTGGTTTTTTTATGCCCTGTTTGAGATCAGTAAACCATCAATACCCATAAGGAAATAACTAATGGCTATCTAGTTTATAAAGGGAAAGAAAGGGTACCCTTTTACAGTTCCACATAAAAATATATTTCTTCCAACAAACAACTGTTGTCCAAACTACATAACAAACAAGTAAACAGCTGCATCAATTCAGATTGACACCACCAGGATAGTGGAAAATAAGAACTCCATTGCCACAATGCAGAACAAGCAGTCATAAAGCTTATTACTGGTAAAGCAACAAGTGAAAATTAGAGAATAGTTTATTAGAAATACATCTAGGAGAAAAGAGGACGGTACTCATTGGCCTCATGAGCCATTTCCTCCATGGTTCTATCTTTTATCTCTATGTCCAAGTCAAGCTTTTCATTCAATTCTTTCTCTTTCACGTCAATTTGTTACAAAGCAAAATGGTAAGCTTTATGTGAAAAAGTAGTATATGAAATTACTGGATCGCAAAGAAGGTCACAAACCGCATCATATATTTCGTCATTTTTTTTCAAAATCTCCTTTCTTCCTTGGGACGATGTGGATGTGGACATGTGGAACTGTTTGGCCAGCTTGAGGACCATCCTGATAAGGACAAATATCTATCATTGAAGAACTACTTCTTCTTAGTTCATAGATTATCAAAAGGCAAACATGAATAAGGAAATCAAATAATCAATGGTGGAACTAGGGTAAAAGGCCAAAGAGCAGCTAGCAAGCTTCCTATGCCAGTGTAAAATGTAATTTGGTGATTTAGCCTATTCGATTTTGTTTTGGATCCCAATAGCAAAATCGACACAATATGGCCCTTTAAATTGTATGAATTAATTATATGAAATTTGGAAGCATGAGCTATTCATTACATAAATAAACTTTACCTGAACTGTAAATGTAAGCGAAGAAGCTTTGTGGTACTGCTCAAGCCGTACACCAACTTCTTTTGCAGTAACCCATAAATCACTAGTCTCATCAGAACTTAGATCAGCTAAACGTTTCACTTCGCGCTTGGGGCACACAAGGACATGTATGTATTGTCAAGGAAAAATGATGTACATGATCTCTCAACATATCAAACTTTAAACCATGAGGAGACGTGTTATACTTCAAATTATGAAAGCTGTGAACCACAGGATAACAAGGGGCAACATTTCACTACCACAAAGTAAAATTTATATACCTTAAGTAGCTATAAGCCTATAACTAACGGTAAATGTTGAAGTATGACTGTATGAGTAGATTGCCCGCATTTCGTTAGCAACTTAAGCTTTTGGGTAAAATGGTTAGTGCATGAAATTTAACAGTAAAGACAATTTTCATGAGAAGATGTAGACCAATTGATTGTGATGCCAGCATGTATGAAACAAACTCCAACAAGGGAAAATTCAGCTATTTTTATGAACCATTTACTTCTATGAATACCTAACTCTAGCATAATTCTCTTGTCATACTTGATATTCAGATTTACAATAGCCATGCGTATTTTCAGATCAGTACAAAAGGAGGGAGAAACAATACATACTGTATGATTTTCCATTTATCAAATTCCAATCTTCGTTTTCAACTGTATGCGTATCAACACTCTTCATGAGTTGTAATAAAGCGTAAACACGCAAGTGAAGCAAAGTTCATTAATAGTCTGCAGGTCATAACTTTGCCAAAATAAAGGATATGACCTGCAGAGTACGGTTGGCACAGGTTAATACAGAATAGCTTGAATACACAATATATAAAGTCGTAATCACAAATAGCTGCTAAATGACCAACTGGTACAATAGTAGCACAATACTATCAATCTTTCTACTCTAAATGCATCCACCTTTACTCCCAGTTATTGTCTAGAGAGATTCTTGAATGGAATTATTGGTGAAATGGTACTCACACGAATTTGTTAAATATAACAAGGAGAGTAATGGCACTCAACACATTTAGATTTTTAATTACATCTGAATCCAATTGAAGATGTTTTAAGTAGAAGCTCCAAGATCAGACTCCCACGTAGATGCCAAGCTAGATACACATGCTAATTAAACAAATCCTCTGCCCATCAACATAGTTGATTTTTATAGAATATTTAAATGAGACTGGATGGTATGGATCAGCAATTGTTCAAACAGAGAATTCAAATGATTTATTCTCGTAAGAACTGCATATGAAGGGATGTATTTAAGGTCCTCCTTCCAGGGAAAAAAAATATGGGAGCCAGGGTTATCAATAGTCAGTTCACTATCAAGTTTGTTCCTTTTCTTTTCTTTGTTTTTTTAGAACTCAACGGTGGGCAAAAGCGCCCACCTGCGCTTCAATTGATCAAACAAAATCTCGTCAGTGTTGAGAACCTGAAGTGTGATTGGGTTATCCATCATGAACTACATTTGCATCGCAGGACCTTTGTTTTCACGATTCAAATTTATAATGCAATTTCTCCAACCATACTATCATACTGAGCTTGGGATGGCAGACTAGCAGCGGCTAGCGGATGAGATCACAGAGATACTAGAAACTGAGCAATGGAAAGCGCAAGGAGAAGGGAAATAGCATATAATGTTTCCAGGGAGGATGGGGCGGAGGTTGACCATGGCGTAGGAGAGGGGCGTGGAGTGGAAGACCTCCCTCGCGTCGATCCTGTAAGGCCCGAACTTGTACGACGCCTCCATCTCCGACGGCGGCGGCGGCGAAGAGGAGGAGGCGGCGGCGGCGACGGAGTGAGAAGAACGCACGCGAGCGCAGGACGGAGAAGCCAAGCATCAATCAGCACGAAGTCGGAGGGGACGAGAAGACAGAAATTTTTTTATTTAATATTTATTTTAAATTTTTTAAATAATCAACGGGAAAAAAATTACACAAATAGACCCCGTCATCCAAATATCGTTCCATATTTAGACGATAGGGATCTAACTATAAAAAATACCGTAAAAAACACCCCGTATTACAAAACACGTATGGTAATAATCATATGGTGTTTTTTACAGTCAGATTTCTATCGCCTATATTCGGACGACGGACACCTATTTTCGTGAAAAAAAAATTCCATTGATTATTTTTGAAAAAAAAAATTAAAATAAATCTTAAATAAAAAAATTTCCGAGAAGACATGGAGACAGTGGAAATTAGGCCCTGAATTTGGAAGGCCCATAGGAGCCCATTTTGGAAATTAGGCCCTTCCTTTGAAGGCCCACTTAGCCCATTTTGGACTGTCCAAAGCTTGGCGATGCATGCGTGCAGTGCAGTGCAGCTTTCATGAAGCAAAGCATCCTCTCAAAAAAAAAAAAAAAAAGCAAAGCAAAATGGCAAGGATTTCCAGTTGACTTGTGCTTAGTTAAAAATGTTTATTGTAAATGTAAGTTTAGTTAGATTTACCCGTGCCGAGCACTACTACCACTTGGTAGTCTTGAGTAAAACCAATGGTACTTGGATATATGTGTCTTTTTTTTCTAAATTAAACCAATCCGAGTCGGATGTATCAAATTTCAAATAGTATTTTCCATGTCTGAAATATTTTACCAAATCAAACACTAGAATACGAGTTGGATTCCGACTCTCGTCTCCGTATCTAAGTAACACCTAGTAAAATATTATTTTTTTTAGGAATCATACAACTGCCACATGGTATCATAACATGACCTATATGCGCAAGATTTCAAGCCAAACCGGGAAGCCACGTGTCGCCTGGCGTTTTTGCGAAAAAGCCCTTCCATTTCTCCGAAATTACGGATAGGTCCCTATGCGATTTTTTGTGAGACAAGAATATTTTTTCGCCGCGTTCGGGTCCTCGGCGGTATTTTACTGGAAAAAGCCTCCCGTTAGTTTCAAATCACGAACAAGCCCTTTTCTAATTTTTCGGGATAGCTAAGGTCCAAAAAATAACATCCGGTCCTCGCTTCTTACGTTCGAGTCCTTTCTCCGTTTTTCCGAAAAAATGTTTTCACCACCGAAAAACCGGAAAAATTTTTTCGCCACCCAAAAACGGAAAATTTTTTTCGTCACCAAAAAAATGCAGATTCATCGAAATTTTATAGCAGCTAATGTATTTGCCAACGGATCGTAGCCGCGAGTTTTTTTTTAAAAAAATGTAGATTCGTCATCAACTTATGTATTTGCCAACGGATCGTAACCGCAGGTTTTTTTAAAAAAAATGTAGATTCGTCCGCATATTTATAGCGACCCGTGGATTCGTCGGTGGGTCCTAACGACCCGTTTTTTTTAACGAACGCAACCAAAAAAACCGGAAAAAATATTTTCGACACCCAAAAAAACGGAAACAATGTTTTCGTCCCGCAGATTCGCCGGTGGGTCCTAACGACCCGTTTTTTTACAAACGCAACAAAAAACTCGAAAAAATGTTTTCAAAGACTCCAAAAAATGAAAACAATGTTTTCGTCACCAAAAACACGGATTCATCGAAGGTTTATATCAACTTATGGATTTGCCAACGGGTCATAACCGCGCATGCTATCGAAATTCAACCGGCGCAGCGTAGCGCGCTTTCCCACCTAGTTCTCTCCAAAGTTCACTCCATGATCTGCAATCTAGAATCACACTGCGAGCTCATTGAGACAGGAAGACTCGAAGAGAAGGGAAAGGCAGGAAACAGGGGGAAGAGGACGCAGGGCCTTTTGTTTCCATGAATACAAGAGTAAATTTTATAAAATTATAGGTTTTTTATACAAACTATCAGAAAACTATAGGTTTTAGTTTCGATTTCATAAAACTGTAGATTTTAGGAAAACTCGTATCACAAAACTATAGGTTTTAGAATTGATCATTTCTTGCAATGGATTTGACAGTGTGAGCCTATGTGGCAGTCTCACACGCGAGTGAGATTGGAAATGAGGATACGTGAGACTGCTAAGTGGGTCTACACTATTAGATCCATTATAAGAAACAGTCAATTCTAAATCATGTAGTTTTATGACATAAGTTTTCTAAAATCTATAGTTTTATGAAATAAGAGTGAAAACATGTAGTTTTCTGATAGTTACTTGTTAGGGTTAGGAAGAGCACAAAACAGGACACAAGATTTATATGGAAAACCCTTACGGGGAAAGACCACAGGAGAAATCCGAATCGTATGAGATTTGGACTCCTTTAGGATATTTGAGGAATCCTTATCTCTAACAAATAATTAGATATTTGAGGAAACTATATCTCTAATAAACCTCCCCTTGACTCAAAATCTATAATAAAATTGTCTCCAGAAAACCCCGAAGGGTAAGAAAGACTAGAATTGTCTTTGCTAAATACTTCTTATGAAGCAAAGAAAGCACCATGAATATCAAGATGCGCCGAAAGTCCAAAAGACTTATCTGAACAAAAAGTATCTATACAGAAACAAACTCCTTACCCTTCAACTCTTCTTTTTCAATTGATATTAGAGAAAAATCTTTACTTTTAAAACAGCAAAAATTCAAAAAGTATAATGCTAGCTACCAACAGGGTGTCATCGAATTATTGATAATTAATGTTGCCAAAACCTCCATAATGATCGCGTAAACGATCCAAAATAGCAACGAATTCAAATGGTGATGAAACACCAAAAATCATTTGTCTTCTCAATTGACATTATTTTTTTCTTAAAGTCTTCTCAATCAAGTATAACCTAAATTAACTCATTGTGTTCGAAATACCTACAACTCCACCTTAGATTTTATATGTGCGGATCTTCTTGCAATTACCCGAAATATACGATGGCTTGTCGAAGAAATCGCCATTGATAAACTCCGTATGAATGCCGTCAATAATATACACAACGGCCTAAATTGCAATAAAATCCACCTCCAACAGAAGTAATACAATGATCAATTGGAACAGAAGATTGTTGACGAAGATGGCGTAGATTGACATCTAGACATGACGTTGAACTGTGTAGGTGGTGAATTTTGGCGAACTATTAGAGCAGTTGCCAAGAAGAGTACGGGTCAATACTTAATATGAAATCGAGTCATGGAATGGAGTTTAGGGGAGTTGAAATCGCCAAAATTGCAACATATCTCGACGTTCTTCTCCTTCTTGGAGGTCGACTTGAAATTTACACTTTTTAGGGGTACAAGAACGCACAACACACAACACACTCACATCACACACCCCACATGCATGTATACACACGCTAGAAAAATTTTTAGAGGCTCTGGGAGCACCGGAGTGTGGGTACAAGCTATCCTTCAAAGCCCATCTCTTTCTCTTCTCTCCTTTTCACAATCTTCAGGTAGCAACTGCGTTCGTTTGCATTGTGTTCTTGCTCATGTATTTATTGCTCTCCCTGCCAAAAACTCACTTCGTCTTGATCTAACAGTGTTTGCTTTCTTGTCTGTGTAGTTATTTGGTTACTTTCATTAATTACAGGACTCAACTGAGCCTTATAAAAAGACTGATTTGCACGCGCGTCCAGTACTTAGTCGACTCGGATTCTACTCCGTGCGCTATTTAGAACCTAACATAGGAATCTAACATAACACAGATGCAAGGCCATCAAGATTATCTCTAACAACAATGACAGCGACTCGTCGTCGCCGAGCTCGATCGTGCGTGTCGTCGGACGGGCGCAGCTCGAATGTCAGCAGCCCGGGCAGCAAGTCGCCGATGGTGATCGGCGCCTGCACGCGGTGCCTGATGTACTACTGCATGGTGGCCAAGAAGGACTACCCCACCTGCATCAGCTGCAAGCAGCCGTGCCTCGCCAGCCTCCTCCCGGACGCCGACGGCGGCGACAAGAAGCGCGGCAAGCGCAACTGAAGAAATCAAGAACGAAAGATTGTAATCGCGGTGTGCGTGCGCCCGTCCAGTGGATGCTCAGAAGGATGGCTAGCGCAGGCTCGGATCTTGAGGCGGGCGGGAGAGTGACTGCCGTTGGATCATCCACTGGACAGGGCTGGGTCTCTTCAGTAGTAGGAGCCTAATACTACTAGCTTAGTTAATTCCCTTTGTGCTGCTGGGCTATCACTGGCTGGTGTGTTTAGTAGGGGTATGTGGTTGCTAACATTGTGGCTGGTTCTTGTTGCAGTAGCAGTGGTTTAGGTTGTAATCCCCCATTTCAATGAAGAAATGCAAGGGACAAACTTAGCATGACCAGTCCACTCTGTGTTTCATCCTGTGTTGGTGTCAAGAACTGGAATGTGTTTTGACACTGTTGGGAGTGTATAATAGGCTGAACCCTGCTCCTTTTCCTATGTCCAATCTTTGCTTCTATGGGCGTGTTTAGGTTGGAGAAATGGAGGAGCCAAGATCAGGCCTTGGTATCCACTGCAGAGACTGAAGCAGATAAACAAGGCCATCATTACTCAATTATATGTTGTTTCAAGCTTGGCTGAAGCCGACCTCAAGCATTAAGGCCCCAAAGGCCAGAGAGTCTGCAGCTGGATCAGGAATTGCTTGCAGGTAGGGTTGAAAACGGTTCGGATATTTTCCGACCGATCCGGATATTTTCGGATACGGATTCTGTCGGATCGGATATTTGTCGGATAGTATCGGATCCGATACGGATACGGATATTTTTTTGTCGGATACGGATACGGATTCGGCAGCTCAGTATCCGTCGGATACTGATTCGGATAATCCGGATAATGGTGGGTCGGATATCCGGATAGACATATGGGCTGGGCCAAGACTACTATTTTGGCCCAAAAGGGTTTCTTAATTTCAGAATTGTTTTCTAATTTAATTAATCTCTAAAGCAAGTTTCAATTATTAAATTTAGTAAACCAACTCCAAAAATTATGAAATTTTTTTGACAAAGTTCTAGTAACAATATAACATTTAAAAAATTATTTTCAAGATTTTATCAGATTTTTTTCTCAAAAATTCAAAAACTCTTATTCTTGATAGGAAAATATATTAAATAAGTAGCTAAAAATGCATAAAAACTCATAAATACATAATTTATTATTTTAAACATAATTCAACTAAGAATATAAATTTTGAGTCATTACATGTAAGTGTTTTATACTTTTCTTAGAGATATAATATCTAAGTATTATCAAACTTTTAGTGTGTTATGTGTTTGCTTCTATTTGTATCTCCGAGTAAGGATTACCTTTATTTTGTGTTTTAATCTATGTGTATGACGAACTAATCGTATGTGTGTGATAAACTAAACCTTATATAATTTTGTTTGCGACATGGTATCTAACTATTATCTAAGTGAATGAAAATGTTTACATTTGTTCAATTTTCAATAATATTTTGATCAAATCAATTAGTTATGTGTTTCTATTGATTTTTTATGTACAATTTAAGGGGTTATCATATTCCGATAAATATTCGAAACCGTATCCGATTCGATTCGTATTCGATCCGTATCCGTATTCGATACTATCCGTATCCGTATTCGTATCCATATCCGCATCCGAGAAAAAAATATGAAAATAAATATGGTAGAGCTATTATCCGTCCGTATCCGATCTGTTTTCACCCCAACTTGCAGGAATTGGGCATATGAGAGCGAGAATGTAAATGCGACGCGGCTCTCGTCTCGTCGTTGCGTCACAAGGATTATATGGCGAAGAGAGGAAGAAGCTGTAGTACTCCACTGCTAGATTTATTTCGGCCTCTGCATCTGCAATTTCTGCATGCTTACAAATGCGCACCGTCATGACCACTGGACGGACTTGCGCTAGGCTTGCCGCGTTTAATTTAAAGCCACCTGCAGAGTTGCTGCATGTAATCTCATCTCCTGATGAACAAGATCTATTTCAATAACTAGCAAAGTGACCCGCACTATAGCACGTGCATCATCGTCCTTAAAACGTGTTTAGAACCTATTTGTTTTAATTTTTAATTCTGGATTTTGGTCCTAAAAGCAGAATAAAAAATAAACAGTCTGATTCTAGAATCCGATTCTCACAATCCAGCCTACCTATATACACTAGAATCCACAATCCACTTCATATAGGTTTTTGGATTTCCGCTTTTGGAGAATTAGCTTCTCTCCCACCATAATCCAAAATCAAGTTTGAGAATCGGATTCTAGAATCAGACTGCTTATTTTTTATTCTTCTTTTTGGGTCAGAATCCAGAATCAAGAGCTAAAACAAATATGCCCTAAATGACTTAGCAGTACATATGTAATTAGAGAATATACTCACTCCGTTTCCCAATGCTTGTTACATGTGACCTTGAGGTTCTTCCCTAAATACCTGCATAGCAAAACAGTAAACATAGCATAATTTAATATTTTTCATTTATATCAGCATCTCTTAATTTTATTATTACGATGTTTGTCTCTTTCTTTTAGTACTTCTTTTAGCACGTATCATAAAGCTTATACCAGTATAGCCAAGTGAACACCTATCATGTATAACCTCTTAATCTCTTCATTCCGTGGATGTTCACCAAATAAGGAGTCACAAGTTTCCTTTTTTTAGAATTTTAGCATATTCTATATAACGATTTAAAAAACTTGACATCAACTTTTATTTCATAATAGTTAACATATATATATATATATATGGAATTATTATATTTTTCTATAAAAATCAAATTCCTTACCCTTTTTTTTCCCTAAATTAGCATATTTCTAGAATTTTAACCCTACATCAAACAAAAATTAATATTTTTCACTTGGTATGGAATTAAAAGAAGATCCCTAATTTACTTTTTTCTTTGTTTATTTTTGTTGTTATTTTTTATTTAATTTGGAATTTTAGGTTTTAATTTAGATTTTGTAAAAAATAAAATGGTAATTTTATTTTTATTCTAAATTTATGTGAATATCCTTTCTTATAATATAAGATGTTAATATTTTATTTAATTTTGAATATTATTTTTATGTTAGAATTAATATTCAATTCCAACTACTAATTTTATTTTTGAATTTTTGCTATGTATAGGTTTTAATTTGGAGTTCATATGAAACTCAAATGGCTACATTTTTTTATTCTGAATTTCTATTATTTTTTATTATATTTGGTATGGACTTTTTCATTTAATTTAATCGGTTATAACTCGGGTTTGTTAGATGGATGGTAAGATGTTTTTCTTTAAATAATAACATTCTATGGCTACTATAGTTCAACTTAGTTATGGTCCACCAGATTAAAAGCTATATGTTTTTTATATGAGAATTTTTAGTGTATTTCTCTTTTTCCTTACCAACTCCCTATGAGCTTTTAATATATAATCATTACTTAAAGCAGTTTTTTAGGTGAATTAAAGCAGTTTTCAGTACAAGATGAATAATAGTACTAGCTAGTATGTTCTTGATTCTTACCTTTCCAACTCATTTGACTAGTCCTGGGTTTGCAGTACAGAGACTTAGAGGGTAACACTTTGCTATCTACTGATCAGTTCACTAGTACTATCATCTGGCTAGCTTGCCACATGGGCGTTGTTTGGACTGTGTGCAGTGACAGCATCGGCTGTTCCCTGCCAAACTTACATGCTGCATGCCTGAATGCCAATTGGATATCCACGTACCACCTCCACCCTGGCTTGGACAAGCTAGCAAGCAGCAGAGCAATTCCTACGCCTTTCGCTTCGCTTTGGTTTGGTGCATGCCTACATGTACATGCATGTGTGCAAACTACTGTATACTAACCGGAACACATGGAACAGTACGTACGTCGATGCAATTGGATGGATATGTTGTGTTTGTTTGCTTAGTCGTTGTAAGGAACAGTATACTTTTCCTGGCCATCATGCAGGAGCTTGGCCAACAACCCACACACACACTGCTAATTGCCAATGATCTAGCTAGTTTAACTGTTCGTCAGATGTAGAAAATGCCAAGATTGGGGTTGGACAGCTCCCCGTGCAAACTTAATTTGTGTTTGTTTGGTAGCCGGCCACTGCTTGACATGTGGCAAACCATCTCATGCTTTCGACACCTACATATATGTTTGCAGAGCAGCAACGTACGTACGTCTTGCATGCGGCGGCATGTCGACTTGTGGAGATACAGATATTTACTTTTACTAATTTTTAGCTCATGTCATGTCATATATTGCATGCCTGCCTTTGCGTAGTGGATGCATGAAATAGCCAGTCTATTTGTTACCTGAAAGCTAGCATGCATGCATGCATCGATCTCCAGTTGTATAACAAGGCGTACAGTCTCTGTAACATAAGGTGCATGCATGGTTTGTTCAGTTTCTGAGAAAGGGACAACAACTTCGTACTGCACTACTGTATATTGTGCGCCTGTGAATACATTAGTCAATTTGATCAACGGTGTTGGACAACTTTAACCTAAATTTTAGCATTTGGCCCAAAGGCAGGCAGGCAGGCATGCATGCATCACTGACCATGATTTGTCTCCTTGCCTTCAGTACAGGGCAAACAAGTCTGTGTTGGTGTTTCCATGCAAAGGAACAAGCCTGGCTGCAATGTCAAACTAACTCTTAATTCCCGCCGGCCGGACGCCGTACGTAAATCTTATGCTGTGTTTGCTACAGTTCCAGCTCTATCAAATTTGTGAATCTGATGGTGCTGGGTATTCCTAACTCCACAGATCTGTGGAGCTAGAGGTGTGGGTATATATATTAAGAGTGTTTATGTGAGTCATCTTGTTTATATTTTAGACAAAAATATAAACTTAATTCACTTCATTTTAGTCTACAAGTTTCAGATCTAAAGTGGAGTTAAGGGTGTGTTTGGTAGAGCTCCAGCTCCACCAGATCCGTGAATCTGGTGGAGCTAGGTATTCATAGCTCCATCAGATCCGCGAAGCTGAAGCTGTGAGTACATTAAGAGTGTGTTTGGTAGGGATTCAGCTTCTCCAGATTTGTGAAACTGAAGCAGTGAGTACATTAAGATTGTTTAGATAAATCATATTGTTTACATTTTAGACCAAAAATATAAACTTAATTCAGGTCTACAAGTTTCAGATTTCAGGTGAAGCTGGAATCTGGAACTCTACCAAACAGACCCTAAGAGTGTTTAGATGGATTATCTTATTTATATTTTAGATTAAAAATATAAACTTAATTTATTTTATTTTAGCCTATAAATTTTAGATTTCACGTGAAGCTAAGATCTAAAACTCTACCAAACAGGCTCCTCGGGTCAAGCTTCGGTGGGCGAAAGCGGAGAGATTTCAGACACGGCCATGCATGTTTACCCTTGAGATAAGAGCAGCAAATTTGAAAGCAACCATTAGTATAGTACGTTACGTGGTCTGTCTATTCTATCCTGATTTCCTGAAATAGCGGGACTCCACTCGAGCATATGCATGCATGTGCATCGAAAAGAGCGGAGTAACCTGAAACTTTGTAGCCACCCTTGGCTCGATCTGTTTTTTTTGGATTTGATAAACATCAACCGGATGTTTTTTGGTTGAAATCATCCAAATCTAGAACTATTGGATCATTGTTGAGATTCGGGAGTATCGATTACATCCGATCCTATGATTTGATCCAACGGCCCGGTGAATTTGGATGTTCGGGAGTATCGATTACATCCGATCGTATGATTTGATCCAACGGCCCGGTGAATTTGGATCCGAAATCCAATGGTTCTAGATTTAGATGATTTCAACCAAAAAACATCCGGATGATACCTATACACTCCCTTGTTTTATATATGGAGCTACTACGCACGTATATAGTGAGTGTGCAAGTAGTTTTAGAAGCACGAACTCTTGTTGAGGTGGTGAGATATTCGTGCACAAGCGATGATCCATCGATCCATCGATGCTAATTAAGTAGAAGAGTATAGCAGGTGCAAACATGCCTTACATGTAAGCTTCGTAAAAGTTATAGGTAAAAGTTTCAAAAATTCTTTAAAAATTACTATATGTAAGGAAATATTAGCCTCTATTATCACGTGAAATTGGAAGATTAAATTCAATCGTATTTGAAATAAATGAAAAGTCACTATTCATGCTAATTTTTCTTTTTCATATCTTTCAAATGCGATTGATTTTTGCCTTCAAATTTTACAGAACGTAGAATATCACTTATCCTACATATAATAATTGTTTGAGAGTTTTTGAAATATTTACATATGATTTTTATGGAGTTTATATATTGAAAGTGGTTGCAGTATATACATACATACATACATATATATGGGAAAATGTTTCTATACTCCTGAGAGTACGTGCTCCCACCTTCAGTATACCTCTTTAATGATATTATTGTACTTCTTTATTCTTTTGAGCATACTCTAATACTGATTATAAGATACTCTACAGTGAGTTCTACGAAAAATTTCATCAAAGTCTACCTTTTATAGCATAATTTGTTTATATATTCATTTTACATATGTAAAAGGGTATATAGCAAAAAATAAAGAGCTCCAATGAATCTTTTCAACCATATCGCATTGGAGTATCTTATAATTATTATCGAAGTATACCCAAAATGATAAAAAAATATAACACTTTTATTTAAATGGTATATTAGATGTGGAAGTATATACTCCGAGAGACAGAGCACTGTATTTTATATGTACACAGGAGCTAGCGAAGTGTAGTGTACGTACGTGTACACACATATATCTCCTCTGAGCTGACGATCGAGTTGACGGCGGTTTCATTCATCGTGCACACAACACAATATATACACGCAATTGCATGCATGGACTGATGATTTCTACGTACATGCGAGGTGCCTGCCGTCTCCCTAAGCTATTGCCTGCGCATGCCCAATCAGAGATTCAGAGCAACAGCAAGGGAGTGCAAACGCGCGGCTAGCTGCTGATAAAAGCACATCCACTCGATCTCCAAAACACAACTTTAACCATTAATTTCTGTTATACTCTATATTTATAAAATTCAATAAAATTATAATACTATGAAAATACTTTTCGAAACAAATCTATACATATGATTTTTATGTATTAATTTAAATATTTAAAAAGATATTAACAGTCAAAGTTTCAAAAATTTAACCTCATATTACGTCCATAACTACAACTATTTATAATCGGAGAAGTAATAATCAGCATCCCACGCATATATCGCCTCCTCTAACTCCTTTCTTTCGCATCCAGAGTGGTCAAAAGGACCGAATAAATCCGTATACGTATATGTAGCCTATATACATCCCAAACCATGCATGGAATACTCGCAAATATACGCATGTAGACGAAGAAACAGTAGCGGAGATATATGCAACTAGTATCGATCTGCATACACTTTCTGAACCACGTGTACTTCTCGTTCCATCGACAGCTCATGTGATGCATATGGTTTTCTGTGAAGAATTAGATGCATCTCGTGTATTAAGTGGTGTATGACATCATGTATGTGTATCCAGGTATATATGCATGATTCGATGGAGCACTCGATGTCGACGGTTTTTTTTTCTTTTATTTATTTATTTGTTGCGGGAGCCTTTTATTTTTATTTTATTGTGCCTCATAGTCATTTCTCCCAATCGTTTCTCACCATGCATGGAGTATACACAAGTATCTCGATCCTTGATTAAAATCAATCAATTGAGGCCCATACGAAATTCGGTGCGTATACACATGCAGGAGTATTTTGCCGGGTGAGTCAACTGCCGTATACTATGTCAGCACCGAATTAATGTCCCTATGGTATATATATATATATATATATATCCATGAATAATTTTATCTGAATCGAATTAACTTGCTAGTATATGCCGGAGCAACCTGATGAGTATTTGTTCTCCACTATCTTCAGAAACAGCACCTTAGCCAAACGAGAATCATTTGCAATAATAATTCTAGACAGATATACACATTGTACAAGCACTAGATCCACATTGTACAACCACTACTATAAAAAAAGCCCATCTTAGACGCTTCATCACAGACGGTTCTTACGGTTCGTGATGATGGCTATCATTAACAATTATACACTAAAACCATTGATGATATCATTACAGACTGTTCCATCCATAATTTGTCAGCGATATATAGATATATCACAAATGGTTTTAGTATAAAACCGTAAGTGATGACACATGTTGTTATGACCGACAGTCCTATTATAGAACCGTCTATGATATATTAGTATCACATACAGTTCTATAATAGAACTATCTAAGATAATATTTATCCCTATAAATATATCGATCGGTTCCTCACACAGGATACCTAGTGCGTTTCACCTCCCTTAACCCCTAGCGCCTCCTCCCCCACAGCGGTTTCCTTCCTCACGCCGCCAGCCTCCACCCCAGCGCCGGTCTCCTCCCCGTGTCGTCAATCGGTCTCCTCCCCCACACTGGTATCCTCCTCTACGCTGTCGGCCTCCTCCCCCTGTGCCGGTCTCCTCCCCCGCGTCGATATTTATTTTAGTAAATACGAATACATGAATGGTTAGTTTGCTATGATTATGAATGCTGGATACATGAATGGCTAGTTTGCTATGGACGGTTAGTTTGCTATGATTATGATTGCTGGATACATGAATGGTTAATTTGCTATCAATACATGAATGGTTAGTTTGCTATGATTATGAATGTTGGATATATGAATGGTAAGTTTACTATAATTATGATTATTGGATGCATGAATGGTTAATTTACTATGAATGGTTAGTTTGTTATGAATACATGGATGGTTAGTTTGTTATGATTATGAATGCTGGATACATGAATTGTTCGTTTGCTACGAATGGTTAGTAAATGTGAATAAATGAACAGTTAGTTTACCCAATTATAATTGTATGGTACTCACTTCATGCTATCTGCTATGCTAGGGTTGAATGTATGTTCATTCGCTTATGCTACCGGTTGTATGCTCAATAATGCTATCGGTCTATTGATGAACCAAAACAATTAAAGTAGCGAATGTGGCTTTAAATTATGGAGTTGCTTTCTGTTAATGCTAGAAAGTATTGTTTTTATTTCACTGTCTTTGAGCTTTAATCATCATATTCGGTAATTCTAAGAACATAACATGTAATTTTAATAATATGACTAGTTTAAGTAAGCAATTGCAAGTGTTTTCCTTTTTTGTATTTGTTACTACACCTATACACTAGAAGAGCACTTACATACTATTATAATCTGATTTTGATGTTGCATAATTTAGGAACATAAGAGTTTAAGGCCTTATTTGCTTAGTTAATTGTCTAGTTCAATTTTAATTATATGACCCTAGTGTAGTGAAGGTAAGAGATTGTCTCTAGAGCACTACATCTTGTGGCGAGGAGACTGAAACTCTAATCTTTAGTAGCCTGACACCTAAGAGCACCCTATCATACAATTACTGATTAATCTGTTACGTAGACATAATTTAATGTCAAGTTGATTTAATAATTATGAATTGCTTTATCCTTTCAATTATATTATTTTTGCAAGATTTGAATTGTCCACATTATATTCCAAAAATATTTAGATGTTTAACTTCTGTCGTGATTCACCATATATACATTATATGCCTCAGTGACTGCAAATTGCACACATATGTAAAATAAAGTCTACAAACAAGATAATTGACATAGAAAAACTGTTAGATACTAAACAAAAATTTGAAGTGGAGATAGAATAACTGAAGGGAAAGTTTGAGTTAACAGAAAAGATTTATGAAATGAAATAAAAATTTAAAGACATAAATGAAAAATCACAAGATATTGTTTCTCTTAATAAAAACACTCATCATTAAGAAGCGCGGGACGAATACAAAGCTGGAAGAAGCCAAAACTGAGCTTATAGAATTAATATAAAGGTTTCAAGTATGTAATTTGATGTTGTTATTGATAATATACTAAGACATCATTTTCACAACAATATGGTCACTTTTTGTTGGGATTAAGAGATGTGATTGAAAGTCAACCAGTTATTAGTATCAAACAAATAGGCATTGTGCCAAAGATGTGGAATTTCAGAGAGAACCGAAAAGCCTCTGTCACATAAACTATAGCATGGATGATGATAGACATGAAAAAGCCCTAAGGTGGCCTTGTTTTGATATATCAAATAAATAATATTTTTTTCAATGTATTCTTGTTGATATTTGTGGCATCATATCTTGTTAATGTATTGATTACTGAAATTATCTTTACTATTTGCTTATCTTGAATTAATCCAATTACTAAAAAGTGTCGAGCTTGCTTGTTGAAACCAAAAGTTTTTCTACCTCTCTTGGTAGAACTTCCATGATTTGTATCTATTTTTCGAAATTTTCTTCTCTTTAGATATTTCTGTAACGACATTTACAAGGCACAATCAGTTATAGATTTTGTAATTGAATATCAAAACATTCTAGATGCATCAAGACAATAGTTTGTCTGATGAGGATGGTCTTAAAATATTAATATTTGTAGCATTTTCATCACCTTTTTTATTCTAATATTGATGGATTCCAAAGCAAAATTCAATTCCATCCACAGTTCATTGTAAAAGTTATCATACTCTGATTAATCGCTTTCACTTCATCCTCATCCTCAAGTGAGAATACTTTAGGCAGCCTATTTTCACTCTGATCTTCTACAAGAACAGGACCAACCTATGGTATTCTTACTCGCGGATGATAATGGAGTGGAAGATAAATCAGAGCACAACAACTTTCAGGATGAACTATAGATAGAATTGGATTATGCCTTGGAATCTATCAGTATTAGAATAAGAAAGGGGATGAAAGTGCTACAAATATTCATATTTCAAGACTATCCTCATTAGACAAGTTGTTGCCTCGATGTATTTAGGATGTTTTGATATTCAATTGCAAAATTTATAACTGATTGTGCTTTGTAAATATCATTATAGAAATATCTAAGGATAAGAAAATTTCAAAAAACATATACTAATTAATCACGTAAGTTCTGCCAAAAAGAGTTAGGAAAAACATATCACAGACGATTATATTAAAAACCGTCTATGATCAACACATATCACAGACGGTTCTACATAAAAATTGTCTGTGATATGTGTTTTCACAGTCGATCGGAAACCGTTTGTGATGTGCCTATTATAAATGACACATACTTACAGACGGTTTAGAAAACCATTTGTGATGACGATTTCAAACCGTCTATGATAGCCTTCTCTGTAATAGTGAACACACATGATCATATTTATGTGGATATATTCTCATTGGCCACATGCACAGAAGGTGATATAGATAGGCAAATCCCCGTGACATTAAAACATCGACTGATAACAGTACTTCAACTAGCTGTAAATTTGAAGCAATTAAAAACTTATCATTACTTATATTATAGCTAGAGAGATTGCCAGCCATACAGCCATGCCACGTCACCTTTCTTGCGAAAAGGCCCTCCGAAGATTTCAAAACTACGTTCAAGTCCTTCCGTCGGTTTTTTAATAAAATAGACCTGAAAAAATCAAAATTACGTTTAGGTCCCTCCACGGTTTGCATTCAGGTCCTCACGTTGGTTTTTAACAGAATAGACTCGAGAAAACAAAATTACATTTTGGTCCCAAAAAAGGTTTTTTAGTTGAATTGATCCGAAAAAAAGAAATTATGTTTATGTTCCTCCGCGTTTCTTTTAAAAAAGGCCATTGATTCACCGACGGCTTATAACAATGCACAGATTCAACGACGGCTCCTAGCAACCTATTTTTTAAAAAGAAAACCAAAATTACGCGAAAAAAGAATCTGCCATTTTTTTTATAAAAGAACCTGAGAAAACTGAAATCACAAAAAAAAACATGCATTTTCGCAGATTCAACGATGACTCCTAACGGTTCCTCACCACACAAAAATGATCCGTGGTGCCGCAAATTCGGCGATGACTCTTAGTTAGCGCATTTTTTAGAAAATTTCAAAGAAAAAACGAATTCGTGTTTACGTCCTCACACCTATTTTTTCAGAAATAATCATTGGGCCAAATTTTGCACGGCACAACGTCATACAGCCAAATTTCGCACGGTGTAGTGTAGCGCTCAAACTCTTGCTAGTATTCCTCAAAGAGAAGGTGATTCCTTTAATTGTTATTTTACATGCAACCACCGATAAGTGTGGGGTGGCATGATAAGGATAAATGCACGGTTATCGGTTACTTTTATAATAGGATAAACTCAACTACATATAGTATACTCCCTCTGTCCAAGTTTATAGTGCATATTATTATTTTTACATATAGACCAACGAGATATTAAAATGTCTAGACTACCCTTAGTTATTATCTCTAAGCACTACATGTGATGCATACATGTAGAGAATATTAATTAAATCTAGATATTTATTGGAGGTATAAAAGAACATCATACTAATTTTTGCATTGAAATATAAAATATGTTTTGTATTTATAGATAAAATCATTTAAAAAATATGTCCTATAAACTTACATGGAGGGAGTAGTTTTTAAAATCATGTATAGGCATGTTACTATAGGTCAATAGTAATGTTGCGCTAGCATCCTAGAAAGACACCTTTCTATGGCAGATTGCTTTGTTATTCATCTATTTTTACTACTGGATAAGCTAAGACAAACTATTATATATATCCATATCCAGAAAAGAAAGTATTAGAATTTACAGGTCATCACCAATCATGGAATTGTAGGATTGAATAACTTTTTGTCCGTCAGCAATGTATGCCCATGTCTTCAGTTGGTAGACGTCAGCCATGTACTGTCAAACTTTGTCAGCTAATCATCTTTTTTTTAAAATAAAAAATAAAAACTAGCTACCTTCTAGCTTCTGATCTTCATCCATTACAATTTTAGGACTCCAATCGCCTGTGTGGATCCAATATATAGCTACACTATCAGAACTAGCTAGACCTTCTAGCTGTTCTGATCATTGAAATTTCATCCATTACAATTTTAGGACTCCAATCGCCTGTGTGGATCCAATATATAGCTACAATATCAGAACTAGCTAGCCTTCTAGCTTCTGTTCTGATCTTCATCCATTGCAATTTTGCAACTCCTATCGCCTGTGTGGATCCAATATATAGCTACACTATCATAGACCGCAAAAATGGAATGAAGCAAACAGGAATTGATAGACTATTTGATACCAACAAAATATATTTAGATAGATTTATATATTAATTCGTACAGTTCGGATAGTTGTTGGTGGATGCATGATGATCTGATCTATATATCTAGCTGAAGGCAAGATGAGTAAAGCAAACAATCCCGCGAATTAAGGGAAGGTCAGAAGGAAACTCCAACGATGATGGAGAGTCACACCAGCCGGCCAAAGGAGTACCAATACCAATTCCAAGTACGCTTCGCCGCTTCCAATGGATCTACGCGTCACCAATGACTCGAGCATCCATTTCCATTGATCACACAAGCAAGCTACACAGTTCAGCTCATGCTACCAAACAAAAGGGCACTGCCACCTTGAACACATTGTATTTCTTTTCTTGATTCCCCTAGCTGCGTACTTGATCTCTCTTCCTTTTCTATAGTAGCTTATCTCAAATTCTCGTGTTTTATGACAACTAGCAAGGTGAACCATGTACTTACACGTGCATCATCTTTAAATCGTGTTTAAATGACTTGGTAATATATATGTGATTTTGTTTTTTTGGAAAATAGATCGTTCCATAACTCCATTTGTGATATTTGGGTATTGTATGTTATAGGAAAAAATATATTCACATGTAATCTCAACTTTTTCTAGATATCATGCAGATTAGTTAGCATAACATAACATTTTTCATTTATGTAATCTCAATTTCATTATTACAATAATTGTCTCCTAGCACATTACAAAACTTATACTTTTTGGACTCTCTTAATTTTATCAAAAAAGAGTTAGGATTTTTTATTTCTTATATTTTCTTTGCGATTGTAAAAAATATATATCGACTTTTATTACATAATAGTTAATAATTTATATATATACAAATCAGATTCCATACCTTATTTTTTTTCTAAAATGAACATATTTCTTGAATTTTAATTCTAAATAAAACAAAAATTTATATTTTTCACTTATCATGGAATTAAAAATCCATAAATTCATTTTATTTTTCTATTATTTTTATTGTTATTTATTTATTTATTTTCAAATTTCATGTTTTAATTTGGAGTTAAAATAAAATGGCTAATTTCCTTTGTTGTTTATTATAAATTTATGTTACTTTTCATTATTATTTTTATGTAATTTTGCATATCAGTTTTATACTAGAATTAGTATACAAATCCAACTACTAATGTTTATTCTGAATTTTAGCTATGTACATGTTTTTATTTGAAGTTCGTATAAAAGTTAAATGGCTGATTTTCTTTTATTTATTTATTACAAATTACTTGTTGTTTTTATTATACTTGGTATTGATTCTTTCTTCTAATCTAAGTTGTTAATTTTATTGTTATTTTTATTTAATTTTGAATATTAGTTTTAGGTTAGATTTGATATAAAAATCTAGCTACAATTCTTATGTAATTTTATTCTAAATTTTTGCTATGTCTGGTTTTAATTTGGAGTTCATATGAAAGTCAAATTTATCGTTATTTTTATTTAATTTTGAATATTAGTTTTAGGTTGGATTTGATATACAAATCCAACTACTAATTTTATGTAATTTTATTCCAAATTTTAGTTATGTCCATTTTTAAATTTGGAGTTCATATGAAATCAAATTACATTGTTATTTTTTATTTAATTTCTAATGTTAATTTTAGGTTAGATTTTATATACAAATCCAACTGCTAATTTTTATGTAACTTTATTCTAAATTTTACCTATGTCCAGATTTTAATTTGAAATTCATATGAAATCAAATTGTATTGTTATTTTTATTTAATTTGTAATATTAGTTTTTGGTTAGATTTGATATACAAATCTAAATGATAATTTTATCTAATTTTATTCCAAATTTGAGCTATATATGGGTTTTAATTTGAAGTTAAGTATAAAATTCAAATGATAATTTCTTTTTTATTTATTATAATTTCTCTTTTTATTGTACTCAGTATGGACTCTTTCTTTTAATTTAAGCTATTATAACTTAGTTAGAGTTCACCAGATTAAAAGCTAGATGTTTTACTTTTTTGTGAGAATTTCTAACATATTCCTATTTTTAACAAAAGATTCTATGGTGGTTGTAACCTTGTAATTAGAGTTCACCAAACTAAGGGTTAGATATTTTAATTTTTTATGAGAATTTCTAGCATATTTCTCTTTTCTCTTAGCAATTCTCTATAAGCTTTTAGTACATAATAAATTTCAGCAGGCGTTCATGACGAAAATTCCCATGTCCTCATGCAATCCATAAAGTAAAATTTACAAAGACAGTGAGACGGCACGTAAAATCTTGAATTCATGCACAATTGCACAAGCCCCGCTTGTAATTTCGTTGAAGTGAGTTTTTGTTTTCTAAGTTATTTTTTCTCTTGAGGACAATCTGAATTGAGCTTCTCGATCCATGATGGTCGTTGATAATGAACGCAACACACGTCCACACCTAGCTTGCATCAACAATCCAGAGTTGGATGCTACTTTCCCCGGAAACGTGATGACGTCATGGTATACCTCGTCTAGCAATTAAGTTAGGTTCCTTTTCCGTTTATGATAAATACAAAACAGAATTTGTTCCAATCTCAACATATTTTCCTCCCTCGGTGAACATTGGCCAGTGCCCAATGGTTGCATATATGGCCTTTCTGCTATTTTATTTTTCTTTCCTATATGCTAACTACCATTTACTTGAAAAGGATATTGAGACTCAAGCCGGGTCTATTTCACCGGAGGCATATCCATAAGCATCGGAATTGCAACACTTTTGACGTCTGAATTTTTCGGACGCATTGAAACATTTTTTTCTACGTGTGTAACATTTTTTACCAACGCGTATAACATTTTTCTTCGATAAACAGTGAAATGCGGCACAGTAAACGGATGTTGCAAGCATTGAAAAAAATATTGCATACGTCGGAAAAAAATGTTTCAAACGTTGTAAAAAAATGTTGCAAAAGGCGTCCGATAGAATGAACAGTGTCGGACGTCCAAGCGCTAGTTCTGTCCAAAAAGTATGGGTCTCATCGATACAATTGTGACAGCATACCACACTATAAATTATGATAACAACCCAATTCTTTGAAAACAGAAACATATATGAATTTTATACAAGTACGTGCGATGTTCGACGACCCCTGCTTTGGAGGCAACAACTTTATTACTTACCCGGCCAATTGCATTATCACAGGCTTTCTTTTTGTTTTCTTTTCACCATTTTTATATCATTCAGAATAACTTACGATCTCTTCAGTCTTACAAAGTGAATTCAGTCGGTGTGGCTAGCTGGAGAATAAGTTCTTCCACCGCCTTCTACGATATATCCTGATTCGTGCATCTAGATAGGCTAGCCCCTGCCCCATCCAACCAAAAACCGGTGTAATCTTTTTTTTAAAAAAAAAAATTAAAGTCGCAGCCAACTTCTGGTGCTCCACTAAGGTCAGCAAGCCGGTCAGTACATACTTTGCTCAGGTCTCCCAGCTGATTGCGCCCGCCTCATTCCTCGCCGTGTCGTCTGCGCCGCCCACCAACAGAAGCAAATTTTTTTTTGCTTTTTCAAGTTTGACTTTCGTCAGAGTGAAATTGTAAATCTGATTTCTTCACAATCGCAGTAGACATCTACCGTGCTTCTATACAACGACAATACCACGGTTAAGAAAGGGCTCTACCATGTTCCCACATCGCGACAAGTACCTACCACACTCTCTAACCATAGCAGGCATCTACCATGCTCTCCAACCGTTTAGACGTACCGTACTTCCACACCATGACAAATGACCTGTTGTGGTTTCATACTACAACAGATGACACGTGTCATCTTCTGATTCTTCCGTAGACGAGAACGAGGCTAGATTTGCAGTTTCGTTGGGCCATGATAAATAGTACAAAATTTGAGAAAAAAAAATAAAAAGCAACATACTGACCGAGCTGCGGAAGTAGCATTGCAGCTTATAAATTCCTCGCGTCTCCCCCCGTTCTCTTCTCCACATCCGCTTCCAATTCCAAACGCAACAAATTAAACACTCACCACTTCCATCGTCTTCTTCTTCTTCTTCTTCTCTACGCGCGCCGGCGAACTAGGGACAGGAATTAACAGAGGAGAAGAAGCGATGCCCAAGGTTCATCCCAACGCCGCCGTGCAAGAGCCGGTCAGCAGTACCGCGGCGTGCCCTCCGCCCTCGTCGTCGGCCGACGAATCCACGGTGCTGACGGTGTGGCGCAAGTCGCTGCTCTTCAACTGCGACGGCTTCACCGTCTTCGACGCCAAGGGCAACCTCGCCTTCCGCGTCGACTGCTACGGCTCCGGCAGGCGTGCCGAGGTCGTCCTCATGGACGTCGCCGGAAAGCCGCTACTCACCATACGCCGCAAGGTCAGATTCATTTAGTTTCCTAGTTATTCCATCTCCTTAATGCTTCTTGATTATCAGAAGAGGGGCCTTTTTCTCTAAATCACACGCTTGCTTACAGAAGCTGAGCCTGGCGGAGCACTGGGTGATCTACGACGGCGAAGGCGCCGCCACGCCGCTCCTCTCCGTCCGGCGCCACGTCAGCCTCCGCGCCTCCAAAGCGCTGGCGCACGTCACGCCCCTCTCCTCCCTGTCGTTGCCCGAGGCCTACGTGGTGGAGGGGTCGTACGGCCGGCGGAACTGCGCGGTGCGCGACGCGCGCGGGGACGCGGTGGCGGAGGTGCGGCGGAAGGAGTCGGTGGGGGACGACGTGTTCCGCCTGGTGGCGGACCCCCGCCTGGGCGCACCGCTAGCCATGGGACTCGTCATCGCCCTCGACGAGATGTTCGGCGGCGGCGGCGGCTCGGCGCGGTCGCTGCTACCGAGGAGCTGGTCGGCGTAATTGCTACATTGTACATGCATGGATGTACAGAGTAAGAAAATAGCATGGGGAGTCCTCACCTGCAGAGGCGGATCCAGAAAAATTGGTCGCCGGGGTCATCGCCGACATGTGGCTTGCTTTCGGATGACTGGTCAGACTAGACGAGCACTTGAGCTGGGGTTCAGACTAATCTACCGCCGAGGTGATCAACAGAGTTTAGCGGGAGGTATAAGAGGTTAATACGGGGGCGTCGGTGTCACCAGACCCCGACGACACAACTGTAGATCCGCCCCTGCCACCTGTCAGCGTCAGCACAGTTTGACAGACTGACGTGCAGACGACGTAGCAGGGACTGAGGCGCTTGGTTTATCAAATTTTAGTAGGAGTATTTTTTTTTCTTGGCTCTCTAGGTTATTTTCTTTGCTAATCTTTGGCAAAAACACTTGTAACTAGTTTGATGAGACAAATTTTTCATCAAACGGAATAGCCCATGAACAGAGGAGGTTGATGAGACAAATTTATCATCAAACGGAATAGCCCATGAACAGAGGAGGAACATGCGTGCGTGTGACTGAAACGAAAACAACTTTGCTGCTGAGCAGCCATTGTCTGAATTCTGCCGCTGTTTTAAGTAACAGTTCAGGGGAGTTTCATTTTATATGTAGCCACGCTTATGAATCTTGCCGTCGAGGTTTGCACGCACGTACGTGCGTGTTGCAGCCTTCGTTGCTTAATCGGATTGACGATTCCGCATGCTAGCCATCCCACACGTACAGATATGAAGGATGGAGCTTTGGAGAGATGTAAATTCGGTCTTGAGTTTTGACAAAGATCGACCACTCCAAAGCAAGAAGTAGTATTTCAAAACTCTGACATCGCCTTCACCAACCAAAACCAATGTAATACTCCTGTACAAGTAGTGTAAATTAGCTATTCGTCAACTGAAATATGTAGCCTGCCAACCTTGGATTAACCTGTACCAGACTGTCTGATGTATATAGATCTCCTTCCAACTTCAGGTATTCACTGTTTTGTCAAGCTTATCATGCCAGTGTACTTACAATGCCGAGCAATATATCATTCGCTGCATATGATTTGCAGCCTAGAGCCTACTTTCTGTCCCAAAACTGTACCAACCGGCAGCCGGTCAAAATCTTGATTGGTTGCAGTTCCATTCTAGCACTGTCTTGCATGCTCAACTTGCAGACCATTTCTCTTTCTTTCCGGCCTTCTAGCTGCTGTAAGTTCTAACCACTGATGGGGATGAACATCTGCATGTCACAATTGTCTTGTAAAGCATGCAGCACCCCCTTACCTAATCGTAGTACTACCGTACAGGTCCTCTCTCTCGCAGTGCAGTCGTTCTCTGCACCAACCATCCAACCAATCACGTTTTAATCACCTTTCTTTGAGGAAGAAAGGAAGCAGCGAAGCGCCAATGAGGAGTGCATGCAAATTCATGGTTGCTTCCTTCCTGCTCGATATGTCCAATCTCACTCCGTGTGGGATCGCATTATACTAGCAACAGCAAGCCTGCCACATCAGCGGGTATGCATATGTGCATCACACGTACGTTCACGATCGAGCACATGCATGCGATGGTGACTGAAATCTCTACGAATATTAATTAGTTGTTCTTCATGTGTAGCTTTTGCTGACCGAAGGGGTGCCTTTTGGAACTAATTTCGTGCACTTTTTTCAGCGTTTGACTTGACGGCAAGTTTATAGAACGGAGTGCTCGATTGACATGGTGATATACAGGTACTCCATCAAACAGAGAGGGGGAGGCTTGTCAATTGAATTTTCAGCTAGAATTCTTCTACAGCTTCCATTGTTCTATCCATCTGCATGCCAAACCGAAAAGGCCGAAGCTTTAGCCTATCTGACCTATGTACAGTCTTTTTTTCATCTTTGATCTTTTTCGAATAAAATTGCAAATCTAGCGTACTCTTCTCGACAACAAAAGTATTGGCAGGAAATATGTATCATATATCACGCTCTCTTACTATAGCAGGTTGTCGATGCTATGCCCATCATGACAAACGAGCTACCGCAGTACGACAGCGAAATGTACAGCTACTAGCTAGCGTGTCATGCAAAATGTGTGCCTGCCAATCGATTTGTATCATCCAACAGCCACATATTTCTTTCAGATCTTGTCCACGAAAGAGGCTAAGACTTATTCCGGTGGTAAGGAAATTCGAGGCAGAAACAGGGTCCAGCATGGTACAGAAAGATGGCCGCCCGTATTTCTGTGCTCATCCAGAGTGTCATTTTCAGGCCTGCATTCGCCACTGTTCACATCTGACATTTGGTGAACTTTTTGCACTTTTGCAGCCGAAACCGGCGATCTGATTCGAGAATTCTTTGGCACTTTTGTGGGCGAAGTCATCCTGTCCTCTCCTCTTCAGCTGAACATGAATTGAAACGCACGCACGAGGAACGGTATACAAAATCCATGCCGTCTTCCGTCACTTCGACTTTCGAGTGGCTGCATGCCATGTTAATTAGCTACGTTCCAAGAGGGGAGAATAACACGTACGTGGTGAAGGACGAACGCTGCCTTCTCTGCGTAGGAGGAGACACAATGCATCCATGTATGGTGCGCGTTTCAGGCATCGAAAAAATAGTAGATTCAACGAAACTATTATGGCACGGTGTACCTCAATTTCCTCTTTAAAACAAGGTATAGATTAATGGGATGATATATAGGCGTTGAAACCTTACGATCCATACAATAATTCGCGGAAACAAGCTCTCCGCAACACCCTGCTGGCGTCTCTCATCCTTGCGATAGTAGCAGCGTTCGCATCTTTATCTTCCACATATCATAGTTTTCTCCTGCAAACACGGGAATCATCGACTGCGCCATACTGGCGCCAACACCTAAAGCCATCGAATCAAGTGGCTTCGAACTTCACGAACGTGTCATGAATGTGAATGGATGCCACCTTGTTCATTTGCCCAAGCGGCGTGTCAGAAAATTCTCCCATCGGGAAGCCTTGGCAGGAGGAGGATCTCTACTGGTGGCCCTGAGGTGTTTTGAAGGTCGTCTTACGGCAGGAAAAATGTGTGTATTTGTGTCTATGGTGCATGTCTGCCGTCAAGTCCGAGTTTGTGTTTCTGTATCTGATGCCGGTTGCTAAGCAAATTTGAGGCTTGAGCAATTAATTAAATGTTGGCTGTTTAGCCCAGCTGGATGCGTCGTTTCTTAGTCCATTTGGGTGTGTTGAGGCCAACCCTTGTATCTGTCCATGTACTCCCCCCTCTCTTTTAATTGAATCGCAGGCGCAGGCCTTTTGCGTTTTTTTTTTAAAAACTTCACGAACGCGACTCGCTACATCGCTACGCTCGACTCGAACCTGAGGCTCTAATACCAATTGTAGACTAACTCTTTCCATCTAGGATTAATGCTTATCTCACAAAAATACAACCAACTGGTCATTATGATCAACAGTTAACGCAATACTGATGGTCGGCTCACAATTATGATCAACAAGCTAGTCAGGGGCGGAGCCAAGCGGGCCTTGGGCCTCAGGCCACTAGCTGTGCTAGCACTTGCTTTTAATGAGTTAAATAGACAACATAGGTACCATGTACATAGGCTTTTTTGCTAAGCCTCGGGCCTAGGCCCGGGTAGTCCGAAGCCTGACTCCACCCCTGAAGCTACTAGTCTTATTAGATGCATGATCGATCACTGTTCCACTCGATCACAGTCTCCTATCCTGTGAACTAGAATAGAAGCAGAGATCGAGACGTGTCAAAACCATTTGCAAGATTCCTTGGCCCTTGGTGATGCTATCTTCAGAAATTTCAAGTAGTGCTTCTATACGTCATCCTTCTAATACAAGCTATTATATAAATCTTAAAGCAAGCGAATGGATAATTAATCATACACAATCTACTATTTATTTATATTTTAATATTTGTTGATAATATATGCTGTGGGTAGGCTCTAGCTGTTGATTCTGATCAACGAATTAAGTGTTATTAGAGGCGCATGCATGATCTCGATCACTTGTTCCGCGCGCTTGATCACAATCTCATCACTCTAGCTAGCATTCCTTGTTCACTATAGATCTGCTAGAATGTAAAGCAGAGAAGGAGACGTCTGAGAGCCATATGATTAATTTGCTGGATTAATTCCTAGCTAGCTTGGGCCTTGACGAATGATGAAGAAGAGGATGATACCATTTTTCCCTGGGTTGCTTCTGCGTTCTGCTGACTGGGTCTGGATTGGTTGCGCTTTTAGGATTGCTTCGTGCACTTTTTTTTGCTGCCTTCCACGATTAACATATGCATAATACTCGATCGTACACACATTGTACCTGCAGGCTGAGAGTCTAGAAAAAGACTTGTCACCAGTGGCGGACCCGGGGGGCAAAGATGGACTCCAGCTCCTCTACAGCCGGCTAGCAGCACTTATGTTGTATATAGCTTCCTCGCTGTATTATGAATCGATGTGATTTTTGTCTCTCTATTTGATATTATTTTGTTGTAATTTAATATTAAAATACGCTAGTTTGCATTATATGTAATCTATCCTGAAATGTTTAAGTAGCATGTCTTTACATTTTTTGTTGAAATACCCATAGACATAATTAACATCTACAAAACATTTGTAAGGCTAGCTACTTGAATATAGAAAAAAATCATAGCACTAGCTCAAGAAAGAGAGGATGCATACATGTGGGATCTAAAGGTACGTGAGACTGCAAGGGCCTTGCTATTGGTTGGTTGTCGGTTTTTGTATTTAGCGTGATGCAATTCATAGTATTTTAGCTGGATCAACTTATCTGAGTTATTAGTTCTTCCACCGATCACTAACTTAGTCTACGAGCCCACCTATCTTTATATTCTGGGTCCACCACTAATGCTCGCCTTCGCGCTAGCTGCCGTTGTTGTTCATGTTCAGTATGCCCCACTGAATCAAACCACAAAGTCTTTGGAATTGCGGTCGTATACTCGTATGCTTGCATGTTACAGATCGAAGAAGCTGGTTAGGGTTGGCTTTCCTTCCATACGGCGGCCGAACGAGCCCAAAAGTCTTGGAACGTGTGTCATGGATGATGTGATTCAGAGGCTCGATGAAAGAAGGAAGCAAGGTAGGATGTACTACCTAACAGGGTCAGGATTAGGAGTGATCCCATTCGTCTATTTGCTAGATGAAGGGATCATGTTTGCTACAACAGACATGGACGGGATCCCTATCCACCTAATATTCTCTCTTGCTACTTAGTATGGTGTGGCACGGGGAAAATGTGTTCTTCTGACCAAGCTTAGTTTTAATTCGAGAAGTGATAGATTTTTCTAGCCCTGTTGCCTAGTTTTTCTCTAATATAGCCCTCTTCTACCGGAATTTGCAAATCTAGCCATCTCTACAGTGCTCCCACGCTCCCCAACCGTTGGAGTCGGCCTACCATGCCTTAGGAGCAGGCGAGCACACGAGATGCGAGCGAGTGCAGGGCAGCCAGCCGCGGGAGGCATCCTGCCGCCACTAGCGAGTGTAGGAGGCCGTCTCTGGCTACGTGGGAGTGTAGGAGAACATTGAAGAGGGTTAGATTTGGAATTTTGCTCGAAAAAAGACGATTTAAGAAAAAATGAGACAAGAGGCTAGAAAAATCATCGCTTCTCGATTCGATACATGCCTTTACGACATTGCATTCTCAGGATTCCCGTGGGGTGAAAATGAAATGCTTAACTGCTCTGCCAGTGTTGGATTATATTTGATACATACATTCATTCAAACTGTACGCTGGTATTCAGCAGTAGCAGCAACTACCGGAGCATAGGCCCATCTGAACTGTAGAGAGAGGCTTTGGACGCCCATCAGGGCCCGTCCAACTCCCCTACCTGAGGCCCAAGCCCATCAAACCCCCTGTCACTGCTGCTCACTCGACCCCACATGTCATCGGCCTTCGCATCAACGCCATCGTGCTAACACCACTGACGACGGGCCCCGCCTTTTAATACGCCACCTGTCACACACATCCTCTCCTCTCCTCTCCTCTCCTCGCTCGCTAAGCTCCAAAGTCTCTGCCTGACACGCAGCGGGTGATTCCCAGTTCCTCGTTTCTTTTCCTCTCGATCCTCCGGCAGCCATGGCGACGGTCATGCCGGGCGTGCTGCTCAAGCTGCTCCAGGAGATGCACACCGAAGAGCGTGTCAGATCATTGTAGTGCTGCCTCGCCATATTATTGTATTGTTCTTACAATGCCTGGCATGTACGTTGGATTCAAATAGAAGAGAGTACTGGTTGTTGTTCTGTGTACTGCTTCTTTATTCTGCATTTGCTCAGGGCAGCATGTCTATTTGTCCTATATGTTCAAGTACCAAAGGCAATTTGTTTATCGGAAAATGTCTTATATGTTCGGGTACTAAGGGCAATTTCTTTATCGGAATGTCATGTACCTGTGCAACGAAAATTTACCTTGTTCTGTAACTTTAGGAAGCGATATCACGGCGACTGAGCGATGCTACAGCTGAACAGTCCAGTAATGATGATTCATCTGTTGATGAGAGGCCAAAGCCACAATACTGAATTCCTTCTAACATCCTTGTATACTGAATTTACTGGAAGCAATTGAACGGAGAGATGTGGCAGCAACTGCTGCAGCTGACGCTCTACAGGAGGCCTTGGTCACTGAATCAGTTATCAGGAATTTAAGTTAATGGAGATCTGAAGTCAACATCTCTGCTGTCATTCAGCAGAACTTGATGATTGTAACATTGTGCTTATTGCTGTCTACAGCAAGTTTTCCGACCTTTGTTCGTTGTCGAAGGCCTCCAATCCACTCCCAACAGTCAATCTTTTCCTCGCTGTCTATGAGGATAATCTAAAGTGGAAGAAAATTGCTGAGTCTACAGCCACCAATGGAGCTGATGAAGCTGCGCTTTGCGAAAAATCAACTACTTGTTAGGTCGAAGCAGCATTAGCAACTGATCTTGATGTCCTCAAGCTAATCAACAGTGCGACAGAATCCATCTCCCAGTAGAAGAGCACTGATAAGCCCAAGGCTCCTTCAGTGGAACCACCAAGAACAAGCCTGTCCAAGAGGCAACCGCACGGAGCTTCTGCAGAGGCGCAGTCAAAGCAGAGCTACACATGGAATAAAACTCAGGGCATGAATGAGACAGTTGAGCTTGCTAAGACCTTGTGGCGTGAGATGCATATGTATTTCTTGAAGTTTGTGGACGAGGCAATGGATGTGGGCTTCCACCTGTTTGAAGATCAGAATGTTGCAAGTAGGGGAAAGCAAAGCAGTCGCATAACGATGGTTCTGTCACAGTTGAAGAAGATCAGCGAGTGGTTGGATGGGGCTGGGAAGATTGCAGAAGAGGAGACAACCAAGGAGAAGATTGAGCGCTTAAAGCACAAGATTTACGGGTTTGTTATCAGCCACATGGGGTCTGCGTTTGAGAGCTCAGTCTCAGTTTCATCGTCAAGCTCCGAAGTTTCTTTGCTTGTCTTGTCATTCTGCCTTGGTGCGGATCCGATCCGAGGAGGGGAGGCGAGGCGGCCATGGAGAAGTATGACAAGCTTGAGAAGTACGGCAAGATGTACAAGGCACAGGACAAGGCTACCGGCCAGCTCGTCGCCCTCAAGAAGACCCGAGATGGACGAGGAGGGCATCCCCCCACCGCCCTCCGCGAGGTCTCCCTCCTCCAGCTCCTCTCCCACTCCCTCTACGCCGTCAGCCTCCTCTTCGTCGAGCAGGCCAACAAGAACGGCAACCACGTCCTCTACCTCGTCTTCGAGTTCCTCGACACCGACCCTAAAAAGTTCGTCGACGCCTACCGGCGAGCGCCCAATCCCCGTCCGCTACCAACGTAGGCGAACTAGTAATATCATGCTGATGAAGCACACTACTATGTAGTTCCCTTGATTTAAGTCCTTGCCTTACTCTTCCATTCTGACGGATCGATTTGAGGATTGGGCTACTTCGGGTTGTGTCCAATTATGCCTTCTGATTGTACCATCGGAAATCTGTTGTAATGAACATCAATTTGTGATCAGAACGAACTAACCTGTGAGTTTTAGTTTGTAAGTGACACTTTTAATGTTGATAATGGCACGAATCCTAGTTGGACCAAAAAGAAAAATAAAAAATTGAACCATATAAAATGTGAACAAAATGGTGTGCATGCCAAGCTTGTAGGTTAATCGAAAATTCAGATTCCTCATTTAAAAGCAATGAGTGTGAAAACTTGTGTAGTGGCAAATGATTGGAATGAAAAAGTGCCTTAACTAGTGGAACTCAACTCAGCATCCACAACACATCATTACTGATAATGTTTCATATTTTACGCAACACATGTACCGATTTGGGGCCTCCAGCAGATGCGACTCAGAGCATTATCTGTAGGAGCTTCTTCACACGTAAATTTTGAAGATCAAATAGAGGCGTGTGTTTCATTCCCAATATAAAAAAAAACTTCGTGCATACTTTAATAACAGCGCTGCACCATCATTTTTTGCTTTATTAGAAACTTTTCTACTTACTCCTTATTTTTTAAAAACTGAATTTTTAGGCTCTAGCACAAGAACTAAGGCGCTGTACTAAATTACCATGGAAGGCCGATTAATTTTCGTAGAACATATGTGTACAATGTAGTATTTACTAGCAATAATAGCGCGCTACACTGCGCCGTTCTGTAGAGTCGATAGGACTCGTCGGTAAATCCACGGGGGTCGTATTTTCGGTTTTCATATCTGTTTAAAAAAATAGGTCGTTAGCTATAGACCTTCAAGGAATCTACATTTTTTTTAGAAAACCGCGGTTACAACCCGTCGTCTGATAAATTTTGTCAAATTTTTTATTTCTGTTTTTTTACGCATTTCAGGATATTTGATCGTTTTTTTGTTTTTTGTGTTTATTAAAAAAAATGGGTCGTTAGGACCCGCGGCGTAATCTATGGGTCGCTATAAATCGGGCGAATCTACTTTTTTTAAAAACCCACGGTTATGACCCGTTAGCAAATCCATAAGTTGTTATAAACTTTCGACGAATCCGTGTTTTTTTTGTCGATGCGTGTTTTATTTAGAAAATTGCAGTTGAATCCGTGTTTTTTTTGTTTTTGTGTTTGATAAAAAAATGGGTCGTTAGGATTCGCCGGCGAATTTACGCGTCGCTATAAATCTTTGAACGAATCTACTTTTTAAAAAAAAAAAACCCACGGTTATGACCCGTTGGCAAATACACAAGTTGTTATAAACCTTCGACGAATCCGTGTTTTTTTTGTCGATGCGTGTTTTATTTAGAAAATTACGGTTGAATCTGTGTTTTTTTTGTTTTTTTAAAAGAAAAGTGCGGCCGTTTTTTTTATGTATTTCCTTTTTAAAAGTCTTTCGGACCAGAAGCGAATCCATGAACCGCTACAAACCTTCGATTTAACTGGTTTTTGGTTTTTGTGTTTGTTAAAAAATGGGTCGTTAGGACCCACCGACGAATCTATGGGTCGCTATAAATCTTCTGACGAATCTACATTTGTTTGAAAAAACCATGTTATGACCGTTGGCAAATCCATAAGTTGCTATAAACCTTCGATTTAACTGTGTTTTTTTGTGACGAAAACATTTTTTCCGGGTTTTTTGGGTGACAAAAATATTTTTTCTGGGTTTTTTTGGTGACGAAAATATTTTTTCCGGGAAATACGGAGAAAGGACCTGAACATAAGAAGTAGGGACCTGTTTGTTATTTTTTTGGACCTGTTCGCTATCCTGAAAAATTAGAAAAGGGCTTGTTCGCGATTTGAATTTAACGGGAGGTTTTCCCGTAAAATACCGCGCCAGGGACCCAAACGCGAAGAAAAAAAATATCTTCGTCTCACAAAAAATCATGAAGGACCTATTTGTAATCCGTAAGGACCTATCCGTAATTCGAAGAAACGGAGGGGCTTTTCTGCAAATCGGCTTGTGCGGACAGCTGGCTCACCTGGTTGATCGCCAATTCTTTGCGCTATAAAGGATGGAATCATTATAACTGTAAAGTTATTGGTGGTGGTGAGGGGTTGGGAGGGGTGGGTAAAGAGTAAAGAAGGAAACATTGTGTCTTTCCGAAAACTGGAGGGTGTATACAGATACATTAATACATTTGCAGCTCTGTTGTGAGCTATCCAGGCATAAAGTTTACAAATTGAACCATCTCCTGCACCACTTTATCTATTTCTATATAATAGTGTTAGTTAGTAAGTACTATTCTATTAGTTAGCAATCCTAGCTCTGAATGTTCTTTCTTCCGTGATGAAGTCGGCACCAGTCTTACATTTTTTCTCGTGGACCAAGGAGAAAGGGGGTTCAGCAAGAAGAGGATTGTACCATGAGAGAAGCACAGAGATCAACCCAGTTCAAATACGGAACATGGATTCTGGCAATGCAACGGAGTTGGGAATAGCATGCAAGATTAGAATTACATGATGAAAGAAAAGATCTAGGACAACTCAGACCAATGCACAAGCACAGCATTTGAAATAGCAACGAACATACAAATAGACTAAAAATTTTACTGAGAACTTGGAGCCTAGTGCTTTCTAACATTTAGATGATGCAATAATGTGTGTGTAAAAAAAATCTACTTGTGTGGAAAAAAAAGATGAATTTGTAGAGTGAATATGTCATCTTGCCCATTGAGCGTTGAGAGGATTCCAGATTGATCTACATAATGACATAATTGGTAATTGCAATTCTAGAAATATTTTTTTGATACAGCAGATGTTATGACTTGTGAGGTATTGACCTGTCAACAAAATAAACACTTTACTTCTAAGTTCTCACTTCAGTTCAGCAAATTTCAAGTTATGCTTGCTGATTCATGGCTTATATTTTAAAAGGGTATCTGCATATTCTGTTGGTGTGAAACCTTAGTATGTTCATTTGATTGATTTTTTTGGGTGTGCTCCTCTTTGGTGTCAAACATGCTTCAATTCATTTTCTCCATTCCATTTGCCATGACAACATTGATTAACTTGTGCGAGTAGAGAGAAGAATCAATGTCTGGAATCTAGTCATGACTTCAGGATGTCATACCATTCCCCTTAAGCAAGCTATGAGCTGATATTTTTGTGATTAATTCCTTGCAGAAAATGCCTCAGTTTGATCCAGCAAACAGGATATCTGCTAAAGCTGCAATGGACCGTCCCTACTTTGACAGCCTTGACAAGTCCCAGTTCTAGTTCTACCATGTCCTTGTGATTTTGAACTTGTTACTGTATTAAAAAGTGGGGTTTGTGATGGATAAAAAATGAATCAAAAAATTTGGTTGCCATCTAGGAAACCTGATCATAGTTACCATCTAACGGTTTGTTAGTGGATATAAAATTGTTTTAGTTATATTTTCATGTCATGGTCATATGGACTATGCAGAATAGCTGTCAGTCTATTGTCACTCTAAGAATAAAGGGTCTGTCCATACATCATGAAAAAATGACTGATTTCATCCCACAAAATCATTTATTTCTTGGACTGTTGGATTAGATCCACTCCCCTCACTCCTACAAATCCAGCTCTCGACTCCACAACGTCGCCCTACCTCCATTCACTCTTGCTACCACCTCGTGTTCTGCCTTGCTCGTGTTGCTTACGACGCTAGTGAGACCCTCTCGCGCTTCCTCCCCTGTTGTTGCTATAGCTTGCCTCCTTCTCCCGTCATGCTCCTCTTCCTCTCTCACTACCGGTGGCAACCGCCATCTCCCTTATCCTGACTTTCCTCCCGTACAATGGCGTATCTAGTACGCAGACAAGGGTGTACAAATGTACACCCAAAATTTTTGATAAAAAACTTAGTAGATAATAAGTATATTATGTGTATATACTGGTAAATAGGTTCAAAAATATGTATTTCAATCTCTAAGTCCATATAAGTCCGTCACATCACTCCCTCCTAATCCTCCTTACACAGCCCAATCGCCTAAGATCCAGGCTTCCCCCATTTCTCAAGCTCAACACCTAACTCCCTCTCTATTTTGCACGCCTAACACTCTCTCGCTCTCTATGTGGTGGCGGCGCAACCAGCAGGCGATAGCCCAGCAACGACAGATGAGGGCCATGGAGCAAGTGCAAGACAGCAGGGTGCAAGGCAATAAAAGAGCGCCGAGCAGCCACCGGCACTGGCAAACGGCCAGAGGCTACATATGTAACATCCTGAAAAGTAAAGTAATATAAAAATAAATATTTTAAATTTGAAAATATTTATTTCTAAGTTTCTTGGCATCATTGGTTTTTAATCGAATTTCCTTGGAATTTTGTATTGTATGAAAATCCAACAAATAGAATTAAAGAATGGACATCATCCAAACATTATCTGAATCCAAGAAAATTTCCATAATACCCTCAGAGTGATATTTACCTCTGGTAAAAATTCTAGGAACTGATCATGAGATATAAAAAGTTTTACAAATAAATAATACCATTTGAATCTTTAAACAAATCGAAAAGTGAAATGGAATTTCCGGACAGTTGACAGTGTCAGAATTTTCATTAATTAACCGTAAGGTAATTTAGTCTCAAATTTGTACAGAAGATTACCAACTCCCAGTAAACCTCAGTCAAAAGGTTTCATAACTTTTCTATTTGATTTGATAGCCCAACCAGTGCAAGTTCTAGCTGACCAGATGAAGCTCATCTCTTCACTCCTGTTCCCTCTCACTGCCTTGCGGGACCCAGTCGCAGCCACTCCAATTCTCCAGAATTTTCCATCGATGCAGCAAGCCCAAGTCTTTGCTTCAGGATATCACGCCAGCCCTCAACCAGATACATTGCACCTTGGGAACCACCAGAGATAGTGCTCCACTTCCCCCTCCACTACTTCTCTTTCCTCCTCAAGCCAGCGCAGGAACTCCATTTCCCAGTTTCGCCATTTCCAGAGCCCCCTAGAGCTCAAAGCCGAAATTGATTCGAGAGAATGAGGAAGCCATTTCCAAATCCCTTCTAGATACACCATCTATACTCCCTAGTGATCAAATCCCTGCAAAAACATTTAGCATCTTCCATGTGAAATCAGTCAGCCTGTGGCGCCTCTTCTCCTCCAAACCGGCCACCGGTGGCGGAGCTCCTCCGTCCATCTCCGCTTGGCTAGTAGGTAAAATCGACTCAAGAGCTCGGTGATACTCAATATCTTACCCATTTCACTCACTGTCTTGATTCTTGCCCTTTGCGGACCGCCATTGTTGCTGCGCTTAAGCTCAGTGCGCCAACGCTTCACATTGACTTCCGGCCGAATCGGTTACACCACAGTGTGCGCCTGTCGAGCTCTCCTCCCCATGCCGTCGCCACGGAGATCCACCGAGCACCTCGCCATGAGCCCTAACGGTCCTCCGTTCTTCCGTCTCTACGTATGGGCCCGGGAAGTCAGAAGCCTGTGGTGGAAGAAGATCAGGCCCAGAAGGCGCTTTCTTCTCAAGAAAATGTATTCCTCTTTTTCAGCAGTTTCCAAACTAATTGATAATTGAAACTTGATTATCTTTTGTAGTTTTGATTTAATTTCAGTGGAACAAATTTCTATAATCATATAAAATCAGTAACATTCTGAATATGCAAAAGTATTTAAATTATGAACTATGTTTAGATTACTTGCTTTATGATCATTAATAAACTTTAAATATGGCCACCAAAAGAAATGTAATATAAACTTATAAAATAACAATAATAATTTGCAATAAGTCCCTAAAACAGCAAGAACCCATGTATGCATAATTATTTAAAATCAAACTCAATTTGCATTCTCTTGATGAAAGGAAATGTAAACTATAACAATAAGTAAATAGGTAATCTATTGCAATTAAAGTTAAAATAATACTAAACCAACTTTAAAACATTTCTAGGATGGTATTCTGTTAATGCCTGAAAAATGAATCCAGAATCATGTATAGGTTAGTTGGAAATTAAGATTGAAACTTGGCCGATTTAAGGTTTGCAAATATGATCATTTAGGCTATTTCAGCGATAGATAAAATAACTCGTCTAAATACTAAAACCAGTAAAACTAGTTTAGAATCACTATACAAAGTTCATACTACCGTATTCTGTAAAAAGAATCTTATTTCATTAAGGTTTGCATATTAATCTTATTAGTTCAAAATCCTTAAGTGTTAACCTCACACTTCCTATTCTAGCCGATTCCGAATAGTGTAAACTATATAATGCCACAAAAGCCTTTTCAGCGATGAATATAAAGTCTCGTCTAAATCGTAAAACATATGAAATTAGCTTAGTAGTGCTCTCCAAAGTATAGTCTATGCTATTACAAAAAGATAATCTCATTTCACCATGATTTACATATTAATCTTGATAGCTTAATAACCCTAAGTAATCACATCACTTTAGACCGTAATATGACTGAATAAACTTTAGGTATAAACGAGAAATCAATGATTAAGGCATTTGTATCACCAGAACCTTCTTAAATATCATGTAAATTAGGCCAATAGCCTGAATCAATAGATTTAACTTGCGTAAAGCTAATTCTAAGCTTAAATCAATCAAAGATAAAGAACTATTTAGTCATAATCTAATATGATCATTTAAGCATTTTCATTAACTCGCAAAGTAGCTCGCCTAAATGAGAATTCTATAAGGGATGGTGCAGAAATGATATATAGGATATGAACTACTATATTCAAGGAAAATATTTTATTTACAAGCTGATCTTCAATTAGTTTTCACTAATACAATAACCTTAAGTGATAATTGTTCACTGCACGTTTTCAATTCGATTTCTTGTAATGTAAACCTTGATACCATATTAGCATTTTCAACAGTGAATATAATGTATCAGCCAAAGCCTAAAATTTATGGAATTATCTTAGGATTGTTATACAAAGCATAAATCATCTTATTGTGAAGAAATAATCATATTTCATCATGTTTTGCATACAAATCCTAATAGCCAAATAACCTTAAGTATTAAGTTTTCTAAACTTTATGATATGAATCGGTAAGAATGAAAAAATCTGTATATTAGATTTTGAATCACCGAAATCTTCCTAAAAACCTTGAATGTGTAACTAATAACCTATCTTAGGGGATCTAGCCTATAGGATATGCTTTTTCATGCGAAGTTAATTAATGGATTAAATGTTATTCATTCATATCATTCAACAAAGTGACTAATGAACTAACTTTCCCTAATCTAAATAATCTTTGCATCTTGTATTTGAAGTTATAATTATAAAATTCATAGAACAAGGATAGTTGATCCTCAAAGGAAGTCATGCGTTATTCTTTCTACAAGATGTTAGCTTCTTGCGCGCTTAATCAACTAAAACACGTAATATGAAATAATTTAATCCAACTCTTGGTTGTTCCTGTTTTCTGCAAGATTCTTTATTTGGATTTTATGTCTATCTTCTTTTGCCCCTTATTGAAGTTAGTTATTTGCTTTATTTCCGTTGATCAGCGCGTAGAACCTGGCGTCTCTATTCCGTCGTCGTCGCCTTCGTCAGCCGTGATCCTCTTCTTCGTCGTAAACGACAAATAAGCAAGGCAAGCACCCTCCTTTGATCATGTTGATCCCAGTATTTAAATTCATTGTTTTGCTAAACCAATTTATGCATGCGTTTACTTTATGTAAATTGCTATTTTGTGGATTTGGTAGTTATACCTGTTGTCTCGTGAATTTCCTTTGATAATTATGGACATGTGAACCTTGATAACCATAGATCGAGGATAGGCATTACTTAATGTCATCATGGGTATATGCGTTCATATTATTCATGCTTAGCCATGCTTTAGAATCAGTGATGTAAATGATCAGATTAAAATTGTTTCCTGAAAACATTGGAAATGGCACTGTTGGTTGCGGATAGTTTGATTAAAAACCCAAAATAAAACTATGTTTTGAGGCGGGCGATTATTGGCAATAGCCGGTTGTGCAAAAGCAATTGCACGTAGTGTAGGGGGAGATTATTGTCCGTGTCGGATTAAGGACCGAACATCGTGTTGTATGATCCAAGAAAATCCGTACAAACCACAAGTGTTGGGATGGGGCAACCTTAAACCAATTAAGTTACCTAGTTTAACTTTGCATTTTGGAAGGTCAAGTAGTGCGGCTCTCCTTTTAAGGTTTGCTCGACGGGGTGCCCACACCGAGGTGTTGGGAGTCACACTTTCCAATACAACTGTACGGCATACTTGGGAAGTTCCAACATTTCTATGCTCGAGTTCTTCTATCATAGTATGGGCTCAACGTCCGTCATTTGGTGCAAAGTTAACTTAGGTAATGTAAAGGTTTTCGTCATGAACATTCTGGCCACACGCTGAAAGTGCGTGAAACATGCGGCAAAAAGAAAAGGTCATGACTTGTGGGTAAAGTTGTACGCCTCTGCAGAGTTTAAATCTAATTGATTAGCCGTACCCGCGGTCATGGGTGTCTTGGCGAACTGATGCGAGTTAGATGTTTTATTATTTTCAAAAGGGTTGGTTCCATTTGTTTTGCAACTGTGCTTTATGTCGAAGGGCTGACGTTGATGGATTTCAGGAATTGAATGATTCGTCGCTCACGTCATGGAGGACTGTGAGTGTTATTATGCTTTACTTATTTATTATCAATCAATCTTGCTCTTAAAAAATTCCGTTTGCAAATAACTTGATTTTCAAATGAAATTCACTTTATGCAAAATAACTGTAGAAGCCTTTCCTTTGAAATGGCCTGCATGTATTATAGGTTTTGCTCAAGTCTTGCGGAGTACGAAAGTACTCACCCTTGCTTATCCGTTGTTTTTAGGTGTATGCTAGCGAAGCTTCGAAGGTTCATTTCATCGCAGGTTGCGGGATTCTTTTTGAAGCGATCTTTCTAAGGATTTATGCCTCGTCAGTTGCCTGCGGGTTCGGTTGGGCACACTACGAGATTTTGCCTCTTTGCTGCTGCTTACTCTGAGTTGTAATAATTCTTTGTATTTATTCGTTTCCGCTTAATTAATATGTTGTATGGTTGTGATTCCAATTGTTGAAATGTGCGTGCTAGCTACTGATCCAGGGACTAGTACTGCGAGCACATTAGATTTCCATTTTTGCATTCTGTGCTAAAATGGGGGTTGTTACAACATAGCAAGTGGCGGTAGAAGGGCAAAGACAAGAAAGTAGCTCGCCCTGTGGGCAGAAGCAGCACAGACTCGGATGGCACCGGGTTCCTTCACCCCGCTGTGGGACCGCCGTGCTAAACTGCGAGCCAGGGGAGATTGTTGTCTTCACCTGGGGGCTTATGGCGGGCTTAGTGCCGCCATTCTCTGAGTTCTTCCTCGCCATCCTTCATTTCTACGATATTCACCATCTGGTCCGAATCCGAAAGGATAAGCTTGTCAAGATTGTCGGCGATGAAGTCCAGGCTTCCGAAACGGAACGCCTGGGCGGGAGTGAAGGTGACCATGACTTTGCTGGGGATTGCCATCGAGCTTGATGAGATTGATCTTAACGCAGCCCCTACCTGGCGCGCCAACTGTCGACATTTGTTGTCGGCAATAATGAAAACGGGGCTAAGCGTCGGATCCAAACTCGATGGCAGCACAAGACGCAAGAATTATACAGGTTCGGGCTCTCACGGAGGAGATAATACCCTAGTCCTGTGCTTTGGGATTATGTGTGTCTAGCTTATTTGCTAATGATCTGATATGCTGATGTTCCTCCACTCCTCCTTTTATATAGCAGAGGAGGGCAGTTACAAAGGGGAATCCGGGTTGGATACAAGATAGGGATTATATCTCCTGTACATATCCGTTTGGTAACGGTCTGGATTACGATTGCATCCTACCTAATCTGGATCTGTTGCCATCTTCAGGGCTTCCTTGTTCCATAGGCCTGGCGCAACCCTGGTAGCTTTGGCTTCCAAGCAATCAGCTGGGCCTAGCCTTATCCTGTTGGGCCTCACAGGCCTGCCTTGCAGACACCTGTGATCCATATACTCCACACCATCACTCCCTCCTAATCCTCCTTGCGTAGCCCAATCGCCTAAGATCCAGTCTTCCCCATTTCTTAAGCCCAACACCCAACTTCCTCTCTATTTTGCACACCAAACGCTCTCTCGCTCTCTATGTGGTGGCGGCACAACCAGCAGGCAATAGCTCAGCAACGATAGATTAGAGCCATGGAGCGGGTACAAGATAGCAGGGAGCAAGGCAACGGAAGAGCGCCAAGCAGCCACCAGCACCGCAGACGGCCAGAGGCTACATAGCAAGTGGCACTAGAAGGGGCAGCACACGGCAAAATAGCTCTAGCCCCTGTGGCCGCAGCGAGCACAGACTCGGGAATTGAGGATGTGACACTAGTTACAACCGGCATGTCAGGGTAGTAGTGCCCAGTGGGGTAGGGAGTATCACGTAGCTTGTTGCAAGGCAGCCCTATGGGCACGGTGAGCATGAGCCTAAGATGGAAGATGTGACGCCAGCGGTGACCGGTGTGTCAGGGTGGTGACATTTGGCAGGGGCATGAGGCGGTGCTAAAACAATAGGTAGCAGCTGAGCATTTGATATCGACAACCATATAGGTGAATTTCATTCTTGATTCATGAAATCTCTAATTTGCAAATCTACTAGTGTTATGTTGATTTGCAACAATGAATTGTGATTTTTGAAATATAGCGTGAAGATCATTTAGAAAATGAACGGGAAGGATGTACATTTAAATCTCCAAGTCACAAATCTCTAAATTATGTCAAGTGTTGTCTCTAGTAAGAATAATCTATATTTTGTATTTTTACTATTATGAATCTTTGTATTTTACATCGAGTAATATTTTTGTAACTCTGAACACCCATTCTAAAAATTCTAGATCCGCCACCGTCCCCGTAGCCCTCTTCTTCCTTTCCTGTTGCCATCGGCCTCCACCTCTCCCACCCTTACCTTCTTCCCCATTTTCGGTGGCTACTGCCACCGAATACGCCGCCTACCAACTCCTAATGATTGTCACCGCTGATACCTTTGCCGCCCACCACCCTCCTCCAACCCACGGCAACCGCCTCCTCGTCACCGCCCCTCCCTTCCTCTGCAACTAGCCCTCGGTGAACCTTAACCCTAATCTGGCAAACTTCCATCTGAACTCGCCACTGCCGTCGTCGGAGAAGATGACCTCGTTGGTTGGAGCATGAATCTTGAAGGAAATCGAAGGTTAGAAATTCGAACGATTTGCAAGAAAAAGAAAAAAGTGCATGATGTATTGCAATTCTTATGAACAAATTATTTGCTTCTCTTTATGTGGTGCCCAAATTTTATGTCGCTGAGATACTTTTTGAAACCCATCGGAATTAGTTTCTACACCAGCAGTGTTGTATTGCTCGTAATTAATCTAATTATTCCCACATCTGAAATCTCCAGCTGGTGATTTCTTTTACAAGTACATCAATTTAAGTTGGGTGCTGCTCAATTATTGGTACACGTGGTTCAAAGGGAGATTTGGTTGTGTTGTGAAATCTCAACGGAAGTGCTGCCCGCATCATCATCCTGTTTGTGCTTTGTACAGAAGTAGCATTTGATAAGACCGATTTGCTTGACAGATGCGTGGCATAATATATATATATCGCTTACAGTTGTTACAAGAGGGCCGTGGGGATGTGCTGTGCAATAAATAAATAAAAATTCTGAAAGCAGAGCAAAGATTGGTTGATTTGGAAGATCGGGGGGTGAATCAGAAGATTATCTATCTGATCTTCACTCAAGATCTAACTCATTTATTTATTTGGTTTGAGAAACAGAGCGGCACGATAATAACATCCCACCAAATTTATGAAACAATCTTACAATAACCAATCAAATCCATCCTGTAATTAATTAACGAGGTGATTCCTCGGATCAAACACCCTGATGAGCGTGTTTCGTGCTTGTTGGCAAAGGAGGAGGCTACCGGCCGGAGAAAGGAGAGCACTGCACGGCGATGGAGAAGCTGTCGATTCTGGTACGGGCGTGTGTGTGGAAACGAGGCTCTCCGTGAGGTAGTTTAGTGCTGGATGGGGACGTCCAACGGAGGGGCGTAAGGATTACGGATGAGTGCCGACGGGGACGTGTTGCCGCCCAAAGCGCGGGGAATTGATGCACAACTAGCTACTTGCATCATGTCGTGCTGCTTTCAACCATTTTCTACTGCTATCATCGATATCACGACTAAGGTTATGTTTGACTGAGCTCTGCGTCTCAGCTGTACCTCAGATCTAGAGTTTATAAGCTAATTCACATCTTAGTTGTATCTCGAATCTAGAGTTTGTAAGTTAAAATAAAGTGAATTAAGTTTATATCCTTAGGCCATGTTTGAATCTCTGGACTAATTGTTAGCTGGCTAAAAATTAGTTCTAGTCTATCCAAACAGGAAAACTAATAGGTGGGCTAATTTTTAGCCAACCCCTCAACTAACAATTAGTCCATTAGTTGATGGGTGGGAGCTAATTTAGATTAAAAGTATGTAACACGCTGAGAAAAGTCTGAAATACCCTCACCATTATGAGAGATAGACATATTATGAGGGGCAGACATGACTTTTCAAAGAAATTAACCCAACCATTAGCCATGTATCCAAACAGCCCTGGGTTAATTTTAGATGGACTAATTATTAGCTGGCTAACAATTAGCTCTAGCCATTAGTCAGCTAACAATTAGCTATAGTCCATCCAAACATGGACTTAGCCTAAAATATAAACAAAATGACTCATCTAAACACTTTTAATATACTCACAAATTTTTAGAGCTATGAATACCCTAGTTCACCAACTCTACAAATTTTAGTGGAGCCGGAGCTATGCCAAACATCCCCTAAGGAGTTCATCTTGCGTTGTACTCCCTCGTTTTTACCGATACACGTTATGCTAGCTTTCAATTTTTATTTCTAAATACATATCGTTCTACAATTTTAAGATTATTGTTTACTATTATTTTTCTTTTAATTATTTTTTATGTTATTTACTACTTATAGACTAGAGTATGATACATCATTCAAAAATATAATAGAGAGGAGAAATGCAACTTTTGTAGATCAATCTCGATAGAAATGCAAGAATCTAACACGACACTGCATGGGTCTGATGGGCTATGGGCCTAGGCCGTACCGTGCTACTTCCATACTATGTTGACCCAGGCTCGATCTATTTGGATTGATACGGAGGAGAGGAAAGGAGATGACGACGAGTGGGGCATCTATCGGTGTGATTGCGAGGACGGAGTGCATCTCGGTCGGAGGTGAGGAAGACGCTAGTATCGAGGAAGAAGCATACATGGTGGCTAGTTATGGTGGCGATGTGGTGCGGAAGGATGATTTGGCAGTGGCATGGCCGAATATTGTTGGATCCAGCACTGAGGTGGTAAGAATGTCGAGATCCGGCATCATCGTCATCTTCTTCCTCAGGACGACGGACGAAGCTGATGATGCAGTGCTTCAAGGCCATATCCGACGGTGGCGTGACCAAAAGCCGCTAGATTCGAGGCGATAGCAGGGAGGGGGAAGGAAGCAAGGGTAAAGGAGAGCGAGACATGATGGGGGCACGAAGATGACAACTGCGCTGGACGGGTTATAGGAGGAGACCATGGAACCGCTGGGGTTAAATGGTTGATAGTACACTGCGTTGTATATATATGATGTTTTTACGTAAAAACGGTATTCTTATCGGGTCAGACTGCTCATTGTATCGAGTTTTTAGGCCTGGTATGACCTATCAGTCGAGCCAGCATTTCAGACTTTGACACGACCCATCTTTTATACTATGCCAGTTCAGTCCAAATAGATTTGTACCTTGCGGGTCCAGCCCGAAGATATTGGTGCTGTGCCGAGTGCTAGTACAGGTGATTGGAGCCGTCCGTGGTGAACCAATCCAGTAGAGTAGAGCACAGTACAGATCGCAACTCCCATCCGCAACCAGCCAGCAGCCTCCTGCCCTCCTCCATTAACTCCCACCGCTGTGATGCATCCGTCTGTATATCTGGCTGGCTGTTGCAAATTTGCAAGTTTGCAGTTGCAGCTAGGGACTGCGATTGCCTGCCGCCATCTGCGCAATCCTAGCTGACCTCCCTCCCTCCCTAGCTTCATCTCAATGGCCTCCACCAGCAGCAACGGCACCGCAAGCAGCCTCCCCACCCACGTCACGTCCTCCAAGCCCCCTGTGGCGGCCGACGACCACCAGAGACTCCGCCGCCGCCGCCGTTGCCTGTGCGTGTGCCTCCTCGTCACCCTCGGCGTCCTGCTCGTCCTGGCCATCACCCTGCTGGTCCTCTTCCTCACCGTGCTTCGCGTCCGCGACCCCACTTCGCGCCTCGTCTCCACCCGCCTCATCGGCGTCGCCCCGCGCCTCACCTTCCCCGTCATCTCCTTCCAGCTCAACGTCACCCTCCTCCTCACGGTGGCCGTGCACAACCCCAACCCGGCCTCCTTCACCTACGCGTGGGGTGGCCACACCGACCTGACCTACAGGGGCGAGCTCGTGGGTGGCGCGGACATCGACCCGGGGCGGATCCCGAGCAAGGGCGACGGGACGGTGCAGATGGCGCTGACCGTGCAGGCGGACCGGCTGGCCGGGGACTTGGCGCAGCTGATCGCGGACGTGGAGACTGGGTCGGTGCCGCTGGACGCGAGCACCAGGATCCCCGGCAGGGTGGCCATCTTCGGCGTCATCAAGCGCCACGCCGTCGCATACTCCGACTGCCACTTGGTGTTCGGCGTCACCGAGATGCGCGTCCGCAGCCAGGAGTGCAACGACAGAACCAAGCTCTGACCCACTTGATTGTTTTCTCTGCGACACACGAATGGCACGGCACGCCGCCACATCGTGGGAGAAGAAGAAGACGAGTAGAATACTTCTGTGTTTGTTTGTTAGGCAGCGGCAGCGCAGGCACGGGTGCAGCCCAGCCGACGGCTGGAGTATCGTCTCCTCTGTCTTTGGCGGTGGCCGACCAGCGACGAAATACTATTTATAATTTTATAGTTTTGTATAATACTTTCTCTGGTTCGATAAGAATTTATCGGTTTGGGATAGGTGTAGTCAAATTTTTAAAACTTAATTTAGCTATCAATATTTTTTAAAATATCTAGATTAGATGCATGAAAATCATATGTATTGATTTGTCTCGAAACATATTTTCATAATATCGTAATTTTATTATATTTCTTAAACATATTACAATAGAAATTAGTGGTCAAAGCCAATGTCCAAAACGATAATTATTTGTGATAACATCCAAATTTAATAAATATATTTAAGTTTTGGTAAACAAAACAATGCAAATAGTTCTAAGGTTTTACAAATTTTGAACCACTAAAATTGAAATTAATTTAATCAACAAATTTAGCCTTTTGAACATGTAATCTTGTGATGTTTTTTTCATATTTTTAGAGGTGCCAGTGCATATCCGTGGAATTCGGAAGGTGATGATGATGAATGCTACTCGGTAGTCACTGCCTGCCTAGGGTCCCTAGATGAATTTCTCCTCTTGCGATTGGCATTGTTCATGTACTGATGTACAGAAACAGGATATACACGGCGATTGATCTAGGCTACTCTTCCTATTCACCACTGTCATCGTCTCTTCGTAGCATCTTACACGTAACTAGTAGCTTCTTTGCTTCGCTCCAGTTCATCTCTACACCACCTGCTAGCGTTGGTTGGGACGGAGATGGAAGTCTTCAGGTAACAAAATACTCGTGAGTGCAGGCAACATTCGCCCGCTGTCACCAAACAAGAGTACGATCCCAGAAGCTAAGAGTTGCGTCTGTTCCAGGCGCGCGTGCGTGCACTTGTTAGGCCCCTTTTCCTTTCTCCTTGCGACTTGCAAGATTTGATTTTGCCAGCGTTCAATTCTGAACTCCGCCGGCCGGCCTTCTGTCGTGTAGAGTCGCAGCCTCAGGGTCAACAGGGACCGGCAACAAAGGAGATCAAAGCCTTCTCTTTTTCTCGAGGGTACAAGAGATCAAAGTTGAGGCCTTATTAATCACAATAAAAAAAATTCCAGCTTGTCGCCCAGCATGATCTTTGAGTGCATCGTGTTAAATTATGATCCAAATTCAGAGATATGGCCAACTTCTGCCGGAGCGTAGCGCAGACCCGTCACAGGTAGGCTTAGGCCTCCACGGAGTTATTGACCTAGGTCACCACCATCTATATATTTCCTTCTGGTAAGCCGTTTGGGGCGATTTGGTTCCCAGCGTTTTGTAACTCCTTCAGAAAATAGTGAAGTTCTTGCCGACTGGTGCCCGTGGTTTTTTCCCGCAAGGGTTTTACACGTTAAATCCGTGTCTCTTGTTCTTTATGGTTTGATCTTCTTCATATGTTTTGCGCGTCGTTATTCTGCACATCGGAAGCTTGATCTGGCGAGACCAAAAGAAAACGGCGCCTTGATGTGCTTGTCCGCCTTGAGAGCAAGAGAGGATGATAAGCTTCTAGTTCCAGTTGAATTCTGTATCTCATAGTGTGACAGGCACATCTTTGTCTCACGTACCGGATTATCAGATCTTTGCAGATACAAGAATGGGAATGCTCAGCTGCTCTACCATACTGAGCATCGATCAAGGTGGGACGCGATGGGAATTCATCCACGCTTGTCCATAATGTAATCTTGGTCATCAGGCATAACAAGCGCACGACTATAAAAGCTTCTTCCACTTATGAGTTGGGACCCTCGCATCTACTATATGCACGTTAGTTCCAGGCTACACAAAAGAAGTGAAGAAATATAGGAGAACATCACAAAGTTCCACATAATTAAACTGAAAGCAATCCTCATGATGGATCACCTGCCGACCGAAACCAATCACCATATTCAGTCAGCAGATTAATCACAGACGAAACAAAAATGGCATACAAGAACTGCAAACCAAATGACTTTTCGCAGTTCCCATTCAACTCTGCTGTACAGGTCACATCAAACTCATTACGCGCAAATTTGTGCGGCATCATTTCAGCACACGTAGTGCATATGCAACAGAGGCGCATTAGCAATAAGATTTGACTCCTCTTTCGCTCTTACCATGACATGATTCTATAATTCAAGCAGATCATTTCTGGATTCTGAGTGATGAAAAAAAAAGAATGTGATATCACTCCAGAAATTAAGCATGTAAACGGACCAGACAAAAGGAAGTAACAATGATAAAACTGAACTAGCTGCAATAGTTAAGAAGACAGCACAACTATTTTTAAGATTTACAAAACACTAGTTCAGAGGCGACAGAGCACATATACTGGTACAAGTTTGGACAGTAAGACTAGGCTAGGTAAAAGGAAAACTAACATAGCTTACATGTATAACTTAAACTGCTTGCTACTTCTTTAACACATCACTAATAGCCCTACAGGTTCAGAGTTAGCAAAGTTTCAATATTGACAAAGATAACTGAGACATGCTGTTGCAAGATAGGCAGCAAACAACTACACTAAAATCCTGTTCCCAAGGCAGATCTTAAGGATGCATTATTCAGTTCCAAAAATACACAGCTCAGTACTCGTCAAACAAGAGGAACTGGCTCATTCCTTATTTCCTTTAACAAATAAAGATTTTGGACTTACTGAACCAAAGTCAAGCTTTCGACAAATGCTTGGGCTGAGCTTTACCACTTTAAGAGATGGCCTCAAAGGAGCGTCTGGGCAAGTGTCTGCAATGCCAGTAAGTAGAGGCTTTGAAACAGGGGTTTTACAGCTTTCAGGTAGACTAGCATCTATCAGATCATTTCCAGTTGCCTCCAGTGCTTGATTTGAGATAATCAGATCAAGAAACATCCTGGTGATCCCTTGGAGAAATCGATCCTCCTCCTCAGAGTCATCAAATTCATAACTTAAGCTTTTAACTGGGTAGTCATCAGATTCAAAATTTAGCTGCCTGCGGGAAGGAATTTCTGTTCCCCTGATCACCTTCTTCTTTGGTGCACAGGCCGCCTCTTCTGGTCCTGGAGCAAAAGGATCAAAGATGCTTTCACGTGGCGTCTGACAGCCTGATGAAGGACTTTCATCTGCAACCTCGGTAGAGATAGACAATTCAAGCTTATCCCCTTCTGGTGGAGTGACGGCCGCAGCAACATCGCCCTTGTTATTTTCAAGATGACAAACTGTACCAAGGGATTCTGTATCTTCCTTATTTTCCAAGGGAACATGCACAAGAACTTCTTCACCCACACTCTTTTCCACCTCTTCTACACCTGTTAAATCACAGTTCACAGCTTGTGAAGTTTCAATCTCGTTCTTGTCCACTGCATGATCTATTGGGAGTAATGTGGATTCAACCCCCATGATATGGATGTTAACAACAAAGTTTAGAAGGACAAAAACTTCCTCAGTCAACCTCACTAATCTTTAAGATTTATCAGTGTACAACTTGCAAGATTAAAACCTGCAACGAAATTGATGATAGAAAAGTAAATACCATAAACTATTCAGGGAATAACAAAAAAATTATTACCAGATCTAAAAACCCAAAATGAGTACAAAAGGGTCCTACTACTAAGTTGTATATGTTACAGTTGAATATTTCAAACTCAACATTAAGCATTAGCTATATAAAACTGCTAGCCAGGTAACACAACTGCTAACCAGGTAACAGTGTTCTAGGCAATCATGCAAGGTAACCCTAAATTGTGTGAGCGAGAGATAACCTAATATTTAAACCAACAACAGCATCAGAACATACATTTGCAAAAGCACGCTTTTTAACTACCATATTCCATGTCTCAAGAAAAAGAAGAAACTCTTATAGGCAGCTATGCCCCACACACATTCCAGAAAGCAGATTCTAGATACCCGCACTACATGTACATAGGTGGGAAGACATTTCGCAACATGCATTTGTAGTATCCCAGATAGGGGTTTTGGTAACCCAATATATCAGAAATAAACAATATGATTCATACCACAAAACTTATTTTCTCAAGTACCGCACCAACTACAAACAATGAATCACACAGAACCAAAGTCTAAAAGCAAGACGCAAATTCTCAAAAGCTCCCCAGTATTTAACCCTAGAAAAATATCAACAGATCCATTTTAGGGACAAAAACCTTAACAGCCTCATATCTCGACAGGGAAAATCTACAAACTGTAACGACATCGCCACAGATGCAGAAACGGATACCATCTTCATTCAAGAAAAGCGCAAAGATCCCATCTTTAAGCCAAAAACAAGCGTATAACATCAATGGGGAAACTATCTCGAACAAATTTTCTCCTTTCCCCCTGGAGAGGGTTCGATTGAGACTTGACGACCTCTATTGCACATGATACCTAGCCATCTACCCCGAACAGAGATTTATCCAATAATGCATAAAGATCCCGCCTTTAAGGCCCAAAAAACACACCAACAGAGACTAAAAAGCTCTTTTGAACCCTAAGATCTCAACAATATTACAACCGCATTCAAAGATAGGACGATTTCGAGCTAATCACGGTGAAAGATGCAGATACAAGAGGCCACGGAAGCTTACCTCAGAATATACTGGGTTGCGGGCACCAAAAGCAGCGAGAAAGGACTCAAGGAGCCTCCCGCCGCCGGGAAGAACCTAAATAAAATAACAACTTTTCCGGAAAACACCGTATGCTATGTACTATTTGTAATATGACTGACGTATACACAATACAGAGTGATATGTGCTGCTCACATGTGTACATGAGAAAATGAAATTAGATGGGTTGGAGTGAAAAATGCCTCGGGAGGGGAAAATAATATTGGCGGGCAAATCTACGCACGCCTGTAGCTTCCTCCCGCGGAATCAGAAAAATGTAACGTACTATGCGCACATCACATCCGGTTTCACTTTTTAGCTTTTTGGTAATGGATGTAACTCGATACGCTATTAGAGTAAAAAGATCTTAAATTCAAGATTTGATTGATGTAATTAAAAAAAATAATTATAACTTACTCTTATTTTATATCTTAGATCCGATAGTGTTCTAATATGTGATGGGAATATTAAAGTATGAAAGTGAATTATCCATTTCATTCGGTTTTAATGTCGAAAGCGGTGTGTACCCTTCAACCAGATGAAACTCGTTTTCTCTCCTCATAATTTCTTTCCTATATATCTGATGTTTCAATATTGACCGCATTCACTCTTATGTTAGGAGGTCGAATTGTTTTCTTTATCGAAAAAAAATATGCAACTCAATAATTACCCACTGACTTGTGGGTCCATTTGGCGTCTACGTGGAAGCTCATGTCATTTCTAGGTACCCGTAGGCCGTAGCATCTACCGCGTCACACTCACACCACATCGTTCTATTTTAATCGAACGGCGGTGATTGCTTGGAGGACACCCACAATCCGTGAGAAGAGGCGTCTGACCAGTTAATGTGCGCCATGTGTACATTTAGCATGGAGATGAAGCTAACACCTGTGTTAACTTCGTGCTTATCATGTTAGGCATCACTGCACTGCTGGATCATACTTATTAGATTAATTTAGATTAATTAAGGTAGAAAAGCAATAACGTACATCGTACTTAAAATTTAGATTTTGCTAAAGTAATAAAAAGACAGACTTGATATGACGAAGTTATTTCAGTTTTTTTGATAGAGTAAACTTCCAAACTTATTAGATTTTTTTGTAAAAACTAAGAGACTATGACGAATATTTCATTGGTAAGTAAACTTCCAAAATATGATCCGAGGAATATTCACCGAAAAACAAAAATAGAGTGTAGGCACGTGTCATGATTTAATTGGAACACATGGGTGGAAAGCATGTGACAATTACTTCTTCCCATTTTCCTCTTACCCTCCTCTCTCTCTTTAGCATCTCTTAATTAAGGGGGTATTTGGCACATCTCTAGCTCCATCAAAATCCGTGGAATTAGTGAAGCATGATATTTTTAACTCTAAAAATTTATAGAGCTAGAGCTGTAGGTACATTAAAAGTATTTAGATGGATCATCTTGTTTACATTTTAGACTAAAAATATAAATTTAATTTACTTTATTTTAGTTTATAAGCTCCAGATCTGAGGTGGAATTGGGATCTAGAGCTCTATCAAATAAGGTCTAAGTTAGATTTTTTTCAAACAAAAAAAAAAGGTTGAACTTGTAAAGAATAAGAATCTCATGGCAACGATGATGGGAAAAGCAGTCAGTGGACGGAAGGAAAACGCAGGCATTTTCTTTTGTAATTGATTTTCTATTTTGTTTTTAAGGCATTCTGAGGAATTTATTCATGGGTGCCTTCATAAGTCCGTCTGAGTATGCCTATAACCATAAAATTAACCACACATGAAAGGCCAACAGATGAATAACCCTATATTGAATCGACGATGTTAGTAGACCAATAATGGGGAAGGGATACTGCAGCATTGGTGATGCAAAAACTTGCTTAGGGGACACCTACAATCTGTGGGGAGAGGCGTCAGATTAGTTAATGCGCGCCATGTGTACATTTAGCATGGAGATGAAGCCAATACCTGTATTAATTTCGAGTTTATCTTAAGGTGTGTTTGGCAGGGATTCAATTTCTTCAGATTCGTGAATCTGGTGAAGCTGAAAATTTTAACTTCACCAGAATCGTGAAGCTGAAGCTGTAAGTACACTAGGTGTGTTTATGTGGATTCGCTTCCAGATTCGTGAATCGGTGAAGTGAAAATTCTAACTTCACCAGATTTGTGAGGAAGTCGTGAAAGTACATTAAGAGTGTGTTTAGTCAGGATTCGGTTTTCCAAATTCGTGAATCTAGTGAAGTTGAAATTTAGCTTCACCAGATTCGTGAAGTCAAGTCAGAGTACATTAAGAGTGTTTAGATAAATTATCTTGTTTACATTTTAGACCAAAATTATAAACTTAATTCACTTTATTTTAGCTACAAGTTTTGATTTCAGGAAATTTGGAATCGGAGCTCTACCAAACAGGTCCTAAGAGTGTTTAGATAGATATCTTATTTACATTTTAAACCAAAAATATAAACTTAATTCACTTTATTTTAATCTATAAATTTCAGATTTCAGGTGAAACTGGAATCTGAAGCTCTACTAGACAGGCCCTTATTAAGCCTTACATGCGCCACTGGATCATACGTGGTATTTTTATTATGGATTAATTAAGACGGAGAATACCTCCATGTTTATCAGAACACTGTTGCAAATTTAAGAGACTATCACGAAGGTTCCATTGATGAATAAACTTCCAAAATATGATCCGACGAATATTCACCGAAAAAACAAAAATAGAGAACGAACACATGTCAGCATATTGCACATTTTCATCGAGTGGGTGTCGAAGTTGCTCAACCATGTTTTGAAGGGAAAAAAAAGCTAACTATTATAAACCTGAATATATCTACAATACATTCCTCAAAAAGAAGACATCTACAACACAAAAATAGGAGGAGGAATAACACTCTCTTAAAAAAACGAGAAAAGAGGCAAAACAAACGATGTCAGAAGTGGGATTTGAACCCACGCCCTCATCGAGGACCAGAACTTGAGTCTGGCGCCTTAGACCACTCGGCCATCCTGACCTCGCATCTATGAATCCCCATAAGCTTTACATGGAGATAATCAGGTTGGGGTCAGCACTCTCATCTACGAATAGATGGTACATTTTGACCTGAATTGACTCTATAAGGTTCGTACCTAATGCGCATATTGCATACCTAAAGCAGACTTCGTACAAGTGTAAAAGGACCGCTGTTACATTCATGCATTCGCAGTTGCAACGACCAACAAGTATGTACAATCAACTTCCGACCCTTCTTTCTTGTGACAGACATGCCCAGCCTAACCGATGATACACGGAGCAGCAGCACCAAGTACTGCAATTTAATCACCACGAATCATGAATCAGAGCTTCGTAAAAAATCAATGGCACGCCGTTACCAGGCTCTATGGTCAATCTGAACGCAGGGCAATGCACTTAGACATAGTTTGCCGAGAGTGCAAGCTCAAACTCTGACAGCAGCAGCGACAGCACAGCCTTGAACTCAACCATGGCCAGGTTCTCGCCGGCGCCCAACGCCGAAGGGCATCTGGGCATGTGCATGTGAGGGGGGTTTGCAGGCACCTGCTATGCCGTTGGCGAACCCGTCGGGATCAAACCTGTCAGAGTTAAGACCCCATGCGGAAGGTCCCGGTGAGCCAGTGCGACCTGGATCCTGATGTTGGTTCCTTTCTGATGTCGATGCCGCCAAGCTTTGTCATTCAGAGCTTCCCGTGTGATGAAAAAGGCCAACGGCGGATAGAGGCGGTGGGCTTGTTTATTTTAAACTTTTGATTCGGATTCATCAAAATAGAATAAAAACAAACAATGATAGAATTTGATTCTCACAATCCAACCTACCCATATACACTAGAATCTACAATCCACTTTACATGTGTTTTTAGAGAATCAGTTTCTCTACAACTACAATTCAGAATCAGTTTTTAGAGAATTCACAGCTGAAACAAACAGGCCGTTAGCTGCACAAGCATGATTAGGTTCCCAGGAGGCAAGCACAAAGTCAGCAAAAAGCTATGCCGGCCAGTAGTTACCAAAGCTTTACTCAGTAGTATGTCCTTTTGTTGAGACCAAACATGCTATCGATCTCCATGAGAGGGGAGGAAACAAATGAGAGTCTTATGTCAAATATACAAGACAAGCAGCGTGTACATACTGTATTTAAGATATTTAGTGCAGAACTCCTATCTATGTCTATCCTTGTTTTAAATATATGAATGATGGTTTATCCTTTTCCTGATCTATCGATTTCTTAGTTTTTACATCGTTTTCAGATCCTGGGAGGGATCCACAAGATCACAACAAAAAGACAGCCTTAGCCCATCTATCAATGCACGGTGGCGTCTATTCATCAGTAGGCTTGTAGCACGTTGGTTTCTGCCTTTCTGCTTGCAAAATATTGTCCCTTCAGTGGTTTACCTCATGAAAAAAGCACCAAGGCACCACATGATACATATACTCTGCAGCAGGCATGCTGCAAGAGGAGGCTAGTTTAGCGAGGCAATGGCTAATACACGAACTTCAAAGAATAGGAGAAGAATTACCTCACTACTGGACACAGGGTAAATTTTTAGCAGAAGGCAAACTGGAGGCAAGTTGATTGCAACTGCAGATTATTAAGGCGTTGATTGAACTTTGACAGAAGGAAGCATAGGACATCCAATCACACAGCAGTTGAACAACATCAGGCATCAATGCAATCTTTCCTGAAGTGAGCAAAGTAGCGGGAAAAATAGGTGTTTGAACAGTTACAAGAGCAGCACGATGGATCACCTCAGCAATGACAATGTTTAAAACTTTAAATCAAACTTTTTACAGAGACAGCATTGTCAACAATCACGTTCCATCGCACAGTAAATTTGGCATCAGCATGTACGTAGTGGATATCTAGAACATGGACCACCAACATCTTTTTGAGTCTACATGCGTCGCAGCGGCACTCTGGGATCTACGGAACTGTTGCCTTCTACCACTGCTAGCTGGGTTTGTAAAGCAAAAAACTAGAGCTAAACTGACAAGGCTTACAACTGGAGCAGCTGCAATAAACAACCATCTACTGTGCCCCCGTGCTCTGTTTGGCTGCTCTGCAACATGGACAGCATGTTCACTTGTATTAGCATCTTCCACTGTACCACTAGTCGTGTAATGAGTTCCTTCAACCTCTGGTTCATCAGAAATTTCTTCAACAATTCCCAGCAAATGTGTGTGCTCCACCCCATGGACGTCTCTTTCATTGGTTGTAGCTTGCTTGGACCTCTCATATTCTGGGTCATCTGTAGGAAGCTCATATCGACAAACTGGACATGTATTCCTAGAACTAAGCCACGGCAAGATGCATGATGAATGATATAGATGCATGCATGGTAGCTGTTTTACTTTAGCTCTTATAGGCATTGGTTCTTTGCAGACTGGACAGATCACGCTACCATTTGTCTCATGGCTTGTGGAGATAACCACAGAGGGAAGATTTTCAACGAAAGATGTTGCTGCAGGTGGAGCTCCCTTCTGGAATTATTTTCCTCAGCAAATTGCTCAAGAAGCATCTCAAACTGTCTTGCATCAACATAATCACCAGGATTCCCAACAAAAGGTGTCCTGATTTCCGGCCCTTCCACATCTGCCATCAAGTTGGTCACATTTGCTGTTTGATTTACAGTCACTCTCCAAGTCCATACACCATCTTCAGATTCCTGCCTGCTCAATTCAATTGGACCAATTCCACGTGATTGGTGCTGGTGCTGCTGCGTGGTGTCAACTGCTTCACTGAAATCAGACTCTCCCAACCGCACATCTTCTTGGTCATCTGAATCCCACTGATCTATTCCAGCATCCATGGGATCAATATCTGTATCTGTATTCATGTAACTCTCGTTGTCAAGTTGAATGACAATCTCCCTTCCCATCATGCTATGTTGATCTACAGAAAAATCTGAGTCCCCACCATAGTAATCAAAACTGATGTTTGATTCGATTTCACCAAACACGGAATCAACATAATTGAGACCATCACTCTCATCATCTGAAGCATGCAATCTTTGGGATTGGTTTGGTGTAGAATTATAAGGTGCCTGTTGCCGCACAACTGCGGAGAATCAATATCTGCTTCATGACCTTGTCTAGCTATGTTGATCAACTGGGAGAACTGCTGTGAGAATGCGTCCTCAATGGATTCAAGACTTGCAGTCCTGGATCTCCCCCTTCTTCGTCTTCTCTGCTGATAAGTGCTACTTGTTACATCTCTTTCATTGTCATTAAGCACAATTGTCTTGCACTCCCTGCATATGGCTAAAGCTTCGAAGCTATCGGCCACCTCAGTATCCAAAGCAAAAGGCCTTGTGCAAATTAGGCATTGAACATCTGGTTGGCTCGCAGGAAGTGCATAGTTGCTAAATTGTCTTTGATTGTCAGACATGGTATCCCGTAGTGGTAAATTCGACACACTGAAATGTGTCAGCAGCGGGCCAGCGAAATGAACAAATGGGAATTCAACCTGTTGCAGATGACAGAAGTCCCTGCTGAATTTCTGGATCAGGTGGTCATTATATATGTTGTTGAGCGCATTAAAAAAGTTTTGCCCAGATGTGAACCTGCCAAAGGAAAGCAAGCGATTGCTCCAGTTATTACGCAGTGAAAGAAGAAAAATTAATGTGCTTATGCAGCATATACTAAACCAGATGGCTATGAGAAGGGATCATTGAGATTGGATCTAATTGGATAAGCATCTATAGAAATAGAAGGTAACAAATAAAGTAATAAATGATCAAACTGAATCTAATTAAACGTGTAGTTTGATTGATCCTACAAGAAAGAGACCAGCAGCACCACACCAACCAAACAATTGGAACGGTCATTTCCCAAATTGTTTCCCAGAGTCCCCTCAGCCTTCCTCATAGACATCCTCTAGATTAAAATTGCATTATCAATCCCACAGACAGCTAAATCTCTAAAGATATCTTGATCAAAGCAAGGGTATGTAACCACTGGGCCTCAATTCAACGCAAAAAATAGAAGCACCTAATAAAATTAAAGGATAATTCATACTATCCCACTCCAAAGGTTAGCAACTACTGAAATATCACTCCAAAAATTTTTCTTCAGAAAATACCACTCCAAACTTGTTTGGTTCCACACAATACCATTTACACTCTTTTCCCCCTTTTCAAATAATTTTGCACCTTTTAACCCACGCGAAGAGACACATTGACATTTGCATTATTATGCTGAGTAGTTATATGTTAAGTATTGACTAATATCTACCATTCTGCCAGATTTAGCATGCCCTTAGCTTCCCTCACTCTAGAACCTATGTTAGTCGAACGTTAGTCAGTTGTGCGTTTTAAAGTATGTGTTATGTCCTAAATTGTCAGAATCCTAATGTTGCAATGTGTGTCTCTTGTTCAACCTTCTTCTTTCAATCCTACCTCTTTGTTCAGCGGTGCTTCACGGTCATGAGTCAAGGGATCACGATCACGGCATGTCAGGCCAAATCATTTACCATCTCACAACAAAGCAATTGGTTGGGTCAGACTGTGAGGGGCAAATGTGTCTTTTCACAAGGGTTAAAGGTGCAAAATGATTTTAAAAGGGGGACAAGCGTGAAAATGGTATTACATGGAATCAAACGTGTTTGGAGTGGTATTGTATGAAGAAAAATCTTTAAAGTGATACTTTGGTGATTGCCAACCTTTGAAGTGGTATAGTATAAATCATCCCTAAAATTAATCAGGTGAAACAGCTCAGAAGTCAGAACTAACCAATCAGACCTCATCAAATTAATCCCGGAAAGAGTACAGCTGCTCTAGCGTTGCAGCTAACAGCCCCCCCTCCCCAAACAAAAAAAAAAGGCGTAATACAACAGAATACATAGCAGGAGAGGAAACCCATGCGAATTAATGGAAATAGGAAGAACAGCAACACTAGTTTTGCAGTTTAGGTAGCAGCAGGGATAGTAGTTTAGCAGTTTAGGCAGCAGCAGGGATAGTATTCGCTTCGGAAAAGTAGTTTTGCACAGTTAACGACTAACGATGCGCTAAAATCAAACGCAACGAAAATATGGGAGTAAATTTGTAAGCTAAGGCAAGGCCAGGCAGACCAGTTGACGAGGGAACGGGAGATCTGAAGAAAGAAAATTACTACAATGAATTGAAAAAAAAACTAGGGCAGGAGGGAGCTTCCTCACCCGGAACGAGAAATCGCGAATCAATCAATCGGGTCGACGATTCTTGGGGGAAGAGTAGACAGCGCAGTACTATACTAGTCCGTAGTCCCTCTATCACATTGGGGGTTGAAGATTGGGGGAGAGACAAGTGTGGAGAATTCACTTGGCAGCGGTATTTGTCCTACTGCCTGCCCACCCGCGTTCGAATGCTACATTGCTACACACACCTATCATCTATTATCGGTAAAGGTGGAAGCTTGCAATAGAAACTTCACCGCTACATAGCAAATTTTATTATTCATTTTGTGGTACCATTTGCAGGCCCTCTCTCGAAGAATGTGGATTCGGTGACGGTGCAATGGGTTCCACAACAATGATATACACTAGAGAGTTAGAAACACGCACAAATAGTATTCCTGCAGATGATTGCCGATTCGCACAATGAAGAGATTGACTGCTACTTGAGAATATTGCTGCTAGTAAAGCAGGTTTTGAGATCGAGCAGCGATCTCAAGTTTTGAACCCCCTCTAATTGGTTCTTGTTTCTATGAGTATGAAAGCCTTTCTAGGCTAGAGAAAGGGGTATGGCGTTTTCGGTTTTCCTCTGAACCGCCCTTAGTTTTCGATTCTTGTAATGCAGCGATCTCAGGCTAGCTGTTGTAGGTCTATGTTTCGGGATTCTATCTTTCTTTAATGCATGGCAGAGCTCTTGCCGTTTCTTCGAAAAAAAAAGAAAGCCTTTCTAGGCTTCTGGCGGTATAGCAGAGGAAACTACCGGAAGAACTTAGAGAAACTCATGTATTATACAGTATTATTATATTTGAAAGATGGTATTACCTAGCATGTTTCAGAATCCAGACCAACATCGGTAAAATCTATCACTGACTGTAAAAAGAATTGCTGCGGTTACAGAGATTCATATGTATGAGATGATTGTACACATTCAATTACTTATGTTTGCCTGCATATATACTTGAACAAGGAGTGAATCGCAGGAAGAGAACCTTCATGTTACAGAAATTTTTGGTTGTGGAAAGTTAGCGGTGTCGAAATTTAGTAAAAATCAAGGTGTTTTTGTAGTATCTTAGGAGCGGTGTGATTCTCACCAAAGACAATTTAGTAAAGCGAAATTGGCAAGGAAACATCACATGTTGCTTTTGTAACGAACCTGAGACAATTAAGCACCTGTTTTTTGATTGTCGATTTGCGCAAAAGGTTTGGTGCTTCATATATTTGGTTTTTGGAATATCTCGTCCGACGGGTGTAGCAAACATGTTTGGAAGGTGGCTGGAGGTTTTCGATAGTAACGGTAGAAACCTCGCTCTTCTTGGCACTGCTGCTACGTGTTGGTCTTTATGGTTAAGCGAGAATGATAAAGTATTTCAAAGAGAAATATTTCTTCTCCATTGCGAGTTATTTTTCTACTACCCACTCGCTCCGTGACGTATTTGATTGCACAAGGTGGAGACGCGATCTACTTTGGTGACGGCTACTCATCATCTAGTTCGGGTGGCTATGGACTTCTATTCCCGGGCATATGGGTGGCAGTCTAATCTTCGGATTGCTAGTCATTAGTGTGTGCGTTGTTTTTTCCTTTCTTTTATTTCAGTTCTTTTTTGGCTGTGTGCTTGTTAAGCAGAGGCCGGAAGTAATTTCAAGGACTTGTATTGTCTCAATGTAAGTTTCTTGAGATTAATAAAATGCTTCCTTTATCAAAAAAAAAAAAAAAAGTGGTGTCGAAATTTTATGGAGATGAATTATTTTGCTTCTTCCAGTAACAGTACAGGATAAACCAACAAGATAACTGAATCAAAGGCAAGGGAAATGTTTGCAGGTTTCCAACAATATACAAAAGATTAAAGAGAGGCTGATACAACTACGATATTCTGTAAACATCGTTTGCTCTACCAGTTCATACAGTGAGAAGTCCTAGTATCAGAAAAGGAGCAAGTTCAAGGTGACAATAGGACGAGCTAGACGGTTCAATCTGATGAATTCTTCTTGGCCTCTGGAGTTTGCACAATAAGATTTTTTTAAACCAATTTTGCACAATAAGATTTGACTTCACTGTATAGCATCTGTCACGGACCGCCCTTTTTAGGGGGTGCGTATAAATACCTTTGCAGCTACCCAGGATTTTAGCTGCAGGTAACCACGTGTACATTGCTTGATAAAAGAGCAAATGCGAACATTTTATAGATGAAATAGGAGCCTAACGGCCAAGGTTTTACAAAAGGTGCAGGTACTGCCTTGAATACATTCTGAGAACACCCAGTGAGAAACGCTTGAGCAGATAGATCAAGGCCTCCAAAGCAAAATAACATCGTCATCTACGGTCGTCTGGAGCTCGCCATCTTCAAAGGAAATCTATGGAGGGGGATTGGGAGCAAGGGTGAGTACATAACCGTACTCAACAAACCACACGGAAATTCTGAATATTACATGCAGGAATAAACAAAGGTAGGCACAGGTTTAAATATTGTGGATGCAAGTTGTAAACATCTGTTTTTATTTTACATTTGAAACACAAATCATAAATAGCGATATATATATATATCAGGGGGGGTTATCTTGCAAAGTTCACCTTCACGACAAGTTTTAATTATAAAAGCTACAGGGGCGCAGTTACAGGTATCACCCTAGATTAACTCCGCTTCATTAACCGGAAGCGCGGCGTATTCGAATACCATTGATATCACTCTGCAGAGGTGCTCAGCTTTACCCACAAGACATCTACGGTCATTAGTGCCACCGGATCAACATGCAACTTTTATGCATGCGGCCCGACCAAGATAGTCATAGCATTTCGTTGAACTTCCCCTTTTTAGCTCCTACCCAGTGGGCTATCCAAGGTCCGCAATATTCAGCACCCACTGGCCGTCACGGGTGATTGATCTGAATATCGTGAACACCCACTGTTGCGTGAACCGCCGAATGGTCCTTCCAATTCCTGTTCCGCTTCGATTACTGCGGGATCCATTCTCTTCCAGAATGGCAGCTGTTACCTATAGGTATTCAAAGGGGACGTACAATGTACTGAGCTATGTTGGACCAAGTCAACGAGATTGACCGGCCCAACTTGTGGTTGAGCGGGATCTGAAGTTATTTACGTTGCCCGAGACCTCGGTCCTTAAATGCCAAAGACTTAGCCAAATGACATACCATAAATCATTGGTACCAACTGTACCACCACCATGCCTCAACCCTTGGCCTCGTCATCGGTTGGGGATTGGTAAACATCCACCTTCCGTGGTCCGCCTAATGTCATCCCCTCGCACCGTAGCAATTTTATAAAACCAACATCATCAAGCCATCTCTGGAGATTTTAAGCATTTGTCTAAAAGTAATAAATGTATAAATTGCTACATCTACGAGGGTTCATTATTTTATATCTTAGGGTTAAAAAGGAATTAAGGCATAACAACAGGGTTAACATTGGGATTTATCTAATTTATGTCATTCGAAATTACCACATTTTCTAATTTTCTAAAATAGCAAAATAATGCAATACAAGAAATATATATATATACTATAATGAAACTGGGTTCAACATGTTCAAGGAGTGTGGCTTGCCTTGCGAGGTTAAAGGTAGTCCTAACGAGAGACGGTCGAAGTCGTGTCTGGCCTTTGAATGGCTCCGGCTCCAAGTATAGCTCCAATCGTCTGCTCCTGCTCCGAGATTCGTGCCAACGGTTGCGTCAACGTCGGATCTAGCGCGAGAAAACGCAAATAATAAATAAACGAACAAATCAAAACAAAGAAAAAGCAGTGGAAAGGAAAATCGAGGAAGAAATGGCTGGATCGGAGCTTAGGGGTATTTTTAGAATTTTCTGGATTTGGTATGGCGAAATGGAGATCATTTTTGGACTCGGTGGCTTGAACGGGTCAAGAATATGTATTTTTGGCATTTCTGGATTTTTGGGGATTTTTGGGAATTTTTCTGGTATTTAAATTGAGTTTTTGGATTTTACTTAATACTTAAATCCGAAAACTAAATTCAAAATCCGAAAAGAAAAAGGAAAATGATTTCTTCGCGGGTCGCACGATGATCTCAAATTCGCCCGATCGAAGCGTCTTGCGAAGCGAGGCCCATCCTACCAAGCGGGCGGCGGCGGTGACAAGCGGGCCCGATGTCAACGAGAGGAAGCGAGTCTTGACGACAAAGAGCCCGATGGCAGCGAAGGAGGTGGTGACGGGTGTGGGCGATTGTCGGTGAGAGAGGGAAGCGGCCAGTGAGCTCGTCACCGGAGACGGAGAAGACGCAGGCGATCCGTGAACTAGCTCTGGAGGAGGAATGAAGTGGCTAGGGAGCATGAGGAGCTCAAGGTGTGTTCGGGGAAGTGGAGAAGTGGGAAGGGAGTGAACGGAGAGGCTTGGCGTGAGTCCAACCGAGCTGGAGAAGACGCAGCGTGGAGCAAGCGGAGAGAGCGTCAGCGGAGGAAGAAGTGGGGAAAATGAAGAGGACTACAAGGAAGAAGATGGGAAGCTTCTAAGGAAGGCGAAGGAATTGAGATGCGGGAGTGGTCTTTATAGCTTGCAAGGAGGAGAGAAGTGGAGGCGGAGGATGCTCGAGTCTTGATTTGATGCAACGGGGCAGAGAAATGAGTGCGGTGGGGTGCCAGCTTTCGGCGCGGTGCAGAGGAAGAGCTTGAGCGCTACTGATTGGGTGACATGGCGGCGAAGCAAGGCAGTCTGTGAGAGAGATGATGGCGAGGGTGCTTGAGTGGTGATTTGACGAACGAGCAGGGAACTAAATGCGAGGAGGTCGGCTTCGGCTGCAGCAGAGAGGTGAGCTCCATTGGTTGGGTGAAATGGCGGTCTGGCAAAGCGGCGTCTGAGAGAAGATTGCAGTGGAGACAGTCACGGTGGCGGCAGGCGGCGAATCGCAGGTGATTGCGACGAGTCGGGCACTCGATGCGACGCAGCAGGGAGGCAGAGGCGCAGCTGATCGGAGGAACATGGCGCAAGAACGGGTTGAAGCAGTGATCTGGGTGAGAGATCGGCTTGTGGAGAAGACGCTGAAGGGACGGATTGGCGCGGGGAAAACGGGGTGCGAGGTGGGCTTGGGCCGACGTCGCAGCGTCTTGAAAAAACGGCAGCAGCGTTGCTAATGAGGCGGAAAAGCGGAAAAAGGCGCGAGCAAAGCGGAAGGCGGAAGGCGGAAAAGGGAAGGCGGGAATTCGGGTTGATTTTTCCCGAAAAGGAAAGTTTTCAAATTAAACCGGATTAATTCGAAATAAATTCGGTAAAAATTCAAATAAATTCCAGATAAATAGCAAAGGCCAAATTAAATTTATTTTTGAAATTTTTGGGTTATTTCAGCATCTATCAATCTTAGACGACCAATCTCAAGTTGGACTCATGTTTTACTGTAATTAACCTTGTTATCTCTGTCAAGCCACAGATCTAGCTGCATCTTTTCTGCATATGTATTTGCAAGCACTGATCATACAGCTGCTTGGAACACTTGCTCTTGCTCATTTGGAGTTCCAAAAGCTCTCCGTAGGAACCGCTCAACGACTGAAAGGAATTCTTCAACTCGTTCCTCCTGGGGCAAGTGCCCACAATGCTTGATCACCTCAAATGTTGCACCACGAATCGCATGTGCTACACGTTCCGTATTCCAAGCAGGAACAAGGCGGTCGGTGTCGCCAGTCACCACTAGCACTGCAATGGTAAGACAATCAAAACTGTTCATGAAGTAGCATTTATTTATGATTCGTTTGTTAGATTTTTCAAATCCTTCACCTCAAATTCTAAGAGCATTAGCACAAATTTAGTTCAGTAGTAGAACTACATTAAACACAAGTAAGGACAAGCATATATAGTTTCACTTAATTGTATATCCACGAAGAAGACCAAAAGTAGAAGCATATAGTAGAACCTGGGCATGTGATCTCAGAAAGCCTCTTTGAGACTGGTACTCCTGACGTTGATGAAGAATCTGTGATCATGGATATAGTGTACTCCAAGAGAGCCATCTCCCAATCCCTGGATCTCAGTGGCTGAAAAACGAGCATAATTTTCATTCACAATAGTATGAGTAGAGTAGATATTTGTTATTTGCAGATATTTTCTGAATTGTCACACAGAAAACTTACCTTCGTGTACCCTTGAATAATATGATCAGTTACTTTGCTTGCATCATACCATGCCTGACGGACAGCCAGTATGCCAAATTTATCCATGATCAGTCTCACCTAGGTCAGCAAAGTCCACAACAACAACAACAACAAAGCCTTTTAGTCCCAAGCAAGTTGGGGTAGGCTAGAGTTGAAACCCAAAACGATCCGCTAACAAAGGGAGGAAGAGAGAGATGAGGAAGTAGAACAAAGCCTAAAACTATACCAAAACAAGGCATAAAGCCTAATCAAGGTTCAGGCACGTGGATAGCTGCTTTCCACGCACTTCTATCCAAAGCCAACTCTTTCGATATATTCCATCCTTTTAAATCCCTTTTGATTGCCTCCTCCCAAGTCAAATTTGGTCGGCCCCTACCTCTCTTCACATTATTATCGCGTCTTATGATGCCGCCATGCACTGGTGCCTCCGGAGGTCAGCAAAGTCCAATTAAGAAAAAAAATAACAATTGAACCACACAATTTGCAGCAACGAGAAGTATCTGTATTTTGACTATTTTATCAGGAAAAACGATTAGATCTAACTTCTAGTGGTAGTTGAGAGAAGTTGCAAGATGAGCTTGTATGGACTTCAGTGGAACAAAAACAATACTAGTATTTGAGTAAACATGTTCTTTTGTGGACATTTTAAGATTTTAAAAATACCGCTTTAGTGCCATTAGTTGATATTATCATCAAACTAGTGGTAGCAGGCAACACACACATGCGTGGGCACCCCAAAAAAAAAAATCAGACTAGTTTGCTCTGAAAAGGTCAACTGGAGCACCTGATCATGAGATCAGTTGTCACTTGTCTCATTTGTTTACAGCATAAGAAAAAAAACAGAAGTAATAAGCACATAAATCATCCAATGCCATATCAATTAGTGGAGAACATAGCAGATTCTAACTTTTTGCTGTTAGTGACCCATCAAACTCATTCAAGTCAAAGCATCAATAGCACCATCAAGCAAGAATGAATTAACATTACTTCTATTTACTACCATAGCAATCTAGCACTACACATAAAGCAACATCTTACCAGCATCACGCCAAATGTTGATCGAAGAAGAGCAGCAACAGCTTTACAATACAAAGCTCTAACCATATCCTGCACTGCCATTACCATCTTCAGAACAAGCCCAGCGAGACGCATACATATCTCGAGAAATCCTCCCCAAATCCTAGCAAATGGATTTGGTGGTGCATTGTTATCATCAGAATCCTTCTGCTTCTGCCCTTCTTGTTCCCCTTCATTCTCACCCACGCCGTTCCTCCTGAAGACTGGCATGAAAATTGCTGGTGCAACCAGCACAAGCGCAGCCACCCGTTCTGGTGCCTCAAAATATGCATCCACTGCCACAAGGCAACCAGCTGAGTGCCTGGGATCCAAGACGTCACTCACATCTCATCAAACAAAGTAATGGACACAGACAGAACAACACAATGTATCTGTACCCGACAAGGACGGCCTTCCCGGCACCAAGGTGGTCGATGAATGCCAAAGTGGCCAAGACCGAGAACGCCACGGAGTAGGGATTGAGAGGCTTGGTGTCGTCACCGGACCATCTGACGCGGGACGTCAGACCAAACGCGGGCCGATCGAAGGCAAGAACCTTGGCACCAGCGATTCGGGCGAGCGGCCGCATGACACGGCTCCAGGAGAACACCGACGCGCCAAATCCGTGCAGTAGCACTATGGGCAGGCCAATTTGATTCCGGCCGGCGCCTGCAGTAGGACCCAAGGACTCGTTAGATTCCTCATGGGTACAAATCTTGTGGTGTACCCTTACGCCGTTGATCTCGTAGAAGCTGCTGTCCGGATCAGCGAGCGCGTCCGGATCGAGGAGGTCTTCCTGGTCGATGCCAGCCACGGTACGGCCGCGGCGGCGACGTGGCGGCATCTGGGCACCGTCTGGAACAGACCCTGCATTTTTTTGGGGGATTTAGCAGTAGCAAATCCGTGGTGCTTGTTTGGGGGAAGCTTCAGTTTTTGGTGCAAAATTTCGCCATCCAGGTAAAAAAAAAAGTCGCAATTTTGAGCCGTTTTTAGGGAAAACATCCCAAATTTGCTCCAAGAAGACCAAATCGTCTTTCAAACCACCCATTTTAGGCATCTCCGATGCAAAGATGAAATCTTTCAGAAGGCAAGGAAAAAAAATCACCTGGGAATTCGGCGGCGGCGGAGGCCGGAGGGGGCCGACCGTCCAGCGAGCGCGGAGCAGCGGTGGCGGCGGCTTCTTGGCGGAGGCAGCAGCATTGAGAGGGCGTGCGACCGCGGGTGGGGGTCGGAGGGAGAGGGGAGCATCTGCTTCCCTCGAGATCAGGCTCGGCGCGGGAAGCCGACGTGTCGTCTGGAGCGCGGAAGTGTGGATTGCGTGGGCCCCAGTGCAGTCACACAGCGAACAAAGTTGTAACCTAATGACTTGGGCTCGGACGTCCGGAATTTTCGGACACACTGCAACATTTTTTTATACGCGTGCAACATTTCTCGTCAACATGTGCAACAAATTCACTCGACAAAGCAGTGAAATTCGCCACGAGAAGCGGATGTTGCAAGCGTTCAAAAAATGTTGCACGCTTAAAAAAAATGTTGCACACGAAGAAAAAAAATGTTGCAAGAGGCGTCCGATGGGGTGAGCAAGTGATCGGACGTCCAGCGGTAGTATCTCCCAAGTTGTAATCTGCGAGCTAGAGGTGTATCATATCATTGGCACATAATCTATCTCTAACGAACATAGTTCTTGCCTAGGGCCGGTCCTAATATTTTGGGACCCGGAGCGAAAACTTATATGGAGGTCTCTTTCACCTCCTCGTGTATATATATATATATATAAGCACACATCATTGAAGAAATTAATATTCGACGCACAAAAAATACTTCTATAGAACAATTTAAAGTTTATGAAATAACAAATATAAATTGTAATTATAAACACTTACTTGGCACTTGGCATCATCTTAAAAAATTTCTTCTAACATGTTTTGATACAAAGTCATCAATTATACTATTGATATCAATCTCGTCCAATAACTTCTTCTCAATGCATAAAGTCGCCAAATCATTTAACCTTATTTGAGCCACTATTGATCTCAAACAGTTCTTCAACAATTTTAATTTTGAAAAGCTTCTTTCAACCGATGCAACAGTCATAGGCACAGTAAATAAGATTCGATAAGCAATGGAGACATTAGGATAACAATCCACATCTCTGACATGCTCGAAAATTTCCATAGCAGACAATGCGCCATCTTATAGGCCCTTTCTCAACTAATATGTCTCTTGCTTTATTATCAAGATTATCCCAATTTCTTAGATCATAAATATCAGAAGTATAAACCGGCTGTTCATCAACACTAGCAGACTATGCATTTGCACCCGATGAATTAGCTAGATTCTCAAGGCTACTTACATTGTTATCATCGACGTTGATGTCAACATTTTCCTCTTCTTCAGAAATCCCAATAGCTGGTTCCTCTTCCTCCACAGCAACTATCGCCAATTCATTATTTGGGTTCGTCGACTGAAAGTGCATCTAGGCCCCTAATTGTGTTTTGGTTGATTAATGACAAACGTTTAAGGGGACTAATAGTTTCAATGAGCTTATGAACAGGTAATAAGTCCAAAGTGAAACGCATCTACGGACGTTAATGACCCTCAAAAAGGAAAAGAAGAACTGTGTTGACTCCGTGTAGATTTTATATTTGTCTTGAGTCAATAGGATCGCCGTACTATCAAGAGGGATGAAATGTAGATGCTCTAAAAAAAGTCTCTATGCTCAGATGAACTTCTTTTACAAAGTTAGAATTAAGAAACACGAAGCACGACACTCACATCATTGTTTTTATCTTCTTTGTTTTTATCGGATTGTCCGATATCGGTATCGGATAGTCCGATACTATCGGATTTTTCGTTGTGAGTATGTGTTCTAAACCCAGTCCTTCTCTGGAATTATCGGACAGTCCGATAGTTGGCATCGGATAGTCCGATGAGAACTTGAAGAGTCATTTTTTCCCTAAGGACTTGAGAATGATACTCTCTGGAAATATCGGATTATCCGATATTTAATATCGGACAGTCCGATATGGACTTAGAAAGATTTTGAACCATCTTTGAAAATGGGAACTCTCTGGAATTATCGGATAGTCCGATGTTCGATATCGAACAGTCCGATATATACTTGGAAAATTTTCAAAGTGATTAAGTTTTTGGGTACTCTCTGGAATTATCGGAAAGTCCGATGTTTATCATCGGATAGTCCGATCTGTGTTTTTGGTTCAAAAGAATTTGAATTTTGGGTGGAGTCGATCTGGAGATCTTCACACATCGGATAGTCCGATGTGTGTCTGACACAGTGCATAACGGCTAGTTTTTGTGTCTTGGCTATAAATGCTCCACCCCCTCCCTCATTTAAAAAGGTAGACTTTGTGCTGAACATTTATTGCTTCTAAGCTATTCTCTTGCTCTCTCTTGAGTTCTCCTTGAGACATTTGTTGAGAGTTGAAGCAAGTTGAGTTTTAGTGCTAAGATTTCAAACCGTGAAAAGTTCATTTGGGCACTAGAGTGATTTCCAAGAGCGGATCTGCATTCCATTTGTTACTCTTGGAGATTGAGGTCTCCTAGACGGCTAGGAGTCGCCGGGAGCCACCAAGACATCGTGTGGTGAGTCTCGGAAGTTTATGAAGGTTCGATTCCACCTCCGCAAGGAAAGGGATCAAGGAGTGAAACCGGCAAGTGCATTTGTGCAACACTGGGAGGAAAAGGGTTGAGAGAGACCCCGGCTCAAGTGTGACCGAGCCGCCTCAACGGAGACGTAGGATCTCCTCAAGGATCCGAACTTCGGGAAAAATCAACCGTGCATAAAATCCTTAGTTTGGTCTTTTCTCGTAGCTTTGATTAAATTGATCTTGAAGTAATTGCAGTAGCTAGCCATTTATTCCTTATTGCTTACTCTTGTTTAGCTTGACTTGTGTTAAATCTGATAGTTCCCGCTCTGATCGGATAATCCGATTGTGCATATCGGAAAGTCCAATACATATCGGATAGTCCGATATTCAAAGTCGGATAGTCCGATTCTTTTCCGCTGCGATTTAAGATTTAATTTTATAAACGCCTATTCACCCCCCTCTAGGCGACTATCTCGATCCTTCAATTGGTATCAGAGCCAAATCTCCGTAGTTTGGCTTAACCGCTTGGAGAATCTAAGATGTCGGAAACAGAGAAGCATACCGAAGGCCGTAACCAAACTAAGGCTACGGGTTCCGGTAGTGGGGTTGCAATTCCATATGATTACACTTCCCTTGGTGTCTTAAGCTCTTCATCTTATATCTCCGTGCCCTCCAGCAGAGCGCCTCATTTCGATGGCACTCACTATGCCGCATGGAAACACAAGATGAAAATGCATTTGAGATCGCTTCATCCTTCTATTTGGAAGATTGTAGAAACAGGTTTCAAGCCCGTTGATCCTAACAATCTCACTTCCGAAGAAGACAAAGCTCAACATTTCAATGACTTAGCCGTCAATGCCTTGTTTAATGCGTTAAGTGATTCCGAGTTCAACCGAGTCGATGGACTCGAAGAAGCAAAAGCTATCTGGGATAGACTCATGGTTAGTCATGAAGGGGTTTCAAGTGTCCGTGAATCAAAGATAGAGCTCATTATTGGTGAGCTAAGCCGTTTCACCTTGGAGGAAGGAGAGTCCTACACAAAAATGTTTGACCGTTTGATGGTGCTTGTGAATCAAGCTAATGGTTTTGGGTGCACCGATCTTTCTGACAAGGCCGTGGTGAAGATTATTCTTCGTGTAATCACTCCTACCAACCGCAACCTTGTTCAATTAATCCGAGACCGGCCCAACTTCGACACATTGACACCTCATGATGTTATCGGTTGGCTAATGATGGACGAGATGATGATAAAGGAGGCCGAAGTTGTTGAAGAACTCAAGTCGGGCAAAAAGAAAGGTATTGCCCTGAAGGCCGTGAAGACAGTGAGGGAAGTTAAAGAAAGTACAAGTGAAGATGAGGAACCAAGTGGCCCCCTAACCAATGATGACATGGCTTTGCTCGTAAGAAGGTTCAATAAATTTCTTAAGAAGAAGGACTACAAACCGGAAAGTCACTCCAAGAATCAACGGAGTAAGTCAAGAGGACGACACTCAACGAGGAAATGCTATGAGTGTGGAGAGCCTGGCCATTTCATCGCCGAATGTCCACAACGAGAAAAGAAAGAAGATAAGCCTTATAAAAAGGACAAGTACCGGGGCAAGGACAAAAAAAGAAGCAAAAAGTTCAAGCATTACAAGCACAAGGGACAAGCTCACTTTGGAGAAGAGTGAGATTCAAACTCCGACTCCGATGAAGGAGGAATCGCCTCCGTCGCCATCGCTGTGTCCTCTACTCCGACAACGTCGAAGGGTCTCTTCGACAACTTGAGCGATGACGACGAAAACGCTCCAATGTGCCTTATGGCTAAGGGGCGCAAGGTATCGATCAAAGCTTCATCCTCTTCTATTATTGATTCATGCTTGGATGATAGTGATGACGATAGTGACGATGATTGTATAATTAAGTCAATTAAGGATTTTGACATTCAAAAATTAAATTTACTTTTAAAAGATATTGAGAAATTGGAGGAAACTATTGAGTAAAAGGAGACTACTCTCGAAGCTCAAGAAGACTTACTTATTCTTGAGAAAGAGAAAAATATTGAGCTAGAGAAGAGTCTAATCTATGAGAGGAGAAAGTACGAGGAGTTGGTCGAAAGTTCAAAAATCACTAAATCCAAGTTAACCAGTCTTGAGATCACCAATGCTTCACTCGTAGAGGAACTTACCAAAGCAAAGGATGCTTGCAGGACTCTTGAGGTGAAGCTTGTTGATCTCTCGAATAGCTCTTCTATCTCCTCAAAAGTTAACTCCAATTCCTCATTACTATCCTCTAGCAATGGATGTGCTAGATACTATAATGTCAATATTGATACTTGTGCCACTAACCTTGAGACTTTGCAAATATTAGGTCATGAAAATGAGAAGCTCAAGGGAATGCTTGAAGATGGATTTCAAAAGTCCTATAAGGCTAGCAAAGGATTAGAGTAGTAGACAAACAGGCCTTCTGGATGACAGGATACACAAAACACTGAAAATAAAAATAAATGCATCAAAGGTTGAATAGTGCAATGGGGACTCCTGTACCGATGATGTCAATCACATATTCAAATTCAGACTATTCAGTCCGTGAGATTGAAAAGGGAAAACAGAATACTGAATACACATACACTATATCACTACGGGAACGACTGAATAAGAGAAAATTGCCTCGGGGTCGCGGCGACTGACGATTGACGAACTCGCGATCAGGTGATCAGGTGGGTGGCGTCGACTGACCAAATCGCGATCAGGATCAGGCGAGGCGATCAGCGGGATCCGGAACTCGGAGGGGCGGCGTCGCGGCAACTAGGCGCGAGGGTGTCGGGGGTTGGGGGTTCGGGGCGCGCTGCGTTCTGATTAGTCGGACGGTTCGTTTCCTGCCTAGACTCTCATCAGATCAACTCAACACATGTTTGCTCACGACTGGATCAAAGCCCATAATATAATTGTATATCTAGGGCCCATAACTTTGGCCCGAGGCCGCCCCGGCCAGCCCTGTTCTTGCCTTCCCAATTCCCACTATAACGACGTATCGTTGCATTATGGTGTTGGTGTACGTAGCATTGGTATTTTTTTAAACTAAGTGGATGACAAAATTCTTGGAGCAGGCCACATAAGAATCAAAGTAGTAGGCAAGAGGGTTGCCCAGTTGGCTAGAGCGTCTGGAGTGTACAGGGTTCGTGTTCGAGCGCTACTCGACGCAGGTGCTCGTGGAGCTGAAGGTGTGGGTCTGTATATGAGTGTATGTTTGTAGCTCGACTGTTATTCTTTTTGAATGAAATGTCACTATGTCAAAGCTACTGACCAATTTTTTTTAAAAAAAAAGAGTAGTAGACAAACAGCAACCAAAGTGTGAATTCTTCCTCTAGAGAAAATGGTACTACGAAAAATTTATTGCCAAGTATAATGAACTTATTCGTTGATACATCTCTGCATTAACCGTAACCTCACCACACGGCTATGATTTCTTTGTTTAGCCATAGTAAGCGTGTGAAACGTACGTTGAGCGCTTGTCACTTAGTAGCCTGATAAGAAGTACCCCTCTATTCAAGTTTATAACATATAGATTTTTGAATAGTCTTATTTATAAATATAGGGTATATTTCGTATTACAATACAAAATTAGCGTGATGTTTTTATCTATAACATAATAAATATCCATCTTTACTTTAAATTCTTTACATGCATGCAGTGAGTGTAGTGCTTAATTAGAGATAATAATTAGGGGTAATTTGGTCATTTTTAATATCACTTTAAACTTGGACAAAGAGAGTAACTAGTAATTATGTTTAGTCTACAACTAAAACATAAAAGAATAATGTGTTTCCATGCATTCAACTAACTGTGGCCCATTATTGACCTAGTTGATTACTCATTCGTCCAAGTTTATAAGTCATAGTTTTTTGCACATAGACAAAGAAAATAATGAAGATAAGTAAATTACCTCTAATTATTATCGCTAAGTATTGTATTAAATACATACATGTATGAAACAAAGATGAATATTTATTAAGGATATATAGGAAACATCACACTAATTTAATTTGCAATGGAATATGAAATACGTCTTATATTTATAGACTAGACTACTAAAAAAATCAGCCTTATAAACTTAAACGGAGGGAGTATATTCTTTCCACCGTATGGTTAGATTGCTGTGTTAGTGCCCTGCCTTTAATACCTTAGACTTAAAAAATTTGCTTAAGGTCTAGCCCCCTATGTCGGAATATCGGATGAACTTATGCAGGTGTGTTTATTTTTAGAGAGCAACTACCACACGCTATACCGTTGGGAATCACTTCCAACGGTATAGCATGGTTCATTAGGTTCGCGGGTGAGTTTCAGTACCAGGTTTCACAGGTAAGTTTCATGATGTTTCACGGATAGGTTTCATGAGTTTCGTGAGGTTTCAAGTTTCATACGGTTCGTATTTCATTAAAAAAAGTTTTATAGATAAGTTTCAACCAAAGGTTTCATCGATGACACAATGCTACCTTTTTAATGAAACACGAACCGTATGAAACTTGAAACCTCACTAAACTCATGAAACCTATCCGTGAAACATCATGAAACTTACCTCTAATCAAACTCACCGCTAACCTTATGAACCATGGTATACCGTTGGAAGTGATTCCCAACGGTATACCGTTTGGTAGCATTTCTGTTATTTTTAGGCTTCCATTCTCGCTTCACTTAAAAAGATTAACTGAGAATATATATTTGGTTCCAACAAACGTTATATTAAACGCCATCGGGATTTGCTTGATACATCTCTTTTAGAAAAGTTTACAATATTTAAAGTAAAGTAGTTAATATTAGATGACGACAAATCTATACCAACCTATAAAAAACAAATTGAAGGTTATATGTAGATATAGTCTTAAATTGAAGGTTATATATAGATATAGTCTTAAATTGGGGGGCATATCCAGTGCAATCATGATTTTGGTGCAATCACCGTGCAATCCAACTAAGAAAAGTTTTGAAAAATTCGAAAAAAAATTATGGATGTACATCTTATCTTACCCCATCTACATATAAAATTTCATGATCAAATTCGTCCTATGTTAAGAGTAATAAAAAAGACAAATTTCTGACAAACTTGAATAGTTCAAATGCACCCCAAATTTGTCTTTTTTGTAACTTCTAGCAACAGACAAATTTGATCATGAAATTTTATATGTAGATGGGATAAGATGAGATGTACATCCATGATTTTTTTTCAGAATTTTTTGAAACTTTTATTAGTTGGATTGCACGGTGATTGCACCAAAATCATGATTGCATTGGATATGCCCCCCTTAAATTGAAGGTTATATATATATAGATATAGTCTTGAATGTTATGTAGGGCTAAATCAATGATTTGAGTTGTTTGTTTAGGTTATTCATATTTGCCTCTACTCATCTATTAGCTACGTTACTATAAGATTCGTAATCCTTTTTAAAAAAGAGGTGTACCCAGCTTACTCTGTATGCTATTAATACCATCTACTTCAGAAAATACTTAGTTGGGTCATGTGAGCCACCTCCAGTGTAACACTAGCTCCTTCAACCATTATACTGTAGAAAACACTTAATTACGGTCATGAATGCCTTATTTGCGATGCTGAAATTTTTCTTGGTTTCTGCGAAAATTGAATTATTACCCGTGTAATTCATGTGAAACTCCTGTGAAGTTAGTGCGTTTCAAACGGGCCGAAACACGCAGACTAATCGTCTGATGGCATAAGATCTATCGGAAACAAAGAAGCATTTGAGGCCTTGAATCCTTGATAACGTACGTGCTCTGGTCTTCTCCGTATACTTATCAATACCATACCGGAGGCTATACTTATTTAACTCCTGAAATAGTATATTTTGGTACCAATACATACCATTTTGAATTTAATATAATAATATATATATATTTACAAGTATATACATGTTTAATTATATGTACAACAAATTTCACTTATAACATAGATTCCTTCTTCAACCAACAAGGTCATGATCGAGGGCGGGTATATATCTCGCTTGCATAGCTAGAGCCCTCGAAATGATAAAGAATCTGGTACACTCGAATTGTATTATTTAAGTGCTTATTGCTTGCCAAAAATCCTACTTCTACAATTGGTAGGTCACCGGGTTATTCAAATAATCTAACTTCCAAGGGTTCATTGATCATGCTATGCACAAAAAAAAAGAAGAAGAAGAAGAAGAAGAAGAGGGAAGTGGTCTACTGACCATTGCAGTAAGCTGTCCACAGTAGAATACGTGGCACCTAACTATGATTCAGTGAAGATTCGATCTTCCTTCCACAGATACAGTCATAGTAGTTTCACTCGATGTGGATTGATTATGCTAGATATACAGTAGCACTATCAAATATAACATATAGCTCAATAGACATATTATTAATTCTACCGATATGACTGGTATTGTATGGTATCAAAGCCGGTATATTTTACCGGTATTATCTAGTATCGAAGCCGGTATGACAACCGGTATTGAAGTCAGTACGATACATATGGTTACTATGTATTGTTTTAGATGACGAAATGATACATATTGGTTATACTGATCAATACCTGTATGATATTGAAAACTATGATTATACAAATAAAGGACGACACTATGCTGTCTGAAAAATTAAACAGGAGTACAGCATTGATAGATCTGAGATTTGATGCATTCAGTTAGGCTTTCCGGGCATAAACAAAGAGCTGGATTGTACTTTAACATCAGAACCTATGATGCTAATGTTATTTTGTGGCACGAGTTGCCATGCGTGGGGCCGAGCTAAAGCCAGAAGAGGGAGAGGAAACATACGGGGGAAATTAAAGGCAGAGCAGAAACAAAGATATCAAAAGTAGAGCAACTATGCACTTGCTGTACTTGTAGGGCATGTGTGCAGCACAAAAGCTTCACCCATGGGCACGAGGGGGACTGTAATGAACTGGAGGCTCTCTTCTTTTCAGGGCTTCTTCCTTTCTTCCAGGCCACCACACCACCGGCCAGCTTGCAGAGGTCGGCATGTGAAAAGGCTGTCCACAGCTTAATTTCAGTCTGCACGAGCTAGCTGATGAGCACGACCAATTGTTCTGAGTTTCAAGATCAGCAAATATACAGCATCTGTGTGAGCAAAATAAGCAATGTGTTGATGATGTAATTAACACTCTTAAGTACATCGCGGTGTATCTGGTATTCCGATTACAGGCCACCGCACGCTTGCTGCAGGGATCTCTTTTGCCAACAAAAAGGAAACATGGTATGTACCGTAGCTAATTACTCCTTCCGTTTCGCTATATTCGTCTATGGCATCGAGAGAGTATTCGTCTCAGTATATTTGTCCATTGAGGGATTAAGAGCATACGTAGTTACTAGAATTTTTTCACTCTCTGCCTATATCTAAATGCTTTGAAAAATGTTTTAAATTGCTGTGGTATGTCATTTCAGAGGATATTTTCTCATTAACTATCTTTTAGATTTAGTGCTTCTTAGTATATGCATACGATGGGCTCAGGACATATATATTATGAAACAAAGGGAGGAGAAACTTGACCGCACTGAGTCGGCTGTGAAACTTAGGCGTAATAATAAATTGAGTTCTTAATTAATTTGCCGCCAAAAGGACACCTTTCGGCATGTAATTAGGACAAAACCAAATGAAGGTGGATCACAGAGTCGGGAGGCATAACAAGTTCCAAGTATCTTCGTGCTCACCAAAGCTAAAAAGTTGAAAGGAATGTGAAACAAGACAAGAGCTTAAAGGAACTTAGGGAGGTAATATAAGGATGTGTGTTTGACCTTAAGGGAAAGCCTATGACCCTATCCAAGTTTTCTGTACACCATAGCCTGTATATGTATATTCTGAAGATAGAGAGCAAGGCGATGATGCCCTAATTTAGCCCTAAGAGGAGGGAGCCCTGTATGCTATATACCAACTTGCCCGTTGTGGAACAAGAGTTAGTATAATTAAACAGCTCATGCATGCATGGTTAGCAAGAGAGCCTGGTCACTTTGAATTAATCATGCAGGCCAGCACAAGAAAACTAAATTGTCTGCCACAATGCATGGATCGAATACCACCATGTATACCACACAGAAACCATGCACCTGCTTGCATGTCGGCCAAAACAGTAACGTATATAATGTAAACCATAGCAGTTATATTGGCAATACTGGGTCTTTTAAACAGATATATCACCAACATATCAGCTAGCTTTATGTGATTATACGAATTTATTTTTGTTACTTGCACATATATACTAGCTAGATGCATGGTGTACTGACTACTGTGGTGGGAGAGATCAACCAACTGTAAGCTGCGTACGTATATAGCCAGATCCCAGATGTATTAGCTACCTCAGTAAACTGTGTATGTATGGCTAAGCATATAACGCCATATATAACTTAACAAACTAACTATGGCTAAGCATATAATGCCATATATAACTTAACAAACTAACGACCCAATGTAGATCACAAGGAAAAAACATTACACAAATTGAACCATGCGAAGTCCAGTGGAGTTAACAGCAGGACATGCCACAATCAGACTTGGGCTACATACCACACTTAGTATACGTGCATATATATGACATAAAAGAGCATTAATTACATGCTTGGGCATAATACAATCGAATTAAATTGACTAGCTGATATTCGAAAAACAAATTCGTGTGAGTGTAAGGTGTAGCTAGCTAGCTGTGGCAACAACAAGCTAAGAAGCTGGGTGATCGAGGGAGCTCCCTTCAGTCCAAGCATGGAGTAGGAAAGAGAGAAGAGTCTCCCGCATCATTCTCTCATTCACACGGTACATCGATCAATTCCACCGTGTGTTCGAGTGAATGAGTCGGCAGCTCCTTCAATCTCCTCTACCTCCCATGAGTGGGATGAAGAAAGCTCCCTCAAATATCCACTGCTTCAATGAACTTCAGATAATGGAAGATTATATATATGTCTCTCGGTCTCTGTATCGTAAGATGCACACAGCCAAATCTACTGCTTCAATGATGCCCCATGATCGATTAGTACCGCATAATTACAAGTAATGGTGCATATAGCTGTACACACAGAGACCAATTAATATCCATTAGTACTAGAAGATCAAAGACGACATATATCATCGCGTAAAATCATTAACATTCAAGCTAAGTAGGTTAGCAGCATGAAATCAGGTCCATTACTTTTGACATCTGCTTAACAGTCTTCGATGGCCAGTGTTTAAATACAAAAAAAAAACAGAAGTAAAAGTAGGCACACGTACAATAAATATTGGATTACTAGCTTAGACAAACTTTCCACAGTAAATCAACGAAATAACAGATCAATCGATGTTCACGACCTAGAAAGAATATTTAACATATGGTCCTTAATTTTTCACCTTCATAATAAATAGCATCGATCAGAGTACTGCAGAAACATTTAGGCAAGAGAATTGGGAATCTTGAGGCAAAATGATTTCTCCAAGAAATAAGAAAATAACTGGCTAATATATATATATGACTTCACCCAAAGAGCGCAATCAAACTAATCATCAGTTTATGAAATAGAAAGTCTGAAAAATGAATTAGCTTAAGTTATGCATAGATGAACAGAACAATTAAAATACATGGATATAATTGCCAAACAAAACAGTAGCCTAATATCTCCTCTCAGGAACTAGTTTACGTTCATAATAAAATCCACAAATAGATCCGAGAGTATGTATGTAGTTACCTGAATTTATGCACTTAATTAAGCATGTAGCCATGTACTACTACTAATACTTTCCGCAGAAGAGAGATGTAGATATACCAAGTAGTTAATTAATTACAACAGTAAAGGTTATAATAAGCAAATATAGTAACAGATCCTGCAAAAAGCTATATCAATCATCTTTTGAACATTTAAGGATTCTAACAGAGACAGATGGGGGGAACGCCGACAATTGATCAGAACTCGACTAATGATCCAGCAGAGCTCCAAAGTCGAAAGAGCTAATCTCATGTTCAGATCAACACAAAGGCCAAAAAGCAGAAGAAGAAATTAAAGAACAAGAGCCAGTCACATTGAGCATCGATCTACCTATGTTGGAAAACGAACCTGTTCTCACTTATCCTGAGATCGATCGATTCATACAAATGAAGATCCAGGCCACACAAAGGCTGATTCCACATTTCATGAACCTATGCATCAAATCAGTAGAGAGATCATGGTAGTACTAGCGAGAGGAAAGCTAGATGGAGACACATAACCAACATCGACAAACACATGTGGCTATATGCGCGCATGCCCATATCGCATGCAATTAACCCAATACATATCAGCTAGAAGGCAATAAATCCAAAGCTAAGCTACAGAGAAATGAGCCCACCACATCAATAAATCAAGAAAAGCAAAGCAAACTAATTCCACCCTTTTGCTTTCGTAAGTTTTGCAAAATTCTAAAAGCACGGTTATGAGAGGCCACGATGACGAAAATGACCAATCAACATGACATTTAGCAGCAGGATGCAGGAGTGTAGCTTTCTGAGACGTCCTGTGAAGGGGAAGGTTGTCTGGTCAGTGACTTGTGGTTTTTGGAAAGATAGATGAATAGATCTAACAAGACAGAGTAGATATAAGAGCAAAGGAAAGACACCAGCTGGGCTAGGTGAGGAGACAGGAGGTGAGGAAGAAGGGCAACTTGCAGGAGGCCGGGCATCTTTGGCAGGAAATATATGCTCGGTGGTGGAAGTAGCTAGCTAGGTGGCCGGGGGTGCTCTCTCGTGTTGTGGTTTAACTTGCAAGCTAGTTAGTACTCCTGCAGGCTGTTGACCACTTCATTGTCTTTAGCTAATGAAGACGCTTTTTTTTTCAGTTTTGAGAACAATAATGTATGAGTAATTGCATTGTTGATACAGTTTAATATATGGCACCGGCAGGCAACTCCCAAATTTACTATAGATAATTACTACCGGCCAGCCAGTGCAATATTAAATGGGGTTGTATATTCATCGAGCGATTTCAGTCACTTTTCTGATCAACCGTTAGATGAAAACTAACCATTCTAGCAACCTCTCATTTCTTATATATAACCCATGCAACCCTTCATTCCTGGAACAAAGGAATGAAACAAACAATTAATCTAACATAGGCAAAAAAAACTTTGGATTTGATGAATCCCTACAAAATACAAAGACAAAAAAATCTAACCTACACAAAAATAAACCTAGGTGAGCTCTACAAATAAAAGACAAATAGAACTAAAAATTGTAGTAAAGATGTGCCAAAATTGCACATTATCTCTTATACTGCAATTTTAGATAACTTAGCAGTGATGGCCTAATGGGTCGTCCGGCATGGCACGATCTTTTAGGCCCGGTTAGCAAATGGGCCATGCTGTGCCGGGGCCACGACCTAAGCACTGTCTGAGTGGCTCCTAGGCCATGCCAGACCGAGGCCAACCCGTTTGGCTCCAAAAAATCAAAAAATAAAAAAGTTAGAACAATTGTAAAAAATTGAAAAAAATGCAGAAAAATTGAACAAAACTAGAATAATTAGAAAAACTTAATGAAATGTAGATTTTTTTAAATCTATATAAAGAGAAAAAGCTAAACGGGTCGTGCTGTACGTGCCAGCCAGACGGACCATGGCGACGTGCTCAAGCATGACCCATTTACATTTGGGATGTGTCATGCTCATAGTACCGGACTGCGGGCCGGCCCATTTGCCCATCTCTATAACTAAGAGATAGAAAGAATTTCAGACAGCTGAAATTTAACAAAGCCAATATTAATTTCATGCCAGGGTAGACGATTATTGTTAACTAAGTACTAGTAAGTATTACTCTCTCCGGTCACAAATAGTTATCGTTTTAGGCATAATTGTAGTTAATATAATTTTTGAAACTTTGACTATCAATATCATTTTAAATATTTAAATTAGATATATGAAAATCATATGTGTATATTTATCTCGAAAAGTACATTTATATAATATTATAATTTTATTGGATTTTGCAAATATGTTATAATAGAAATTAGTGGTCAAAGTAGTGTTTTGGAGACCGTGTCGATGTCCAAAATGATAACTATTTGTGATAGGAGGGAGTAGTATACATTGCATGCAGCCTATTGCCTTGATCATTAATTAGTAGACAAATTTCACCTATACATGACTGTGCAACGTGACAAATCTGTGTGCTGCTAACAAAATATATAGAAAACCTGATTTTTTTTTTTAAAAAGGCAGGCGACATGTGAATGCATGCGTACCCATTTCTGCAGTGCAGCCTGGCAATTGACGGCACATATATATGAATGGCAACTTGACACTGCACCAGGCATATGCGCAGATGACTGCAGAGCCGGCCGGCCAAGCATAGAGGGGATCGATGGGCTCGGCTGGACTGGAGTACATGACGCTGCTTGTCTGACCGGCCGGCCGTGTGGCATGCATGTCGCGAGCAGGCAGGCCGCTTAGCGATATATAGATGCTTATTGCTTCTATTTGACAGATATATCGATCAGAGGCCGGCGCACGCGACGGTGCGGTGGCAGGGACGCACGCAGCTAGATCCCGGCCGGCCATCGTATATATCCCTCCTCCTGCATGCGCGCCCGTATATATGATGCGTAATCTAGGGGAGCACTACCGTGTGAAAGAAAATCATATACAGACGAAAACAGCCAGCACAAATGGTTTTAGAACTGTCTATAAGAAAAGTTAGCAATGATCAGTGATCATCATAGACGGCTAGGAATTACATATCATAGACGGTTATCTACAAAAAAAAAAGAACATCTGTGATAGTTACATATTACAGACAATTAGTATATAAGAAACCTTATATGATAATAATAAATAACAGATAGTTCTAATTACGAGCCGTCTGTGATAAGCATAAATAACAGATAATTTGTAGTTACTAACCGTCTATGATATGCATTCTTTATACATAATTTCAATTTTATCACTAGCTTCAGGAATTACACTAGTTATGCCCTATGTATAGATACACAACACACATTAAAACCGATATAAGATATACAATTCACAATTGAGATAAATATACACAATACACATTCAAACAAAATAAATGACTTATGGTTCACAATTCAAATACATCAACACTCACTTTACATAATTCACAGTTAAATAACACACACAATCCGTTATACAACTTACCCGTTGTACAACTTACAAACTGTTTGAGGCATGCACTAAACTCACCTTGACACGAATTACATCAACCGGAAGAAGGCGATGAGTTCTTCTCGAACCTTCATAAGATTCTTAAAGCGAAAAGTAGAAATAGAGAATTTCTCTACTTGGTCGATACTAAATGCATACAAGATATTTGAGCTACCAGACAACTCCTAGTCCTTAGGTCTCATAACCACCAAATGTCTATTGTTAGTATTGTACTCTGTTAGTATTGTACTCGTACCATATCTTCATTCTTAACTGAAACAATAGAGTTTTAGACCAATGACAGTATCTAAGAGGTGGAGGAGGAGGACAATAGCGTAGTGCGGAGAAGACGGGGACGGCAGCCAATGTGATGCCAAAGGCAACAAAGCGGTGTGGAGGGGATGGCAACAACACAGTGACAAGGACGATGGCGCAAGTGATAAGGGCGATAAAGTGATGGCATGTGCGATAGAGTGGTGCAGATAGGACAGCAACGATGTGGTGACGAGGGCAATTGTACAAAGAGGAATTTCCCTTGTGCTGCCTTGATTCTCCGGCAGCTATGCAATTCTTCTCTAGTCAAATATAATTTGATTTTATCCACTCAAGAAAATATACTAACCTCCAATAATGACCACTCAGTGATATCTAGTGTCGTGCACAAGAAAGAAAATGAAATAGTGAGTAGGAACAACACCTCATACCAGAATATAACTATATAATGATCAAAAGTAACGCCCACTTGGCTCCCATGTTAGTTTACTTAGAACATCAAACTTAATGTTAGGCTACTAATCTACAAAACATAAAGCATGATGAGAACACTTAGATTATTCTACTCTTAATTAACTCACTTTGCAACAAGGAAAAATGGAAATAAAAAGACAACGTACTTATAGAGAGATTTCGCTCTTAAGCTAAAGCAATCGAACACTTGAGTTTTTAGTATTTGTCGGGGACTGAGAAATCTCTAACAGGTCAACGCATAGTTAACAGGGCCCCTAGCTCGGGGTTGAACTGCAAGGGTCTTCGACCACAACCTGGGCTGCGCGGTTCCCACGCGACCTTGAGCTTGGGGGGCAAGGATTCAACTCCCGCACGACCTTGACCTTGGTTTGAAGGCGTGCGCTTACTCGACAGTTTCCAGGACCTTGAATACCGGAGTTAAGGTGAACGTGGGCAACAGATGCGGAACGGTTACAGCCTACCTTCAATGCGCATCAGGCCACTACTCCGGGAATATCTCCCGGCCGTTTTTGGAAACGGCTAGGAGAGGTATAAAACCCCTTGAGGCGAACATGCTTAGGGCAGGCAATCAAAGCTGCAATAGAGTAGACACAACCAGGGTAGAATTCCCCAGAGCTCGAGCTGTAAAACAAACACTTGTACTCAAACATAGTGAACATCCTTGCCTCAGGGCAGGCCTAGAGTAGAGCTTTTTCCTTCACAGGGACTCGAACCAGTATAACTCCCCGTGTCTTGCTCGCTTTCCTTTTGACTCGACCAACGAAGTAGCGAACGCATTCCTTCGGTGAGTGAAGCTCATTTTGGGTCCCGCATACTCGACTCACCCCTCTTCACTTCTGCGGTCAGGCGATCCCGATCGTCGACAGTATTGATAAAATTTTCTCTGTTCAGCTTATATTTGAAGAGTCATATAGTGCCTTTGCCTTCTCCACAACAGTTAGGAATTCAATTGATTTTAGATCAGTAACACTCTTCCCAATAGAAACTCATCACTCGAACCATGTCTTGTTATTTCATTTAGTTCTTTAGCAAATTTTTTTGGTTTACTACTTCTTGAAAATTCTAAGTAGCTCTCAAGAACCTTCGCAATCTAACTTTGCTTGCACTTTTTTTTCCAATATTATCTCCTTTTGGTTTAGATGAAGCAGAAGTAACAAGTTCCATTTCATCGGCATCTACGTGAGCACTAGATGTCTCTTGCCCTTCGATATTTGCAGTAAAAAGGTTTAAGCTAATATCGTGGGCATCATTGTTATTGGGGATAACTTGTTAAGTTGGAGGCTCCACTTACTTAATTGATATAAAATTGTAGCCCGCTTCGCATAATTGAGCAACGGACAACAAGCTGTAGCTTAGTGATTCAACAAACAAAACACTATTTAGATGGAAATCATTTGTGATTACCACTTCGCCTTTTCCATTGTCGCAAAAAATAATGCTTTCACTATTTGTCCCATTGGCATCCAAGTGTGCAAATATCGCCTTTTCTCCGATCATGTGGTGTGTACATCTGCTATCCAATATCCAACTTGATCCACCGGAGATATAGGCCTACAAAAAGAAATTTAGATTTTGCTTTTTGGTACCCAAACTTGTTTAGGTCCGCGCACGTTAGTGACAAGAGATTTCGGGACCCAAATAGATCGCACATGAGACGCATTGTTGGGTTTATGCCCGATAGGATAAGCAACTACACGACCGAGGTTAGTTCTTTTGAGCACATAAGAGGCAAAAAAAGTGGAATGAGCCTTATACTTAGAATTTCTTTCGCCCTTAACAAAGTGAATGGGCTTGTTCAACGGGACAACCACGATGTGGCTCTTTTTGCCCTTGGGTGGAACATATCTAAGCCCATGCTTCATGAAGTTACCTTGACACTTACCAAGAAACTTATCTAATCCTTTACTTGCCTTGTAGGACTTTTGAAGTCCATCTTCAAGCATTCCCTTGAGTTTCTCATTTTCATGAGCTAATACTTGCAAAGTCTCAAGGTTAGTGACACAAGCATCAATATTAATATTATAGTATCTTGCACACCCATTGCTAGTGACAGGCGTCGTTTTGAGCGAGGTTGAGTTTCTCTCCAGGGGCAGGCGTTGCCCCGTATAAGAACGAGTTTGGCCTCGGTTTTTGCGTTTTGCAGCGCACTACCATCTTCATCCGGCCTGTTCCTCTTCCTTCCGCAGGGGTTTCTTTGAAGTGCTTGCCCGTTCATCTTCTTGATTTTTCATCTTCTTGTGCACGCTTAAATTGTATCGTATTTGGATCACCCTTCTTTCGTAGGTTCTTCTCTTCTTCTTCATGGACTCTTCTTATACATAATTTCAATTTTATCGCTAGCTTTAGGAATTACACTAGTAATGCCCTCTGTGATACACAACACACACATTGAAACCAATATAAGATACACAATTCACAATTGAGATAAATACACACAACACACATTCAAACAAAATAAATGACTTATAATTCACAATTCAAATACATCTACACTCACTTTACATAATTCGCAGTTAAATAATACACACAATCCGTTATACAACTTACAGACTGTCCGAAGCACTAAACTCACCCTGACACGAATTACATCAACCGGAAGAAGGCGATGAGTTCTCAAACCTATGTAAGATCCTCAAATGGAAAAGTAGAAATAGAGAATTTCTCTACTTGGTTGATACTAAATGCATGCAAGATAGTTGATATACCCAAGGATTCGAATTTCGTTTTGAACAAAATTTTGCCCACGGCCGAAATCTGAAATTTCATCATTTCGAATGAAATCCGTTCAAAATTCGAAAACAAAAATTCAAATCCGGTTTTTTTGCTACTGAAATTTTGGCCAAAAATCTGAAATTTCGGCGAAATTGCACAAACCAAATAATAGTTCAAATGGTGTCAAAAACTTTTGAAACTTTTTTTGAAGGTTCCTGACACATTAGATATGTTCTCATAAAATTTTCAGGTGATTATCAGGTCTATGTAATTTTTAAAAATTCAAACATTGGTACTATGCAGATGAAACATTGACCGGTAAGTTTGAACCGGATGAAAAATGGTACAAACGATGTTATAAAATTTTGATTTTTTTAAATGATTCTGATGAATCACTAATATTTCCATAAAATTTTACGATGGTGATCAAGAATCAAGAATTTTTAAAAATTCAGACAGTGTTACTATCTCGATATATAAAAGCTTTACTGTCAAATTTGAACGGAATGAAGAATAGTACAAACCATGTTGGAAAATTTTGAACATTTTTGTGGAAGGTCCTGATGTATCACTAATATTTTTATAAAAGTTTCATATTATTATCATACTTGAAGATATTCCAAAAATTTTGACAGTGCTACATCCTGATAAAAGCCTGATAATCAATACATAGATTTGCTTTAGCAACAAAAGAAGGTTTAAAATTTGTGAAAATTTTACAGAAGAGTGATAAAGAAGTTTTTAAGATCTCATAAAAATTTTGAATCATGATCACACGCCAATGAATTTATAAAATTCTTACAAGGCACAGTAGCATTTATGTTCTTTCTCTTTTAGTTTTTGCAATATAGTATAACAAATGAAGTTCAATGGTTTTATAGATTTGATTGACTAAACAAAAAAGTTGAATTTGTTTTAAAATTTTATATAATGGTAATGAGGAAATTATTAATCTTTCATAAAATTTTAGCTCATGATCGCACTCCAAAAAATTAGAAAAATCTAACAAGTTTATTGTCCCAATTATGTCCATTTGGTTTTTTATTTTTAAAGATAACAAATGAAGTTAAATTATTTTAAAATTTTTATGTATGATTCTACACTACTAAGTATGGTATCATAAATTTTTTAGATCATTATTAAGCTTTTAAAATTTTATAAAAATCTAACAGTATTTTTGCCTAAATTTTAAAATATCTCAAAATTTTAGTTTTTCAACAAATTTTCATGTAAGATGACTTTCTTAAGGGTTATTGGACTAATTCTGGTCAAATACGGCCCTAAAACATCAAAATCCAGTTTCAAAACCCAAAATTTCTGTAGCAAATTCAAAAAAAAATCAAAAATTTCAATTCGACTGGTACTTAAAATTTCTCCCTGACCCGAAATCCAAAAATTCGCCAAAATTTTTTACCCTGGATTTACCAGACTACTCCTAGTCCTTAGCTCTCACAACCACCAAATGTTTGTTGTTAGTATTGTACTCCTACCATATCTTCATTCTTAATTGAAGCAATAAGGTTTTAGACTAATGACAGTACCTAAGAGGTGGTGGAGGAGGACGATAGCGTAGTGCGGAGAAGATGGGGATGGCGGCCGATGTGGTGCCAAGGGCAAGGAAGCGGTGTGGAGGGGATGGCAACAATGCAGTGACAAGGACGATGGCGCAGGTGATAAGGGTGATGAAGCGATGGCAAGTGCGATAGAGTGGTGTAGCTAGGACAACAACGATGTGGTGACGAGGGCAATTGTACAAAGAGGAATTTCCCTTGTGCTGCCTTGATTCTTCGGCAGCTATGCAATTCTTCTCTAGTCAAATACAATTTGATTTTATCCACTCAAGAAAATATACAAACCTCCAATGATGACCACTCAGTGATATCTAGTGTCGTGCACAACAAAGAAAATGAAATAGTGAGTAGGAACAACACCTCATACCAGAATATAACTATCCAATGATCAAAAAGTAAAGCCCAATTGGCTCCCATGTTAGTTTACTAAGAACATCAAACTTAGTGTTAGGCTACTAATCTACAAAAACATAAAGCATGATGAGAACACTTAGATTATTCTACTCTTAATTAACTCACTTTGCAGCAAGGAAAAATGGAAATAAGAAAGCAACATACTTATGGAGAGATTTCGCTCTTAAGCTAAAGCAATCAAACACTTGGGTTTTTAGTGTTCATAAAATTTTCTCTGTTCAGCTCATATTTGAAGAGTCGTAGTGCTTTTGCCTTGTCCACAACTGTTAGGAATTCAATTGATTTTAGAGTAGCAACTCTCTTCCCAATAGAAACCCATCACTCTGACCATATCTTGTTATTTCATTTAGTTCTTTAGCAAATTTTTTTGGTTTACTGCTTCTTGAATTCTAGGCAGCTCTCAAGAACCTTCATAATCTAACTTTACTTGCACTTTTTTCTAGTATTATCTCCTTTTGGTTCAGATGAAGCAGAAGTAGCAAGTTCCATTTCATTGGCATCTACGTGAGCACTAGATGTCTCTTGCCCTTCGATATTTGCAGCAAAAAGGTTTAAACTAACATCATGGGCATCATTGTCATTGGGGATAACTTGATAAGTTGGAGGCTCTACTTGCTCAATTGATACAAAATTCAAATTTTCTATGGCTATACTCCCTATTTCCATATGAGCAATTACCAAAAATAGGGTAAATACCAATGATTGTTTACACTAGGTAAAACCTATTAGTTATAATGGAAAATTAGATTAGGTAAAACCTATTAGTTAGAATGGCAAAATTAGACTATGGTTGTTTAATCTTTATTATTTGTTTAAAAAGCATTGGATATTTGTATATTGTCTGCGGAGATGCTGATTGTTGTTTGTCCATGCATAAACTTTCATATTTCTCAACGAAACATGGATGTATTATTTCTAGTTTAGTATGTTTTATACTCTAGGTTGGATGGGTTACCTACATTATGTAGTACTCCCTCCATCCAAGTTTATAGGGTATTTTTTAATAGTTTTGTCCATAAATATAAGGTATATTCTATATTTCAATGCAAAAATTAGTTGAATGTTCCCTTTATACCCCTAATAAATATTCAGACTAACTTGATATTCTCTATATTCATGCATTGAATATTGTGACCAGAGATAATAATTAGGGGTAATCTAGTCATTTTTAATATCTCTTTGGTCTATGTGCCAAGAGAAAACATGCTTTATAAACTTCGATGGAGGGAGTATTACCAAACCTGACTATGTGTGTACCATGAATAGACCATGGTTCTTTGAGTTTCTTTCTATTATTCCATTTCACTTCTTGATTGTTTATTATTAATTTAGGCCTTCTTTTCTAATTGATTTATTTGGTTCTCTAAAAAGAGAATATTTTCCGGGTGCTGATTATTTTGTGTTTCATATATACACACTTTGTTTATTTCTATAAGTCTGCACTTCACCTAGATTATACTAGTCACAAAAAACTATGTAGTTGAATATTACCTTTATACAATGCTACCAGTTAGTTGAAGAGAAGGAATGGCTTATTGCAGCACTTTTCACATTTGATTGATCCTATTGAATGCAAGAAAATGATAAAGTTAGTACCAAAATGCAACACAAAAAATACTATTAGTTAAAGTGAGTAAAGAGTCTTACACAAATAATTTTATCCTAGGTACTTGGTTCAACAACAATCATATATAGAAAATCATTCCAACCTACACCACTTTGTTTTTATTCACATCTCATATTGCCTTGTAATTTCCTTTCAGTTCCTTCTCCTTTTCTTAAATTTGTATCTTTGTGAAGTGGATAGTTGGAAACTTTACATTAAACTTACATACTATGCTTCTCCAACTATTAGATATCCGCCCATCTTGTCTTCTGAATTTTGGGTTATTATGGTCATGTAGTATACTGGCAAGGGATTTCTCATATAAGTTCAAAAGGCCATTGATCCTTCTTTATCCATGGCTACACTAACCACATCACATTGAACACAAACAAATGATACAAGAGTGCATCGATAGATTTCAGAGAAATAATCACATAATAAAGTAAATAACTACATAAAAGATGCACAATATGAAAAAAGTTACACATCTAAAAATAAATTACATTTATTAGCATCAAGCAGTGCCACATCATGCACCCACTGTAGGATCAAGGATACCGACAAGAGGGGGGGTGAATAGGAGGTTTTTAAATTTTAATTGCTAAGGTCAAGATTAATATTTCTAAGCACAAGTGACAAATATGGCAATATCAATATCGAGCAATTCTAGTGACCACCAACTAAAATTTCTACTCAAATATATCAATGGCAACACAAGCAACACAATAATGATCAATTTACTAGAGACAATTCGAGACTTATGCAAGTAACACTAAAAGGATCAAATTGCTAGTATTAGATCAAAAGTAATAACAATGCAAACCACAATTGATGAACACTTGGATTTTTATCCCGTGGTCTCGGAGACTTGCCGGTCTCCCCTATTCCACGTTGAGGTGACTTGAAAACCTTCAAGCCGGCTCCACTTGCTTGAGCCTTCCCCGATCACTAGAGGTAGCTCTTCCCCGCTCCGGGTAGGCGAGCTCCTTGCCTTCACAACAATCGGGCCTTCACACAAGCTTCTTTGTGAAGATCTCCGAATCCACACGCCTCCAAGCCGTCTAGGAGGCGGCAACCTCCAAGAGTAACAAGTTTGACGCTTGCTTGAAGTCGACTTGAGTGTCTAATGGCTCACACTAAATGCAACACTCAATTTTCTCTCTTCTCTAGCACCAAATGTGAATTGAATGCTCTAGAGGGAGGAAGAACCTTTTGCTACAGCTCTAGTGTGTTCAATAGTGCCCAAGAAGACTGTAGATGGCAGGTGGAGGGGTATTTATATCCCCACCCATGAAAACTAGCCGTTGAACCACTTAAACCTAACTCATCCAGGTTTTCCGGTGCTACCGCCCATGTAGGGCAGTAGCACCGGTTCATTCCACGAGGTGTCGAGCAATTAATGTCTCGACATAGCCGTTGAGCAGGAAATCCGGTGCTACCGCCCATGTGAGACCGGTAGCACCGGGTTTCCTGATTTTCCTTTTTCACCGCAAGGGCACTCTCCGGAATTTTGGCACCGGTGGAGGGCGGGTGCTACGCCACCCTGAGTAGCACCGGATACAATGGGCGTAGCACCGCCGACTGGATTCCAAAATGGGAAGTCTCTCGAATTTTACACGGGTCAAGGCTCGGTGCTACTGCCCCTCCCAGAGCACTGGTAATATATATGTAGCACCGCTTTTCTCGGTTTTAGAGACATTCCATTTTGGCTTTTTAATGCATTCACTTATGAGACTCTATATGCTAGTGTATGAGTGAAATTTGACCAATTTGAGCCTTTAGACACTAATAACATCTTCAAGCAGAACATCAAACCCCTCTTGATAGTACGGCCCTACTTCTAGCAATCCGATCTTTTCACCAAACTCCGAGATCGGTAAAATGTCAAAAGAAATGTCCTTAGAGTATTTACCTTGAATTGAATAGTACTTTGATCCTCTTTTTCTTCATTTCCATACTTGCACGATATCCAATTCTTGAGACTTACCTATTTTAAATACACTCATCAAACAAGTTAGTCTCCTGCGAAGGATTGTCATTAATTACCAAAACCACGAAAATACTTTTTGGGGGCCTAGATGCTTTCACCCACAAGTTTCACAGAAATAAATGACATAGAAGCAAGGACACAAAATGCCGATACTACTTTATTAGAAATCATGTCCGATCAATGATTATAGTCATCCCACATTTATATTGCAATTTGATCTCTAAGAGTACTTTCAGCATTTGAGTCAATATCATTTTAGTAATTATTGTCACCCTTCAGTACATTAACAAAATCATTTGGTTGAATATAGGCAGGTTGGTGATCCAACCACTCTTGTTAATCATTTTGACCTCTAATGATGTTGTGAAATGCAACAATTGCAGCTAGGATCTCAATTTGAGATTCAATGGAATGAAATGTGCCAACTTTCAGGATTGAAAATCGCACATTCAAAACATCAATAGCCCTTTAAATATGGTTGCAAAGGATAGCATGGCGATAGTTGAACAATTCTTTCTAGTCTACAAAATTACATCTTTGAGATGAGTGATGGCTTCTAAATTTACTAATATGGCATCAGACTCCTTGATATGGAGCAAGAAAATAAGGCGTGCTTGCGTATCCACCATCCACAAGGTAGAATTTATCTTCTTGAACATAAAACTCTTTGAGAAGAGCAACTCGAAGGACTACTGCATCTAACGCTAACCCTTCCCATCCACATGAAATAAATGTGAAGTTTAGATCAAAGTCGTAAGCTAGCATCATATTTTGAGATAATGTTCCTTTCCTGTTCCCAGAAGGAGCAACTTTCTCTTCAGCGAGAGTGATGGAGATATGGGTGCCATCAATAAGACCAATGTAGTTCTACACATAAATATAGGAAATTAAATATGTAAAAAATCTTATAAAAAGTTTGGCGTATAGTGTATATGGCTTACTTGAAAATAAGCCCAAAATCATGGATCTGATACAATTTTCATATGATTTTGATTCGAACTTGAGAGCTTAACAAATCTGTGAGTTAGACCATGAATTATATCAAAGATTTCTTTTATTTTTCTATAAACTAATTCAACGCTACGTTGGAATGCTTTTTGAAGCTTTTGGTTGCTAGTATATGAGATATCGTGTACATAAAAATCCCTAGCTGCTCCTCGACGGTAACACCCCTTGTGTCATGTAACAAACCCTCTATCTTAAGAAAATCTAATACAATCCTAAATATCTATGATTTTATCTAGAACTCAACCGTACACTAACTCTCATGGTCTTCTAAGATCTCTTTAACTTTTTTTAGCGAGGTAAGTGATGATGTGTGGACTGATTTTTTTCATCATAAAGGCATGAAAACAATGTAGGAACCAACACAAGAAACAACTCATTGTCCTCCTCTTCTTCCTCGAGCATGAATTTCCTAATAAGCTCCTTTCTAGTGCTCATTTGCTAATACATATAGATATTAACATATTTTGAATTAGCATATTGTGAATTAACAAAACCACAACATAAGTGAACCTCAATTTACAACAAAAAGCCAAATCTAAGTAACATATAATTGAGTAAGCACATGGCATTGGCTGGCAAAATGAACGTGTGATATAATTTGTTTAGAGTAACATATAATTTGTTCTCAGTAGCTGATTCTTATTTCTTTTGTTTAGAGTAATAAATGTTAAGTTTCTTCTAGAATCAGTACTACTATATTTGATGTAATGTATTACTTTAGTGTCACTATAACTAATGGGATGCCAATTGCATCGTCAATAAAGTTTCCATCTTATATTTTCATCGAAATAGACGTATTCTCATCAATCCTGCCCCTCTATCCTCTCATGATACAATACATTTTAGGATCAATTTTCAATGAGAATAACCTCATCCTAATGCATCATATGTTGATGTTCTGAATTAATCAAATAGCTACCAGTAACATAATACAACGTATATCAGAAGTCATAATGTGAAATGAATCGCGATTATATTAGTCAAAACAAGAATATGTTAATTCTAAGAAAGAAAGATTTGAAAAGAAAACTAATACCAATAAGAAGAGAGATATCAATCTTCTTTGGAAACATTTCATATGAAAAATAACTATAGGGAGAGAGATTGATGCCACATGATACATAACTATGAAACCCTAGAGTTAAATTATGCCACGCATGTTGGTGATGGAAACTTAGTTTATATAGTTGGTAACCATATGGCAACATACCCATGTACTTAATTAGTTTTTCTCATATAAAGCAGGACAACATGCACATGCACTTAATTAGTTTGTCATGCAAAGGAAACTACACACAAATCAAGACATAAGTAGAAGCAATCTCATGGTATTAGCCTAAGAAAATTAAAAGGAAAACCTCCCTAGCTAGTAGCATTCATGATACCATGGTTCGAGAGGAAAATTGAGTTTTTCCGCGGAGAGACGACCAAAGTTGTCGGCGATGAAATCGAGCTTCCAAAGCGAAATACCCGCCGCGGCGAAGATGGTTATGTTCTCAAGATTGCCATCGGGCTTCTGCGATTGATCCTAGCGCAGCCCCTACCGCACGCCAACCGCCGACGTTTGTTACCGATAATAATTTAAAGGGGCTAAGCGGCTGGACCCAAACTCGATGGTAGCACAAGAACACCGATGTATACTGTGTTCTGCTCTCACGATGGAGATAATACCCTAGTCCTGTGCTCTGGAATTATATGTGGCTAGCTGATTGCTTGATGAGATGTTCTGTGTTTGAGATGCCCCGTCACCTCCCTTTATATAGTAGAGAAGGGCGGTTACAATATTGAGTCCTACTCGGATATGAAGTAGGGGTTTCTATCCTGAGTTCGTATCGGTTTGGATTACAATCATCCCCTGCCTAATACGACTCGGTTTCTTTAACTAAGGCCTATCCTGATTCTTCACGTTTTGCTTGGCCCAAGTAACCTTCAGTTTTATCCAGTCGACATGATCCAAGTTCGCCTGGCTGGGCCTTGGAGGACTGCTTGGTGGGCCCCGGGACATACATATCCCACACTAGTGGAGGGTAATGAGGAATTGGAGTTGCCCGTTGAGGAGATAGGAGTGCTATTCGAGAGATCAACAAGTTTCACTTCAAGAGCCTTTCAAGCATCATTTGCTTTAGCAAGTTCCTCTATGAGTGAAGTATTGGTGATCTCAAAATTAGCTATTTCAGATTTGGTCATTTTGGAATTTTTGACCAACTCCTCATATTTTCTCCTTTCACTGGTTAGACTTTTCTCTAGCTCAAAGTTTCTCTCCTTTTCAAGGATAAGCAAGTCCTCTTGAGCTTCGAGTGTGGCCTCCTTTTGCTCAACGGTTTCCTCCAACTTCTCAATATCTTATAAAAGCAAGTCCTCTTGAGCTTCGACGTTGTTGGGGTAGAAGACACGGCGATGGTGACGGAGGCAATTCCTCCTTCGTTGGAGTTGGAGCTTGAATCGGAGTCAGAGTTTGAGTCCCACTCCTCCCCAATGTGAGCATGTCCTTTGTGTTTGTATTGCTTGAACTTCTTGCTCATTTCCTTGTCCTTGCCCCGGTATTTGTCCTTCTTGTAAGGTTTGTCTTCCTTCTTCTCTCTTTGTGGGCATTCGACAATGAAGTGGCCGGGTTCCCCACACTCATAGCACTTTCGGGTTGAATGTCTTCCTCTTGATTTGTTCCCATAGCTTTTGGAATGACTCCCAAGCTTATAACCCTTCTTCTTGAGGAATTTGTTGAATCTCCTCACAAGCAAAGCCATATCACTATTGGTCAAGGGACTACTTGACTCTTCATCATCACTTGTGCTTTCCTCCGCTTCATGCACAACTTTGACGGCTTTCAAGGCAAAGCCCTTCTTCTTGCCTGACTTGAGCTCTTCCACCACTTCCGCCTCCTTGATCATCATCTCATCCATCATTAACCTTCCAATCACATCATGAGGTGTAAGAGTGTCGAAGTTGGGCCGATCACAAATGAGTTGAACCAAGTTGCGGTTGGTGGGGGTAATCACTCGAAAGATAATCTTGACGACGGCCTTGTCGGTGAGGTCGGTACACCCAAGGCCTTTGGCTTGATTCACCAACACCATCAAGCGATCGAACATCTTCGTGTATGTTTCTCCTTCTTCCAAGGTGAATCGGCTTAGTTTACCAATGATGAGCTCAATCTAGGACTCATGGACATTTGATATGCCTTCATGTGTGACCATAAGTCGATCCCAAATAGCCTTGGCATCTTCAAGTCCGTCGACTCGGTTGAACTCGGTGTCGTTTAAGACATTAAACAAGGCATTGACGGCCAAGTCATTGAAGTGTTGTGCCTTCTTCTCTTCGGGAGTGAGCTTGTTTGGATCCGTGGCTTTAAAACCTGTCTCAACAATCTCCCAAATACACGGGTGAAGTGATCTCAAGTATATCTTCATTTTATGTTTCCATGCGGTATAGCGAGTACCATCAAAATGAGATGCTCTACCGGACGACACGGAAACATAAGGTGAAGAGCTTGAGACTCCAAGGGTGGGATATTCATATGGAATCTCAACCCCTTTACCGGAACCCGTGGCCTTGTCTTTGTCACGGCTTTCGGCAATCTTCTCTATTTGCGATATCTTAATTCTCCAAGCGGTTAAGCCAAAACTACGGAGATTTGGCTATGATACCAATTGAAAGGATCGGGATGTCGCCTAGAGGGGGGTGAATAGGCGTTACAAAATTTTAAATTCAAACTTGTGAAACTTAATTTTCTCATGCCAATTAAACTTGTGCTCAATGGTTCGGATAGTCTGAATGCTTCAGAGCTCAAAAACGCAAGAAAGTAGATCTAGGCTAACTAGAGGATGGTACTAGCACCAAATGAAAGTTGTTAGCTTAGAGTACCTGTAGTAGTTGAATACCCCCCAATGTTCTTCACAATAAGGCAAATCACCACTTGAAATCCCAAGATTTCAATCAACCACAAAAGGGGGGAAAAGAGAAATCTAAGAATCGAAGACGAAACACTCAAAGATTTTTACCCGAAGTTCGAATCCTTGAGGGGATCCTACGTCTCCGTTGAGGCGGCACCAAACCGGGGTCTCTTTCAACCCTAATCCTCTAGGTGTTGCACCAAGCACTCACCTATTTCTTCTTTGAATCATTTCCTTCCAGAGGTGGATCCAACTTTCACAAACTTTCGGCGGCTCACCACACCAAGATTGGGAGCTCACCGGTAGGGGTGGAAAAACAGCTCGAGGCTCGCGGCTCGGCTCGGTGCGGCTCGGCTCGGTGCATCAACGAGCCGAGCCCGAGCCTACCGTCTGGCTCGGTGCTACAATGAGCCGAGCCCGAGCTGGCTCGCGAGCGGCTTGTTGGCTCGTTAGGCTCGGTAAAATTCAGACATTCAGAATCACTTTCACTAATCACTAATCAATTATCCAAATTACATGAGGCTTAATTTTAATACAAAATTAGCCCAACATTCAATCGGCTTAGCATTCATCCCCACCATATTGAACAAGGAACATACAATGAAATATAGAATGCATGAGGGTTTAGTGATTCATCGACATAAGTAACATAATACAAAGTGTATACAAAAGTAACAAAACACCCTTCCATAGTTCCATACTTCCATAGTTCTATTTCCATAGTTCTATTCCATAGCCTTGAACTCCAAAGGAATAGAGAGCTAGAGGCTAGGCCCACATGAGAGCTCACAGTGGCTCGGCTCGGCCGAGGCTCGATGGAGTTTCATTGGAAGACAATGAGCCGAGCCTAACCTTGTCTAAAGCTTAGCAGCATAGCCGAGCCGAATGTCCTACTCACCCAAGAACTCCTACTAGGAGTCCTTAACCTCCAAGAGTAAAAGATCAACGAGAAATCCGCGAGAGAATGAAATCGGTGCTCAAAATGGATCTAGAACTCTTGATCTCTCAATCTTTCTTCTCACTCTCCCTCAAATGATTCAAGAATCAAAACTCAAAAAGGAGTGAAATCAAGGGCTCAAGAGGATGAGGAAGCACAATAAATATTTTGAAGTGAATGCACTGCCTGGTAGGTGGGAGGGGAGAGGCATTTATAGCCTCTCCAAAACTAGCCATTTTGCTCTCAGCCCGAGTCAGTTCGGACAATCCAAACCAGGGTTCGGATAGTCCGAACAGGTTAAGTTCAATGGACAGAGTGACCCAGCTCGGATAGTCCACGTTCGGACATTCCGAAGTGTTCGGATACTCCGAAAAATCTTCGGACATTCCGAATTCAAATTTTCTTGACCTAACAGAGAGGGTCCACTCGGATACTCCGAAGATAACTTCGGACATTCCGAATGGAAATTTTCCAAATCTAACAGAGAGGGTCTACTCGGACATTCCGAGTTGAAGCTCGGATACTCCGAATGAATTTGAGCAAAATGCATCTAAGACTTGACTTTTTGATCCTTTTTACGAATAAGATCCATTATTGAGCACATAAAGTCATTCTATAGCTATTTCTCGTCATATCCCTCTTTATAGTACGGCAATCCTTAGACTCAATAAAAAATAAACTAGATACACATAATTAAGTCTAAAAATGTCTTTTTCTCCTTTGTTTTGAGGGTGTCCTTTTGCTTCGAGACTTTATCACCGGATGCGATAATCTGTTAACACAACTTACAAATCTCGTTAGTCACTTAATCCTGTTGTCATTATTCACCAAAATGCTCAAAGGGCCTAGATGCACTTTCACCTACCCTTGCCTCGTGTGTTCCCCAACGACCCAACTCAACTAATGGATCTATGTGCCTTCCCTCTAGTCGTCGTCTCCACCAAGATATATGAGAAAAAATCAAGATGAGGTACAGATCCTAGTCGGAGGAGGAGAGGGTACCTAGTAGGGGGAGGAGGAGAGGAAGAGTAGGACTTCACTAGTGAGATCCTGTCACTAGAGTGGACGGTGGAGGCACGTAGCCGAGGCAGCCGTCGGGAGCGATACGAGGGGTGAAGGCGGCTGTCAGGAGCGAGACGAGGTAGGGACGGGGAGAAGTTCCTGACCAGCACACACTAGGATATTTTCAAGTGGAAAACGGTACAGAATCGGGTCGAGAAATCCCCATAATATGGACTTCCAAATGTACCTTTTCATCTGAAACGATGAACACCACTCTGTGGTTTTCCGCTCCAAAAAATGGGCTGAAATTCAGGTTCCCAAACCAGCCTCAAAGAACCAAGGTGGGGAAGTATACGAAAGGAAAAAGAGAGAGAATGATATCTATAGATAGATATGGGCCTCCGAGAAGTCAGCCCAATTTCCATGGCGTGGAGCCCCAGCCCATGGCCTACCTCCGGAAGCAGGGTCCCGTCGCAGCCGATGATCGCCGGAGTTCCCAACCCCAGGCCAGGCATGCACCTTCTCTTCCTCTCCCTCTCTCATCCCTCTTATATACCGTCCAATTTCTTTCATTCTTGCCAATTTGTTTCTAGTCCTTGCTCCTTGCTCGAATACATCGGATCACATCACATCAATTTTGCTTCTCTCTGGCTGTGCCATCTTTCGATCGACACAAAATGTTAGAATCTGGCTTAATTCGATCTCTGTTCTGCTCCTAACTCTTGGTTACACACTAACACCTATCGTACGATTGGAGTACTTTATAAATGCGATTACTTGACAATTTTACGATGCTGTATGGCACCGGTCATGAATTTGATGCGGGGAGTACGTGCTCGATTACTTGATCGGAGCAGTCAATTTGATGTTGGGAGTGCTCTATGGCTGCCATGTATTGATCAGGTTTCCCATCTTCCTTCGCAATTTGGGGCTCAGCACTTGGAGCACTCGATTTGGTCATAAATATGTCGCCTCCTTAAATCACCACCATCTCATTCTATCATTTTATCTTTGAGACAAATTTAGAAAAGACCAAACCCCTCGCAAGTTAGATTCATCCAGTGGAGCTCAGGTGATTTAGCAAATATATATTGAGCTCAGCCCCCATACATTTGTGAAACACAATAAATTACACTCAGTAAACTTTATCCATGACCCTTTTTAGGAACCTCTGACCTTGTCTCTTAGGTGACTTTCCAATAAATTTTTATGTTTACGTTCCTTGCCGTCCGTTCTTTTTTGTGATTTCAGGCCCCTCCATCTCGTTGGTCATGCGAGAACTATGGGAGGACAGAAAGGAGTGACTCGCGAACAAAATCTGAGGCACTTGCTGTTTCTGTCAACCAGCTTGGTGGAAGAATCAGAAATGCCATGGAAGTAAGGGCCTGTTTGATAGAGCTCTAGATTCCAGTTTAACTTGAAATCTGAAACTTATAGGTTAAAATAAAGTGAATTGAGTTTATATTTTTGATCTAAAATGTAAACAAGATGATCTATCTAAACACTCTTAATGTACTCACAGCTTCAGTTTCACGAATCTGGTGAAGCTAAAATTTCTAGCTTCATCAGATTCATGAATCTGGAGAAGCTGAATCTCTGCCAAACACACCCTAATATTCTTATCATCATGACGCTCTATTTTTTTTTTACACTGTTACCAACACAAGTCACACAACTTTCAAAAGTTGCTTCATTCCGAGTCTTCTTTCTGTCTACTCTTTGGATACTTGGCAAAGTTTCTATTTTGGAAGTACAGTGTCTTACTGGGTTTCTCAATGAAGTTGCTTTTTTTTCCAATTTGTAACAGGAAGATCTCGCTATTTTCGATAATAAGATAGCCAACATCATCGAGAAAACAAAGAAGATACAAATTAGAAGGAAGCCTAATGGTTCCAGAACCCCTGCTGCAGATACATTCACCCCTCCTAATTTCTCACAGAAGCAAGCCGAAGCTTAAGCCCAGGAGACTCAGTTAAAAGCTTCTCGCGAAGTAAGGTGCCATATTATATTATTATTGTAGCTCAATTAGGAATGTGCTTTTCCAGGTCCCTTATGGAAACTTCATTGTAGAGCTACTAGACCTTTTACATGGCAAAAGCTTGCAAATGCTTAGAGGTGCTTATATTTAGCTCAACGTCTAGGTTTTTTTTTTTTTTGAAAGAAATGGCAGGAACTCTGCCAAATGCATTAAAGGAGAGAATAGACAAAAGGTTTATATAGGGAAAACAATTAAGTAGCTCAATTAGGAATGTGAAAACAGGCCGACATTGGGGAGCACACCGCCGGCAAAAGGAAAACACCACCACAGGAAAATTACAACGTTGGACTATGCCAAATTAGAGCTTAACGTCTAGGTTTAGGCTCTCTAGTTTCATTTATGTCAAGACAGCGGTAGCATCGCAACAGTAATTCTCGGTAGCAATAAATAGAACATATGAGCATTTGTGTTTTATGCTGAGAGATATTGTACGAAGTTTCCATGCAGTCCTGTACCAACTACTAAGTTCCTGGTTATAGGCTTATAGCTGTTAGTGCGGTTTAAAATAGCTCTGTCTACTTTTCACCATCCATTTTGATAGCACTATTTTAGACAAGTGAAGATACTCATTTGTAGTTTATGTGTGCGCAGTGGTTCTTTCTCTTACCCCCACAAATTGTTTCAGGCTGCTAATACGATGGCTGCTAAAGCAAAACTTGTACTTCGTGAACTAAAAACCGTTAAAGCTGATCTAGCTTTCGCTAAGCAGCGATGTGCTCAGCTAGAAGAACAGAACAAGATCTTGCGTGAAACTAAGCAGAAAGGGGTCAGAACTGAAGAGGATGATGACCTGATAAAATTTTTCTTGGGCCAATTGAACCTTGGAGTTATATTGTTTTCTCTATTCTTCATCTGTTGTGTACTTCTTCATTTTATTCACCACCTATTGGAACTGTAATCAGGAGGGATGGATGGAATTTGTATACAGTTTTCTATCATACATTGCTCACTTATAATGATATGATATTACTTGCTGTTTTCCTTCTTTCTGTTTGTAAACACTTCTAATAGTTGTACGAATTCTTAGTACATTTTAGCGCGGTTGGTTCACATGTAAGTGTGCGATATGGTGACTCGGGAGGTTGAATCCGTAATCTTAATTTAAAATAAATACGGATTCTTACTATAATCTGACTGTTAACTAAATAGATGTCACAGTCAAGCTGCCTTTTCGTTTAAAGAGTTTTACTAGTGTCTTTTTCAATTATTGCTACAGTATAAGTTTATTTTTTGTTGCCCTGCCCTCTCCAGAGTTTCTTCCCGCGTCACTTTATCAAAATTACCTATCTTTGCCACTGCTCTTTAATTACCCACCTTTACCACTGTTAGTGCTCTTTGCAAATAAACTTTTTTATCGCGAATTGAGTTTCCGTTGCAACGCACGGGAGTTATACTGAAATAGTCATTCTCCTTGAAACAGATCCGCATGCAACTGGAGACATTACTGGCCAAGAAATCAAGACTGGCACAAGAGAATTCCATGTATGCTGGCTGTGAGAATCGCATCCTGCGTGAGATAGCAGTAGATTTTCATCAATTCACCACCCACAATGTTGTCTTCTTGGAAGTTGGTGACATGGAAGACAGCAACTCCGGAGAAGATAGCAATCACTCCTACAACGAAAATATGTTTGCTGTGGTTGAAGCTTATTTAACCCATGAAGAGGTATCTCCTGTCCCCTCAAGGCCAGATCCAATCCTCAGCCCAGGCGATCCCTGAAATCCAGCAAATCTCTAAGCAGTGTTGCAAATATAATTTACCCAACAATGCCAAATGCATACGCAGAATGACGTGTGTCATCAGCTGGTATCTTGTTTGGGCTTGCAACTGGTTTGGCTGTGATTGATGTGCATAAATTTTTTGTTAGTTCTTTTTTGAATTGTAATTTAGTTGCAGGTTTCTGCTTCTGTGTAAGATTATGTGCGGTTTTGGATTTCCATGTAGTGTTGGTGAAGTTGACTGGCGTGCATATATAGGCAAAGTTCGTATCACACGGTTTGGTTGCCATTCATGCAGGACTGGTGAGATTGATTGGTGTGAATAGGCAAAATGAACAGCACTTTGAAGACTTCAAACATGTGGCTTCGCAAATTTGTCACTGGACCCATATTTTATTGACTCAGATGATCCCATATATCATTGGCTCAAATGGCATCATATCCAAAGGGTCAATTTTTTAAGTGGCAAATTTTCAATTATTTGGAGATTTGGATCGGGACCTTAATTTGCAGAGTTTCCTTGAGTACCTTTCGTTTCTAGTCATTACAAGATTCCATTTCGGTTTGCTTGCTGATCTTTGTTGTGGTTAATTATCATATCAAGTTACGCGCATGGCCCATTATACTGTTTACTTGCCAACGGTATGTCCATTTTCTGCCGACCAAGCATTGCTGCGTGTTGCACTGCACCTACCAAACCGATGGTGAGTAAATCGCCGGCCGGCCGGCATGCAGCACATCGAGGCGATGGATCTGCACAGCATAGGTAGGTGATCATGAGAGTGAGTGACCACTCTGGCGCTGGCTAGCTAGCTAGCTACTTCAATTGTAGTAATGTTAGGTGAGGATCCAAGCCTAGATCGACAGCATCAATTTGCCGCAAATTAAACCAGTGCAGATCCAAGAGGTTATAGCTAGCTAGTCTCCGGCTGGGACCTTGTTGCCACAATAAAACCAGACAATTTAAACCAAACGACATCATCTGCTTCCAGCTTCCACAGAGATATATACTTGAGGGTAACGTACAATTTATGATAATGGTGCCAATTTGGAGGCAGATCAATAGTCAAACTGCGATCCAATCATACTGGCTTCTGGCCGGCTCATCTAGCTAGTATACATAAACATGCTATCACTGCAGCAAACCAAAAAAAAGAACGCTGATTTGGTGACTACGAGTGCAACATGATCATCATCATCGATCACTTTTACTCCACTACTACAATCAAGAGGAAAAATATTTACTACTCGTACGCTGTATACTGCAGAAAAATGAGCTGGCTGGCCAGAGACGTTTTCTGAAATTTGGCAATACTCCGTGCGTTTTGGTAGCCTTCGATGAAGTACGGATCCGTAAGTATTTATATATGACTCATCTCCCAAGACCAAGAGGCCGATGATCCTTGCCAATGCCGGCATGTTGAGGCCCGGCCGGCCAAGAATGACAAGTTTAACCGTAGCAATTCTATTGGGGCTCGATCGATGCAACACATTGATGGCTGCAATAATGCCACTATTAAACTATCTGCTGCAGTGCAGGATCTATATTTTACTTAGGACAGTCCCAACCCTCCACCTCAGCTAGTGTTCATAGAATTAATTACGCTGCCAACTAAGCAAAATTCTGATGTGGTATAGGAATTAAGGAATGGAGAGAAGAAAAAACGAAGACACCGTGTCTCATGCAAGAAACTGGGTCGGCGCGGGTACCAAGACGTAAGAAACGAGCAAAATCGGGGTTGGACGTTTCTGCGCGCTTACCAAGCTGTATTTGTGGTGCATGCATTTGTTTATTGCCCTCTCTCTCCTCTAGACACTGCTTATGGAAACTATGGGTTGGGAAACTATGCATTGGTTTATTATTTCCTCTCTCCTTTAGACACTGCTTATGGAAACTATGGGTTGGGACTGCCCTTAGACTGTGTTTGATACAACTCTAACTCTATCAGATTCATAGATCTGGTGGAACTGGGTATTTCTATCTTCATCAGATCCATAGAGATGGAGCTGTAGGTATACTAAAAATATAAACTTAATTCACTTTATTTTAGCCTACAAATTTCAGATTTGAGGTGAAGATGGAATCTGGAGCTCTACCAAACAGGTCTTAAGCTACACTAGGTACTCACCCACCGATTCAACCGAGGTTGGATACAGTCCTGTGGGGATTATAACTTAAGCAGTCCCCACTAGACCATCCAATTCAAAATCGACGGTATAGACCGATCCAAAAAAAACTATGCAATTTTTACTATGCGAAAAACACTGCTCATGGCACTGCAACAAAACATTGTTCATCAAATTTTTCATAGATCCAGGCCGTCTCGTGCGTTCAATCCAATGGTCCAAGGCTATAAGGACTGCTTAAATTGCAGCCCCCATAGTCGCTGCAGAGGATCCCTATCCCCCACCAATTATCCACTCCAAAGTTTAAAATCTCATTGAAATTTCATGAGATCTCGGTTTCCGAACGTGAACGATTTTTGAAATACCAACCGAGTAAAAAAATTTAAATTGCTATAGTAATGTCACAAATCTCGGTGATATTTCTTCAAATCTCGCCAAGATCTTGTGTTTTTTGATCGGTTTTGACCTTTTTTTGACCGGATTTGGCCTAATAACTCTTAAGAAAGTCATCTCCTATGAAAATTTGTTGAAAAACCGAATCTTTGAGATATTTTTCTAAAACTACAAAAATACTATCAAATTTTTATAAAATTGTACATATTTTATCATGATGTGAAAAATTTATGATACCATCGTAAGAAGTGTAGGATCATACAAAAAGTTTTCAAAATAATTTAACTTCATTTGTTATCATGAAAAAATCAAAACAGAATAAACATAATTGGGACAGTAATATTGTCAGAATTTTATAAATTTTCTCGAGTGTGATCGTGATCCAAAATTTTTATGAGAGCTTAAGAATTGCCTCGGTACCATTCTATAAAATTTTCAACTTTTTTTGTTTTATCAATCAAATCTATGTATGCATTGAAGAATTAAACTTCATTTGTTATATTTCAAAAACCAAAAACAAAAAGAACATAAATGGTACAATGCATTTGTAAGAATTTTATAAATTCACTAGAGTTTTATCATGATTCAAAATTTTTATAAGATCTTAAGCATTTCCTTATAATCCTTTTGAAAAATTTTCAAAAATTTTAAACCTTTTTTGATTGCTAGCAAATATATGTCTTGATCATCACGCTTTTATCAGGACATAGCAGTGTCAGAATTTTTGGAAATTTTGAAACTTGATCATCATTTAAAAATTTTTAGAAATATTAATGATACATCAAGACCATCTATAAAAATTTTCAAAATTTTCTAACGTGGTTTGTACTATTTTTCATTTGGTTGAATTTTGCCAGCAAGGTTTTTTATCATGACAGTAGCGTTGTCCGAATTTTTAAAAATTCCTGAAGCTTTATCATCACCTAAAAAATTTATGAGAATATTAGTGCCAGGGACTGAAAAATCTCTGCCTGGTCAACAGAAAGTCAACAAGCCCCTAGCTCGAGCTCGAGCCATGAGGCCTTTGACCACGACGTGGACCGCGCGGCTCCCTTACGACCTCGAGCTTAGGGGTAAGGAATCAGCTTCCGCTCGAAGGGGTCAAGTTCGGGATCCAAGTCGTGCATTCAACTGGCGGTTACCAAGATCCTTAAATAGTGGAGTTAAGCCAGACATGGGCGGCAAATCCGGGATAGTTACGATCCACCTTCGGTCGACGGCCACTCTCCCAGAATCTCTCCCACCGCTTCCAGAACGCATCGAGAGGGCATAAAACCCCCCTGGGACGAGCATACTCAGGCATCGCAACACAGAACACACACATAGATACTCAAACTATAGAAGCTCGAGCTAGAGAGCACCCCCCTTACTCAAATATAGTGAAATTCTCCGCCTCTGAGCAAGACTGGAGTAGAGCTATTACCTATCATAGGGGCTCAAATCAGTATAATTCTTGGTGTCTCACTCTTTTTCTTTTTCCTCCGACCTTCAGAATAGCAAATCCAACCCTTCGGTGAGTGAAATCGATTCCGAGTCCCGTATTCATGATTAACCCCCGTACACCTTACTTTTGCGGTCCGGCGATTTCGATCGTCAACAATTAGTAATGCATCATAACCATAAAAATTTTTATGGGAACATAATTGTTGTGTCAGGAACCTTCAAAAAAATTTCAAAATTGTTTGACATCTTTTGATCTATTTTTCGCTCGATGCAATTTGGCCAAGGTTTCGGTAAAACCGACCGAGATCTCGGTTTTCTCGGTAGAAAAAAAAATTCGGATTTGAATTTTTGTTTTCGTATTTCGTCCGGGATTTTTCAGAAATTCCAAGATCTTAACGAGATTTCGCTCTCCGTCCAGCTTTGAGATGTTAAGCGAAAACAAGATTTCAAACCCTGATCCACCCTTCTCTTGTGCTTGTCAAGTTTTGTTTTAGATGTCATCTTAGATATTGATATGGACTTTCATAAACTCTCTCCATTCCTAAATACATAACATTTTAATTGTGTTTCTAAATGCATGTCATTTTAGAATTTTGATGCGACTTTTTATCTTTTTTTTTTCCTTTTATACACTTCCCCTTTACCTATTTTCAATATCATCTACTGCTCTATACTAGAGTAAGACGTACCATTCAAATATATAACAAAAATGGGTAATTCAATCTTTTTTGTAGATGTTCGTGGAGGTATAAGAACTTATAATGACATCTATTCAGAATGGAAGAAGTGCATCTTTGACTATTATTTTTACTAATTATATGTTAGTAAAATTTATTAGAAACATAATGATATGAAAGTATTCTTTAGATAAATCTAGTAATATCATTTTCACATGAAAAATATAAATACTATTAGCAGTCGAAGTTTTAAAAGATTAGGTATATATACATATTCTAAAATGACATCTAAAAAAGAAGGAAAGGAGTGTGTGTACACACACGTGGTTCCAAACGTTGCTTTTGGCCGGATTACAAGTCGAACACTTCTTGTGTCACTCAGGTCATCAATTTCATAAGAAAATGAGTCTCTCATGTTTATACCGTTATATATCATGCTCATTTTTGTTATCTGCATAATTCAGCAAGTCGATCGACAAAGTAGGACCTGATAATCTGATATGTTTTTTTTTTGTGTGTGTCACTCAAGTCATCAGGTGACAGGACCAGATCTTTTATTGAATTGTCATTATCATCAACATTGCTTTTGTTTATGTTTCTTAGACTATTCACAGTGTATTGTATCTTATCACAATATCCAAAGCTGTAATTAAATGCTAGATGTGTATGAGAGTATGAATTGTGGGACACTTAGATGATTCAAGTTTCAATGTCTATGATTTCGTGTCCAAGTGGTATCTTCCTCAAGATACAGCTTTCTTCTCTCCCCTCTTAGGGCATCTGTAATGGTGCCTAGTCAGCTATCTATAACAAGTCCACATCAGCATCTATCCTATGTGGCAAGCAATTAAATGAAGAGAGAGGGAGCGCTGCTATCTATAGACCTGTAGATTGTCTATTAATTAAATGAAGAAAGAGAGAGAGAGCACTCTATTAATTAAAAATAGCTATAGACATCTATATAGATTCACCATTGCAAGGGTTTACTATAGCATGGTATATAGATGATATGGATCTTACTATAGAGAGCAATTATCTTTAACCATTGCGGATGTCCTTAACTCTCTTGCCACATCATCAAAAATGCTTATGTGGCATGCATTAAATGGGTATGTTACCATGCACTGGAAATAGCCTTATATTACAATAATTGGGTTCTAATAATTAATGGCATTTACCAGGTGAACTTCCCAGATATAAGACCATGGTCCATGCGTGGTGGAGGTCCATATTTTGCAGAAATATTGGGAAAATGTTAATTGTAAAAATACATCGTTAGTGGAAAAAAATACTGCTGGAAGAGTTGGTGAAAAGAGATGTAGTGCTACTTTATGCAATGCATAAGCCCTATTTAATTTGAATTCTTGTTGAGAATTATATGATCTTTAATGTTACTTTATCTCTTTTGTCTTTATATCTTTTCTTCATTTTTTCAAGTACTCCCTCCGTCTAAGTTTATAACATGTATTTTTTATTGGCACATAAACCAATAAGGTATTGAAAATGGCTATATTACCTCTAATTATTATCACTAAGTACTATACTTAATGCATGCATGTAGAGAATATAAAGTAAATATGGATATTTATTAGGGATATAGAGGGAATTTCACATTAATTTTGCATTGGAATATAAAATATGCCCTATATTTATACACAAGATCATTTAGAAAATATGCCTTATAAACTTAAATGAAAGGAGTATTATTCATGACTTACCACACAAACTAGTCTTTTTGTGACCAGTCAAAATACGTATAAAAATCATATATTTTTGAAACAGCTCTTGTAGACATACAGAAGAGCTTATATATGGCTTTCAAAGAGGAAGAGGAGGAGGTCGGCATGATAAACAAAAGCCAGATCAATCATGGTGGCCACTCACCTTTCCATTTGTGCATTGGCCGGTTTGATTTGACCATCTAAGGGCATGTATAATAGGTTGTCTTGTAAGATCGTCTCTAAAGATTTCAACTCACTTATAGACACCATTATAGACAACATCTTCATTATAGTTCGTCTCTAAAATCATTTCTCTAACTATTTTATATTATATTCATCACATTACTCTAACACTCTATCACTATTTATGATGTTTTACGTGATCAGGTTGTCTCTAACATAAGAGCCAACACGTTCTCTTTCTCTCACCTCCTCTGTCCTTCACATAAGATTTTGCTGACACGGTACAGCTAAGAGTCAACCGAAGCAGTACCACTGAAGATGCTGCCTTAACGCAGATGGAATGGTCATTAAGTGTATAGACTTTTTGATCAGTACCGAATGATTACTCTCTCGTGGAAGCCAAATGGGCCATGGTCCCCATCATCACACTACACATATGCTGCTGATATGCCCTTCCAGTTGCTGGAGCAGTGGAGCCTAGTAGTGCTGTCTTTTTGATCCCTTGAAAAGGGAGAATACTTAAAACATATATATATATATATAGTGCGAGAAACACACGGTGCCAACCATGCTGCCTGCGTCACAGCCAAAGCATCATCTCGTCATGATATAGCAACATTGCAATTAGAGTATGTGAGCTAGAGATCTCGTGTTGGTGGCACGATCAAGTTCCAACGGCCTAGATTTGCTGCCACGTGGAAGCAGCGGGGTCCAGCTTCCAGTGGGAGCCGACGCGCTTTTCACAAAGACCCCCTGGACTTGCTAAGCTCCCTGCGTGGTCCCACACGCCAGTGACCTTGCGTTGGAACGGAGGAACTTTACAGAAAGGCCCCTCCTTCGATTGTGATCCATGTCTCGGGAACATCAAAAGGGTCATATCGGGACAATCATCCATCCCGGCCCCACATGCCAGTATCAAACGATACTAGAGATTTTACAATCTATATCCCTCGCTAAGACTATATTCAGTAAGTGTTTAGCAAATTTCAGGGGTAGAGAGAGAAAAGATGGAGGATAAGGTAGGAGGGTTTAAACGTTAAATCTCCAAAGAAAGATGCCGTTGAATATAGATAGGGACGAGAGAGATCACTGATTGACAAGAGATTCTCACATATAGGTGATTGCACATGCCAGCGGGACGATGGAGCTGGCACATCCCGGCCCCACATGCCAGTATCTCTTCGCTACTAGAGATTTTACAATCAAGCCCCTCGTGCTAAGCGGTTGTCGCACTGCACAGAAGAGAGGCTTCACTTGCAGAAAAGCCCTCGGAAAATCCAGACGTTGGGAAAAAGGACACCTCGGTCGAAAGCCGCAAACGATGCGCACCTCTCTAACTGACAAACGTGGCCGGACCCACCCACCCTTCAGCGAGAGCGGACGGTACGCTTCACTCGGTTCAGCCGCCCAGGGGTAAATCGGTAACTTCAAGCGGTGTGCCAACTGTGAGCCCGTGTCTTTTATTCCGGAGAAAACAGTTTCTTTCCTTCCAGTTAAGCCCCTGAAAAAGCATTCTTTCCCATTAAAGCCCCCCACCACCGAGAGAGGAGACAAATCCTCCTCCCCTTCCTTCGTCTTCCACTTGCTCCTAAAATCTCTCACTCTCCCAGTCGACCTCAATCCCCAAACCCCTCCCTCCCCGCTGTCGCGATCGTTCGTGGGGCGCTTTAATCGCTTCCAAATTCTGTGGCCTCCAGCCTCTCCTCTCGGATTCCTCCAAGATTGATTTGCACCTCCTCTCTCTTCTCTCCTCTGCTCCCAATTCTATCTTGCTTTCTTGGTTGCATTGTTTCTGCCCAATCTGGCGTCGTCCTTGTCGTCTCCTACCACTTGTTCGACTCACTCCTATCTATCACTCGGTCGTCCAAGCTTCCATCGCCATTGCTGCTGCTCTGTCTCTGCTCAAGCCCGCTTCTTTGGAGCTAACCCGCGGCGGGCGTAAATGCCCGTCTTTGCAGGGGATCCCAGCCTTTTCCGCTCCAAATATCGTCCTTGTTTCCCCGAGTTAAGAGGCGGAGATTCTCTTATGCGCGTAAATCCTAGGCGTAGTCATAGGTGAGGAGGGGATCCTGACTCCTCTTCTTGGCCTCCGGCTGCTCCGCTCCCGGGTCCCTGCGGAGCCGTACCCATGGGTTTCTTGATCTGCATCTGCCTCCTCCAGCTACTGCTCTTGGGCTCCTCGCGAGTGGCGGCGCAACAGCCGTCGCCGGCGAGGGCCCTGGACGCAATGCTGCAGGAGTACGCGTACCGGGCCTTCGTGCGGCCGCGCACCGGCATTGTCTACAATGGCACGGTGCCCGGCAACCTCACTGGCATCTCGTTGTCCGCGGTCCGCCTGCGCAGCGGCAGCCTCCGGAGGAGAGGTTTCGCCAAGTACTTCGACTTCGGCGTGCCCACGGGCGTCATCGTGCAGCCGTACGTCGAGAGGGTGGTGCTCGTCTACCAAAACCTGGGCAATTGGTCCCAGCACTACTACCCGCTACCCGGTTACACCTACCTCTCGCCGGTGCTCGGGCTTATGGTCTACGACGCGGCCAACTTATCGGCAGTGGGGTTGCCCGAGCTGAGCATCGTCGCGTCGGGGAGTCCGATTTCTGTAAATTTCAGCGATGCCAAAGCGGCGCCATCAGGCGGTCCAGCACCGCGGTGTGTGTGGTTTGATTTGGATGGAGTGCCGCAGTTCCGGGACCTAGAGGCAAGAAATGCGTGCTCGACTTATCGCCGAGGGCACTTCTCGATAGTGGTGAACTCTAGTGGGATTGCCCGGCCAATACCGACTGCGGGAGTTGGTGCTAAGGTCAGCTCCAAGACATGGAAGATTGCTGTCAGTGTGGTTGGGGGCGCCATAGCGTTGGGCCTGCTGGCTTCGCTTATGCTGTGTTTGGTGAGGTACGAAAGGGTTAAGAAGTTGGAGCTGATGGAACGGAATGCAGAGGTCGGGGAGACGCTGCGCATGGCACAGGTTGGGCGGACACAAGCACCTGTGGCGTCGGGGACACGGACACAACCGATGATTGAGAGTGAGTATGCTGCATAGCTGGTTTTTTTTTTAGTTTTCTGCAGAATTGAGGAAACAAAGGCTCGATGGTGATGCGCGGAGAGGCGGTGACATGGAATTGTCCATATCGATGAGGGTGATGCAAATTGTTAGAGCTTATGCTCGATGTGGATTGGACACGTTCTTTTGGCTGGTTTGTTCGCAAGTTTAGCTGTTCTGCAGTGGCTATTGTTGATGTTCATAGTGGGGAGCTCCATTCATCTCCAAGCAAGCAATGGAGAGGAGATATTTTTCATGTCAGATTCGGAATCCCTCGATTATTTTTTTGGTTGCTGTATTCAAAAGGAAGTGGGCTTGGCAATAAAGCTGAGGTAATTTTCATTGCACATGACATGGTGCTGCTTCAGCGAAATTCATTCCAGCTTCAAACTTTCAATTCAGTGCCATTTTTGCAGCTTTTGGCTTCTCTTGCTTAGACACCTGCTAAGATGATGTACACATGCAAACTTTTTCTTGGAAAGCACCGAAGCACTTTTCTTGCTTGTTTAGCTGGTTTGGTAATTAGAGTTAATCGTTACTTGTTTTAACATGTCTGCATGCAGTGAGAACTTCCCACGATTGCATTTCATTTCTAGTTGTGTAGTACTTTCTTGATAGTCGGATGTTAGGACTTATTTGCAAAGAAATAGGGGACTCCAAAATTACCGGGGTGTCATTATTATTGTTCGGCACTAACAATTTTAGTTTCTGTTGATAATGAGTTCTGCAAATCATATTTCACTTGGAATGGCTCGAATTTATGCATGTAAAACAGCAAAAGAAGGTCTGATTAATTTAAGTGTGACCAAACAGCAAAATGAGATGAATAGAACAGAGGGATTCGGGAATGCTCTGTTAGCGAAATGTAAAAGCTTCTCGTTTCCATTGGCAGGATTTCGCGTTGGTCTGCCATTAGGAGTATTATTTGTTTCAGCGTAGAGTTGCCTGTGAGGCCTTAGATGACGGACGACGAGAACAAGATGCATTTCATTTTAATAATTTAGTGTCAAATCGTTACCTAACTCTCTGTGTTTAATATTGTTCATCACTGTTACCTAGATTGATTAATGAAAGATTGAAAGAGTTACTTATGAAACTCTGTTCTGTTTCTTATCCTTTAATAAGATAATTTGACAAAGGTATGTACTCCCATTCACTGAAAGTCCAGATTTCCTCATAAGAGAGCATGTATCTCTACTATATAAAGCAAGAGTTTCTTTCGCGTCATTTCATTAAAATTACCCACATTTGCCACTACTCTTTAATTACCCACCTTTGCCACTGTTAGTGCTCTTTGCAAATAAATTTTTTGTCGCAAATTGAGTTTCCGTTGCAACGGACAGGCATATGGCTAGTAATCTATAATTTGAGAGCTGGCCTCAGGTCTAGCTTTTTGAGCACTCTGCGTTCTTTTAGGCTGCACTGTTCTTGACATCATCATGTTGGATATCATGTAAGCACAAGGAAACTGGGAATTATTAGCTACTAGTTGTAGTGGTCAAATGCGATTGCCACTTGAAACCTTCAAATTAAGTGCGCACAATTCTCCACAAGTTAGTTTTAATAATGAATGTTGTGCTGAAGTGTTTGGTAGAAGGGCTTGTTGGTAGGGCTCCACTCATTTTTCTGCTCCTGGCTTCTGATTCTCGAAGGATCTACTCCCTGAGAATCTGGAGCTGGCTGAGAGGAGCGTCTCTGAAAGTGAGGATTTGAGGCAGAAAGACTACTGTACCAAAGTCTATTTGTTTCTTAATCCTTTCTTTTTGTATACAAATTTGTGAAATTAGTTTTATAATTTTTCACTTGCATTTTGATACAAGTGTTCGAAGCATCTGATGCATGATACTACTGCTGCGACATGCCCAAATTAATCCTTTGTCATACTGTATGATTATACAAGTGGCAAGAACGTCGGTTCAGCAACAACCTAAACACGGTGGCAAGAATTGTCATTTTTTACTAATGAAGGTAATCGAGGATACATGGATAACACTAGATCACAATAGAACATAATGAGCTTTAGCTACACGAGTACATCAAGCACAACAATACACAATGGAGCAACAGTACACCTAAACAAGGGAGCTCCAGGACAATGTCCATGTTACAAGCATCTCAATTGCGGCTGCCTCTAGTCAGTATCAAGAACATGGGAAGCAAGGCTCGTCATGTTCATGTCTTTCCTTCAAGATTATGTCCTGTGTATCCCAAACATTCACCTAGCATAATATTTGGTGTGAGCTTATGTAATGCTTCAGAGGTTATGAATGTTGTGCACTGTTGGATAAACATTAACAACCTTGCACACTTACAAAATGCCCTACAATTCATTTTGCTTGAGAAATTGAGGATGATACACAGTATAATGATGTTAGCCTTTACATTTGGAAAATAATGCAGTTGGCACAATTGATAATTTTGTTTCATTTCAACCAGCAGTGCAAGTGATCATGATTACCAAGTACTAACAGAGTCAGAAACAAGTAGGTGAAAGTTTTTTTCCGAGGGAGAATTGATCATTTACCCTGTTATACTTGGTGCAATTGATCAGGATCCGAATATCAGTGAGACATCACGGGGCAAATAATCAATAGCACAAATGAGGGCATTTCATCAATTATTCCTTTTTCTAAAGTGATTTTTGCAACAGCTTAACCAATTGAGGGTAAAAGAAGAGCAAACTGATTTGTACAGAAATACTAGCCCAAGCCGCAATCAGTAACATATTCTCATCAGTACAAGCAACGAAAAAATTGTTCATGGCATAAGACAAAGAGCAGCTCTGAGCATTCATTCGTTCCAGAGAAATTACTCATGGCAAAAATAATTAATAGCAAGCAGTGAAACGAATCTGTTGGAGAATACCTTACAAATAGCCGGTTGTGCAATATATAGATCATAGAATTGCAGGTTTGCCTAGAAAATATGATATTACCCTCTGCTTGTATTTATAGACAAGCTATCCTTACGAGGGGTATTTCGGTCATTTATACAAGTCTAAGAGCCTATAAATACCCTATGTATCTCTCGTATGTAACTTGAGCTCTCTTAAGAAATATAAAAGCATATTCAAACTGGCAAGCCCTCAGGGATATGCTCCTCCGAGACAACCTTCGTCGGCTCGCCGACAAGAGTAGAACGATCCTCTTGGACCCTTGAATCTGTATAAACACCCATATCATTTCTACTCTCATGGATGAGGGTCCGTGAAACGGCCGATGTTGACCCCCTCACTTGTGTTCAGTTTTCACACCATCAACAAAATCAAAACCAAACAAATTACTCGAGTATCAATTTTACATAGGTTCATTCCAGATCTATGCACTGGTTAGCACTGGCTTCATGAAAAACAAGTACTAATCTAAGGGGTTGGCTCAGATCTGGAAATTTGAGGGCTAATTGGACAGGAAGAGAGGACGAGGTGCCCACAAAGAGGAAGCCTGGAGCCAAAGAATCGGAGATTTTGCATGGTGACGGAATTAGGGTTACACGCATGTGATTTCATGGCCGTAAAGCTTAAAAGGAAGGGAACCCCGGATAGATCCGGCCAAATATGCCAGCGAGCTGAGATGGATGAGATAGCGAAATTGCTAGGAGCTGGACGTCCAATTTTTTCGGACGCTGCAACATTTTTTTTTACTCGTGAAATATTTTTTCTCTACGCGTAAAACATTTTCCTTCGATAACAGTAGAAATGTCAATCCGGATCGCTGCAACATTTTTTTCCTATGTATGAAACATTTTTTTCCTACGCGTGAAATATTTTCCTTCGATAACAGTAGAAATGTGCGCGCGAAAAAAAATATTGCACATGTTAAAAAATCTTGTAGAAGTTAGAAAAAAATATTGCACCAAACGTCCGATGCAAAATGCTAAAATCCAACGTCAGGTACTAGTTCTTCCGTAAGATACAGGCAGTACTAACAAACAAATGCTACTATGCTAGCTAGCTAGATCATACCAGAAGGAAAGAATCCTTTGGGATTCTGTTGTACGTCCCTTGTTTGGCTGGAGAAACCAAACCAGCAGCTTGGTACAGTGGGTCACCTTGCCTTTGTTCACATCACGTGTAATGTTGTCGTACTATAACAGGACTCTCTCTGTTTATAAATATATGATATATTTTGACTTTATATAAGGATTAAGATATTGAGATGAAATTGAAAGATATAAGTGAAAATGACTTAGATATCAGATAAGAGATGATAGGTTGTGTGTGGTGGTAATGAATAAATGCATGTAGTTGAGAGAAAAATAAATAGAGATATAGTAAGAAAAACTTCATTACATCTACATACAAATTTTATATTTCTTAATAAAATCATTTAAACTATAGATTTTATATTTCTGAACGGAGGGATTAGTACACAAGGAGAAGTGAAGGCATGAACTGGAAATGTAGTTACCTGGGTTGGTACCTTTTGAAGCCTTTGGCATTTGTTTGTCACTCACACTATCTTAGAGTTCAGTAGCTCACGCCTCATGAGGCCGACCTCCCCATTTCACCACGACTGTAGTGTATAGTCTTTTTATACTTTCCTTTTCGATATAAGTTGTACATATCTATAAGTTAAACTGATGGATTATGTGGGAGCTTGCACTTTGTTTTTGTGCTAATTAATTATTTAATTACTTCAGCTGCCCTGTCACATTGTTTGTGAGGCGGTAAAATTAGTAGAGTAGCACAGCTGTACAGCCATTGTCTATATTCGGCTGGTTTTTGGGCGAAAACCGGATTTCTCGGATACCTGTTTAGTCCAAAAACCTGACAATTTAGGGGTGGGCTCATATTCAGATCGAAAATATGAAATATCAACTCTTTTTTAGAGCAAAAGGACATCAAAAACCTGATGTCCCAATTTCAATTAAGAAACTAGCACAATGCGTCCAGAAGTGTTTACATCCAGCACAAAAGATCATTAAAAGCCTACCAGTAACAGCTCAAATCACCAAACAAAATACCCTAACATCATTGCCAAAGAACAGAAGCTAAAGCCAAAAACTCCATTACAAATTGTCAGCAACCAGACTGCTAGTAGCTTGTGCATTTTCGGATCAGGAACAGGAACATGGCATCCCAGAAGCAGCGGCAAAATCATTTTTGAGCTTGTCTCCAGAACCAAACTTCCAAGCGATCAACAATTATAGAACTTGCAAACAACCAGACTTCCTTCAGAACCTGAAGATTCCACAACCTTCAGCTTCTTGCAATCTCTCCTTGGTTCCAGCCGAGACTCAGCACCCGGCCAGCCTTTTCTTCCAGATTTCTTGCCACACCTTGCACTTGACCTCTCTGATTTTCCTTTAGCAAAACCAGCCAGCTTCTTAGCCTTCTTGCAATTTGACCCAAAATCACACAAATCTCCTTCCAACTTTCTCCCGAAAACACAAAGAGTTCCTCAATTTCCAAATTGTCCAAAACGTAGCAGAAGTACAAACAATAACAACAACATGTTTCTTCCTACTAATCCACCAACAAGCCACATTTTCAAAAGAATCTCCCACATTCAATTTCAGAGTACCAGCAACTTCATACCAACTAGCCTTACTAACACAGCAATTAAAGAATAAGTGAGAAATGGATTCAGGCTCTGTATAGAACAAACAAGTAGTATCCTCCACCTTTTGCCTCTTAGTGAGATTATCTCTAGTCATCAATCTATTATTAGCCAGCAGCCAGAGAAACACATGAATTCTAGGAGGAACATTAATTTTCCAGACAGAAGAATAAACACAGTGGACCCTCTAAAATTGACAACAAAGATAAAGAGATTGAACAATATACACCCCTTTAGAATCAAAATGCTAGATAATAGAATCACAATCCTCACTAAAAACAATAGATTCAGCGATACTCACTAAATCATGCCACATATTCAAAAGCCTTTGAGAAACAGTCCTTCTAAAGGAGAGCCTCAAATTCTCACCATCCCACACATTCTTAACAGTAATGTTTTTTTCCACAGAAATCACATAGAGCGGCCAAAACTGAATAGCTAAACTCGAGGTACCAAACCACTGATCCTCCCAGAACCTAACATTCTTACCATCACCAATCTTCCACCTATAACCCATTTTAGCCGCCCAAATCACACCTTTCCAAAAAGGGGAGGCATTATCGGCAGAACAACAGAACAGGTTAGGGTGTTGGGTTTGATTCTTATTATTAATAATTTGCCTCCAAAGACTTCCATGCCTCAAATAATACCTGGAGACCCAGGAAGCCAGCAAGCATAAATTCAAATTTCTCAAATCTGGAATTCCCAGACCACCGTACTCTTTTTTCTGAGCAATTAATTGCCAATTCGCTAAGTGATAATGTCTTTTTTATCACTATTATTCCAGAAAAAGTGAGCCATCTGAGAGTTAATCTCCTCAATCGCCCACTTAGGAAACTTAATAACAGACAACAAATAAATGGGAATACTAGATAAGCAAGATTTTAAAAGAGTCAATCTACCACCATAAGAAAGTAACCGCCCTCTCCAACCAGCAACCCTTTTAGTCACTTTATCCACTACAGGCTGAATATCTTCTTTTCTCAGCTTTGCATAGTGCAAAGGAACCCCTAAATACTTAAAAGGAAACGAACCCAAATTACAGCAGAAAAGTCTAGCCAGATTATTTTGATCTCTTTCATTAATACCTAAATACATCAAATCACTTTTATCGTAGTTAATTTTCATACTAGACAACTGCTCAAAGCAAAATAACAGCCACTTAAAGTTCCTAGCTTTTTCTAAGTCATTTTTCAGAAAGAGCACAGTATCATCAACATATTGAAGGCTAATTATACCACTAGGGCAAACATTCGTCATCAAACCCTCAATCAAACCATTATGGGCAGCTTTAACAAGCATTCTAGAAAAGACATCAGTCACTAAATTAAACAGCAAGGGAGAGAGAGGGTCTCCCTGCCTAAGACCTTTACCAGGTTTAAAGTAACTACTATTCTCCTCATTAATTCTTACACACATACAACCCCTATAACCACATGCTTGATCCAATTAATCCACTTTTCCCCAAAACCTCTACTTCTAAGCATATCCTCAAGGAAACTCCAAAAGACTCTGTCATAAGCTTTTTCATATTCGATCTTTAAAATGACCCCTTGATCTTTCCTACTGGCCACATCGTGAATAATTTCATGTGCAGCCATAACACCATCAAGAATAAACCTACCTTTTACAAAAGCAGATTGATTAGGAGAAATAATTCTATTAGCAATCCTAACCAACCTGTTATTCAAGGCTTTTGAAAAGATCTTGAAACTGCAGTTGATCAGGCTAATCGGCCGAAATTTCTTTAAATTCCTGGCTTCATTCTCTTTTGGAATTAAAGTTACAATCGTGTAATTAAGCCTAGAAAGGTTCAAGGACCCATTATGAAAACAATGAAACATAGCCATCAAGTCATTTTTTCACTAAATCCCAAAACCTCTGATAAAACAAAAAGGAAAAACCATCGGGCAGGGCCCCATCAAAGATAAGAGCCAAACACGAGAAAAGATTTTTAATCTCGATTCGAGAAAGGAGCTGGGTTATTTCAGCCTTCAGCCTCGTGATTATCCTACCCTTCTCCACGAGCAACACCCTCAGTCTCAGGTTCCCCTCTCTTCTGCATCAGCTACACCTTCAAAGGATGGCTGATAAAGCTCTAGATCATTGTAACGGGATGGGATAAGATTTGCATCCACTATCTGCCAAAAACAAGAAGGCAAATTGCATTAAATTCAGTTTGTCAAATCAAATCAACCCATAACCCTCAACAATACATCAAAAGGCAATCCCATGAGGTTCGTTCAAAAAAAAAGGCAATCCCATGAGATATACAATCAAGTACCATAAGCATTTTTCCTACTAAATTCAAACTTCCTAAAAATATGCCAATAATCAAGAATGCGAAGCATCTCTATGAATAGAACAGAATGCACTGAGTCATAATACATAAGAACATCAATTGGACAATATGACTTAACATAATTTGCCAGGCAGCAAATGTGAGACAATGCTGGGTTGATTGGGCTAGTTAAAACCTAGTGTCAGCAGCACTCAAATAGCCAGACCAACAATTTAAAGCAGCCACATTATACATATAAACAATGTGACCCAGAATATAACAGTAGCAGTTCAACAAAAACCCAAAATAAAAATAATTCAAGAGATTGACAACACAAAGACTAACCTAGCTAGCGAAGTTCCTACAAGCATTAGCTTTCTCCGATAAACGACTCACTGAAAATGTTCATTTTTTTTCGATAAAGGATTATATTAAATCCGGTCTCTGCAAATGCATACAACCGAAGTTTTACAAAAAACACAAACGAACACCGGATAGGGAAACAGCAAAGGGAACTAATAATCAAAAGCAAATTCGTAATTGCTTCTCCATCCATTCTTAGCAAAAATATCCAACGCCATGACCTCCAAAGCCATACTTGCCATCCGCAATGTCGCTCGTTATCCTCGGATCGCAATTGCGCTAATATCAAGATCCAAGACGTTTTCCAACATAGCCTGCATGAAAGAAGAATATTGTTTTTCTCAAACATTATTTCATTGCGAAAAGCGCCAAATAGCCCATAATAGGGCCACACCTCCCACCGAATCAGACTTTTTGCACTCGCCAAGATCAGCGAAGTTAACCAACCACCCAACAGATTAGACATGGACGTTGGTGGAGGTAGACCAAGAATAATAGACACAACTCGCCAAATAGATCTTGCATGATGACAATCAAAAATAAATGTCGAATTGTTTCATTACAATCACAGAAACAACATTTTTGGTTCCCATTCCAATTTCTTTTAGCAAGATTGTCCTTAGTTAAAATCACCCCTCTTAATTTTTAAAGGAAGTTTCAATTTCCAAATGACTTTATTGGGAAAAGGGATACCCTGGTTCATTAAATAACCATACATAGACCGCACAGTGAACTGCCCATGACTATGCAAACCCCAGTGAAAAATATCCCTTCCATCGGAAATCTGACAGCTAGCAACAGTTGCTACTAAGTTATACCATGCCGTTAATTTATCCCCAATAAAGCCCTTCAAAAGTAATATTGGGAGGCATTTGAGTCAAAACCTTTGCACATCAAATATGAGGATAATGAGCAATATTAAATAAAGTTGGAAATTGAACCTTAAGAGGCGAGAACCCACCCAAATATCCTCCCAAAACTGGTTTGGGTACCATCATTAATCCGAAGGATCCGCATGAGAAGAAATCATCTCTAACCTTCAGAGCCCTTTCCAAAACCGAGAGTCTCTGTGTTTACTATGCACTTGGGAAAAGCATTTAGAGCTTAGATACTTATTTGTAAGCAATGTCGCTAAGTCCCATCCTCATTCAATAATTTAAATAACCATTTATCGAGGAGACATTTGTTCTTAACTTGTAAATCTACAATACCCATCCTCCTTGATCTTTAGGACGACAAAGGATGTTCCACTTAGCAAGGCGATACTTGTGCTTATTATTGTTGCCTTGCCAAAAAAAACGAGAGCGATAAAAATCCAGCCTTCGAACAACACCCTTAGAAATTTCAAAAAAGGACATCATAAACATAGGTAGACTACTCAGCACTGAATTTAATAATACAAGCCGACCCCCATAGGAAAGGTGTTTGGCTTTCCAAGTACTTAACTTTTTTTTAAATCTATCCTCAATTACACCCCAATCCGCATTACGGAGCTTGTGACAGTGCATCGGAATGCCTAAGTATCGAAATGGGAATGATCCTATCCCACAGCCAAACAAGTCAGAATATTCTTATTCATAATGTCTAGCATCACCAAAGCAAAAAATCTCACTTTTGTGAAAGTTAATTTTTAGACCCGAAAGCTGTTCGAAAACACAAAGTAATAACTTCATGTTTTTAGCTTGTTCAATATCATGGTCCATGAAAATGATAGTATCATCAGCATACTGCAAAATAGATAAACCACCATCAACCAGATGAGGAATAACTCCTCGAAATTGACCATCCTCTTTCATTTGAATTACACTTTGCACTTTGCAAGCAGCGCATGAGACCACAGTTTTTGGATGGAAAGGCAACACCATGGTAAAAATTGCACAAGTTTGACACAAACTTGAAGGATAAGCCGAAGCGCGCAGCCATCCTTTCAAATTCAGCATACAAGCAGTATGCAGCGAACGATAGCTATCCATAACAAAAAAAAACGCATCATCCACACCGCATAGACAGAACAGGGCTTCATCCGTAACAAGCTGCGAGGTAAACAACCAATAGCTCATAGTCCCTCAATTTACCCCCCTCCCTGTATGTAAAGAATAGTGGATTTCACCGAATCTGAACCATCAAATGATGACTACAAGCAATGGTTCAAATCTGTCGAAGTCCACGGCGGTGGATATAAGGGGCGATTCTAGGGAGTGATCAGCAACCTAACTAGCAGAGTTTCATGGAACACCCTACCATGCGAAGAGGGCGATAATTACACTGGCACGGCCACGGCAACGCGCGTACTCCTACAGTTTTCTGCCATTACTAAACAAGCAACCAAGTATGCTATGAAACGCCTTGGGTGAATTGTATTATTTTCAACACATCAATGTGCAAGAGAGCGAGAGAGAGAGAGGGGGAAGGATTTAGAGGATTACAGTATATCTAACTATCACAAGACCTCATATCTCCTTAGTTAACAAAGTTTGTCAGTTTGTAGAATCCCAAAAGGCATTTGATCACTAGATAACAGTGAAAAGGATAACTCTTGTGACCTCGAGTTCATAGGTTCAGTTGGATTGTAGATTTAAAAGTTCACTTTCAATGCTACCGTGATGCATCTAACCAACTTGTTATAAATAAGTTTTTTTTATTGGCGTAGGGTTGTTTATTTGCTGCAACAATACTTCTCCTTTGTTGCAATTTATTTTGTTCCCGTTGGTTTTCCTTTGTTGCAGCAAGATATTTTTATTGGGCGGTGTTTCCATGTTTTTTTTCTCAAAATACTAGCTGTACAAATTTTAAAATAAACAAAAAGGTAAGTAATCACCATCAATCCTCTTATTTTTATTTCAACAGTTCTCTGTATTGTTGCAGCAACCGTTCTAATTCATTTCATTGTTTTTGTTGTGTGGTTATGTTGATTCATTGCACAAGAGTGCTTTATTTGTTGCAATAGTTAATGCTGATTGTTGCACGCAAGATCTTATATGCTACATCGTAAGAGAGACATTTTGTTGCTGCTATGTTTTTTTTTATTGTACCTAAATATTTTTATTGTTGCAATAGTTTATTATTTTGTTGCAACTTTTTATTGTATGGGATTTGCCGTGATCGGAGAGCTTTCTGTTGCACGACCAATGATCCGAGATTATTCCGCTTGGTTTTTCTTTTTGTTACATAGATACGATGGTTCAGAGATGAACTCTTAGGCTCTGTTTGGAAGCATAATTTTTTAAAACTATGGGCCTGTTTGGAAGCAATGTATTTTCATAGTTTCTAGGCAATACCATGGTATTTTATACCATAAGGTGTTTGGTTACCATACCAAAAACTCTGTATTAAAATCTATGGTTAAGTAGATATTATGGTATTTTTGGAGTATTTGAAACTCCACTCCAACCTAAAGTTTTCATGATTTTGGCTAGCTTCTTGTCTATTTCCACTCAAATACCATAGTTTGTGATGTTGCATCTAAACAATTTGGTAGTTCCAAGACTTTGGGTTGAAGTGGAGTTTCAAACTCCAAAAATACCATGGTATCTATCAAACCATAGTTTTTAATATAGAGTTTTTAGCATGGTAACCAAACACCTTATGATATTAAATACCGTAATATTACCTTAAAAACTATAAAAATACATTGCTTTCAAACAGACCTTAATTATAAGACTTCTACGGAACATGTCAGGTCAGGATACCCGTCACGTGGCGACTTCCCACCCATGGGTCTAGCGTACGGTCCTTAGTTTTTTGTGGGCCCCAATCGCTATACTCCGACGTGGCAGGTCCCAAGCCACGTACGGTCTTGCCCTTTTCCAGCGGCAGCAGGGTGTAGGTCCGGGAAGAAGAATCACTTGCTTGATCGTGTCACTGGTTTACGTGGCCGGAGGCCACCCGGACGCCACTATCATCAATCAGTACTGCTACGATAAATAGCATCCTCTTACTCGTCGAAGAACGCAAGCGGCGGAAACAAGAAAACTAAATGGAAAATCAGAGCTTCGGAGAAGAACCGCACGCTTCGAGAAGTTTCGCGAGGTTGAGAGGTTGAGAGTTGTAACCTGCACGGCAAGTTTGTTACCTTGGCATTCCCTACTCAATTCAGAATCTCATCCAAATATCAACTCTTTTAGATCTTCGTTTCAATATACAGTTCATATCTACCTTTTCTTCGTATTTATTTCATGGAGCTTCGAAACTTTTGAGAATTTTTTTTAAAAAATTGAGCTAGGATCTTTTTTTTAAAAAAAAAAAGGGGACGGTCTTCGAAAACCAGTGTAGTGCCAAGTTTTTCTCTGAAAAGAGATTTGAATCCGTGATCAAAGTGCTTCTACTATACTGATACTTGTATCAAGAAAACATAACTAGAGAAGGTATGTTCGGTACTTGGAACAATTGGGCTAGTTGATAGGTAGATTTTGTGCTTGAGACAATGTGGATTAATAATGTAGTATCTCTGTATTTGTAGTTCCTCGAACACATTCTGTATTTCTCACCCGATACTCCTGTATTCCCTCTGTTCAAAACACGATACAAATAGTGATGGAAAATTCCAAAAACTTCGATGGTATTGACACAATCAATCTTTCATACTGCAAAATTTCAAATGTAAATTCGATCTGAGAAACAAAAGGAACATATTATGTTGTAAAGGAAAATAGAAAATAAAAGTAAAAACGAAAAAGATAAAAGCCACCATTAACTGAATTTTGTCTCTCTCCCTTTTTTTTGTTTCTTCTAATGCAGGCCACATTTGTAGTTAGTTTTTTTAGATACTTTACTATATCAGAACCTATCTAATCAAAACTTTTCATGATTATCTGTATCATATTTTGAAGAGGGGAAGTACCAAGTAAGGTCTCGGCAGCAATTAGTCAACCATATGTGAGATCACTTGTTTTGAAGTAAGCTAGCGGTATGCAAATATGCAATACAAAATTAGAGATGGACGGTGCAGTGGTCCAAGACTAGATTGACTAGTGGCAAAGACAGAGGATCGGAGGAGGTATAGTTGTTTAATTAATTAAATGAAGCCCTAGATTTGAAACAATTAGTGGCCCTTTACTTATTGTACTACACGATCGAGTACTAGTAGTATTTGAATCGAGATGACATCAACTGATTGGCGGGCTAAGTATAGGTTATGTTGGTTATTCATTGGGAAGGAGGAACATATATATGGTAATCTACCCATCCATATGAATGAATACACTAGCAGTATGATAATACTCCACAATCCATAGTGGTGCAGAGCAGTGATGGGACGACGGTGAGTGATGGTCTGATGGAAAGGGATTGTATTGGCGGTGAAATCCACCTAGAATATACATAATGGCCTTTTTAGCATTGCAAAGAAATCACACTGCTTGGCACTGGAATAGTCACCGAGATAAATAGCAATGCTTTCATCACGCTCATTAAGAACGGCTCTCATTTGAACCTATTATATAGAGAAACTGATCTTACTATCGAACTTTTCAATATCAAATTTAGTAGATGATATAGTATAGAAAAATTGTTTAAAAAATATGGTAAATTCTTTAAAAAAAAACCTCCCTGCGCATCAACAAGAAAAACTTGACGGGATGGCTTCTTGTTGCTGCACACCTCCTTTTCTTCTTTCTGTAGCCGCTGGAAAAAAAAAGATTTTAATGCAGCAGCACATCACATCCCTTCATTCAACTGCACTGCCGCGAGCTTGGAGCCAAAACGGAATTAAAAAGGAGTTCTAAGATCCCGTCGGAGTCCGGCTGGAATAGAGGTGGGCATCGTGTCGGACCAGATCAGCTCGGTATAGATTTATTGTGCTTCGTGTCTAAACCTTATCGAATTCGAGGCGGCACTCGTGTCGTCGTGCAGGCAGACGGCCGGTCACCTCATGGCGAGCTAAGTACGGTCCATTTAAGCTTAATCTTAAGTCTTGACTCAGGTCTAACCCATTTGTACTATTGTGACGAGAAGAAAGGAACCAGAGACATGGAGTTTAGACAATGAACACAAATATTATAGAAAAAAGAACTAAAATTTATTTATTCTTAGAACGAGGGGATGTGCTTTGAACACGGCGAGAGACAACGAGAGTGAGGAAAAAAGCAATGGAGATTGAGAGACAGGATGAGCGAGAGAAATTGAGAGAGCGAGTGAGAGAGAGGAGGCCGTCTCTCTCGGTGTCCAATACTGAGGTGGCGTTAAATGCTTGTTGGATGCGTTCATGCGCTCTCACTTCTGACAGGTCGGTGATCTTCATACTGAGCTTCTTCCTCATGCTTTGGGTCATCGGGCTCGACACGGCTCATACTACAGTGTCGTGTCGGGCGAGCCACAATCATATGCGGCTCTGCAGCGGCCAGGCTGTACAATGTTGATGTCGTGCCGGTCCGGTAACCTTGTGAGGGCTAAGCTTCGGACCGTGCCGTGTCCACCGTGCCTCGGGCCGGCCCGAGTGCCCACCTCTAGGCTGGAAGCAAGTCTCGGGCACAAGGCATCTCATGCGGGAGCTGGAGCAGTCGGCTAGAGGCGGGCAGCGTTGGGGCGGGTGGCTGGGAGTAGCGATGCAGCCAGCCGAGGAGTCCCTTGGGCGAGGCAGCCGGCTGTGGAGACGGGCGACCGACGCCGAGGCTGGGGAGTGGCACGGAGGCCGAAGGCGGGCGGCGGGGAGCCGACGTGGAGGCTGGCACGGGAAGTAGCCACAGAGGCTGGAGGCGGGCGGTGCAGAAGCGGAAGAAGCGAGCGGCATAGATGGGCGGTCGAGGCGATCCTCCAGGAGGCAAAGGACAGCGCACCAAGCACGCGGGCGAGGCACCGAGGCAGCATTGGTCAAGGCGACGAAGATGGGTAGGATCCGCCAGCATCCGGCGGTGACGTGGACCAGAAGCAGGCACCGGTGATTGGAGGCAGGAGCTGAAGCGTCACGGGGGAGCGGGCCCTAGAGGAAGAGGCTGGTGGCTAGCAGTGGGGCCAAAAGTGCTGAGGACGATTGAGGTGTGGATGCGAGGCGCGTTTCGACATCCTGGAAGAGCGACAGTAGATTGGAAATAGCCAAAGTGCGGTGCAGGTGCCGTCGTGATGGCCGAAGACGAAGTGCCAAGCACAAAGGAGTTTGGTGCAGAGACCGAAGGCGACGAGCGGCTGGAGGTGTGGCCGAAGGCGACGTCGAAAGGCGAATGACCTAAGAGGCCGAGGTTGTCACCGGAGGTGGACAGCTGTGCGATGGCCGTCCCTGCGAGTCTCCGTCCTCCCGAGGACAACGGATGATCTAGAATGGTAGAACCTTTGGCTCGATCGGCCGCTCTGATACCACTCGTCAGTGCAAAAGACAAACAGTCTTATATAATTTTCTGACACCTTTGGTCAGCTTCTCATTGATCATGCAGCTCTCAACAAGGCCTTCCTCGATCATGAGCTTCTTTGACAAGCTCACGTACAGTATCCCAAGGACGGCCTTCTCGATTCGTTTTAAGCACCCACTTATCATCTACTACCCCATAATCTTCCACAAAGATGCCCATCGTTTTGAAGTGAGCCTTCACCAACTAGCCATTGAGCTTTTCGACATGTCCATCTGCAGCAGCAAGACCTTCAGCCTCATGATTATCCTGCTCTTCTCCATGAGCAACACCCTTAGCCTCAGGTTCCCTCTCTTCTGCATGAGCTACACCTTCAAAGTACATCTGATAAAGCTCTGGATCATTGTAACGCGATGGGATAAGATTTGCATCCACTATCTGCCAAAAATAAGAAGGCAAATTGCATTAAATTCAGTTTGTCAAATCAAAGCAACCCATAACCCACAACAATACATCAAAAGGCAATCCCATGAGGTTCGTTCAAAAAAAAAAGGCAATCCCATCAGATATACAATCAAGTTCCATAAGCATTTTTCCTATTAAATTCAAACTTCCTAAAAATATGCCAATAATAAAGAATGCGAAGCATCTCTATGAATAGAACAGAATGCACTGAGTCATAATACATAAGAACATCAATTGGACAATAAGACTTAACATAATTTGCCAGACAGCAAATGTGAGACAATGCTGGGTTGATTGGGCTAGTTAAAACCTAGTGTCAGCAGCACTCAAATAGCCAGACCAACCATTTAAAGCAGCCACATTATACATATAAACAATGTGGCCCAGAATATAACAGTAGCAGTTCAACAAAAACCCAAAACGAAAATAATTTAAGAGATTGACGACACAAAGACTAACCTAGCGAAGTTCCTACAAGCATTAGCTTTCTCCGACAAACGACTCACTGAAAATGTTCATTTGAATTACACTTTGCAAGCAGCGCATGAGACCACAGTTTTTGGATGGAAAGGCAACAACATGGTAAAAATTGCACAAGTTTGACACAAACTTGAAGGATGATCTGAAGCGCGCAGCCATCATTTCAAATTCAGCATACAAGCAGTATGCAGCGAACGATAGCTATCCATAACAAAAAAAAACGCATTATCCACACGCCATAGACAGAACAGGGCTTCATCCGTAACAAGCTGCGAGGTAAACATCCAATAGCTCATAGTCCCTCAATTTACCCCCCTGTATGTAAAGAATAGTGGATTTCACCGACTCTGAACCATCAAATGATGACTACAAGCAATGGTTCAAATCTGTCGAAGTCCACGGGGTGGATATAAGGGGCGATTCTAGGGAGTGATCAGCACCCTAACTAGCAGAGTTTCATGGAACACCCTGCCATGCAAAGAGGGCGATAATTACACTGGCACGGCCACGGCAACGCGCGTACTCCTACAGTTTTCTGCCATTACTAAACAAGCAATCAAGTATGCTATGAAACGCCTTGGGTGAATTGTATTATTTTCAACACAAGAGAGCGAGAGAGAGAGAGAAGGATTTAGAGGATTACAGTATATCTAACTATCACAAGACCTCATATCTCCTCAGTTAACAAAGTTTGTCAGTTTCTAGAATCCCAAAAGGCATTCGATCATTAGATAACACTGAAAAGGATACATACTCTTGTGACCTCGAGTTCACAGGTTCAGTTGGATTGTAGATTTAAAAGTTCACTTTCAATGCTACCGTGCTGCATCTAACCAACTTGTTACAAATAAGTTTTTTTTATTGGTGTAGGATTGTTTATTTGCTGCAACAATACTTCTCCTTTGTTGCAATTTATTTTGTTCCCGTTGGTTTTCCCTTGTTGCAACAAGATATTTTTATTGGGCGGTGTTTCCATGTTTTTTTTCTCAAAATACTAGCTGTACAAATTTTAAAATAAACAAAAAGGTAAGTAATCACCATCAATCCTCTTATTTTTATTTCAACAGTTCTCTGTATTGTTGCAGCAACCGTTCTAATTCATTTCATTGTTTTTGTTGTGTGGTTATGTTGATTCATTGCACAAGAGTGCTTTATTTGTTGCAATAGTTAATGCTGATTGTTGCACGCAAGATCTTATATGCTACATCGTAAGAGAGACATTTTGTTGCTGCTATGTTTTTTTTATTGTACCTAAATATTTTATTGTTGCAATAGTTTATTATTTTGTTGCAACTTTTTATTGTATGGGATTTGCCGTGATCGGAGAGCTTTCTGTTGTAACGCACCAATGATCCGAGATTATTCCGCTTGGTTTTTCTTTTTTTGTTACATAGATACGATGGTTCGTGAGATGAACTCTTAGGCTCTGTTTGGAAGCATAATTTTTTAAAACTATGGGCTGTTTGGAAGTTAATGTATTTTCATAGCTTTACAAGCAATCCATGGTATTTTTATCTATAAGGTGTTTAGTTACCATACAAAAACTCGTATTAAAATCTATGGTTAAGTAGATATTATGGTATTTTGGAGTATTTGAAACTCCACTCCAACCTAAAGTTTTCATGATTTTGGCTAGCTTGTCTATTTCCACTCAAATACCATAGTTTGTGATGTTGCATCTAAACAATTTGGTAGTTCAAGACTTTGGGTTGAAGTGGAGTTTCAAACTCCAAAAATACCATGGTATCTATCAAACCATAGTTTTTAATATAGAGTTTTTAGCATAGAAACAAACACCTATGATATTAAATACCGTAATATTACCTTAAAAACTATAAAATACATCGCTTTCAAAACAGCGTAATTATAAGACTTCTACGGAACATGTCAGGTCAGGAAACCCGTCACGTGGCGACTTCCCACCCATGGGTCTAGCGTACGGTCCTTAGTTTTTTGTGGGCCCCAATCGCTATACTCCGACGTGGCAGGTCCCAAGCCACGTACGGTCTTGCCCTTTCCAGCGGCAGCAGGGTGTAGGTCCGGGAAGAAGAATCACTTGCTTGATCATCACTGGTTTACGTGGCCGGAGGCCACCCGGACGCCACTATCATCAATCAGTACTGCTACGATAAATAGCATACGCAAGCGGCGGAAACATGAAAACTAAATGGAAAATCAGAGCTTATCATGGCAGCATGTCTGAGCATGTAGATCACTGCTACTTCTCTTAGAATGCAAAATTGTGCTCTCTGGGTCCAATCCGGTCTTGTCTATCCCTCTTGTATGAGTGTATCAAAAGAACAACATTGAATGGAATATCTAGTGTTTCGATTAGGGATGAAAACGGATAGTAATTCTGGATATCAATTTTTTGTGCTTTTGTTTTCAAATTTAAACAAATAGGATATAATTTTCTATCCTCAATTCATATTCTTGTTTGTGGTGTTGAGCTTATTCAAATTCATAAAAAATGAACCTCAAATTCATTATATATTTATTTAAATGATAGAAACAAAATTCGGATATCAATCGGATACGGATTCGGATATTTTTTCACCTTTTTATTTATGGGAAGCAAATAATGCGTAATTTTTTTTATCTAATTTTATAATCTTATTTTTTATAATGAGCTTGCTAAAGTGTTAAAAAATGAAAATCAAAATCGTTATATATCTATTTAAAAATGTCGAATTTGTTCAGAAATTTGGATATCCGTTTTCATCCCTAGTTTCGATATATCCATCCGATGGATCAAGACTCTGCCTCTGAGAGCTTTGCTTAGCAGTGCTAGGCTGCTAGCTAGCTATGTCGTCTGTATCTAGTGTATTGAGCCTAGCTTGAGGAGACTGCTCTGTCTCTGCGCTGCGCATGCCCCCTTCTCCCTTCTTTGCTGTCCATGCAAGCTGCCTCCGGCTCCAACGCCGCCATCTCTGCTTCCATGGAGAGGACCAGCCAGTGGTACGTATATGTGTGTTGAGTATGCGATGCTGAATTGCTCCTGCAATTGTGACTAGTCTTTGCTTGTGGAATCGTTTCATCGAATGGGATTCGATCGATGCAGGGGGTCGTCTCAGGACATCCCTGCCGACCTTGTCATCCGGATCGCCGACGCCGTCTTCCCTCTCCATAAGGTACGTACGGTCACTCCTCTTTCACTTAATTTCCATCTTCCTTCTTCAGTATATGTGTTCAAACTAGAGAAAAGAACGCTCTGATTTCACTGCTTCTTCTGAAACAACGCAGATTTCATAGAGGTATACGACATCATCTATGAGTACCTACATTTTTCGTTAAAACATTCAGTCAGTCATCACTTTCCTTTCTTTCTTTTTCCTACGACGATCAAACCAACGATCAATTTATTTTTTCCGATGACTCAAATCAATGATCGCAACATCTTCGAACTCTGCTTTGATCTCCGTTTTTTCTTTCGAAAAAGAAAAGATTTCTGCTCTGCTTTGATCAAAGTTTCATGTGGACAAGCTTGCTTCTCTTGTGCTGCATGGCAATTGGCAGGCGGTGATGGTGCCCAAGTGCGGCTACATCCGCAAGGCCGTCGCCGCGGTGGGCGCGGACCCGACGCCCACCGTCGACCTCGACCTCTCCGCTCTGCCGGGCGGCGCCGACGCCTTCGAGAAGGCGGCCCGCTACTGCTACGGCGCTAACTTCGAGATTTCCGAGCGCAACGCCGCCGCGCTCCGCTGTGCCGCAGCTTTCCTCGACATGCAACCCGTGGACGGCGGCCTTGCGAGCCGTGTGGAGGAGTTCCTCGCGCAGGCTGGGCTCCGCACGCTGCCCAGCGCCGTCGCCGTGCTGAGCTCCTGCGAGGACCTTCTCCCGGTTGCCGAGGAGCTCGGTATCGTGCAGCGCTCCAGCGATGCCATCGCTCTCGAGATCTGCAACGAGGTGCTTTTTCCGACGAGATCGCCGCCGGATTGGTGGACGGCGGAGCTCGCGGCCCTCTCGCCGGCGTCCTTTCACAAGGTCGTCACGGCTCTGCGCTGCCACCACGCCGACCCGGAGGTGCTTGTCACCGCGGCCACCGCCTACGCTGAGCTCTTGCTGGCTAAAGTCCTCGCTGACGGCCAAGCCGATCCCAGCGTGCACCGCGCGCTTCTCGAGTCCGTCGTCGCCGTGCTCCCTTCTACAGACGACGCAACCCTCCCCCCGGCCTTTCTCTGCCGCCTCCTCCACGTCGCCATCACCATGGAAGCCTCCTCCAAGGCATGCCGCGACCTGGAGCTCCGAGTGGCGTCCGTGCTTGACCAGGCCACCGCGGGCGACCTGCTAAGAATAGCGCTCGACGGCGCCGGGGATCGCGTCAGAAACATCGACACTGTCCGGCGCATCATCGCCGGTTTCGTGGAGCAGGAGGCATCAGCCGGCAGTGCAAACGGCCGGAGCCGGAGGGCGTCGCTGTCAGGAGGAGCGCTCGGTGCGGGGGCGATGGAGAAGGTGGCGAAGACCGTGGACGAACTCGCGGCGGAGATAGCGACGGAGGAGGCGCTGCCGATCTCCAAGTTCGTGGGCGTCGCCGGCGCCGTGCCCAAGGACGCGCGCGTGACCCACGACTGCCTGTACAGCGCCGTGGACAGCTACCTGAAGGCGCACCCGGCGCTGGACGAGATCGAGCGGGAGAAGGTGTGCAGCGTGATGGACCCGCTCAAGCTGTCCTACCAGGCTCGCCTCCACGCCTCCCAGAACAAGCGCCTCCCGCTCCAGGCCGTGCTCAGCGCGCTCTACTACGACCAGCTCAAGCTCCGCAGCGCCGACGCCGACGCCGGGTGGGACACGCGGTCGGCCGCCTTCTCGGCCAGCATGCAGGCCAAAGCCGACGCGTCTCTGGCTAGGGAGAACGAGGCGTTGCGGTCGGAGCTGGCCCGGATGCGGGCGTACGTGTCGGGCATGCAGATGCAGCACAGCAAGGGGAGCGGCTCGAGGACGGCGACGGCGACGAAGAAGGCGAGCTTCTTGTCGTCGGTGTCGCGGACGCTGACCCGGCTGAACCCGTTCAAGGCCGGGTGGTCCAAGGACACGTCGAGCATCGCCGACGTGCGTGTGTCCAAGCCCAAGAGGAGGAGGTTCTCTCTTGGTTAATTAATTACAGATCATGCTTGTAACTCAATTTCTTTCATATAATGGTGTGTAGGGTTATTTAAGATGATTGGTTGCTTCTAGTTTTATAATACTTGGTTTTTTGAGGGGTTTTTTTTTTTCTATTGAAAATTGTATGTAGGGATGGTGTTTACTGGATCTACATAAATATCATCAACCGGTAATATTTAAGGTATCTCTACTGTTTGGAGATTTCAGGATCAGTTTCACAAGAATCTGAAACTTGTAGGCTAAAATAAAGTGAATTAAGTTTATATTTTGGTCTAAAATGTAAACAAGATGATCTATCTAAACACTATTAATGTACTTCACTGACTTGACTTACGAATTTGGTGAAGCTAAAATTACTTCACCAGATTCACGAATCTGGAGAAACTAACTGTTTGGTAGAGATCCGATTCACAGAGAAACGTTTGATTCGGATTCTCCCGAGAAACGTTTCGAGGAGAAATAGAATCACTTCTCAAACCGTTTGGTGGTCATCTGATTCCAGCTTGAAAAGAGAGAATATGGTAGAATAGACCATTGTACTCTTGGATATATGATGCTTTTTTTTAATAATAACAATGGGAAATAAGAGTATGGAAAAATAATAACCAGGCAGGAGGCTGCTTGCTGGGGGAGGTGCCCTAGGCTGGGCGTTGAGGCGAGAGAGACAGGAGGCTGGGCGAGGGAGACTGGTTGTTGGAGAAGAGGGAGGCCAAGCTGAAGACGATGAGTATGGCGGCCTCGTAACGTGGCTTTGGGAGAGGAAGGTGTGGGCGTGGGGACTTGGGAGAGGATAAGGCCAATGGCAACTCTTGTAATTTTCGGCAAACACAATGACCTCGTATGGGATCGTGGCGAGGAGAATCATCTTGAAACCACCTTTTAGCCGTTTCTTGCGGCCGAGCCTGAGCAAAGCGATTCGAAGAAGAACGTTTAACGCATGCCCTTTGGCACCGTTCCGACTGATACTGGTGAGAATCGGAACGGATTCACGCTGCCAAACGGACCCTAAATCTCTGCCAAACACACCCTTAGTTTTACGGGCAATAAAATCTCCATGATAATCTAAAAAAACAAAAAAAATCTAGCCTCGCATTAATATAAAGAAAAAGAGAAATAGGGCCAGCTTATAACAGTTAAGATTATATATGTAGATCATAGGTAGTAGAATTGTATACCTAAGATAACTGTATTGTAATATCTAGCTGTGCAATTACATAAGTAAATCTGCTAGTTATATAGAACGAAAGGATGGCATTGAGTTGTAACGCTTGGTTTTGCTTCCCCATTAGCACCAGTTATGACTTATGAAACGACTCTTACTGGCACATGGAACTTTACTGAATTTCACATTAACTTTAGACGAACAGATTCAAAAATTGTAGAATTCTTTTGGAGGTCCTGCGCGCGCTCCGAACGACGAAGGCTTTTAAGTTTCATTTACATGGGATCAAACATTGAATTTAACCTAGGTTAGCGCAGGTGGCTGGCAGACATGCACGGTCTTCTTTCAAAGGAAGCTGTATAATATGCTCTTGACGCCATTGATGATGGTCTTCTTGCTATGGACACTGCGAACGAGCGTACGTGACAAGAACGTACGAGCCAAGGATGTCCAGAATCGATCGAGGGAGCCAATCCAATCCGATGCCCTACCTACCTCGATCCCTCCTTAAATCCCATGGCAAACTGCTCATGATCCGCACAAGCATTACTTTCAAAAATGATCGAGATGGTGAACATTTCTGTATATATGGATGGAGATCACACGCTTTCGATGCAGGCAAGAGCGAGTTTCAAGCGCTTGAGCCAGACGTTGGGCGTTTGTTGTGGAGCGAGGTGACCTGGCGTTGTTCATCGGGCAAGAGTACGTGTGCTCCAGAGCCACGATCTGTCGGGAGGCTATATCGATCTTTTCGATAAGGTAAGTAATCACCATTATTTATTTTTTATTTGTAATTTAATATTTATGTAACTTTTAAATAGTGATGTATAGAACCACCTCTGTTAGGCTGATCTGTTACGAAAGAAAACAACATTTTGCGGTGTATATGACATGAGAGACAGGATGGCGTATTTGCCCTTGCCAACAGTGCGTATCATGGGAGAGCCGGGAGGTCCCAGCTGAAGTTGAGCATAATTCTCACGCTCTGTATTGAATCATGTGTATGTACAAATATAGAGTTACAAAGGGAAGAGAGCGACAGATGTGCGCGTGGTGTCGCAACAGACTAATTAACAGCATGTAGTTGCATGCATGCACATGAGAAGCGGTCATGTTCTTGTGTGATCCGGAAGTGTAGGGAGCGCATGGCTGTGATGGAGGTGATCCCATGGAGTCAACGGTTGAAGCGTTCCAACTGCCCCTACAGCCGCGACATTGGCAGGCCGGACGTTGAGACTGGGTCCGGAAATCTTGAAACACGGTAGTGAGGAGTCCATTTGTGAGGAAGCCTGCAAATTGTGAGGAAGAAGGGACATGAAGTACGCGAATTTCTCCCAAGACTACGCGCTCCTGCACAGAGTGGAGGTCAATTTCTACATGCTTGGTCTTTTGGTGCTGTACCGGGTTGCTAGACAAATATATGGCGGAGATGTTGTCACAATAGACAAGAGTAGCTCGTGCCAGTAGGCGGTTTAGTTCAGTAAGGGGTTGACGAAGCCAACAGTACTCGACCACGGAGTTTGCCACCGCGCAATATTCAACCTTGGCACTTGATCGTGAAAACAGTGTGCGCCTTTTAGAGGACCAAGAGATGAGATTATCGTCGAGAAATACACAGAAACCGGAGATAGATTTATGGGTGTTCGAACAACCTGCCCAATCAGCGTCTTAATATGCCACAAAATCATGTGAGGAGTACTTGTACATGCTAAGGCTGAGATGGGAAGTTCCTTTGACATAACGGAGAATGCGTTTCACAAGGTTACAATGTGGCTCCTTGAGATCATGCATACAGAGGCAAATCTACTGGATGGCATAAAGAGGCAAATCTGTTGGACGGCCCAATCAGCGTCTGAATATTCCATCTTCATTTACTAATTTCCATAGCCATTTCCCTATCAAAACAATATTCATAATATCCAGATCTAGGACACCCAAACTCCCTTGGTCTTTTGGCACACAAACTGATTGCCAATTGACTAAATGGTACTTCATGATACCTTGGTCAGTTTGCCAAAATAGTCTGACTTTAAAGAAATCCATCATTTTCCTTACTCCTTTGGTAATTTGTAAAAGGAAAGCATATAAAGCATATAAAGTGGGCGTTACTCAAACAAGAATTAACAAGGATCAATCTACCCCCAATTGATAAGAGTTTCCCTTATCAACATTTTAATTTGCACTCCGTCTTATTCTTTATATTCTTCCAATGATTATTTTGTTAGTCTAGTTCTACTAACAGGTATACCCAAATAAACCATTTTTGCACGTGAGGATTCGACTATAGTTCATGCGCTCCTTGGACATTTTCTTTCTTAAACAAACCCTGTTTGGGAGAGAAAACCGGCTTTGGCTTCAAAAAAGCTGGAAGCCCCCTAAATGCCATAGCTTCGCACAGCTTAACAACTAAGCTACAGTGGAAGCTAGTGGGGACATGCTTCTTGAGCTTTTGCAGAATGGACTTTGTACGTTTGCCTTTGCAAGTTGGTGGAAATTACCCACCACTATCAGCGTTTGCCTCTTCAATTTTTGCCATTCTAAACATTGTAATACAATCTTTGCCACTCAAAACAATTACCACTTCCATATTTGCCATTTTACCTCACTAATCTCATTTTCTCTTTTTCTAAATTAGTTTAGGTACTGGAAATGACGATTGTACCCTCGCTTCTGTAGGTGTTGTGCCAATCAAATTATTGCATGAGATTTTCCCCTCCAACTTCCAATTCCAAGTAGTATCTAGCAGCCGTTGACCGATAGACCTGAAATTACTACACGATAATTTTTTCCAAAATTTTGTGAAATTTGTGCATTCCAATCTGCCCTGCGGCTGCCCAGCATATATGCTTGTCACTTTCCTTTGTCGGCGACTCAAGAAACCGTTGCAGGAATCATCTCTAGCTGCTACAGCTGCTAGATACTACTTGGAATTGGAAGTTGGAGGGGAAAATCTCATGCAATAATTTGATTGGCACAACACCTACAGAAGCGATAGTACAATCGTCATCTACAGAAGCAAGGGTACAATTGTCATTTCCAGTACCTAAACTAATTTAGAAAAAGAGAAAATGAGATTAGTGAGGTAAAATGGCAAATATGGAAGTGGTAATTGTTTTGAGTGGCAAAGATTGTATTACAATGTTTAGAGTGGCAAAAATTGAAGAGGCAAAGTTTGGAGTGGCAAAGATTGCATTTTCTCGCGAATAAATGGGTTCTAACGAAGGAAACTCTAGTCCACTCCTCCCTAAACTTTAGGGTTAACAACATCGATTTGGAGAAAATCATTTGAAATTCAAAAATAAAAAAATTGGAAATACTGAGCTGAAAATTGGTCAAGAATCACAAAAAAACCGAGAGTTTCAAAATCAAAATTTTTGAAAAGAAAAAAAAATTGACTGTTTTCATGGAAAATCGACAGACTAGTTGAACTTTTTTGGTAGTCATTTTTTGAACGATTTTCATTTATTTTCTTAAAAAATTGAGCGATTTTTACCGATTTTCGACAGGTTTACGGCGCATAAATTTTTCTGAATTGGACCGGTTTACCAAACGATTTTAAAAACCGAGCCGCGTCGATATAGGTGAAAATCGCAATTTTCCAGTGATTTTCATCGATTTTGCAAACCCTGCCTCCCTTATCTAGCGCATGTTGGCGCCTGTTGGCCTAGTCGACTAGACGCGAATGAGCCGAGATTCGAATTAAGGGGCCACGTGGATCAATAAAAATTATCATAGCACTAGGGGTGGAAAGCGAGGCGGTTGAACTTTTTAGAGCTTTCTTAAACCTTCGATTTATTCTTATTTATTATAGTCTCTTGTATTGTTTGAGACCCAACTTGAGCCGAGCTTACTTGAGCCTAATAAGAGGAGGCCGAGAAATTGATCCCGGTTCCAAATCAACTAATTTTTTATTTTAAAAGAAAAAATGAATGTAATCGAGCAATTTTGAAGAAGCTTGAGCCAAAACCATTGACAAGAGCTTTTTTTCTAGCCCTACATAGCACCTATTAGAAAATATCATTGCAATATCGATGCATTTAAATTTAAATATAGCATAACCACATGTCCACATAAGTAAAATATGGCGTATTTTTTAGAATAAGAAACTTACATCCCTATTAACTTAATTTAGTTCTACAAGTACCAGAAGATGATACAAGTCAATAAGTTCATCTGAACTAATTTTCGACGCTAGTTTTTTTTTCAATGTAAACTATCATGTAATGTCAAAAAGTCATCTCTCTATTTTATTTCAAATCACGGGTCTTAACGAGGTTTCATAGTGAAAATGCTCGCTCTGTGGTTCTTTGTTGACTTGGAAGAGTTATGAACAATTGTATGACCTTTCAACCATTGAATAATGGAAAGCTTTACTGTTTTATATAATCCATTTGTTAAATTACCAAGAGATATCAAGCATTGCATATTTGCATACATCAAGTTGAGAAAGTAGAAAGCTTTACATGTTTTATATGGTCTGCTAACTTGCATGCATCAAGTTAAAAGTGTGGTAATTGACTCTCTAATTGAGCTCGTTGAACTTATTTCTTGTTTAGCGTTTACTAATCTGAGCCTTTATTCTTGTTTATTAGCGCTAGCTAATTATTAATTACTAATTACTAAATTTTATTTTTCGTTGGGGGCAGGCCCTGCCATTATCTCTCTCCGCCCTAGCCCTCCACTAGACACCGCCTATTGCCGATCCCATTGCCATGTCTCACCTCCGCTGGCCCTACCTCCGCCTCCGTATTCCCAACAGGGTTGGCCCCTACACCTCGCCTCTGGCCAGTTGCGGTTGTCGCCATCCATCCCTATGCCCCTATCCTGCCTTAGAGGGCACAGCTGCCACTTCCCTCCAGTCAATGTCATCGCCTCCCGGCCACCTACCTCTGGTCCTGGTCGCTGCCACCACCGCTCTCTCTATCGACCAGCTCGTTGTCCCCTCTGACCTCGGCTTCGAGCTCGTCACCCTCTCCGAGCTCACCACCTCAATCTTCCTTCCTTTTTTTTTACAGATTTTAATGAACACAAATGTAGTTTTTGGTTGTAAAATTTCAGATTTGGTTGATTCATGCACGTAGATTCGGATTTCAGAACTGGATTCAAATTGGTTGAAATCTAGAGTTTTGTTCGGACACTAATGAAGACAAATGTTTGACTTTTATTATTAGTTTGGACACAAATCAACACAAATCATTGCGTTTGAATTTGCACATGAATTTTTCTTTGTTTATCTATATGATTTGCACATGAATTGCTGAATCAACACATAAACATGATAAATTTGTACAAAAGATTGGCGGTGATTAGCATAAGACATGATAAGAATGGAAGAATACCTAAAAGATAGTTCCACACTTGTCTAAAATCCATTTGACATCGTGTCTAATATGCTTAATTTAATTAAGCGTTTAGTTAGTACTCATTCCATCCTGTAGTATAGTTGTCGTCCCACAATATGAGTACATTTGTGGAGATCAAATGTACAGTTACTACAATATTTCTATCATATAATCCTCCTTTAATGTTAAAAAAATGATAAGTAATTGTACTATGTCATTTGATAGGGGCATATATTTGTAATGGCATTAATTATTTCTTAGATTTAGTACTTTCTTAGACTGTGTGCATGGTAGGCTATTGACTTATATTGTGGGATGGAGGGCGTAGTTTGTAAGATTAATTTATTTAAGCCCAAGTGAAATTAAAAAGGAAAGTTATGCAATGCAATGCTGTAATTAGCTAAATGCATTAATGTTACAAAATCATTGCGTGAATTAGCTTAATTCTCACTAAACATTAAACAAGTATCATTTGTCTTAGAGCCATTTCAGGTATTTCATAACTCATAACAACCATTTGCCCCAATGAAAAATCAGAATGCTAAACAACCTCTTAAGAAAAGCTAAAACCATTGGGCACAGCTACCTTTTAGCCAGAAAACAAAAAAAACCATATTATAGCAAAAGCTACGGCTCTTCAAATAGGACCTAATGCATGCTAAGTTTGTGTACTACACTAGGATACATGTATACACCAATTATAAGGTATAATGCCGTTATTTAAGTCACATATTATACTAAGGCTTTATTTGGAAGGCTTTAAGCCAGCAAGCTCTCCAAACATCTCAGCTTTTAAGCGGATTTTGACATAACCTAGAAGTTATATATAACTAACAAAAGTCAAAAGCTAAAAGTTGGGTCAGACCAGTTTTTGTAATTTATTGCTAAGAAAAATGAGTTATTTGTCAAACGATCTCTTATAAAAAACTATAGTCGCTTTTCAATTCAAAAAAATAAAAATAGTTTTTCAAAAAAACTACAGCTTCGATCCTAAGTTTACGTGCTACGCTAGATATGTCGATATGCCAATTATAAGGTATAATGTCGTTATTTAAGTCACACGTAGCGGTGAAAAATGCCACCGCCAATTGGCCTAAAATAAACTAGCAATAATAGCGCTACTGTTCTACCGCTTTTGTAGAGTTGGCGTAAAAACACTTTTTCCGTAAAAACGCTTTTGTGTGGCGAAAACATTTTTTCCCAGAAAACCGGATCGGCAAATCGATAAATTGCTATAAACCTTCGACGAATCTGTGTTTTTTTGTGGCGTAAAATATTTTTTCAAAAAGCGTATTTTTGGGTGGCGAAATTTTTTTTTCGAAAAACTAAGTCGATGAGGACACGTTAGCGAATCTAGCGCTTCACCGCCGCTTTGTAGAGTGGCGAAAACATTTTTCCGAGGAAAACGTGTTTTTTGGCTAGGCGAAACATTTTTCCGTAAAAGCGGACGACAAATCGATAAGTCGGTATAAACCTTCGATGAATCAGATTTTTTGTGGCGAAAACATTTTTTCGAAAACGTGTTTTTTGTGTCGAAAACATTTTTTTAGGTAAAACGGATCTAAGAAATCGATAAGTCGCTAAACGTGTTTTTTCTTGGTGGTGAAAAATTTTTTCAGAAAAGCGTGGTTTTACTTTTTTCGGAAAAACATTTTTTTTTGCAAGAAAACATTTTTTCCTAAGAAAACGGATCGACAAATCAATAAGTTCGCTATAAATCTGCGATTTAATCATGTTTTTGTTGGCAAAAACATTTTTCGGAAATGTGTTTTTTGTGGAAATTTTTTGTGTCGAAAACATTTTTTTCGTAAAACGAATCAACAAATCGATAAAGTTGCTAAAACGTGTTTTTCTATGCAAAACTTTTTTTCCTAAAAGCGTGGTTTTACCTTTTTTCGGAAAAACATTTTTGTTTGCTGAGAAAACATTTTTTCCAGTAAAACGGATCGCAAATCAATAAGTTCGCTATAAACTCATGACGAATCATGTTTTTTGTTGGTAAAAACATTTTTCTGGAAATGTGTTTTTTGTGGCGAAAATATTTTTGGGAAAAAGCGAGCGAATCGTATTTTTTGTAGTGAAAAAAAATTTTTCGGGAAAAATGGAGAAAGGACCTGAACGTAAGAACCAGGGACATATTTGTTAATTTTTTGGACCTATTCGCTATCTTGAAAAATTAGAAAAGGGCTTATTCGTGATTTGTAATTAATAGGAGGTTTTTCCGTAAAATATCGCCAGGAGGACCCAAACGAAAAAAAAAAAATATATTTTGTCTCACAAAAATTACGGAAGGACCTATTGTAAATCGGAAGGACCTATCCGTAATTTTGGAAAAGCGGAGGATTTTTTTCGCAAAATCGGCAAGAGGACAGGTGGCCCTCCTGCCCTCTTGTCAATTCCTAGCGCTTTAAAGGGGGTACCTATTAGTAAGCAGATAACAAGTTACCATAAGCATTTGTAAAAAATTCACAGAACAAAAGTTAAAAATATTTTCACCCTCCCAACTAGCCGTGCCACGCCGGCCATCATAAACGAGGAATTCAGACGTACATAAAGGATGTATTTAGTAGAGTTCTAACTCTACCAAATATTCCTAACTTCATTAGATTCGTAGAACTGGAGCTATAAGTACATTAAGGACATCCACAATAGTTAAAGATAATTGCTCTCTATAGTAAGATCTATGTCATCTATATACCATGCTATAGTAAACCTTTGCAATGGTGAATCTATATAGATGTCTATAGCTATTTTAATTAATAGTGCTCTCTCTTTCTTCATTTAATTAATAGACAATCTACATGTTTCATAGATAGCAAGATTCTCTCTTCATTTAATTGCTTGCACATATGATAGATGATGATATGAACTTTTTATAGATAAATGACTAGACACCATCATGGATGCCCTAAGAATATTTAGATGAATCATCTTGTTTATATTTTAGATAAAAATATAAACTTAATTTATTTTATTTTAATCTATAAGCTTTAGATCTAAAAAAAAAGCTAAGATGTGAAGCTTTACTAAACAAGCCTAAAATTCAAAAAGAGAAGAAGCGAAGAAATTCGAAACGGGAACTGAAAGCCGCCTGCTCACTCCCGTCTCGCCGTGGTCCCCTCATTCGCGGTCACACTCCAAGCTCCCGCCGCCGCCGGCGCCAGAGACGATGCCTCGCAAGGCCTCGTCCTCCTCAGGTACGTGCCCCGACCCCTCCGCGCCTCGCAGTTCCCCAAGCGAGCCCCCTTTACCGCACTGACTCCGCCCCCTCGAAAACCCTAACTCCCTCCCAGATGCGCGGCTCAAGTGGCGGAAGCGGAAGCGCACCCTGAACCCCTCCCCCTCGAAGCATTCCGCTGCGGCTGACTACTCCGACGACTCCGACTCCGCCGCGGCCGCCGCCGCCGCCGCGAACGATGACGACGACGCGCTCCACGCCTCTGCCAACGGGGGCGAAACCCTAGCTGCCGGCGGCGGCGGTGAAGACGACCCCATACTCGATCTCCGCGAGGCGGAGGTGCTCTCGTCGGTCGAGCCCATCTCCGCCTTCCCCGCTGCTACCCGCCGCGCCGTCGGCCGTCTCCATCCCTCGATACTCGCCATTGTCGCGGCTGAACGCTCCGTGGCTGGTGCCAGCTGCGCCGCTGCTACCCCCACCCCTGTGCTAGAGAACATCTCGCACGGGCAGCTACAGGTGCTATCGGCCATGCTCCCCGACCACCCGTCCCTGTCCAACGACCCTGACAAGCCGTTCTCATATGTATGCACCACGCCTTCACTTATGGAGGGCCGTGGCGTCCCCAAGCAGTTCCATGGCAAATTACTTGCCGTGCCCAGGCACGCAGGTTTGTTCTTTGCACCAAAAATGCTTACTAATGAGGTATATTGGTAGAGTAAAATGTTAATTTAAATTTGCTGGGGATGTGGGTTGATCTGTAATTTGTAGATTGGTTCTCGCCGACGACAGTGCACAGGTTGGAGAGGCAGGTAGTGCCGCATTTCTTCTCCGGGAAGTCCCCAGGGCACACACCAGAGAAGTACATATTGTTGAGGAATAAGGTGATTGTGAAGTATTTGGAACGCCCTGCGAAGAGACTTGCATTTGCTGAGTGCCAGGGTCTTGTCACGAGCACGGTTGAATTGTATGACCTGAGTAGGATAGTTAGGTTCTTGGACACTTGGGGGATCATTAATTACCTTGCGGCTGGGTCTCTGCACCGGGGTCTGAGGATGGCAGCATCGCTAATCAGGGAGGAGCCAACAGGGGAACTGCAGCTGCTGTCTGCGCCATTGAAAACAATTGATGGTTTGATTTTGTTTGATCGGCCAAAATGCAGTGTCCGGGCAGAGGATATTGCTTCTGTGGCATCAACTTCATCTGCTCCGGAGGTGGCAAATGGTGATGTTGGTTTTGCAGATTTGGATGAAAAGATTTGGGAGCGGTTGTCAGAGAATTTTTGTAGTTACTGCTCACAACCTTTGCCCAGCTTGCACTACGAGTCACAAAAGGAGGTGGGTATCATTATAACTGATATGCAGATATTTTTTCATTCTTCATATTTGGGGGATCCTTTAACCACATCTTTAGGATTGTTGATTATGCAATGTTCTTCACATTTGCACTCCATCATTTCCGTTTTTAGAATGATACTATATTATTGATTATGTTGCATTCAAAATTTAGCATTGGTTTACCACATGACTGACCATGTGAGAAGGAACTGGGTGGTATGCTATGTTTGTGAAGTTGCTCAATTCTTGCTATGGCCCAATTGTGACTATTGCCGAAAGGTTAAAGTCAAATGCCAATTATCACACAATCTCTTCAATGTTATAATCAAACGGCAATTACAATCCATTCCCTATGGTGAGATAGTTGTCCTGATGTGCCATTTGGCCGAGGAATTTTCAAGGGGAAAAGGATTGGATCTTATGCTTCATAGTATGCTATACTGCTATGAATTTGTAATGCTTTTTTGTGCATAGCAATGATATTTCAACTTTAAGTTCATTTGCAATTTCAAGTACCAAAAGATTATATAATTGACGTGATGATTTGGTTAGAAATGTGTTGTTGTGATACCACATTGTGACCTATTGCTCATATGCAAATTACAATGAAAATGGTTTGTAATGTGACAATTATTAAGTTCATTTTGGTTCAGTATAAATTGTATGTTGATATCTAAATATGAATTGCCCTAGGATGAAAATTAAGTAGCTAACATTTCAATTGTTAAACATACATGAAAAGTTCTATACTTCTATTTGTCCCTATTTTTGGTCGTTTGGGATCTGCCAATGATTTTTTGCTACTACAAAATATGCACCTCCCTTTCCTGCCAAAATTTTGCTATTGTCATGAGTCAGTAGTTAAGAAAAATGAAGTACCTTCAAATAATCAAAAAGTGACATGTAAATGGTTTACAATAATGTTGTACTGTAGCATTGCAGTAGCTGTTGAAAAATGACCAATATGTTATTCACTATAACATTTTTATGCTATGGTATGTTGTGGTGCTACTGCTACTTATGCTACTAAGGAAAAATTGCGAACTTGCATAGTTCAAATAAAATGGTGTAGTTCATTCATTGCAACATGTTATGATTCATTAACCAAAAAAAAAAAAAATCAGAAGCGTATAACATGGTTCTGTTCAAAGAGCAATGGGGAGGGTAGGTAACATTGCAACCCACATGTCACTCTTTTGCATGGTACGTGCAGGCCTGTAGTCAACATCCTTAGCTTGTGTTATTAGTTATGTGCACTAGCTCTCAATAGCCCATGCATCCATATATTGTCTATCTCACTTGTTGCTATTCATTGCCTGCCCCTAGCAACTCCACTGGCCATCCCAAATAATCATGCTAAACTCCTTTGCTTTACTTCGAGCAATAAGATATACCAGAAGCCCAGTTGTAAAAGTTAAAATAATGATTGTTTTGGATGTGCTGATAAATGATGGAGCCCTTAAGCATTGACTCTTGTTTGTTTGAAAACTAGTCATGTGCCCGTGCGTTGCAACGAAAACTCAATTTGTGACAAAAATTTATTTGCAAAAAGCACTAACCTTGTCTGAATAATACTGTTCAATTTGAATGTACAATGGTTGAAACTCAATTTGTGATAAAAAGTTTATTTGCAAAAAACACTAACAGTGGCAAAGGTGGTTAATTAAAGAGCAGTGGCAAAGGTGGGTAATTAAAGAGCAGTGGCAAAGGTGGGTAATTTTGATAAAGTGACGTGGGAAGAAACTCTTGCTTTATATAGTAGAGATTGAGATGTAACACAGCGCTAAGTTTGCATGGGTTGTAGTTGGTGTGGAGCTCGGAACCTGGTAGCCATCCCGCTAGCAAGCCATTTAGGGTTATGGCTACGTTTACAGATTTGAAGAGGAGTTTCATGACCTGTTAAACAGAGACTAAGCATGCACCAGGACTTATTGGATTAATCTGTTGATTGTGCTGTGAATAAGTTTACAATTTTCAAGCATATGCATCAATAGTATCTGAGCAGCAGAGTGTATATCACCAATACACAGTTTATTGGTGATAATGTCATAATTTTTGTTCGACCATGTTGATATACATATATTCATATTACTTTTTATGCCTTTGTGTGTGTGTGTCTATATATATATATACATACTTATGGCAGAATGTCAATTTGTACGAATTGCTAAGACCCTTCTAACCCTCCTCACTCTACCCTTCATTATTCTAAGATGCTCCTCTTCTCAATCACCCGTTTGATTGTTGTTAACAAGTGATGTGACTTATTTGAGTATTTTAATTTCAATGCACTCCTTATGTGCTAAGCCCTTTAACAATAATTTACCGCTGCAAGATATGAGCTTTCCGTTTCGGCGTCGCGCCAACTCCTCGTTTTAAGAAGCCGAGAATATATTGATTTACGGATTGCACTTATGAGTTCCTTCCTGCCTTTAGCCTGGTCAGGTGGATGTTCATGAATATGTAGCATCATAGCAATTTTATTCTGCTTTCTGTTGTAAACTCACTCTCTTTTTGAAAGAAGCTTGTAAAGATGCTAACAAGCTGACTGATTGAGCAGGCAGACATTGCTCTTTGCTCGGATTGCTTCCACGATGCAAGATTTATTACTGGGCACTCAAGCTTAGATTTTCAGAGAGTGGATGGGAAGAAAGATGGATCAGACAATGAGGGAGACAGCTGGACTGATCAGGAAACTTTGCTGTTGTTGGAGGGCGTAGAGAAGTACAATGATAACTGGAATGATATTGCAGAGCATGTCGGAACAAAGTCAAAGGCACAATGTATTCACCATTTTATTCGTCTTCCAGTGGAAGATGGTTTGTTAGAGAGCATTGAAGTACCAGAAGCTTCTGTTTCATCTAGAGTGCAAAGCAATGGGTTTTCGCATTCAAATTCCAATGGCAATACTCTAGGTGTCTTAACTATTTGCTCTATGAAACTTCTCATTTTTGTTACAATTTCAGTTTCGATGGTTTCAAAATGCTTCTGCCTTCTCCGTTTTTTAACTGTGACAATTATTTGCCTTAGGAAGCTTTCCTGAAAGTAGCCAACCTGGACACCAGCTTCCATTCATTAATTCGGCTAATCCGGTCATGTCTCTGGTGAGTGATTGCACACTATGTGTTGTTTGTAAAATCATTGCAACTGCTCGATTCAATTTTAGGTGCCAAGATGTCTGAACTCTGAATGCTTTTGCTTAGTTGCAACTATAGTTATATTCACTGCTCTTTTTGTATGGCCTGTTTTTACTTTTAGTGATGAACATACATCTGGACTGCAAATTTCATATTTCTTCTATAGAAATATTTGTGAATCAAAGCCCATGCTATCTTTAAACCACGGGTAAAAACGAATCGGATACGGACGGATAATAACTCTACCATATTTGTTTTCATTTTTTTCTTGGATACGAATACGAATACGGATAATGTCGAATACAGATATGGATCGAATACGAATCGAATCGGAACATGATAAACCCTTGGATCGTAATAAAAAATCAACGAAAACACATAACTAGTTGATTTGATCAAAACATTATTGAAAATTGAACAAATATAAGCATTTCATTCACTTAGACAATAGTTAGATACCATGTCGCAAACAATTATATAGGATTTAGTTTATCACACACATACGATTAGCTCATCATACACATCGATCAAAACACAAAATGAAGGTAAGCTCAGAGATACAAATGGAAGCAAACACATAACACACTAAAATTTTGATAATACTTAGATATCATGTCTTTAGAAAAATTATATAACACTTACATTAATGACTCAAGATTTATATTCTTTGTTGAATTATGTTTAAAATAATAAATTATGTATTTATGAGTTTTTATGCATTTTTAGCTACTTATTTAAAATATTTTCCTATTAAGAATAGGAGTGTTTGAATTTTTGAGAAAATTTAAAATCTGATAAAATCTTGAAAATAAATTTTTAAATGTTAGATTATTTCTGGAACTTTAAAAAAAATTTCGTAATTTTTGGAGTTGGTTTGCTAATTTCAATAATTGAAACTTGTTTTATGAATTAATTAAATTAGAAAATAATTATGAAATTATGAAACTGTTTTGGGCCAAAAGAGTAGTCTTGGCCCAGCCCATATGTATATCCAGATATCCGACCCATCAATATCCAGATTATTCGAATCCATATCCGTATCCGACAGATAGTGAGCTACTGAATCCGTATCTAATCCGACAGAATTCGTATTCGAAAATATTTGGATCGGTCGGAAAATATCCGACCCGTTTTCATCCCTACTTTAAACAAATCATTTACGAATTTTGAAAATGGAGTTGCGGCTATTAGTAGTTGTCGACCATGTGCTGCTGCACTTGCACTGCTAAACTAGACATCTATGCTGTAGATCTGAACTTTACTCAATGCATGAGTAGATAGCTAATTGCAGTTTACTTGACTGATCAAACATCAAAAGCTGTTGAACAACATAGAATTCTGGGTCCATAGAACACATTGTCAGATTATGTCAGCATAAAAAGCTTATTGTCATTGATTGAATTCTCATACTCAAAAACACCTGATTGAGGGCACTGGAGGTACATCATATAGGCAATCCCAATGTTAGGTGGAAATCCATGTAAATTAGATGTGGAAATATCTAGTGCATAACCATATTTTAGTGCTAACTTGATAATGCCCGACATGAGCTATTGCGTGAGATTTGGAAGCATCACATTTAGGTGGAACTGAGGAGCAGATGGGTGGATTATTTTGTGCATAACCCTCTCAAAAATTGAGCACAGTGCTTTTTTTGGGCTAGTTAGCAAATACAGTTTTATGTGTCTTTGTTATACATCTTTTCAGGCTGCTGTAGATCTCTATTATATATTTGGTCTTATTGTTCAGAAATGTTTCGCAGGTTGCATTTTTGGCCTCTGCAGTAGGACCAAGAGTTGCAGCATCTTGTGCAAATGCAGCGTTATCTGTTTTAACAAGAGATGATTCCAGGTGAGCCGCCTATATGCTGCACAAGGGATGTCCAGTGATGTGATTAATGATTTGTCAATTCGAACATGCCATATTGGTTTTGTAACTGGAAATGCATGTGTTCAGTTTTGGTTGTTGATACTTGTTTTTTTTTTGGGGTCTCACCTTGCTGGAGTTATCTTTTAACATGCTCTTTTTTATTGTGTTTAGGATGTGTTCAGAAGGCAATGATGTGATGGGTCATGCTGCTCATCTAAGTTGCGGTAACCTCTTTATTCCCCAAATTAGTAATTTTGTTTGTTGTATAATCTTATTTGTTCAAGAAATTACTGTAAAATGCAATCTTATTCTAAAACAGATGCCTCATCATCTCTCTCTCCGGAAAGTGTCAAACATGCTGCAATGTGTGGCTTGTCAGCAGCAGCAATGAAGTGTAAACTTTTTGCGGATCAGGAGGAGCGTGAAATTCAGAGATTAACTGCCACCATCATAAATCATCAGGTTTGTCCGAATACAAAAGCTCATCGTACTGCAATTTTGTTGTGGTGATGATTATATAGTTCGTTTCATATTTTTGTGGCATAGTTTTGCATTTACTGTGTGTTGCTGTTGTGCCAGTTCTTGCATGTTTATTATGACTTGAAGGTAGAAAACTTGAAACCTGATTCTGAATTGTAGCAAGAACCTTTTTTCTATTCTTTGATAAAACTTTAAATCACAAGTGTCCTGGACCTAGTTTCCTGGTCTTTCCTTTTGACGATGGTACTTCAAAATTTATACTGGCATTTCAGATAAATTAAACAAACACTGAGAAAAGCAAAAGAGGTTTTGAGCATGAAAGAGAGCCATTGGAGGCAAAAAAAAAAAAAGGTTTCCATTTGGAAGGTATGGGTTTTTGCCTAATGGAGCAGAGTTTTTAACAACTCTTGCTGATTCTGAGTAATTTTGAAGGAGGTTGAAGAAAACAAATTATTCTGTCATAGTATGAAGAACTTGGCACTAGCTTCATAACTCAGGGTTAAGCCCAGCTTTTAGTTTTGAAGGAAGTTGAAGAAAACAAGCTATTCTGTCATAGTAGTTTAAAGAACTTGGCACCAACTTCATAACTCAAGGTTAAGCCCAGCTTTTAGTAAACAAGGAGGATCCAGCCTAGTCGATGTGAGTTTTGGTTTCAAAACCTTAACCAGCCTGGAACATCTTCTGTCAACCACCTGGAATTTGCAACCCCTGTCCTCCAGGAACTGGTTCCTAAATGTATTGCAAAGCATCATTTGCCCCCCTAACTTTTATGTTAACCTTTTTGAAATTTATACATATAATCCAGGGCAGAAAAATAATGACAATCTATCTTGTGTGCGCCATTATCATGGTCCTGTCACCTGTGACATACTAGGTGATATTTAATGTTCGATTTTATTATTCTCGCTCTTATTGTCCGCCATAACACTGATTTGCAGTTAAAGAGATTGGAGTTGAAGTTGAAGCAATTTGCCGAGGTCGAGACCTTACTTTTGAAGGAAAGCGAGCAGGTTGAGAGGATCAGGCAGGGGCTGTCAGCTCAGCGTGCCCGGATGATGTCAGCTCGGTTAGCTTCCACCGGAGGCGCGCTACCTGGAGCCAGCAGCACCATGGCATCAAATCCAATGAATCAAGGCAACCCTCGACCGCCAGGAATGCCTGGCTCGATGCCTCAGGCCAGCATGCCAGCGTTATACGGCAATAACATGCAGGGGCATCCGGCCCAGATGGCTTTCCTGCAGCAGCAGCAGCAGCAGCAGCAGATGCTCTCGTTCGGGCCTCGCTTGCCGCTCTCAGCAATCTACCCTGGCTCAACCTCATCGGCACCCAGTGTCATGTTCAACCCCGGCATGCCCAATCCGGCGACTCCTAATCATCATCCAATGATGAGGCCGCCTTCTGGGAACGATTCGACCGTGGGTTAAGCAGAGATTTTTTTCGCGTCGTAGTCTTCTGGGTTGTAGCTCTAATTCGTTATTGTCAACCATTGTAATTCGATAGCACAATCACACGTACAAGTACTTAGTCATTAGGTTTTCTACTGTAGTTTTTTTTTTTGGTGCCTTTTTTGGGTTGCTCGTCGTCTCCAAAACTCTCCTGTTTGATGAGAATGATATTCCTAGTGGCTAGGTAAGGTTGCGTACAGAGAAGGAAGAGTTTTCACCCTGACGCAAGTAACTATTGCTCCTAACTGCTACTAGAAAGTGATGGAAATTGAATTGACCTGTATTCTTTACCTGGAACCGTGGTTTATACTTTCGAAATTTTGGTGTGGCCGTATGCTATGGTGTGTTTGTTAGGGTTTTAGCTTCACTAAATTCGAGATCTAGTGAAGCTAGATATTCTAGGTCCCTCGAAATTTATTTAGAATGTACATCTAAACTTGTAATCTAAACTAAAGAGACAGACTTAATTTTTGTTTAAAATGTAAACAAGATGATTCTATCTAAATCATTTAATATACTAATAACTCTATAGATTCGGTGAAGTAAAGTGAATTAAGTACACAGATATATTTGAACTTCAAACACAATCTTATTAAAACTAGAGCTATGAGTATAAGAGTGTTTAGATAGATCATCTTATTTACATTTTAGGCTAAAAATATAAACTTGATTCACTTTATTTTAACATACAAGTTTCAGATCTCAAGTGAAACTAAGATTTAAAACTCTACTAAACAGGCCCTATATTCTACCCTCGAAATTTATTTAGAATGTACATCATAACTGAGACAGACTTAGCTTGCGGCTTGGCACGTTCATATGGGCATTCAACGTGCAGAAACTGGTTGGAAAATACCTGGTTGCTTGCGCGCCACATGGGCACTCTGAAGTCAGTGCAGTGCAGACGCTTCCGTGTCGTGCCATGAACAAGCAGAGCTGCTGCACTGGGAAAACAAATGGACCAAAGGCCGAGGCAGAGGAGTACTAAAATTAGATGCCATAATATCATCGGTAGAAATCTGCTCAACGCGAAGTAGATGAGATAGGGCAAGACAATTAGACAAATCTGATCCAAAGTAGTAGGCTCCTTGCCTACTAACCACATTCATAATAACATGGTAAGAAATGGCTTCCAAAATTTGGACTCAGTAGCAAACTAGTCACCTAGACGAACACGTGATAACTCGAGAAGACATGACTTCCAAACTCATGTTTTCTCCTCCATCCACCTCACAGAGATTGTACATAGGAGCTCTCTGCCCTCCCACATTTCTCTCTCTCTCTCAACCCTCGCAAGCCGAAGTTCTGTCTACGGTACCATGCTTCAGAGCGGGCAGGGTGGAACTTCGAGAGTCGTGCCGGCCTGGATCTGGCCCCATCCGATGAGGCGCCAATGCTTCTCGACACGGCGGCTCAGGGCCACCTTCTCCCCTTTGCTAGTGCAGACAGGAGCAGTGAGCTGGAGCTTGGCAAGATCGTTCTTAACAGCAACCACACGGGCGCCTGTTGACATAGATCCGATGTTAAGCATCAGGATCTCACCCTTTGTGAGCTTGGAAACCTTCCCGGCTTTCTCTGTACCCTTTGTCCTCACACCCAACAGCCTTCGGAGGAGGAAGAAATTGATCTGCAAAGCAAGGTCCAAGGATGTAAGTAACAGCTAGTTCTGACTGACTAAAATCTTGAAGCGACAAAGATTTGACAAACCTCAAGCTCCACGTATACATCAGGAAGCGACCCAACTTCACCAAGAACCTGGCCAACCAGCCTATCAGCACGCGTCAAAGTTGGATCCATAGTTGTTCCCACACCAATAAGCCCTCCTGGCACAGCAAATTGGAGTTCATTCTGCTCAGCATAGAGCGAAACAATCCTCGAGTAGATTGGGGTGCATTTGATGTTGCCACTCTCATCCTTCATGACAATGCCAGGCCGAACTTCAATGTTCTGGTTCACCCTCAGAACACCCTGTAAATAAGAATTGCCATTCAGTTCATATTTATCACAAGAGAAAACAAAACACTGATGGTCGTATTATGTTCCATGACTGAGATCTACATACCCTGAGGATGCTGCCACCAGCTACACCACCCCTAATTTCATCAACCTCTGAACCAGGCTTGTTAACATCAAAGGAGCGAATAACAATCATGTTGGGAGGTGAAGTGAAGTTCCTTTCAGGAATGGGGATTTTCTTCACGATGTATTCACAGATCACATCAATGTTGTACTTCAGCTGGGCAGATATTGGCACCACAGGAGCACCTTCAGCTATCGTGCCCTGAACAGATGGGAAAAAAAAAGAGATCAAATCATGAAAGAAAAGAAATGTATTATAACAAGAGAGCTGGACAATAGTGACCTGGATGAATTTTTGGATTGCTTCATGCTGGTTCATCGCTGCACTTTCCTGGATAAGATCAATCTTGTTCTGCAGAATGATGATATGTTGGAGACGCATGATTTCAACAGCTGCAAGATGCTCAGATGTCTGGGGTTGTGGGCAGCTTTCATTTGCTGCTATCAAAAGCAATGCTCCATCCATGATAGCAGCTCCATTAAGCATTGTAGCCATGAGAATGTCGTGCCCCTGTTCAAGGAGATAGATATTGTTAGTACATATAATCTTTTCCCAGTATCATCTTCAACAAATTAAATGCATCAGAGTACTCAAGAAGTCGAGATAATATGTCAATTCTTTCATCAATATCCTCAAGGATTTGGGCATGCGCTTTTTAGTGGAAAGAGCGTTTATCATCGACAGCTTGATGCAACTGCAACCTCATGATCATAAATGACAGAAAAAAAATAGAATCATATGTTGCAGGCTAGTCCAAAGCCATGAATTGCATGCAGCCACATTACTGAACATTCAGGTTAGACAATACATGGTCAGGCTCAGTGTCCTGAGAATTCCTGCAGATAACATTCATAAGAGAAAAAGGGTTAGGTTTCATCATACCGGGCAATCAACAAAAGAAACATGTCTCAGGAGCTTCATCCTAGTGTTTTCAAACCCAGGCACATTGCAGAGAGGGCTATCTTCTTTTCCGCTTCCATAAGCCCTATATAACAGAATGAAAGTCAACACATAATATACAAGAGCAAGACAACAAAGCAGTTATTCTAAGTAGGTGAATGGCGAAGAATCATATATTAGTTATTTTATGGAGAAATGAAATTCCAATCATGAATTATACCAGATATTCACTAGAAAATAAATTATATAAACAGAAAGGTTCAGCAACAGATAGGAGTATTGAACAGCCCTGCTGAGGTTCTTTTCGCTGAATTGTAGAGTGATAGTAATAGACCATCATGTTAAAAAAGAACATGACATTTTGTGGATAATGACATACTTGTAGCACATCGGTCGTGGACATCTGTCATCCTCACATTTGTAGATTTTTGCATTAGCATAACCCAGTTTTATAGTGATGTTACGTTCCAGCTCATTCTTGAAGCGAACAGTCTACGAATCAAAAGGAAGCCGTCAGAATTATACAAAATAAATAACATATGAAGCACATACTGAAAAAGATTGAACACATCAGCAACCATCAGTTACTAACCAGTCTAGAAATCATCGTAGCAAACATAGACAAAGAAGCATGAACCACAACAGTGCCTTAAGGAATAGCAGCGCTTATTTTTCCTTCATGGTAATATCAAATTAATTCCCACATACAACTTTTCTGAATCAGATTTAAACAAATCTACACTGTATTCCTAGCATAAATTTCAAATTTTTCTGTAATTTACTCATCCATGCACCAAAGGTGCACACCTAAGCATCACATGTTGGAGTAATATGGAAAACTCAGAAGCAGTTACTGATAAATGTGATACATACTTGTCAGGCCTACACATAATTCAGATTCAGAATTTGGAAAGAGAATGTGACTGGAATATACGAATGATACCTGAACTCCAGATATGGCTTTCACGACAGTAGACTTTCCATGGGCCACATGACCAATGGTACCTGATGTGTTACATAAAGATGAAGAATATTATGCCGCTGCAGGAGGTTCTTGCTTTGCATTATGTCACATAGTATTTTAGTACTATCCAAAGGACAAGGTGAAATTTAAAGAAAAAAACATAAAAGTTACTGATGGTTCACAAATCAGAAGTGTAAATAAGATTCACTGAAGTTTTCCTAGTTATAAAATACAGATCCCGTCATGTGCAACACTCAGTCACATCACATTACCAACCAAACAAACAAACCTTTTGTCCCAAACAAGTTCGGGTAAGCAAAGAAAGAAACACAATCAAAGTCAATAAAACCTCTAAACTTTCGATCTTAAATCATGGTTCCAGTACATAGATCACTAACTTCCATACACTCCAATCCAACGCCAGCTCTTTGGATGCATTCCAAACTCTCAAATCTCTTTTAACTGTTTCTTCCCACTCCAGTCTCGATCAACCTCTTCCCATGCCAGTCTAGATCCACCACTAGCATCTGCATTTTTGCTACTCATCTTCTGAACATGTCTTTTTGTCGCCCAACATTCTGCTCCATACAAGTATTATTAAGTCATCCACTAATCCAGGATTAGCTGTCTAGTCGGTACATGGAAAACGATGAGGCTACTCGACTCGACTGTAATGACTAGTCTGGTGTCCGAATGACTAATCGTTGACTAGCAACAACTAGTCATGCATAGCTAGCCATGCAACGACCCACATTCAAACGGTGGTGTGAGTAAGACATATATCCTAGTTGGAGACTTGGAGTAGCTGAACCCTAGCAGATCGAGCAGAGGGGAGTCCTAGCTGTCTGTGAAGGAATAAGTCCTTGTACTGTCGGTCTTTGTGGTCCTCATGGAGGACAGCATCTTAGACTAGCTTTAGGACAGCATCTAAGGACAGCATCTTAGACTAGCTTTAGGACAGCATCTAAGGACAGCATCTTAGACTAGCTTTAGGACAGCATCTAAGGACAGCATCTTAGACTAGCATCTTAGCATATGCTCGGCTGCTCTGGCCAGCTATAAATATGTAACCCCAACCCCTCAGGTTGGTATGGCATTGTGTGAGAAATAAACCAGAAAATTGCCCCAACTCCTATTGTCATCCTCTCTCAATGAGAGTAAGAATTCAGCTACTAACAAGTGGTATCAGAGCCGTTCTTTCCTGCAGCCTAAACATCTCTTGCTCATCTCCTTCCCACGCCCCCTTGCTCTCGCCTAGCAAAGAAGAATAACACATGTTCCCGCCACCCTTCATCTCTCGAACAGACGAGCAAAGAAACTGTCTCGAGGTAGCTCCTTCCCTAGCAAAGCGCTTCCACTAGCGCCGCCATGTCCGAAGGCGATCTCGGGCCGATCGCCTCGAGCGCTGCTGCACCCAGGAGGCCGAGGTTGCCGCGGCAGAGATCGCGAGCAGCAAAGAAGCAGAGACGGCAATGACGGCAAGGGCGGCAAAGTCAGCTGGCGGCGCGAACTAGCAAGAAGAAGGGCAGAAGAAGAAGAAGAATGCGGCAGCGGCAAGCAGGCGGCAAGCAGAGTCGAGGCGGCGAAGAAGCTTCCAGCAGCCGCTTCTACCGACGGCGGCACCGACGTGGGGCCCAAGTCGGCGAGGTGGCGAGCGAAGCAAGCGGATGGATAGCCACAAGACTCCCATGAGCGCCAGGCAGCCAGACAGCGCAGACGCGCTTAACGCGCCCCAATGGCGGCAGTTGGTCGACGGAGATCGCGGCCTTTACAAAGCGGCGGCTCTCCTCCCGGACCGCAGACGATGGTCACCACGGATCGTGCCATTGTCAGGACGCCGGTCCCGCAGATGGATGGCCTACTCACCAAGACCAACTACGCCGAGCGGGTCATGTGATGCGGTACGGCTCCAGCGCGGCACATGTGGGAAGCGATTCGCAGACGGCGACGCCGACATTACGAGGATCGACGGGTATTGGATGCCCTCATAGCCGCAGTTCCACCCGAGATGCGCTTCGCTTCAATAAGCGAATCGCCAGGAGGCTCGATGCCATCGCTGCAAGACGACGGCAGCCGATCGCTACCGCAAGACCACCTCGCAGCACTTCGCATGGAGGGAGAACCGCCTTCAAGCCAAAGTGAGGACGTTGATGACTTTGCTCTCCGCCTCAACACTCGCCGCAGAAGATGGTGCGATTCGGCGACGACACCCACGACGAGGAGAGAGCCGCCCGTAAGCTTTTCCGTTGCATCCCCGAGAAGTACAAGCGATCGCTCGCCGATCGAAGTCTCGCTGGATCTCTCCCACGATGTCGATCGAAGAGGCGATAGGTCGCCTCAAGGTCGCCGACAATGACGAACCTGACCTCTCTCGGGGCCTATCACCATCGGCGGAAGTCAGATCTCACTCGGGAAAGCGATGGGAGGCTCGCCAGTGTCGGAAGAAGTGAGTCCTCTTCCGCGACAGTGGCCGCAGCGCGCTTAAGCAGCAGGCGCGCGGACGCGCCCAGTGAAGCGCGAGGACGTCGAGGGTGACGCCGCAGAGGCGCCAGTGGCGGCGCCAGCAACCTGTGGGTTTAAGACGAGACGACTCACCGCCGAATCGGGCAAGCTTGGCCATTGGGCCAAGGAGTGTCGCTACCACGACGTGGCGTGCCCACGCCGACAAAGTGGAGGAAGAAGAGCCGCTCGCTCCCGCACACGCAAGCATCGAGCTATCTCCGCAAGATCGGCCGCAGCGAATCTCCTCCACCTTGATGAGCCGAGAGACACGCCTTTCTTGGCGGCAGCTCAGCGGCGACAAGATTGACGGGTGGTGCCTCGACACCGGCGCTACCCATCACATGACCGGCCGACGGAGTTCTTCACCGAAGCTTGACTCCAACGCCCGAGGCTCCGCTCAAGTTTGGGGATGCCTCGGCGTGGAGATCAAGGCGTCGGCTCGCCTCTCTTCCGCCGAAGTTCCGGAGAGCATAGGTCGCTCACCGAGTCTACTACATCCCCGTTAAGGAACTCTATCATCACCGGGACACTGGATGAGAATGGCTCGCGTGTGGCGATCAAGAACGAGTCATGAGGATTTGGGATCACCATCGCCGCTTTCTTGCCAAGGTAACCAGAGGCATCAATCGACTTTACGCCCTCAACGTGCGGTGGCACAACCTTCGCCTTTGTTGCTCGTCGGGACGACGAGGCGTGGTAGTGGCATGAGCGCCGCACACTTTCACTTTGAGGCCTCAAGAGGCTCGGGCTAACGAGATGGTGCGCGCCTCCGTGCCTTGACCACGTGGAGCGCTTCTGCGACATCTGCGTGTTGACAAAGCAGAGGCGGCCTCTTTCTCAAAGAAGCCGAGCTTCCGAGCCAAGGAGCGGCTCGAGCTCGTGCAGACGGGGACTTGTGTGGCCCGGTGACACCAAACCACACCAGAGGACGACGCTATTTCGCCGCTTTCGTCGACGACCTCTCCGCTACATGTGGGTGATGGTTCTCGGCAAGAAGCGAGAGGTGCGGATGCCATCAGCGCGCAAGAAGCCGCCGCGGAGGCGAATGCGCCAAGAAGTCTACAGGTCTTCAGACCGACAACGGCGGCGAATTCACAGCAAATGAGTTCGCGTCTGATCGCGGCAAGGACGAGAGATTCAGCGCCACTACTCCGCTACCGACACTTTCCGCAGCAGAACGGCGTTGTCGAGCGGCGCAACCAGACGGTTATGGGGATGGCTCGCCCTCCTGCAGCAGGGGATGCCTATTGCTCGGGAGAGGCGGTGGTGACGGCCGCTTACATCCTCAACCGCCGCCCACCAAGGCTCTCAATGGCGGGACGCCAGACGAGGCTTGGCATGGGCGCAGTCGGCGGTCTCTCACCCACGGGTCTTGGTACGCCTCGCGTTCATTAAAGAGCTTAGCCACATCGGCAAGCTCGACGACGTAAGCGCGTGGTGTTCCCACACGCGGAGGGCTCAAGGCCTCACCGCATTCTTGACCCAGGACACGGCAAAGTGCGACGGCCGCGACGTAGTGTTCGACGAAGGCGAGGATGGGCATGGGACAAGGCAAAGGACGACGGCTCGACTCGACGCACAACGACTTCACCGTCGAGTACGCCCACTTCAAGGAATCGGGAGTAGGCGCCCTCTTCACCAAGCATGCCTACCCCAGCCCCCGAAGCTTCCACCGACTCCAGCGTCATGCTTCCAACTACAACTTCGGCAAGCAAGTTCTTCGCCAACACCACCACAAATGGCAACTCCATGCACTCCAAAGACCAACGCCACTCCTCCGCACGCCCACTCCGCCATCCGTTGTTCGCTTAAACGGAGAAGCGGCGCTTAAACGGCGTTTAAACCGATAACGATGGCAAATCGTGGTCGTTTAGTGTGTAAACGGTCCATTAAAGTTAAACGGAGATAAACGAGATAAACGGCCTAAACGGTCTAAAAGAACGGAGTTAAACGCTATTAAACGAGCTAAACTATTGCTTAATCCACTGCTTAAGCTAACACACCAAATTCACTTGAGTTTTTTCATATATTATTATGTATATCTTATATTATTCATACATAAATATGTATACTTGATTTGTTACATGTATAAATACGTATATATATTTTTTACATGCATAAATATGTGTACTTGCTCTAATATTTTATTCTTCTATAAGCATTTATATGTTTATTTTAATGCTACTAAAGATAAAACCGCTTAGACCGCTTAACTCGTGTAAACATCGTTTAAACGGCCTAAACGCTAAACAAAGGGCGACCGCTTACCGCTTAGCGCTTAGGATAACACCGCCGCCATCGCCTAGTGTCGACCACGACCGGTGGAGTTCGCTATTCGCCTCCCACGATGAGGAGCGATCGACGTGTACCACGGCGGCGAGCCGCTATGTATCGTCGTGACGATGGGAACCTTCTCACGACCATCAAATCGTCGGACCGTGCCTCGCGATCCGGAGGCGCAGATTGCATCTTGCGTGTGACGACGGCGAGCCTCGTTTTTCGCAGAGGTCGCGAGACACGCGGCATGGCGTGCGATGATGCGCGCCGGAGATGGATGCGTTGAGAAGAACCGCACTGGAGCTTGCCGATCTCCTCGTGGTCACCGCGCGATCACTCTTAAGTGGGTGTTCAAGCCGAAGAGGATGAAACCGGCGCCATCGCTGCACAAGGCTCGCTTGGTGGCACGCGGTTTCGCGGCAAGCAGAGGATCGACTTTGATGATGCTTCGCTTCGCGGCACGGATGGAATCGCGACTTCTCCTTGCGCCGCCGCCCAGAAGGCCGGCATGTTCATCACATGGACGTTAAATCGGCGCTTAACGGCGATTTGAAGGAGGAGGTCTCACGCACCACCACCGCTTTGAGATTCCCTGCAGCAGGTGGCAGGTGTTACACCGCGCAAGGCCTCTATGGCTTGCGACAGAATCGAGGGCGTGGAATGCCAAGTTGGACTCCACGCCAAAAGGATGGGCCGAGCAAAGCCCGCACGAGGCGGCCATCTACCGGCGGGCAATGGTGGAAACGCCTCACGGTGGGTGTCTATGTCGACGACTTGGTGATCACCGCACCAAGGACGTGGAGGTGGCGATTCAAGGAAGAGATGAAGGCCACCTTCCAAATGAGTGACTGGGGCCTCTCTTCTACACCGGGATCGAGGTGCACCAGACGACTCTAATCACGCTCGACAGATCGCCACGCCAAGCGTGTCGTTGAGTCGGTCGGGCTCATCGATCGCAACTCAAAGACTCACTCCGATGGAGGAGCTACCGGGCCGAGCCGCGACGACACTACGGAAGAGGCGGACGCCACGCAAGACGGCGGCTCTTGGGGAGCCTCCGCTACCTCGCCCACACACCACCGGATCCGCTTTCTCCGTCGGCCACGTTAGTCGGTTCATGCAATGACCGACGACGAGCACCAACAGTCGTGAAGAGAATCATCCGCTATGTTGCGGGGACTCGACCACGGCCTCTACTACCCGAGGTGCCCCGGAGAGGCACACCTCGCTCGGCCATACGATGACAATGACTACTACTGCGGCGACATCGACACCAACAAGAGCACGAAGCGGATTCTATTCTTCCTCGGCAGTGCCTCGTTAGTCGGGCATCGGTTAGCGACAAGTGGTGGCCTGTCCACCGCGAGGCCGAGTACATAGCGGCTTCCACCGCTTCGACTCGTGCACTTTGGCTTGCTCGATCGCTGGTGATCTCTCGCAGAGACACAAGTGGTGGAACTCGGGGGACAAGAAGTCCACTGCCTTGGCAAAGAACCCCGCTTTTATGAACTGAGCAAGCACATCCCAGCGAGGTACCATTTCATCCGGATTGCTTGGACGAAGGAAGCATCAAGCGCGCTACATCAACACTAAGGACCACTTGCGGACTCGCCACCAAGCCCCTTGGGAGGATCAAGTTTCTTGAGCTTCGCTCCAGACCGGATGGTCCAACTTTCCCACAAGACAACGGACAAGACTTAGGGAGAGAATGAAGGAATAAGTCCTTGTGTTTCGGTCTTTGTGGTCCTCATGGAGGACAAGATCTTAGACTAGCTTTAGGACAAGATCTAGGACAAGATCTTAGACTAGCTTTAGGACAAGAGGACAAGATCTTAGACTAGCTTTAGGACAAAGATCTTAGATACTAGCATCTTAGCATATGCTCTACCGCTCCCGCCAAACTATAATATGTAACCCCAACCCTCAAAGTTGGTATGGCATTGTGTGAGAAATAAACCAGAAAATTGCTCCAACTCCTATTGTCATTCTCTCTCAATGAGAGTAAGAATTCAGCTACTAACAGTCTGCAGAGTCCAAATCGAGCAGAGCGGAACCCTAGCCAACGCCGTCACCACCTCCGCCCAGCTTGTCTCCATCTCTGCCATCACCACCACCATCCACCTGCTGCCAGTGAGTGCATCCTCTCCTCTCCTCCCCTCACGTCTCCTTCCCTACTCTGCTCCCCTCTCCTCTCCTTACTCCCCTACTCTGCTCCCCTCCCCTCTCCTTCCTCCCTTGCTTTGCCTTGCTCTGCTCTGTTTTGCTCTGCTGCACTGATCCGCTCTGCTCTACTATGCACTACTGTGCTGATTGACTGCTCTACTAGTACGCTACTAGCACCTACTTATCTCTACTGTGCTGACCGCTCTACTTTGTGTTTTCTTTAAAACTTAATTACTTAGTCGATGTATGGCAGCAGTAGCAAGTAATGTAGCAGTAGTAGGCAATAGTGTAGTCTGCCAAGTGCCTTATTTATCTGCCATCTTGAATTTTATTATTTTTCTTGCTGTGAAGCGTGAATGTGATGTTATAATGTAACTCCTGTTATTTTACTTGCTGGCTCATTATTCTATTCTTTAACTTCCAGGGTGTTGCTTCTCAATCTCAAAGAAAGACATTCATCAAGTAAGATATGTTGGGATCAAAACAAATCATCAACTCATCATCATGCTCATGTTGTTCTTCTCTTTATTTCATGCTTTACAATACGTATATGTGTTTAATTGTCGCTACAACTTAGTATATGACATGCTCTGTTAACATACTTACTAGTCTAGGGACTAGTAGCAACTAGTCGGTCGACAAGTCGCTCCTTTGGCATCTCGCTTCGACTTTACGACTTAATAATCTTGCTCCATACAACATCGCAGGTCTGATCGCCATCCTACAAAACTTATCATTTAACTTTTGAGGGACTTTTCTATCACATAGGACACCAGATGTTTGGAGCCATTTCACCCACTCATATCATGTGGGTCACATCTTCATCAATCTCAATATCACTGTGTAGCATCGATCCCAAATATCGAAAAGTTTCCTTCTTGGGCACTACTTTCTCGTCTAGACTAATATCTCCATCATCCTGAGCACTACTCAGTCACATCACATTATCATACAAAAATCAGATTGCTTCCCCCATGCATAATATCTTGCAAAAGAAAGAATGTTGTGCACTAAGTACAGACAGCAATCGTGTATCCATGCCTTATGTGAGACTTTAGTACCATGAGCAAGGCTTAAACAGATGCATCCAGATGAAATAGAATAGTTCCAACATCTAAGTATCAGCAAATAAGCAACAGCATGCAAATGAAACTCCATTATGGAACAAAAAGTAATATAGGCATAATGCTATCCTGAGGAAAAGTACGGGAAATGTGTGCAACAGGGCGCAAATGAAGCTCCACTATGGAACAAAAGAAATATAGGCATCACACTACCCTGAGCGAGGTATGGGAAATGTATCTTCGTATACAAGAACCATTCCACAGTTCCTTCCATGGTACAAGATAAGCAGAGCTAAATGCTAATGAAATAAACAGATCATGCTTCCATAAATCATGAAGCATAGTTAGTTCACTGTTCACACGAGAGAACTTAGCTAAACCAAATGCAGTAATAACTTCTGTATACTAATACTGAACCAGAGAACAGTAAAACATCGCTGAAAGGATCGTGTCCATACCAATATTGATTGTCGCTTGACGTGAGATAACTTCAGGTGACAAAGGATGGAGCTTTGTTACGTCAAGCTTGCTTAAGTCCTGCTCCATCAATCCCCGGCGTGCCATCTTCGAAACTGCCAACGGACAAACAGGAACATCACCTTAAGCCTTGTTCACTGGGTCAAGACCCACTGCAGGGAAATAAAAAATAAACTATCTCCACCTGCGACGCTAACTAGTAATTAAACAGCCATGTGCAGAGAGAATTCTAGACTTCTATTGCAACCGTGAGAAGTGAGAACACATGTGCAGGTGCAACTGTAAGCCTGTAACTAACCATAAATTTCACTACATCAATACAGACATGCTCACAAGTACTACTCAGATACAATATCTTTCCCAGTAAACTGAGGCTACCACAAACCTCTCACCCGAAACAAAACTTCCACACTAGCATTGCTGGGCAAAAAATCGTGAGGTCTCCTAAACAACTACCTGCACATAAAACTTGCACACACCAATCCACCCATCGCAAGTATTTATTCAAAACTAAGAACTAACAGGCACAACAATCCACGCACTAGAAGTGTTTCTTCAAATCTCTGGACTAATAGCCACACCAATCCTCGAATTGCAAGCGTTTTCTTGCAATCCAAGAACCATCAACTCAGCAACCGCACCGGCCGTGATCCGCGCTCGGAACCGGACACTACGCGGTAATCGAATCGCACCAACATCATCAGCCATCCACAGATCGAGTCCAACGGAAGATAAGAAAACCTTACGCAGCACAAGAATCGAGACGAATCAAAGCTCCGGCCGCGGCGGCGGCGGAGATTCCAGCACCAGCGGAGGCGGTGCGGGCCCCGCGATTCAGAAAAGAGGCGGGGGGATGGGGTTGGAGTTGCGCAGCGGCTTACCTTGGCCGGCGCGTGAGCGGATGGGTCGTGAGGCGGCGGCGGCGAATCGGGGAGTGGAGAGGAGTAGGGTTTGTGGGAGAGGAGACGACGACGCAGCGACTAGCGAGGCTGCTTCGGTCGGTCTAGTTCCTGGTGGTTTGGTTGCGTCCTGGCTTGAGCCGTTTGGTCCGGTCCGCTGGTCGGTCTGGTCTAGTCTGGTCGAGCGGATCGGCATTTGTCCGGCTTTTGCTGCGGGCGCGCCCCGGTTTGTTTAGGGTGGTAATCATACCGCGGTTCGATACCATGGTCCCGCACCAAGGTCGGGTTCGGTTTATTTTTTACCCGGGTATTTTGCCTGCACCGAGATAATCTGCTCTGCCCGGTTTAGAAAATCACCATGTACCACGGATATCCAAATGCCCTTGTGCCCTTCCTAGTCCTCAAGAACCCTAATCCCTATTCAGATTCCCCATTCCCCAATCCCCATTCTCACGATTCGACAGCTTCGGCGGCCTCCAGCTCTCCTCGGCCGTCCGCCTCACCCTGTCTCCACTCTCCCGACTCTCCTGTAGGGTCGAGGATGCGCCTAGAGGGGGTGAATAGCGCTTACAAAATTCGATCGCCACTTTGATACTCCCACACAATCGCTTCTAATTCAACCCCTAAATCAAAACCTAATTAATTTATATGCAAGTTTATAATCTAGGTTTTGACAATTAAAGCCTAAATAAACTAGGCTCACTATGTGCACTAACTAAATTATGTCTCTAAGCTAGAATTGCTAAATTGAACTAATCAATAATACTAAGCAATTCTACAATCAACAATCATGAATATATCAACAATGTAAATACTTGAATGTAAATGAGACAAGAGACAACCGATATTTTTCCGTGGTGTTTGGAGACTTGCTTGCCTCCCTAGTCCACGTTGAGGCTAGCCCGACCACTGACCGCCTCCCGCCGAGCACCCGCCTCTTTCCACTAGTGTGGTTTTCACGCTATGCCAGAGGCTCAACCCGAACCTTCACAAACTTGTCGGCTTCACACCTCGAGAGCTCCACAAGACGACGCCACGCTGCCTCAGAGCTCAAGAACCTCCAAGAGTAACAAGCCGCCCTCCGCCGAACTCTCACCGAGCACAACGACGCGCCCCGGTGATCACCAAGTGCAACACATGCACAAGGATCTCACTCAAGTGCAACACATGCACAAGAGCCTCAAACCCACTCCTAATTGCAACACATGCAATTAGTTCACTCTTGCTCAAGAATCAAATGTGAGTGTGCAACACATGCAACACCTCACCCAAAACCTCAAACATAGCAACAACTACATTTCTAAGTTTCCAAGGGGTATTTATAGCATCCACTAAAGAAACTAGCCGCCGGGGCTCCAAACAGGCAATCAGAAAACCGGTCCAACCGGACCTCTCCCGGCCCGGACCTCCACGCCCAACGGTCGGAACGCACTGTCATACTGCGGCGAATGCACGGCCGGTCCGATCGCCTTCCAGGCGGTCATCAAGGCCCCGGTCCGACCACGATGATCGGTCCAACCGCACAACAAAGACCAAAGAAACCCAAAACCACCTCTCGAATTTACACGCCACATGAGGGCTTGGTCAGACCGATCGCCAAATTTCTAGGGCGGCAGATCAAGACGTCAAGGCGGCCGCACCGATGCATGTACCGGCGCAACGCAAACCTAGGGCAGTGTGATCACTGCACCAGGCTTGGCCACACCGCCTTCACTTTCTGCACCGCCGCGTAAAAAAAACACACTACTAAAACCCAAGTCCCGGCCCAACCGCCCAACAAATGGTCACACCACTCAACCATTGGTCACACCGCAATTAGGGTTAGCACACCATGGCTTGTTGCACCACATGACAATTGGTCACACCACTCATGGGGTGGTCCAACCACTAAAACCCTAATGTTGGTCACACCACTCATGGGGTGGTCCAACCACTCAAAACCAGATTTCAAGCAAACTCATTTCCAAAACTCCAAGCACAATTTTTGAGCTTCTAGATAATCAACACATGATCATACACCCGCAAAACACATTTGCACCAATTTAGCTCATGCTCAAAGAATTCAACCGATTCGCAAAACACATATTTCACAAATCAAACATCGAACTTACGCTGCTCAACCCTCTAGCCATGTAAGGATCAACACATGATCCCGACACTTTGCAAAACACATTTGCAAATGCCAACACATGCTCTAGGATCAAACGATAACTCCAACGCCATTTGCAAAACACATTTGCACAACCGCAACTAAATCCAAATGACGAAAACACATTTCGCCAACAACTCAAGATCTATTTGCAAAACGATACAAATCAAACTCAAGTTTATGAGATTAATCCCCTAGCCATGTGAAGGTCAACACAAGACCGGCCAACTTGCCAACACCCGCTGCAAGCCCCACTCACATGCTCTCGGGATTCCTGACTCATAAACCTCACTATTCGACAACGAACTTGCAAATAACACGATAAACACTATTTCATGCTTGAGCACTACTCTTTGCAACACATGCAAAAGTCTAGCTCCAAGCAACACTAAATCAGATGCATGAACTCTAATTGCAACACATGCAATTTCTAGTTCCATGCAATCACCAAATCAACCTTAACACCAAAAACCAATTCAACATGTATGAGCACTCTACTGCAACGCATGCAAGCCTCTAGCTCCATACAAACTCACAAACACAAATTGTGCTTGAGCTCTCTCCTTTTGCAACATATGCAAAACTTAGCTCCAAGCAACCTCACGGTTTTAGAAAGATTGTTTTATGAACCAAAACGTGAAGCTTCAACATTTGCAACACATGCAAAAGTGAACTTCACGTTAAAGCCAACGATATTGCTTATCCTATTTGCAACACATGCAAATCAAAGCATAATGCGAAACCAAAAGCAATGCTCTTCCTCTTGCAACACATGCAAATCGGAGCATAAACCAAACAACCAAGCATAAACTTTAACTCATTCGCAACACATGCCAAATGGTTAAACTTTATGCAACCACCAAATCAACATAAGATTTGAGCTTTGAGTGAACGCGATTGAGATCATCAACACATGATGAAACTCTGCTTAAAGAGGCAACCCTCTTAATAGAACTAAGCAGAAACCTTAGACACAAAGACTACAAAAGTCCTTAGCCTATCTAGTTATACCTTCGCCACACGCTGCAAGCAATCCCCTTTAGGGTCTTTATGATCATTACTTGACACTCCCGGATCATCACTCTTCTTTCTTCTGGATCCATCCTTGACGCCCATCAACTCATGATGCCGCCCAAGTCCCGCTCTCATCATCTTATTCATCTTTGGACCTAACTCAAACATACCTCATGAAACTTGTTAGTCCAAGATGCATGGTTGTCTCAATTATCTCTTGCACTCTATTAACACATAATGGATGCCTTTAGATCAATTGAGCACAACCTAAATCAATTGAAATGATTTATGTATGTCTTAAGTACAATAATGCAACTCATGCTTTATTATACTTAAGAACTATTCATTTATCCTTAATTAATCACAAAACACCATCAACACATGATGAAGTGTTCTTTACGATTAACAAGACAAATGAACTCAATTTAAATCATCATTTAAATTGATTCTTCAAGTTAGAGTGTGAACTCCCCTAAATATGTGCATCCATGTAATATATGGATTGGAAAACATGATACACATTTTGTGGTTAATATAACTGGATATTCATACTTTAACTTGACTCCAAAGTATGCAACTAATATTAAGATGAATATGCAAACATACCTTGGGTTTTCCACTTTTCAATGAGATGAGACTAAACAAAGATATTCTAAATAAGCAAGTTAGTCTCGATACAAGATTTGTCATTAATAATAATATCGCATTAGGGGATAATCTTAATACGAGATTTGTCATTAACAATAGATTAGATTTGTCATTAACACCAAAACCACAACTAATGATGGTTGAACTTACAATCTCCCCCTTTTTGGTGATTAATGACAAATCCAAGCTTAATGAGCACATTTGGATTAAAAACAACATATTGAGAGAATTTAAGCTAATTGAACACATATGCATATTAATTCTCCCCTTAATCATATTAAGCATACTTTTAAACCAAATGATATTAAGCTTCCATAATTCTCCCTTTTGGCATTAAACACCAAAAATGGAAGAACCAAAAGATTAACATGAAGTACATTCTCCCTTTGGCAAACATATATCATTAATAAGATGAACGTTGGAATTATGTGTGTCAATCCCCTTTGGCATTTAACTTAAGAAATAATTCTCCTTTGGCATTTCATTATTCTCCTTTTACTTTAATCATTCTCCCTTTTGGCATTTAACAATTTCTTTCGTGGGTCATATCTAATGAAGGTCATACAAGAATTTAAAAGGATACTAATGACCTTGGCAATGATTTAGATTTTAGATACCAATTAAAAAGATAGGCAATAAAATCCCAAATGAAAAGGATATACAGGAATAAAACAAATTTTCATTTGAAATATGGCTCGATACCAAAAGAAGAAAACTCAAAAGAGACCATATTCGGATTTTGGATACCACTTTAAAGGAAGAAAAGCATTTGCAAATATGGATACCACTTGTAAAGACTTGCATTAAAATGTGGATACCACTTGTAAAAACAAATAAGCATGGAAAGCAAAGAAGGATAGTATCCAAAGCAAATGACCCGTATGATAATTCTTTTTCAACTAACTCACTCTTCATTTTATTAGGCTTTGCAAATTTTCAATATGATTCTTTTGAAGAATCCAATAATTTGCCTAAATCGGGTCAAACGAGGAACCCAAGAAGAAATAGATACCACTTGAGACAATTGATACCACTTGTAAAATTAATCTCAAGGGCTTTTGCTTGAAAATCCAAAGAATTGAGCATTTTCAGATTTTGATTGAAGAACAATGCTCAATTGAGATTTTCCTCTTTATATATTTCAACACATAAAGACTCTCACACAGAGAAATCTTAAGCTGTTGAACTTACAATGTTAGTTTGAGAGGAAATTTTACTCAAGAATGTGGGTATTTGAGTAATGCTACAAAGAGGCAATGAAATACCACTTGTAGGAAATAATGAATTTAATGATACCACTTATAGAGATTTATTTAACCAAGGGTATCACTAGAAGGAATGAGCAATGACCTTAATGATACCATTTGTAGAAAATAGGAACTCAATGATACCACTTAAAAGGAAATCAAATACTCAAGGATATCACTAGAAGAAATAAACAATAAAATCCATGATACCACTTGGAGAAAAGAGTCTCAATTATACCACTTGTAAGCATATGGATAAATAAATGCTCAATTGATACCACTTAGGATCAACTCACGAAGAATTGATACCACTTGAAATAATTTATCGATAAGATCGATGGGTATCGAGCAATATAATCGAGCATCATATACTTACGTATCAAAAGTTCAAGAAGGATCAATAAAATCTCAAAGATTTAGTATCGAGCACAATAAAGACATGATCTCACTTGGAAGCATTAAAGTGCCCAAAACTTGCAATGAATAAACTCCCCAAGATGTTTAATGAATGAATCATGGAGTTATTTGCATTTGAATTGCACAAGTTTTGTCTTTTCAAAAGATCAAGTGAAAATCACTCTTTAGTTCAATTAAAGTGTTCATAACTGATACTACTTGAAAACTTGATCAAACAAATTTTAGAATTTTTCAAATTTTGCACAAATAAACTTTGGGATCATAAGAAGCTATTGCAAAAAGAATTTTGAAAAAGGAAGTTCCAATCAAAAGATATCCCAAAGCAAACCTCGAAAAAATCTGAAATTTCAGAATGTACTGTGCCACGGCCGGTCCAATCGGTTGGGGTCCGTCCAACAAGCCTTATATGGCGGTCAAGCAACCACCTCATGCGGTGTGACCGCCTCGACACTGAAAAGCCAGACTTTTTGCAAATTTTATCAAAAACGATTCAAATGAAGTCCAAAAATTTGAAATTTTGCAGAGATGAACTTTGGACTTATTAGAAGGTTTTGCAAAAAGAATTTTCTCAAAAGCAATTTTATTTTGAAAGATATGGCAATTTGCGCTTTGAGGCATAAAAGGAAATTGATTTTCACGAAAAGCCTCAGAATGCACTTCGGTTTGGATTTCATGCAATTTTGATTTTCATGGCTTAGATTGGTGTATCAAGATTGTTTCTAGCCAAGATTTATGATGAAATCCAACTCGAATGCCACGATTTGAGCTATATGCCTAAATAGGCCATTTTGGATTAAATCAAATCATTTTTGAGCCAAATTCGATTTCAACATAGGATTTTCGTTTTGAAGATATGTAAAACATTTGAAATACGTAATAGAATACTTTTTCAAGGATTTTCCCAAATTTGGGCCTTTTAAATATAATTTTTGATTCTTGGCCTAAATAGTCCATTTTGAAGAAGCAATTGAAATCAAATTAAATTCAATCAACACAAAAAATTCAAATGAAGCATGGGGTAAGATATATGGATTTGAATTTTGTGTATGAGTCTAGAATACCATTTTGAATCACAATTCTACACAAGAATGGATCCAAATGGAGAAACTCACTAAGTGCTAGAATATGACCATTACGGGTCAAGTATAGTTTTCCGGCGAGTTTCAAAATCAAATAACTTTTGCTAGATTGGTCTTTTGAAAATCTTTTGAACACTAAAGTTGTTGAGAATGACCAACTCTAGGATTTTTGTTTTGGAATTATTTTCAAAATCTTTTTACTTTTATTTCTATGAGAATTATAAGTTTAAATCAAAATCAAGATACTAGTAACTAGATTTTGGAGTTAAAACTCATTTTCCTTTGAAGTTAGTTTTTGTAAAGCCAAAACCTTTGAAAATCATTTCAAAAACATTTGTATACATTTTTCAACTAGTTTTTCACAAGATTAGTAATAGTATGCAAAATTGACTTTTAGCTAAATGGTTTGATTTTGAAAATATATATGCACTTATATTAATATGGGCACATGTAGGGATGTGGTACACATGAATATGAATTAACACTCCCCCTAAATGTGCCACAACTAAACTTGCTCAAGATTTGCAATTAAGAGAATAGATAAGAGGCGAGAGCAAGTGGCCATAACAAGTAATCTAAATTGATATTCATTAATATTGCATTATAACCTACACAAGGCTATAAGTTTAAAAATAATCAATTTAAATACTTGTTACCCGAGATGGCATTGGCTCATGATGGACTTGATAATCTTCTTGCTTGACACCACTTGTAGATTTAATGTAATCCTTCTCCTCTTGGTGAGCAATCGTCCAATCCATCTCTTTATTGCCTAAAATTTTTTTAGGCGGTTTTGGTACCAATCCTTATTGGGTCCGAGCAATGTTAGTCACAATTGATTTAGGAACCCAAATGGTCCTAATTTTAGCATTTTTAAATTGACTAACATGACTAGGAATAGTTTTACGATAATGATTCCTCCTAGGCTAATAATTTGCATTTTTATGAGAGGGCATAGGAGGATAATGATACTTTGCAAAACTATTTCTAGTTTGATCTCTTCTAGCATATGGCAATTAAAATTATGAAATGGCTTAGAGGATCTAGCAATTCTAGTAAATGTTTTGCTATTATTTTTCCGAGCATATAATCATCATGGTTTTTCTTATTCTTAGGAAATTTAGCATTTTGAGCAAACACATTTCTAGAGTTACTCTTCCTATGCAAATGAATATCATTTTTAGCGAGCATAGGGGACTTGACAAGCTTGGCAAACACATTGTCATTCTTGTCCTTCCTAAGCAAATAATTATCATTTACAAGAGTAGGCTTTGGAGTGATACCTTTGGGACAATCCTTCACTGAAATGTCCTTTTCCGAAGAATTGAAGCATGTCACGCTATTTGGTCCTCTCTTGACCGATTTGACTTGCTCCTTGCCTGCTTGCCTCATGGTTGATGCTTGTGGCTTGTCATCCACTTGATTTGGGCACACTGAGGCGAGGTGGCCCTTCTTGTTGCAATTGAAGCACTTGATTGTCTTCGTGTGACGCAGCGTTGTGCCTCGCCTTGCTATTCTCCTTCTTGAGGAGTTAGCCGAAGTCCTCGCTTGTCTTGAGGCGCCTTGGCTTGCTCAAGATTTCGCCGAGGAGGGCTTTTCCTTTATAGCACCTCTTCAAGTCATCTTCCAATTTGATGACTTGGGCCTTGAGCTCATTGTTTTCCTCTACAAGATTAGCATCTATAGACATAGAGGAACTAGAAGCAATTTCATAAGAGCAACAAGGTAAATCATCGCTAGAGGTGGATATGCATTTATTTGATGAATTGTTTGTAATTGGAATTGAGTGAGCCAATTCATCAACTAAATTGCATTGAGTAGCACTATCCACACTAGCTTTACTAAATTCCTTGAAAAGGAGTTTCTCATGATTTTCTTTTAGAACATCATAATCATTTTGAAGTGATTCATGTTCTAACTTCAAAATTTTATATTTCTTTTTCTCCTTTCCAAGAAATTCATTGAGCTCCTCTAGCATATTCATTAATTCATCATAAGAGGGCTCACCTTCATCATTACTTACCTCATCTTTACCTTTTGCCATGAAGCAACGAATTTTTGATATAAGTGAAGATTCGTCGTCGCTGAGGCGAGGTTGAGGTTGAAGGAGATATCTTGTTCATTACTTGATGTTGAAGTTGAATCGTCAACCGACACTTCTTCCTCATTGCAATCCTCAATCGATGTGGATGATTCAAATAAGTCTTGAAGTTTAATCCACATTGCATGAGCGCTTGAGAGGTTGCAAATGAGATTGAAAATATCACGCCACAACGCTAAATAAAATGTTAGTAGCTTGAGCGCCGAGATGTAGACATTTCTCCTCTCCTTTAGTTGGAGCAATATCATTAATTGGAGAAGAAATGCCGACATCTACGATCCACCATATTTGTGGGCTCATGGATTTAAAATGAGTAATCATAAATATTTTCCATGAAGCATAATTTGAGCCAATAAGCATATGTGGATCGGTGGAGTGCACTAGACCGCTAAGCGCCATCCTTTTACTCTCTGCGGTTAAGCTTAAAATGAGAGTGACCGTGGCTCGATACCACTTGAGGGTCGAGGATGCGCCAGAGGGGGTGAATAGGCGTTTTACAAAATTCGATCGCTCACTTTGATACTCCCACACAATCGCTCTAATTCAACCCCTAAATCAAAACCTAATTAATTTATATGAGGTTTATAATCTAGGTTTTGACAATTAAAGCCTAAATAAACTAGGCTCACTATGTGCACTAACTAAATTATGTCTCTAAGCTAGAATTGCTAAATTGAACTAATCAATAATACTAAGCAATTCTACAATCACAATCATGAATATATCAACAATGTAAATACTTGAATGTAAATGAGACAAGAGACAACCGATATTTTTCCGTGGTGTTAGGAGACTTGCGGCCTCCCTAGTCCACGCTGAGGCTAGCCCGACCACTCGACCGGCTCCCCGCCGAGCACCCGCCTCTTTCCACTAGTGTGGTTTTTCACGCCATGCCAGAGGCTCAACCCGAACCTTCACAAACTTGCCGGGCTTTCACACCTCGAGAGCTCCAAGACGACGCCCACGCTGCTCTAGGAGTCGGCAACCTCCAAGAGTAACAAGCCGCTCCTCCGCTGAACTTCACCGAGCACAACGAACGCGCCTCGGTGATCACCAAGTGCAACACATGCACAAGGATCTCACCAAGTGCAACACATGCACAAGAGCCTCTCAAACCCACTCCTAATTGCAACACATGCAATTAGTTCACTCTTGCTCAAGAATCAAATGAGTGTGCAACACATGCAACACCTCACCCAAAACCTCAAACATAGCAACAACTACATTTCAAGCCCCCAAGGGGTATTTATAGCATCCACTTAAAGAAACTAGCCGTTGGGGCTCCAAACGGCAGAATCAGAAAAACCGTCCAACCGATCTCCCTATCCGATCGACCACAGCCAACGGCTTGAAACGACACATCTTGGCGGCTGAAGGCCTGCCGGTCCGACGCCCTCGGCCGGTCACACTACCGCCTATCCGGTCCGCCAGATGATCGGTCCAACCGCACAACAAAGACCAAGTATAAACCCAAAACCACCTCTCGAATTTACACGCCCATGAGGGCTTGCCAGACCGATCGCCAAATTTTAGGGCTTATTGGCAGGTCAAGACGCTCTGGCGGTCTGACCGCCAAGATGCATAGCACGCAACCCTAGGGCAGTGTGACCGCATCAGGGCGGTCACACCGCTTCACCTTGTTGCCTCACCTGAAAAAAAAAACACGCGCGAAAACCCAAGTCCGGTCCAACTAGTCAACAAATGGTCACACCACTCAACCATTGGTCACACGCAATTAGGGTTAGCACACCATGGCGGTTGCACCACATGACAATTGGTCACACCACTCATGGGGTGGTCCAACCACTCAAAACCCTAATGTTGGTCACACCACTCATGGGGTGGTCCAACCACTCAAAACCAGATTACAAGCAAACTCATTTCCAAAACTCCAAGCACAATTCTTTGAGCTTCTAGATAATCAACACATGATCATACACCGTGCAAAACACATTTGCACCAATTTAGCTCATGCTCAAAGAATTCAACCGAATTCATGAAAACACATATTTCACAAATCAAACACTTGAACTTACGCTGTTCAACCCTCTAGCCATGTAAGGATCAACACATGATCCCGACACTTTGCAAAACACATTTGCAAATGCCAACACATGCTCTAGGATCAAACGATAACTCCAACGCTCATTTGCAAAACACATTTGCACAACCGCAACTTAAATCCAAATGACGAAAACACATTTCGCCAACAACTCAAGATCTATTTGCAAAACGATTAAGCAAATCAAACTCAAGTTTATGAGATTAATCCCCTAGCCATGTGAAGGTCAACACAAGACCGGCCAACTTGCCAACACCGCTGCAAGCCCCACTCACATGCTCTCGGGATTCCTGACTCATAAACCTCGGTCTATTCGCACAAGAACTTGCAAATAACACGATAAACACCATTTCATGCTTGAGCACTACTCTTTGCAACACATGCAAAAGTCTAGCTCCAAGCAACACCAAATCAGATGCATGAACTCTCTAATTGCAACACATGCAATTCTCTAGTTCCATGCAATCACCAAATCAACCTTAACACCAAAAACCAATTCAACATGTATGAGCACTCTACTCGCAACGCATGCAAGCCTCTAGCTCCATACAAACTCACAAACACAAATTCGTGCTTGAGCTCTCTCCTTTTGCAACATATGCAAAACTTAGCTCCAAGCAACCTCACGGTTTTAGAAAGATTGTTTTGCGAACCAAAACGTGAAGCTTCAACATTTGCAACACATGCAAAAGTGAACTTCACGCAAAAGCCAACGCATATTGCTTATCCTATTTGCAACACATGCAAATCAAAGCATAATGCGAAAACCAAAAGCAAATGCTCTTCCTCTTTGCAACACATGCAAATCGGAGCATAAACCAAACAACCAAGCATAAACTTTAACTCATTCGCAACACATGCCAAATGGTTAAACTTTATGCAACCACCAAATCAACATAAGATTTGAGCTTTGAGTGAACGCGGATTGAGATCATCAACACATGATGAAACTCAAGCGAAAGAGGCAACCCCTCTTAATAGAACGGCAGTAAAACCTTAGACACAAAGACTACAAAAGTCCTTAGCCTATCTAGTTATACCTTCGACGCCACGCATAAGCAATCCCCTTTAGGGTCTTTATGATCATTACTTGACACTCCCCCGGGATCATCACTCTTCTTTTCTTCGGGATCCATCCTTGACGTCCATCAACTCATGATGCCGTCCAAGTCCCGTTCTCATCATCTTATTCATCTTTGGACCTAACTCAAACATACCTCATGAAACTTGTTAGTCCAAGATGCATGGTTGTCTCAATTATCTCTTGCACTCCATTAACACATAATGGATGCCTTTAGATCAATTGAGCACAACCTAAATCAATTGAAATGATTTATGTATGTCTTAAGTACAATAATGCAACTCATGCTTTATTATACTTAAGAACTATTCATTTATCCTTAATTAATCACAAAACACCATCAACACATGATGAAGTGTTCTTTACGATTAACAAGACAAATGAACTCAATTTAAATCATCATTTAAATTGATTCTTCAAGTTAGAGTGTGAACTCCCCCTAAATATGTGCATCCATGTAATATATGGATTGGAAAACATGATACACATTTTGTGGTTAATATAACGGGGATATTCATACTTTAACTTGACTCCAAAGTATGCAACTAATATTAAGATGAATATGCAAACATACCTTGGGTTTTCCACTTTTCAATGCGATGAGACTAAACAAAGATATTCTAAATAAGCAAGTTAGTCTCGATACAAGATTTGTCATTAATAATAATATCGCATTAGGGGATAATCTTAATACGAGATTTGTCATTAACAATAGATTAGATTTGTCATTAACACCAAAACCACAACTAATGATGGTTGAACTTACATCCGGCCGCCGATCTCCATCTCCGTCCAGGCCATCTCCATTGCCGACGACCACTCGCGCCTAGCCTCGCCGCCCACCCACGAAGTCAAGAATCGAACCTGACTCAAGGCCGCCTCTGCCCCAAGTTGCTTGCTCTCCGGCCGCCCCACTCCCCATGTCCCCATCTCTCGGACTCGGCGCGACCGCCGCTGCGCCAGTAGCCTCGCCTGCCCACCCACGAAGTCAAGAATAGAGCACTGAATCAAGATCTAGCCGCCGCCCAAGTGGTTGCTCTCCCGCCCACTCTCACTCGCTTCAAATGTTAGGTAAATAGTTTAAATTCATTTGCATCTACTTCTTTGTGATGATGTCTGAGTTGAGTTAGCAACTATTATCGATTTCCTTCATTTGCATTTGCATCGCTTGATGTCTCGATTGAGTTAGCAACTATTATTAGTATAAACATGTCGATCAAATACTCTACTCAAATTTCATATGCTTTGAGCGGCTCATTGTTGGTGATTGGCATGTCTTATGTTGTAACTCATACTACTAACATGTAATTCTATTCCGATAGTAGGAGTTTTATGTGTTGCAATCGATAGCTTTGATTGTCTTGTGTTCTTACTGATAGCACTCAAGCCCTGAATGCCTCGATAGTAGGAGTTTCGTAATTCTATTACATCACTGCTAGCATGTGTTGCGTTGTGGTTTTCTATTACATCTTCTTTGGTGATTGGCATGTTGGCATGATTATTGGTGATTGGTATGTTGGTTTGGAACACAAGTCGGCGCCGCGATAGAATCATCGACCTAGATTAGTAGATTATTGGGCATGTTGGTTTGGAACACATGTTGGCCGGAAGCAAGAATTTAGAATCATCGACCTAGGCTACACAAACCCGACGGGTACCCATCGGGTTTGAATGCACCGTCGGGTTGGATTCGGGTATATGTTTCACCCGAAAGGCTAGTCGGGTTCGGTCGGTATTCGGATTCGGGTTTTGGCGGGTCGGTTTTATAAAACCCGCACCCGACCCGACCCGTTGCCATCCCTAGGTTTGTTTGCGTTCGTTTTGGGTTTCGAGCGTTTTTAGAACTGATCGAACCAGTGTTGTTTGGTGTCATAATTTGTGTGATTATATTATGTTTGAGATTTGATCTTTGTTCTGTGTGCTTGTGGATGTATTTTTGGGTCTCCTTTGGGGATTTCTCCCCAATTTAGTGAGTCCTAAGGTAAAATTCGTGTTGTTCAATGGGCTAATTTTGTAAGGTTTTGCTCTTCCCAATATTTGATCCCAATTTTGTAAGGTAATATTTGATCTCATATTTAAGCTGAGTTTCTATATAGTGTTTCACAATTACCAGTGACTTCTGCTAATTTAAGTAAGTTTATGTGATCCAAGCTTCTAGTTGGATTCTTTGGTTCTTCACTTTTCCGTGCACATCATATATATATATATATATATATATATATATATATATATATATATATATATATATATATATATATATATATATATAGGAAAATGGTTCTATACTGAGAATCGATTTCACCTTCAATATACCGCTTAAATGATGTTGTTATACCTCTTTATCCTTTTGAGTATACTCTAACACTGATTATAAGATACTCCAAAGTGAGTTCCACAAAAAATTTCATCAAAGTCCACCCTTTATAGCATAATTTGTTTATATATTCTTTTCATATATGTAAAAGTATATATAGCAAAAAAATATAGGGCTCCGATGATTTTTTTCAACCAAGTCACATTGGAGTATCTTGGAATCATTATTGGAGTATATCGAAAATGATAAAGAAGTATAATACTTTCATTTAAGTGATATATTGAAGGTGGGAGTATGTACTCCCGAGAGTACTGAAAAGGCTTCCTATATATATATATATGCGAAAATATTTAGTGCAAAACCACCAATGAAACTTCAAATTTTGCAGGTTGTAGAGGTTCACCTTCCTACATATGGTAATTTTTGAGAATTTTTCAAAACTTACCATGTGGTAGGGAAGGTGAAGTTTTCATGGAATTGGTGGTTTTCACAAATTGCAAATATATATATATATATATATATATATATATATATATATATATATATATATATATATATATATATATATGAAAATGATTCCATACTCCTAGATGTATGTACTCCCACCTCCAAAGATATACCGCTTAAATGATGTTGTTATACTTCTTTATCCTTTTGAGTATACTCTAATACCGATATAAGATACTCCAAAATGAGTTCCACGAAAAATTTCATGAAAGTCTACCCTTTATATAGAAAGCATTCATTTAAGTGGTATATTAGAGGTGGGAGTATGTACTCCCGGGAGTACAGAAAAGGCTTCAGGAAAATGATTCCATACTCCTGGGTGTATGTACTCCCACCTCCAGTATACCATTTAAATGATGTTGTTATACCTCTTTATCCTTTTGAGTATACTCTAATACTGATATAAGATACTCCAAAATGAGTTCCACGAAAAATTTCATGAAAGTCTACCCTTTATAGCATAATTTGTTTATATATTCTTTTTACATATGGAAAAAGGTATGTAGCAAAAAAATAAATGGCTCTGATGAAATTTTTTCAATCATGTCGCATTGGAGTATCTTAGAATTATTATTAAAGTATACCGAAAGTGATAAAGGAGTATAAAGTATTCATTTAAGTGGTATATTAGAGGTGGGAGTATGTATCGAGTACAGAAAACTTCATATATATATATATATATATATATATATATATATATATATATATATATATAGGAAAATGATTCCATACTCTTGGGTGTATGTACTCCCACCTTCAGTATACCATTTAAATGATGTTGTTATACCTCTTTATCCTTTTTGAGTATACTCTAATACTAATTATAAGATACTCTAAAGTGAATTCCATGAAAAATTTCATTAAAGTCCACCCTTTATAGTAATATTTGTTTATATATTCCTTTTACATATGGAAAAGGTATGTAGTAAAAAAATAAAGGGTTTTCACGAAAATTTTTTAACCATGTTGCATTAGAGTATTTTAGAATTATTATTGGAGTATACCGAAAGTGATAAAAGAGTATAAAGCGTTCATTTAAGTGGTATATTAGAGGTGGGAGTATGTACTCCTAGGAATACGGAAAAGGCTTCCTAGTTTGAATTCTAAGCATGGTTCATACAATTTAACTAATCAGTTGTGCATATATCCATACAGTGATGTCGCAAGGAACAATGTTAGTAGATGTGAAGAAGCTGAAGCCTAGGCAGTGGAGATATCAACCTGCTTGCATTGACGTATAGAAAGAAGGTTAATTCCAGATTAGGCATCGCAAATATTTATGTCATCTACCTAGAAAATTTGGTTGCTTGCTAAAGCCGACTTCTAGATTACAACACCTTATTGCTTTCGCTCCTTTCGTGTTCTGAACATATGACTGATATTGTTTCAATATATGTTGTAATATCTATCACTGGGTGATTTGTTGGGTTTAGGGATACAATAAGAATTGTTTCTTTTGATGTTTGCTTGAGAATTGCTCACCTGTATTTGATTGTTTATCTTTTGCTATTGTTATTGCAGTGTGAATGTTAGTTTGGTTTAAAATGCTAATTATGTATATTCCATCTATTACAGGCGGAAGAATCCCGGCTCAGCCAGCCCGTCCACGCGTCCTCCTCCACCGTTTCGCGAAAAGGCCCCTCCGTTCCTCCGAATTACGGATAGATCCCTATGCATTACGAATAGGTCATTTGCGATTTTTTGTGAGGAGAAGATTTTTTCCATTCGTCGCGTTTAGGTCCCTAGCGCGCCGTTTTACGAAAAAAACCTTTCATTAATTCAAATCGCGGACAAGCCATTTTCTAATTTTTCAGGATAGCGAACAGTCAAAAATGTAACAAACAGGTCCTTGCTATTTACGTCTAGGTCCTTTCTCCGTTTTCCCGGAATTTTTTTTTCGTCATCGAGAAATGACTGTTTTCCCGAAAAAATGTTTTCGCACAGAGAAATGTGTATGCTCTATCTCTAGACTTTTCCTTAGCTCAATTTCCCATCTCGATCACGATATTTTTTAAACATGTATTATTACTCGCGAGAGTGTTAGGTTCGACAAAAGAAGCTTGTCGCTCTCGATAATTTTTCGCCTTTTTCCTCTAGACTATTTTTAACCAGGTGAGTGGTTTTGCGAAGATAAAAAATACATCCGTCTAGGTCCTTTCTCCGTTTTTCCTAAAAAAATGTTTTGGGCACCAGAGAAATGTCCATTTTTCCCGGAAAAAATGTTTTCGGCACCAGGAAAATGTGTGTAGCTCTATCTCTAGACTTTTTCCTTAGCTCAATTTCGCATCTCGATTACGGATATTTTTTTAAACATGTATTATTACTCGCGTAGAGTGTTAGGCTCGACAAAAGAAGCTTGTCGTCTCTGATAATTTTTCGCCCTTTTTCCTCTAGACTATTTTTAACCGGTGGGTGGTTTTGCGAAGATAAAAAAATGCATCCAGTCCCTTCAATCGGTGGTTTTGCAAAAAGGCCCCTACCGTTTCATATATTCGCGTACGGGTCATTCGCCTTTATTTTTCCGTTTCTAAAAAAATCGTAGTTTTTTTATTCGCGGTTGTGTTCTCCGTTTTTCCTGGAAAAAAAGTTTTCATCACCAAAGATACGTATACAGCTCTATCTCTAGACTTTTTTCCCGACTCGATTTTCCATCTCGATCTCTGATATTTTTTTTAACATGTATTATTACTCAGTGAACACGTAGAGTATTAGGCTCGACAAAAGAAGGCTATCATCTCTAATAATTTTTTGCCCTTTTTCCTCTAGACTATTTTTCACCGGTGGGTGGTTTTGCGAACATGTATTATTACTCGGTGAACGCGTTGAGTATTAGACTTGGCAAAAGAAGATTGTCATCTCTAATAGTTTTTCGCCATTTTTCCTCATATTGGTTTTGCGAACATGTATTATTACTCGGTGAACGCATTGAGTATTAGGCTCGGCAAAAGAAGATTGTCATCTCTAATAGTTTTTCGCCCTTTTTCCTCATATTCGCGTACGGGTCGTTCACCTTTATTTTTCCGTTTCCAAAAAAAATCCGTAGTTTTTTTATTCGCGGTTGTGTTCTTCGTTTTTCCTGGAAAATTTTTTTTCATCACCAGAGATATGTGTACAACTCTATCTCTAGACTTTTTCCCCAACTCGATTTTCCATCTCGATCTCTGATATTTTTTTAGGCATGTATTATTACTTGGTAAACGCGTAGAGTATTAGGCTCGACAAAAGAAGGTTGTCGTCTCTAATAATTTTTCGCCCTTTTCCCTCTAAACTATTTTTCACTGGTTGGTGGTTTTGCGAACATGTATTATTACTCGGTGAACGCGTAGAGTATTAGGCTCGACAAAAGAAGGTTGTCGTCTCTAACAATTTTTCGCCCTTTTTTCTCTAGACTATTTTTGACACTTTTATCTAAAAAAGGCAGAAAAACTGGGATTACACAGTTTTCCCCATAAATATCAAGCGATCGAAATTTTGTGTGACGCAGCGAACAAATTACATACGCCGCGGCATAGCGCGGGTCATTATCTAGTTCTCAATTACAGGCCAAACTTTTAGAAAAATGAGGAAATGGCGGGCCAATGTGCTGGTCAAGGCCCACCCACAACTCATGTACACAAATTTTATTTGAGAACATCATTAAGAGAGAAAACAAACATTGCACAACCTATATTATAACGCTGAGTTTAATATTTTGTGACATTTTACACGTTCATTATTGCATGAACTGTGCTATATGTGTGTGTGTGTTCATTTGATTTTGTCTTCATACGTGATTATTAGCTTTCTATATAATGAATATGAGGAAAATGATTATTTATTGATTTAAGAAGAAAAAGAGTCGATGGCAAATTGGGTGATCATAGGTTTATTTGAGGATTGAAATTGAAGACTAAAATTGATAACAGGGCATCATGAAGTGTGTCAACATTTGACGAAAATCATAAAGTTTTGCTATGCTTTTGGTCATGACTCCTATATCAACTATATAAATTGGTTTAATTATAGGCTTTACTTTAGATTGTCTATCCCATAGTATAATCTAATTCTTTTTTGTAGTTTGGCTTCATTTTGGATGTTTATTTCTTGTTGATTTGTATTAAACTTTTATATCATATATCTTTACTATTTTAAAAGAAGCTAGTAGTGGTTCATCTGCCTCTCCAACTCCACCTCTTCTTTCTACCTTCCTAAAAAATCTCTAACAAAAAATAGGAAAACAATATACCAATAAACAAACTCCATCTCTCTAAATATTCTCTAATAGAAAAAATAATATAATAACAAATAAATTCTATATCCCTAAAAATTCTCTAGCAAAAAACATAAAAAAATATAAAGCAGTTCCAGGCACATGGAGACACGACATGCTGAAGCAGGTAGGCAGAGCCGAGGGCATGTGTTGGGCAAGCCGATCCTGATGATACTGACTCACTGATCCTAACGATGCTGACTTGACATGTTGGGGATAATATCTATAGCAAAGTATAAGCATTTCAGCTAGTATTGTATGTATCAGAATACAGTGACTCTTATATACTTAATAACCATTTATTCTTAGTCCCGCAACTACAAAATTTCGCCTTCTCAGTCACTCGTATACACTTAATAACCACAAAATTTCGCCTTCTCAGTCACTCTTATACACTTAATAACCACTGACTCTTTGATATGTGACAAAGATCTTAGTCCTTCAACTGCAAAATATCCCTTTAACTGCATACTTTTATACCATTGATTCTTTGATACTTGACAAAGAACTTAACCCTTCAACTACAAAATGTCTCTTTAACTACAGACTTTTATACTATTGGTTCTTCGACACTTGATAAACATCTTAGCCTATCACTACAAAATATCCCTTTAATGGTATACTTTTATAATTGAAACGTTGTAAGGAAAGTTATTTAGCTTTAGATATTTCTTTGACGTGAAGAGCTATTAATAATAATAATTTTGTAGGGTTCCCTCATCGAAATGACTCCTAAGCTAGGGATCCATATGCATGACACTACCCTAATTGAGTACGACATGAGGATCAAGACAGGAGAACAAGAAGAGGATGATCTACAGCTGATTGACAAAGTATCAGACTACAATGGGTCAATCTTAACATCATGTGATACATTCGCGAAGTGAATTGTTGGCGATGGTGGAGTTGACATAACTTGATTGCTTCTTCACCACGCAGTGGATGCCACGGTAGAAGTGTTCATATCAGATGTGCAGAGTGGTTTCAATTTATCTCTCGGTTCTTTTGCTAGTGGGATACATGAAGAAATTCAGCTCTTTGGTGGTGCTATTGGTGAGTCATGTGGCTTAAGAAGGTATGTTGTTGTTGTAGTGAAGCAGGGGCAGAGCTAGGCCTTGGGTCACTGGGGCCCGGACCCGAGGCCTAGCTCAAAAACCAGTAGAAAAGTGCACTTAGACAAAAATACGGCCCAAGGCCTGGCCCAATTTCTGGAGGGCCACATAGCGTTCTGGAAGGCCTATTAAATCAATTTGCAACAGGCTGAAAGCAAAAGAAGGCCGGATTAGAGGAAACTTGATGAGGAAGCGTGTTGATTTCTCAGCTCGTACTGTCATCACAGCAGATCCCAATATTAACATTGATGAATTGGGAGTGCCAGGAGTATTGCTTTAAATCTGACATTCCCAGAAACTACCACTCCATATAATGGGGACGCTCACAACGTTGAGATGGTTGTTTCTAAAATGTCATCATGTAACTCTCATGTCTAATGATCATCACTACATTGCAACTTTGCGGCCTACATGTTTTTATTACTTTTCAACTATGACCAGTAGAAGATAGCTCAATTGAAACTTCAAGCAACTTTAAACAATGTGAGGCATACGACAAACATACCATTCTCAGGCACTCAAATATCAATAGAAAGGAGGAGGATTGAAATACATTAATTTAAGAAGCACTTCTTGTGGAATTGATTAAAGAACGCACTGTCACACAGTGAATTGGTGCTCACACATATTGAAATGAAGCTGACGTAGTAAAATGAACTAGTATAAATTAAGATGAACAATATTCCAAAATAAATTAGTTACACATTATTATAACTCAAACTAGCCATAACTATTTTCGCTGGGCCCAAACTGCTGACAAATGTGCTCAGTCGAGTATGCGTAAGTTCCTTTTAAGTTGAGTAAGTCTAGCCTGAGTGGGGGCATTTCTCCGTAGTACGTCGGCAAAGGCAAGGTTAATGCCGCTGGTGTTTTCCAGTGGTTGAACAGTCGAAGTGCCCAGTTTGTTGTTAAGTCAAAAGGAATGGTAACCTGTCTCATCTTCAACTATCTTGTTGTGAAGAATAACACAAGTTAGCATGATTTTCTCGAGCGTTGCCCATTCATATAGACGCACTAGACGGTTCAAAATACAAAAACGAGCTTGCAATATACCAAATGCCCCTTCAACATCCTTCCTTGCTACTTCTTGATATTGTACAGATAGCTTGTCCTTCTTTGTCAGCGGGAGGTTTATTGTCATAACAAAGACAGTTCATTCTGTGTATATTTCATCGGCCAGATAGTATCCATTGTTGTATTGCCTCCCGTTGACATGTACTGCACACGAGGAGCTTGCCCTCTCAACTCCTGGACAAACAACAGCAACTGATAAAGCATATTGATAGCATTGTTGGATCCAGCAACATCAAAAAAGGCATTGCCATATCCTAAGGTCCTGTGAAGCAACCACCTCTAGAATCATCATAGGGAAGCAGACATAGACTTGGAAACCATTTTGTGTAAATGTTTCACTTGCCTAAAATTCTGGCGTAGCTTATCCTGTAATATTCTAGGAGTGTCACATGAAGTTTGGCTATATTAAATTTCTATATCAGAACATGAAGTAAGGGTAAACAGAATTAATGTTTGACCAGAAGCTGGTAAGACCATGCTGTTAGTGTATGTCGCTGTATTTATCTAATTAAGGGCCATCCTGTAAAATATCATCGTGCTCTATAATGTAGTAACTGTTATCACTTTAGAGTTTAGATATTGTATATTCTGTACCAACATTTTTCAGAAGATCTGATAACAGATCAAGGTAGATACGAATTAATCTAGAAAGATTAAAACAACCAGAAGTTTCAATTTGATTCCTCACCTAGAAGGAGGCTCAGCATATGTGGATTTGTCTCGAACACATCTGCAATCATTTCACCAACGTCTGCAAGGAAATTAGTATTCCAAGACTAAGTAAAACACGAACAGCTTTCTCTCAAACAGGAAATTGAGGCTTGGTCATGTCTGTGTTTCAACAATTACTGTTAAGTTGTTAACTACCCAATTTATCCTTTGATATAGAGTGAATAGATTCAACATGTTGTCACGGACGTGGACCCACCTTGGGCTGGACATGGGCTTCGGACGTGAGGCCCATTCGGCTGAGTGGAAAGAGCAATACAAAAGCAGAGCAGAAGCTACGGAGAGGACCGAACAAGCGAAATCGACAACTCCTTCGGTTCCCCATTCCTGCGCTAGCTTCTTCTTCCTCCGTTCTTCTCAGTTCCTTCCCTCTGTTCTTCTCAAATCTTCCCAAATACTTGGCAATCTGTATCTAAGAGGCAGCAGGAACATAACAATTGGTATCAGAGCTTCGATCCAAGCCATGGCCGATGCGTTTGAGAGAGCGATCGCAACATGTGACCGAATCATTGAATCGTGTGAGAAGTTGTTCGTGGAGTTGAGCAAAGTGCGATCCATGGGGGCTGTAACCACCGAGACGCTCCGAGCTGGCGACCACATCTTCGTCGGTTCCTTCGACGACCTGAGCCCGCACTGGGCGCCGCTTCTGATCCGGTGGCCCCGAGGTGTCCCTCGAGGTGGCGTACTCGGTAGCTAGCGGTGGAGACAACGTCGACGTCGGCTGTGGACGAGAGGATGACACCGACGACCCAGCTTTGCGCGGCTTCGGCGAGCATCGGGAGCGAGAACCACACCATGGCCTGCACGATGGCGATCTGCACGATGAGGTCCTGCGCCCACTTGCCGTACATGGCGTTGAGCAGCGGCACTCCAACGACGAGCATGTTGTTGAGGGTGGCGAGGGAGAAGCCGGTGATGGACCAGGAGTGGATTCTCGCCTTGGCGCAGCAGTGCGCCCAGGTGGCCATCGCGAGGGTGGTGAAGAGCTTGGAGACGGCGTCGGCGGCAATGACGCGGTAGTTCATGGAGAAGGGGTCGGTACGGACGATGAAGTCAAAGGCGAGTGTGGACGTGCCGAGGAGCTCATCGCTGGCCATAACACCAACACCGACAGGCGCCGAGGAGCTTCGTTTGTTCAAGTTGAGGTACAACCATTTTGCGCATATGAGGTGTTCGAGGAAATGTCTCCAGAGAAGGGCATCCCTACCGGCAGTCTCCAGGGAAACCCAGTGTTGAGGGATGGCCGATGGAACGAGCAAGAGGCAGCAATTGTGGTCCCTAGTGACATCATCAGCATCAAGCTCGGCATCGACAAGGTGGAATGGGAGTACTCGCGGCAGCTAGCTCGACGGAGGCTGGAGCAGGAGCTGGGCAGCCAGGAGGCCGCCGAGGACCTCTCCGAGCTCTCCGAGGGAGAGAAGGACGCCAAGCCCGACGCCGTCCATCCCTCGGCGGCGGCGATTAACGGCACGCCACAGGCCGACGGCGGCGACCAGCAGCAGCAGCAGAGCCGGTTCGCGTGGATCAACTCCGACGTCCGCATCGTCTCCGACGAGGAGGACGAGGACAGCAAGAACCGGAACCTCTACATCGTGCTCATCAGCATTCATGGTCTCGTGAGTGGGGATAACATGGAGCTTGGGCGAGACTCTGACGCCGGAGGCCAGGTGAATTGCATGAAGGGATTCTCTGTAAGGTCCCCGCAGGATTGGGAGCAAGGTGATCGGACAGGTGGATGTGTGAGAGACTCTCCAATTGATTGTACAAGTAGCAACACAAGTGCAGCAGCTTCAACCGATAAGCTCTACCCCATGACTAGTGTTAGCTTACCTGACAAAGGCCAAAGCATGCAAGCTGCTGGGAGTCCAGATGAATGCTCAAAGGCTTGCCTGAATAACTGCACTTGCACGGCATATTCCTATGGCAGTCAGGGATGCCTTGTTTGGCATGCGGAATGGCTTAATGCAAAGCAACCGCAAAGCAATGGCACTACAGTTTCTAATGGAGAAATTCTTTATCTTCGTCTCGCCGCAAGAGAGATGCAGAGTTCGAAAAGCCACAAAAGAAGTGTGATAATTGGGGTCGTCACTGGTGCATGTACTACTGTTGTCTTCGTCCTAGCACTGGAGTATGCAGATGTTGACAAATTTGATCGCGTTCGTGTACTAAAAATCCGGTATGCGGAGATGCGTCCATATGATGGTGAGTTGAAGCTGCCAAGCCATTACCTTGTTTCCCCACCAGAGATAGAGAGGACATCAGGCGAATACTTGGTGAAAAATGCCATCCACACCTTTGCTTGCAGCGAGACTGTGAAGTTTGGCCATGTCACTTTTTTCTGGAATGGACACCGTTCAGGATATTTTGATGAAACTAAGGAAGAGTATGTAGAAATTCCTAGTGATATTGGTATCACCTTCAATGTTACACCCAATATGAAGGCTCTAGAAATTGCTGAGAAAGCCAGAGATGCTATCTTCAGTGGGAAATTTGACCAGGTACGGGTCAACCTGCCAAATGGTGATATGGTGGGTGACACTGGTGAGATTGAGGCCGTGGTCATTGCCACCGGAGTGCACACGTTCTTCATCAAGGCTAAGATTGCAGATGTGGAAAATGCCTTTCGTCTGGTGAAGTTTGACCCTGGAGGTTGGAATGTTGTGTCCGGCACCTCGCTGATTGATGGTTCAGTCGGGTCATATGCAAAAGAAGAAAGCATGCCACCTTCAGGAAATTTCATGAGAGCTAGATCAGATTGCAATTTAAAATTCAGTGAGCATGGAAAGAGCCCCACTATGCTTACAAATGGATGCTTGCCGTACAATCAGACTGATCTATTGTCTGGCGAGATTCTATCTAAGGATAAGCTTTCTCCGAGTCTTCTGGAGCTTCAGCTACTGCAGAACAACGGCAATCTGCATGATAGCAAAGAGTTTATGGATGGTGGCATTGTCTTTTTTTTCTACCATCCAGCAAGCACAACTATCTACTGGTGGTTTTTGCTGCATTGTGTCATCGGCTTGGGGGCAAGCCGCATTTCAACGGGAGGGGAATGTCACGGACGTGGACCCACCTTGGGCTGGACATGGGCTTCGGACGTGAGGCCCATTCGGCTGAGTGGAAAGAGCAATACAAAAGCAGAGCAGAAGCTACGGGAGAGGACCGAACAAGCAGAAACCGACAACTCCTTCAGTTCCCCATTCCCTGCGCTAGCTTCTTCTTCCTCCGTTCTTCTCAGTTCCTTCCCTCTGTTCTTCTCAAATCTTCCCAAATACTTGGCAATCTGTATCTAAGAGGCAGCAGGAACATAACACATGTTTTACAATATCTTACGTAACAAAGGCTGCATAGATGACAAGATCACAAATTTTCCATGCAAGAATCCAACGTCTGCAGGGCCACACATCTGAGAATGAGAAATTTATCCCATATCTTATAAAGGTCAATTATTTGCTATTCTGAAATGACTCAAAATTTATTTAGTAACAGAGAGTTGATAACAACAACCTGGTGTGTGGACGCAATAAGAAAATCTGCACCAAGCTGCTGAACATCAACTGGCATATGGGGAACACTTTGACAAGCATCTACAAGGACGTGCTCCAACTTGTTTGACCGAGTTACGATCTCCTCAATAGGAAACATTGAACCTGGAAATAATGAAGGAACATAATAGAACCCTTCTCAGCAAATATGCTTTCAAGACAGAAATAAGATGGAATGAAAATTACAATAATGGGATCCAGCCAGGGAATATTTGCCGAGGAACGATAGCGCTATGATGTCTGGGAAACAAATTGCCAAGGAACGATAGCGCTATGATGCTCCACAACTGTAAGGACAATCTAGCCAACAAAATAGCAGACAAAGTTCTTACCAAGAAGTATAGAAAAGACTGCAGATTTTCATAGAACATAAAACAAACCAATCACTTGGTAAAATTTGGATTGAGAAAAATTAATATTTTTCTCTGGCAGAAAGGCAGGTGTGTTTGATTGGATGAAGACTTTGCAAATTAATAGACTAAAAAAGAATGAGAAAAAATGATATTGCATAGATACTTGAAAAGGTCAGAACAGTGATAGAAGCACGATTTTCACAATGGCATGCATCAGTATAAGAACACATAGACGGCAGGTAAAGTTGGCAATTTCGCAGTGATACACATGATGTATGAGCTGGGAAAAATAGCGGACTCACCTCATCTCCTTGTTTTAAGTCAGATAGGCCGCACGAATAGGCTACTAAATTGATAGCTTCGGTAGCATTACGAGTGAAAACAATCTCTCTACTGTCAGCTACATTGACAAAACTTGCAACTTTCATTTTTCCACCCTCATATGCATCAGTAGCTAGCCTTCACACTGATGTCAGTGAAATAAGCAATCATGTCAATGGGAGCACAACATTTGTATACAGCATTAAACATGTGCAACTTCATCATTAAACAACACCACCCAAAACACTCCAATAGTTTGTTCTGATAAATCAGAAATGGATGTGCGACTGTAACTCTCATCTCGAGTACCGAAATCTACGTTATCATGAACAGACTTCAAGATTGGTCCCAAAGTGGAACTAGTTTTGCTTATGTGAGGAATCAACAACGAGTGTCCCAAAACCTGGATGCAGGCATTAAACCAAACAAAAGCTAGTACCAACCGAACTGCGGGATGAAACGGAGATAGGTAGGAGAGGTCTGGTCGATGATGGGGAAGTCGACGCGGGTGAGGTTGCCCAGCGAAGGGGCCGGCTCCGCCTCCCGTGACGGCGCAGCCGCCCCGCCGCGCCGCGAAGAAAACGCGACAACGCTGCCGCTGGTAGGTCCAGACAGTTACGGGGATGGTAAGTAGCGGAGCGACTCCGCCGCCGTCGCCATGCGCGCCGTCGCGACGGACGGGTGGACGCTCCGCCTCCGCTCCTGGCCTTCTGTTGCGGGGCCCGCTCGTCAGGGGCTCACGGATGCGGGCCCGCATGCCAGTTACTTTTGCCATAGCAAGCAACCGAACCGATTCGATTTCGAGAAGCCGTCGACTCGACTCCCTCCCATGGAATCATCGCACGTGATGTGTCCGTTGGCCGCTATCGCTTCTTCAGGTTGGAGCACGACGGCGCCTCGCAACCCCCTTGTCCACTGCTTGCTCCTCGGCCTCGCCTCCGTCATGGCACCGGACGCCAACGAGTGGGCAACGGTGCAGCGCCAAGGCGCCCACCTCATGGCGGCAGAGCAACCCTTCATTATCCACGGCTTCAACACCTACTGGCTCATGTCCTTCGCCGCCGACGAGGCCACGCGCTCGCGAGTGACGGCCGCCATCGCCGAGGCGGCCGGCGCAGGGCTCAACGTGTGCCGCACCTGGGCCTTCAACGACGGCGGTTACCGCGCGCTGCAGACAGCGCCCTTCTGCTACGACGAGGAGGTGTTCCAGGTAAACTATGTGCAGCTAGCTGCTGCGGGGTTATTGGCCTGTGCACGGGCAGCACGGCACCCGTTCGATGAAATGCGTGCTCGACTTTCGCTTGCCGTGCTAGATCAAACAACTTGTTGTCTTGGTTCTTGGATTTAGCAGGCGCATGCCATGCGTTTGATGAAGCAATGTTTTGTCTCGCTCACATGCCCTGTTATCACGTTGCGCTTGCCAAAAGTTTTTGTTGTAGAAACTGGATGCATGTCATTCGTTTCTTGAAACAAGTTGAAACAAAATTTCTGTATCGCTAAAAAAAAGGTTTAATCCCGGCATAGCGGGTTACCGATAGTTGAGTTTGTCATCTCATTTTGTCAGGCATTAGATTTCGTGGTCAGCGAGGCAAGAAGGCATAAGATGAGGTTGATACTGTCGCTGTGTAATAACTGGGAAGATTATGGAGGGAAGGCACGATATGTAAGGTGGGGCAGGGAGGCTGGCCTAGATCTTACTTCTGATGACGACTTCTTCTCTGATTTAACAATGAAGAGCTACTACAAAGCTTTTGTTGAGGTAAAAATTCTGCTTTGCCTGCTCAAATAGCATTTGGAAATTGTTTCCTGATATTTATCGTGCTGACCGGGAATGGAGCTTTCCATATTCATATCTACATGAAATGAATTGTCAATAACAGTTAATTTTTACTTCAAATTTTGATTTGCCAGCCATGAGTTTTCTTGTCCTTCTATCGTCTCCCAGTCTCAATATTGCGCTTATGTTTCCCTTGTTTAGGCTGTTCTGACAAGAATAAACACGATCACAAATGTGACCTACAAAGATGATCCTACTATTCTTGCCTGGGAGCTGATTAACGAGCCACGCTGCCCTTCGGACCCATCAGGCGATAGGTTGCAGGTCCTTATCCTGGTCTTATCTTTGTAAACTTCTATTTTCTAGGAATTGAGCCTAGCTCAGTTGGTGGGGGTGTGGGTGTACATCCCCACCATCCAGGTTCAAGTCATCTTCGGCTATGATTTGGGTGCCTTTTTTCCTCCTTATTTGAAATATACCTATGGCTGTTTTGTTCTAAGCCTATGCATGCCAAAATTTGGTAACTTTGACCAAATTTGGCACCCATTTGGTTTGTTACCAAACTTTGGTAAGATTCTTTTTACAATGCATACTTAGTTCATTTTGTTGCCCAAGTTTGGCCAAAACTTGGGCCAACAATTCCATTACCAAATTTTGGTAGTTCCAAAATTTGGCACATATTGGTAGGGTTTGTATGGGTAATGACTAATGAACCAAACAGCCGTCTAGTTCCTCCTTGGAGGTATTCTTGTAAACTTCTATCTTCGATATATGTTTGTTCTCTGCACATTTTGAAGACACGAGGGTTTCTTGTAGGCATGGATAGAAGAGATGGCATCTTATGTGAAGTCCATAGATCCTGTGCACCTCTTGGAGATTGGTGTTGAAGGGTTTTATGGTCCGTCTACTCCAGAATTTTTGCTTGTCAACCCAGATGCTTATTCCGGGCTTGCTGGAACAGACTTCATCAGGAACCATCAAGCCCTGGGAATTGATTTGGCTTCAGTTCATATTTATTCTGACACTTGGTAAGTCCTCGTGTCTAATTTCATGTGAGATATATAGCCGAGCAGCTAAAACAGCTGAATTGAGCCACTTCATTGAACTGGGATTTATTATCATGACTGAACTAAGATCCTTTTTCTAGGTTGCCTCACTCAATAGGGGAAAACCACCTTCAATTTGTGAACACTTGGATGCAACAGCATATTGATGATGCAGCCAACTTGCTGGGGATGCCAATAGTGATCGGGGAATTTGGGGTATCACTTAAGGATGGGAAGTTTGATAATGAGTTTCGTAAAACTTTCATGGAGACAGTTTACAGCAATTTCTTGAGTTCTTGGAAGAAAGGAGTGACTGGAGGAGGCTGCCTTCTTTGGCAGCTCTTCCCTGAAGGTGCAGAGCACATGGATGATGGATATGCAGTCATTTTTGCAAAATCACCATCCATATTAAACGTACTTACAAATCACTCAAGGAATCTAGAATATTAAGTGTATGTTGCTTTCCTGCTTCGTATATGATACAGTCCATATTACAATGTTTGCAGAGCCAATAACTTTCTGTAAAGTTGAATGTTCAATGTTGTAACGTGTAAGGCCCTAGTGATGATACAACTAATGACACAATATAATGTACGCTGGTCTCTGGTTTTCAAAACAAATGAGTTGTCATTTAAAAAAGGTAAATTGTGAAATGAAATTTTATCTTTCCATCATGCACTTCGCTCATTGCATTTCAACAATATTTTGTACAGGCATTTTTGGTTCTTGTTTACATATTTGTTGGTCATATGCTTGTATATGCATACTTGTTGGTCATAAATGGTATAACCTGTTACTCTACGTGCAGAAAGATGAGAAACTGTAATATTACTAGTTTCAGTACTATCATTAATCCATCACCAGTGTTTGTATAAGAGCCACACTTCTGCAACTGGTGTTCTTTTAGGAAATTGCAAATGGTGTATTTTGTTTCATATCTACTGCTGCAAGTTTTCGAATAGAATCCTCAATTTAATTGAATTAACAAATAATTTCTTGTCTTCCCTAAACTATTGTTTGACCCTTTATGTACCATGAGTTAGTTGTTTAGCATGGAATTATTCAAGGGGATAGTTCTATTATCCACAATCCAAGTTACTGGTAGTAGCTGCACATTATTTCTATCATGAAAACAAGAACTTCTAAAGATGTCTCTGTCAGATCAACTAGGACCAGCCAAACTTATTTTGATTTCAACCCCCAGTGTAGTCAATACTGCATTGCAATTGACACTTTTTTTTGGAAATGACATGCAAGCATATCAGAAATGGAAATTATAAAGGCACCGGCTTGAGTTATTTGTTCACAAATTAAAGGGTAATGTTTTCATTAAACCATGTTTGCACCCTTAAACCGTTTATGCAGATGTACCTTGAAGATTCCCTGGGAAAGCATGTTTCTCAAAGATGCAATCCTATACCAGATGATAATTGTTGTTGTGTGTGTAATGTTACAAGTATTTGGACAACCGACTCTCGAGGATTTAGTTGTTTGCAGATTCGCATCATAGAGATTTCACTATTAGATTAAAGAGCTGTTCCGGTGCAGAGAAGAAGGGACTGTGATCTGTATCAATGACCATAACCTCACTGGGTGGCCACTTCTTGATCATGGAATCTTGCTGCTTAGGGTCCAGCATGTGGTCACGCTCTGTCTTTATGAAAACCCGTTTAATTCGATTCAATCTCTCGTCATCTCCTTCGAAGCTTGCAGTACCAATAGCGGTCACAGGCCACGGGCGCATCAGCATTGAAGCTAGTATTGATTCCTGAACCAGATAAACACAAGTATGTATAAGATTTCACATTATCGTTTACCTCTTCATTGGAATATGATGTTTAGTTGTTGAGGAAATGTTTGCTCAAGAAACATGAATGGGAAATAAAAATAAAATCTTTTCAGGAATTAGCTATAATGGATTATGATAATACTAGATTCAGATTGTGCTGAACAGTTTAATAAAGAGTGTGGATTTGGTGAGCACATGGGCACATGCCCAGATGTGTTAAATATGTGCACTTGCACTGCTAGATATTTTTTTAATTCTTGTTTCCCAATTCTCTAGACACATTCACATGCAGTATAATACCTCTTCAGGGCTTTGTTGGGATAGTCGATCACGCTGAAATTCTGGTCTCAAGGCAACAGTTGTTGGAGGATCATCTACTCCTGCGCCAAATGTCAACTCAACCTCATTCTCAGGCAAAATTGGTAAACCCTGTTACACATTAACATACATTGGCTGTCATTTTGTATACATAGTAATAGCAATTGTATTATAAGTCTATAACCATGAAATAAAGTTACAGGGGATTGAACAAAAAAAATTCATGTCACGAATCAATATTATTTCAATACATACAATTGTTCTAGAATTGTTCCAAGATTCCTTCAACCTTTTTTATGTCTATTATGCAAATGACTACACTGAGAACTCCATGTAAGCCGGAATCATAGGAAATATTGGGTGCCTGGTTGCCAACGTCCATCATATTTACCCTACTTTTTATCATCTACATTTGAGCTACCATACCTAGGTATATATATGCTTGTATTAATTATTACAATTTTAGGTATATGTAATATATGTTTGTTTGTTGTATCCAGGGAAAAACACTCGGGTTTCAATACATACAAATATTAGGTGTCCTTTTTGGTTTCAAATTTATTATTTAAAAGGCACTGATAAGAGATAACCATAAGCAGCACAAAAATGCTTGCCTGGCATAGCGGTAAGCCTTGGTGGATGGGGAGCGTGGGATTGAATTCCAGAACTAGCAAAACTTTTTGCTTTTTTTTTTTTGGCTAAGAAATTCAAATTTGAAAAAATTGGCCTCTTTCCTGAGATTTTCCAGAATTTCTACTTTTCATATTTCTCGTTGGGGACTATTTTTCTTACTGAGATTTTTTCCCTGTTTGTGTGCAATATCTCATATTCTCAACACTTGTTTGGTGGCCTATGCTTCATGAAGAAAATAAATAGAAGCTTGAAAGCCTTACATCTTTCTTATCTTCCTCGGTTTGAAGTCCAAATGGTAGCATTGTAGCTGCCACAAAAATTGCTTGCCTAATCCTGTCAATGAATTCTTGCATAGCATGAATTACACACAGCCCTCCAGTACCATGTCCAACCAGAATTACCTGAAATTAGATTAAAATGAGTTAGCAAGGTAAACCGAATATCCCTTTGATGTGTCTTTATTCTTCACAATTTTGAACATTTGTCCATAAGTATCTTCATAACTACTTTCAGAATTTTGTGGGAGCTAACTACAATTTTGAACATTTGTTCATACTGTACAGACAAGCATTGAATGGATAATTTTGCTAAAAAAATGTATTGAATGGATAGTGAGTTTCTAATCAACACATAGGTGTAAACTTATATTAGCTAGTTATATTTTCTTCTTATGTACTAAATACTAATATGTTTCAATTTTATCTCAAATATCTTCTGGTAATAAAAAAAATGTATTGAATGGATAGTGAGTTTCTAATCAACACATAGGTGTAAACTTATATTAGCTAGTTATATTTTCTTCTTATGTACTAAATACTAATATGTTTCAATTTTATCTCAAATATCTTCTGGTAATAAACTGAGATGTGAGCTTCAATTATTGAAGTAAACTCCACTTTTTCCTTACAGCACATTTTAACATTTGGCATTTGGTTGCATTTAAGGGCTTTTGGTTTCTTGACCTTGTGGATCAGATACAATGGTGGCACTCGGCATAATCACATGATAATGCAAGCGTACATAAGTAGGAGATGATATGGAGGGAGCTATGATGACAATTTTCGGGAGGGTTAATTGTTGATATACTAACAGAGAAACTGCTAGTGAGGGTGTTGCCACTGCAGGTTAATAAACAAGTTAATTTATATATGTTTTTCTGTAAGGTGTTTGCTTCAGTATTAGGCCTTGTTTGGCAGGGATTCAGCTTCTCCAGATTTTGAGAATCTGGTGAAGCTGAAAATTTTAGCTTCACCAGATTCATGAAGTTGAAGCTGTGAGTACATTAAGAATGTTTAGATGGATCATCTTGTTTACATTTTAGACTAAAAATATAAACTTAATTCATTTTATTTTAGCCTATAAGTTTCAGATCTCAGATGAAGCTGGAATCTGGAGCTCTACCAAACAGGCCTTTATTCTAAATTAAAAAAGCATAATTTTAGAGCACTTGAGATTTAATAAAAATAAGTTCCACCTAAAACTTGTATAGCTTTGATCCTTCATTCAATTCGATCCCTCGCTTTTATTCAAAATAGCATAAAGCATTTATTTTTTGATCATTTCCCTGGAAATGTGGTGATATGCTAATACAGTAATATATAACATTTAGCTTGAACAAAGGTAGTCTTTTAATTAATGTAAACTGCATGGACAGAAAAGAGGAATGCGGGAGCGAGCGTATGTTTGTACCTTCTCACCCTCCGGCAAAGCTGAGATGAGGTCCAGGAGCGGCTTGTCGTACTGCTCGAGCAACCGGACAGTGTTGGGGTCGGTAGGGTCGACACCACCTCCGGCAAGGTCTATGCAGGTTACCCGGTAGCCGGAGCCCTCGAGGAGCCAGCGGAGCTTGAACCAGCACCAGCCTCCATGCCCTTCGCCATGAACAAGCACGAAGTGTTCCCTTGCCATGCCTATTGAGTACCTCTCTATACCAATTGCCAAAGGATGGGCTGGAATTTTTTGATCGATATCCAGCAGGGGAACTGCATTTGCGCGGCCAATTCCAAATGTCGAACCAAGCAGGACGTCCGGTGAGTTCTACTATAAATGGATCTCAGGAGATGTCTACATTTCTGCATGTAAAATGGCCTAACGTGTTATATGCAGGATATAGCGTGTGGACCTGCTAGTTTTTCTCCTTGCGTTTCTCCCCATGTGATATCTTGCTGTCTTGCTCGTATCCTTTATAATAATATATGTATTATTATATCATTATTAAAGCAACAAAAAAAGCCACTATGTCCGCTTTGAAGGGCTAGAAATTTTCCAATTAATTGGTGACAAAAAGAGAAAATCTACATCATCAATTATGGTTGGTCCAGATTATAACGGTCTAAATTAAAGAAAAGACTCCATATCAAGTATAATCTAGAAATAACTGAAATTCAGAATAAAAAAAACTTAACAATTTGATTCCCATAAAAATTACTATATAAATCCTAAATAAATATAATTCAAAATAAAAATTAAATCCATAGATAACTAAAATTCGGAATAAAAATAAAATAAAATTAGCAATTTGATTCTCACATGAATTCCTAAGCAAAAGAACTAATAAGTGTAATTCGGAATAAACATTAAACAAAAATTAACAATTGGATTTATATATGAATTTTTTCCAACCAAAAACAAAAATAATTGAAATTCAGAATAAAAAATAAAATAAAAATTGCAATTTGATTTCAATACAAATTCCAAAGTAAAATCGCTAAATAATTGTAATTCGGAATAAAAATTTTAAGAATATCAATAGGATTTGGATACGAATTCTAGCCAAAAAGACTTGAATTCGGAATAAAAAATAAAAGAAAATTTGTGAGTTAATTTTCGTATGAATTCCAAAGTAAAATCCTTAAAAAACTAAATTTTGGAATAAATAAATAAAAATAGCAATTTAATTTGTATATGAACTCCAATAAAAAAATAAATGAAATTTTGAATAAAAATAAAGGTTATAATGACGATAGCACGAATTGTGTTGAATGAGACTATAAATGAGTACAATGGTGTAGATCTGTCCTCCAAGAAGAAGATATTAACCTAATGGGAAGTAAAGAGGCGAGGTGGCGACAGAGATAAGGATAATGTCATGCTACTCACCTTAGTCGTTCGACAATAACAATGTCATGCTGCTCACGCAGGTTGGTGAGGGAAAGAATAGAATAAGAAGCTCGATGGTGGGGAGCCCCTAGAGGAGAGGAGATAAAACTTTACATTAAAGACAAGCTACGGACGATATGGAGCCGTCGAGTAGCTAGGAGCATGCCATCGTTGATAAGAGGCGGAATGTGACCAATGACGGCGAGAAGATTCTCGATATCTTTAGACAACAACTAAAGCATATATGCTAGCATAAGTAAAGATAGGAGATTGCCGTAGTTACTAAGAAAGCCATAATGTTGAGTTGGCAAATGTTGAAGAAGAGGAGCATTGACTCAGGATAAGAGGACATCAAGTGTGTATAATATCATGCATGTACATATACATACATGCATTCGTACGAATAGAAGCATAGGCGTATATAAGTAGAGCAGCAAAGAGCTTGAAGGAAAGATAGCATAGCCGTGGGGAATAGGCTCGGGGCCACCAGAGAGACCGTGACGTAGGTATTGAGTTGTATACACCAACCAATTCACCCAAAAGCTTAAGCTGATGAGGAAAGGTGGGCAATTCACTTATACTTCAACACTCCCCCTCACGTGCAGGCTCCCTCAGGCCTAGGACGTGGAATAGAAGTGGACTACAATTATTATTTTTTAATTGCGTCAACCGGGTCTTGAACTCGAGACCTCTTGCGCCAACCAATTCACCCAAAAGCTTAAGCTGATGAGGAAAGGTGGGCAATTCACTTATACTTCAACAATAGGGACACCCGATGATTTACATGTTGGTGCCCTATGTTCACAGAGCTGTCTAGGAAACCAATTGTGCATAGATATAACATCAAAATTGCTTCGAGCTTTTAAACATAACATAGTTCACATATACAGCATAAAGTAGGGCCTTTGGGCCAAGTATTACGAGTCTTACAGCCTCTAGTCGACTTAGGGCAGTCCCAACCCATGGTGTCCATGAGTAGTGTCTAGAGGGAGAGAGCAATAAACCAATGCATAGTTTTCCAACCCATAGTTTCCATGAGTAGTGTCTAGAGGAGGGAGAGAGCAATAAAGTAATGCATGAGAGCAATAAACCAATGCATGCACCACAAATACAGCTTGGTAAGCGCGAAAAAATGTCCAACTCCGATTTTGCTAGTTTCTTGAGTCTTGGTACCCGCGTCGACCCAGTTTCTTGCATGAGACACGGTTTCTTCGTTTTTCCTTCTCTCCCTTCCTTAACTCCTATGCCACATCAGATTTTTGCTTAGTTGGCAGCGTAATTAATTCTATAGACACCAGCTGAGGTGGAGGGTTGGGAATGCCCTTACATATACACGAAAAGCTCTCACCACACCCACAGGCAAGCTTTAGCTTAGGAGTGACCTAGAAATTGAAATCCTCACCATTCTAGTCCTCCTGATATACTTCATCATAAGGATCTTCATCTTGAAGATCTGGATTCTCTAATGAATTTTAATTATGCAAGTGTGAGTACTTACATATTCAGTAAACCACATGGTAATGTTATTAACTATATGCATATGCCCATCCAAAGGAAATGTCACGGTGTAACCTATGACCAACTATTTACCATTTCTATAGTTTTGCATAGACACATTTTCATATTTATAACGAGTAAAGCATTTTATAAGGGTCGTAACTGAGTGATAATGACAACATGAATCATCACATCCACCTTTTAATTTTTCAAGAAAAATCTACTTAAGCCTGCAGAGTATGCTAGTTTTACCCATATGATACCACAACCGAATCAGGGTTGAGATACCAAGAAAAAGATACTACTTTACCACACTAGTTTTCGCCCAGTAGATGACTCATCCATTTAACGAACGGGGATCCATTGAGCCAGTCATGTCAAATCGTCAGCTATTAATGGGACCCACTGTTGTTTATGATTGGACAACGATACAGAGGCCAACTATGACCGCTTTCAACAATATACTATAACTATTGGGTTACTATGACCACAAAGGTACATTGGTAACAAGCCTACACCTGCGGAAACATCATGCAGATAAAAACAATACACATTCAAGTTCGAATGAACAGTCACATGGGTGGGCAAGAGCTATGCTATTCAATCTTGGCAAAAGTTTTGTATTCCTTATGTGCTTTGGGCAAGAGCAACCACAACCCGTTTCACAACACTACTACAGGAATGTACATCACAATCGGTTCTTTTTTGTCATTACAGTCGGTTTTGGTGGCGATACAAAGTCATTAGATAGTGATGAGGATGTACTATAACAGTCGGTTTTCGCTCGATTGTCCCGGCCTCGATCATCTTCAGCGCCACCTTGACCGTCTGAATCTCGGCTCTTCTAGTATAGTCCCAATCATCTTCGCCTCACCATGACCTAACTTCAAGATCCCGCAACCATCATAGATAAGGAAAACCCATCACATATCAATGCCTAACAAATATGCAATTAAATCAACATAATGCCAAAATCTCAGATCATCTTGTTCATAAAGTCATTACTATCGCCAACTAGAAGCCGGTAGTACCGCAAGTGTAGTACTATCGCTCCCTAGTAGCCGGTAGTGCTGCTTCCTCTAGAACATGAGAAAACACCTCTCTGAAAAATAACTATCGCCATTCGAGGCCAGTAGCTTCGCTAGACTGGCACTACCGCCTCCAACGGTCGGTAGTGCTGCCTGGCTGATACTACTACCCTCCCAAGGCTGGCAGTGCTGCCAACATAGATAACACCTCAAATTTCTCTAAAATTCAAATTCAATTCAAACCAAACTCAAACTTGAGCACCACAAACTCAAAAATAGTCAATTACTCATCACACACATGAGTAGACCTCCACATAGTCTTTCAAAAGGAGCTGAAGACGCATGGAGCTAAGGCAATGGACACAAATATTGGGGAAAAAAAACTAAATTTTTTATTGTTAAACAGATACATAATTACTGACCCGTTAAGAACCTTACACCCAGGTGCGGAGCGACTCGATACACGTCCTCATAGTCAGTGAGCATGTATTCTTTAGTCCCCATTCTTCACCTTTTAGTTTCTCCGTTGTCTCCCCTTTCTTCGCATACGATGACCGTAAAAGACGCTGGTAGTAGGGTGAGCCACAACATGAAGCAACGTCGCTACAAAACGTCTTTTCGCGTGCCGTGCCTGCTTCAGGCCTATCGAGCCTGTTTCGTACCATGCGGCCCAAGCATGACCTATGTTGACGTGCCTTGCCGCGTCGTCTATTGTGCGCTACTGCGAGGCCTGGCACGATCTTATCATTCGTGCTGTACCGACCCGACCTGTATGCGTGTCATGCCATGTCTATCATGCCACAGACCAACCCAAATAAGTCCGGTCCAATGCCTAGGTCTAATCGAAGGCAAGTCGTCGGTTATCCACTTAGAATTGAGGTTGAGGTCCAAGAGATGCTCGGCGCAGAGGAGGGGATGTGGTCGGTGTCCTTGGCCATCACCTCTCTGGGCGGCCACCGGCGGATGATGGCCTCCTGCTGTGCCGGTTTCACCACGTGGTCGTTCGCCGTCATTATATAAACTCGCCACACCCTGTTGATCGCGCTCTCATCACCGCCGCGGAACTTGCCTGTGCTCAGCGCGGCCGGCCATGGCCGGAGCAGAATGGAGGCGAGTGTAGAGTCGTGAACAAACATTTTTTAACCACCATGCAGTCCATTTACAATCAGAGTAATGATGAATAGAACAGGAATAGTTCATGCACAAATGTTTTCGCTGCTTCAATTCATTAACCTCTTGGGGGCTTTGTAGGCGGATGATCGATTCCCAGACCAAATGTCAGGTCATACACGCCCCCGAACTCAGAAAAATCAGGAACACTCTGCCGATTTTCAGCACAAAATTTTAGAAATAATAAATGATACTATATTGTTATCGGACATAAGAGGGATACTTAATAATGAACTTGTGATAAGAGAATAATACGGCACAAGGGAGATTTGAGAGACATCTTTGATGTCTTGGTCGGTTTGGTGTAGCCAAATGGAAGCATGGTTGCTGCTATATATGAAGATTGCTTGCTTAATTCTGTCGCCGGCGCTGTGTCCTACCAAAATCACCTGAGGGAAAAGAAAAAATTGTTATGTTATCAATCATAAGGCGGTGCATGCAGTTGCAAAATGGATGGAACGGAGATGATGATCACCTTCTCGCCGTCTGGCAGTGCGGCCATGAAGTCGCGTCGAACTCGTCGAATGACCGGACGGTGTTGGGGTCGACGCGGCCGCCTGCAGCGCCGGCGAGGTCGACGCAGGAGATGCAGTGGCCGGAGCCATGGTGCAGGCGGAGGAGCTTGAACCAGCACCAGGCGCCGTGGCCGGCACCGTGCACAAGAACAGAGAGCTCCATGCTCCTCTTGGAAACATCGCCGCCTGCGTCCATCTTGCTCACTTCACTTGCCGCGCTTATTTGAAATTGCTTTCCTGTTGCAAATTTTAGTATTTGTGTATATTAATTTGTGTTTCTAGGGAGGAGCAAGCTAGAAACAGCTGGGCAGCCGGCATGATTTAGGTGAGGGTTAGAAAACTGTTTTTGGCTTTTAGGCTAAAAAATAGTTGTACCTTTTTATGGGAGATAATTTAATAAATAACTAATTTTTCTTAATAATAAGCTATAAAAACACATGATGTCCTGCTTTTGGCTTTTGCTATTTATGCGTGACTTATAACTTATGCTTAAAGCCGCTTAAAAGCTGACCTGTTTAAGAGGCTCGTTGAGTTTTCGAAAATTAAAATCAGCTTTAAGCCCTCTAACAGCACCTTAGTTTCCTCCAATAGGGTGGAATAGTAATATTCCAATTGTCAAACTATAAACTCTTGCTTGCAATTGCATAGCTTGGTGCGTATGACAGTGTCGGGCTCATCAAGATCGGATGGCGATGGCCAACTGCAGCGTAGCCTAGCGACGTGTCATTATATTTCTCTATCCGATAAATAGAAGCACAGTACCAAAGTTCACTATTTATTTTATTTTTTATCTATATTATTTAGAGTAAGTAATAAAGCCGTTTATCTCTTATCTATATCTGATAAATAGAGCAAGTATAATAATAAAGCTCACTACTTACTTTATTTCTTATTTATATCATTTATAATAAGCAATAAAGCTAGCTTATACAATAACTATCTTTAAAAAATAATAAAATATTTAATTTGAGCACTTAACACTAACTTCATTTTTATGGCTATTGGTAAAACACTAATTTCAATACTAGCAATCGCTCGTGTCGGCTTCAATACCGGTTTTTAATCGATGATAACGCCTATTTTCTAATGTGATACTGATTACTAAATAAAAGTCGATTCTCTTCTTTATCCTCTTTCCTCACTTTTCTACGTAGGACAAACTGATGTGTATATATTAATAGTAAGTTAGGGTGATTTTATTGTATATGACTTTAAAGTTAGGTTCAATTGATGGGTGGTCATTTACATGACTCTTTTTTCTTCTTAAGAGGAATTTACATATCATTTAGCTATATTCACATGGATGTGTTGGAATTTAGACCTTTTCAAATAAGGCCACATGGACTCTTTATATTACATATGGTTTAATTAGGCTGCCCAATATTTTGGGCCAAGTGCGGTGACCCAGCTGGACATTCTCGGTGGGACCGACATTTGTACTTCGAACCATTAATTCGATGGAACTTCATTAGATAATATTCTTTCTCAAGTTATAGATAGCTACCGTTTTAAATGTTGATCTAGTTATCTTTTTAAATATGTAAATTGGATACATAAAATTATATATATAGATTTTTTCTTAAAAAGTGCTTTCAAAATATTACAATCTATTGAGTTTTGTAAATATATAATAATAAAAATTAGTGGTGTCTACAACAAAAACCATGGAGGGAGTATTAGAGAATAATTACTTTCTGTCAAAATCTGGCGTGGCTGTATTACCAGTCAACACTAAAAATCTTGGAATCTTTCTCCTAGTAGTCCCTAGTCAATTAAACTTGTGAGATATTTTTTGTGTTCTCAACGTGAGCCAGAGGAGTGCTGAGTCCGACAAATTAAACTCCTACTGGTAGTTGGTATAGACTAGTCCATCTGTCCATGGCTCCAGCCTCCATGCAATTTGGCTGTACAATTTTCTTATACTAGTGAAATGCTGTTTTATCTGGTCAGTGGTCAGTCTCATCTGATGCCCAACCCAACACCATCACCATTTCTCCCTTCCTCTTCTCTTGGTCCCATGATCAACCTTTAGCTTAGCTGGCCATTAAAATTTCCATAGGCATCTTCTGCCGCATTTTCCTTTCCTTTGTGTCCCAGCTTGCCGCCGACAGATTTCTTCAAGTCCATTTCGGGGGCGTCGAGTGGAGGCTTCATTGGATGATCCTCAGGAAGTCAGGATCATGGTCTGCCAAGAAAAAAAGGTTCTTTTTTCCTGTCCATCTGTTGAATATGGTTGTAGATTTTCGTCCAAAATATGGGTCCAAGATCTGCAAGCTCTCCAAGATTGGATCAACCTGTATGCCTTCTTGTGATGGTGAGAAACAGGTGGCAACCTGATTGTTGTGGACTAATTGAATCCCGACACAATTGTCTCCTGCCTATTTTTTGGGATTGGGCCAAGATATTTTGGTGGCTTTGTTGCATTTATGCCTTGATTGTTTATTCTGTTCTTGCTATGATAAATTGTCTTTCCTAAGATATACGCGACAATAATTTTGGGGTAGTGAAAGATATCTGAGCTGGTGTTGTTTATCAACAGGGGGTTTGATGCCATTTGACTGAAGTGCATCTAGCTTCTGTAATCGAGATATTGCGGAGGGAAGATCATGGCGGCGGAAGCTCATAAGCTTCGTTTCGTTAGATGCTCGAAATGCCTCCAGCTTCTTGTTGAATACCCGTCCATTCCTGTGTACCAATGCGGTGGCTGCGGTACTGTTCTTAGAGGTACAAATCATTTGATCCATCCCCCGTTGCTGGTTGCCTTATTCAAGAATATTTCTATTTTGAAGAACAATCTTAATCATTATTTAATCTGTCATGCAGCAAAAAATCAAGTAGTGCCTGTAACAAATACTGATTCAGAATCCGGTGAACACAACAATTTTCCAAGTAGCTTGAAAGGATCCCCTCAGAATAACAAATCGAATTGCTCAGATGGACAGAAAATTGTCTCCTCCAATGCGCAGCCTAATGAAAATGTTGAGGAGGAAAACATTTCGTCTACTAGCAAGAATGCCAACTCCCGTGAGAACGTAAATCAAGAGATAGCTATATCCATTGGAGAGAATGTAAAGCCTGGTGAGCATGAGAGTGAGGAAGATTGTTCCTTAATTGATGGGAATGTCCCAAACCCTGAGTTCGTGATCAAGGAGACATATGACAAAGGCCCTGGAGCTAATTCTAATCCCAAGTTGATGGAAAAAGTTGAGAATGTTCACCCGAGTGAAAATGCAAATGGGGAAAAAGGTTACACTATGGATGATGCGCACGATGGAAGTGCTGGCAATGAAGTTGCTGCCATCCGTATCATGGCAGGTGAGGAATCACGAGCTGATTCTAAGAATAATATGAGGGAAGAAACAGAGAGTCTTACCGAGCAAAAGTGTTGTGTTGACAATCAAAATGTGAACTGCAAAGGGATAGCTGAAAGGAGCAAATTGTATGAGGAAACTGAGGCTAAATCCAATAACATGTTGGTTCGAAGAGAGGAGAGGGCGCGTTTATATGGAGGTTTGCGTGTTGAATCTCATGAAGATCTGATTGAAGAATTGGAGAGGTCTCTTTCATTTAGTGATGAAGAAGAAGATTTTTTTGATGCAACAGACAACAATGGGCTTAATGATGCTCTACATTATCAAATTGGTAGCCAGAGATTTTCATCAGGGGGTAAAATGAATGATGCCTCGCGAAGTGATCCTCATGGTCGATTGATTGAAGAATTGGAGAGGTCTGTTAGAGATACAGAAGAACCATTGGAGAAGCATATTGTGGTTGACGGCAAGGACATTACAGAGAAAGTTCATGGGGATAAGCATGGTAAGGATCCACAGTCCCTGGATGCTGAAAGTGCAAATCCATGTGAAGGAAGCATCTCTCCCTTCGATGATGGACATCTCAAATCTGGACAAAGTTTTCATCAAAACAAGCCAACAACTGATGGCACTAAAGAAAAGGAACAGGTCCATGTAGAAGATGACAATGAGACCAACTGTGTTCATGAGAATGAGGATGTTGTGGTTAAAGACATTGCAGAGAGAATTCATGGGAATGAGCATGGTAAGGATCCGCAGTCCCTAGACGCTGAAATCGCAAATCTATGTGAAGGAACCATCTCTTTGTTCGATGATGGACATCTCAATTCTAGACAAAGTTTTCAGCAGAATGAGCTAACTGATGATGGCACTAAAGAAAAGGAAGAGGGCCATACAGAAGATGACAATATGACCTACTGTGTTCAGGCAGATGTTGCAGCTGTTTCGGGGTTTTCAAGCTTGTCAAAGGAGATAATTTATGGCAAATTGTCTAGCTTTAATAAGAAGAAAGAAGAGAGATCATACAGATGCAGAACTAGTCAGCTTCATCAGGGACTTTCTCTTGATTCTGAAGACTTAATCCAAGACTTTATTGAGTCGCACATGGATGGGACCTCAAGTTCCCTTTCAAGCAGGTCTCCCAGTCAAGGGGATTTGTTGCAGAAAACATCAAACAAGTTCAAGAATATTAATCGAATTGAGCGCCTCCAGAAGATGGATGAACTCAGAGATCAACTAAATAGGCTTTCTAGCCAGAAGGGCTTGGAGAAAAGGTATGGGAAGAAAGGCCTTCCGTACCAGCCACAACTTAAACGCTACGATATTGAGCAACATCTTCAAGGTGTTGATGCTGATTCCATCCCAAGTTCCTGTACTCTGGAGTCCTATTACGATCATGGAAAGCCACCGATGTACCCCCCGCAAAATACTTTCTCACCAACCCATCCATGCACTCACTGCCATTTTGGGCATGTGCCATACAATTACGATGCTTGGGAGTTCAATTCATATTATCAGTCCTCATACGCTGGAGGCACAATCCTTGACCATGAGTCACTTAAGTCAAGCTACAAGGAGCAGAAGCGAGTGGTGAGAAAGCATATTTTGCGGCCTTTGTCCGGTGCTTCACCGTTTACTATCTGCAACAGCTGTTTCAATTTGGTTCAAATGCCATCAGATATCTACATATCAAAAACAAAGATAGGCAAAATACAGTGCGGTCAGTGCTCCAAGGTTCTTGTACTATCATTTCCTGCTGTATGTCACATGGATGCAAAGATCAGTAATGAAGTAGCACAAAAATCAAACAAGCCCGACAACAGCGTAGTCACTATGACTGAGGATGCTGCTTCTCATTCTGCTGAGTGCCTAACAAGGGACTCTGTTAGTATGAACGAAGAATATGGAGCATCCTTCGCAAGAAAAAGCTTCTCAACTCAAGCTGGATCAGGCCTTGCTGCCCCACAAAGTGGCAAGAAGGTTTCAGACTCGGCACTTCATCGACTCATGGGTTATGATTCTGCAAGCCAGTTGCTACGTATCAGCAGGGTGTTTGATGATGGATATGACAGCTTTGAGTCAATGGTGCCAGTTTCCAACAGAGTATCCAGAAGAAAGAACACGTGAGGTCTTGCACTGAGATGTGAAGCCTTTGGTCCCTTGCAATTAGGATAGGAAGGGCAAACAGTTTTGCAATGTGGTACTACTTTCGAGTCGTAGTTATGAAGACAAGCGGACACCTTGCCTGCAAATACTTCCGTAAGTTTTTCAGATGTCTATTTTAAGAGAATCGTTTGGTGTGTCAAATTCTTTAGTTATGGTATATATATTGTTTATTCTTGTTGTAAATCTGTCCACATTTGAGGATGTAATAACAGTTATCGATGTTGTAATGTTAATTTGTCCATAATGGCATTTAGTTCAGTAACATCCGTTGTCATTGCTCAAGTAGGAAGATATCAAAATTGATAGTGGCATGCCATTGCCAGCGGATCAAATCAGGTGGCGCAAACAGGCCTTAATTATTTCTGTTGGCGCGCACGGGTGTGCGTGTGTGGAGGCGAAGGGGACGATTCAACCACTCTGAATCTAGCGAGAGTTTTCAGAACTTACCACCTTTAAAATTCGTTTTTTCGGTATTTGACACTCTGGCCCACTGTCATAGACTCAGATAGACCCATATGTCATACATAGGAGTTGAAAGGCACACGAATTGGGTGCCATTTTCTGAAATTTCACGAATCTAGCATGCGAGGCGTTCTTTCCATGCATGTCAAGATATGCAGGGATAAAAATATCCAGCCATGTGCCTTGTCTTTGCAAGACATGCATGATGCATCTTGTCTGTAATGATTAAAATATACAAAGTTGTTACAAGTTGCAATTGAACCTCACATTTTGTCAGGTGCCAGAGGCTCTGGACAGGCTAATACAGCTGCTCCTGATGGTATCGATCGAGCTACTGTCCTAGCAATTTCAGTGTCCTGAAATGTTAGCTCATGTGTTGATGATTCATGTACTGTGCTTGTTCTGCAAATATTTTGTTGGATTCTTGCTGTTACTTGTAAGACAAAACGGTGTGTCTGACGTGAGAAATTGCTCAAGGATTTCTTTGTGCGGGAATTAAGATTGCATTCGTGCTAGTGCATTAAAAGTACACGAGCATAAATAAATAAATAAATAAAATATTAAGGCAGCATGCATTTTAGTAATTATCAAGAAATTACTAAAGAACCGAAATAGCGATCAGAAGGAGGGAGTGATGGATCACAAATAATTTTTCCCCCTTTGAAAAGAATCCAACCAAAACCCCATTTGAAACACTCAAACGTAGAAGAGCAAAATCAGAAAATACTGTTCTAGTCTGTACTAACGCAGCACAGGGGGACAGTAGTGCCGGAGGTTGATACTTCTGAGCGGTAGTACTGACTACAAGAACGGAAAAGGAACAGAGCAAGATCTCATAACAAAAATTGATATAAACTTTAGATCGACTGAATCAACGCCGATAAAATTTTGTGTGCACCTTCTTATGGAGGTCAGGAATCTATTCCAACCTTCAATCATTAGGACTGATGTCAAATTTTGACCTTTTCCCAATTAAATTAGGTGTGCACCAAAACTTGGCAAAAACCAAAATTTTGGTCTTGGACTTGTTTGTAGGGTTTTGATGATTAAAATGATCTTGGATAACCTTCCGCTTGTTACAGCAAGCAAGAACACTAGAAATGAACCACACAAACACGATATATAAGAATAGTTCTTTTCAAGTACAAAAGATTGGTTTTTTACAAAGAAAAGCACAAAATTTATCTAGATGATTGGGATATGATCTGAAGAAGATTCATTCATCAATCTTTCATTCTTAGCATAAGATCTACAAGCATTTAGAAGGAGGGGAGGCAAATCCAAATGTGTAGAAAGTAAATTGCAAGAATTTAAAGTGCGGTATTAAATGCTGAATTGAAAACATAAAGTAAATGCTGAAATTAAATTCAAACTAGTAAGGAACTAAAATTTTATTTCTTGAAAGAAAGATTTACAAAGCCTCACAAAAAAGTGGGCAAAACTCAAAGGAGCACACAAAACCTTCAAGAGAGAGACACCTCTCCTCCTCTATTTATAGCAATCTCGAAGCAATCTCCACCCTTAGATGACTTTCTTGCCCTCAAGAAACCTCATCACATAGGGCTAACCCGTAACCCAATAATATAACGGGTTTTACACGCTTCTCAAAGCAAGCTAACTTGACTGCTGTCCTCTAAACCTCGATCCAATGGCTTTCCTTGATTTGAGCAGCTCCAAACTAGCATCTCAACCATTTTCTTGTCTTCTAGGTTCACAGTGACTCCGTCTCCGATCATCCTCCGGCGATTCTCAACCGTTTGAACATCTGCCGCACCTCGCTTAGTCCCGGTCATCCTCCGCCTCACCATGATCTAGTACCATCGTCCTGTAATAATCAAAAACAAGAAAATTCATCCCATAGCAATATTCAAAATGATGTGCAATAATCATCCGATAGCATGACGACAGCGTCAGGAAGGTAAATTGCTACAAATCAGAGTAAGGTTGGTGGAGGAGAATGCCAAGACATCATTATAGTTGGTAGCGACGGCCGAGACGACTCTAGTGCTTTGAAGATGCACGTGGGCGAACTCCAATGTCATGGAGGCAGGCCATCCTCATTTTGTTGCGGCAATTACGCAAGATCAGCAGACAAACAACGAAAGCGGTTGGGGTGGACGTGGCAAACAGATGCGGAAATCGTCATGTCGAATTAGATCGACGGTGGGCTCAGCGGACGACGGACGTGGAAATCATCACGTTGTCTTGGATTGTTGGCGAAGTAGGTAGCTCCGGCAACGTACGCGATGCCTTGTAAGCAGTGTGATAGCAGGTCGAGGGTATTTTCGTATTTTATAAATAAGCTATAAGTGCAAAAAAAAATGAAAATAAGACAACAAAACAGGTCGAGGGTACTATAGGCTTTTGTCAAGCAGAAATAGTAATCCAAACACACTATAATCTGGATTACCAAATAGCCATGAGCTTTTCAACCTCCAGCTTTTTAACAATCTAGCTTTTACAATCTACTTTCCACAATTCCCAACTGTAACAAACAGGCCATAAGACAGACATCAGCGTATATATGGCAGACTGAACATCATAGTTGTAGGTTTGTTGTATCAGCTCAATCTTGTCAGGGCGAGCGTCGTCATCAATGGTGATAGCCGGTCCAACCTTGTGGCGTGACACCGGCCGGCATCTGGGTCGCGACCCAGGCCCTGCTGGCCCATGTATGAATCAACTGATGGTGAACTTCGATCTCCACATTGGAGCTGATCAGTGGACACATTGAACGCGCATGACATCTTCGGCAGGGCACACGTGGCATTCACGAGACATGGCGGCGCTATATATTCGGCTAATTAAACACCCGCCATGGCTAGCTCTCATGTGAGCTGCATCAGTTGCTTGCTTCAAATTTTGGGAGGATCGTATGCATGGCCCATGCATGTGCTATATATGGTCTTCTTGCACGCGTGTACGCTTGCATCAAGCTGATTGCCAGCGGGCTGTTTGCGAGGCATGATTAGACCAGTGTAGACTTGTATATATTAATCAAGAGATTGCAGCAAATATCAAAATGCAGTAGAGTCTGCTGCTTTAGATAGAGTCCTGATCAGTTGAGACAAGCTTTCCTATATATAGATCCAACCGAATCAAAATTTTCTACTCTTTGGCTATAAAAAGCACAGAAAGCCAACATGAATGGAAGGTAGCCGCAGATCTCGCGCGTGTGTGTATATATGCATATCTTCCTCTCGCCATCAACCTCGTCTTTCTCGTCACCTCGCTCGTCTTCATCATCCACCGCTTCCGCAGGGGCGACACGGGGGCTTTCCCCAAGCAAGAGGCGCTACTGTCGAAGCCACCGTCATTCCGGACCACTGGCCGCTATGAGGTCGCGCTCAGGGCGTCCGCCGTCCTCCTCGCGCTCGCGTTCTTCCTCCTACCGAGCACGCCATGGCGCGCTGTGGAGTCCGCCTTCCTTGCCGCCCACTTCGTCACGCACGCCATAGCCGCGTGGTCAGTCACTTCGGAGAAAGGGGCCACCGCCACCACCCAGCCTTTGCACCTCCGCATCTTCTGAATCACCACCGCCCTTGGCGCCGTGCTCTTTTCCGCTTCGGCAGTGGTCCGCTGCGCCAACGGTTTGCTGCTGTTCCCAGATGACCCTCTCGCCTTTGCCAGCCTACTCGTCTCCATACCTCTGGCGTACCTAGCCATCACTGGCTTTACCGGCCATGACGCCGGAGCCCATGAAGGTGAACCTGAAAACACCAGTGTCGAGGCGCTAGCCACGCCGTGCGCCACCGCGTCGTTCCTCTCTCTTGCGACGTTCAGCTGGATAAACCTGTTTATCTCCAAGGGGTATGCTAATGACTCTCTCACCGCCAACGACGTCCCACCGATGTCGTCAGCAACCGCGCTGAAGCGTCGTACGCTTTGTTCACGTCCAACTGGCCGGCGCTGGGGTCACAACACTCGATGGGCGTCGCGCTCTGGCTGTCCTTCTAGCCGCAGTTACTATTGACTGCGGCGCTCGGCCTCCTGTGCCTCGCGGCCATGTACGTCGGTCCGTCACTTATTGATCGATTAAATCGAGTTCATTTACGGCGGCACAACATGGGAGATCTTGAATGAATTCTCTTGATTGATTCTGTGAAAACTGTATAGCATATATAGAGTACAAAAGGAATGATTGGCCGGCTATTAATTACCAGCAATAATCAGGGGTTTTGCTATAATAATTAGCCATATTTAGAGAGATATGGATGGCTGTAAATCAGGAAAGAATAATTAGCTATAATGACTAGCCATTATTGGAGATATGCCGGGAGGGGGGCTAGGAAGAACGGACCGCTGCCGCCAACTGCAAATTTATATTAGTAGAGATATATATCGTAGAAAGTTTTGATTCATTGGAGATATGCATATATACACACACGCGCGAGATCTGCGGCTGCCTTCCATTCATGTTGGCTTTCTGTGCCTTTTATAGCCAAAGAGTAGAGAAAGTTTTGATTCGGTTGGATCTATATATAGGAAAGCTTGTCTCAACTGATCAGGACTCTATCTAAAGCAGCAGACTCTACTGCATTTTGATATTTGCTGCAATCTCTTGATTAATTGCTACGCATGCACACTAATCATACCCAAAGGAAAGATACCCATCAATGCCATATGGGCCTAGCCTTGGCTTAATCATATCTTGGGTACGTTAATTTGTATAATAATCAAACAGATTTCTTGTCACCATTGAATCAAAGCCCGTGCCGTGCATACATATAATTAATCTGAACCAAGTCAGCCATGCATGTAAAGCAAGTGATAAAACCAAGTTGTTTTATTCTGTGTACTTATTTAGTTATTTGATCCAAATGACCATATCTTTTAAGCCGGCCATTTGATTTATGATCTGTTTGAACAACCGTGCACCTTAGACGAATCCTTTCAAATGAGTCTAATATTGGAAACGTTACGCATAGAAAAATATATGACGACACGCGAGGCGGCATAATTAATCTTGATTCGGGGCATTTTGCACACCACATGTTGCTCTTAAGTCGCATATCCATATGGGCCACTGCCTCTTCATTTTATTATTTTTTCATTATTCTCTTATTTAATAAATTTTGCGTACAAAAATTCATCAAACACACAGACAAATCTGGGAGATGGGAAAGGTTTGTGTATACTGGGGTTAGGGTATAGTCTGTCACAAAAGCTTTCAGCCGGGAGACATGAAAAACGGGGTGTACCTGACTGCCTTCAGGGAGTTCCAGCTTATATGCGACCAATCCAATTCTTTCCAGAATTTTTTAAGGAGCATAAAAATTGAGTTGTAATTTGGCATAAGGAAGATTTACCACTGAAGTTTAGTCCGGTGTTTAAGGAGCATAAAAACTGAGTTGTAATTTGGCATAAGGAAGATTTACCACTGAAGCTGCACCTGATCCGGTGCCGATCAGTTTTCAATTTGACCCGGTTTTGCGCTGCTGCTAACTGCTGCTTCATCATTAATGCATCATGAGCTTCTCTAATCCTTCGCTAGATCGTCTACTAAACTGTTAATCACTCGTTAAGAGCAGATTGTAAATTTTATTTACGATATTTATATGTGATGATTAATTTGACAATAATATTTATTATGGAATAATCTGTTTGGCGAAGAACAAGATACTGTGTGGGTTTGTTGTTTATTTATAGCAGGAGTTGTAGCACGGACAATAGGAGGTACATTGCAGGCATGCGGATGCACATTGCAACAAAAACATATGAGACGGATGCACACCGTTGGTGGGAAAAAATTCGTGCAAGTGATGCGTAGTCCAAAGAGCAGCGCGCGAGAGTCGCAGGTGCAAACGCAACACGCGAGGGCACATGTACAATGAGACATGATATGTAAAGGTCTACACAGATAGACGATGCGGTGTAGCGGTCAGTGGGCCGTGCAGGCGAGCGAACCATGTGAAAGCGATAGGTGGATCGTGCGCATGCATATATGAGTTTTGGGTTGTTTGTGCATGTATTGGGTCATATGTAAATGAGCCAGGTGGGTATATATATATGCAGTTAATTAGAGATAAGTTTGTTAGTGTTAAGGAGAGTATATAAAAGAATTCAGGAGGCATAGCTCCTGGTGTGCGCAGCTGGCAGAATAGAAAAGGAAAAAAAACACTCTTGGCAGCGGCACCCTTCAACGCGCGAAGCAGAGGGGAGGCTTCGCTTGTGCAGCAGGGGAGTTTCAGGCGGCAGCAGAAGCTCCTACTAATAAAATGTATCGCTTAAGCTCACTGTATAAATTCCCAATTAAATGTATAGCTTAAGCTCATTGGGGAGGCCGACCGTAACTCAAAATTGCAAATTCAGTTTTCTATACTAAAACTAACTCATAAAAATTGACACAAGCCTAAAAAATATCAAATACTCATCACACATCTATGAGTTGACCTCCACATGATCTAACACCAACCAAGCAAGTTGGATGATATGGTTGGACTCAACCAAGGCACAAGGATAGACAAAGGCCGTGGAAGGTACAAGTGGTCAAGGTCATGTTGTGCGTCAAGTAAGTTGGCTCGTTTGCAAGCGAGGACGGTTCAATGGATCTAAATGCATGAGAGGGTTGGCAAGGAGTCATTGGGGCTACATGAAAGGTGATGATTCAAGGCAAAGGAAATGGGAGAGAGGTTGGTTGAGAGGTAAATTGGTAATTTCCCCGAAACCACTAAAGTGGGTGGTTTGCAAAACTGCGACAGAGGTGGTTTGCAAAATTGTGGCACTAGTTTAAGTGGTTTAGGTCAAGGAAACTTCACGAAGGACAAGATGGTAGATTCAGGCCCATGGAGTTTGGGTTGAAGACATTGCTTTGACAAGTGTGCATGTGTGTATGAAAATCCTGCTGTGTGTTATCAAGTTTTTGCCAAAGAGAGAGTGGATAGAATCCACTTTGTATCCTACTAGGAAATTTTCCGCGGCGTAACACGCCGCGCGTGTCATTTTTTTGAAGAAAAAATATTTTTTTCGACGGCGATTAATTTTTTAAATCGTTAAAACAATGAGCGAAACGGGGGAAAATAGAGAGATGGAGTTGTAGAAATATCTCTTTTGACGAATTATTTGGAAAATATTGGAGACCAAGTTGGAAAATCGCGGCGGGAAAAAGTCTAGAGGGAAAAGGGCGAAAAATTATTAGAGATGTCAACTTTCTTTTTATCGAGTTTAATACTCTACGCGTTCGCCGAGTAATAATACATGTTTTTAAAAATATTAAAAACTCGCGGCATAACACGCCGCGCGTTTCGTTTTTCCGTAGAATTTTTTTTTCTCGGCGGCGTTTTATTTTTAAAATCGTCGAAATGGGGAAAAAAATAGAGAGATAGAGTTGTAGAAATATCTCTCTCGATGAATTATTTGGAAAATGTTGGAGGCCGAGCCAAAAAACCGTGGGGAAAAAGTTTAAAGGGAAAAGGGTGAAAAATTATTAGAGATGACAACCTTCTTTTTGTCGAGCTTAACACTCTACGTGTTCGCGGAGTAATAATACATATTTTAAAAAATATTAGAGATCGACGTGTTCGCGGAGTAATAATACATGTTTTAAAAAATATCAGAGATCGAGATGGGAAATCGAGCTGGGGAAAAAGTCTAGAGATAGATCGACGTGTTCGCGGAGTAATAATACATGTTTTAAAAAATATCAGAGATCGAGATGGGAAATCGAGCTGGGGAAAAAGTCTAGAGATAGAGCTACACAAATATTTCTGGCGACGAAAACGTTTTTTTCCGGGAAAACGGAGAAAGGACATGTTTTAAAAAATATTAGAGACTCGCGGCGTAATACACCGCGCGTGTCTTTTTTCGTAGGGGTTTCTTTTTTCGGCGGCATTTTATTTTTTAAATCGTCGAAATACGGCGTTTTATTTTTAAAATCGTCGAAATAATGAGCGAAACGGGGAAAAAAGTAGAGAATAGAGCTGTAGAAATATCTCTTTCGACGAAATATTTGGGAAATATTGAAGACCGAGCTAGAAAACCGAGGTGGGAAAAAGTCTAGAGGGAAAAGGGCGAAAAATTATTAGAGATGACAACCTTCTTTTGTCGAGCTTAACACTCCACGCGTTCACGGAGTAATAATAAATGTTTTAAAAAATATCAGAGACCGACGCATTCGTGGAGTAATAATACATGCTCTAAAAAATATTAGAGATCGAGATGGGAAATCGAGGTGGGAAAAAAGTTTAGAAATAGAGCTGTACATATATTTCTAGTCACAAAAATATTTTTTCTCGAGAAAAACAGAGAAAGGACCTAGACGTAAAGAGCAAGGACCTGAATGTTACGTTTTTGGACCTGTCCGCTATCCTTAAAAATTAGAAAAGGGCTTGTTCGCGATTTAAATCTAACGAGAGGTTCTTTTCGTAAAACGGCGCACGAGGGACCTGAACGCGAATTTGGACGAAAAAATCTTCCTCTCTAAAAAAATCGCGAAGGACCTGTTCGTAATTTACAAAAGGACCGAATCGCGAGAAAATTTTTTGAGCCGAGCCGGCTAGCCGGCTCGAGCCGAGCCGCCGGCTCGGCTCAAACGAATGCCAGGGCCGGAAGTTTTTCCATTATAGTAGGGATTGTGATTTGAGGGTTTCTTGTGAACTTGTAATGGATATGAGGAGAAGAGGAGGAGACAACAAGAGAGACATTAGAACTCAAGAAAGAAACAAATATTTGTAGAGAGAACCAAGTGCTTCTCCTTTGGGGTTTTGTCCTCCTTTTGAATCGGCTATAATCCTTTCTCATCAAGTGGAAATCCAAGTTCAAAATGTTCTCTTATGCATTAATCGGGTTCTAGTTTGATTTTCTTGCCTTCTTGAGTTGATCTTGGTTATTCTAGTTTTCTTCTTGTTCTAGCCAAATCCGTGCTGTGGGATAGATTGCTAGGGCTTACAAGATCATCTCAAACATCACCTCTATATTATATTTCCACATTCATGAGTAGATCTAGGTTTAGGTCATTTGCTCGGTTTTTGAGCCATCCTCTTGAAAATGGATGAATGTTGGAATCTTAATAATGATTCCTAAAATTGTTGATTGGAATAGGTTCTACACATCCATAAGAAGCTGTGTTCAAGATTTCATGCGCTTAGGTTCACTAGATTAAAAACTGGACAAGTTTTAGGGTTGAGTTCAAGATGTTCTTGATCTATCAGCAGGGGAGCGGCTAGACCCCCAATTCCTCTGCCTATCAGACCGGCCTCAGGTAGGCGGTCAGACGGGCTTCAAGGTGGTGGTCAGACCGGCCTTAGGTAGGTGGTCAGATCAACTTCATGGTGGCGGTTAGACCGACCTCTAGTAGGCGGTCAGACGGCCTGCCTGAAGTTAGACCGACCTCCCTATAGGTGTGATGATTTTGATGGTTTTGATGTTCTTATTTGTTGATTGCTATGTGAAGGTTCTATCTTGATCTTCTTAGCTTCCAATAGTTACCAGAGTAAAAGGATAATTGAATACTTGTGGAAAAAGTTTTGAACAATCATTCACCCCCCACTGGCTGGCTACTCGGTCCTGGACTTGCTGAAATGCTTCCTCTTGCTTCTAGATGACTGTTGGCTGCACAAACTAATTAATTAATTAACTAGAAGAAAGTCTAAAGCAATTCAACTTCTGAATTAACACAAAAAACCTTACCCCACATCCACTTGATCCCTACACATGGGTACTGGTATATGAAATTGTCGACGTTTGAGAAACCGGTCCCCCACCGAGCTTACTTGTTGAATGAGGGATCAACCAGGGCCCCCTCTTCCGTGAAGGGTTTGGTCCGAAGAGTACCGCGAGGGAACGGAGCCAGAAAGGGCAACGGACACGAGGTTTTATACTGGTTCGGGCCTCTCACGATCGAGATAATAACCCTACGTTCAGTGATTTTTACTACTGCTTGGATGCTTACAAGATGCTTGCGCGAATATGTTGTGCGTATCTCTCTACGGGTGTTGCTTGTCATCCTTTTTTCTCTCTCCTCCCCTAACCTACAGCGGGGGTATTTATAGGCGATCACAGCAGTTACAACCGAATAACACGCCATTACTGTGCCCGATCATGGCCGTAACTGCCTCCCTTGATTTCCTCCATGCTGTGTCGTGGGCGTAATGGGCTTAGACCGTGGCCTAACGGTCCTTTGAACCACAACGTAATTATCGTCACGTCGTCTTCATGGACCGAGCACGACCTGCGATCATGCTCGGGACTTTCCTTCAGCTCTGGCCGACTGCCGCACTCCTCCGAGCAAACACGCTTGGGAAACTAAGGCGCATACTCGAGGACGAGCTCAGACATGGTCGGGGCAGACCCATCAGCTGGTCTGTCCGGGGATCTTCCTTGGGGATACCGTCCAAGGGCAAGTATGGTCGGCCGAAGACTAGCTGCTGGGGTATGATGGTCTTTACAGAAATCATCCAATCCCCGACAGAAATCCATCTGCACCATTCCATATATTATTAAAGTGTCATATTTTTCATCTTGAGAGCCATCTTTGCTTTAAAAAATAGCTTCAAGTGATCATCTGTGATTTGCGGTTTAAAATGTTCACAAGATAGAAATGGCAATATCTCTACTACTTCTAATTACGAGTTGGTGACAGTGGTCTGTTCTCCCCTTCCCCCAAAACCGCCATTGTCCCGATCTTTTATACATTGGCGAACGGAGAAAGTTTTAATTCGGTTAGATATGCATGCATGCGTGATCTGCGGTGTATCAGACTCTTAACTCAATCAGTCGTTTCTATTTCCAAATAGTGCACGACCGATTCTTTTTCTATATACTACACGCATACAGCTTCTGAGTTACAATGTGCCTTTGAGTTGCATATGCATCTTTTCTATTAAATATTTACTTGCATGTGTAGATAAGATCATCTATTTTTTTATCTAATCACATATGGACTTGATTTCGGCCAGCCAACAGCATGCGTACGGCTATGCATGATGTGATTAGATAAGTTTGTTATCTCTATCTCTACTAATTCTAATTAGGAGTTGGAAGTGGTATGCCTGTTCTCCACCCTCACCCCGACACATGTGCGCACTCGCGTGGCTGAGTGGGAAGCGGGCAGTGGCCACTCCAGTAGATTGGATTGGATCATCCCATCACGGGAGGTAAATGAATATGCATGACTCATTTATTGCTTTCTTTCTCCCATTGATCTAGCATTCGAATCGGTGGCGATTGCTCCCGGTACTTTTCGGATTGAATTGATTGATTCCCTTCCGAAGGAAGCAGAGCTCCAATTCATGGAGTGGGTCTCTTCTCGCCTATTTCCCTTTTGTTGCCTTCCTTATTCGATGATTTCTTAATCTGGATTTTATAGATATTTCCTCAGTTGCTGAATCTATATAACCCCATTGCTTCTTGCCTCTCCTGCAGATGTGTTGAGCTTAGCCGTTGAGTGAAGGTAATGGGCTACCTTCCTGATCTCATCGATGTGGCGCAGGGGCAGGTCGCCGGTGGTGGGCGACGAGATAGGCTAGTAGCGTTGCTGGAGCTCGCACGGTGGATGATGTCAATAGGTTGAGGGAGGCACTCGCGGGGGGAGGCAAGGAGGCGGTGAAGTAGGTTGATGGGGTGAGGCTATGGTATGGCTGGAGCAAGGCGTATGAGCGCACGCACTCCGCTGATGGTGGCATCTACATGCGGATGACGCCCACCTCTTGAATGCTTTTGCGCCAATGGGATAGCAGATGACGTCGCTTTCGGTCGATCGATTGATCTCGAATTATGACGTTACAAATTTACAATCCCAAATGCTATGATATTATTATTTAAGTTTGTGAAATTAAAAATGATTTTAAGCTCGAGTTTGTAAACAAGTGCTTGAAATTGTATGCTTCGATGAATTGATTTAAACATTTAACCATTATACATTCAGAGTGAACATTATTATTCAGATAAGGTTAATGCTCTTTACAAATAAATTTTTTATCGTAAATTGAGTTTCCGTTGCATCACACGGGCACATGTCTAGTTACACCTCATTTGATTGTGATGTTCCCAACATTACCATATTTAATTCAAGGGTTAGTAATATATAGTTGCCTCCAACTGGAATACTCGTCCATCTCCCTTCTGTTTTGTTATGTTACAGTAAGTTTTGTATAAAAGAAAGTTTGGCAGTACACAAACAATCAGGTAGTTGAAAACTCTGTACTTACTGCTAATTTTCTAGTATCTTATATTAGTCATCTGGAGTGACCTTCCGGGAAGAATCCCACCGCCACCATCATAGGATAGGATAGGAGTACGTACCACTAACAATTGAATAGATGGATAGCAGACGGTTCTCGCGGATCGATTAAGATCGATCAGTTTACACGGGAACAGCTCAACACCACATGCAAGCAAGCACTTTGTGCCAGCTGCTCCACTCTGCATGCAGATAGTGAATCTACTAGATTGTTTTTGTCTTCTCCCATTATTAGTCGTTAATTAGTACTCTTCAACTAAGGGCAGCTTACAAGTTCCAGAGCAATCGTGCCGATTGTTTATGACTCCTCCCCGAGGAAGCAGTAGTAGCAGTTATCTTTGCCTGTTAAGCTTGACATTGTTATTACTAGCTGCTAAGCTCCTCATAAAACTCGACAAACTCACGGAGCTTCGAAAAAAAAGCAAGTAGCATTTAGCAATGGTTGGATGAACTGATTATTATGCAGATATGCAGATATGTGGGAAATAAATAAGGATCTTCTGCAGAATCATCAGGTATGCAAATTGATCTGGTCCTATCAATCCAAATAAACTAAGCCGGACTGTTTGAATTTGTCACCAGGAAGTCTTGATGACTCTACCATTATCAGCTGCAACAAAATAATGCATTGAGGTGATGCGGCTACAGCTATAGCCACAATCTCAAATGCTAAAATATTGCCACGCAATGTTTTAAAAATCCAGACTGTTTCTATTGCTTTGTGGTCCTTGACAGTGAAATTTGACAGTTAATTAGTCAGCTATATGATGACGTTAAAAGGTGTACTGATGGTTATTATTTCTTATACAACTGGAGCCGAAATATATGCTGTGCAAATGTTCATGCACTGAATAATTCATTTGCCCTGAGAGTAGAAGTAAACCCAACGATGAGCCTTTTCTTTTTGGAAGAAAAAAAAGCATAGCACCATTTTCAGATCAATACTCCTACATCGTTAATTTAGTTGCCATTGTCATGCTCAAAAGGAGTATAGCTTACTAGCCAATGAACAAGCAACAACAGTAAACAACTTACATAATGCATCTCTGTCCGGTGTATTTATTGTATAGGTGTAGAACGATAGAAGTTTCAGAATATTTAAACTAGGACAAGCAGTCCCAATATACTAGTTTATAATTTATTTAGATACAGCTATAATCGAAAAATATTGCAAAGAATTATCTGAACAGCTAATGATATATATTCAAATGTTGGCTTTTGCCATATTGCAACTAGTAGCCCTTGCAAATTAACATCTTGCAAGGCTTGCAAAGAAATATGAAGGAATCATTCACAGGACTTTGGATATTTACAAGGGCACATGTTTCCCTTCCATGATGCCATTATCATGGTAACTAGCTAGTACGCAATTTGAATTAGGAGTTATTAACAAGACTTGTTCCTTTCTTCTTTCTTTTATATTTGCTCAGTCTTGGAACTGCTTTAAAAAGACTACTTGGTGGAAGAACGTCCAAAGGGATGGATTATTATAATCCTCTTGATTGATTCCAACACTAGCCCTGTGCCGGTAGGATCGTTTGATCCACCAAACCCAAGATTTTGTACTAACAAAGCTACACCTTCTTTTATTTAACAAAGTAACATAAGACCAAGGTAAGAGACTGCATGAAACGAAAAAGTAATGCAGATGGAGTTGAGCTATCTTCTTGCACATGGAGTTGCTTTGACACTGGCAATAGTTTTTTCTTTTCGGATCGATGTGCCGGCCTGGTTCTCTGATGGCTGATGCCACCCTCACTCCGTCAGCTCCTCTCCGTTACAACCTTCCTATTTTTTTTAATTGAGTTTCTGTAAATGTTTGACTGAAAATCTAGAGATAAAAGGTGTAAGAGTCAATATGGCATTTTGGTTCTACTAGCAAGGGAAAAATTTAAGGAACATGACATAAATTTGCACGACACTTCTCTCAGCATTTAATGTGTGTACTATTAGTTTAAAATCATGTGTATACTATTTTTGTTTTCTGGTTTTCCTTATGAAAAGGGTTGAAATAACATTCAGTCAATTTTGCTTATGCCTAAATTGTTGTGCAAACCATGGCAGCAGCCACATTTGACGTAGCAAGTCATGACATCTATCTCTGACGCCAAGAGAAAGACTCCAAATTTGGAGTATCTATTAGTCGAAAGGGAAAAAGAAAACATTATATCAAATGATGCGCAGAAGATGTTGCTATGTAAGCATGAGCCATTTAAGGGCCTATTTAACAGGGATTCAGTTTCTCTAGATTCTGAGAATATGGTGAAGTTGAAAATTTTAGTTTTACCAGATTCATAAAGCTGGAGCTGTGAGTACATTAAGAGTGTTTAGATAGATCATCTTGTTTACATTTTAGACAAAAAATATAAACTTAATTCACTTTATTTTAGCCTATAAGTTTCAGATTTGGGCTTGCTCTAATCAATGACTAAGACAAGACAGCCTGAAGAGAAAAAAAGAATGCACGAGCTCTCCATCCACAGAGAGGAGAAGAGGAAGGAGGAGGAAACGCAGGTTGAAGAAGGCAAGCGCCGTTGGGTGACAGAGGAGGCGACGCGTGTAGACGTTGAAGAACTCTCCTCCGCCGCCGTCGTCTGATGCCTGCTATAAATAAAAGTGGTCAGACTCTGAGAGAAGGCCGAGGTGAGGACCCAGAAGAAACGTCTCTTCGCTTTCGACTCCTCTTCTCGTAAGCATACGGCCACGGCCACGGCCCCCACAGAATCCTCTCTCTTCGGTTCATCAACCTCTCTCCAGTTCTCTCCTCCTCCTCCATGGCTCTCGACTCTGTTCCATCTTACCCCAGCGACTTGGGATCCAACAGGGCTAGCAGAACCCAGCAAAGGATCAGGTATGCATAGTTTCCTCTATTTCTTACAGCAAAGATCCTCCAGTTTGGTTTCTTGATTCTCTTTTCTTTTTTGTGTGTAATAACAACTGCAGGAAGGACGAGCGTACATGGACGACGGAGACCTACGCGCCGTACGACGACGGGCACCAGTGGAGGAAGTACGGCGAGAAGAAGCTCTCCAATTCCAACTTCCCAAGGTTGCATTCTTGCCTTCATCCCTTCGCCATTCAACTCATCCCGGAATGGAAATTATATGCTTTCAGTCCATGCATGCATGCCTTGCTCGTGCAAAAACATTTCTTTTACTGATGTGATGATATAATTTCAAGAAGAACGGTTGATTTTAGGTATTAGTAGATCTGCTAGTGAATTTGCAGGAGCTGTAGTTGGTGGGTGAACTGACGGTGGTGATCTGAAACCTCTAGAACATAGTTCTACCCGTTTTTAACAGGTAGAAATAGAATGGGATTCATGCGAGTACATGTGTTTGCAGTTTTGTCACCGATTTCTTCCTAGAACAAGGTTTCCTGGGCAGAAATCTTGACCACTGCAGGGTCGTCCACTTCTTGATTGCACTACTCTCGTGTGCTCATCATGTGTCCTTGATTTTTTTCACCCTGCAGTTCAGTGCTTAGTAAATAAAATTCACCAATATCTTGCTGCCTCTGGAGTTTGAACACCTTAGGCCCCCCAGGCCCCCAGTCTAAGTGGAGAACATATCTTTCAGATGTTGTACATGTTTATGTAACTAGTACTAATCTTTAATGTCTGTAACATCTATATATAGATAAAACAAATCCTCTCTTTTCTTTGGGTCAATATATAGCCTTTGTTTGTGCAGCTAGCTGGTGGGCCAAATGAGTTTTATACTGAAAATCACATCGCCGCTTAATGCACCCAACGTCTGTAAATCAGTGGACGGTTTGGACAATGTATTTTGTTTTTTTTTTTGCAAGAAAACACTGTTGTGGACATTATCATATTGAGGGGTTGTCTACTAGTCACCTTGATGGTAGAATTAGCGGTGGACAGGTGTCGGCATAGCCCTTAATGGAGTGAAAGAAAAGGCATGTTTGCCAACTAAAAAATATTTGTGCGATGACCGTAAGAAAAGAACCTTCACGGCGGCAATCTCTTTTGTAGACAACCCGACAGAACAAATAAAAATTCAGAAAGTGTTGCTCACCATTTGAATAGGAAAGCCTCAAGTGGCCCTCCATTATTGACTGTCATTTGCAACTCGTTTGAAATCTAATACTTCACTAAGCAGTGCTTCAATGCTTTCTCTCAATATAAGTTGTATAAATCTTGAAGTAAACGAAAGAGTAAGTAATCATCATCTACTATTCATTTATGCTTTAATATTTATGCAACTGTCAAAAAGAAAAGCATAGAAGCAGGCTCTGAAATGCAAACTAAAAGTTCCCTCATTTGTTTAGCACGCTTGTTCTGATTCAGGTTTCCAACAATTAGCATCATGCCGACAGTCTCCGATTACTCTTTTCTACTTCCTTGGCGACTGATTGGCTCGCGATGCAGGCCCCACATATCTCGTTAGTCCATCAAGAGCTTGTTTATAAATTTGGATGTTTCTTTTCTGAATAGGCAGTACATGAAGAAGTCTCAAAAGTGTGCGTTGTCAACATTCTGCCTAATTTAGGTAGAGTGATTTATTTTATTTTATCTATTTATTTATTATTTTTTTGGAGAAAGGTAGAGTGAATGTTGATGGGGGAAGTGGAAAAGAAGACATGATTTAACCATCCAAATATTCTTTTTCCCTAATGCCTTAAAGGGATGTTATAGAGAATAATCACACTGAAGACTGAACATATGTATGCTTACTCTCAAGTACTACAATTCAACCACAGAAGAAAGGCAAGCTGGTACACTAATGTGCGAAGAAAAGTTGAAGAGGTGTTGTTCAACCGTCCAACTTAAAATTTAGTAGGATAGTGCCGGCTTTACTTGCTAACTTCAAGGTGGATTAAAATAGTAATTTAGCAACAATCTAAGCAAAGATAATAGTAAACAGAAGCCATGAGTGGCAGACATGAAGGTACTCAACTCATAACAGAAAGAAAAGAACTTCCATTATTTTGGAATTGGTAAGTTGTATACATTTCAGGCAGTCACTGTTCTTACAAGCAAATATGAACTGAACCTGGTACTGGGTGTGATTTAGGTTCTTACCTAATCGCCTAATTATACAATTTACTCCTGCCAATCACCATCATTTGGGGTATCACACGGGCACACACAAAATGTATGTGCCCTTGAATGCAACCATTGTGCTATGTTGTACTTCGTAAATATACAGTAATTTGCATTTGGCGCTTTGGTGAAGATTTCTTCTCTTTCCTTTCTGAGATTTTTGGTCTCATACGATTGATTATATTTGCAGGTTCTATTACAGATGCACCTACAAGAACGACATGAAGTGCCCTGCCACCAAACAAGTCCAGCAGAAGGACACCAATGATCCGCCATTGTTCTCGGCCACTTACTTCAACCAACACACCTGCAATAGCAGCTCAAGGGCCATTGGCAGCAGCGCAGATACTCCTGCACAGTCGTCGTCGAGGAAGGCGGTATCAATCTGCTTCAATTCGCATACCACCAATGAACATCCGACATTCCTGACGTCCTCAACTACGCTGAAATCGCCAAGCATTCATTCATACAGAGCCGACCAACAGCCAGACAGGAGCACTTCCTACACTCGCCAGCTTCAGTGGGCAGACGCATCGTCTTCTACAAGCAATGCTCCGGTTAGGATGGAAGTCGACGATTTTGCTGAAACAATCGCTTCGTCCAGCAGCAGCAGCACCGGTGCTCTGTCGAGGACACTGGTACCGATCGGTCAGTCAAGAAGCATCGAGTACTTCCATTTCTTGTGATGATTTCTGATGGAAGGAGATGCTGGAGTTTTATATTGGGAGCTGGAGGCGAGCTTGTGCTGAGCTTGAGAGATATGGACCGCGAACTACTGATCTGAATGATCCCCACCCCATAGAGATACTGCTACTGCCTTGAGTTGTTCATTTACTCCTTTACATTCAGATCCAAGCCACATTTTTGTGCTTGAATGATGTAAAGAATTGGATTGAAGCTGCTTTAATTTTTAGTAATAGAAGTTAGTTTATGCTTGGTGCTGAGTGAGAATCGATGGCAAAAGAAGCCAACTTGCTGCTTTAGAGTTGGGACATGGCCCTGAGGAAGTTCATCCTGTGAGCCCCGTGTGTGTTTGTCAGCAGGCTGAGAGGCAGGCTTTAGTGTTGCGCCATCTGAGAATGTGAGCCCCATGGTGTTACCGATGGGATGGATGACAACGTGACGATTAAGGTTTCTAACATTTTTCTTTCTTTCCTAATATTCACACTATAAATATGCAACGTAATAATTTATACCTACCACAGTCGATAGTTTAGATCTTTTCCTTTTTATCTGATTTTTCTAACTAATATCTGATTGATCTCCATCGTTATAATCTGGATCCACCTAAACTTTGACTGTACAGATCTTTCCTTTTTACTCTGATTAATGTGGTAATTTTTACCCTTGAGAATAAATCGTGATGACTTTTTTTTTTCTTTTACTTTAGTAATATAATAGATAGATAGATAGATTTTTTTTAGATGAAGGAAGATTTTATTAATTTCAAAAACATTACATCAAGATGATACAAGTCCTTAAAATTTTTAGATAGATAGATAGATAGATAGGTAGATATGATTAGAGCTAGTAATCCTACCTATACTAAACTTGGAAGAAATGTCAAGACCACAGACCTTCCACGTCCACGCCAGTGGCCAAGTGGAAGAAATCTTCAACCGAGAGACCACCCACGCCACGCTGAAGCTGAGCATGAGCGAAATGAGCCGACTCAAATTTTTTTTACATTTTGGTCCTTTTATAAATTACGAATAGGCCCTTCGTAATTTTTTGTGAGTAAAAGATTTTTCCCTCTAAAATCGCGTTCGGGTCCCTCGTACGCCATTTTACGGAAAGCACCTCTCGTTAAATTCAAATCGCGAACAAGCCCTTTTCTAATTTTTCAGGATAGCGAACAGGTCCAAAAACGTAACATTCAGATCCTTGCTCCTTACGTCTAGGTCCTTTCTCCGTTTTTCCCGGGAAAAAATGTTTTCGTCACTAGAAATATGGGTGTGGCTCTATCTCTAGACTTTAGACTTTTTTCCCAACTCGATTTCCCATCTTGATCTCTAATATTTTTTAAACATGTATTATTACTCGGTGAACGCATTTAGTGTTAGACTCGGCAAAAGAAGGTTGCCATCTCTAATAATTTTTCACCCTTTTTCCTCTAGACTTTTTCCCAACCGCGGTTCTCCAGCTCAGTTTCCAATATTTTCCTAATAATTCATCGAAATAGATATTTTTGCAACTCTATCTCTCTATTTTTTTTTCCAGTTTCGCTCGTTATTTCGACGATTTAGGAAATAAAACATCGCCGAAAAAAAGAAATTTTCTCTTCGAAAGAACGACGCGCGCGACGTGTCATGCCACGAAATTTTTTTTGTTCTTTCAACCGTTTCGCTCATTATTTCAACGATTCAAATAATAAAAACACCACCGGAAAAAAAATTCTATGATACTAGAAAAATTATTTCGACGATTTAAAAAATGATTCCGCGTATTTTCTCGACGATTTTAGAAAATATACCGCCGAAAAAATAAAATTATTTCATCAAAAAAACATCGCACGCGGCGTGTTGTGCCGCGCTCTGTCTCTAATAGTTTCCTAATAATTCATCGAAATCGATATTTTTGCAGCTCTATCTCTCTATTTTTTCCGCCTTCCCGCTCGTTATTTCGACGATTTAGGAAATAAGACGCCGCCGAAAAAAATATTCTACGAAAAACGACACGCGTGGCGTGTTACGCCGCGAAAAATTTCGGGTTTTTTCAGCCGTTTCGCTCATTATTTCGACGATTCAAAAAATAAAAACGCCGCCGGAAAAAAAATCTACGATGCTAGAAAAATTATTTCGATGATTCAAAAAATGATTCCGCGATTTAAAAAATGATTCCGTGTATTTTCTCGATGATTTTAGAAAATATACCGCCGAAAAAAAATATTTTTTCGAAAAAACATCGCGCGCGCCGTGTTGCGCCGCGCTCGGTCTCTAATATTTTCCTAATAATTCATCGATATAGATATTTTTGCAACTCTATCTCTTTATTTTTTTCCCCGTTTCGCTCGTTATTTCAACAATTTAGGAAATAAGACGCCGCCGAAAAAAAAGAATTTTTTTCTCTGAAAAAGCAGCAGCAGCGGCGTGTTACTTCTGTAAAAATTTTGATTCTTTCAAATTAGTTTCGCTCATTATTTCGACGATTAAAAATAAAACGCATGGAAAAAAAATCTGCGATGCTAGAAAAATTATTTTGACTATTCAAAAAATGATTCCGCATGTTTTCTTGATGATTTTAAAAAATATACCGCTGAAAAAATAAAATTATTCCTTCGAAAAAACATCGCATACGAGGCGTGTTACGTCGCGAAAATTTTCTAGTCATAACATGACCTATATGCTAAGATTTCAAGCCAAACCGAAGCCACGGTCGCTTTGGCGTTTTTGCGAAAAGCCCTTCCATTTCTCAAATTACGGATAGGTCCTGTGCGATTTTTGTGAGACAAAATATTTTTTTCGCAGCGTTCGGGTCCTCGCCCGGTATTTTTCTGGAAAAAGCCTCCCGTTAGTTTCAAATCACGAACAAGCCCTTTTCTAATTTTTCGGGATAGCGAACAGGTCCAAAAAATAACATCCGGTCCTCGCTTCTTACGTTTGAGGTCCTTTCTCCGTTTTCCGAAAAAAATGTTTTCGCCACCGAAAAACGGAAAATTTTTTTCGCCACCCAAAAACGGAAATTTTTTTTCGTCACAAAAAAATGCAGATTCATCGAGTTTTATAGCAACTAATGTATTTGCCAGCGGATCGTGAATCGAGTTTTTTAAAAAATGTAGATTCGTCATCAACTTATGTATTTGCCAGCGGATCGTAACGCAGTTTTTAAAAAATGTAGATTCGTCGCATATTTATAGCGACCGTGGATTCGCGGTGGGTCCTAACGACGCGTTTTTTAACGAACGCAACTAAAAAACCGAAAAATATTTTCGACACCCAAAAAACGGAAACAATGTTTTCGTCCAGATTCGCGGTGGGTCCTAACGACCCGCTTTTTTTTACAAACGCAACAAAAAAACCGAAAAAATGTTTTCAAAGACTCAAAAAATGAAAACAATGTTTTCGTCACCAAAAAAACACGGATTCATCGAAGGTTTATATCAACTTATGGATTTGCCAACGGGTCATAACCGCACATGCTATCGAAATTCAACCGGCGCAGCGTAGCGCGCTTTCCCACCTAGTGATTTCCATTGACGGGAACCATGCTTGGCGTGCATAATACGCGTTTGGGTTCACCGGACTTGCCGGCCTTATTCCTTTTAACACGTGAAGCTGAGAAAATCTACTTCAAGCAGAGGGGAAGAATGCTAGTCTGAAACAACAAGCAAGCGATGAGGAAAGGACGAGGGTACGGGAGCGAAATCATTTTGGGAGCACGACAGCTGTGAGACATGAGAGGTGATACATATCATCTTCAGGGCCTTTCATTTTTATACGGAGAATAAGACTATTTTTATAATTATACTTATAAGTGTGCTATATATGCTAAAAAATTGCTATGAAGCTATAAAAATGATGACTTCTCCTTCCGCTGCTGCACGCAGGTACATAAGTATCAACTTGACAAGAAGATGTACAATAGATTATTATTATATCCACTAGGTCTTTTTGTTGCTATTTATATTCCTTTCTATCATAAATAGTTATCATTTTAGATAACAATACGGTATCTACAACACAGCTTTAACTACTAATTTCTATTATAATGTACTCCCTCCATTCCAAAATATAGGGCATATTAGAATTCAGAAAAGTCAGATTACATAAATTTTGACCAAGAATTAGTCAAATTATGTGCATGTTTAATTTACAAAAGACGTATCAATTGATTCATATTTCGCTTATCTTTCAATTATTATTAGTTTCATAACAATTCATAATATATTATAACAGAAATTAATGGTCAAAGTTTACTTCAAAAGACTTTTTGAATTCTAATCGCCCTATATTTTGGAGCGGAGGAGTATATATATAACCTAACAAAATTTTAATATTATGAAAACACTTTTTGAGACACATCTACACATATTATTTTTATGTATCTAATTTACATATTTTAAACAATATCGACAGTCAAATTTTTAAAATTTTGATTGTATTTATGTCCAAAACAATAACTATTCGTGATTAGAGGGAATAATAATATATACCTCCTTTCCTATTTCTGGCAAACATCGCGCTTCCTCACGCGTTTGAGCCGAGCCGAGCCCTCGACCGGCCGGCTCGGCTCAAATTTTTCCTTTTTGCGTTTAAGTCCTTCAAAAATTTTGTAATTACGTATTGGTCCTTTTCAAGTTTTTTAACGGAGAGGGCCTTAAAAAAATCGCGGATCTTTCGTGAGATGATCCTAAATAGATATCGAAAAAAAACGTAGTGACGTTTTGATCATTCCAACTATTTTTTACGAAAATGACCTTTTCGATTTAGCACGATCGCATATTCTTCGTGAGAGAACCCCAGATGGATGCGAAAAAAATGTGATTTCGTTTATGTCCTTTCAGCCATTTCACTCATTTTCTCGATGATTTAAAAAATATACGTCATGGGAATAAAAATTTCTCTGAAAAAAAATAACGCTTGTGTGCGTCGCCGTAAAAAATATGCTAGTATATCTTATGCTTAGAAGATTTGGAGAGCATTGAGGCCACAAGATACATTTTTTTTGCGAAAAAACCCTCGAAAAAATTCAAAATCCCGAATAGATCCTTCCACCAGTTATGTTGCAAAAAGGACCTCATAGTTCTGTAAATTCAACTTGGGCTTTGGTTCTTTAAACTCGAAAAATTTAAAATTACGTTTAGGTCGGTTATTTTGCACAAAAAAAAACCTATGGCGAAATATTTAAAATTACATTTAAGTCCTTCTACCATTTTTACAATAAAAAACCCCGAAGTGAGATTTACGCGGCGTGGCGTGGCGCACTATACTATCTAGTATATATCAGCCTCACTCGGATGTGAACGCGCACCTACCTCACCCGAAAGAACTAATAAACTAAACAGGGCCGATTTATTCATTCACTTCCCAGTAGCTCTCTGTGCTGCGTGAGGAGGGAAAAACAAAACGGAATCGCTACAGTTCAGACGTCTGAATTTTTCGAACGCACTACAACATTTTTTTTCTACGTGTGTAACATTTTTTGTCAACGCGTGCAACATTTTTCTTCGACAAACAGTGAATTGCGGCACAGTAAACGGATGTTGCAAGCGTTGAAAAAAAAATGTTGCACACGTCGGAAAAAAAATTTCAAGCGTTGAAAAAAAATGTTGCAAGAGGCGTCCGATAGAATGAACAGTGTCAGACGTCCGAGCGCTAGTTCTTCCCAAAAGAAAAACACACAGATTTAGACAGAAAGCTACTTGCAATTAGCAAGAAGGAAAGAAGAGGTGGAAAGCAGCAAATCTAGAAGGAAAGAAACGGCAGGACACCTCTTCAGAGACTGCAATGTGACCAAGCAAATCTGGCTAACAATTGCAAACCGGAGCAGCTGCCCCAACTTGAACTCTGACAACAATGAGACTTTTTATCATCTTCTTTGGAAGGTACCAAATATACACTAAACTAGTGCCAAAGAGATATCAAAACTTAGAAGGTAAAGGTATCAAGAGATACAAAGATTTAAGTTTAATTTGATGATACCTGATGCTACCTTTCAAAGATAGTAAAAATTATAAACAACAATTCACATGGGTTATGAAATTTTACGGTCCATTATATTTAAAGTATAGGGTAGATAATAGAAATTAAATCTAGTTATTGGTTTGTTAAAAATATTCCAACTACTCTACTATTAGAAGAAATGTAAATAAATACTAATTAATCAGATCTACTAGATTGAAAAGAATAATTCATATAAGAACTCTAGTTATTATATAAGTCTGTGAAGCCGAATCTTTAAAGAAAAGGATAAGTTCAATTTTTTTATCCATTAATTAGTTTAACGTCTAGTAGCTGAAGAATGCACATCTCCAAACTGATAAATACCTTCTAGGTATGCCCATCTAGTTGCAATCCAAACGCCCGGCGGAATTAGAAAATTTTTAATGGTGGCGTATGCTTCTTACACATAATTCTATAGCCTTGAATAATGGTTTGACAACATCATAAATCCAATACATATATTTAAAATTTGTTAAATGTATAATACAAATAGTTCTAAAGGCTTACAAATTCTAAACCATCAAAATCAGAATAACTCAATCAATAAATTTAACCTATTGAAAAGACGGTGCCCTGATGTTTTTCAAACTTTTGAAGGTGTCGCCGGTGCATACCGGGCACCTCAATCTGCCCCTGGTCCCTCCATCTGCATCTCCCTAACAGTCTCTGCACGAGTGGATCTTTTCTACCAGTGATTCAACTAGGCCAATCCTTTTCAATCAAGAAGAAGAGAGGCATTCAACTTCGACTGAGAGAGAAGTCGATCTTGGGTGGTGGAGCCACCCAAGTCTCCCACCGATCTTCAAGCACGTGTAACATCAGAAAATCTACCTTACTTTAGAAAAGTAAACCGGACGATTGATAATTAACAAAACGGTAAAGGTTAAGGTGCATATGTACTACATCTGCTACTATTATCTATCATTGGAATCCAGTTAAGATAACATGAATCTCTCTTTTTTATTTAACCATAACTTTCAAATGAGAATGATTTTGGTCTTCAAATTTTTAGGATTGTAGAATCTCACATCCTCTACATATGATATTTTTTTTGTGAATTTTGCAAAATTTGTATATATGTTCTTCTTGAACTTTAGAAAACACTAGATTTGTTGTCTTTTACTATTCAAACAAATAACATGTTACGAAAGCTATTACACTAGATATTACTATATAGAAATAAAGTGTTAGACAATAGCTTTCCTGTAACATTCCGTTTTTCATTTTCTTGAACTTAGATTTCAAAATCCGAACCCGTGAAAATTTTCTCGAATAAATTTCAGCTTAATTTGAATTTTCAAAAGTCAAAAAGGATTTAATTTGATTAATCTATACTCCAAATTAATTATTTCTTATTTTTATTGGGTTCCTTGTGCCTCATTTGATTTTTCTGTATTTTTGGGGATTTTCCCGAATTTATGTGCTATTTATTTGAATTTATTGGATTTTATTCGGGTTTTATTGGCATTTTCTAATTCGGAAAATCATTTTCTTATTCTTTGGGCCGAAACCCTGTTCATCCGCCCAAATCTCCTTCCCGCCGCCAAACCCTAAACCTAAATCAACCTCAACCGTTGATCCTTCATCCAACGATCAAAATCAGCGCGGCCACCCACAAATAAAACCCTAACCCTACTGCCTCATTTTTCGCACCGTCGATCTCCATCCAACGGCACGTAAGGCCCACGCACCACGAAAAGCCGCCCACGTAGTTCTAGCGCCGCGCGTCATCTTTCGCTGGTCTCACGCACCCTAGGCTATATAAGCCGCCACGCACTTCCCGAGATTCTCTCTCCGCCCTTTCCTCTTTCTCGCCAGGAGACGCTGTGGAAGCCGCCGACCTCGCCGAGTTCTTCTTCCGGCGAAGCTCCGCCAGATTCTTCGCCACGGTGAGTCTCCGCCCCTTTTGGTACCAGTGAGTTCACCTCTTCACGCTTCCTGAAACCCTAACTCTTCTACTCCTCCGCCGTTCATTCGCGGATCGTCTCGCTTCTCCAACGGTGAAGAAGCGCCGCTTGCCGTTTTTCTTCGGAGTCGCCGTCCGATCTTCCTTCGACACTCGATTCGCGCCACGCACCTTGTGAAACCACCTCACTCTAGCCTTAGGAGTGGCGTTCATCGTCGCCGTGTTGCAGGCCATCGCCTGTAGGCTATGTGTCCGCCACCTAGGCCGAGATCAGTAGTCGCCTCGCCACGATCCGCGCTGAAGTCACCGGCCAGGAGCCGCTGCGACGCGCGTGTCCACGCCGCGCCACCATCCGCGGGTCGCCACGCCACCTATCCGTCGTGTCCGCCACGCGCTGCCACGCCGCGCACGACAAAGACTATTTCACCCGTGGTTTGCCGTGTCGCGCCACGCACGCACATCAGCCTCAACACTCACGTGGCGCTTCGCAAGATGATTAGTCACGCACTGCGGAGCTCTCTCGTGAACTTGGTTCACGAGACCTAGCCGATGACAAGTAGACCCCACATGTCGTGGCATTCAATTAATTGTTTTTTCGGTGATTTTTCCCGAATTTCCGAACGCAGCTAATCATCGCCGACACATGTCGACCTTTTTTCATTTTTCCGATTTTCTCCCAGAAACTTGAAGCGTCTGCTCTCCGTCAACTCCGATTCGAACGATTCAAATTTCTAAATTCATATAAAATAAAGATCTATCTGTTGGTGTTATTTTTATGAATTTATGGATTTTATTTATTTCAATTTTATTTATTTCTTGCCTCGATTATGCGGTTTCAGTGTAGACGACGATCGATTGAGCAAGCGGAGCATCCAATGGGTAGCAGCAGCGGAGAGGGTGAAGGCAAGTCTCCTTGATCATATTGAACCCAAGTTTATGAAATGCTATTTTGTTTTAATTATTGCATGCTTATTATTTATGCTGATCACTTTAATGTCATTTTAAATGCTTAGATAAATGCCAAATTGTTATACCCACATTGATATTCACGTTGAAAACCATTGACACCCTAGGAAAATTAATTACTGTATTTAATGGTAAACATTTTATTATGGGAACGTAGAAAATGCTTAGCCATGCTTAATCACGCAGTACCTAACCATTATGGAAATGATTTCATTCTTGATTCAAAATGAATTGTGGAAAGTTATGGCAATTGGTGTTGCGGTATAATTTGAAATTAAAAGTGAAAAATGATTTAGACCGAGGCGGATTGGTTGAATGGCGTGCGGATGCACAAAATTTTGAATGTGATTGTCCACCCTAGTCAATTAAGGACCATTGGTGTTACCTTGGGCCATGCTATACAAGACAACCACATGTCTATATGGGTCACGACTCGCTAAGTAATTTGCATGTATCGTTATTTGACTTCGCCATTTGGTTGTCGTTTTGTCGATGGTACTTGCAAGGCGCAAGAGGGGCTTCAGATCGGTGGACGCCCTAACATGTGAAACCTTAGCGTGAGTCGATTCAGTATATGCATTGTAAAGGCCTTGTCATGATCTTCCTGCAAACACCAAAAGAAGTGTGTCAATAGCTTGGCGAAGGGTTGATCATGTCGTGTGGGTAAAGTGTACCAACTCGCAGAGTCAAAACTACTTGAGTAGCCGTGCTATCGATAAGGGCAAGCGTGAACGCTTTCACATAGTAGATTTTCGGTTTTTGGTTTTAAATGGAAAACGATGATTTGGTTTAAAATGAAAATGTGGTTGGGAATCATGAAGCTGGAGCTTCCGGATATTAGTTTGGCAGTTGGAGCCAACCAGGTAGTTGAAACCTGAAAAATTGTTATACTTCAAATTTAATTAATTATGCTATTTACATTTTGTTAAATGCTGCTTTACGAAATTACTACTTGTATTTAAATTTCAATTTCACTTTATGCAAATGAACCCTATATGCTTCCTTTGTTCAAGCCTTGCATTTAGTTACTTGCATTAAGTTTCGAGACTTGAAGTATGTTGCATACTCACCCTCGCGTTTCATCATGGGTTGCTTATTCCATAAAGTGATGATGGGAGAAGTGGCTATCCAAGAGCCTGCGATCCGCTTCGACATCTCGTGGAGAGGACTATGAAGAGGATGATGACTCGATCTTCTAGGGAGCGTGACTATCGGTTACTGTGGGCACACCGATTGGCTCGGTTTTGTTGCTACTTTTCCTTGTACTTTCACACTTAAGTCAGTAAGACTCGATACTTGTAATAATGTGATGATGTTTACACTCTTTTGCTTTATTATCATGTTGTTTACTTTATGATATGTCGTGTTATCATCACTGTATGACTGTGTGCTAGTCGTTCCGGACTAGCACGTTGAAACATGAGGGTCGGATTTGTAAATCCGGTCCCGACATTTCCACAGTAGTAACACATTGAGTAATAGGCAGTAAAATGTAGTTTTCTTAACAGTAAAATGTAGTATATGTTGCTGTCGGGGATTGGATAATTTCCATAAAGACCATCATACCCCGGCAGTCGGTCTTCGGCCGACCATACTTCTCCTTGGATGGTATCCCCAAGGAGGATCCTCGGGCGGACTAGCTAGTGAGTCTGCCCCGACCATGTTTGAGCTCGTCCCTAAGTATGCGCCTTAGTTCCCCGAGCATGCTTACTCGGAGGAGTGCGGCGGTCGGCCAGAGTTGAAGGATTCTCCCGAGCATGGTCGGCAGGTCGTGCTCGGTCCATAAAAACGATGTGGCGATAATTGCGCTGCGGTTTGAAAGACCGTTAAGCCACGATCTAAGCCATTACGTCCACGGCACAATATGGCGAAAATCAAGGGAGGCAATTACGGCCACGTTCGGGCACAATAATGGCGTGTTATTCTGTTGTAACTGCTGTGGTCGCCTATAAATACTCCCGCTGTAGATTAGGGGAGGGAGAAGGATGACAAGCAACACACGTAGAGAGATATGCACAACATATTCACGCAAGCATCTTGTAAGCATCCAAGCAGTAGTAAGATCACTGGACGTAGGGTTATTATCTCGATCATAAGAGGCCCGAACTAGTATAAAACCTCTTGTCCATCGTCCTTCTGAGCATCATCCCCTTACGGTATTCCTCAGACGCAAACCCTTCGCGGAAAAGGAGACCTAGTTGAACCCTCATTCAACAAGTAAGCTTCGTGGGATCCGCTTTCTCAAACGCCGATAATTGTTGTTTACTATTTTGTTATTTTCATATCTCTTAATATGAATGAGTTTGGCCTTTAAATTTTGCAGAGTTGTAGAATATCACCTCTCCTATGTGTGGTAATTTTTTGAGAATTTTTCACAGTAAGATGTTATTTTTTGATAGTAAAAGATAGTATATGTTGTTGTTTAGCACTTTGTTATTTTTATATCTCTCAAATCCGATTGAGTTTGGTCTTTAAATTTTCCAGGATTATAGAAGCTCAACTTCCATATGTGTGGTAATTTTTTGAGAATTTTTCAAATATTTTACTGCAGGTCGACAAACTGAAATAAATTTTTATTCATGAAAACCAATAGCACACATTTTCAAAAATTCTAAAAAAATTACTATAGATATGGGAGGTGAGATTATATAGCCATAAAAATTTAAAGATCAAACTTAATAACAGATGAAAGATATGAAAAAGATAAATTGATTGACTAGTGATTTGTCATGCCTAGTGCTTTGTCAATTTCATATATTTCAAATGCGATTAAGTTTTGTTTTCAAATTTTGTAAAATTGTAGAAGCTTACCTATCCTACATATAGTAATTTTTAAGATTTTTGAAAACTTATACATATGATTTTTATAGATATTACACCATATAGTCATATGTACAACATGTAATAACACATTGAGTAAGAGGCACTAAAATGCGCTTTTCGACAAAGAAAAGATAGTATATGCTATTATTTATTATTTTGTTATTTTATATCTCTCAAATCCAATTGAATTCGGTCTTTAAGTTTTTCAGGGTTGTAGAATATCACCTCCCTATGTGTGGTAATTTTTGAGAAAATTTCACAATAAAATGTTATTTTTTCACAATAAAAGGTAGTATATGCTATCGCTTTATCACTTTATTATTTTCATACCTCTCAAGTCTGATTGTGTTTGGTCTTCAAATTTTACAGAATTGTAAAAGCTCAACTCCCTACGTGTGGTAATTTATTGAGAATTTTTCAAACATTTTACTGCTGGTCTAGCAAACAGAACTAAATTGTTATTCATGAAAATTAATAGTGCACATTTTCAAAAATTCTGAAAAATTACTATAGATAGAGGAGGTGAGATTATACAATCCTGTAAAATTTGAATATCAAAATCAATACCAACTGAAAGATATGAAAAAAAACAAATTTAGTTGACTAGTAATTTTTCACTGTTTAGTGCTTTGTCAATATCATATCTTTCAGATGTATTGAGTTTGGTCTTCAAATTTTGTAAAGTTGTATAAGCTCACCTATCCTACATATGATATTTTTTAAGATTTTGAAAACATATATATATACATATATATATATATATGTATACGTATATATATAATATATATATATATAATGTATATATATACAATTCTTACAAATGAGTACTTGGAAGGTGTTCGAGACCAACCAAAGTGGCATGCTTACAATAAAAAGCTCAATGAAGAGAAGAAAAAGTTTCTCAAATCGTCGAGGTGGCGGACCACACATCATCTCCTGTAGATGTTGAAGAAATCCAGCGTCCGAAAGGAACAAAAGCGGCTAAAAGTGAACGCAATGGTAAAGGCAAATCGAAGGCAAAAGCAAGAAATGGAAGAGCTCAACAAGTTTCTAAATTTGCGATGCAAGCGAATAAAAAAAGCGGCGAGGCATTGGAATTGCGAAGCGTATCTCGGTAGAGAAGCTAGAATCGGCAAAACTTCGCCCACCTCACTTCACGGAGAACAAGGAGACCAAAATGATCGAGAAGGAATCGAATGCTTGGAACCTACAGCCTTTGCTCCTCATGACACTAGTAACATGCTTGGCGATGTGAAAGTGAGCACATGAAGGCAATTAGGTGTATGAGGTTGAGGTTGTTTGGAAAAATTGATTTGAAATTGTCGGTATGCCTTTCTTTTTTATCATAGCCTACCCAAAGTTTGGTTGCTTCTTTGAATATTTGCACAATGAATGAGCTCATGGTATTTTCCTTCTACCACTGTATAACTCTCATTGTGACACTTTGTTTTCCTTTCTTTGTTTCTTTGTAGGCTATAGTTGGTGGTTCAAGTTTTGAAATTCTGGGCTATATGAGGTTCTTCTTTCATGTCATATGCTACTAGTGCTATTGTTGCTACTTATTGTGCTACTGTTGGTACTTATTTTGGCATGATATTTTGTACATATGGTTCACCCTGCTTCCAAGCTACTTAATACTATTACTTATGCTGCCCTCTTTAGTTTATGGTATGTGTGTGAATGATTGTCTGGTTAATTGCATGCGGCTATAATGCATGAGCTTCTAGTTTGTTTGTGACTGACAGTCTAGCAATTAGTCTAGTTAAAAAATGAATGAACTTTGGTACAAAATGCTTCACCAACAAAGTAGCTCGCTGTCAACCATCGCATGAAGATCCAAAAGGCCATATATATACCTCACAAAGTAGTTCCATGCATGAGCTTCTAGTATTTTTGTGAATGACAGCAATTAGTCTGGTTAAAAAATGTGAACAGTCAGCACTAGTTTGGTTAATTGCATGCGGCTTCTAGTATGCATGTGAATGATAGTCTAGCAATTAAAAAAATGTGAACGTACGGTCAGCACTAGTATGTATATGTATGTGAAAGATGTGAATGCTAGTTTGATGCATTCGTACGTGAGCTTCTAGCATTGCATGCATGTGAACGCTAAAATATCTAGTATGAACACAGTTGGTATGTATGTGAATAATAGTCTGGTTAATTGCATGAGGCTTCTGGTATGCATGTGAATGATAGTCTAGCAATAAAAAAAATGTGAACGTACGGTCACAACACTAGTATGTATATGTATGTGAAAGATATGAATGCTAGTTTGATGCATTCGTATGTGAGCTTCTAGCATTGCATGCATGTGAACGCTAAAACATCCAGTATGAACACAGTTTAGCTCTAACTATATATACAGGCCACGAAACATCCACAAAACATTGCAACTTTCCTCTTCTTCCTTGCAAATAGCCAACTATGTCACATGAATCAAACTCCTCTTCTTCCCCCGATGATGTCGACGACATTGATCCAACTGATTTCTACACAATTGAAGATTTCATTGTCGAGCAAGATTTCTTAGACTCAGTCGCTGAGCGTGTTGGTGCAAAATTGAAGGACAATCTTGAGCAAAGTGCCGAATCATCTCATCGCCGAAGTGGTACCAGAAGGTACATACGAAGGGATCGTGAAGCCGCCCATGAGCAGCTCGTGGCTAATTACTTCTCTGATCATCCAGTCTACACCGATGAAATGTTCCGTAGAAGGTTTAGGATGAGAAAACCTCTCTTCCTACGCATTGTGAGTGCGCTAGGAGAATGGGATTCCTATTTCACTAATAGGAGAGATGCAACTAATCGATCGGGACTCTCACCACTGCAGAAGTGTACAACAGCAATTCGTATGTTAGCATACGGCACCTCTGCTGATCAACTTGATGAGGTGCTAATGATAGGTGCGAGCACTTCATTAGAGTGCTTGGGAAAGTTTAGCAAGGGGTGATTGACAAGTTTGGTGCAGAGTATTTGTGCCCCCACATGTGACGAAGTGGAGCATTTGCTTCAAATTCGAATCTCGTGGCTTTTCGGCATGTTAGGGAGCATCGACTGTATGCATTGGCAATGGAAGAATTGTCCAGTTGCATGGAGGGGCCAATTCACCCGCGGTGACCATGGTGTCCCTACTATGATCCTCGAAGCAGTTGCTTCGCAAGACCTTCGGATATGGCATGCGTATTTTGGTGTTGCCGGGTCTAACAATGATATCAATGTGCTTAATCAATCGCCATTGTTCGTTGAAGCGTTGAAAGGGGAATCTCCACAGGTGCATTTCCATCGCGGGGAATCGATATGATAGGGGTTACTATCTTGCGATGGTATATACCAGTGAAATTTGTCTTTGTGAAGACAATTTCGCTTCCTCAAGCAGAGAAGGACAAATTATTTGCACAACATCAAGAAGGGGCAAGGAAAGATGTTGAGCGGGCATTTGGGGTATTGCAAGCTCGTTTTAACATTGTGCGTCGCCCAGCACAGTTGTGGCGACGGGTCGCTGTCGGCAAAATCATGGAAGCTTGCATTATTCTTCATAATATGATTGTTGAAGACGAGCGAAATGATCACCGCTCCTTTGGACTTGAATGAGAATCAGAGACATCTTTTGTTTTACGCGGAAGTCAACAATGGTCCTAACATTTGCTTCGGATGTGCTACAAAAATTCCGCTATTAGGTGCTGGCCAACACATGTCCAAGCGAAAGAGATTTAGTTGAGCATATCGCAACGCTATAGGAACAAGAACAATGTTTAAGCCATATTAATGTACCGAACTATCATTTCACTTTATGTACTAGTTCTCGACAATTTTAATTCCATATTAATATGTCACAATTATCATTTCATACAAGTTATCATTATTGTATATTTCATTCATATTCATTTTCTTTTACTCGCATATTCTAATGTAAGTAAAAAATAAAGTGATATCTGATTAGCCCACAAAGATTATTCTCGCGTATTCTAACTACGTGAGAAAAAGTGATACCTGATAGCCCACAAAGATAAAAATTAGAGATGATCACCATGTTTATCAAGTCGAGCAAGCATTAAAAGATTGTATGGTGCAGTATAGACAAGTAAAAGACAATCCGTTATCTGTTGTCTTTAGTGTTGTCTACAAGTGACATGGAAAAGTATTATAGGCCGATTCTTGTCTACACCATTGTATATGCCCTAAAAGGTAGCACACGAGTTCCGACGAGGGTACCCCACATAAACAGGCTAGCTAGTTTGTAGTACTCCAAGATGGAAATAAGTAGAAATGCATGCAAAAGGATTGGGACTGATTTTGATTGTTCCGGCCGATCAGTCACTTTGACTACTCAGATCGACGCATGGCGCGATCGATAATTAGCCACCATGGCTCTCGGTTTATCTTTTAAGGAGTGTTGTTTACTATTTTGTTATTTTCATATCTCTTAATATGAATGAGTTTGGCCTTTAAATTTTGCAGAGTTGTAGAATATCACCTCTCCTATGTGTGGTAATTTTTGAGAATTTTTCACTAGAAGATGTTATTTTTTTGATAGTAAAAGATAGTATATGCTGCCGTTTAGCACTTTGTTATTTTCACATCTCTCAAATCCGATTGAGCTTGGTCTTCAAATTTTACAGAATTGTAGAACCTCAACTTCCATATATGTGGTAATTTTTTGAGACTTTTTCAAATATTTTACTGCAGGTTTGACAAATAGAAATAATTTTTTATTCATGAAAACCAATAACACACATTTTCAAAATTCTAAAAAAATTACTATAGATATGGGAGGTGAGATTATACAGCCCTAAAAAATTTAAAGATCAAACTCAATAACAGCTAAAAGATATGAAAAAGACAAATTCGGTTGACTAGTTATTTGTCACTATCTAGTGCTTTGTCAATTTCATATCTTTTAAATGCGATTGAGTTTGGTTTTCAAATTTTGTAAAATTGTAGAAGCTTACCTATCCTACATATAGTAATTTTTAAGATTTTTTGAAAACTTATACATATGATTTTTATAGATATTACACCATATAGCTGTTGTGTACAACATGTAATAACACATTGAGTAAGAGGCACTAAAATGCAGTTTTCGACAAAGAAAAGATAGTATATGCTATTATTTATTATTTTGTTATTTTTATATCTCTCAAATCCAATTGAATTCGGTCTTTAAGTTTTTCAGGGTTGTAGAATATCACCTCCCCTATGTGTGGTAATTTTTTGAGAAAATTTCACAATAAAATGTTATTTTTTCACAATAAAAGGTAGTATATGCTACTGTTTATCACTTTATTATTTTCATACCTCTCAAGTCTGATTGTGTTTGGTCTTCAAATTTTACAGAATTGTAAAAGCTCAACTCCCCTACGTGTGGTAATTTATTGAGAATTTTTCAAACATTTTACTGCTGGTCTAGCAAACAGAACTAAATTGTTATTCATGAAAATTAATAGTGCACATTTTCAAAAATTCTGAAAAAATTACTATAGATAGAGGAGGTGAGATTATACAATCCTGTAAAATTTGAATATCAAAATCAATACCAACTGAAAGATATGAAAAAAACAAATTTAGTTGACTAGTAATTTTTCCTTTGTGCTTAGTGCTTTGTCAATATCATATCTTTCAGATGCGATTGAGTTTGGTCTTCAAATTTTGTAAAGTTGTATAAGCTCACCTATCCTACATATGATATTTTTTAAGATTTTGAAAACATATATATATACATATATATATATATATATAACGTATATATATATATATATATATATATAATATATATATATACATATATATATACATATATATATATATTCATAAATATCACACCATATAGCTGTTGTGTACAGCATGTAGTAACACAATAAGTAAGAGAGTAAAATGCAGCTTTCTTGACATTAAAAGGTAGTAGATGCTGTTGTTTGGTACTTTATTATTTTTATATCTTTTAAATATAATTGAGTTTGATCTTCAAATTCTATAGGGTTGTAGAATATCACCTCCCCTACTTGTAGTAATTTTTTAAGACTTTTTCACAATAAAATGTTATTTTTTTGATAGTAAAAGATAGTATATGCTGTTGTTTGGTACTTTATTATTTTCATATCTCTTAAGTCTGATTATATTTTGTCTTCAAAATTTGCAGAATTGAAGAAACTCAACTCCCCTACGTGTGGTAATTTTTTGAGAATTTTTCAAATATTTTACTGCTGGTCCAGCAATGAGAACTAAATTCTTATTCATGAAAATCAATGGTACATATTTTCAAAAATTCTGAAAAATTACTATGGATAGGGGAGGTGAGATTATAGAACTCTGTAAAATTTGAATATTAAAATCAATACCTGCTGAAAGATATAAAAAAACAAAGAAGAGATAAATTCATGTACAAACTACAATACTTATTAACTAGCTGGGTTGATCAACGCATGAACTAGTAACTGATTTGGTAGTAATTCAATCTATCGTTCTATAGTAAAATGTATTTGTGATTTACTATCGAATTAGATTCAGGTGTGCTTTGCATGAGCTTTGCCAGTAAATTCATCAATTGTTTTGTAGTAAAATATTTCGTGATTTACTAGCGGTCTGCATTTACTAGTGTTGTTTGCAATGCATTAACTCACTATGTTCCGGTCAGTGTGTGGAATTTACTTCTTTGGCCGGAGCGCAAAATAGCTATTCTACACTCAGTAGTAGCATAGCGCCACCGTGTGTGTGTATAGGAAAATGGTTCTATACTCCTAGGAGTATGTACTCCCACCTTCAGTATACCACTTAAATGATATTATTATACCTCTTTATCCTTTTGAGTATACTTTAATACTGATTATAAGATACTCCAAAGTGAGTTCCACAAAAAAATTCATCAAAGTCCACCCTTTATAGCATAATTTGTTTATATATTCTTTTCACATATATAAAAGTGTATATAGCAAAAAAAATATAGGGTTCCGATAATTTTTTCAACCATGTCACATCAGAGTATCTTAGAATCATTATTGGAGTATACCGAAAGTGATAAAGAAGTATAATACTTTCATTTAAGTGATATATTGAAAGGGAGTATGTACTCCTAAGAGTACGAAAAGACTTCCTATATATATATATATATATATATATATATATATATTATTGGACTAATTGTTGATCAAAATTTACAAATTTTTTTTGAAAGATGGAATATATTAAAGAAGAGAGAAAAACCAGATTACAGACAGGAAATCAAAGGTGCAGAGGGAGCACCCCGAGAACCGAGATGGAAACAAGGTACAGAGACGGCGGAGACTAAGAAAAGGAGAAGGATGGAGAAAAGAAGAAGGAGCAAAACAAAAGAAAAACAAAAGGATGGAAAACAAAAGGAAGAAAAATCAAAATTTATAAATTAAATCTCGAAATACGTAGGTGCCTTATAAAAAACAAATGAGAGTGTACTCTACTGCTACGGCTACCAGTACTAATTATTAGTAATTGCTAAGCTCTTTTACTGTACACTAAATTTAATACTGTGAGATCATGTGATGAAAAATTGGTTGAATGGTGAAATTGGCATTGTAAAGTGACTTTGATTATAGCATGTGTGGTGCTTGTGCATGTGCCATGTTGAGATAATTATTATGCCGGTGATAGCATGATGGATTTCGCTGATGCAATGCACTCGTGTGAGTGGTTGCATGGATTGACTTTGAGTCAAGTCGTGAACTTGTGCTCGTGCACGGTTTTCGTGTTTATTCATGTGCGAGTGTTGCTCGAGGGCGAACGTGGTTGATGACGGGACCGGAACTAGGTTCATGGAGGAACTGAGGTTCGTGACTAGGTTCGTGAGGAATCGAGGTCTTGGTGGTCAAGGATGTCATGCGGGACGTTCGGGCTAGAGAACATGCACATGGAGGTCGGTTAGTCACGTAATTACACAGCAGGGTCGTACATACGCGCAAGAGTTGTTTTTGGCCACGTTGGGCCAAGTTGAGATATATACGCACTCTTTCCATGTTGGAAGTGGAGTTGTATTCTATCTCGTTAGGATTGCTCTGAATAAATAAGGGAGGTGTCCTGCTTATTCTTGAGCTGCTCAGTTTGAGGTTAGTACTCTTGTGTTGGAGTACTTTAGACAATGAAATAAAGATCAATCTTCCAGAGAGCTTCTTCTTGCGGTTGTGATTTGCTCTTGGCTTCAACATAGTTGATCAATCGCTTGAAGTTTTGTTCATCGCAGCAGCAGTCACGAAGTTCATCACGGAGTTCGGTTCTTTGCAAAAGTATCATCTTGCAAAGGTAATATCTTTTGATCCGTAGATCCGATCGGATTGATTCTTATTGGGTTTGATTCGTAATTGAATCTAGTTTCTACAGTTAAAATTTCACATCAATCCAACGGTTAGATCTTTGGTAATTTGTGGTCGCCCAGATTGATGTCCTGCTCGCCCGACTGCTCGCGTGGTCGCCCGAATTCAGTCATCTTGCGAAGGTCATAACTTTAGATCCGTAGATCCGATCGACCTGATTCTTTTTGTGTTAGCTGCGCAATTAAGTCTAGTTTCTACAGTTAAAATTTCACATCAATCCAACGGCTGGATCATCGGAAATTTCTATTTTAGTGGACATATATCGGTCTGCTCGCCCAGACTGTGCACGTGGTCGCCCATCTGTTCAAGTGGTCGCCCAACCTGCTCGCCTAAGTGCCAAACTGCTCGCCTAAGTGCCCAACCTGCTCGCCCAAGTGTCCTACTGCTCGCCCAAGTGTCCCTCTGGTCGCCAGTGCTCTACCTGCCGCCCAAGTGTCCTCATGGTCGCTCAGTGCCCAAACCGCCGCCAAGTGTCCTCATGGTCGCCAGTGCTCAAACCGGTCGCCCAAGTATGCTCTTGGTCGCCATATGTTCTCATGGTCGCCAGACTTCTAAACTGGTCTCCCAACTTCGTGAACTGGTCTTCAAGCAATTTGAGTTTGAATTGGGGTGTTTCAAAAAGTTTAAAAATAAGATTTTAGCTTCGCGCAATCATTCACCCCCCCTCTGATTGACGCCATCCGATCCTACAAGTGGTATCAGAGCAAGGTTGAGGTATGGCGTCAGATAAGTATGTTAATCGTCCTCCTATGCTTAATGATTCAAATTTTTCATCGAAAAGTCGCATGCAATCCTATATTGAAGTTCAAGGTAATGATGTTTGGCGAAAGTCTCTATCGCATATGATGTTCCCGATATAGTCACTAATGATAATAAAGCAGACGTTGATTTAAATGCTAAAGCTAAAACTTGATTTTTCAAGGAATCTCAAAAAGAATTTGATCGTGTTTCTCATTTACGCTCGCACATTCAGCTTTGGAAGACATTATGTGACTATCATGAAGGTTCAACTAAGATTAAGAAAGTGCGCAAAAATATTTACCAAAAGGACTTTTTCGATTTTGTTATGAGACCAGTGAATCAATTGATGATCTTTACTCTCGATTTGAGAAAATTTTGTGCAATTTATGTGGTGTTGGAGTTAATAATCCAAGAGAGGAGAATGCTAGTAAGATTTTGAGATCTCTAACTCTGAATGGCGATGGTTGTTACTGCAATCAATCAAACTGTTGATTTGGATACGTTGACCATGGATGATGTGTATTCTAGGTTGAAAACTTATGAGATGGATTCTTTATCACCTAGAGTTGAAAAACCTCTACACATGCACTTGTTGCTAACCCCAAAGACGCCTTCTCGATTACCATCTTTTGTCTCCTTGTCCGCATTAGCTTTTTTTCAGATGAACAGCTTGAGATGCTCCTCAAGAAGATCTTGTGCTCATTTCTTCACGCTACTGTCAAAGCACTCAACAATGTGAGGATGAGGAGGCGGAGGCGCTACTGTGGCCTTTCAACTGCTTTGAGTGTGGTCTTCCGGCATATCAAAGCAAATTGTCCCAAGTTGAAAAAGAAGGAAGAAAGAGAACCAAAGACAATGCACTCAAGACGTACTACTCCTAAGCGCTCCAATTTTCGAAAAGTCGCTAAAAAGGTCTTAGCTGTCTTGGAGGAGTGTGATCTTAGTGATGTGGACTTTGAGAGTGACAATGAGCCACGGGACAAGAAGGGAGATACTGATGATGACTTCACTGGCATGTGCTTTATGGCTAAAAGGGATAGTGACAGTGATTCTGATTTTGTTGAGGTAGGTCCCTCTTATGATGAACTTGAGTATGCTTTGGTTAAATTAGCTTCTGAACTTAAAAAATCTAAGAAGGCTTTTAAAGAAAAAGATCTAGAAATTGATAGTTCTAATTCGAAATTGCAAGGCTTAGATCTTTGATTCCTCGATGATGATGCTCAGAAGTCATGTGATTTAATTCACAATGAGCTTGTTTCACTTAGGAAAGAACATACTTCTCTGTTAAAGCAAGATAGGAAAATGAGAAACAAATGAAAAGTGCTAGTCGTTCAACCATTGATCCGCATGATTCAACTTCTTGTTCAAAATGCTCCATCTTTCGAATTGAAGTTACATGATGCAAATGCTAGAGTTTCTCAAATGACAGATGCCTTGTTCACCCATGAAGTTCTTTCTGCTCAAATTGTCGAAAATGAAAGGAATATTGGACGTTCCTCGTAACAATTGTTTAACCTTGTCTAGAAAGGTTGATTACTTGGAAAAATCGTTAGAACGTTTCACTAAAGGAAAGAAACCTAAACATGATTTTGGATCAATCAAAAGTCAAGACTCATAACAAAGGTTTAGGTTTTGATTCTTATGCTCATCATAAAACACATGTTCCCACTGTTGTCAAAGTTCTTGAAAGTGGAAAGTTTGAAATTGCAAATGAGCCTAAGAAAATTGTTTTTAAATCACTGAATTTTATCTTCATCTTGTGATGAATGCAAATGTTGCTTCTACTTCTAAAGTTAAGCATTCATTAAGTACACTTGCACTCATTGTGGTAGAGATGGACATCTAGTAGATTTTTGCTTTAGGCTAGCCAAACAACGAAAGCAAGAAAAAGCTAAGGCTAGGTCTAATTTCGAGACATGTGCACGCTTTACTCCTCATTATGTGCCTAAGGTGATGCGAACACCTTTTGTTGCAAGAAACACGAGAGAGCAAAACTGATTTTGTATACAAGTATACTCGTGTTGTGCCTACTAAATGTCGTGTGTCTCAGGTCTGGATTCCTAAATGTCTTTTATCTAACCTGAAGATCGAGACATCGACATCCTCTTTTGTGTAGACTGTGAAAGAGAGGAAGGAGAACATATGGTTCATAGATTCTGGATGTTCAAGACATATGACTGGTGATTCAAAATGGTTCTCCTCCTCACACAAAGTTCGTGATGAGGTCATCACTTTTGGCGATAATTCAAAGGGAAGAATTCTTGGAAGAGGAATTGTGCGAGTCAATGAAAACTTCATTCTCAAGGATGTAGCTTTGGTAAGCAAGCTCAAATATAATTTGCTCTCGGTTTCTCGCTTGCTTGATGAAGATCTTGAGGTAAGATTTGAGAAAAATTCTTGTCGTATATTAGATGTTTCGAAAATCTAGTATGCAACATCACTCGCATTGGTCGCTTGTTTAAAGGTGATTTTCATGTCCAACATCTGAAATGACATGTCTTGTATCTCATGTTTCAAAAGATCTAACTTTTTGGCATCGTAGACTTGGTCATATTGGTTTCGATCACCTTTCACGCATTAGTAAATCAAATTTGCTCGAGAGGTTTGCTGAATTAAAGTATGACAAAACAAGTAGTTTGACTTGCTCTCCCTGTCAACATGGAAAATGATCGCACCTAAACATTTTCCTATCATCGCTGTTATGACTAATGCTCCAGTCGGCTTCTACACATGGATCTTGTGGGACCAAAGAAGAATAAAATCTGCAGGAGGTAAGTGGTATGTTCTTGTGATTGTAGATGATTACTCTAGGTACTCTTGGGTATTTTTCATGACTACCAAAGATGAAGCTTTTGAATTGTTTCAAGAGTTTGCATTAAGGTTGCTCAAGGAATTGCCAAGCACTTAAAGTAATTAGGAGTGATAATGGAGGAGAATTCAAGAACAATCTTTTTGCTTCTTTACATTACGAACATGGAATTGAGCATCAATTTTCTTTCCTTTCGAGTTCCTCAACAAAATGGTGTTGTTGAGAGGAAAAATCGCACACTAGTTGAGATGGCTAGGACAATGCTTGATGAATATTCTACTCCTAGAAAGTTTTGGGCTGAAGCTATTTCTACTGCTTGCTATATTTCAAATAGAGTATTTTTGAGAGCAAAGCTTCATAGAACTTCTTATGAACTTCGTTTTGGACGAACTCCTAGCATCTCCCATATGCGTGTTTTTGGTTGCAAATGTTTCATTCTCAAACATGGAAATCTTGATAAGTTTGAATCTAGATGCTCAGATGGATTGTTCCTTGGTTATGCTCTTCATACTCGTGGTTACCGTGTGCTGAATTTAGAAACTAACAAAATTGTTGAGACTTGTGAAGTCACTTTTGATGAGGCTAGTCCGGTACTAGACCGAATTTTCAGGGACACAAGTTACTTGCAATTCTGAAAGTATCTTCTTGGAAGAAAGTGATGATGAAGATGAAGATGAAAGTGGTAATCAAGTTGGCAACTTGGCTCAGCCAATTCAGCCACAGGAGGAAAATCAGCAAGCATCTTCGGAAATTCTTCCAGCAAACACACATGGTACTCGACCACAGGCATCCTCAGAAATTTCAGCACCATTGCATATTCAACGAAGACATCCTCTGAGCAATGATGATTGGTGAGTTAAATGTGCGTGTGCTTCGAAATAGGTACAATACTAATGCCTCATATGCTCATACTGCTTTTGTTGCATCTTTTGAACCCCAAGATGTAAGTCACGCATTATCTGATGAGTCTTGGATTAATGCCATGCATGAGGAACTTGAGAATTTTGAGCGCAATAAGGTTTGGATTTTAGTTCCACCTCCTTTAGGTCAGAATATCATTGGAACTAAATGGGTTTTTAAGAATAAGCAAAGTCAAGATGGGGTTGTTGTTAGAAACAAAGCTAGATTGGTTGCTCAAGATTTTACTCAAATTGAAGGTAGATCCGTAGATCCGATCGACCTGATTCTTTTTGTGTTAGCTGCGCAATTAAGTCTAGTTTCTACAGTTAAAATTTGACATCAATCCAACTGCTGGATCATCGGAATTTCTATTTTAGTGGATGTATATTGGTCTGCTCGTCCGCATCGTGCACGTGGTCGCCCATCTGTTCAAGTGGTCGCCCAACCCGCCGCCTAAGTGCCAAACTGCTCGCCCAAGTGCCCAACCTGCCGCCCAAGTGTCCTCTTGCCGCCCAAGTGTCTCATCGTCGCCAGTGCTCTTCACCGCCGCCCAAGTGTCCTCTTGGTCGCTCAGTGCCCAAACCGCCGCCTAAGTGTCCTCTTGGTCGCCCAGTGCTCAAACCGTCGCCTAAGTGTGCTCTTGGTCGCCTATGTGCTCAATCAGTCGCCTGCATTTCTAAACCAGTCTCCCAACTTCGTGAAACGGTCTTCAAGCAATTTGAGTTTGAATTGGGGTGTTTCAAAAAGTTTAAAAATAAGATTTTAGCTTCGCGCAATCATTCACCCCCCCTCTGATTGACGCCATTCGATCCTACAAATATTAATTGTTAATGAGATCTTTTATATAATACTAAATTCAGTATGGATCGTTTATTCTTTTCGGTTTAGTGGATCATATTATCTATTATTTATTTATACTTCATTGGTAGTAGAGTAGTACGCAAACCCTCAATAAATTAATGTCTAAATCTCATTTCTACTACCTATTATATACTATCAGAATAATACACTGTAAAATTTCTCTAATTAATCTAAAAGCAGCCAGCTAGAAGCAGTGGCACAGATTAAGATTTGATCGATTAGAGGATCAAGCTAGATGAATCATTTTTGCACATTCATAATGTTGAAACAACCTCCCTGAAAGTTGTCTAATTTCTTCTCTGAAATAGCCTGAACAATACTTCGTATTGTTGGACTAGTATGCTGCGTTGCCGGAATACATCACGGGAGAAGTCGAACTATTCCCCTGCGTTGCTTTGTCTTCAGGCTCTATTCTCTGCAAGACAGAAAACCAACGCAGGACAGACAAAACAACAGACGGCAAAGCAATATACAGCAATGAACTTGTTCAGGGTATTGGTGCTGCAAAACCTTCCCGCAGCTTTTCTGTTCTCTCCTCTATTGCTTATATAAGTTAGAGACTACAAACTTTAAACTGAATTCAGTTACAGATGACAATCCGGATTGCTTCAACTAATTGGACTCTAACTCAAACGTTAAGAGTTTGGCCGAGATAAGCTTACCGTTACCTATCCGGCAAACTAATAGACTCTGCTTAATACTTCTCAGGACTCTTGTTACCTGCATCTGGTTATACTGAGACCTGAAAATAGAACCGAACGAAACTGGACTCTGAACAACACGCACAATATTATTCTCAACACATAAATCATTGCAAGTACAGAAATCATCCACTAACTAACTAGTATTGCCCAATCAGCCAGCTAAACAATCGAGGTGAGAGTAGAGTAATTAAGTGTAATTGCTTAGCTAGCAATTAAGTCGATAGGCATCTGGATGCTTGCTGCCACCTAGACTACGTACGTCAGCTATGCTTTTGTCAGCATCTCGTCGTCACTACAGTCAGAATGGCGGCAGCTAGACAATACACACTGCTTTGATATGCAGTGCAGTAGCATTTTGGTCGCCATTACTTTCCACGATGCTTCGTCCTAGCTTAGCACATATATATATATATATATATATATATATACCCACCGGCTAACTGCCAGTACGTCCGTAGAACATCCATCGATCGATCTAGTATTAATTTAACTTGGTAGCGGATTAGAGCTGATCGATCGATCCATCGATGGGGAGCAAGATGAAGACACAACAAGATGAAGATGATGTTTCTTCAGATAGGGCGCCAGAAGTAGCGCTGCTAATGGAGAGCCTGACGGAAGCGCAGAGGTTGGCGAACGACCTCAAGGTCTATCTGCAGCTAGACCAATACTCGTCGTCCATGGATCCTCTGCCAGCTCTGGTGGAGGGGATGTCCGAGTCCCTGTCTCGAGCCATCATGCTACTGCTGCAATCCCAATCCACCGGCCGTTGGTCACTATTAATGGTCCCGGCGCCGGCACGCCGTGGGAGTCATGGCTACAAAAGAAGGTAGGTGTACCTCCGTTGATACCGATCGTGTACTATACGTAGTACTCTATATGGCACTGATTAATTAGTACTCCTAGTTACAGCTGCTGCTGCTAGTAATACTTGATTGTTGCAAATTGCTTGGATTCTGTGTCATATGATTGCACGCTCACCATGAGTAGGGCCTGGCAGGACTCAGGTGTCCCAAGGATGCAGAAAGGAATTGAGGAGCAGCATGGATGATGGCTACTCATGGAGGAAGTATGGCCAAAAAGAAATCTTTGCTGCCAAATACCCTAGGTACACTTTGATATTCTCAACTCTTGTTTTAATTTTTTTTTCTGATCTTTGCATTCCTGTCCACATTGAGGCCCTGAGCTAGGGAGATGTTCTTTTCCTTGGCATATTATATATTCCTAGCTATATATAGTCCTGATCTTCTTTTCTTGATATATACTACAATATATACTATGAATCGTCACATAGATAGGTCGAGTTAGGTTGTTGGGATTGGGATCGATGCTCCATCCATCATCACTACTTCAATTCATAGCTGCTAGCTAGCTAGGGATTAGATGAGGCTAACCTAACTAATACATGCATGCATGTAGCAGTTGTGATATATATATCAAAATAATTTTGAAGGCGATCGATGATACTGATATATCAATTGTTGGATCAATACTCACGTTTAATAACAATATATAGTATTCTGTTGGCTTTCCCCCGCGTGGACGTATATACAAATAATCGCATGCGTGCAGGAGCTACTTCAGGTGCAAGCACAAGTACGAGCAGCTGTGCCCGGCGACGAGGCAGGTGCAGCAGTCGGAGGCAGACCCGTCCATGCTCGAGATCACCTACATCGGCGACCACACCTGCTGCACCCAACAACCACCGCATCCGTCGACCATGGCCAGCGGCAGTACAGCGCTAGCATCATATACTAGCAGCATCATCGTCAAGCACGAGGACGCGCCGCCCCTCTCCGCCGAAAAGGTCCGTCGTGATCATCAGGCGCCGGCTGATCACGACGACAGCGCACCGGTGCATCGTCTCGATCTCGACGGATCATTTCCATGTGTGACGGCGGGCGACCTGCAGATGAAGCCGTTGGAGCTTGGTGGGCAGGCGTATGGCAACGACTTGATATTCGATGCTCGTTGCTACACCACCGACACCTACTACACTGCTGCTGGAGATGATGATGAGTTGGCGGCCGCAGCATCATCTTTTGGCGATTTTACTAGTACCAGTACTAGTGCCATGATATGGGAGCTTATTTCGACCAATAATATAAGTACTGATCATTGATCGTCGCTTTCCTGGATGCCGATGATCGGGAGCTAGAGTCTTTATCAAATTTACGGAAAAAATAAAATATGAGAGTACGGTCAAGTAGATACTTTATTACAGTGTAAAGAGTGTTATAAGAATGATATTATAATCTTTTTTTATATATACAAGCCTCCTTATTTATATCCACATAGAGGTGGCAGTAGTTAAAACTGCTACAGATGTCTCGTCTTCACGCACAAGTTTTCTTTAAGTCTTGATCAACTATCTTACTAGTTTTCTTTAAGTCTTGATCAACTATCTTACTCTTTGTTCAACTGTCATAAGTTGCCAGATGCGTCAATAATCACTTTCACGTTAATCACGTGGGAAACTATCTTGTCTTCCAACCACTTGGCCTGGTCTTATAAATCCGTATGACCGATTATTATTGCCTAAGACTGGTTGTCTTTTGGTCAATTAACCGATTGTCATGATTTCCGACCAGTTTATTACTAAAGGGGTTAAAGTCTTCTTTGAATTATGGTCATAAACATAACTATTACGTTAAATAGGTCGACTCAAATTAGCATGAACCTATTTCTTAGAGAGACTTAAACCGTAAAATATTGGCCTGGTCATAACCTAAATGAACCATAAATAATAGGTATATATCGTCCCTGTTGTGCTTAATTTTTATCAAGCAGGACATATCAATCAGAACACTTATGATGTATATTGTATTTAGTAAGGTCAATGCATGATCAGGGGATCGATCAATTAATACGACAAATCGATTGGTCCGATAATTGTGTAAGCTAGCATTAATTTCTGAAGTGAACAAGGCTAGCTAGCTGCATGCCTGCAATGATTTCGTGAATATCCGCTTTTTTGATTGCGGAATAAAGAGGCGAAGAATAATCGATCGGTCGGCGCTTTTCTAGCCAAACGACGGTTGCCATGTGTTGCTAGCAGCACTAATTATGTACTCCACTATATTAAGATGACAACGGACGACGACGGTGGATGTTCGGTCGATCGTCGTTTTCACGCACAGCTGGTTAGCTAGCATATATGCGGTTCTGATCTGTTCTTACTTGTTATGATGCTACAATCGGGGGCAGATCTACGGTGTATGAACCGTGGTCAAGTGACATCGGCGCTTCACGTATGGTTCATTTAGCATATAAACGTGTGATTCTCTTATTACAAGTTATAAGTTAGTGTTATGAGTTTGTAGTGACATCCTCTACATTCACATGTTTCTGAGTCTTCATTCCTAGCTCGTGTTTGTGCTTATGGATAGAGCTCTTTTACAGTGGGTTAAAATCAATATAAACCGTCTATTCCTTTAAATCTAATGGTTGAAATCAATTTAGATCTAGTTATACTACCACCTATAGTATTGGTAGTAAAATTCAGAAAGGGGTAAAAGGGTAAAAAATCCGTCATACTATTTGTTCTCTATGATAAAACATGTCATGTGATCCTGATGAATAGTGGATGAATGGATAAGAAACCTCTGAAGATCACCAGGTATTCGGTGAATCAAAAACTGCGAACGAATTAGGAAAAATCTAAAATACCCTTGATGAATGGATAGTAAAAGTCTAAAATACCCTTGAGAAATAGATGGCCAGATTTAATTCCTACTACCACTATTTACTAGCTATGTTATCCACTGTAAAATTTCTCTACGGATAAGCTAGTATCAAACCTACTCACCTGCTATTCGTCAGGTTGCTGGTCGGCGCCCAAATAATGATCTGATCGACAGGGCGACAGGTAAGTATATATATGGTATCGATCGCAAATGCTAATTCGAGTTCATCCGAAAATGCATTTCCCGTTCGTTCTGGTACGTTGACTTCCTTAATTGCCAAGTAGCTACTTAGCATCTGAGGCGCCAACCCAATCCAAATCCAGCTTCATGCTAGCTTATATTACCAACGTAGTACGTACCTTTCGGCCTAACGAATGATGCTATTTATATCCGGCCGGTGGTGTATGCTCATCATGGTCACAATCTTAATAACCTGCATGTCAATGCATTATCAGGGCATCGATATCGATCTTTGACGGGCGGTTGCACCTTGGCCTTTCTGCTTTTTTGCTGCTGCTGTAGATGCCAAAACGAAAGAGAGAAAAAAAAACTGGAAAGAAAAAAGCAGCAGGAGTAGTCAAGAGGGTTTACTTCGAGCAAGACCTTATACTAGAGTTGTTCTTTTCACATACGACATCATCTATCATGGATGTAGATGTGTACCTACCAAACCAGACGCATCATCAGTGCTGCTACTTCTACGTGATGCATTTGTGAGTTTGCTGGGTGCATGAAGTGAGCCAGCCCATGCAATAATAGGTTGCCAAAAGTCCTATGGGCTGGAAGCAACGCTTGCACATTCGTCTCTTGTTTAGGGAAATCATTATCTTGTTTTTCCCTAAGTTCTTTTCATGATCACTGCAGCTACAAACTATGCGTATATGCGTGCTAGGCAGTGATTTAAATCGAGGGCTACAGCAGCGCTATAGCAGTTTTCGTCCTTAGAATGCTAAGCTGTAGCAAAAATTTGTATTATTATAGCTATTACCGCATAGAGATCCGCTATATCGGTTACCAGATAGCGGAAATAGCGATCGCTATGCTTCATTTTGTAATTATTTAGGTTTGTGAATAAATGTTTGGTATGTTAATATATGGTTAGAGTTTTTAGCTAACTAAATTTAGTTTTTGACACAAAGAATTGGAAACAAGGTAATTCATATGTTCGAAAAAAAATACAATTTGACCTTTAACCAAAGAATTTCATTTGAAAATATACAAAAGATAACTTGATCTTGGGATTATTTGAGTTCAAATATTTGGTACTTAAATTCTAGCTTAAAATTTTAGAAACTTTTACTTGTTATATTCTATTTCAAGAAACAAGAATTACTTTCTAGTGTTCAAAAAGAATCAATTTATACATTAAATTCATTTTTAAAAATTTTAAGCTTCATAATTATTTTTATTATGCTAATAAATCAAGTAAAATGTTTTAGATGTTTTTTAAAATATTTTATTTATAGTTTTAGATTTTAGGTTGGACATATCGTGAAAAGTGTTGCAAATTTGCAACTTTTTAGTTGCACTTTTGCTTAACATTCCTGTAATTTTTTTTTCTATTCATATGGTATTGTACGTAGCACAAAAAGCAATAGAATTAACATCTTTCTGATAGTATCGTGATTTATGCAACTTGTATTGGGAGGAAAAATATTGAAGTACTGCCCGCTTGTCTTACTGATATGTAGCATCAAGATCCGTATATCAGTGAGATATCACAGAGTAAATAATCAATGATATAAGTAAGTGAGGACAAATCATCGATTATTAAAAAAAGAAAGGTAATAGGTATGCGAACGAGAGTCAACTTAAGGAATGGAAGGTACGCGAATGACAGTTGGAAGTATGAAAGCAACGAAGTGTTGAATTGCATTTGCCAGCTTCTAGTAGCTACTTCCCCTTAAAGACATAAATAGTGTTTAGGCGCGCGGAAATCGTTTCATTCATGCGGAGGCACACTCTGACCAATCTCTTCTATAGATCATCCTATACAAGGATTTAAATTTTATTTTCGGATAAAATATCGCCGAGGGCCAAAATCCAAAATTTCAACGAAATCTCGGTATTTTGGACAAATCTTGGCCGAAATTCAAAAAACAAAATTCAAATCCGGTCCATTTGCTAGCGAAAAAAATCGAATTTCAGCCGGTTTACTCGAAATTTCAGGTGCCGAAATTTCGGTCGTTTTGCACCGATCAAAAAGTGAATCAAATGATAACAAAAAAATTTGAAATTTTTTTAGAGAGTCCTAACATATCAGTTATATTCTCATAAAAATTTCAGATAATTATAAAATCTGAGAAATTTTAAAAAATTCAAACATTGCTGATGTCCCGATAAAACGTTGACCGGCAAGTTTGAACCGAATGAAACTTAGAACAAACGAGGTTATAAAATTTTGAAATTTTTTATGGATGGTTCTGATACATCCATAATACTATCATAAAATTTTCAGATAATGATAAAGATTCATAAATTTTTAAAAATTTAAATAGTGCTACTGCCCTGTTAAAAGCCTTACCGGCAAACATGAACGAAATGAAAAATGGTTTAAACCATGTTAAAAAATTTGAACTTTTTTTGATGATCCTGATGTAACATTAATGTTTTTTATAAAATATTTAGATGACAATCATGCTTAAATAATTTTTAAAAATTCTGACAGAGCTACGTCATGATAAAAGGCCGATGATCGATATATAGATTTACTTTAGCAAACAAAAAAGGTTTAAAATTTTTGAAAATTTTACAAAAGGGCGATAAGGAAATGCTTAAGATCTCATAAAAAAATTTAAATTATGATCACACTCCAATGAATTTATAAAATTCTTACAATTCACAGTACCATCTATGTTCTTTCTTTTTTTTTTATTTTTGAAATATACACCATATAATAGAGGCTGGGAATGCCGGATGGGGAGCGCGCCCAGGTGTCCCCTTAGGCGCATTCACGAAAAAGCCCCTCCGTTTCTTCGAATTACGGATAGGTCCCTATAGATTACGGATAGGTCCTTCGCGATTTTTTGTGAGGGGAAGATCTTTTTTTCTAAATCGCGTTTGGGTCCCTCGTGCACTGTTTTACGGAAAAAGGCTCCCGTTAGATTCAAATCGTGAGCGAGCCCTTTTCTAATTTTTTCAGATAGCGGACGAGTCCAAAACGTAATGCATGTGCCCTTGCTCCTTACGCCCAGGTCTTTTCTCCGCTTTTTCCTAAAAATGTTTTCATCACTAGAAATATGTGTGTAGCTCTATCTCTAGACTCTTTCCCCGGCTCGATTTTCCATCTCGATCTCTGATATTTTTTTAAACATATATTATTACTCGGTGAACGCGTAGAGTGTTAGGCTCGACAAAAGAAGGTTGTCGTCTCTGATAATTTTTCGCCGTTTTTCCTCTAGACTATTTTTCCATCTCGGTTTTCCAGCTCGGTCTCGACAAAAAAAAAGTTGTCGTCTCTGATAATTTTTCGCGTTTTTCCTCTAGACTATTTTTCCATCTCGGTTTTCCAGCTCGTTCTCTAATATTTTCCAGATAATTCGTCGAAAGAGATATTTCTACATATCACGAACAAGTCCTTTCGCCGGTTATTTTGCAAAAAATACCCCGTAATTCCGCAAATTTAGCACAGGCGCCGGTTCTTGCGACACGATAGATTGGAATTACGTATTTTTTGCAGAAAAATTTGGGTCAGATTTTTTCGCCGGCGCGGCATCGTGCGCAACTCAGTCTAGTATAACATAACAAATGAAGTTCAATGCTTATATAGATTTGATTGACCAAACAAAAAAATTAATTTTTTAAAAATTTATATAATGGTACTGAGGAAATTATTAATCTCTCATAAAAAATTTAGATCATGATCACACACGAAAAAAATTATAAAATTTTGATAAGGTTCCTGTCCCAATTTTGTTCATTCTGTTTTTGATTTTTTAAAGATAATAAATGAAGTTAAATTGTTTTCAAAATTTTATATAATGGTACTGAGGAAATTATTAATCTCACATCGCATGAAAAAATTTATAAAATTATGATAAGTTTAGGACTTCATTTAATTTTTGATTTTTAAAGATAACAAATTAAATTCAATTATTTTGAAAATTTTTCAGTATAATCCTACACTACCAAAGATAGTATCACAAATTTTTATATCATTATCAATCTTGTAAAATATTATAAAAATCTGATAATATTTCTACCAAAATTTTGAAATATATCAAAAATTCGATTTTACAAAATATTCTTTTAATGGATGTTCATAACCCCCTTGGGAGAAACTCACATGCATCCATGAATGAGAAACTTCCATGCTATTACCATTCTACTATGAAACCTACATAACATCAATTCTTGTAACTCTTTATTTAGTTCAAACCTCTCATATTACCTATAAATATAGGGTTGTATGCATGAAAGAATAGAACAAGAAAGAAAGAATTCTCTCTCACTTCTATATTGTTCATTCTTTGAGTAATCCACTACATTGTTCATACTTTGAGTAATTCATTAGTTATTTTATATCACGTTATCAGCACGATCACCTCTAAAAGGTTATCGTAAATTTCACGTACTAAAAATACTTTGATCGTCGTTTTCTAAGGTAAAGTATTCTTTCAATCCCAATTCTATCTTGTTTAATTTGCACACTATAATTCATATTTTGCATTTCTATGTATTGTAGTTTACTATGTCGAATCTTGCAAAACTTGAATTCACGACTTTGGATATTACGGGCAAAAATTATTTGTCTTGGGTGCTAGATGCCGAAATCCATCTAGATGCAAATAGCCTCGGCGAAACAATCAAGAAGGGAAATAAGGCGTCTAACTAAGAAAAGGCTAAAGCCATAATCTTTATTCGCCATCACCTCCATGAAGGGTTAAAAACTGAATACCTCACGGTAAAAGATCTCCTTGTTCTTTGGAACAAATTAAAGGAAAGGTGTCGACGATCGGGATCGCCTGACCGCAAATATGAGAACAGGGTTAGTGTAAGCGAGGAACCCAAAAAGCGCTGCGCTCAACGATGGATCGAATGTAGGTCGGGGCGAGGCGTCAACGAGCAAGAGACAACGAGCTATACTGGTTCGAGCCCCCTTGAGGGTAACAGCCCTACTCTAGTCTTCTCGAGGCGAGAGAATTCACTATCTCTGCACAGAGGCGGACTACTGTTTCGAGCTTGGCGTCTTTGGTGTGTCTAATGGCCTATTCTTTGGTATCTTGATGTCGTGCCGTCACTTGCTTCAAGGATTTTATACCTCCCGTTGTTTAAACGGCCAGGAGAGATTCCCGGGGAGGTGCATGGCGTGCATTGAAGTCGTGCTGCAACCGCTCCGGATCCAACGCCCACGTCCGCCTTAACTCCGGGACCTTCGGTCTTGGTAACTACCGAGTACACGCACACCCCGAGCCAAGGTCGAGGTCGTGCGGGGTCGGAACCCCCCACTGCCCAAGCTCGAGGGCGTGCGTCACTTAGGTCATGGTCGAGGCCCGTTGCTGCATTGTCCCGAGCTGGGAACCCTATTGACCGTGCATTGACCTATCAGAGATTTCTCAGTCCCCGACAGCTAGCCCCCGAGGCTCAAGGTCATGGCAGGAACATGGGTCGATCTCGAGCCTCCCCACACAGACAGAGGGGACTGCTTTCTGGAACTTTTGAGCCCGAAGTCGAGGTCGGGCGGAGACCTCTAGGAAAAACTTTGGCTCCAAGACACCTGGCGCCCCTTGGACTTCACGATGCTGGTACGGACTCGATCGGTTAGAGGGAATGCCTGCAACGCCTCGAAGCCTCCACCGATCTTTAATTGCGCCTGTCGAACCATCATCGGCACATCTTTTAAGGCGCCTTAGTCTAAACCTGGCGACGATCCGGACCTATAAGCCCAAACCTTCTGTGACCTTCGAAAAAAACTCCCGACTCCCTTGTGCTCCTCGTCTCCTAGCCTTTTGCTCGTGCAACTCTCCCCTCCTCGACCAAGCCTGAAAGCAGCCGCCATGGCAAAACTCGGAAGAAGCTCCATGTCGTTGGCGAGGATGAAGGAGCTCAAGAGTCTGGGGCTGCTCGACCCAGCGATGTGGCGACTGCCAGATGGCGAGACCGAACCACATCTCAGGGACGACGAGCTCGTCTGCACCGAGCACTATGCGCTCTTCGGTCTGCAGACACCGGAGAGCGACTTCATGGCGGCAGTCCTTGTCCATTGTGAGATAGAGCTCATCAACTTGGTGCCCAATTCCATCCTTCTCCTTTCTATCTTCTCACATTTGTGCGAGGGATTCCTTGGAATCCTTCCCCCCCTCGCTTTTCTTTCGTTTCTTCAATCTGTTCCGATCTGGGAAGGACCCCGTGGTCAGATGGCTTTACTTTCGGCTGCAGACGGGGATCCCATGGGCCTTCCCCAAAATCCAATCTCGGGACTCCCTCAGCTCGTGGACCGAGCGGTGGTTCTACTTGAAGAAGGGCAAGACCGGCGCGCTGTCGTTCGATGGAACCACCATCACCGGGAAGAAGGAGACCCCGGAGGCGGACGACCTGGAGGGTGACGAAGAGGCCATCGCCGCCATCCATATCTGCGCGCAGCTGCTGCCTACCAGCAAAGCGATCGCTGCGACTTCTTATGAATCGGGTTTTCCCCCTTCAAAAGAGGGAACACCCGTTCTACGAGATCAAGGGGCGCGACGACATGACCCACGAGGGTACATCCGGTACGCCTTCTTGCCCTGGGAACTTGCTCGAATTCGACCTTTGGTCCCTCCTGACGACTTGCCCCTTGCAGCGCCGAGGGAATCCAGGGTCGCCGCTAGGATGAACGAGATGTTCGGGAAAGGGGCGCACGACTATTCCATCAACGACCCTGTCCCGAAAAACATACTGCGCCGGAAGGCCGAGGTAGGCACTCCCAAGCTGTTCTTCAGTTCGCACACCTTCAATGCCTTCCCTGACTGTTCGTTGTGCTCGCAGGATCATCAGGAGCTGCTTGAGACAGCAAGGAGGATGCTCCCGCTGCCCGGTGAGGGCAAGAGCAAGAAGGGGAAGAAGAAGCTTCCCCCGGGCAAAGCAGACGACCGGGAGGCGAAAAAGCCCCACGTTGAATGGGCCGACCGCGCAACGGTAAGAACCCCCATGGTTGAGCCCCCGAGCTCATGCTCATGCCTCCTCATCTCCTGACATGTCTTTCTTGCAGCAGCTGAGCGCGGCGGCTGCCGCTAGGACTTCGAGTCCTCAGGCGGCCCAAGGGTCCCAACCGTGGGGCTCTAGGACCTCCGCCGCAAGGGACTTAGAGCCGCCGTGAGCCTTAAGGTCCTGCATGGGAACCCGAAGCGAGCGCCTTCAACCTCGGGGTCGGGGCTCGCCACCTCTGCAAAACGGAGGTTGCCGACCCAGGTAGGTTTCCAATCCTTCATTTGCTCAGCCCTCCTTGTACCTGTTTAGCTTAGTGGTCGCTCTTAATCGCAGACCTTGAGCGCCCGAGCTCAACACCTGCCCGTATTGACAATGACTATTGTCCAAGGCGAGTCCGGGTCTAACGAGGAGGAGGAGGCCAATTACGTGCTGGCCCCCCGCCGATCCTCAGGCCAGGGACGCAATCCTTTGAGCCCCCAGAGCCGGGCTCCGGCCGGTGAATTCGACCAAGGGCTCGACGACCCGGACGAAGTAGACGCCGACGCCGACGTCGACCCGCCGGAGGCCGCCGAAGGAGACGGCGCCGGGGATGTCCCCATCATGACCGCCGAGGTCACCCCTACCATGGCGGTCGAGACTCCTCGAGCTGTCGATCCTGAAGATGTTCTGGCCGCGACAAGCTCGGAAAATTTAGCCATGAACCAGGCCAGGACCACCGCAGGAGCGGAGGCTAGAGACCCTCCGGCTGCGGGGGACAAGACCGAGGCCACCACCGGGGCCGAGCATGGGGGCGGATCGAGCCTCCTCGAGGAGGAAGCTCGAGACGCAGCTGCCCACGACGGTGCGCCCGAAGACCTCACCCCCGAAGATCCAGCAGCAGCAGCGGGCGACACCGCCCCAGGAATGTCGGGCAGCAGTTCCGCCGCGTACTCCCGTGCAATCTTCGAGGGCCGTCTTACCCAGGTACTTGAGTTTTCTCTGAACTTCAGCTCAGACTTTGTCGCTTTCCTTCTTCTCACTCGCTCTTCTGGCGAGTACCGTGTTGATCCTTTGAGCCCCGTAGGCCATCGACTCAGTCTCCCAAGGGCTGCAAGGTTTTCAAACGCATGCCGACGCGCTGAGGGCCTTGCTCGATGTGTTGGAGGACCGGGAGACGGTGCGCTCCAAGCTCGTGGAGGACCTGCAAGTCGAGCGGGAGGAGGCCACGCAGAAGGCGGCAGACGACTCCAACGAGATCACCGGCCTTCGCGAGGTGGTGAAGACACTCGAGGCCTCCCATAAGGTTGAGCTGGAGCGGGCCATCGCCTCAGAGTGGGACCATCCGTACAAGGCCGTCGAGGACGAGCGTGCGAGGTCGGCCAAGGCGCTCGAGGCCGAGCGAGCCAAAGCCGAAGAGCAAAGCAAGGCTGCTGCGGACCAGGCAGCCGCAGCGTCGAGGGCCTCCCCCGAGCTCGAGACCAAGGTTCAAGAGCTCGAGGAGAAGCTGGGCCGGGCGAGCAAGGTTGCCAAGAGCGCCTTGGCCCAACTTCAAGAAGAACGACGCTGCGCCGCCGATGCCTCTACCGAAGCCCTCCGACTCCAGGGCGAGCTTTCGACCCTAAAGGCCAAGGTTGCCGAGCTTGAGCAGGAGAAGCTCACACGCGAGATGGCCGACCTGTAAATAGGGCTAGATTTTCTGTAAGCAAGACCTTTTGTAAGACAAACAAGGTTTAATGGAACGACATTATTTTGGCAAGAATAGTTCAATGTCTTGGTCTGCTTTGTCATTTCCTGATCAAGGAATTTTTTTTATCGCGCACTTAGCCTTTTCTGGCCGTGGTATATCCTGTCCAACCCCCGTTGGGCGCAAGGTCGAGCAACGCCGGCCTTGGGTGCAAGTTAGAAAACCTGTAGAGACCAAGATCTGCAAGATCGAAAAAGACCCACAGGGAGCATAACATGGTCGTACAAGAAAAAACTTAGGATCTAGAGTGAGGCACTTGAGTCATGACAACAACTTTTGCCTTGCTCGTTGGACCCGATCATGGGCTTAGTTTGACCCCTGGCGCAAGGGGAGCATTGATGCGAAGAGGTTCGGCTTACAAGTAGCTCGACCACTGGGGGTGAAGTGTAAGCCCCCGACACCTGGGCCAAGAGCATGCGCGCTCGTCCATAGGTCAGACTCAAAGAGGCCCCGAACTCGAGCCAACACAAAATATAGAACGAAAAAAGTGCGCAAAGACCAATCATGACAATTGAACAAGAGCTTTATTAAAAATTGAGGTAAAAGGGTTACACATAGAATTTTCGAAGCTGATCAATATTCCACGAGCTAGAGAGCTCTCTGCCATCGGGCAGCGCTAGCCGGTAAGCCCCCGTGTGATATGTTGAAATAACTCTATAGAGGCCCTCCCACCGTGGGGATAACTTGTTGGTGTTGGACGGAACCTGAATCCGTCTCAGGGCTAAGTCCCCAACAAGGAGCTCCCTAGGTCGTACCGATCGGGACACATGTCTTCGAAGAGCTTACAGGTAGTGCACCGATCGTAGCAGTGCCCGGCATCTTACTTCTTCTACCAAGGCAAGGTCAAGGGACCGCTCTTGCTCGAAGTCGATCTGGTCGATAAACCGACTGGCGAGCCAGCGTGACCTCGGGAGGCGGGGCGGCCGGTCTGAGAACATGAGCCGGAAGGGTGTGGACCTGTTGCTCTACCGACCGTGGGTCTGAATAGACCATAAGACGGTGGGAAGTTCATCCACCTAGGTCTGGCCGAATCGTTCGAGCTCATTAGATACTCACTTTTTGACGCCTTGAACGATTTGTCCATTGGCGCGCTCCACTGCTCCATTGCTCTGCGGGTGGGCCACCGAAGCATAGCATACTTTGGTGCCGATGTCTTCGCAGTATTCCTGGAACAGCTCACTGGTAAATTGTGTTCCATTGTCAGTGATGATTCTGCATGGAACCCCATACCTGGTGACCACGAACAAGCGGAAGAACTTGACCGCCGCGCGGGCCGTGATGGTCGAGACGGGTTCGGCTTCGATCCATTTGGTGAAGGTATCGATGGCGACGAACAAAAACTTCTTCCCCCCGACCGCCTGCGGAAAAGGGCCGAGGATGTCTAGCCCCCAGGTCGAAAATGGCCAAGCTAGCGGGATGGTCTGGAGCGCATAAGCAGGTTGGTGCGACTTTCGAGCATGGTACTGGCAGGCTCGGTAGGCGCGGACGATGTTGCGAGCATTCTGGAGCGTCGTTGGCCAATAGAACCCCATGCGTAAAGGTTTCCCGACCATGGTCCTGAAAGAAGAATGCGCTCCACAGAGACCTGAATGAATGTCATTTAACAGGTACTTACCCTCCTCCGTGGTGACACACTTTGTCAGGATTCCGGAAACGTTCCGACGATAAAGCTTCCGTCCACAAGTCTGTACAAACTTGCTCGGCGCTTAACTCTGCTCCGCTCAGCGGGATCGGTCGGAAGCTCTCCCTTCGCCAGATAATTATGAATTGGCTCGGCCCATGAGGGGATACCCTCGATGAAGGCGACCGAGGGCCCTTGGTCGGAGATTGAGGGCGACGCTAGGGTCTCCAGGATCACATCTGAAGGGACTTCGTCGTCAGATGACCCGAGCTTGGAGAGGAAATCTGCGTCGGAGTTGTCCTTCCGCGCCACATGTGTGATCTCTAGGTTCTGAAACCACTTCTCCATCTTGCGCGCCTCGGCGAGGTATTTGGCCATGGAATCCTCCGAGCACTGGTAGCCCTTGTTGAACTGGTTGATGATGAGCTGTGAATCGCCCTTGACGACCAACCGGCGAACACCCAGCGCCTTGCAAGCTCGGAGCCCCGCCAGAAGAGCTTCGTACTCTGCTGCATTATTTGTTGCTGGGAATCCGAAACGAACCACATACCTCAGCCTATCGCCCCGCGGGGTGAGAATGAGGATCCCAGCTCCCGAGCGCTTGAAGGATCTTGAATCGTCAAAGTACATGACCCAGGGCTTCTCCTCCTCGACCTCGAGTTTGGGGGCTGGCTGCGAGGTCTGCTCGACCACAAAGTCCACCAGTACTTGTGACTTGATGGCCGTGCGGGCCACGAACTGGAGGTCGAAAACGGCCAGCTCCATGGCCCACTTGGCGATGCGACCTCCAGCCTCTGGATTCCTCAAGATCTCCCCGAGCGGGAAGTTGCTCGGGACGACCACGGAGTGAGCCTGGAAGTAGTGCCGAAGCTTGCGCGAAGCCATAAGGAGGGCATATAGGAGCTTCTGAACCTGAGGGTAGCGCTCTTTTGGCCTGTGGAGGACCTCGCTGACGTAGTAGATCGGGTGTTGCCGTGCGTCCCACTCGGCCACCAGGACAGCGCTGACGGCCTGGGCGGTGGCTGCGAGGTAGAGCAGCAACTTCTCGCCTGGCTGCGGGGTCGTAAGTAAGGGTGGTGTCGACAGGTATACCTTCAACTCGTCGAAGGACCGCTGAGCCTCAGGCGTCCACTCGAAGCTCCCCTGCTTGCGCAAGGCTCTGAAGAAAGGCAATCCGCGCTCGCCGAGCCTCGAGATGAATCGGCTGAGGGCGGCCATGCGGCCAGTGAGGCACTGCACCTACTTTACCGAGCTCGGAGGGGCCATCTTCTCTATTGCCTAGATCTTCTCCGGGTTCGAGCCGACCCCCGAGCCCCCGATCATGTAGCCGAGCACCTTCCCAGAGGCGGCGCCGAACACGCACTTCTCCGGATTGAGCTTGATCTTGTACTTGTTCAGGTTGGCGAAGGTCTCCCCAAGGTCTTGAACGTGATCGACCTCGGTGGAGCTCTTGACGATGATGTCATCCACGTAGACCTCGAGGTTACGGCTGATCAGAGGCTCGAATGTCTTGGTCATTAGGCGCTGGAAGGTCGCGCCGGTGTTGCGGAGACCAAACGACATCGTCGTGTAGCAGTAGGTCTCGAACGGTGTGATGAATGACGTCTTACTTTCGTCGTCAACCGCCAGCTTGATCTGGTGGTACCCAGAATAGGCGTCCAAGAAGCTTAACAGCTTGGCATTTGCCGTGAAGTCGACGATCTGGTCGATGCGCGGGAGAGGGAAGTTGTCCTTTGGGCATGCCGAGTTCAACCTCGTGTGATCCACGCACATCCTCCACTTCCCTCCCTCCTTCTGCACGATGACGGGATTGGCCAGCCATTCGGAGTAGTTGATCTCACGAATGAAACTGGCCTTCAACAGCTTGTCAAGATTCTCCTTGATTATGGCGACCTTCTCAGGAGAGAAACGCCGCAACTTCTGGTGCACGGGACGGCAGTCGGGCCGCACCTGCAGTTTGTGCTCGACCACTTCCCTCGGGACACCCGGCATGTCCGTCGGCTCCCAAGCGAATATATCTTTGTTGGCGCGGAGGAAGGTGACGAGCTCGAGTTCCTATTTGGAACTCACTTACCAAACATGGACTTTTGGTGGAGTCCTTCCACGAGCCAAGACCTTCGTAGTCCGTTGGTTGGATGACCGCTCGGCGGGCGACCTTCATGATCGCCTCAGGGCCTGGCTGAGGCAAAGATGCCGCGAGCCAAGGCTCAGGTCTCGCAACCGTGCGCCGCCTTGAGGTCGCCCCGCACAGTAATGATGCCGCTGGGCCCCGGGAGCTTCATGCAACGGTGGCCGTAGTGGTTGGCCGCCATGAACTTGACCAGGGCCGGACGCCCGAGGATGGCGTTGTAGGGGAGGTCGCCCTCCACCACCTCGAAGGTAATCATCTCGGTGCGGAAGTTATCCAAGGTGCCGAAGGTGACGGGTAGAACCACCTACCCCAAAGGTGTTGTCGAACTCCCAGGGACGATCCCGAAGAACGGAATCGCGATGTTCTTGACCTTCGACTGGGGGATCTGCATCCGGTCGAGTGCGCTAGCCAGCAGCAAGTTGAGGGAGCTATCCCCATCGACCATGACCCGCCCGACCAAGGTGTTACTAATGGTCGGGGTCACGACCAGGGCAGTCTTGAGATCTTTATACATACCTTGGGGGTGTCCTCCTGCGTAAAGGTTATCGTAGCCCCGGACCACTTGCAGGGCTGGTCCGCGGGCTTCCCGACGGTGGCCTGGTAGACCACACGCGCTGCATCCTTGATCTCGCACCGGGACTTGTACGCCGACGACCCACTGAAGATGACGTCGATCCGTGGTCGCTCTACCGAAATCTAGGTGCAGGTCGGCTGGTTCTCCCGGTGTTAACCTGTCGGTGATCTCCTCCCTCGGGGCGTGGGCATCTCCACGCCCATCGAGAAGGCCTCTAACTTACTCGCCAGCTCGGATACCTCGCGGTCGTGGCTTGGAGTCCTGTGGAATAGACAAAACTTGCCTTCGTCGAACCGAGGCCGCCCCTCAGGACCTTGTGGGCGGCCGTCGGCCTGCCGCGACCTAGACCGGCGATCCTCCTGTCGAGGTCGGCGCGGTGCCTGCTGAGGTCGTGGCTGATTTCGCTGGGGACAGAGCCCCTCCTGTGCCGAATCCCGCACCTCTATGACCTCGCGGTGACCATCCACTGAGACGGTTACCCGAGGTCGACCACCATCGCGCCTGCGCTCTCTCTTTCGCTTCTTGGCGGCCGAGCCTTGGTCAACACCCTTGGCGTTGGAGGGGCCAGCCTCGCCCGAATTGATGCCAAGCTTACCCTGGTCGTAGTCGCACTTCCAACGGACCGTGTCGTCCGCATCCGCGTAGCGCTCCGCCATGCGAAAAAGCTTGCCAACGATGAGCCTCGTCGTGATCTCCAGGTCTTCGGTGAGGCGCCGGTCGCGGACACCGAACTTGAAGGCCTTGATCACAGCTTCGTCGAATACACTAGGGATCAGGTTCCTGGTGCAGATGAACCGTCGCACGAAGTCGTGGAGAGGTTCGTTCTTCCCCTAGATCACTCGGTCCAGGTCCTTCTCCCTGTCGGGCCGCTCGTAATAGCTTTGGAAGTTTGAACGGAGCACGCTCTGAATCTGGCGCCACGCGCGGAAGGTGCCAGGCTGTTGGTTGAAGAGCCAGGTGCGAGCGGCACCATCCAAAACGGTAGGGAGGTAGTTGGCCATCACGTACTCGTCGCCGCCCACGGCCAAAATAGCGGTGGTGTAGATCGATAGGAACTCATCGGGGTTCTTCATTCCGTCAAATCGCTTGATCAAGGCGGGCTTGAAACGAGCCGGCCAGCGCACCCGCTGAAGGTCGTCAGAGTACACCGCGCAGCCGTAGGCCGGAACAAGGGCACGCCTGGGGAGGTCGTCATCGGCGAGGCTTTCGCTGCTGCCGGACTCAAGGTCGAGACTGCCTCGACGCCCCGACCTTCAACGAGAGCGATCGTGGCGCCGAGCGCGAGAGTCACCCGGAAGATATCCCAGGCGGTCTTGGACTCTGCAGCGCCTAGGCGGGATATCCGGGGAAAGACTCCCAGACCCGCCGCCATTTGAAGGTGGTGACATAAGTTGGTTGGCGCCAAACGCCACTCGGGCTGCGTCCGTGGCGGCGACGTATGAGTCGAGGACACATCCCGGAGTTGTTGGCGAGAAGGTGCCCCTTGCCGGGGGGGCGATCGGTGAGCGCACCGGCGTCGGTGCGATGAGTTGTCATCACTTCTCAGGGAGTGAGTCCCTGAGCGGTGACTCTGATGCTGCGGAGGTATGACCTCTGTTGCGACACGATCGAGCTCGTCAGCCAGAGCACGGCCGAAGAGTTCAGACCTCGCCCGGTTTGGATCAACCATGACCCAGGCGATAGCACGGAGGCACTCTCCCGAGGGGGGAAGCCTGGGGTGGCCGGACGAGGTGCTAGCCTTTTCCTGGTCCTCTCGTCAGAGGGCAGTTATGGCCTGGTTGATGGCGACATGCACCATCCGACGAGCGTCTTCAGGGATCTGCGGGTCGCGTTCACCCTCCGCCACACCCACGCCGTGGCTGTCCGCCATGAGGACATCTTTGCCTGCAATGGGGTGAAGGTGAAAACAGGGACGTAGAGTCGTCGCGCTCGGGGTCTGCGCCCGAGCCCACGCTTGAGGAACGTCCCTCGATGGAGTGCACCATGCCCCTGCGACCTTGATCTCTTTCCTTCGAGTGAGCGAAGCTATCGGGCCCCACGGTGGGCGCCAGCTGTCGACGATCGGGATCGCCTGACCGCAAATATGAGAACAAGGTTAGTGTAAGCGAGGAACCCAAAAAGCACTGCGCTCAACGATGGATCGAACGTAGGTCGGGGCGAGGCGTCAACGAGCAAGAGACAACGAGCTATACTGGTTCGAGCCCCCTTGAGGGTAACAGCTCTACTCCAGTCTTCTCCTGAGGCGAAGGAATTCACTATCTCGGGTACAGAGTGCGTAGGGATGGCAACGGGTCCGGGTACCTCCGGGTCCAGCCTCTGTGGACCCGGACCCGAGACCCGAAATTTAGACCCAAACCCGAACCCGAAATCAATCACGGGTCCAAACTCGGACCCAGACCCGGACCCGATGGATACCCGGACTCGAATGGGTACCCGGACCCATTACCAAACGGAGCAGGTTTTGAAATTTAGATAGCTTTTTTTTCAATTTTTGCCGCCTCGTTTGGTTCGGGCCAAGGCGCCAAGCCAATTTTGCCAAACACAGAGATCCGCGTTCGGCGTTCCCATCTAAGCTGAGCAGTGGCCCTCCTTTTGTAACCCACTTCCACCGACCCAGCCGCTCTCGCCAGCGATGCGGTACTAATGTTCTCGCTGCTTCGTTTCCTCTCATCAGCGGCGGCGTATGGAGGACGCCACTCCACCGTGGGCCTTTCCAACCTTGCTGCAGGCGCCACTCCACCGTGGGCCCTCCAACCTTGCGGCCACAGACGCCACAGATGCGGGATTCGGAGGAAGCGGCCTATCTCCATCAAGTAGGCCCATTTACAACGCCAATGCCCATGCCACATCGGCCCACAAGTGAGAATGTATCGGGTCTGCAGGTACCCACGGGTCCAAAATGAGACCCGGACCCGGACCGAAATAATATACCCGTGGGTCCAAATTTGGACCCGGACCCACGGGTATTTTTGCCATCCCTAAGAGTGCGGACTACAGCTTGAGCTTGAGCGTCTTTGGTGTGTCTAATGGCCTATTGCTGGTATGCTGATGTCGTGCTTCGTCACTTTGCTTCAAGGGATTTTATACCCCTCCCAACCGTTGCTAGAAGCGGCCAGGAGAGATTCCCGGGGACGTGCATGGCGTGCATTGAAGTCATGTTGCAACCGTTCTGGATCCAACGCCCACGTCGCCTTAACTCCGGGACCTTCGGTCTTGGTAACTACCGAGTACATGCACACCCCGAGCCAAGGTCGAGGTCGTGCGGGGTCGGAACCCCCCACTGCCCAAGCTCGAGGGCGTGCGTTGCTTAGGTCATGGTCGAGGCCCGTTGCTGCATTGTCTTGAGCTGGGGACCCTATTGACCGTGCATTGACCTGTCAGAGATTTCTCAGTCCCCGACAAAAGGTATGACTATTAGAAAATTGTAATTCTCCCCAAAGCTCGTTATGATTGGTTGTACCTGAGGTTGTATGATTATAAAACCGTTTGTGAGTATAATTTAGCCATGTTCAAAATCACTTCACAACTTTTGTTGTGGAGAAAAGGTTACAGATGAGGAAATGTTGGAGAAAACATACTCCACATCCCATGCTTCAAATTTGCTCCTGCAGCAGTAATACCGGGAAAAAGAGTTCAAGAAATATTTTGAACTTATTTCTTGTTTGCTTGTGACTGAACAAAATAATGAGCTTTTGATGAAAAACCATAAGGCTCGTCCAACTGGTTCAAGTCCATTCTCTGAAGCGAATGCAACAAGATATAATAATAACAATAGAGGACGTGGCCGAGGACGTGGTCGTGGTCATGGATATAGACGACGTCGTGGTAGAGAATATTATAATTTTTCCTTCAAAAACACAAATGGTCCCTAGAAGAGGTAAGAAAAGGGAAATACAGGGAAAAAATGAAAACTATAAATCTAAAAATATATGCTATCGTTGTAGAGGCAAAAATCATTGGTCGCGTAACTATCGTACACCAAAACACCTTGTGGATCTCTATCAACAATCGCTTGAAAGGAAAGAAAAAAGAATAGAGACCAATTTTGCCAATAGTAATGGAGATAATGAATATTTTGGCAAAACTCAAAAAGAAGACAACGGCCAACATGATACAACTCATCTAGATATCTCCGACTTTCATATCTAAGAATATTTTTTTAAGTAGTTATTTGTACAAGAATAAATTTTATATGTTACATCTTGAATAATGCAACATGTCATGTTTTTGTTCCAGAATAAATATAATATATTATGTATTGAATTATGGTTATAATGTTTCACGTGTTAATGAAATTTATGTTATAATGCTCATTTATCTTATTAAAATTTTCTTTTGAATTGAATGGAAAAAATGATGATAAATAGTGGAGATATATGTATTGTAGACAGTGCAACAACACATACTATTCTCAAGAATAAAAAGTATTTTCATGATTTAATGATGCATAATGAAAGTATCAATACTGTATTTGGGAGTGTAAATTTGATAGAGGGTTTTAGAAGGGCCATAATATTATTACTCGGTAGGACAAAAATAAGCGTAATAGAATCATTGTATTCTCCAAAGTCTCAAAGAAACCTATTGAGTTTTAAAGATATCCGTCAAAATGAATATCACATTGAGACAATTAATAAAGGAAATAGGGAATACCTTAATATTACAAATATGTCATCGGGTAAGAAAAATGTATTGAAAAAATTACCATCATTTTTATCTGGTTTGTACTATACAAAGATTGATAAAATTGAATCATATATGGTAGTAGAACAAAAGTTTACCAACCACAATGAATTTATTGTTTGGCATGACCGGTTAGGCCATCCCGGATCAACAATGATGCAAAAAATTATAAATACTTCATGTGGACATACGTTGAAGAACTAGAAGATTCTTCAATCCAATAAATTCTTATGTGTGGCATGCTTTCAAAGAAAATTAATTGTAAGACCATCACCAGCTAAAATTGGGGCTTAATCACTTGATTTTCTAAAGTGCATACAAGGAGATATATGCGGACCTATTCATCCAGCAAATGGTCCATTTAGATATTTTATGGTTTTGATTGACACATCGACTAGATGGTCACATGTCTCTCTATTATCAACTCGCAACCTGGCATTTGCGAGATTGTTAGCCCAATTAATAAAATTACGAACGCAATTTTCAGATTTCCCTATTAAATTGATACGTTTGGATAATGCTAGTGAATTTACCTCAAAAAGTTTCAACGATTATTACATGTCAATTGGAATAAATGTTGAGCATCCTGTAGCACATGTTCATACACAAAATGGTCTTGCAGAATCACTTATAAAATAGCTCCAATTAATTACAAGACCGTTACTTATGAAATCAAAACTCCCAACGTCGTCTTGGGGTTATGCTATTTTGCATGCGGCATCATTAATTCGTATCAAGCCAACAAGTTATCATACTTCTCCATTACAGTTAGTATTTGGAAAAGAGCCAGACATATCCCATCTAAGAATTTTGGTTATGCAGTATATGTTCCAATTGCTCCACAAAAACGCACGAAGATGGGACCACAAAGAAGGTTGGGAATATATATTGAGTATGAATCCCCTTTTATAATAAAATATCTTGAGCCATTAACAGGAGATGTATTTACAGCTAGATTTGCTGACTGTCATTTTGATGAATCAAATTTCCCAACATTAGGGGAGAAATGAAGCAGCTAAATAAGGAATTGTTTGGAATGAATTATTATTATCTCATTTTGATCCTCGTACAAAACAATATGAATATGAAGCCCAAAGGATAATTCATCTATAAAGTTTAGTGAATAATTTGCCTGATGCTTTTACAGATTTGAAATGAGTGACAAAGTCACATATTCCAGTTGCTAATACTCTTGAAAAATTGATGTCCTAGAAGGACAATCAGCTATTGCAAATGAGACAAAATCTACCATAAAAAGTGGTAGACCATTGGGCTCAAAAGATAAAAATCCTCAAAGAAAAAAAGGAGCTAAATATAAAGATAGTCAAGTTGAGGAAATAATAGAGAAAAATCTCCTGAAGAGATGAATGACATGACTAATAATATTATTTCGGAAGAAACACAGGTACCTGATTCTACACAAACTGAGATCTCACTAAACTATGTCATGTCAGAAAAACTTTTGAACCGTGATATTAACGTCAATGATGCATTTGCATATAATGTAGCACTAGAAATTATACACTGTAATGAGGATCAAGAATCTCGATCAATCGAGGAATGCAAACAAAGAAACGATTGGCTAAAATGGAAAGACGCAATTTAGACATAATTGAATTCTTTGACAAATAGAGAAGTTTTCGGGCCTATAGCTCGTACACCCAATGATGTAAAATCTATTGGTTACAAATGGATCTTTGTGCGAAAAAGAAATGAGAAAGGAGAAATTACGAGATACAAGGCACGATTAGTTGCCCAAGGTTTTTCCCGAAGATCCGGTATAGATTATGAAGAAACATACTCTCCCGTGATGGATGCAACAACTTTAGATATCTTATCTGTTTGGCAATGAAGGAATGTATGGACTTGCGTCTGATGGATGTTGTTATAGCATACTTATATGGATCACTAGATAGTGATATTTATATGAAAATCCCCAAAAGATTCAAACTGCCAGAAGCAGCAGGTTCTTGAGAACAATATTCAATTAAACTGAGAAAGTCATTATACAGATTAAAACAATCTGGATGAATGTGGTATAATTGTCTCAGTGAATATTTGATAAAAGAAGGATACACAAACAATTCTATTTGTCCATGTGTATTCATAAAAAGATCTGGAGATAAATTTGTGATAATCGTTGTACACGTTGATGATCTAAATATGATTCGAACAATTAAAGGGATCTCAAATGCAGTTGAGTGCGCAAAGAAAGAATTTGAGATGAATATTAGAAAAACAAAGTTTTGTCTTGGATTGCAAATTGATAATCTTAAGGATGGAATTATTATTCATTAAGCGACTTATACAGATAAAATTATAAAATAATTTTATATGGATAGAACACACCCATTAAGTATCCCAATGGTTGTAAGATCGCTTGATGTAACTAAAGATCCTTTCTGACCCCCAGATAATGATGAAGAAATTCTCGGCCTTAAAGTGCCATATTTAAGTGCTATAGGTGCACTTATGTATCTTTCTACTCATATACGACCTGATATCGCATTTGCAGTCAACCTATTAGCAAGATACAACTCATGTCCTACGAGAAGACATTGGAACAACGTCAAACATATATTTCGTTATCTTCAAGGTACAAATGATATGGGTTTATATTTTTCTGATGTATGCAAGAGAGAGTTAGTTGGTTTTGCAGATGCAGGGTATCTATCTGATCCCCACAATGGTCGATCACAAATTGGATATATTTTTACTTATGATGGCACTATTATATCATGGCGTTCAATGAAACAGACTATAGCGGCAACATCATCTAACTATGCAGAGATTTTGGCAATCCATGAAGCTAGTAGAGAATGTGTTTGGTTAAGAAATATGATATAGCATATTAAAAGATTATGTGGCTTACTTTTAGAAATGAAAGAACCTGCTATTATATATGAGGATAATGCGGCATGCATTACTCAACTGAAGGAGGGATATATCAAAGGGGACAGAGTGAAGCATATATCACCAAAATTTTTCTTCACTCATGACCTTCAGAAGGATGGTGTTCTGAAAGTCCAAGAAATTCGCTCATGTGAGAATCTCGCCGATTTATTCACAAAGTCACTTCCCACTACAACATTCAAGAAATTGACCAGTATGATTGGATTTTATCGATTTAGAGATCTTAAGTGATCAGGGGGTGAATATGTTATGTACTTTTTTTCCCTTAACCATGATTTTTTCCCACTGGGTTTGTCCTTAGTAAGGTTTTTTTAATGAGGCATACATATTCACAATTAATAGACATCCAAAGGAGAGTGTTACAAAATATTCTTTTAATGGATGTCCATAACCCTCTTGGGAGAAACTCACATGCATCCATGAATGAGAAACTTCCATACTATTACCATTCTACTATGAAATCTACATAACATCAATTCTTGTAACTCTTTATTTAGTTCAAACCTCTCATGTTACTTATAAATAGAGGATTGTATGTATGAAAAAAAGAACAAGAAAGAAAGAAAGAATTCTCTGTCACTTCTACATTGTTCATACTTTGAGTAATCCACTACATTGTTCATACTTTGAATAATCCATTAGTTATTTTATATCATTCTACAAATTTTCATAGAAGATGACTTTTTTAAGGGTTATTGGACCAACTCCGATCATAAAACAGCAAAAACTAGACAAAAAACCCAAAATTTCAAGTATTTTGGCGAAATTTCGTCAAAAAAAAAAACAAAATCACTGTAACAATTTCAAATTTTTTATCCGACCAGTAATTTAGATTTCGTGGTAACCCGAAATCTAATATTTAAGCGAAATTTCACCGGATTTCGGCGAAATTTCACCGGATTTCGGCGAAATTTCTAACATTGTTGAGTGTAGTTTAATTACACTACGTTCTTTAAGAAGACATGGCTACTGTTTACACTATGTTCTTCACGGATAAGCAATCTCTTCTATGATCCTAGCTACGGTGAAAGAAAAACGTGTGTCCATCTTCAGGAGAAGCTAAACTACTTTCCTCCGAAGAAAACAATGAAAGGTGAGAAAAGGAAAAAGGAAACCGCAACACGTTGCTTGGATTAACCACGAGGTTGGCTCCTTCACCACCTCGACCTCCGTGACCCTCTTCCCCAACTCTCCCGAGTCCCGACCCAAACCCCCCAAAAATCTCTCCCACTCCAACTCCTCCATCCATCCAAGTAGCAACGTAATCCCCTACTACTGCGCGCATCCTTCCCCCGCCTTCAAAATCCAATCTTTCCGCTGTACCCCGCCGTTTTCCGCGGCTTTCTTGGTGCGTACAATCCCAAGATCGCTCTTTTGTTTTCCCCTCGACAAATCTGCCGATACCAATCCAATCACCTGCTTGGTTTCTTGAATTGCAAGGTTTAATCTCTTGATTGGAGCATGAGGCTTCGATCCGGCCGCGCAATGCTGCGGCTACTGGTGTGGGCGGCGTTCCTGTGGGGTTGCTGCCACGGGAGGTTTGTCGTGGAGAAGAACAGCCTCAAGGTGACGGCGCCCGACGACCTCAAGGCCACCTACGAGTGCGCCATTGGCAACTTCGGCATCCCCCAGTACGGCGGCACCATGGTCGGTGTCGTCGCCTATCCCAAGGCCAACAAGAAGGCATGCAAGAGCTTCGACGATTTCGACATCTCCTACAAGGCCAAGCCCGGTTCCTTTCCCATCTTCCTGCTCGTCGACAGGGGAGGTGAGAAGAATTAATGCGAAGTTGCTTCTTTTTTGGTTGCTACTATGCTACTAGTACTTGGTCTCTGTTAGGTCATCCATGTGTGACTTTGTGATCGTGAGCGAGCTAAGCTTTATACACCTCGGTTGGTTGAATTGGATAGGTTGCAGTTGAAAGGTCGACCACAAGTGGCACAACATTTTGTTTAATCGTGTTGTCTTTAGTTTGGTGCGTTAAAAATTAAATATTGCTATGCGATGATGTGATTAAGTTGAATATTCTTTGACCCAGTTTGGTAGAACGACCAAATCTGTGACTGGGTGTGTGGAGGAAGCCTAATCTGAAAGCTTACTGTCAAGCCCTCCTGTATTTACCAGTAGCTAGGTCACTGTTTTGTTGTTTTAACTCCATATGATGTTCCACTGATTTTGCTTTCAATCAGTTATTGTCTGACATTCTTATTTGTCTGCTCTGTGATGTTGCATTCTACTCTGTTCATTAAAATATATTGTGGATCACATAACATGGTTTTTGTTATTTTTCGCAGATTGCTTCTTCACAAAGAAGGCATGGAATGCACAGAAAGGAGGAGCAGCAGCAATCCTTGTCGCTGATGACAAGGTTGAACCTCTAATTACAATGGACACGCCTGAAGAGAGCGGGAGGGCAGATTATTTAGATAACATCACGATTCCTTCAGCACTGATAAACAAAAGCTTCGGGGACAAGCTCAAGAAAGCAATTGATAACGGTGATATGGTCAATGTGAATTTGGATTGGAGGGAGTCCCTGCCCCACCCTGATGAGCGTGTTGAGTATGAATTTTGGACTAACAGTAATGATGAATGTGGACCAAAATGCGATAGCCAGATTGATTTTGTCAAGAGCTTCAAAGGAGCAGCACAGATACTTGAGAAGAAGGGCTACACACAGTTCACTCCTCATTACATTACCTGGTATTGCCCAGAGGCCTTCATTCTAAGCAAGCAGTGCAAGTCCCAGTGTATCAACCATGGGAGGTATTGCGCACCTGACCCGGAACAGGATTTCAGCAAAGGGTATGATGGGAAAGATGTAGTGGTTCAGAATTTACGTCAAGTTTGTGTTTATAAAGTAGCTAAGGAGAATAAGAAACCTTGGTTGTGGTGGGACTATGTGACTGATTTTGCAATTCGGTGCCCAATGAATGAAAAGAAATACACTAAGGAATGTGCTGATGGAGTTATCAAGTCACTTGGTATGTTGGAGTTTGCATATGCCTTTCTATTTTTTATTATAAGGTGCTGTAATTGTACTGAATACGTTTAAAATTTCCAGGCCTTGATCACAAAGCAATAGATAAGTGTATTGGTGATCCAGATGCTGATGAAGAAAATCCTGTGCTGAAAGCTGAACAGCATGCACAGGTTAGTACTTCAGTGTGGTCTTATTTCTTATATTTGTACCGCTTGGGACCATAATGTATCCTTTTGGGCCCTTTGACATAGATTGGCAAGGGTTCTCGTGGTGATGTTACCATCTTACCAACACTAGTCATCAACAATAGACAATACAGAGGTTCATGCTCTTCAAACCATTATATTTCCAGCAAAGTGATTTGAGGTTCCTGTTATGCTTATCCAAGCATTTGTTTCTCACTTCTCAGGGAAACTTGACAAAGGAGCAGTTCTTAAGGCACTTTGTGCAGGTTTTCGTGAAACTACTGAGCCCACTGTTTGCTTGAGTGAAGGTTAGTTCATTGATTCCCCTACTATTTTCCTCAGTTTTCTGCATTTGCAATGAATACTTATACTGCAAGCATAACCTGTTTTGTACCTTCCTCTTAAACATCTTCAACTCGTGTTGTCAAACTGTAGATATACAAACAAACGAGTGCTTGGAGAACAATGGTGGCTGTTGGCAAGATAAGGCTGCTAACATCACCGCATGCAAGGTAGTTCTGGTGGTCTTATCTTTCTGCTAGATTCTAGGTTACGGGATAATGCTTTTCTCTCTTTAGCTTATGCATATGGTACTTGTCTGGCATATATGTAGGATACTTTCCGTGGAAGAGTTTGTGAATGTCCGGTTGTGAAAGGAGTAAAATTCGTTGGTGACGGCTACACTCAATGTGAAGGTATATATACTGCAAGAAATCAGGAGATAATTTTCTTGCCATCTTCTTTATTTATTTTGAGTATTTAAATAATGGACATTTTTTACTTGAGGATGGTTGATTGTTGTTTAGCGCTAACCCTTGTTAATGGAGATAGCAGTTCTACTGCAACAGACAAAGTGTTGTTATTTCGTGACATGCAATTTTAGCCTTATTGACTATTTAATTATACCTGCCTTTGTTATTTTAGCTTCGGGATCTGGCCGTTGTGAGATTAACAATGGAGGATGTTGGAAGGAAACCAGGAATGGTCGGACATACTCTGCCTGCACTGTAGGTTATCAGTTGTGATTTTTTCTGACCTTAATGCTGCCACATGTATTGTAAAAAATCTAAAAGCATGTTGTGATGTTTATAACCTACAGGATGACGGCTGTAAATGCCCGGATGGGTTTAAAGGTGATGGTACCCACAAATGTGAAGGTAACAGTCAATTCCTGAATTGCTTGCGTGTCCTGCAAAACTTGTAGGTTTTCATGGACAAATGTGAATATGCACCTATTAATTTGCTGGCAGAGTCGAAGCATATTGGATATTATTGGTTGTGTTGCTCCTTTGCTGTTGTGCTGACGGTAAATATTTCGTGACAGATATCAACGAATGCAAGGAAAAGACTGCATGCCAGTGCAAGGGATGCAAATGCAAGAACACATGGGGAAGCTATGAATGCGGCTGCAGTGGAGGCTTGCTGTACATGAAGGAGCACGATACATGCATAAGTATGTACCTATCTTTTCTAGACTTGTTATTGTCTCAGTAGTCATTAGTTGCACTTAAGCTAACCAGTGAGATATGGAGATCAGAAGGTCCCACAAATTGCAGCCTAGTTTATCTATTTGAGGCGCGCTAATCTGATTGGTGACTATTTCTTCAATAGATTAGCTGTTGAAAGCTCAAAGTAGCAACATATAGGATAAGTCTAAGCATTGACTGGGGTGATACTAAATTGGCATCCATTGTATTCAGGTAAAAGTGCAGGAGCACAGGTAGGGTGGAGCTTCCTGTGGGTAATCTTCTTCGGCCTAGTGGCAGCAGCAATTGCAGGATATGCAGTGTACAAGTACAGGATCCGGGTATGAATGATATGGGCAACTCCTGCAAGTTAATTACCTGCTCATAATTCAAGGTAGGCATCTAATTCTCTTCTGCTTTTGTGCCTGCAGAGCTACATGGATTCAGAGATCCGTGCCATCATGGCTCAGTACATGCCCCTGGACAACCAAGATGAAATTCCAAATCATTCTCACCATATTGAGATGTGAAGAGCAATACGGCATCCACCTTGTGAAATGGATGATGAGAGGAAACAATTTATCTTGTGCGTGTATCACCGCGACGATCCTATGTGTAGCGTACCAAGACCATCCTGTAAATTTGTAGACCTACTTGCGACCATTAGCTTTCTGTAGCTCGGCATGCCTGCGACTTAATAATATGCATGACCTCTGTCCACTGTCCTTTCATCAGAAAAAGACATGGCAAACACATGGGGTCTTCCTCTGTTTTTTTTGTTTTTCCTTCTGGGCGATGTATGTGTTCTCTCGTACTAGTAAAGTAAGTGAATTCTCGTACTAGTATCCTCTTATCCCTGGCCGGATATTGAATCAACTAGGATATCATCGCCTATTTTATCTGGCTTGTTACACAAATATTAGGTGTTAAAGCATAATAAATAATTAATGATGATTATTAAAAAAATGCAACCTGTATTAACAGAGCGTAGAAACACTACTGGCTTGCAAGGGATGCTGCAAATTACGTGATGAAGTGGATTCGTTTTTTTTTCCGGGACGCGCACGGGCAGCGGCGGCGTACATGGGGCCAGAGGACCCCTTGCTCTAGATGGCGACGCTGCAGCCCGGCGGCGTGTACGCCAGGTCGCGACGCTGCAGCCCACTGCCGGAGCCGGTGCGGGGGAGGTGCTGGGGATGGTGAGGAAGGAGGGGAAGGCGAGCGCCAGGCTGCTGCAGAGGATCATGGACCGCTTGCAGAGGTGGTACCGCGACGAGGGGTTCGTGCGCGGGCAGGTGGTCTACTTTGGGTACCTCAACGCCGGCGAGGTTGTGTAAGAGGTGGTCGAGGGGGACATCACATCACCAAGGTGTACCACCAATTCCACCGTAAGCTCGGCAACATCGTCGACGGGAACAGGGAGCTGCCCCAGCAGGTATATGCACTGAATGCCATGCACCATATATATATAAAACCAAGATATATGGGAGCTTGGATAATATTTTTAAAAAAAAGACACAGGAAGTGTCTATTCCATCGATAGGAAGACAAGTTTTAAAAAACAAGGGTTAAAAAACTAGGGAAGCACCAGACTGCTCCGTTACCTGAAAGATGTAGTGAACACTGAAGTCCACATGCAATGAACGTCGTGGTGAACAGTGAAGTCTGTTCATCTCAGGGGGCAACGAAAAAAAAGCAGGGCTTTCGTACAGGTGAAAAGGCAAACAAAATGAGCGACCAAAGAAAACTACATCCACAGATCCACTCCTCTATGCTCGGTTCATATATTGGCCGGTTCTTGAATCAACCAGGATGTCATCGCCAACATTCACAAACGAGGGCACAGTGACAACAGCTCCTGTTTCCAGGGTTGCAGGTTTTGTTCCTCCTACAAAATACAGTAAGAAGATGATTATGAATCCTGATAAGGCTATCTTACTTTCCATCATAAAAGAAACATCTGAATCCGATGCAATGTTGTGATCTTCGAAACTAGATTGTACGTGGTTACTTTTATTAGCAAGTTGTATGACTAAACAATCACAGAAACACTTCGCATCAGCATACTAGAGAATTCTCTACCTTGTGCACTGTCACCTTGCCCCGGGTCTGTATCAGTTACAGCCAGCCTAACAGTGATGGGAAGTTCAAAATCAATGATCTACAAACATTATCAAAGTTAATGGCCAATATCATTTGCTGCGTAATAGTATTTAACACAATCAACTAGTACACGGGGGAAAATTATGAGAAGGTAATTGACTAGTTGATTGGATATCAGATGATGTGGGAAAAAAATAGGAAATACCCGCCCATTCCAGTAAAGCAAATTGCAGTCCATTCCCTCTTTCAACCATTTTTGCTTGTCACCAACCTCTGCCTCGTTTAGTCTACTTTCTTCAAAGGTCGTCTGTAATAGGAAACTAATAATGAGAGCATTTTACACCTGAAGAATACAAAAAAGCACTTATTCCTATTTTAATGACAAGTTGGATGAAAATGAAATGGAAAGAACTGAGGTTTATTCCTTGCTCCCAAGATAAGAGTTTATTTATATCCTGCATTGCAAGATTGTCTGCAAAACTTAAATAGACACTGGTTCTAGGCTTAGTTTCTACATGACTATTAAGTTTTGTATGTACTTCTGAAATCCACAAGTTGCTACCAGGATTTCAGGTTTAAACATTTTTGCAAATTTAGAGGAGCAAGTGGCTTGGTTTTTATTCAGAGATCATGCTTTCTAGGCAGATGGAAAATTAAATTCTAGTTTTCTGAAATTCCATCATGATTTTTCTGAAAATGCAACTGAAATGTGCCATTGCCTGACTCTTCAATTCTATTAATATCTTTTCACATGACAACTTGGAGTCTTATAAACATGTAGTTTGCAATTGCACATTGAAAGATTGAAGCTGCGTGTTCACACAACTCAATGCATTATAACTGCATAACCTACATATGAAGAAAATCATGTAGTTAACACAGCTCCCTTCCAAAGAAAGCCCCTCTCTTTCAATAGATGCTATGAGGAAAACATACGAAGTATACAGGCAACTAGCAAATACTTATAAACATATTTCAATGAAAATTGGAGTATGTACCAGATCCATAAACACGAACTGGGAGCCATCTTTGTATGTAAATTGCTTGGTTTCCTTTGAAATGGATGCTTCTGGGATCTGAAAGCATAATAAAGAAGCTCCTTTAATTGTTGCGTAACTCAAAAACACTGAGGAAGAGACGCTAAGCATTACATGAGTTGGTTAAATCAAAGGCAACCCCTAGTAGGCAGTATATATATATATATATATATTCTCAAAGTAGTGAAATATGAGAAACTTCACTGTTTGGTTTACTAAGCTAAAGCATGTGCTAATACTGAATTACTGACAAAGAAAAGAAGTAACTGCTGAACTCTGCTTTTGTATTCTGAAAACTGAGTTTCTGATCAGCTTACCGTACTTCCAGCTCGAAAGGTTTTCTCAACTGTGTTGTGGGAAATATAATTGCGCATTTTTGTCCTCACAAATGCAGCACCTTTTCCAGGCTTCACATGAAGAAACTCTGTTGTTGCATGGAGAGTGAAAATTTGATTAACATGCTTCTCATATTGAGACCACTTGAAATAATACAGCACAGAATTCTTCAAAAATAAAATGAAATAAAATAAAATAAAATAGAACAGTTAGAGCAATCAATGGTAAGTTATCATATATTTTTTCCGAAAAGAGACTGCCATTTCTGTGCTCTTCATATGAAAAAACTCCACTTTATGAGGAGCTTTATTATAACAATGCTGTTTTCATTAAGCACACAATGAACTCTAATGCTCAGTTCATGAAGATTTCAGTATGATGTACCATTTCACTATAGCAATTTGAAGAAACATATTACTAAGGGTATATTGAAAATTGAAGCCGACTTGAGGAAGAATAACACCCATATGTAGTGTTAAGTTAGATGCAAGAATGTGACGATTAAAGCAATGAAAGCTCATTTGTCCCCCTACAAACCAGAAAGTAAACAAAACAGGTAGTTCATCAGAAACAATACATCAAGCAAACAACCTAGAAAAACCTACTTTTGCTGCACTACATTGTCATATTGCTTCAGAAACAAATTATCAGCAGTTGGTACAAGGGAATTTCTACTCAAAAATCAACTAACACGAACCATTACTTCAATAGACATTTCGGGTCAACAGCCTGAAAAACCCAACAACACAGGGGAAGGTTACATGTACCAAAATTTTCCTGTTAACATAGCTTGGAACTGATCAAATAAATCACCAATGGTTGAGTAGCGAGGTACATTGACTGGATGTCTCGAAATTATGAAATTGCTCCTTCAGGTGCAAGAACAGATGCTACGTTCACTACTCTATCCACCCAGATAAGACGCCCAAGAATCAATTGTATGTAGAGAATAACAGACATGTAAAGGAAAATGATTTTGATTGCTACCAAGAACCCTCCACGGCGCGCCGTCCACCTCGACGTTGGTGCCGACCCTGATGTCGTTGCTGGATAACGCATAAACCCCTAAAAGGAACAAGTTCAGAAACCACACAGAAAGTCAGGGAGCGAACCAAAGAGCCCATCCAAGAAGCGGCAAGCAAATGGTGGGTCGAGGGAGAGTAGAGGTTACTTACTGGTGAAGCGGGAGCGGAGGGGTCGTGCTCCGGTGAGGCAGGATGACGGGCGACAGAGTTGGACGGAGGGGGAGTTAGCGGCGACACAGTGGAGGTGGTTGGTGGCGCCGGCGAGGTGGCGTAGAGAAGCCATTGTTTCCAACTTCGCTGCCGTCCCCGTGGGCCTTGAATTTGCGCCCTGCAGGTGATTGTGATGATGATAAGGAATTAAAGCACAGAGGATGTCATCACTGATTCACTATTCTAGCCCGCTTACAAACCTTCTATTTTACATACTTGATCTTTTTTAAATATAATTATAAAAATATACTGACACACAGGGCCCACTTGTCATTGTGATGATAGCATTTCCTAGGATTGGCTTGGGCTAGACAGGTCCTTTAAATTTCACAAAGACTACAAGTTTCTCGTACAAAGTATTCGAAAACTGTAGGTTTCAACTCTTATTTACAAAGCTATGGATTTTAGGAGAATTTATGATGTGCAAAAACCGTTCATTTCTCTTTTTCTGTACGATGTGCAAAATAGGAACTAGTATACACACATTCAGGTCCATTGTCTCAAGATGCACTGTGCGTATTTTATTGAATGTTTTCCTTGTCTGCTTGAGAATGGACAATCAAATGAAAACTTCAGACCCTTTCACAGTAGCAATGGGTAATGAATGAGAATAGTATAAAACTTAAATTTAACATTGCTTTTTTTGTATAACTCAGTCTGATTATTTGCGGAAGATTTGTATCATATGCAATAAACTAAGTGTTTCGCATCCTACATGCTATAATCTTCATCTTTTGGTTATATGCCGCTACTTTAGCTGTGGCAACCTTGTGAGTGATGGATGATGAAAATTGCTGATTGCATTAAATGGTAACCACTACCTACTCCAGAGTGGCACTGGTATTTCTGAAAGTTGTCACAGCTTTTCTGGGGAGTTTTCGTTCAAGGGTAGTTTTGATTGTGTTTGAAGTGCAAAAGGGAGACACTATTTCTGATCTGGAAAATGCGTGAAGACTTCATTTACAAGATGGTTTTGGTGGCAGGTTGTATATATTGGCTTCGGTGTTAGTTCCTGGTAGTTGGTATGGTATTCTGGGCTTTGTTTGTTAGTAAGTTTGTATGAAGGTTGTGCTTCGCTAGTTGTTTTGTGGTTCTGATCAGGCTATGGTTTTGTTTTGGTTTGTTCGGAGGTTCTGCTGGTCTGTGAGTTGGTTGAGCTGTCTGGTGAGGGTTTGGCCATTGTGATGATAGCATTTCCTAGGATTGGCCTATAGACGATAACCTCACACACCTTTATTTCTGTTTCACTCACACTTATAAAGCTACCATGTGGGCTCACATTGTCATAATAGTTACAAGAAACAATTAATTATAAAACCTATAATTTTGTGATTTAAGTTCTCATAAAATCTACAATTTTATAAAATTAAAGTTAAAATCTATAGTTTGTTGATAGTTTGTAAAAAGAAAATTATAGTTAAATTTATTTACGAAGGGTGCACTACTAGGGTTCTCCGGATCAAATCTTAGAAAATCCATGACTATCCCACCAAACATGTGGTTTGTACCATTATCCTTAAGCCGCTGGTACCATATCGGCTGGACTAGCCGTAAGTTGGTTTTTTATTTATGTTTTGGGTATTGACATGGCTTTAAATACATACCTTTAATCCTTACTTTTTTGGAAAACTATTAAAATAGATAAATTATATAGAATTACTACTTTTTCTATGTTGGAAAATTATTAAAATGAATAAATTATATGGAATTACTGTCGGTGACAAATCAGCTAATGTCATTTCCATGTGAAAAATGTAAGTACTTATATGCATATTAGTGGTGAAAGTTTTAAAAATTTGAACGCACCTTATATATGAGAACACATGAAAGATTTTTTCAGATAAAAGGGTAGTCCCCATTTTCTATTATCAGAAAACGCTACAAGCTGCTTCACAAAGTTCAGAACAACGCCAAAGATAAAGAGAAACAGCATCAGACTGCAAATCACACCGCCACACACTCGCGAACCTGCTCTTTCACTACCTCCCTAGTACAAAACAAGAGTCTTCTGTTGCTAATAAGACTTTCTTATGCAAAATGAAGCCTAACAAAAGATCACTGATAGCGGTACGTATCAAATGCTGGATGTCTCTCTCCCAGCAATGCTATGTTAGGAATGGGGAAAGAAACATGGATTGATTGCAAATTTTAATGATAATATTTTTGAATCGTTTATCCTATTTACAATCCGTTTGAAGCGTTTTGCTGAGAAAATGATGGATATCTTTTAACGTAGTAAAAAAACAATTACTGCACCAAAAGTTCAGATTTACTGTACCTAATCTAGTCAATTACCGCATCGTCTGGGCATAAAAAAGGTGAGTGGAGAGCAAAATAGGGGGGTTGATGGAGGTGGTGCTTTCTTTGACCAGCCTTTGATCAAGGTAGGATGTGTGTAGAATAGTGTATATATTCTTTTTGTCAGTTTTCATGCTTCGTACTGGTGCAAAGAAATACTACTTTGAACTGTACACAACAGAATTGCTCCTAAAACTGTGGCCAATTTAGACACAAAGCCACTAGCACGTTTCTCTAAGCTTATAAACATCTCCAATGGAATTATGAAAATCAAGGTTCGGTCAGTAGAGATACTGTAAAACTTCGTTTCTGCATATACGCTTCTAATACAATGTGATAAGTGTGGATGTTGTGCACTTAGCTCCTGTGGAGAAATTGTCAAGGATCGTGGCGATCAAGGAGATCAAAGTACGGCGTGCAGCTGGAGAGCTCTGCCAGGGATCGTCTGGTCTCTGCGGACAAGGACGAGGATGAGGAGGAAGAGGCTCTTGAGAAGGTTCACTGACTTCTTTCAGTCCAAGTATTTCAAGCCCAACTCCGTCGTCACCTTCCACTTGCCAACGACTCCTGGACTTGCAGAGGTATGCTGAATGAACAGGTGGTATGAGTTGATGGTTTTATCAAGGGAAATCTTGTTCCTGAATGTGACCAAATTGGAACTTTTCTTGCCCAAATGTAATCGACATGTGCAGATATCATCCGCGACAGATGATAGTGGAGATGACAGTGAAGAACACGAACGTGGCGGAGATGATCCAGAAATGGTACCTCGGCGGGACATCTGCAGTCTCTCCGACGACTTTTAAGAGCCTGGCAGATCATTTCGCAGCACTGCTCTCCATGATAAGCATGTGTCTTTTAACTCTTGCTTGGTCTCCTCTCGTGTACTGCAAATAAGACTTTTCAACTATTTGAGATGCATAATAATATATTGCTTTTGTTTACTTGCTCAAAGCATAAGAAACACACATATATATATGGTCAGAAATTAACAATAACCAATCCAGCATACATATGAGTGTTCACTAGACCTATAGTGGCACATAAACAAATTACGGCGCGTGGCTTTTGATTTTTGAAAGGAAATGGTAGGAGCTCTGCCTTATATTAAAAAAGATAGATAGAGATACAGCAAAGAGTTTGTAGGATACACTCCAAAAACCGCTTAAGAAGCGAGGATAAAACAACAGGAATTGGCAGAAAACCTAAACGGAACTTTTGCCTATTCCGAACCCACAGTCAACTTATAACTTTTCAACCTCGAGAGCCTATAACGGAATAGGAAACGCCTACACCAGAACTATGGATTTGGAGTGTGCGCTGCCACCCTTCGACTGCGGATGTCGTCTACCGCGACGCTAGCAATGGCATCAATAGTTCTGTATTGGTTATTGAAGATCCTACTATTCCTCTCCTTCCAGAGATTCCATGCTACATACATGAAAGTGCCATCTGCCTGTTTACGATGTTGGCGCTGCATGGTGGAACGGACCGATCGCCACCAAGCTGCAATGTCAAGCTGGACCAATGCAGGTTGGATGGCGATGAAGTTTATGTTCATATAGAGGAATACCTTTCTCCAAACCTGCTTTGCAAACGGGCACAACAGGATGAGGTGTCTGGATGACTCTGGCTCTAGTCCACACATCGCGCAAAGAGTGCTATGCGGCTATCCTCTAAGAGCCAGTCTGTCAGCTGTGAGTATCCTATCATGTAGGAATAGCCAGGTGAAGAATCTGCATTTAGCTTTGGCGTCGGCACACCAAATCATCGTGCAGTTTGGATCTGTCGTGGCGTCAATAAACTGTGCCCTGTAAGCTGTCCCTGCCGAGTATTCCCCCTGTTGCGTCCATTTCCAGGAAATCTCGTCCTGCACATTCCGTAGCAGCTGACCCTGCCTGAGTGCCTGCCAGAGTTGCATGAACTCCAGGATCTGAGCGCCGGAGGAAATCCTCCTCAACAGGCGCAACCAGTTCCCAGAGTGAGGTTCATCCTTGACCGATCCTCCTGTTCCCCTGACTAAACGATAAAAGTTTGGCGCGATTTCCCGCGGCGACCTCCCACGGAGCAAATTGGAGTTCAAAAAATTTGCAGTTTCGCCATTCCCTAAGGTGATACTTGTGCTTGCACGGAAAAGACTGCAATCAGAGTCGTCACAAGGAACTGCCATCCCTGCCCATGGCCTATTACGATCTGTCCAGGCATACCACAGCCATCTAAGGCGGAGAGCTCGCCCAAAGGAGGTTAGATCCTTAACACCGAGCCCTCCCAAGGCCTTAGTTAACGCCGAGCCCTCCCAAGGCCTTAGGCCTGCATACCAATTTCCAATTGACTAGGCAGTGTCCTCCGGAGCAATCCTGCTCGCCTCTCCAAATGAAACTTCTGTGAATTCTATCAATTTTCTTTGCGGCCCATGCAAGTAGCGAAAACACTGTGAGGTGGTATACCGCTAGTGACGTGAGCACGGAGTTCGTCAGAACCAACCTGCCCGCCCTAGAGAGTAATCTTCATTTCCAGCCCGCCAGCCGTTTTCTTACTCTGTCAATGAGAGGCTGCAGGTCAGTGCGCTTAAGCTTGGTAGGTCGCAGCGGTAAACCTAAATACCTGCAAGGGAAAGGTTTGGATAATGCTGGGAAATCCTGCAGGACGGTCGTCATGTCCATAGTGTCGCACCTGATGGCGTACACCTCACTCTTGTGAATGCTGGTGTGTAGACCTGTGGCCCCTCCAAAAATATTTAGCAACCCCTGCATTAAAACTAACTCCTCCCGGATTGGCCTGACAAAGGCGACGACATCGTCGGCATAGAGGGAGATCCTCATTCTCAGGGGCACGGCCGGTAACTGCGATAAAAGATTCTCGGCGGTCGCCTTGGAAAAGAGACTCTGAATGGGTCCATAGCCAGGATGAAGAGCATGGGGGAGAGGGGATCCCCCTGACGCAGCCCTCTCCTGTGCTGGATAGGCGGACCTGGAACTCCATTAAGAAGGACTCTTGAGGAAGATGATGCTAGAATTGCCGCAATCCAATCACGCTAGCGTGAGGTGAATCCCAGGTGACATAGTAACTCCAACAGGAATTCCCAGCTGACGGAATCGAAGGCCTTCGCTATGTCCAGCTTTACGAGGAGAGCCAGGGTTCCTTTCCTGTGAAGATCAGCGACGAGGTTCTTGACGAATAAAAAGTTGTCGTGAATAGATCTCTTCTTAATGAAGGCGGATTGATTGGCAGGCACCAGCTGACTGAGATAAGGTGCGAGCCTCATCGCTAAGATCTTGGAGAAAATCTTCCCCACGCTATGAATGAGACTGATAGGCCTATAGTCTGCAATGGAAGTAGCGCCCTGTTTCTTAGGCAACAGAACAATGTTGGAGGAGTTAAGAAGCCGCAGGTTCCGAGCATTTAAAGTGTAAAGCTGCATCATAGTGTCCATGAGGTCATTCTTGATAATCTCCTAGCAAGACCTGTAGAATAGCCCCGAGAAGCCATCCGGCCCTGGAGCCTTCTCGGGTGGCATTGAAAACACCGCATCCTTCAACTCAGCCATCTGGAAAGGCTGGTCAAGGCTACTTAAGTCGTGTCGAGGAATGTCCAGCAGCTCCCAATTAAGAGAGTGTTCCCTCTGTCTTTTGGAACCCAACAGGCTAAAAAAGAAATTGTGAATCTCGTCTTGCTTGCTTTGATGATCGTGAACCACGCCCTTGCTAGTTGTGATCTCCTGAATGTGATTTTTCTGTCTGCGCGCATTTGCTTTGAGGTGAAAGAATTTTGTGTTGGCATCCCCTTCCTTAATGTAGATCATTCTTGAACGCTGGCTCAGCCTAGTCCTTTGGATGGCCGCTATTCCTAGCAACCTGTGCCGAAGCTTTGCCCGAAGTTCCCTTTCACCTGCAGACAACTGCCTCCTTTCCTGCGCCTTGTCAAATTGCAGGATAACCTCTCCTGCGATGGAGAACTACACGGAGGTCCCCTATAATTTGGCGGCTCCACACCCTCAGGGCCCGCTCGGTTCTTGTTAGCTTTATGTGAAGCCTGCGGAGCGCATGCTTCACTTCATCGAGTGGGGACAGATGGCATGTGAAAGGATTGAGATGTACAGGAGAGGGTGAATTGATGCAAACTAATATCTAAATCTATTTTTTTGTTTTTATTAATTCTGAAAATTAATAAAAAATAATAATCAAACTTACAGAATCAATCTAAAATAATTGATGTAGTTTCGTAGAAGAAAGCTAGATTAAATAAGCAGCGCAGTTAGTAGTATGCTTCACTATAACCATGCATGAGTGTGTGTATAGCCGACTAAAATTGATTTGGATCAGTGCGTGCATGGCAAAGTGATTGATTGAAACAAAGAAAGAAATCAAACTCGAAGCATCGATAATCAAGACCTTGTATATACCGATGCGCATGAGAAGATGCAAATTAGTCATGTAGAATAAGACTACCTCAACATATTTTTAATATGTTTACATCAATTTTATCTTATATGAAAGAGTAAAAAAAGAAAGGAGAGAAGAGAATTAGCTCTTATTTATTAGTAAATATTACATATAAAAATATAGGTAGATTAGTTACTTATAAAAGAGAAGAGATAGTTAATACACAATATCAAAAACCAATTTTTAGAGATAATTATTATACAAACTAATTTTAATATTTACTTTATCTTGTACTTATCATTTGATATCAGAAGAGTGCTCTCTCTCTCGAGCTCGCTTTACCTATTCTTTGACTCTGTTAGACCATCTCCAACAAAGATTCCTCAAATCTCATTCCCTATATCCCCATATACAGAATTCCCTAAAAAGATTCCTTCCTATATCTCTTCCCTCTCCAACAAACATTCCCCAAATCTCATTCCTTATATCCTCACTCCTATATTATAATGCTATTTCATAACCGCCATACAGTCACATTTATTTTTAGCGGAAAAAATTCAAACGGCTATTTTTAATTATGGGAATTTAAAATTCGAAATTTATTCTAACGGTCAACGTAACGGCTATATTGCAACGGCTATATTTGAGCGGCTATATTGCAACGGCTATATTGCAACGGCTATATTTCAACGGCTATATTGCAACGGCTAGATTGCAACGGCTATATTTCAATGACTATATTTCAACGGCTATATTGCGTGACTATATATACACAGCCATTTGCACTTCCAAACCCTCGCCATTTCTGAATGTTCACTATCTAGTATATCTCAATGAGTCGTCGCAACTTAGTTCAGAATTTCCTCTCAGAAGACTCATCGTCGGATGACGACGATGAATCTCTTCTTACAATTGCATTTCTAGCACAGCTGCAAGATGAGTTTGTGAGTGCTCGACGCCGTGGGGGTTCTGTTGTTGGCCATCAATACATACATCATAATAGAGAGGAAGGGCATGCCGAGCTATCCGAGACTATTTTCTTGATCCTCCGGCTCACGGCCCAAACCTTCTTTTCACGGAGGTTTGTGATGAGAAATATTTCATTTCTTTGTATTTCGATTGATCATCTTGTATATGGCTCATTCTTCTTTTGGCTAGCAGTTTAGAATGAGTCGTTCTCTATTTCTTCGCATATTGCATGCTATAGAAGCCCATGATGATTATTTTGTTCAAAAAGGAATTGTCTTTGGAACTATCGGGTTATCTTCTTTCTGAAGGTAGCTCGCAAAGACTCCGGATGATAGCTTATGGAGTACCGGCAGATGCTATTGATGATTGTCTACGGATTGCAGAAAGTACTGCCATAGAGAGTCTTAAAAGGTTTGTGCGAGCTATTATTGTCCTCTTTGGAGATGAGTACTTGAGATCTCCAAATGAGAATGATACTGCTAGATTACTTGCAATCGGTGAGGAAAGAGGTTTTCCTGGGATGCTAGGAAGCATAGATTGCATGCACTGGAGGTGGAAGAATTGTCCTACAGCATGGCAAGGCTTGTATACTGGGCATGTACACAAGCCAACAATAATTCTAGAAGCCGTTGCTTCACAAGATCTATGGATTTGGCATGCATTTTTTGGTTTACCAGGATCTCACAATGATATTAATGTTCTTCACCGTTCCCCTCTCTTCGCAAAGCTAGCAGAAGGACAAGCACCGGAAGTGAATTATACTATCAACGGTCACAATTACACAATGGGGTACTATCTTGCAGATGGGATATATCCTGCATGGGCAACATTTGTGAAGACAATACCAGCTCCTCAAGGGAATAAGAAGAAATATTTCTCCCAAGCTCAAGAGGCAACTAGGAAGGGCGTGGAGCGAGCCTTGGAGTTCTCGCAATCTCGGTTTGCAATTGTTCGAGGACCAAGACGTTTCGGGATCAACAAACACTAGGAGATATCATGATACTTGTGTCATCATGCATAACATGATAGTTGAAGATGAGCGAGACGGAGGACCACTTGACTACAATTACGAAGGAATGGGAGAAACCAGTTTGCAGCGTCACATGAGCATACACCTGAACTCTTTGAGTTTATTCAAACTCATCATTCCATTCGGAATAGGGAAACTCACCACCAGCTTCAGGAGGATCTAGTGGAGCACTTATGGCAGCGTTATGGAGGGGTGTAATTCAGTAGTGTTTCTTATGTACTAATTTATGTTTTCTATGTATTGTCATGTAGTAATTTATATTTCCCATGTATTGTCATGTAGTAATTTATATTTCCCATGTATTGTCATGTGAATCTATGTGTTGTATGCAGTCATTCATGTGTGATTTAGCAATCAACCATCAGATGGGATAATATTCATCTGTGATTTAGTCCATAACCGAAGCAAAAGTATGTAGTCCAACATAACTAAGAACAAGTGAGTACTGACGGACATCCCAAAAGTATGTAGTCCATAACCGAAGCAAAGGAAACAACCTTGGTTCAACCTGACCTATTACATCTTCTAGCTATTATGTCATTCTGCAAGGTCATGTAGTACTGTTTTTGTGTCTCCGTGCAGCCATTTAGATCAATGGCCATAATTCTCTCCTCCTCGACCATTTTCTTGAATTCAAGTTGATCTTTCTCGAATTGAAGCCTCACTTTTTCTTGCTCCATCTTCTCTCTTGCGCCATCTTCTCTTTTTCTTGCTCCATCTTCTCTTTTTCTTGTTCAATCCTCACCTTGTCTTGGTCAATCTGCAGTTGTTGTTGCGCATACAGTCGTTCATACCGCTCATCTTTCTTCCTCTCTTTGACAAGCTCAAGTTCTCTCTTCTCTTTTCTCAAATTTTCTAATGCGTCGATGTAAAGATTTGATGTTGCAGCAACTTCTTTACCTCGACGCTCTCGTTCTTCGCCGCCTTACATCCGGTTGGTCTACTTAAGTGTTCATTTTCTCGCACTAGGATGGTCCTCATCAATATGAATTGCATTGGAGCTAACAGGACTAGAAGATCCCGGACTTGCACTACTAGATGTCTTTTGCTTCTTCTGAGATAACCGAGCACACCACTTAGGATGGTGTTGCAATACATTCCAGCAATGTAAGAACATGAACGATCGTCCTTCTTCCTCATGGTACAAAGTTTTAGCTTGTATAATCTGTACAACCAAACAAACAACAATATAAGCAAACCATCTAGAAGATACGAAAGGTATATAGATTATGGACCAACCTTGTCCTGCTCCGTTGACCCGCTTTGATTTCGACGCTCAATCCGATCATGACACCCACAAAACTTGTTCACTGCTTCTTGAATAACAGACCATCGATGTGTAAGCGAAGTCTGTGAACGATCTGAGGTGAAAGTCTTATTCTCATGGAAGTAGTCATGTATTCTTCTCCAATAAGTGGCACGGGATTGTTGGTTCCCATGTATTGCATCGATACTAATGTTAAGCCATGCGGAGACCAACAAATTGTCTTCCTTTTCAGAGAAATTTTTTGATCTTCTATTATTTGGTCTTATTTGGGGACTATCCGTATGCACTGGAGATGGCTGCGAACCAATTGGGCTTTCCTGTGGAGAAGGTTCAGAGCCATCCCAATTGAAAGCATCCCCTCCCTCACTCAACAGGTTAACATAGAAGCCATCCATAATTTCTCTTCTGCCAACAGCAAAATTGCTCAAGTTAACAAAAAACAGTAAAATATCTTAAGAAAACACAGTTCAATATCTTAAGAAAACACAGTGCAATATCTTAACAAGTCTTAACATTAATACATGACTAGAACAACAACTAAACAAGTCTTAACAACATCTTAACAAGTCTTGACAATATCACAACAAGTCTTTACAACACCTTAACAAGTTTTAATATTAATACATGACTAGAACCTTCCCGAGTCATCACTATCGATATCAATACCCTCATCTTCACAATATTGCCTGTCATCACGTCTATCCTCCTCAGTGCTCTGGTAGTCCATAGGAAGACACAGCTCAGGGTCTACATCCTCTGCAGGGTCTACTTCCTCTCTTTCAGATATTTCATGTGCCTGTATGGCAACCTGGTCTAGTCTGCGAGCTATAGCTTCGATGTCAAGCACAAAGCTATTGAGTTCGTTGGCACATTCACATGTCTTAGGACTAAAACTGTCTTGTGCAACTTTGTTAAGGTCACATGCGATGCTCTCTATTTGTTTTATTGTCCATGCCATGCCTTTACTCAGTTTCTCATTATCCTTGTCCATCTACAAGTACAACTATAGATTAATAATGTTGATCAACAAAAGCAATAAGCAGGCTCCAACTGATCATGTAGCAATTCTCTAGGATTACCAATTTTTCTTGACACAACTTGAAAGTGCATCTAGGCACTTATGTTATTTTGGTGATTAATGACAAACACATATAATGACAATCTATATAATTGTGTAAATGCTTAACTAAGTGCTTAACAAACGACAAACCTCTAATATGATTATATTGCTATGAGACTAACATGTTATTGCCTAGTTGAGTATCGGTCTCATCTATTTAGAGGAAAATCAAGTAGGATGGTTAAGCAAAGAATAAGGTATGCAATTTCGGTATCCATTCTTTATTTGTTATTGCATTCCTTTTATGCAAATGCATAGTGAACTCCAAGTAGCATGTCGATTATATATATGCATGCACATTGGTTCATGTCATATTTATTTGTGCATATATATTCACTTGAGTTCATTATGTGCTTTGATTTTAGTATACATATATTGACTAGAGTTAAACTTCATATTAATATAGATTGACTTGGTGCATGCATGTTATAGTTGTATATCTTCTCATGCACTTCTCCTAGTGAAGTTTAACCTAGAGTTGGATCACATATTTACTCTTGTTCCGAATATTAGTTGCACATGTACAATTCGTGTATATTCTTCATGTGCTTCATTTAAAGTAAAGACTGTGATCTTTTGCCGTGCTTTAACTGTTTCGTCATATTGGCAATTGTCTCTCTAGTACATATAGATCAATCACATATTCATCATGATGTACTTAGTAGAGAACATTTTTTATGTCAAGTGTTTCCAGTTATATTATGCTTCTTTATATGAAACACTTGTTGTAATCAATTGCTCACAAATTATCAACTCATTTATATCTATTGAGCTTTTGGGACTAATGTCTTTCATGAGTGATTTGGAAAGAATTAGGTCCCGTATGTGTATGATGACAAAGGTATTTTAGAGGATGATCGTTAAGCGAGGTCAACAAGGCGGCGGTGTCACCAAGAGTTGAGGACTAAGTCAAGATCAACTTGGCGTGGAGATCGTCAGAGAGGATGATCAAGTCAAGGTTGATAGGACGAGAGTCTCATGAGGTGAATCGAGTCAAGTTGAACAAGGCGAAGATATCATCAATCATTTGGTAAAAGACATCATGCACATTGCATCCACGGAGAAGACGGCATGCGGATTAAATGTAAGACTTAGATTTCTCGTTTTAATTTGAGTCTAAGGATTGCCGTACTATTAAGAGGGATGCTCCATTGAATGACTTTTAGATGTGTCAAGTGCTCAAATGATTCATCCTTGTGAAATTTAGAGAGAGAGTGGTGTTGGTGGTGCCGGAAAGTGAGAATTGTAGGTCTCCCTTGGATTCTTGGTGAAATCTGGATTTATCCTTTGAGATTTGGGTAGTGAGACCTTGTTGGTTGTGTAGCCCTTGTTCTTAGCTTTCAATAGAGTCCAAAATCACTGAAATCGGAGTCCGGAATCATAAGTTATGCTCGTTTTGGTCGAGCTGCTCAGTGCACATCGGATAGTCCGATGTTGACATCGGAAAGTCCGATGTGGACTTAGAAAATTTTGTGAAACATCTTTGAAAATGGGTTCTCTCTGGAAATATCGGATAGTCCGATGTTGATATCAGATAGTCCGATGTTCCAATATCGGATAGTCCGATGTCTGATATCGGATAGTCCGATGTTCACTTGGAAATCTGGAAATTTACACACATCGGATAGTCCGATGTTCCATATCGGAAAGTCCGATCTGTGCTTTTTATTCACAAAAATTTGAATTTCGAGTGGAGTCGATCTGGAGTTTTACACACATCGGATAGTCCGATGTTCAATATCAGATAGTCCGATGTGGAGTCGACAAGGGCATAACGGCTAGTTTTTGGAGCCTCTATTTAAAGCCCTCTCTCTCCATTTCAAGTGGCGATTACTCCACTTTGGTTTTGAGGTGTTCCTCTTGTTCTTGAGCCCCCAAAACACCACTTTACCCTTAGATCTAAGTGATCCTTTTGTGTGAAGGGTTGGGAATAGTTTGAGGAGTGAGGTGTTAGGTTGAGTGTGTGTTGAGGAAGAGTTGATCTTTGAGCACTTGAATTCATCTCCAAGTTTGTTCTTCATGAGTATTTGTTACTCTTGGAGGTTGAGGACTCCTAGACGGCTAGGAGGTCGCCTACGAGCCACCGGTTCTTTGTGTGGTGTGCCGTAGGAAGTTTGTGAAGGTTCGATTCCGCCTCCGCAAGGGAAGGGATCAAGAAGTGAAGCCGTGAGTGCATTTGTGCAACACCGGAGGACAAGGGTCGAAGGAGACCCGGCTCAAGCGTGATCAAGCCTCAACCGGCGAGTGCAAGGTGCAACAGGCGGCTAGCGGGTTGAAAGAGACCCCGTGTCTTGGTGGCCAGGCCCGCGCCAGTGCTAAGTGCAACAGGGAGGAAGTGGGTTGAAAGAGACCCCGGCTTGAGTGTGACCGAGCCGCCTCAACGGAGACGTAGGATCCCCTTAAGGATCCGAACTTCGGGAAAAACCAACCGTGCATCAAATCTTTGGTTTGGTCTCTTCTTGTTGCTTTAATTAAATTGGTCTTGAAGAAATTATTGTAGCTAGCCTTCTACTCCTTTTGTTGCTTAGCCTTGCCTAGCTCTAACTTGTGATAAATCTGATAGTTCTCGCTCTGATCGGATAATCCGATTGTGCATATCGGATAGTCCGATACATATTGGATAGTCCGATATCCAAAGTCGGATAGTCCGATTCTTTTCCGCTGCAATTTAAGATTTAATTTTATAAACGCCTATTCACCCCCCCTCTAGGCGACATCCCTGTCCTTTCAATTGGTATCAGAGCAAGGTCTCTCATTTTATTAGACTTAACCGTCTAGAGAGTAAAGGATGTCGACTAGAGGTTTAGAGGACTCTCACAATCTACCTATGCTAGATGGCTCGAATTATGCTCATTGGAAATTAGTTATGACTTCTTATTTTAAATCCATGAGCCCCCAAATATGGTGGATCGTAGATGTAGGCTTTTCATCTCCATTGAATGAGGTTAATCCAACTGAAGGAGAGATGAAATGCATACATCTCGACGCTCAAGCTACTTATGCTTTATCTTGTGTTGTTAGCGATGAAATTTTTGACATAATATGCAATCTCGAGAGCGCTCACAAAATCTGGATAAAGCTTCAAGAACTATTTGAATCATCCACTTCCATCGAGGATTGCATTAAGGAAGAGATGTCGGGAGATGAAATCTCAAGCTCCACCTCAAGCTCAAGTGATGAAGAACCGACATCTCCATCGACCTCAACCTCCGCCTCAAGCGACAATGAAGATTCACTTCCATCACAAATCCGTTGCTTCATGGCGAAAGGTAAAATTGAGGTAAGTGATGATGATGGTGATGAGCTCTCTTGTGATAAATTTATGAATATGTTAAAGAAGCTCAATGAATCTCTTGGGAAGGAGAAAAAGAAGTATAAAATTTTGAAGTTGGAGCATGACTCACTCCAAAATGATTATAATAGTCTAAAAGAAAATTATGAAAAAGTCCTTCTCAAAGAAATTTTTAAGCCGAAGGTGGATGTAGGAACTTCATGTGATTTAATTGATGAAATGTCTTGCTTAAATGTTAATCCTAATATTTCATCAAAATTTGACATATCCACCTCTTGCAATGATTTACCTTGTTGCTCAAATTCAAACGTTTCCACCTCCTCTAGTGCTTGTTGTACTAACAAGTTTGTAGAGGAAAACAATGAGCTCAAGGCCCAAGTCATTAGGTTAGAAAATGACTTGAAGAGGTGCGTTAAAGGAAAAGCCGTTCTCGACGAGATCTTGAGCAAGCCAAGGGCGCCTCAAGATAAGCGAGGACTCGGCTACATCTCCAAGAGGGAGACTAGCAAGATGAGGCACAATGCAAAACAAAAGAAGACTATCAAGTGCTTCACTTGCAACCAGAAGGGCCACCTTGCCTCCGTGTGCCCTAACAAAGTGGAATCCAAGCCACAACTATCAACAATGAGGCGAACCGGCAAAGAGCAAGTCAAGGAGAAAAGTCGTTCAAAGCCCACTTGCTACAATTGCCGGGTAAAGGGACATATCGGTAAGGATTGTCCCAAAGGTATAATCCCTAAGCCTATTCATCATTTCAATGATTATTTGCTTAGGAAGGACAAGAATGGCAATGTGTTTGCCAAACTTGTCAAGTCCCCTATGCCCGTTAAAATTGATAATATTCATTTGCATAGGAAGAATAAATCTAGAAATATGTTTGCTCATAATGCTAGATTTCCTAAGACTATGAAAAATCATGTTGATCATGTGCTTAGGAAAAATAACAATAGCAAAACATTTGCTAGAAATACTAGATCCTCCAAGCCAATGCATAATTTCAATTATCATATGCTTAGAAAAGATCAAACTAGAAATAGTTTTGCAAAATATCATTGCCCTCCTAAGCCTTTTCATAAAAATGCCAATCATTTGCCTAGGAGGAATAATTATCGCAAACCTATTCCTAGTCATGTTAGTCTTGTCAAAAATGTTAACATTAGGACCATTTGGGTTCCAAAATCTATTGTGACTAACATTGTTGGACCCAATAAGGATTGGGTACCAAAAATCGCCTAAAAGTTTTTAGGTAATATGAGATGGATTGGACGCTTGGTTTCATCAAGAATATAAGGACTTCATCAATTACAAGTTGGAACCAAGCATAAAGACAATCAAGTCCATCATGAGCCAACGCCATCTCGGTAACAAGCATTTAATTTGATTACTATTTTGCTTCTAGCCTTGTGTAGGTTTAGACGCATTAGTATCATGCAAATATTGAGTTAATTGCTTGTTGTGAATACTTGCTCTCGCCTCTTATCAATTCTCTTATTGCAATCTTGAGCAAGTTTGGGATAGTGGCACATTAAGGGGGAGTGTTAATTCATATCCATGTGTATCACATCCCTACGTGTGCCCATATTTATATATAAGTGCTAATATATATTTTCAAAATCAAACCATTTAGCCAAAAGTCAAAATTCTTGTATACTATTAGTATTCTTGTGAAAAACCAATTGCAAAATGTATACAAATGCTTTTGAAATGTTTTCCAAAGGTTTTGACTTTGCAAAATCTACTTTGAAAAGAAAATGAGTTTCATGATCAAAATATAGTTACTAGTATCTTGTTTTGGATTTAAACTTATAATTTTCATAGAATTAAATGTAAAATGATTTTGAAAGTAATTCCAAAACAAAAATCCTAGAGTTGGTCATTCTTAACAATTCTCGTGTTCAAAAGATTTTCAAAAGACCAACTTATCAAAAGTTATTTGATTTTAAAACTCGCCGAAAAACTATACTTGACCCATAATGGTCATATTCTAGCACTTTGTGAGTTTCACCATTTGGATCAATTCTTGTGTAGAATTTTGGTTCAAAATGGTATTCTAGACTCATACACAAAATTCAAATCTTTATATCTTATCCATTGCTTCTTTTTGAATTTGTGTGTTGATTGAATTTGACTTTATGGTTTCATTTGGTTCTTCAAAGGAACCCTCTTTGGACAAAGGTCAAAAAGTGTGTTTAAAAGGCCTAAAATTGTGAAAAGCCTTGTAAAAGTATTTTATTATGTATTTCAAAAAGGGTTTTGCAAGCTTCCAAAAGAGAAATCCTATTTTGAAAGTTAATTTGGCCAAAATATTTGTGTTTAACTCAAATATACCTACAAGTAGTATTTTGGCATTCAAATTGGATTTCATTGTATTCATTAGAAATTCATGGCTTCAAAATGAATTCCAAATTATTCAAGCCATGAGAATCCAAGTTATAAATGAAATCAAATTTGAAGTTGCACTTTGAGGTCTTTATGAAATTTGTTTTCATTTTTATGCCTCAAAGCGCATTTCGCCAAAATTGTGCTAATAAGAAAACTCTTTGGAAACAAAAGTCATTCGAAAACCTTCAACTTAGTCCAAAGTTGGTTTCCTGAAAATTTCAAATCATTTGGAATTTATTTGAAGTGTTTTCAATTGGTTTTCAATCTGAGTTCTGGAATTTTCATCAAATCGGAATATCCGATATCAGTATCGGAACATCCGACTTCTGGCAAAATGAACTAATCGGAACATCCAATATCAGTATCGGAATATCCGATATCAGTATTGGAACTTCCGATTGGCCTGTTTTTAAATTGGATTGGTTTTCAAACTTGGTATCAGTCTTGTATTCAATTAAATTGAGAAGTGATACTCACTTGATCTTTGAAAAGACAAAACTTGTGCAATTCAATTGCAAACAACTCCATGATTCATTTGTTGAATATCTTGAGGAGTTTATTTATTGCAAGTTTTGGGCACTTAATTGCTTCCAAGTAGTATCATCTTATTAAATGTACTCTGATACCCTTTCTGAATCTTTGTGATTTAGATTTTTTTTAAAAAAATCCAAGTTGTCTTGATCTATCTTAGATTTTCTTGATCTATCTTAAGTTGTCCATCTCTTTGATACCCAGAAATGTTTATTGCTCTGATACTCATCGATTTTATCAATTATTCCTTCAAGGGATATCAATTCTTAGTGATTTGATTATAAGTAGTATCAATCGAGCATTTATTCATTTCTTGTGTTTACAAATCGGTATCATTGAGTTTCTCCTATTTTGACAAATTGGTATCATTAAGATTTATTATTTATACTTTCAAGTGATATCTTTTGGTTGTTTAAATTCTTTCTTGTGGTATCAGTGAACTCGATTATTTCCTACAAGTAGTATTTTCAATTGCTTCCTTGTAGCATAGATTCGATACCCAAAATTCTTGATTAAGAATTTCCTCCCAAGTTAAAATTGTAAGTTCTATGTGAGATTCTTTATGCATTGAAATACGTAAAGAGGAAAATTCCTAGTTGAGCATTGCTTTTCAAGCAAAATTTAAAAATGCTCATTTACGTTGTTTTTCAAGCAAAGCTATTGAGATATACTTTAAAGTGGTATCTAATTTATCAAATGGTATTTGTTTTGGGTTCCTCGTTTAACCCTCTTTAGGCAAAATTTGTGGATTCTTCAAAAGAATCATGATGCGAGCTTTGTAAAGCCTAATAAAATGAGGAGTGAGTTATTTGATTTTGTTTCAAATAACTCGTGTGATACCTTTCTTTCGCCTTTTTGTGTATCTCTTACATGTGGTTCTTCAAAAAGCCAAAAAGGGGGAAAATGTTGTTTTTACAAGTGGATGTCCAAATTAAATTTGAATGAGTTTCAAATATCTTCGTTGTAAATTGGTATAATGAAACCTTCAATTGGTATCTTGAATTTTTTCAAATTGCGTGCAAATAGTATTATCATGTTTATCATCTATATCGTGCATGTTGTACTTAGACATTATCAAACTAACTTGGGTCAAGTTAAAAGATATTTGTTCCCAGAAATCGTGTGCTTGTCTATTGATGTTCAAGGTATTGGAGGGTCATCTTCGACGGTGGGATGAAGGAAATGGAGAGAAGCTCTATAGTCCAAGGGATCTAAGGCCGGGCGCGGTGATCATGACCGATACGAACATGCGATGGACAAGAACCGACAAAGGGACGTATTTCTTTTTGACCATATTCAATAATGTCTTTGCACACCATTATGCTCAATTGTCTCATTTTAAATGGTGTTTTATTTTTCAATTGGTATCATTAATTGGTATCTTTCAAGAGGTATCCTCTAATCCTAAATTGTTTTGAAATGTCATCTAACATGCATTTGGCATTGTCAAGCATTAAAAGGTACATATGGTGACACATTACACAGAGGTATGCCCTTGATAATATTGCAAAATTCTTGATCATGGAAGTGCATTTTACTTATACAATCTTAATTCATGATCTTGTATACATCTTGTGATCATATAAGCAATTCTTTCTTGTGTAATCTTCTCTATATGATCTTGATTTTTAGAATTGAATTTGTTCATAAGCATGTGCTTCAATTGTATAAATTTGCTATATGATCATGAGCATGTTCAATTTGCCATATGGAATCATATTCATGTGTCATGTTTAAGTATCACTTACATCTTGTGAATCATGACCACATTTAAATTGGTATCATTAGCAATATTCATTACCTAAATCTTGGATATAATTGGTATCATGTCTTGCCTAGATTTAGGGGAGCTTAATATCATTGCATTATTACTAGCTCCTTAATTTTATTTTGTTCTCCTAATCTTTTTATTGAGTGTGCAATCAAGGGGAGAACAGATTTTATTGAATGAACAACAAGGATCTATTCAACACCTTTTTGGGATTAATGACAAAAGGGGAGAATTTATGGATTTATCAATTGTCTCTAATCGATTGACAAAAGGGATAATTTGTAAGTATAATCTCTTATTGTTTCTTCATGCTTGTTTTAGTGTTAAATATCTTAATATTGTCATTTGGTGCAATTGATAATAGGTTTGTCATAAATCACCAAAAAGTGGGAGATTGAAAGTGCATCTAGGCACTTATGTTATTTTGGTGATTAATGACAAACACATATAATGACAATCTATATAATTGTGTAAATGCTTAACTAAGTGCTTAACAAACGACAAACCTCTAATATGATTATATTGCTATGAGACTAACATGTTATTGCCTAGTTGAGTATCAGTCTCATCTATTTAGAGGAAAATCAAGTAGGATGGTTAAGCAAAGAATAAGGTATGCAATTTCGGTATCCATTCTTTATTTGTTATTGCATTCCTTTTATGCAAATGCATAGTGAACTCCAAGTAGCATGTCGATTATATATATGCATGCACATTGGTTCATGTCATATTTATTTGTGCATATATATTCACTTGAGTTCATTATGTGCTTTGATTTTAGTATACATATATTGACTAGAGTTAAACTTCATATTAATATAGATTGACTTGGTGCATGCATGTTATAGTTGTATATCTTCTCATGCACTTCTCCTAGTGAAGTTTAACCTAGAGTTGGATCACATATTTACTCTTGTTCCGAATATTAGTTGCACATGTACAATTCGTGTATATTCTTCATGTGCTTCATTTAAAGTAAAGACTGTGATCTTTTGCCGTTGCTTTAATTGTTTTCATCATATTGGCAATTGTCTCTCTAGTACATATAGATCAATCACATATTCATCATGATGTACTTAGTAGAGAACATTTTTATGTCAAGTGTTTCCAGTTATATTATGCTTCTTTATATGAAACACTTGTTGTAATCAATTGCTCACAAATTATCAACTCATTTATATCTATTGAGCTTTTGGGACTAATGTCTTTCATGAGTGATTTGGAAAGAATTAGGTCCCGTATGTGTATGATGACAAAGGTATTTTAGAGGATGATCGTTGTCGAGGTCAACAAGACGGCGGTGTCACCAAGAGTTGAGGACTAAGTCAAGATCAACTTGGCGTGGAGATCGTCGAGAGGATGATCAAGTCAAGGTTGATAGGACGAGAGTCTCATGAGGTGAATCGAGTCAAGTTGAACAAGGCGAAGATATCATCAATCATTTGGTAAAGACATCATGCACATTGCATCCACGGAGAAGACGGCATGCGGATTAAATGTAAGACTTAGATTTCTCGTTTTAATTTGAGTCTAAGGATTACCGTACTATTAAGAGGGATGCTCTATTGAATGACTTTTAGATGTGTCAAGTGCTCAAATGATTCATCCTTGTGAAATTTAGAGAGAGTGGTGTTGGTGGTGCGGAAAGTGAGAATTGTAGGTCTCCTTGGATTCTTGGTGAAATCTGGATTTATCCTTTGAGATTTGGGTAGTGAGACCTTGTTGGTTGTGTAGCCCTTGTTCTTAGCTTTCAATAGAGTCCAAAATCACTGAAATCGAGTCCGGAATCATAAGTTATGCTCGTTTTGGTCGAAGTTGCTCAAGGCACATCGGATAGTCCGATGTTGATATCGGAAAGTCCGATGTGGACTTAGAAAATTTTGTGAAACATCTTTGAAAATGGGTTCTCTCTGGAAATATCGGATAGTCCGATGTTGATATCAGATAGTCCGATGTTCCAATATCGGATAGTCCGATGTCTGATATCGGATAGTCCGATGTTCACTTGGAAATCTGGAAATTTACACACATCGGATAGTCCGATGTTCCATATCGGAAAGTCCGATCTGTGCTTTTTATTCACAAAAATTTGAATTTCGAGTGGAGTCGATCTGGAGTTTTACACACATCGGATAGTCCGATGTTCAATATCAGATAGTCCGATGTGGGTCTGACAAGGGCATAACGGCTAGTTTTTTTGGAGCCTCTATTTAAAGCCCTCTCCTCTCCATTTCAAGTGGCGATTACTCACTTGGTTTTGAGGTGTTCCTCTTGTTCTTGAGCCCCAAAACACCACTTTACCCTTAGATCTAAGTGATCCTTTTGTGTGAAGGGTTGGGGATAGTTTGAGGAGTGAGGTGTTAGGTTGAGTGTGTGTTGAGGAAGAGTTGATCTTTGAGCACTTGAATTCATCTCCAAGTTTGTTCTTCGTGAGTATTTGTTACTCTTGGAGGTTGAGGACTCCTAGACGGCTAGGAGGTCGCCTACGAGCCACCGGTTCTTTGTGTGGTGTGCCGTAGGAAGTTTGTGAAGGTTCGATTCCGCCTCCGCAAGGAAGGGATCAAGAAGTGAAGCCGGCGAGTGCATTTGTGCAACACCGGAGGACAAGGGTCAAGGAGACCCGGCTCAAGCATGATCAAGCCTCAACCGGCGAGTGCAAGGTGCAACACCCGGCAAGCGGGTTGAAAGAGACCCCGTGTCTTGGTGGATGGCGCCATGAAGTGCTAAGTGCAACACCGGAGGAAGTGGGTTGAAAGAGACCCGGCTTGAGTGTGACCGAGCCGCCTCAACGGAGACGAGGATCCTCAAGGATCCGAACCGGAAAAACCAACCGTGCATCAAATATTTGGTTTGGTCTCTTCTTGTTGCTTTAATTAAATTGGTCTTGAAGAAATTATTGTAGCTAGCCTTCTACTCCTTTTGTTGCTTAGCCTTGCCTAGCTCTAACTTGTGATAAATCTGATAGTTCTCGCTCTGATCGGATAATCCGATTGTGCATATCGGATAGTCCGATACATATTGGATAGTCCGATATCCAAAGTCGGATAGTCCGATTCTTTTCCGCTGCAATTTAAGATTTAATTTTATAAACGCCTATTCACCCCCCTCTAGGCGACATCCCCTGTCCTTTCACAACTGATAAGGAGTCATGGCCCCATCTGACACTATATTACACATTCCTAGACTAAACTGCATATGATCAGAAGTAACACTTCACATAGGATTCAATGAACTCATCGGCATTGGGTGGTCTGTAATCTCAATCGAAAGATAAAATTGCTAATCCTAGAGAATTGCTACGAAAAGAATCTCGATCACATCCCCATTCATGCTATGAGAAGATTACAGTATAAGGCATACACACCCAGTGAATTACAAGGTGGAATTGCGACGCCATTACAGTATAAGGCATACACACGAAGTGAATTACCTGGGTTCCCCTTTACTCGAGCTAGGCGATGTCAGGTCGCTGGTGAGGCTGGCGGTGCGGCTGAAGTGGCAGGTGGAGCCCGATCAACTGCTCTTCTTCGGACAACTCTATTCGCCCGATCAAGAAGTAAAAATAGAGACAAAGTAATGCCAGACTTTGAAATGAGGAAACTAGTAAATAATGTCGCATTGTATTTACTCTATTCGCTTCATTGTCATTACCTTACTCTCTTCCTTGCTGACAAAGTAATGAACTAATCAGTTTCTCATTAGTATTTACTTCTTGATGTTTCAAAGATACTTATATCATCTAACATGTAATTAAGCATGCAGAGCAATCGGCCCACACAAACGACAATGTACCCAACCATCTCACAATTTCTTCACAGGAGGCACATCCAAAGGCAGGCAACCATAGCAAACTATATCAGGAGGCACATCCAAAGGCAGGCAATCACAGGAGGCACAATTTCTTCACACGAAGCAGTTCACGCCGGGGACGAAGCAGCAACTATATCAGTAACTTGAAACCCACCCAACCGACCCAACATATCCTCCTAACCATTTTCGTAACAGATGATAGTAAGCCATATGTCCAATGTACTCACAACACACAATTTTTGTAGCACAAGATATCTGCCTGCAACTTCAACTACTATTTTCAAAAGAAATCAAGAACAAGACCTGCTCTGCACATTTGATTCATCACCAGCAACGAAAAAAAGTACCTACTGATACTAGGATATGGAAGCCAAAACAAAGAAATGTCCATTAAAACCTTCCCACCCAATATTGTTACTTCTACAAGGGAAATACGAGTGCTTATTCCACATTTCATGAAAGGATGAAATGGAAAGATCATCCTTCAAGCTTACTCCCTCCCCAATACCCTGATACCAGGACATGCTAGCTGGAGCAAAGAAATGTTACTTCAAATCTCCCCACCCGATACTAGTATAATCAAAATACCATTTCCCTCAACATACTTATTGCACATTGCATCATTACCTGATATGAAAATTTCATCATTCAAGTATGTTTACCACTAAATGCTTGTAGAACTCTTATACCTAATGGTTAAACCATGGACTACGGACAAGACAAGCAACAAGCAAATCTGGGCAGGAACAAATCACACAATTTTCAGCACGATATCTAGTCAGGAACCACACCATATCCCCACATTCCCACCGACACCGCAAAATCTCTTCTCTTCTGAGATTACTAGGATTCATACCTTCATCGGCTCGAAGCAGTTCTGGCGGTAGGGAAGCGATTCGCGTCGGGGATCGATCCGTGATAGGGAAGCGATTTTGCGCTGGGACGGCAAGCAGCTAGCCTCCACGAGACCAACCGTGGCGTCCCTCGCCTCCTCCACGGTGCGCGATTTAACAAGCGCACCGGCGCCCCACCTCGCCGTCGCGGGGACGGCTGACTCTCGACATCGCTCCCCGAACAATCCTACCGGGCGCGGGAGCCACCGGCTGTTCCTTCTGGATCGATGCGGCCACGATGGGGAACGAGATCGGAGAGGAGAGAGGTTTCTGAAAAGTAATGATTCTCTCTCCGATACCTAAAACTCGGGCGCGGTTTGGGGAAGCTGTTGGAGCGGTGTTTTCCCGTGCCGCTCGTACGGATTCCCTAAAATTTGAGATAGAGAATGGGAACGGTAAGCTGTTGGAGATGGTCTTACATCTTTTTTCTTGTTTTGATGCAAAGCAGCCGCTGGATGTTTCTTGTGTCACTACTGCCGCATCAGGAATCTTCAACTGCTTGCTGGCGTCACCTCGCGTCGTCTCCAACTGAGCACTGTACTGCTGCCTCGCCTTTTCTTTTCCCAAGGTGTGCTACCTCTGCGCATGCGACCTAGTACGCTGCACCCACCACTCTGCTGCGCTGCTCCTAAACTACACGTCATCTACGCAAATTCTCTCTAACTTACGGTGTGCATCCGTCTCCTATATATGTGCTGTAACATGCCTCCCACCTACATGTGTTGCATGCGTTACTCTTTCTGTTGCCTACGTTACATCTGTTATTACAAATAAAAACAGTGTTTTAATGCTTTTCTTTTTAATATAAGTTACATAAATCTTAAAGTAAGTAAAAAGGTAAGTATTTACCATCTACTATTTATTTAAAGTACTTACCATCTACTATTTATTTATACTTTAATATTTATATAGCTATTAAAAAAGAAAAGTATAGAGTTACCTTTGATTGTTTCTCGACAGATGACGAATGATGCTTTGCTGTTGGGCTTGGACGGCGCTCAAGGAGAATATTTGATCGATGTTAGTTCGGGATAATTCAGGGTTACAACAAACAATTAATCCAGGTTGCTGTAGGGTAGAAGCATAAACAAAAAGTTCATAATACCTTTAAAAAATCAATGATCAGATTTAATTTTTACTATCATCTTTATCTCTAGTTAATAGAATTAATGTACAACAAAAAATTCTCTTAATTTTCTCCCGTATGATCGGCACACAAAAGCTGAAAAACACACCCGTCTCAAAACACAATCAACAGCTTGGAAATTTGACTGACTTCTTGAGAATTACGAGGCACTTGATAATTAGCAAAACCGAACAGATTCGGGGATGCATTTACAAAGCTCGGCGAGGTAAAAGTGGAGGTAGGAATCTGTTCCAGTTTTCATTGCTCAAATGCTAGTGGTTCCAAGTTGCCTTTGGAGCTTGCAATTGAAGAGGGAAAATGACACCGGAATTTCTATGAGAGCAACCTAATGGCGAATTTCATGAATAGAGCCATAGTTTGATGTGATATCTCGTAAACCTTTTTTTATTGGGTTTTGATAAACATCATCTGGATGTTTTCTTAGATGAAAAACATCCAAATTATGAAGCGTTGGATCTACATTTAGATCCGTAAGCCGTGAAGAGAGGTGGAATTGTGTTTTGATGGAAGATTTGATACTTTGACCTAAGAATTCAAAATTTGGATGCTTTAAGAAACAAAAACATCCGGATAAAGACTAGACACATTTTTATTTTCCTTTAAGGACTGTTCCTTAGACGATGATGGGACTTCATGTTACATTAACCTAATGACTTGTGTTCGGACGTCCAAATTTTCGGATGCATTGCAATATTTTTTTCGCATGTATAATATTTTTTTACACCGCCTAAAACATTTTCCTTCGACGAACAGTGAAATACGCTACAGTAAACAGATGTTGCAAACGTTCAAAAAATTGCTGCACATGTCGATAAAAAAATGTTACAAGCATAGGAAAAAATATTACAAAAAACGTCCGATAGAATAAACAGTAATCGAACATCCGAGCGTTAGTTTCTCCCTTACATTAATTCAACGAACTCCTTAGCGACACGCAATCACATAGGAAAAAAAGTTTGGATGTATGTTGCCAGAAGAATAGATAGATACTACTCGTCTAACCAGATTCGTGAAATAATGTATGAAAAACTAGGGAAAGTTTGGACAGCAATGGAGATAATAATACATAGAATAGATTTTATAAAACTAAAGTTTTCTTATAAAAACTATTATAAAACTACATATTTTAATTTCTGTTTTACAAAACTACAGATTTAATGTGAACTTGTATCACAAAACTTATATAGTTTGTACAAGAAATTTGTGGTTTAGTAAAATTTACTGTCATAATTATGGATTAATATTACTTCATTTTCCTTCTTTTCAATTGAGCTTCTACCAGTTGGCAACCTGAAGAAAAGGGAAAAGAAAAGGTCACTCGACAGATATGAGATGCTAGACAACACCATTTGAGAAAAAGACATGTCCATTGGGGAAAGTTTTGGGTGAATGGACAACCCAATAATACTACTACTAATGAAAGAATCTGGAAAAGAAATCTCATATAATCCCAACACAAGGAGGAACTCATCCAAAACAGCTAATCATTTAATCAAAGTGACAAAGACGCTGAAAAGATTGCACCCAGCCCCTTGCATTACAGCAAAATGCAAATCCCAATTTACGTGTATCACCCGTACGAAAACCAAAATCACACCCACGGTTCACAACCAAACCTACAACTTTGCACTTTGACCCCTACACTAGAAGAATTTAGAAACCAGTAACATTATGTTGGCCGGCCGCCGTTGCCGCGCCGGCATCGCCCTCCTCGAGAAGCGAGTCCCGGCAGGTGGGGCAGGAGGAGTGCGTGGCGAGCCACATGTCGATGCAGCTGACGTGGAAGCCGTGGTGGCACCTGGGGAGCACGCGGACCTTCTCGCCGTCGGCGAACTCGCCGAGGCAGATGGCGCACTCGGTGGCCGGAATGCCCGCCTTGGGCCCGTACACCTCCACCGGTATCCTCCCGAGCGCCTTCTTCTTCAGGCCCGCGGTGACTGATGGCGCGGACCGCGTCCTTGTGGTGGTGGTGGCCGTGGTGGCGGCAGCTGGTGGTGCGAGTCTGCAGCGGGCGCAGTGGAGGACGCAGCGGATGACGGAGTTGAGGCCGAGGGCGCAGATGAGGACGCAGAGCAGCGCGGAGAGGATGATGACCATGTTGGCGTCGAAGCTGGCGTTGCTTGCCTGCTGGTTCCTCCCGCCTGTACCTGCACCTGCACCCGCCCCCGCCGCCGCCGCCGATGCTGGCGTGACCAGCGCCGGTGCCTGATCGGCGCTGGCTCTGTCGCTGAGGCGTCGCATGGTGGGTGCCTTTCTTTTCGGTAATTAGTCTGGTTCCTCTGCTACTAGCTAGTGTACTACAGTACTAGGCTACTAGCTGAGGTTCGGAGGGGTCATGCAGGTCAGGTAGTTTTTGTTCGGGATTTGCTCCTATAATTAATTAAGGGATTTGATAAACATCAATCGGATGTTTTTTGGTTGAAACCATCCAAATCTAGAACCATTGGATGTTAGATCCAACGGCCCACATCCGATCTTATGATTTGATCTTATGATTTGATCCAACGGTCCGGTGAATTTGGATGTTAGATCCAATGGCCCACATCCGATCTTATGATTTGATCCAACGGCCCGGTGAATTTGGATGTTAGATCCAACGGCCCGGTGAATTTGGATGTTAGTTAAGACAAAAACATCCGGATGATACCTATACACTCCCATTAATTAATTGTGTATGGGAATTAACTGAGACAAATTAAGCACAGTAACAAAACTCACTACTGACTAATAGTAGAGTAAAAGTCAATTTATATAATAACTATTTTAAAAGTTATCTCTAGATACTGTACAATAACTATCTTTTCTCTCTTGTACACAAATAATTTATCTACGCTTCCGTGCAAAGTTAGCTACTAAATAAAAACCACTATCTTATCTCTCATCTTTTCTCACTCTTCTACATAGACCAAAACTAATGTGTACAGATTAAAATTCAACTAAGATGGTCTTATTGTACATGCCCTAAGAACATATACGATAAAGTTATATCAACTTACTATTAGCATATGCACGTCAGTTTTGTCTTATGTAAAAGAGTAAAAAAAGAGGAAAGGAGAGAAAATAACCAGCTTTTATTTAGTAGTAAGCATAGCACAGGAACGTATATGCTATCACCGACTAAAAACCGGTGTTAGAGCTAGCGCGAGCAACTCTTAGTGTTGAAGTTGGTGTTCTGACAATAGCCTCAAAGATGAAGTTAGTGTTGAATACGTAAATTAAATGCTTTACTATTTCTCTAGAGATAACTTTTAGAGATAGTTATTGTACAAACTGATTTTATTGTTTACCCTAGATGATATGGGGTGAGATAGAGTAGGGCATGTTTATTTTTGTTTTTTGATTTTGGATTCTAGCCTCAAAAGTAGAATAAAAAATAAAGTAAACAAACAGATCCTAAATAGTGAATTTTGTTATCATACTCGCACTAATTCGATCGGGTCCACACCGGCCTTTTACTTTTTCTTGTGCAGCTCGCTAGCTGATCTTTTAATTAATTAGCACACCATGGTGTTAGGCACCACGATCTGAAACGGACTTTTACTTTATATTTCGTGTTCGAAATTTTTTGAATATATGTCTACAATATAAAATCTTTTTGTACTCTGGGAAGTACATTCTCGCACATTTGGTCATCTATTTGATCGACACATATCTGGCACAATCAGCTCAATTCGAAAGAAGTAATAATAATGCTGACAGCCCGACACATCTTATTTGTGACATCAAGGGAGTTCTTTAATTATTCTTAGAATAAGTTTACCTTACCTCTCTCAACTTAGGAAAAATATCACCTGCCGTTACGGTAAGAGCAGTACTGCCTCCTACCGTAACGGCAAAGGATGCGTGTCCCTCAACTTATGCAGTGAATCTGCCGTTACGGTAAGAGCAGTACTGCCTCCTACCGTAACGGCAAAGGATGCGTGTCCCTCAACTTATGCAGTGAATTGCAGTGGTGGGAGGAAAGGGTAGGAGGTGGGTGAAGAGAGAGATGGGGGGAAGGAGAGGGAAGGTGATGTGACTGCCTACATGGCCAACTCCGTTACCAACACTTGCTACGTGGCAAAAACCACCAATAAAATCGGCTTTAGGGCGCAAGTTGCTTTGGTTTTGCTAGTTAGGGTGGAAAGTGAATTGTTTTGTAGTTGAAGGTATAAATCAGACTTGGAGTATAAGTTAGAGGTAAAGCGAACTCATTCCATCATTCTTTGCCAAAAACATGCATCAAGAAAGGGAGCAGTTGGAGCTACTTTATTCCTAGCTTGTTCCAAGCCTCAGTTTCTTGGGAACATATCCGGTGCAACCCCCCCTCCGTGCAACCCTGGTGCAACCCAACTAAAAAGTTTCAAAAATTTAAAAAAATCATGGATGTACATCTCAACTTACCCACCTACATATAAAATTTCATGATCAAATTCATCCTATACTAGCAGCTACAAAAAAACAAACAGCAAAAATGAATAGTGATGAACAGTAGAAATCACTGTTCATGCTGAATTTGTCTTTTTTGTAACTGCTAGTATAGGATGAATTTGATCATGAAATTTTATATGTAGGTGGGGTAAGCTGAGATGTACATCCATGATTTTTTTCAGAATTTTTATCTTTTCTAACCAATTAACGCCGGGATCCTCTAGGAATCAAAACACGACTTTTATCTTTTCCACAGGATCAAAATCATTCTTTACTATTGAATTGATTAGCCCCACAGGGCAACAATCAAATTCCCTCATAACACAAAATCGAACTTGACCTTCTTTCAAACTTGTCTCATACAACGAGACAATCACTCAACGAAAAGGTTTGTATCCGAACCATCAATTTCCGACTGACTCACATTGAGTCTAACTCATAAAATCGAGGGTTCCGATAAACTTACGGAAATAAAGCATTTAGCGAGTGATCCCACCCAAAAGAATTTGAATCGACATCACAAGGCTCCATCATAATCCACCTTTAAACTGCTTGAGATCAACGCTTAGCTCATGCTAGGATCGCAAATCAACACTAAACTACACTTAGTTCTTTTCTTAAGAGGGTCTCGCCCTCACAATCTTTCACTCACATAATCAAACCCAAGAGTATAAATCCTTACTATACTCAACACGATACCACGAACAGTCATAATCTTTAACTCCAGCTAAAATGCAGAAGAGATACAATTCCCATTAAACCAATAAACCACATACATTACCTTGGAGAAAGTTCAACAAAACCCATGATCACTCTATTTCCTTTCCTAAGCCAAATCGCAAAGGCAAATTCAAATCTCTAACATCTCAAGAACCACTTTTATCATTTTCTAATCAATGCGATCAAATTTACATCGGGGAGTACTCAAAATAAAAGAGACTCCACGCAACCCTTTGACACAAGCTCTCAATAACCAAAAACAACTTAACTTGCTGGCATCAAAGCAAAACTGCGTACAACACCAAACTCAACACTTGAGAAGAGGAAATCGATTCTCAAACCCGACATCCGAACCCACAATCAACACACAATCTCTTAAAGAGAAGAGGGGAAACTCATTCCCGACAGAGACCACTTCACTAGCCGACATCACTAAATTAACAAGTTCCTCAACCAAACTTGTTATTACTTCTTTAACACAATCAGTTATAACCTTACGCAAACACCACTTCTAGCTCTCCACGTATAACCACGGATCATCCTGACCCACAAAATGCTCTAACTACCAAATTTTTCTTTCCAGAAAAGCCAACGAAAACTTCCAAAGAAGCTCGACTCTCAACAGACTTAGGAAATGATAGGGCTCAAGCCATGTCATTCAACAAAACTCCAAACCAATTATCAAACTCCAAAATTCCACGAAGAAAGGAGTTACACAAATCAATTCACGGAAAGGAAAAGCGAATCAATCGAATAACACTTTTCCTTTAATGCCCCATATCCAAAACTTCAGCTTGGAGAACGACAGCACAGAAATTCCATGCCTTTCCCCACTCTCAGCCAACGAGGCGCAACACCAAAACCCCTTTTCTTTGACTTAAACCCAAAAAGACCAAATGAGTCAAAGTCCGAAAACTTACTCCATCAATTCTCCCATCTACAGCAGAAGTACAACAACTCCTTGTAAACTGGGAGAACGATCAACACAAGAAAGAATCCATAACTTTCTCCACAAAACAATCAAAAGAGGTGCAAAACAATATACCTTGATTTACAGCAACGGAATTAGGACTATCCTCACCCGTGGTTATGAATCCTCCGGTGCTGGCTCTCAACTGCCACACCGACCAATATGACTACGATAGGGCGAAATCCTTCGCACAAAAAGAATCCCAAAAGATTCCACAAGTCAAACCAAACTTCGAAGCATAGCCATCAATAATACCATAGCCTTATCAAGACTAACAAATAACATAATCACAAGTATCAACATAGCATTAATAACAAAATAAGCATTGTAACACAATGCAACGATATCCCATCCCTTTCCTACTGTGCATCAGAGTGTGTCAAATTTTAAATTAATTTATCATTCTACATCAAGTTTTACGGTTATTGCCCTAGGGCCACATTTAAAAGTTCAACCTAAACCAGGTTTCTACCTTCATACAGTAAAATTTTGATTCATTCTAGAATTTCTCACTATATTCAAACACCACGGACCTGAAGCCCGCTCTGATACCAACTGTAACACCCCGGCGCCAAACGCACCGCGAATGCTACCAAAAATCCTAAATAACAAATGACACCTCTACGAAAAGATTGAAACTGAATTTAATCTCTAAACTCTTGAACCGGCTTAAAACTAAGTCACCGAAATTTTATAAAAATTCGGCATGACCTCTCTAGAACAGAGGACATCCACTCAGCAGACAAAGGAACAATAGCAATTATATAATATCATTCTAGCAGGTCCTTAGATAATCAATCACATTTCCAATCGGCAATTAACCAACTACGCAACGCCGATCAACACAAGACAATCGCATTTATTACAACCATTATTAATGAAACAATTAATTGGGTTGTTGGTGACCGCAATCGTGCACGTGCTCTACTCCCATCCCGGCGAGGCAGCTTCAAGGCACCTAAAACAGGAAGTAAACAAGCGTGAGTCCAAGACTCAGCAAAGTGCAACATTAATAAGAAGTATTGAATTTAATTGAATCAATTTTACTCTAGACTTTGATATAGCCATTAATATATGGAAATTCAACCAGTAAAAGAAGTGATAACTAACTCCACTTACCACAACCAACTCGAAAACATAACTAAATCTTACCCCGCCTCAATAAACATTCCTGGATGAGTCCACGCCTCAATCCTCAACCTGTTCTTCCCATTCTCATCAATCCCATTCATCAGTTGCAACACACAATGCAAGGGAATGCATTTATGCTTTCATACTCAAGTGCACAAAACATACAAAGGAAGAATCTCATATCCATACATCACAATCAACTCATTAAACATGATTCATGATCGTAAATGCAATTCAGATGCAATATGCCATACAAATGCAGCATATCATATCCACACATCGCAACCAACTCATTAAACATGATTCATGATCGTAAATGCAATATGATGCAATATGCCATACAAAAGCAAAGATATCATATCCACACATCGCAACCAACTCATTAAACATGATTCATGATCGTAAATGCAATACAGATGCAATATGCCATACAAAAGCAGAATATCATATCCACACATCGCAACCATCTCATTAAACATGATTCATGATCGTAAATGCAATACAGATGCAATATGCCATACAAAAGCAGAATATCATATCCACACATCGCAACCATCTCATTAAACATGATTCATGATCGTAAATGCAATACAGATGCAATATGCCATACAAAAGCAGAATATCATATCCACACATCGCAACCATCTTCTCATGCATATGATGCCTTCTCATGCATATGATGCATCATGCATGACTCATCTCCTCTTTTTAGCAAATACCGGTATTGCCGAGCACCACCCGTCGATGCGTGCCCTCAAAACCCAACCATCCGTGGAAGGCCTGCCGAACAGACTTGCCCGCTACCCGATGAGCGGGTCCTACACTTAACACGCTCCCATCCACGCCAGTGGATGGGACTACTGGTAGGATCTCGAGCACTCCGGATTAGTCATATAACTCATATGACTTTCTCACCGACCTGGCTCGATGCACTTGTCATGAATGCACATATGCAAATGTCATTCTCAACACTCAAATCACCTTCTCAACACTCATATCCATATTCTCAACAATTCCTATCAACATGGTCACATCTGTCCTTAACACTCGCACCAAAGACATAATCAATTTTCATGATCGCAATTCAACTATTTCTATTAATCCAACCTCACAATTTCATTATTCACATACACCTATCATAGTAGTGAGCCCTCTTATGAATATGTGATATAGCAATGTGACAATTTAGCAATTATACGGGGTCCCACAAGCAACCCACAAAGCATTCAATCCAAAGGTGCACTTTCCATGAATGCATATATGCAAAAGCTATTCTCAACATTCAGATCCATATTCTCAACGTTCATATCCACGAGGTCACATATATCATCACCACTCACATAAATGCCCCAATCGTATATTGTGACCACATATCGAGCCATTTCATATCTCAAATCTATATCCTTTATGTTCCTATTAGCCTAATCATTCTAGGAGCATCATCATGGAATATATAAATGTAACCCATTCACATGCTCTCACTTCCTTCTTTCATAGCCACAAGCATAAATCTCATTCATGGATATTCACAAGTCCTACACATACTAGTGATGCCAACATAGCAATATCATGCATTATCAATTTATATAGCAACTAGCATGGCAAACTATCAATACTGCAAGAATTCGACAATCGATGCACTTGCCTTTACCGACGAAAGAATGGAGTGGCATGTGGTTGAGGCCATTCCCGACAGAACCTTCCCTGCAAATAACAATATTCATCCAACTCAAATTCATACACACTCGGTACAAGCGACAGAAAAAACAACTCTACATATTCACATCTACGACTACAATCGAAACCAAAACACCCCTCATAACCACTTATATGCAAATCTGGACAGCATACACCAAAATGAGCATAACTTGAGTTCTACAACTCCAAATCACATAAACGAATACATTTTCTCAATCTACTCGAAAAATCCTAACTTTTTCTAGGCAATGAAAAAGTCTAATTCGGCCTCTACGATGCTCTAATTTGCAGAAGAACACAGACTGAACCAATCACGATAAGAATTGGACAACACTCGGTAAAATAGCCATAACTTTTAAATGGCTGAACTAAACTTGATGATTTCGGTCTCTATTGAAAGATAATTCAATTATCTACAACTTTTGTTATAGCCAAACCCCCAGCAAACACTTGCATAATTTTTGAACAGCAGCTCTAAACAAGGACGAAAATCTGCCCGAACAGAAAATTCTCAATCACTCTAGTCTCTCCATTTCCCATCCTCCAACATCTCAAAATCAAGAGGCCTAGCTAAGCAATAGCACAAACACCTTGCATGCAAGCCAAAGGGATCCCCACTACCTAGGGTTTTTACCTCAAGGAGAGCCCAGGAGGAAGGAGGGAGGGGGAAGGGCTGCAGAGCCACTGGAGAGGAACGCAGGAGGAACCGCCCCGGGGAGGAGCTCGCCGCCCAGGGGAGGGCCAGACCGAGCTCTTGCCGCCACATCTCGCTGCTTCTTGCTGATTGTTGCTCAAGCAATCTTTGTCACGACTTGACGAGGAGGAGAGCAAAGGAGGGGTGCTTACTGGAGAGGAGAGGCTGGCCAAGGAAATGTCGGGCGCCTGACCATGGGGAGAATCGGCAGGAGTTGGACGCCAAAGAAAGGGGAAAAGTGACGGCTGGGAAAAGTAAAGTCTGTCTCCAAGCATTCCAACCACACAAAGAAGAGAGAGAGAGAGAGGTCAGGTATTACACCACTTATGTAATTTCCATAGCATGAGGGCTATTTTTGCAAGAAAAAAAAGAAAGAAAGTGAGCAAGGGCCAAGAAGCAAAATTTCGACTTTGAGTTAACGTGCAGAGATGCAACTTCAATTCCAGTTCTACATGGTGTCTATGTTGTATTTGTTTGGTCCTAATTTTAATCCAATTCAAAGCACGCATGTGCGTGTTTCCACGAAATATAAAATACGACTAAAATAAATCAAGAATGTCTTACCCTGTCTTGCCCCAGGACAAAACGACCAAATTTTTGTTTAAAAAAATTCCTATATATACTTTTTATGTCAAGAATGTCATAATTAGTTGATGTTCCTATACACGTGCCAAAAAAAAGGAAAAAGAAGTTCACACACAAAAACTTCCAACATGAACTTAATTTTGATTCTGTGATCACAGATTCACAGTAAGGCTAAATTAGTGAAGTTACTTAGAACAAATAGTGAACATTAAGGATTAATCGATGATTTGAACAAAAAAAGGCTAGCCAATATAACCCTAGCTAAATTAACCCTGGTCCAGCTAGACTCATCTATATATATATGCTTGTATATTAAATTAAAAGGGTAGTGTGCTAACTGGAATTCTAGATGGGCCGTGGGTCATACATAGCTTATCTCCCAGACCACACAGCTTGCTGGGCCAAAAATACTTAGCGATATTTATAAAAGATTAATTTCAAATACACGAATTTAAGCTATATTCGAGTATATTTTTCAAAAAATTTAGTTCTAGATATATAACCATCTATAATAATTCAAGTAAAACATATATCTTTGAAAAAATATACTCGAATTCAAAGATTTTGAACGAGTTTGATCACATGCTTTGCTGATTTATATATAAAATCAGGACATACCTACAACAAAGCTATCATAAAAAGGGAAACTCTAGTTTGAATTTCAATTGAAATTTGTTTAAACTAGTTAGTAAATTGGTTAAACTCAACATCCTAAAAATTTCAAAAAATTTCGCATGAAAATACATAGAGAAAATATCCTTTTTAAATCTGGCGCCCTAAGTGTGTGTGTGTGTGTATATATATATATATATATATATATATAGGGAAATATTGAAAGCTAAAAGACAAACAGCAAAAGAATAGTGCCAAACAGTGTTAAGTACTATTCATGCTGAGTTTGAAAAATTCTCATATCTTACCAAATGCGATTGAGTGAACATCTTCAATTTTGCAGGGTTGTGAAGATGAAACTCAATACATGTTGAAAGATTTGAGAAAAAGACAAACCAGCACATGAATATTAGCACGAATTAACACTGAATTTACTATTATGCATCGAATGTTACAATATATATATATATATATATATATATATATATATATATATATATATATATATATATATATTGCTAGGATAGGGACGATACAGAATAAAGACGAAAATGTAAATAACTAAATGGTACTCTCTCGGGTTAACTCAAAGTGCATAAATGCAGTAAAGTTGTATTATTCTGTTCCGAAACGACATCCTCTATTAAATTTGAGAAAAAAATATCGTCCGTAACATATATGTAGACATATAATAATGGTATAGATAAATTTACCCCCAAAAAGTAGTTTTATGATTCCATAGCGTAATATTTTCTGAATATATGATAATGAAATGTTGTGATCGAAGTTGCCCCTCATCGACTTTGAAAATCATACGATGGTACTTTTCTTGGCCGTCTAGGTATATAGCAGCTGAAATTATCATTTGAAGTCGCGTTTTTAGGGTGTGTTTGGTAGGGCTTCAGCTCCATCAGATTCGTGGATCTGATGGAGCTGGATATTCCTAATTTCAACAGATCTGTGGAGCTGAAACTGTGAATACATTAAGAGTGTTTAGATGGATCATCTTGTTTATATTTTATACCAAAAATATAAACTTAATTTACTTTATTTTAGCCTACAAATTTTAGATCCCAGCTGAAGCTATAAGATCTGGAGCTATACCAAATATGCCCTTAAAAAATTTTCTTTCAAGATTAAAGGACAGATAATTTTCGTTTCTTCGTCTGCCCGTACTTAACCTGAACCCGCGACCACGTCCGGCTGCCAGTGAACACTACAGGCCTAGCTAAGCAAATCTAGCTAGTAAGGGTGGGCATTGAACAAGCGTACCAAACACGCGCGATGGATATGTATGAGTAAAAAAGCATTCACTTGAGGGATGCTTGAAACAAAAGGATTTTTTTGTCAAGAAATTTAATCAAAAGGAAAATTTCTTGTTGGTGGTGTTTGCTAGCTTTCAATGCATCAAATTATAGAAATTTTGCGGTGCGTTATACCGGTACGTACGTAATATATGGTATCAATAGAAATCAGATCTAGCTATTAATTTATTAAGAGTGTTCCTACTAATCTACTACTAAAGGAAGTATAAATAAATAATAGATAATATGCTCTATTGAATAAAAAGGAATAAGCGGTCTATATTGAACTTAGTATAACGTGAAAGTGCTCTCAATGTATTCCCTGTCTACATAGTTTACCTTTATTAGCTCCTCCCTCCATCCAAATTTATAAGACGTGTTTCTTTTTTGGACATGGACTAAGAATATATTCAAAATGACTAGATTACCCCTGATTAGTATCACTAACAATATACTCGATGCACGCATGTAAAGAATATAAAACTCGATGCAAGCATGTAAAAAATATAAAGTCAAGATGGATATTTATTAGGGTATAGAGGGAACATCACATTAATTTTACATTAAATATGAAATACATTCTATATTTATGGACAAGACCATTTTAAAAAAAGTCTTATAAAATTAGCGAAGGGAGTACTAAGTTTTGCTACTCATCACAATCACCATCACCGCACAACATGCACACATGTGTGCACCCCACTTTCACACACACACACCTGAAATTAGAGAAGGCAACAATTAAATCCTCATGATTTTGTGGAGCAAGTGTGAAGCCACAATTACAGAAGAGATTATATTAGACTCCTCATTATAAATGGTTTTCAAAAACCGTCTATGTTAAATATAATCACAGACAGTTTTCAAAAGCAGTCTGTGTTAAATATAACCACAGATAGTTTTATAAGAACCGTCTATGATGATGGTAATAATGCATATCACAGTCGGTTTTTGACTAAAATTGTTTGTGATATCAGTGAACATTATAGATGGTTTTAGCCAAAGACAGTCTATAATATGTACTGAGAACATTATAGACAGTTTTTGACTAAAATCGTATGTGATGTTCATTGATATCATAGACAGTTTTAAAATAGAATCTTCTGCGATAACAACCGTATAAGGATGACCTCGATCGGGTAGAGAGGTCAACCATAGTCTCCTAAACCGTAGCCTTACACGGCCATGGCCAGTGCCATTGACTCTGGTTTCACTGGTGTCAAGGCCCCAAGTTCGAAATCGGCTCATGCGGCTAACATTAGCGCCAACCAAAATTTTTGCCGCATTTGAGATCAACTTCAGACTTCAGTCAATGTTCTAAACTGCCACTTAGAAAAATTTCCAAACTTAACGAAAATTAAGAGCTAAGCATTGTGGGGTTTGAACCAAAATCTAGCGCCAAATACTAATTAAAATCTTAGCGTCAAAATTGAATCCTATGCTGAAAATTCTGGAGACAGCCAATTTAACTCTTGATTTTAGTGGGGTCAAGTGAACAAAATACAAAGGATGGTAGTGCAGCCAACCAAAGCAGCAATTTCTTTCTCCTGGTTTCTCCTCCCAGCCAATTCATTTCTTTTCTCCCCAAGCTAGCCTCCCAGCAGCCTCACCTCATTTGTTTCTCAAGCAAAACCGATTCAGCACTTCTTTTCTTCCCAAAGCAGCCCCAAACCAGCCAACACTTCCTCTTCTTGAGTTTTCCTCCACAAGCAGCAGCACCTCCCCAAGCAGCCCTCCTCCTGCAGCTCTCCTGGTGGCGCCTCCCTCCAAGCAGCTCTCCTGGTGGTGCCTCTCCTTCCTCCCTTCAAGCAGCAGCCCTCCTCCTCTCCTCTCTTGATCCCCATGTGAGCTCTTAAGGTGAGACCTCTCCCCTAGGGTTTGATTGGTGTTTTCTGGTTTTGGGGACAGCAATGGTGGAGTTGGAGGCTATGGTGAGTAGATATTTGGGATTTGGATGGGGAATAACCAATCTAGGGTTTGGAGCAAAGTCTGAATTTTCGAGCAGATTTTGTAGCTACTGTTTCGGGTGGATTTGAGCAAGTTTCGAGCATTTTCTGCTAGGTTGGTTGTAGAGAAAGTTGTGGGTAATGAAATTATATTTCATCTCCAACTGGAATCACTCAATTTCATTAACCCAGCTGAAAGTTATGGCAATTTTAGTGCTTGCTGCTCTGAAAATATTGAAGATTTCGGGTAGAAACTTGAGCTGTGAATAAAAATTAGTTAGAGGCCGAATTAGAAATTAATTTTGCCTGTGAAGTTTTATGAAATTTCATGTAGATTATAAAAATGTTATCCTTTACTCAATTCCATTAAGTATAGCAATTTATATGATGAAATTTGTGCATGCTGTTCTGAACTCTGAAATTTCTGAAACTCTGAAACTGTTCTCTGTTCCTGGCCGAACTGGGAATTCTCTGGGCAGAATCTGGGTGATTGGCTAAAGCTAATTTGTAGGTTTATGTCTTGTGGTCGTTTAGGCTCTGAGTTTGCTCAATTTGGCTAAGTGATCAAAAAGTTATGGTCAATTGTATACATGCTGTTCTGAAACCAGTTTTTCTGAAAATTCAGATTGTGGGGCTGAAGTTCAGAGATTAATTGCAAACTTTAAATGTGTATTCTGAATGCTATGATGCATGGTAAAGTTAGATCACCCTCTTGTGGTCTTTTCGAGTCCAAGAAGTCATTTTTTGGGTTAGCCAAATAAAAGTTATACTTGTTTAGAGGAATGTGCTTGTTATTTTCAGATTTGTGCTATAGAATAGAAATAGAGAGTAGCATTGTAGTTTTGTTCTTAAATTGAAATGAATGCTTGCACTTTTGGATTGGTCATGAGGATGCATTTAGTATCTCATCTCATATGCATTGCATGCATCTCATTTTCTTTTCCATACATTGTGATCGTGTAGAGAACGAACCCGCAGTGGTTAACGCGGCGGTGACCGAGGGGTTACTGAGAGCCGACCATTGTTGAAAATCCAAAGAAGCTCAAGGCAAGCACCTAAGCATGTTTAACCTTATATGATTGTATTTTAGCGAATAATTTGCTTATTGGATGATTATGTCTTGCATTAGAAATTGAAATGTGGGATAGGATTAGAACCTACTTGTTGCACATACACTCATTGATAATTGTTGAATGCCTTCCGTGGAGCTAGTATATGGGTAATTACATTGTGTCTATGCTTAGTTTTGCTTAGATGTCGGGTATGGGCCAAGTGGGGATGGTTCCTCATTTGAGAATAATTATTTCACACTATTGGGTTGTAAATGGAAATGGTTATGTTTGAAATGAAAAATTGAGACCAAGCGAGAGGTTGGATCATTTGAGTGTGGAGACTCAAATGTTGTAGTCTCGCTTTGTGTTGGTTAAGGTCCGATCCGTTGTTTGCCATGTTGATCGAGCACCCTTGTTGATCGTGATGCCCGATATAATGGTACGGTAAGCCACCCTTTCATGGCATACTACTCGATGGATCATACCCTCATGCGATTGGACGTGGTTGAGGGCGAGGCCTAGGTCTCTCGAGGGCTAAGCGAGGCTTGAGCCGCCGAGGAGGTTGCTAGGTGCTCGGCCGCATGAGGATGGTTCAACGAGTAGATATGGATGGGAGGAGGGTTGACATGAGGTTCCTTGTGGCACATGTCGTGCGATTGATGATCCTGCAGGTGAATAAGCGATTAATTGCCGCGCTCTTGGATATGAGCACGCTTGTATCATCCGACATTTCAACGTAGTAATAACTTAAATTGAAAATAGTTGGATTATTTGATATTGATACTTGTTCATGATTTTAATTGCTCTCTTTAATGTTTAAATTCAGCTCTCACTCTAGTAATTGGTGCTGTCCATAACTGCTATGAATTTGAAATTTGTGTAGTTGAATCTGATTATGCAACAAAGTAAGCTTTTCTGCACTTTTACCTTAAGCTTATACTTTGCTACATCCAAATGCATATTCCTTCGAGTCGGTCATATATGGACCACGGGTAAGTCTTGCGAGTACCTTCTGTACTCATGCTTCTGCTTTGTGGTTTTTCAGGTGAGGACTCCGATGGGTGTGATTTCTGTCCCTACTGCTTCTCGGTGGTCGGACGGGGCACCGAGTAAGAGTAGGCTCGGCGTTGCAAACGCCCGGAAGTGTTCAAGGGCAGGACACTTCCGGAGATGTCTTATTTTTGGTTTAACTTGGTGATTGTATGTCATTTTGTTGTATAGTTAGGTTCCAAAACTATGTTTTGGCTTGTTTAAATACTTGTCTATTTCCATTGTTGAACCTTGTTGTATTATTATGCTTAACTCATGTCTAGTTGTTACTTCTATCCATGCTACTCCTTATGCCATGTTTGTGGTTGTTGTGCTATACTTGGTTAATTATTTGTTTCTTATGCCTGCTGAGTGGATGTCCGTATTTCTAGGGGCGTCATGCCGAAATTTCGAACTTTTACCTTGCTGTCTAGTCATGTTTTATATGCTTCTAGTATGCTAGATGTGTTGTTTTAGTTGTGTGGTTGTCTAGTTTGTCTTTGTGCTTGAGTTGGTGTCGTTGTTGTGCTTCCGCGTTGCGTGTCTAGTTGTGAAGTTTTGGGTTTCGTTGCCCCCTTTATGCGAATTGACTTGATATGGCAATGGAAACCGGTATGCGGGGCGATCCTGGGCGAGCTTCGGGTCGCATACCGGGGGAATACCGGGATTGTTGTCGAGTTATTCGAATAGAATCGTTGTTGTCCTAATTGGGCTTGGGTGTTAGCAATGTGAGCACCATCGGTGATCCGTTGCTAGCCTTCAAATCCGATGAGGGCGACCGGGCATTCGAATAACCCGAGGACGGTCTGGGCGGCTCCTCTCAACTGGCCATTTTCGCTGCTGCCACTAGCGGTAAACCTGCTTCATCACTCGGCTCTCCTTTTCAACTTTCTCCCCATCTATGCCACACTGTCTCAGCTTTTTCCCCCATTAACTAGGAGGAAGAGTGCTCGGTGGCTCAAATCCGAACCCTAGCGCTAATGGCCCCAAGCTCTGGCTGTCGTCGGGTAAGCTCGTCCCGCTTGCCTATTGGGAAGGCAGCTAATACAAGAAGCAATGGACTAAGAGCTTGTTTGGGAGAGCTTCAGCTCCCAGTTTCAGCTCAAATCTAAAACTTATAGGTTAAAAAAAATTAAGTTTATATTTTTAGTCTAAAATGTAAACAAGATGATCTACCTAAACACTCTTAATGTACTCACAGCTCCAGCTCTATAAATTTCTGGAGCTAGAAATACCCTGCTCCACCAACTCCACAGATTTTAGTGGAGCTGAAGCTGTCCCAAACAACCCCTAAAGGAAGGTATAGAAGAAAACAGAGCACTAACTTTTAATACTACTGTTTCTCATTTATCTCATCGAGGTTATATCAACACAGGCATTACATCTGAATTTATACACTAACTGACTCAAACAAGATAAGTATTACAACGTGACAAAGAGACTTCTAGTAGAAACATAGCTTGGCAGTAGCTAAACATGTAGGAAAAATATCCTGTGCAATCAAACAGGCTGGTGAAACCACGGTACAACCCAACTAGAAAAAGTTTCAAAAAATTCTGAAAAAAAAAATGGATGTAAGGATCATGACCCCATCTACAGCCATCGCTTCATGATCAACTTTGTCTTTTTTGTAACTTCTAGCACAGGACGAATTTGATCATGAAATTGTATATGTAGATGGGGTAAGCTGAGATGTACATCCATGATTTTTTTCAGAATTTTTTGAAACTTTTTCTAGTTGGGTTGCACTGTGGTTTCACCAACTCTCTGGTTGCACAGGATATGTTCCCAAACATGTATGATGACTTAATACTTGTCAGTACATCCATCTACACATCCAATTCAATGTCGGTTATCTTTTGGCATAATTATCTAGAGGAAAATAAATTAATTCCAACATTGCCGACATCACCAACGCTAAGAGACCCAATCTGTCCAGATCCATCCATGTTGCTGATGTCCTCAAGGTCTATTCGGTTCTACCTCGAACAAACTAGCAGTAACCCTAGCATGCTCAATATTGTTACCATATGAATTCCTATTTTATTTTTGCCATAAAACCTAACATGGAGTCCAATGCAACTGGTTTGTTTGCATGAGAACGCTAACACTACTACAGAAATAATCATCTAGGTCGGTTCTTTTTTGTCATCTGATCCAGTTTTGGTAGCGATACAAAGTCTTTAGACAATGATAACAAACGGTTATCATGGCGTTTTCGCCCAATAAAGATATAGCTTTATCTGTGTTGGTTCCCAGGTCAGAACTGACCTAGAAAATCTTATCTCTATCGGTTTCGAACTAGAAACCAATAGAGATAATTAGAAATCTATATCAGTTTCATGATAAGAACCGATAGAGAAGTGCTTAAAAGCTCTATCGATTCTTAGCGTGGAACTAATAAAGATTAGTGAATTATCTCTATTGGTTCCCTGCTTGTAACCGATAGAGATTAAACGTCTCTATCGGTTCTAATCATAGAACCGATAGAGATAAATCCCAAGTATTACCTTCACACTATATTCACATTCACATTATATTCATGCTCACATATTGATAAATTAATGGTATATTCACAGAATAACAATATATGCACAATTTATAAGTTCACAGTATACTCTCATATCAATAAATTTATAGTATATTCACATTCACAGTAGTGTTGACAGTATACATACTCAATGCAAAAATTAGTAGCATGATCTTTTAACATAACTCTCAGGCAGCCCCGACGCCCCAGTAGAAGGCTCTTTGTCCCAAGCAATTGCATCTAGAGTACCACATAGATTGTCCACTGAATATACTCAATGCAAAAATCAGTAGCACAATCTTCTGGCAGCCTTTTCCTTGCAGAACTTTTTGGCACAAGAGCAGTCTTTTGTATCATTTTTATAGCCAAATTTTGTCTGAAGTATTTTCTTGTTGCAAGGATGCAATGAACTAGTTAAAATATTAACAAGCATACATTGAGAAACAATATTATTTGATAGATCAAGACAAGAAGATCTTAGTGCTTTTTCATGCCTGCCATTATATGTGACATAAGTTTCACAACAAAGGCTTTTTGGTTCTTGTAGTTCCACAGCTCTGGTATGACGCCTATTTATTTAACACCAATAATTGATTGATTTTCTATCATATCTCTTAATCCCCACAAAAGTGATCATTTTATTGTGAAAATAGGCTATCTTGGCATATTATCAGTTACCACATCAAATTAAATACTAGAAATATCTTTAAGCTTAGCTTTGGCTTCTTCTAACTCTGTATTTTTTTTGCGCTCTTTAATAATGAGTACATGGTTAAGATATTCAATATCTTACGATTTGTCATATATATCTTTTAGTTTTTATTTCATCTCATAAATTTTTTCTGTTAACTCAGACTTTCCCTTCAATTGTTCTATCTTCACCTTAAATTTTCGTTTAGCATCCAACAGCTTTTCCATATCATCTATTTTGTTTATAGGCTTTATTTTATATATGATACTTGACAATATCAAAATAAATATACTGATAATCAGATAATCAAATATATGCATGATAATTAATATTAATAGAGACATACAGCTAGCAATCAAGCTCAAGTTGATTTTAAGGTGTTCTTAGATGTCGGGATACCTTAGAAAGGCCTCCTTGCCACTAGGGACAAGATATTAGACTGATTTGTGACAACCTTATCTTTAAAAATAGATTTAATAGTTGGCAGTTTATAAAACATAATCAATTAGACCCAGATATATTTAAGATAATCAATACTCAAAAATGCTTACTAAAACTACAATAGTATATGCTACAAAAGTATGTAAACAGAGGTTGCCAGCAACAGTTCAGATGCTAAAAACAGCAAACAATAGCATGAACAAAATAATAACAACCAAGCACAAGTAGAATACAGTAATCACAATGAGTATGAACATATATCTAGTAGCACTTAACATTTGATACAAATTGAACTAATCAAGTATTGCAAGATATAAAGAATTAATTAATGTTGTCATAAACAGTCTAACCAGTTCAACTCCTCATCGAACAATGCCTCCTCACATGCAAGGTCTCTAAGACTAGTAAATTAGCTAGCCTCTTTGCAATAACAACAAAAAAATTAATCACATGAAGATGATTATACTCACAAATCACCAACTAAAAAGTCAGTGCAGCTAACACTACTTAGGGAGGAGGAAGCAACGACGTGCTTGGAGGAGGAGACGATGATGACGTGCTCATGGAGGAGGCGACGACATGCTCGGGGAGGAGACGATGATGATGTGCTCAGGAAGGAGTTGACATGCTTGGGGGGAGGAGGCGACAACGAACTTAGGGGAGGAGATGACAGCGATGTGGTTGGGGAGGCGGCAACGACTTGGTTAGGGGTGGAGACGATGGTAACGTGCTCGGGGAAGCAGATGGGCGACGCAAGAGAGGGGAGGCAGATGGGCGATGTGCTTGAATAAGTAGATGGGCGATGTGGGCGAGGAGAGGCAAATGGGCAATGCGGGTGGAGAGGAGTAAACTTCTTTTTTATAGAACGAAGGGGAAGCCGAGAGGTCAAGCATGAGGTGGACGCTTCGGCCTTTGGTATTTGAATGGATTGGGAAGAGAAGCTGAGAGGTCAAGCATGAGAACATTTAGTACGTATACTATCACGATCGGTTCTAATCTCAAAAACCAATTGTGATGACCAAATCATCACTATCAATTCTAATATCAGAACTGACTGTAAAATATCACTATTGATTCAGATCTAAGAACCGATAATGATACCTATAATATCAGTATCGGTTTTGACCTCGGAACCGATCACTATCGGCTTAGATGTTTTGCGTCGTATTTCTCACCTACGCCGAATCATATATTACTATCGGTTTTTTTCTGAAAAGTTAGAATCCGACTTAGATTTTTTATTAGAAAAAGGAGTTGACTCCGGCCTCTGCCAAAGCACACAGCCCGGTTTTATTACAGAGTTTTCAGCTGCTTAGCTGAACTAATGCGACAGAATCATTACATAAATGAAGCAAAACTTAGAGATAGCAAAGTCTATAATTATGCTTCCATCCATTATTAGCAAGAAACTCCATTGCAACAACTTCCAGACGAAAGCACACAGAACGAATAGTCTCCCGTGCTTCCTCACGTTGTAAAAGCGCCCAAAATCTCAACCAATATGTTCCCCTAAAGATGGCCTGCAAAAATGAAGCATATTGTTTCTTCTTAAACACAATATCATTGCACAACACCAAATTGCCCAACAAATAGCCGCCACACCAATAAAGATTTGTTGTTTATTATGATTCCCTATATCATTAAGCTAGTCCTCATCATATGAGACATTGAAATAGGAGGTCTTAACCCAGTAGCTATTTGAATTATTCGCCAAATAAACCTAGCATGATGACAATCAAAGAAAAGATGTTTAATTGTTTCATTGCAATCACAAAAATAACACTTTTGATTGCCCACCCAGTTTCGCTTAGCCAAATTATCCTTTGTCAAAATAACACCACGCTGAAGATACCAAAGGAAAATCTTAATTTTTAAAGGAATCTTCAGTTTCCAAATGAAATTATGGAAAAAAGGGGTACCCTGATTCATCTTAAAATGATACATGGATTGAACCAAGAATTGACCATTTTTACATAAATGCCAAATAAAAATATCCTTCTCACTTGATAACTGAATATGAGCAATTCTAGCAACTAGGCTGAGCCAATTGTTTAATCTGTCACCCACTAACGCTCTATGGAAAGAAATATGAAGTGGCACAGTATCAAAAACCTTTGCCACTGTTATGTGAGGATTAATAGCAATATTATATAAATTAGGAAATTGCTCCTTTAGGGGACAAATACCTACCCAAATATCTTCTTAGAATCTAGTTTGGGAACTATCGTTGATTTGAAAGGACCCACAACTTAGAAAATAGTCTTTGACTTTTAAGAGACCTTTCCAAAAGTGAGAATCATTAGGTTTAATCTGAACTTGTGACAAGATATGAGAATACAAATACTTATTCGTAATCAAAGACTGCCAAGTCCCTTCTTCATTTAACAATTTGAAAAGCCATTTGCTCAAAAGACATCGATTCTTAATCAATAGATTAGTTATACCTAGCCCACCTTGATCTTTGGGACGACAAAGAATGTCTCATTTAGCGAGATGGTATTTGTGCTTTGTACTATTACCTTGCCAAAAAAACCTTGATCGATAAAAATCCAGCTTCTTTAATATTTCCTTTGGAATCTCAAAAAAGGACAACATAAACATTGGGAGACTACTAAGTATTGAGTTTAGTAATACTAAGCGACCCCCATAGGACAAATGCTTAGCCTTCTAAGTACTTAATTTCTTCTTAAAGCGATCTTCAACTGTACTCCAATCATTATTATGAAGCTTACGATGATGCATTGGTATTCCTAAATATCGAAATGGAAATGCACCAATTGCGCAACCGAATAACTTAGTATAGTCATCCTCACATTGTTTTGTATCTCCAAAACAAAATATTTCACTTTTATGGAAGTTTGTCCTTAGACCAGATAATTGTTCGAATACACAAAGTAATAACTTCATATTCTTTGCTTGTTCCAAATCATGGTCCATAAACAAAATGGTATCATCTACATATTGTAAAATAGACAAACCATTATCCACAAGGTGAGGTATGACACCTTTTATTTGGCCATCTTCCTTTGCTCTCTTTATCAAAATAGCTAGCATATCTGCAACTATATTGAAGAGAATAGGAGATATGGGATCTCCTTGTCGAAGACCTTTCTTCATCTGAAAGTAGTGCCCAATGTCATCATTGATTTTGATGCCTACAATACCACCAGAAACAAAATTTTCAATCCATTTGCACCACTTCGGACAGAAACCTTTAATACGTAAAGTTTGTTGAAGAAAAGACCATTTAACTTTATCATAGGCCTTTTCAAAATCAATTTTTAGAATTATATTATTCAGTAGTATTATATTATTCGGTAGTAGTGTAAGTTGCTTCATCTGCTCGGTGAGAAAACGTATGTTTCTCTGCCTCTCCGCTCCTAGTTCTTGTGAAAGGGGAAACAAAGATTGTTGTTTCTTTCTTAGTACTATAGCTTTGCTTCACCTTCTTGTTTGCAGAAAGATCATCGAGGTCAACAGGGTGGAGATGCACAAGCTCCTACCACTTTGCAAGCCTCGCGCCAAAGAGAACTCGCATCTTGCGCAGATCAACCAATTCTCATATACTGCCTCGTCTAATCGGTTTTGACCTCTAACCGATCACTATCGGCTTAGATGTTTTATGCCGATTTCTCACCCCACGCTAATCATATATTACTATCGGTTTTTTTCTCAAAAGTTAGAATCGACTTAGATTTTTATTAGAAAAGGAGTTGACTCGCCACCGCCAAAACAAAATTTCGCTTTTATTACGTAGTTTTCAATTGCTTAGCTAAACTAATGCGATGTAATCATTACATAAATGAAGCAAAACTTAGAGATAGCAAAGTCTATAATTATGCTTCCATCCATTATTAGCAAGAAACTCCATTGCAACAACTTCCATTTAAAGCACACGTAATCTAATAGTCTCCCGTGCTTCCTCACGTTGTAAAAGCGCCCAAAATCTCAACCAATATGTTCCCCTAAAGATGGCCTGCAAAAATGAAGCATATTGTTTCTTCTTAAACACAATATCATTGCGACAACACCAAATTGCCCAACAAATAGCCGCCACACCAATAAAGATTTGTTGTTTATTATGATTCCCTATATCATTAAGCTAGTCTCTCATCATATGAGACATTGAAATAGGAGGTCTTAACCCAGTAGCTATTTGAATTATTCGCCAAATAAACCTAGCATGATGACAATCAAAGAAAAGATGTTTAATTGTTTCATTGCAATCACAAAAATAACACTTTTGATTGCCCACCCGGGCCATTTTAGCCAAATTATCCTTTGTCAAAATAACACCACGTGAAGATACCAAAGGAAAATCTTAATTTTTAAAGGAATCTTCGTTTCTAAATGAAATTATGGAAAAAATCGATTCATCTTAAAATGATACATGGATTGAACCAAGAATTGACCATTTTTACATAAATGCCAAATAAAAATATCCTTCTCACTTGATAAACCTAATATGAGCAATTCTAGCAACTAGGCCGAGCCAACTGTTAACTCTGCCCCACTAACGCTCTATGGAAAGAAATATGAAGTGGCACAGTATCAAAAACCTTTGCCACTGTTATGTGAGGATTAATAGCAATATTATATAAATTAGGAAATTGCTCCTTTAGGGGACAAATACCTACCCAAATATCTTCTTAGAATCTAGTTTGGGAACCATCGTTGATTTGAAAGGACCCACAACTTAGAAAATAGTCTTTGACTTTTAAGAGACCTTTCCAAAAGTGAGAATCATTAGGTTTAATCTGAACTTGTGACAAGATATGAGAATACAAATACTTATTCAGTAATCAAAGACTGCCAAGTCCCTTCTTCATTTAACAATTTGAAAAGCCATTTGCTCAAAAGACATCGATTCTTAATCAATAGATTAGTTATACCTAGCCCACCTTGATCTTTGGGACGACAAAGAATGTCTCATTTAGCGAGATTGTATTTGTGCTTTGTACTATTACCTTGCCAAAAAACCTTGATCGATAAAAATCCAAATTTTTTTAATATTTCCTTTGGAATCTCAAAAAGGACAACATAAACATTGGGAGACTACTAAGTATTGAGTTTAGTAATACTAAGCTTAATTCTATAGGACAAATGCTTAGCCTTCTAAGTACTTAATTTCTTCTTAAAGCGTTTCTTCAACTGTACTCCAATCATTATTATGAAGCTTACGATGATGCATTGGTATTCCTAAATATCGAAATGGAAATGCACCAATTATGCAAACCTAATAACTTAGTATAGTCATCCTCACATTGTTTTTTATCTCCAAAACAAAATATTTCACTTTTTATGGAAGTTTGTCCTTAGACCAGATAATTGTTCTAATACACAAAGTAATAACTTCATATTCTTTGCTTGTTCCAAATCATGGTCCATAAACAAAATGGTATCATCTCGATATTGTAAAATAGACAAACCATTATCCACAAGGTGAGGTATGACACCTTTTATTTGGCCATCTTCCTTTGTTTCTTTATCAAAATAGCTAGCATATCTGCAACTATATTGAAGAGAATAGGAGATATGGGATCTCCTTGTCAAGACCTTTCTTCATCTCGAAAGTAGTGCCCAATGTCATCATTGATTTTGATGCCTACAATACCACCGTAAACAAAATTTTCAATCCATTTGCACCACTCGACGTAAACCTTTAATACGTAAAGTTTGTTGAAGAAAAGACCATTTAACTTTATCATAGGCCTTTTCAAAATCAATTTTTAGAATTATATTATTCAAGAGTATTATATTATCTTGTAGTAGTGTAAGTTGCTTCATCCGCCAAGGAGAAAACGATGTTTCTCGCTTCCGCCTCCTAGTTCTTGTGAAAGGAAACAAAGATTGTTGTTTCTTTCTTAGTACTATAGCTTTGCTTCACCTTCTTGTTTGCGAAAGATCATCGAGGTCACACAGGTGGAGATGCATAAGCCCGCCCCTGACACTCAAGCCTCTCGCAACAGCCAGAACCTCGTGATCTTTGCGCACCAATTCTCATATACTCGCCGTTCGTTTACTTCTTCATCCGCTCCCTATGTCCTCTTACAACGATGCTTCTTCCCTCGGTTGCTAACCTAATCGGGTGACATGCTTGTTGTTTGAGTTATACATGTGCACTGTAACAAATGAAAAGTGTTTCCCAAAATCTGGATGGTCTTCAACTTAGTTGGGTTGGATGTGCAAAAATGAGTAAATGTTTTATAAATATTTTTATCTTGCAATTAATAAAGCATTGCATGCATTTGATTTATTTTATGGTGCAGCGTAGCGCACTATCTGATCCGTCTGTGTTTTGTGCTTGCAGGATCTAAATCTGGGGAAGATAGAGTAAATTGTCCCTATTTCTTTTCTATTTCAGTTTTTCAACCGTCAATACTCAACACGGGGGTTGTTGATTTGGGAATTACTTGCGTATATAATGTGCAGTTGAAGGCATTGCAACATGAGCTTTCATGTACAATGGCAGTGCTTAAAGTAAAGGCATCAGAACTCAAGGTAAGTAATAAGTGGCTAAGCACATGGCTTAATTGAGCTTCTGGTTGTTACAGATGCCATGATTTTTTTTCCTCGTGCATTGATTGCAACGAAAGAATAAGACTGCTAACCAACTGCATAAGGAAGTAAATTCACATATAGGCAACAAAATTCTTATGTAAAATGATTCACCATGTTTATCTACAAAGGTTCCAATTCTAAGATTGTTTGATTCATGTAACGAAATTAGGAGGTGACAAAAACCATACCTTCCAAACTTGCAAGAGTTGAGGCTTATCAAATTGATAATAAAGCCACCAGTGCTTATGCACACCATTTGGCTGAAAGTCAATATAAAGGTCTTACTATAAATTTCTTCCTTTGCTTGATTTATGACAGAGAGAGCCTCTCAGGATATTCTATGAATCATTGTCCAAATAGATACCTTCAGCGAGATGGCTGAATTATGGTACACCTCTTCTTTCCAACTTTCCTAATTAAGATGGCATAATTATTTTCTCTGTACCTAGATTGTATCCTAAACTCAATGAGCACTGTAAACATATTAATGGCCTTCTGTTCTGCTGCTATAGAGTAAGATAGGTGGTTAAGCTAATGTAGAGTTTTCTTGTTACAGCATCTCCAATGGTGCCACTTCAGGTAGCTATAAGGGTGCCATCTTAGCATTTTACTTAGGTGAAAGAGGGAAAATGAGGAGAGAGATATAGACCGGCTACTAATTTATAGTCAGGCTTCTTATAGCTAGTACCATTAGAGATGCTCTTATGCGGGATGGCGTCGACCAAGTGCTAGCTAGCTAGTCTTATGCACATCTACATGTCTTCAAGGCGCTGGCTATCTCCTTTTTAATGTGTCATCTTTTGATACCTTTACAGAATAAACTTGGACAGTTGAATCAAGTAATTAATGATGTGAGCTTGTGTTCATTAGATGCTGTGGCCTGATTTTCTTTCCATCTTTATCTCCACTATGTTTTGCTAGGTGCTGTTCCTTTCTCTAGTGATGTGCTATGACGCTTGAAGCAACTTGGAATAATGGGGGTCGTCCACACTGAAATTTTCCTTTAGCTTATTTTGTAGCTGCAGGCTTTTTTTTCTATGCATCAAAATCTCTGAACTTAATGCCGCTTCTTGAGTTGGAAATCTATAATCCAGACTTCTGGGTCTAATGGATTTCAGAACTCATATTCTCAACTAGAAACATGCATCTAGTGTCAGAATATGTTGTAATCATTTTGGAGATCATTTCTCTCCATTGTGCATCATGCAATCAGCAAAACACTTGGGCACAGGCAGACTGGTATCCACTCTCGTGCTGAATAATAAAGGGTTTTCTTTACTCCACTCTCGTTAGAACAAATTAAGGTGGCTAGCTAGCTAGCTTCTTAATTAGTTCGGTTGCAAGTTGTGAACAGATCCCGTCACTTCCAAGCATCGGAGGTATCTCAAAGAAAACGCACTACACAAATATAATTTCAGTAACATTCAGCCGTGTGGAACAGTGAGAGAGAACGATCGAGATACCAAAAGGAGCTGTATACATATGATTCGTAAACAACAGGGACAGTGCACACGGTACAAGCTCTCTCAGGTAAAGGAACAAGCTGGAGATACCGACACAAACAACATATATATATATCGAGGCACAAAAAGTAGTACTCGAGGTACGTACGGGGCTCAACGTACTCTTCGATCTCTCACATGCACACTACCTACGTACGTACCAAGCATACCAAGCATGCATGTACGCAGTGTAGTGTACACATGGAGATGGAGATCGAGCTTTTATTCGGTACACGTATGTGTATGTAGATATATAGAGGCAGCTGCTTCAACTCATCAGCTGATTAATTAGCTCACCCTGCATCCACAGATAGATCACGCAAATATAGACATGAGTATCAGTTAAGTGTAAGTGTGTACATGCTATATATATGCATATATATGGCCAGGCCGGATCGACTATGCAGCTACGTACTTGGGAGCAGTCGGTGGAGGTGCTGATGGTGTACGGGGATGCCGACGCCGCACTTCTGGACGGGATGCTGGCGGCGTTGAGGTTCCCTTGATGCCGGCGGCGGCGCTCTTGAGGCAGTTGACGCGGTGCGCCTGTCGGCGGTGGTCTTTGCGGCGGCGTTGAGGCTCTTGACGCCGCTGCAGCAGGCGGCGGAGGGCCGGTGCCACCTTTGGCGTAGGCGATGCAGGGGCCGATGGCGGAGCTGACCTGGCCGCAGGTGATGGCCACGGTGGCGTGCGGCGCCGCAAGAAGCAGCGCCGCGACGAGGGCAGCGACGAGCACCTGAGCGCGGGCCATCTCTGACAGACGGGCACAGCTAGGTGTGTTTGCGTGCTCCCGATCGATGCTAGCTAGTGGACTGGACGCAAATAGCTAGCTAGGGTAGGCCGGTTGCGAGGATCTGGGGGATGTTTGTAGCCGGCCGGCTTAAATAGGTCTCGATCTTCGACTGCGAAGATGGAACGATAGATCGATGGACGGAGCGACTAGCGAGGCAGCCAGCGAGGCAGTTGCAGCTTAATTGCACGTACTATACGCACGGTGCGTGCATGTCTAGATAGCTCGCCGGTGCATGTTTGAGGCTGATTGGTTGTCTGATTTCATACGGTTAAATTCGTAGAAGTTAGAAATTAACATTTGTTGTTTCGTTATATTTGCGGAGCTCCGCACCACGTACGCAAGACATTGTTTGGTCATTGCAGCGAGTGAAACTAGATCGACGACGACGACAAAGCACTCAGAATGCAGGCTTAAAACGTGCGCTTAGGATGGACTGTCGTTTTTCTGTTTAGGCGGCGATGAAAGACAAGCGCCTTCGCCGACTAGACTCAGTATTTGAAATGGCAACCAAATAAATTTTTATTGCGCGCATTATAGTCTACGGGACAGACGAGGTTGGATGTTGGGCCTCCGGCCCGCGCGCTTAAATTAAATCGATCGATCCATCGAGATGGAGTAGTAACTACTAGCCAGCAGCCTTCCTGCTCATTTTGCTGCGCCATCGCATCGGTTGATCGATCGATGCTGCTGCATGCCTCGCATTGATGACGGCGTTTGGAGTTAGAGCCAAGTGCCCATCAAACAGTTAGTACTAACATCCATCCATCCGTCTTAACTCTTCTTGCCATCACCATACAGACACGTACTTGCAGGAGGTTACACCATCATAAATCGGAGGAGCACCAGGGGTTGTTTAAAAGGACCGTGCTTTAATTTTGTTTCAGTTTTGAGTTAAAAACTCTCTCAAACAGTATAACGGTAAAGCATATGAAAAACTAAGTCACAATAAAAACACCTCCAAAAACTGTAGTTGATGTTGATGAACTTTAGTTGGCCATGGACCACCTCTGGCCATTGCCGCCTGTTTTCTCGACTCCACCACCCAACCTCGTCGCTTCCAAGTCACCTCCTCCCACTGGACGCCACAGATTTCACTATGTTGCTACCTCCCCGCTTTGCTGGCCCTCAAAAGTTATAGAGTAAAATGAAAAATGCAATAAAAAGAAAACAAAATAAATCATAAGCCTAACTAACCATACTACTACAACTCAACAAACCAAAAGTAGCTTTTTCACCAAACAGCCCCCAAACAGGCCCTTTAGTTAAATACCACGTGTTGTCATGCGTTGGTGTGAAGAGAGGAAATCTATTAAAAAAATAAAAATAGAATTTAAAAATTTTCAACCTCGTTAAATCTGAAGTTGCTTGAAATGCATTAGCAATATTGTCAAAATTTTAAAAATCGTAAAAGTTTGATCATAATATAAAATTTTATAGTAGCTTAGGCATGCTTTTAGGACCTCGCTCACAAATTTTCAAAAAATTAAAATTTAGTAGCTCGACTAAATTAGTGAAGTTGCTTAAAATGCATTAGAATCACCGCCATAATTTTTAAAAATCTCAAGACTTTTATCATGATCTGAATTTTTATTGATAGCTTAGGCATGCTCTCAAGATTCTTCTCACAAATTTTAAAGAATTTACAAATTTAGAAGCTTAATTTAATCAGTGAAGTTACTTTAAGTGCATTAGTAGCATTGTCATGATTTTAAAAATCATAAAAGTTTGATTATGATCTGATTTTTTATGACATTATAGGCATGCTCACAGGACCTTTCTAAAAAATTTTCAGAAATTTGCAAATTTATTAGCTAAATTAAATCAGTGAAGTCCTTTTAAATGCATTAGTACCATTGTTAGAATTTTTAAAAACCACACAAATTCAATCACGATCTGAATATTTTATAGTAGATTAGGCATGCTCTGAGCCGTAGAAACGCACTGTAGTTTCCACGGTGCATGTACGATATATGGTGGGTAACCATGCATGCTCCCCAAGAACCTATATATATAATTAGATAAATAGATAGATAGATAAATTGGACACAGTGTAATGGTTCAGCAAAATACAGTATCAACCTTAACGAAGTAGTACTATATATGCATGGAGTACACGCATGTTCGTCAACTTTGATCGGCCAGGTCTAGCCGTATGTGCCACATGGAGATCGATGTCCCTCACGGCCGTCTGATCGCGCATCGATATATGCATATATATGGCCAGGCCGGATCGACTATGCATGCAGCTACGTACTTGGAGCAGTCGGTGGAGGTGCTGATGGTGTACGGGATGCTGACGCCGCACTTGGACGGGATGCTGGCGGCGTTGGCGGTGTTGAGGCCCTTGATGCCGGCGGCGGCGCTCTTGAGGCAGTTGCACGCGGTGCGCCTGTCGGCGGTGGTCTTTGCGGCGGCGTTGAGGCTCTTGACGCCGCTGCAGCAGGCGGCGGAGGGGCCGGTGCCACCTTTGGCGTAGGCGATGCAGGGGCCGATGGCGGAGCTGACCTGGCCGCAGGTGATGGCCACGGTGGCGTGCGGCGCCGCAAGAAGCAGCGCCGCGACGAGGGCAGCGACGAGCACCTGAGCGCGGGCCATCTCTGACAGACGTAGCACAGCTAGGTGTGTTTGCGTGCTCCCGATCGAGCTAGCTAGTGGACTGGACGCAAATAGCTAGCTAGGGGTAGGCCGGTTTGCGAGGATCTGGGGGGATGTTTGTAGGGGCCGGCCGGCTTAAATAGGCTCGATCTGCGACTGCGAGGGATCGATCAAGAGATCGATGGACGGAGCGACTAGCGAGGCAGCCAGCGAGGCAGTTGCAGCTTAATTGCAAGCACGTACTATACGCACGGTGCGTGCATGTCTAGATAGCTCGCCGGTGCATGTTTGAGGCTGATTGGTTGTCTGATTTCATACGGTTAAATTCGTAGAAGTTAGGAAATTAACATTTGGTTGCTCGTTATATTGCGTGAGCCTGCACTCACGTATGCAAGATGGCTGTTTGGTTGCCTGCGCACGATGTGAAACTAGATCAGCACGATGCACAAAGCACTCGTAGTTAGGCTTGTAGAAAACGAGCTATATGACCGTTTTTCTGAAGCTAGGCTATGACAGTACAGGCTCTCACGATTAGACTCGTACGAAACATAACCAAATAGCCTTTTATTGCGCGCATTATAGTCTACGGGACAGACGAGGTGGTTGGATGTTGGGCCTCCGGCCGCGCGCTTAAATTAAATCGATCGATCCATCGAGATGGAGTAGTAACTACTAGCTAGCAGCCTTCCTGCTCATTTTGCTGCGCCATCGCATCGGTTGGATCGATCGATGCTGCTGCATGCCTCGCATTGATGACGGCGTTTGGAGTTAGAGCCAAGTGCCCATCAAACAGTTAGTACTAACATCCATCCATCCGTCTTAACTCCTCTTGCCATCACCATACAGACACGTACTTGCAGGAGGTTACACCATCATAAATCGGAGGAGCACCAGGGGTTGTTTAAAAGGACCGTGCTTTAATTTTGTTTCAGTTTTGAGTTAAAAACTCTCTCAAACAGTATAACGGTAAAGCATATGAAAAACTAAGTCACAATAAAAACACCTCCAAAAACTGTAGTTGATGAGGAAGAACTTTTTAGTTGTGGCTTCGCTTGACCACCTCCGCCTCGGTCGCTCTGTCTTCTCGACTCCACCACCCAACCTCGTCGCCTCCAAGTCACCTCCCCACTCGGATGCCGCTGTACTTCACTATGTTGCTACCTCCCTGCTCGGTTGGCCCCTAAAAGTTATAGCTGTATCAGCTAGTTTGCAAAACAGCACAACAAAATAAATCATAGCAGCCAACTACAGCTGCTTTACAGCTCAACAAACCAAAAGTAGCTTTTCAGTCCAGCCGCAGCTCCCCAAACAGGCCCCTAGTTAAATACCACGTGTTGCCGCGGTTGGTGTGAAGAGAGGAAATCTATTAAAAAAATAAAAATAGAATTTAAAAATTTTCAACCTCAGTTAAATCAGTGAAGTTGCTTGAAATGCATTAGCAATATTGTCAAAAATTTTAAAAATCGTAAAAGTTTGATCATAATATAAAATTTTTATAGTAGCTTAGGCATGCTTTTAGGACCCTGCTCACAAATTTTCAAAAAAATTAAAATTTAGTAGCTCGACTAAATTAGTGAAGTTGCTTAAAATGCATTAGAATCACCGTCATAATTTTTAAAAATCTCAAGACTTTTATCATGATCTGAATTTTTATTGATAGCTTAGGCATGCTCTCAAGATTCTTCTCACAAATTTTAAAGAATTTACAAATTTAGAAGCTTAATTTAATCAGTGAAGTTACTTTAAGTGCATTAGTAGCATTGTCATGATTTTAAAAATCATAAAAGTTTGATTATGATCTGATTTTTTATGACACTATAGGCATGCTCTCAGGATCTTTCTAAAAAATTTTCAGGAATTTGCAAATTTATTAGCTAAATTAAATCAGTGAAGTCCTTTTAAATGCATTAGTACCATTGTTAGAATTTTTAAAAACCACACAAATTCAATCACGATTTGAATTTTTTTATAGTAGATTAGGCATGCTCTGAGCCGTAGAAATGCACTGTAGTTTCCACGGTGCATGTACGATATATGGTGGGTAACCATGCATGCTCCCCAAGAACCTATATATATAATTAGATAAATAGATAGATAGATAAATTGGACACAGTGTAATGGTTCAGCAAAATACAGTATCAACCTTAACGAAGTAGTACTATATATGCATGGAGTACACGCATGTTCGTCAACTTTGATCGGCCAGGTCTAGCCGTATGTGCCACATGGAGATCGATGTCCCTCACGGCCGTCTGATCGCGCATCGATACCACGTGGGGGGCAATCACCGATAAACTGTGACTACACAGTAGCTAGACGGTTGCACCAAATTCAGGAAACACCGAGAAGCTACATAAAAAGAAGCCTGCGGAAGGAATCAAGCTAACACGGTTAAAAATGGTTTTCCATATATCCTAACATCTTTAAATCGTAGCAAGAATCAATCTAAAAGTCCTTTAAGATCAAAACTTCCGAAACCACCCTTTCGTAAGTTAAAACTGAGCAGTCATAAGAACTTACTATGAAAGATGCTTAGATGGATGAGACCTAGTCTCTAAAATATATCTCCGTCACTTACACGTCCTTGGCACACCTCAATATCACAAGAAGAGAGGAAATCAACCAAAAAAAAGTCAAATCAAGAAATCACCACATGAGCATAAAGGAGAAAGACTTAGACAAAATTGATAGATATACTGATGATTGTAAATGAATGATTACAGCCACTCTCTAGCCACTAACAAAGCTCAAGGATGGTTAAAAAAAACCTCAAACAAGAGTCGTTACTCATTTATAAAAAATTCTCTCTAATAACTCTAAGTCCAAAAGCTTAGCATTTAAGTCACATCTCTCTCTCTTCTTTCATAGTGGTGGCCAAGTCAACCACTTCTTCCTCAACCCTAGGTCTGGACACAAAATGGATTCCATTCACTAATACATTGAAAACCCGATAACCCAACATATAACGGGTTTATCACTCACACACACACGCTTCTCAAAGCGCTCTTCATCATAAAGCTCCAATAACCCAAGAGCATTCAATATTTGCTTAACCTAAACCACTTAGGATAGCACCATGGGTTTGCAAACCAACTACTTTAGCAGAGTTGAGAAATTACCAATTTTGCCCTCAACCAACCACTCTCCCATTTCTTTTGTCTCTAAGCACCACCATCCACGTGGCCCCAACGACACCTTGCTAAGCCTTTTACCTATCTGGATCCACCAAACCGTTCTTGTTTGCAAACGAGCCAATTCACTTGATGCATCATATGGCCATCACCACTTGTGTCTTCCATGGTTTTTGTCCATCTTGTACCTTGGTTGAGTCTAACTACCTCGCCTAGCTTTCTTAACTGTTCTAGAACTTAGTTCTCTAACCAAGTCCTGGCCCTCTATTTGTTGGCTATAGTTGACTCTAAACTATTTACACAATAATATACTATAAGCAACCATTTCAGACACAAGTTCTTCACAACTTAACTAACATTAGTCATAACCTTGTGTAACAAGCACTCTATACGCACCCAAGGCTCCTATGCCATGTACTCAACTCACCTTAGCTCACTACACCCTTGACGGTCTGACTGCTTGCACAATGCTATTAGACCGGCAGTACTTGGTTGGTTTAATTTACTCTCCCCACGACGGTCAGACTACTGACCATTGGTCATTCTGACTAGCTAGCTCAAACCAACTCTAACCTCTCCTGGTAATAGGGGAACGGTCTGACCGCTCGTCCACCACTGGTCAGATCAAACCTACAACATTCAACCCGAAAACCTTCTAGAAAACTCAAACTCTATCTCCTCTCAGCTTGAAGCACAATCTTAATTTCACAAGACCTATATCACAATACTCCAAATGCCCGGGGAACAATAACTAATTTCAATTTTCACCTACTAGCAAACTTCAATGGGCCGACCACCAGCGCGCCGGTCGACCACCACCTATAAGCTGATTAGACCGCTCACCCCTAACAGCAGCATTGACAACTGCAACCACTCGAAATCAAACTCAAACATCAACAATACGTACACAACAAAATCAAATACTCATCACACCGTAAGATGACGTCTATACGGTCTCATATATATATATACCATATATTAAAGCGCGAGAATTGGCGAGCTCTCCGCGTCCGTCTGCTGCTCGGGCTCGCTTTCTCGCGTTGATTCGAGGCCCACGAGCGAGCCCGCTGTTACGCGCCAATTATGAGACCAACGATTGATGATGCGTCATCGTTTCGCGCCCTGCTCGTTACGTGTGGTTCTGCATCTGCATTCATTTATTGCTGTTGCGCTCCGTGCCAGCCTTCTATCCACCGTTGATCGGCCTCGCGCCCTCCGCCCATGGTTCCTATCTCGAGGCTGCGCCTTGTTCTGGACTCATCCGAATTTTCCTTCTCCATACGTATCGCCCCATCGCTGCTAGAGGCGCGGTTCCTCTCGCTGTTCTCGCCTCCTTCGTTTGCTTTTCGTTGTTTCCCGTCGCCGATCGTGCCCTTCTTTGGTTTGGATGCGGTCGGTGCTCTGGTTGGATTGGATGATGGAAGCGGCCTTGGCGCATGGATTACGCCAATCTTTCTGCTAATTAGGGCTTAGCCCAAAATGTGCGATGGGAAATAGTCTATGCCAAGATGTTGTGTTGCTCCTGTTTTCCCATGCTAGGACTTAGATTGTAGATCGCATGGTCTTCGATCTTTAATGATTTTTAGTGCTTAAGCCAGGGTGAGACATGGGGAATAGCCTAGGCCACAGTGCTGGTTCGATTTTCCCACGTTGGGGATTGGGTTAATCGTCATCCTGGTGCAATTTGTTTCGTATTGTGGCTTAGATTATTCCCCATTCCAGCTTAGCCAATCAATTTCATCTGGTTCTTCTACTTCGATTCCTCTTGTTCGTCGATTTTCTCTATTCATGCTTGCCTTGTTACTCATTCGATTTAACGATTCTGCTTACCTTGTTACTCATTCCGATTTAGCATAGCGATTTTGTCAGCTCGGTAGTTCGCTTTCTTTTGTGGCGTCAATTTTGGACGTTTACTAGGCCAGAATGTTGCTTCTGTTTTCCCATCCTAGGACTTAAATTATAGATCCCATGGTCTTCAATCTTTAATGGTTGTTAGTGCTTAAGCCAGAATGGGAGATGGGGAATGGTCTAGGCGACAGAACTGGTTCGATTTTCCCGCGTTGGGGATTGGGTTAATCGTCATCCTGGCGCAATTTGTTTCGTATTGTGACTTAGATTATTACCCATTCCGACTTAGCCAATCAATTTCATCTGGTTCTTCTACTTCCGTTCCTCTTGTTCTGGTCGGTTTTTCCTATTCGGTGATTACTTTGTTACTCATTCGATTTAGCGCTCGATTTTGCCGGATGCGGTGGTTCGCTTTCTTTTGTTGCAGCAATTTTGGGCGGTTTACCATGTTCTCAATTCGTGTTATCGCTCGATGCAGGTTACTCATGATTGATTTCGTCTCCTACTCACCGTCCATGCTTACGGTTTGCGTTGTTTTCCGTTTATCTTCTTTCACCGTTGTTTTATCTGTCTTGTTAGTTTGATGTGTGTAGGGCGGTTGCGGTCTTCGGTTTTGTTGATCTTGTTCATCGTCGTAGTGCGCCCTTTTGCCATCTTTGTGTTCCCCTCGTCGTCGGATCGGCCTTATACTACACCCCCTGGTTACTTCCATAGAAAGCTTTTGTGGTTTCTCTATTCTCTTATTGTTTGATCGCTTCTTTATTCTTGTTATTGTTTTTTTTTGCTACGAGGAAGCAATAGATTCTCGTTGGTTGTTGATTGCAATGTTTCTATGCAAATGGTGTCCTTTGTTACGCCCACTATGTACCGTGCTGAAGACCTCACCGTCTCCTGTAACCTATCCAGGTAATCGCCATACTCCCACCATTACTCCGTTGTATTACTTTCCCTATGTGTGTTTTTGTTTAGATTATGCAGAACCACTTCTCGTTTATTGCGGTGTCATCATATTATGCGAGGATGCTATTTTACCACGGGTAGGCTCGCATTTGCTCTTGCTCGAGACACACGTTCCTTGACACCATCTGAAGGTATGTCAATGTTTTGCTTATCTTGCCTTTCTTTGTATTTACCTAAAACTGCATATATATATTCTTTCTGTGTTTTCCTAAACACTATATGCACGCTATGCGTTTTGCTCGATGGAGGCTTTTATTTGTACCTACCTATTTTATTTGTGTTTTTGCCATGCTCTGTTCCCTAGCGTCGTCGGATCGCCTTATACTACACCCCTCGGTTACTTCCATAGAAGCTTTTGTGGTTTCTCTGTTACTTATTGTTTGATCGCTTCTTTATTCTTGTTATTGTTTTTTTTTGCTACGAGAAGCAATAGATTCTCGTTGGTTGTTGATTGTAATGTTTCTATGCGATTTGGTGTCCTTTGTTCGCCCACTCATGCGTGCCGACAACCTCACCGTCTCCTGTAACCTATCGGGTAATGTGCCATACTCCCACCATTACTCCGTTGTATTACTTTCCCTGTGTGTGTTTTGTTTGATTATGCAGAACCACTTCTGCGTTTATTGACGGTGTCATCATATTAAATGCGAGGATGCTATTTTACCACGGGTAGGCTCGGCATTTGCTCTTGCTCAGAGACACACGTAATACTATCATTTCTAAATCAAGACTTAGAGAGCTATAGTTTCTTTCATTTGGTCGCTTCCCATACCATAGCCTTTATCTGTTCTAGACGATTTTCTTATCTATATAGAATAATCGGTTCGAATTTCATTGTCTCTGTTAATAGTTTACGCTACTATTATCGCTACAATTTTATTCCGCCTTTAGAACTGTTGCTTTACTTTAGAATACTAATTCATATCTTTGCTCTACAGATGGACTATACTTTGTTGAAGGATGTTAACCAAGAATCACATCGTTGGCGAGTCCGTGTAAGGGTCACGTTTTTAAGTATGTCGATTAAAAGTAAACTGGTAGAATCTTATGTATTGACCTGATCTTCCTTGATGAACAGGTTCGAAGTACCACTATTCTCATTGGTGTTTACCGATCTTCTATAACTTTAGACTTATTAGTTTTTCTCTTTCGTGTTAGTCTAATGTCATGGATGCTCAAATTCGAGACGTCATATACCACGATTTGCTCGCTTTTGACGAGAGAACTCTGTATATTATATTGAATATTTTGAGGTTACCGATGCGCGACAGAGTTATCATCCTGTTGATTGGCCTCTCATGGCTAAGTTCACTGCTCACACGAAAATAAGAGAGATATCTCCTGTCCCAGAAAAATTCCCAATGAATGCATGTACACCAGTTCCGTTTCATGTTCTTAGAAGCAGATCAAACGACAGAGTTCTCTTATCAGGTATTACCCACCACTGAATCCTCTTTTCCATTGTGCCTTAGATAATAGTATAGTTATTATTCCAACATTCTTAAGTTTGAATTACTTCTTGTCTGTGCACATATATCTTATAACTGTGTATTCTCTTTTAGCTCCTCATGTATCCAATCCTAAATAACGTTGGTTTACCCAAATAGAAAACATTAGTTAGGTAGTTCGTTGGTCTGGTGACTGCGAAAACAATGATGAAACACTATGTGTCTCTTCTGTACATCTCTGTCTTTGGTCGGTTAACAAAGAAAACAGATGAAAGCTCATCTGTATTTATTTGTATACCTACTGATCTTTGCCTCATTGTCATAGCGGGAAAGTGGATTGGCTCACGCTGTTATCCATGAGGGAACACCGCCATCGTCACAGGTTTACTTCATTGATCATTCTATGATTAGCTCTTTACAATCCATAACTTTAGAACATACAATCTCTGATTATGTTTCTTCTCTGTAACTAGGCACTTGTGGAGCCAGACTCTAAGCTTAAGCGTCCATTGCAAGCTACTACCGATGACTTGTCTATTCTTGAAAGCAGCACAGGGTTATATTTTTATATGTTTTCACGTTTTCGCTTTACTTTGTACCGCCTATGCTGTAATGCTAATAACCTGTTTTCACTGTCTCTAGCACAATTGAGCATATGGAAGGAAAACAACCGATAAAAAGGAGGTTGATTCCATACTTGGAAGCGATTAAAAGCAGATAAGGTATTTCCTATATATTGTTATCCTCACGGTTAACATTACTAATCTCTGTCAATTTCGATAATACCTTACCAAATACCTAACTTTCGAGCCGAATCACCGGATGCTACCCTGGCAAGGTTACCATTGTTAATTAACAAAAAGTGGTCTCGCGTCAACATTCAACCCGAAAACCTTCTAGAAAACTCAAACTCTATCTCCTCTCAGCTTGAAGCACAATCTTAATTTCACAAGACCTATATCACAATACTCCAAATGCACCGGGGAACAATAACTGAATTTCAATTTTCACCTACTAGCAAACTTCCAATGGGCGGTCGACCACCAACAGACTTTCGGTCGACCACCACCCATAGGCTGATTAGACCGCTCACCCCTAGCTAACAGCAACATTGACAACTGCAAACACTCGAAATCAAACTCAAACATCAACAATACGTACACAACAAAATCAAATACTCATCACGCCGTAAGATGACGTCTATACGGTCTCATATATATATATACCATATATTAAAGCGCTGAGAATTGGCGAGCTCTCCGCGCGTCCGCACTGCTCGCTCAGGCTACGCTTTCTCGCGTTGATTCGAGGCCCACCGAGCGAGCCCGCCGTTTACGCCAATTATGAGACCAACGATTGATGATGCGTCATCGTTTCGCTACCGCCGTTACGTGGTTCGTGATCTCGCATTCATTTATTCTTCGTTGCGCCTGCGTGCGACCTTCTATCCACCGTTGATCGGCCTCGCGCCCTCCGCCCATGGTTCCTATCTCGAGGCTGCGCCTTGTTCTGGACTCATCCGAATTTTCCTTCTCCATACGACGCCTCCATATTTGCTAGAGGCGCGGTTCCTCTCGCTGCTTCTCGCCTTTCGTTTGCTTTTCGTTGTTTCCCGTTCACGCCGATCGTGCCCTTCTTTGGTTTCGGATGCGGTCGGTGCTCTGGTTGGATTGATGATGGAAGCGGCCTTGGCGCATGGATTACGCCAATCTTTGTCGCTAATTAGGGCTTAGCCCAAAATGTGCGATGGGAAATAGTCTATGCCGAGATGTTGTGTTGCTCCTGTTTTCCCATGCTAGGACTTAGATTGTAGATCGCATGGTCTTCGATCTTTAATGATTTTTAGTGCTTAAGCCAGGTGAGACATGGGGAATAGCCTAGCCACGATCTTGGTTCGATTTTCCCACGCTAGATTGGGTTAATCGTCATCCGGTGCAATTTGTTTCAGATTGTGGCTTAGATTATTCCCCATTCCAAGCTTAGCCAATCAATTTCATCCGGTTCTTCTACTTGATTCCTCTTGTTCTGGTCGATTTTCTATTCGCCGCTTGCCTTGTTACTCATTCGATTTAACGCGATGTCGCTTACCTTGTTACTCATTCCGATTTAACGCAACGATTTTGTCCGGCTCTGGTAGTTCGCTTTCTTTTGTGGCGTCAATTTTGGACGTTTACTAGGCCAGAATGTTGCTTCTGTTTTCCCATCCTAGGACTTAAATTATAGATCCCATGGTCTTCAATCTTTAATGGTTGTTAGTGCTTAAGCCAGAATGGGAGATGGGGAATGGTCTAGGCGATGAATCCGGTTCGATTTTTCGCGTTGGGGATTGGGTTAATCGTCATCTGGCGCAATTTGTTTCAGACAGACTTAGATTATTACCCATTCCGACTTAGCCAATCAATTTCATCTGGTTCTTCTACTTCCGTTCCTCTTGTTCTGGTCGGTTTTTCCTATTCGGTGATTACTTTGTTACTCATTCCGATTTAGCGCATCGATTTTGCCGGTCGGTGGTTCGCTTTTGTTGCAGCAATTTTGGGCGGTTTACCATGTTCTCAATTCTGTGTTATCGCTCGGTCTGGGTTACTCATGATTGATTTTACGTCTCCTACTCACCGTCCATGCTTCTGGTTTGCGTTGTTTTTCCGTTTATCTTCTTTCACCGTTGTTTTATCTGTGCTGTTAGTTTGATGTGTGTAGGGACGGTTGCGGTCTTCGGTTTTGTTGATCTTGTTCATCGTCTGTGGTGCGCCCTTTTTGCCATGCTGTGTTCCCCTACGTCGTCAGATCGCTGGCCTTATACTACACCCCCTTCGGTTACTTCCATAGAGAAGCTTTTGTGGTTTCTCTATTCTCTTATTGTTTGATCGCTTCTTTATTCTTGTTATTGTTTTTTTTGCTACGAGGAAGCAATAGATTCTACGTTGGTTGTTGATTGCAATGTTTCTATGCAAGCTGGTGTCCTTTGTTCGCCCACTATGTACCGTGCCTGAAGACCTCACCGTCTCCTGTAACCTATCCAGGGTAATCTGCCATACTCCCACCATTACTCCGTTGTATTACTTTCCCTATGTGTGTTTTTGTTTCAGATATGCAGAACCACTTCTACGCTTATTGACGGTGTCATCATATTAAATGCAGATGCTATTTTACCACTGGTAGGCTCGCATTTGCTCTTGCTCAGAGACACACGTTCCTTGACACCATCTGAAGGTATGTCAATGTTTTGCTTATCTTGCCTTTGCTGTATTTACCTAAAAACTGCATATATATATTCTTTCCTGTGTTTTCCTAAACACTATATGCACGTTGCGTTTTGCTCGATGGACAGGCTTTTATTTGTACCTACCTATTTTATTTGTGTTTTTGCCATGCTCTGTTCCCCTGCGTCGTCAGATCGCCGGCCTTATACTACACCCCCTTCGGTTACTTCCATAGAGAAGCTTTTGTGGTTTCTCTGTTCTGTTATTGTTTGATCGCTTCTTTATTCTTGTTATTGTTTTTTTTTTTGCTACGAGGAAGCAATAGATTCTACGTTGGTTGTTGATTGTAATGTTTCTATGCAGGCTGGTGTCCTTTGTTCGCCCACTCTGTACCGTGCCTGACAACCTCACCGTCTCCTGTAACCTATCCAGGGTAATGTGCCATACTCCCACCATTACTCCGTTGTATTACTTTCCCGTGTGTGTTTTTGTTTGATTATGCAGAACCACTGCGTTTATTGACGGTGTCATCATATTAAATGCAGATGCTATTTTACCACGGGTAGGCTCGCATTTGCTCTTGCTCGAGACACACGTAATACTATCATTTCTAAATCAAGACTTAGAGAGCTATAGTTTCTTTCATTTGGTCGCTTCCCATACCATAGCCTTTATCTCGTTTCTAGACGATTTTCTTATCTATATAGAATAATCTGTTTCGAATTTCATTGTCTCTGTTAATAGTTTCGCTACTATTATCTCGCTACAATTTTATTCCGCCTTTAGAACTGTTGCTTTACTTTAGAATACTAATTCATATCTTTGCTCTACACAGATGGACTATACTTTGTTGAAGGATGTTAACCAAGAATCACATCGTTGGCGAGTCCGTGTAAGGGTCACACGTTTTTCAGAGTATGTCGATTAAAAGTAAACCTGGTAGAATCTTATGTATTGACCTGATCTTCCTTGATGAACAGGTTCTGAGTACACCACTATTCTCATTCGGTAGTTTACCGATCTTCTATAACTGTTAGACTTATTAGTTTTTCTCTTTCGGTGTTAGTCTAATGTCATGGATGCTCAAATTCCAGAACGTCATATACCACGATTTGCTACGCTTTTGACAGAGAACTCTGTATATTATATTGAATATTTTGAGGTTACCGATGCGCGACAGAGTTATCATCCTGTTGATTGGCCTCTCATGGCTAAGTTCACTGCTCACACGAAAATAAGAGAGATATCTCCTGTCCCAGAAAAATTCCCAATGAATGCATGTACACCAGTTCCGTTTCATGTTCTTAGAAGCAGATCAAACGACAGAGTTCTCTTATCAGGTATTACCCACCACTGAATCCTCTTTTCCATTGTGCCTTAGATAATAGTATAGTTATTATTCCAACATTCTTAAGTTTGAATTACTTCTTGTCTGCGTGCACATATATCTTATAACTGTATTCTCTTTAGCTCCTCATGTATCCAATCCTAAATAACGTTGGTTTACCCAAATAGAAAACATTAGTTAGGTAGTTCGTTGGTGCGGTGATCTGCGAAAACAATGATGAAACACTATGTGTCTCTTCTGTACATCTCTGTCTTTGGTCGGTTAACAAAGAAAACAGATGAAAGCTCATCTGTATTTATTTGTATACCTACTGATCTTTGCCTCATTGTCATAGCGGGAAAGTGGATTGGCTCATTTGTTATCCATGAGGAACACCGCCATCGCCACAGGTTTACTTCATTGATCATTCTATGATTAGCTCTTTACAATCCATAACTTTAGAACATACAATCTCGATTATGTTTCTTCTCAGTAACTAGGCACTTGTGGAGCAGACTCTAAGCTTAAGCGCCCATTGCAAGCTACTACCGATGACTTGTCTATTCTTGAAAGCAAAGACAGGTTATATTTTTATATGTTTTCACGTTTTGCTTTTACTTTGTACCGCTTATCTTTGTAATGCTAATAACCTGTTTTCACTTGTCTCTAGCACAATTGAGCATATGGAAGGAAAACAACCGATAAAAAGGAGGTTGATTCCACCATCGAACCGATTAAAAACAGATAAGGTATTTCCTATATATTGTTATCCTCACGGTTAACATTACTAATCTCTGTCAATTTCGATAATACCTTACCAAATACCTAACTTTCGTGAGTCGCGAATCACCGGATGCTACCCACAATGGTTACATGTTAATTAACAAAAAGTGGTCTCGCTGCTTTCTGCCGATATTGACGCCATTACTATGCTCACAAGATGGCCATCTAATCTTAGTAGTATTTTGCTATATTCCGATTTACAGATACCAATCTATATCTTTGGGTTTGTTTTGGTCATTTGACAACAGACGTTGTGCCCATCGGCACACGCAGCATGACTCATAGTCCTCTTTTGGCTGTTTATACGTTGGTCTCGCTTTAGGCTTCTCCTATGTATCTTCGCATCGTTAATCTCACTGTTAGACTACTATATAATTTACTTTGTTGTTCTATCCCTGTTTAATAAAATAAAACGGTTATATCTATTGTGTTTTCTATCTGTTCATTCTATTTTGACCCGATGACAATACTTCTCACCAGATATCGGTGCTTCTCCCTTGGTATTACATACATTGTTTTGCTGCTGCTCCATACTATGAACGATTTACTGCCCCACTACTTTAAATGATATGTCCATACCGATAAATCATCTTCGCAACGGCGCGGCGTAGCGCGCTGTCCAGGCTAGTACTTTCTATGTTTCGTGATACTCGTAGACATACCTTATGCACGAATGCTTGCTGCTACAGAGACCATGATCTCAGTGCAACGCCGATAGCCCATCAATCATACTGTCCCTAGCTAGCAACCTTGTGGGATACGTATGTACACGTACGTAGGAGCGCGGCACCGAAGTACTGAAAGGCGGTGTGCATGCGTATATACGGCCACTCAATCGATGGAGGCACGCACGCACGACGAACATCTGTCCAGAGCTACGTTGTTGCAGACGTACATGCATGCGGCTGATCGAATGCACATATATACGGACATGGTACGTGCTACATACTTCTATGCTACTCACATATGCAATCTAGGTCTCCCTGGCACCGCCGTGTACGCATGTGTCTAACCAGCTAGCTAGCGATCAGCGAGCTGATTGAGCGCATATATCCGATGACATGATCTGCCCGTCGGTCGTCGCTAGCTTATTTGCGTATATATGTCCGTCCATCACCGTCTATCATCTACCTCCCAACCATCTTGTATTAATTAATGCCGGTGAGGCTCGTCATACTTATCGTATTCGTAGCCAGCCACGACGTCAAGGCCTAACTAATCCGATGTGACCTGCTTGTCACCGACTGATTATTCCATCAATCCGTTCGATCGCATTGGATGGTAGTTTTAATTTAGAGCTATTTGGGATTTGCTTGTTTGAAAAGCTGTTTTTTGTTTTTTGGCTGAAAAATAGTTGTAATTTTTTTTATAAAAGACCGTTTGATAAATACTAATTTCCTTTAGCAATAAGACGCAAGAACAGATCCAAACTAACTTTCAGCTAGTTATATATGGCTTCTAGTCTATGTCAAAAACCGTTTAAAAGCTGAGCTGTTTAGAGAGAGACAGGGCTTAGTGGCCTTTTAAAACTGAAATTGGCTTAAAGACCCCCAAACATGGCCTTAAATACTGGCGACGTACATGTTCTCTGCAATTACAAAAGAGGGTTATTTTGGATATTGATATAGTTCTTAAAATGCATATTTAACCACTAATTTATATTGTATTATATTTATAAAACCTCAAAAATATAATATTATAAAAGTACTTCCCAAAACGTTAGTCTTTTGCTAATGAAAATAAGGGTGTGCTGTCACTACAAACAGTATATTTATCATTCCAACATCACTACCAATGAGCAACTAGTCGAGTTATTTAATGGCAAATGAAAATCACAATGAGAAGTGAGGGAAAGGAGGGATATCGCCGTATGTCACAACGAGAAAGCGCCTCACCAAAGCAATTCCGTAAAACTACTCCAACAATTACAACACCAAGCTGCACTACAAAGTTTAATTCCAAGAACACAAAGAAAGTGTTGTTAGTGATCGATTCAGCAAAGAATACTTCACTCTGGAGAACAATCTTGCCCTTATCAATGCCAAGCTTCCCGCCGGTCACCAACAACAGTGCCCAGGCAGAGATCATCAGGCCCTTTGCACAACTCTGACCTGTCCACAATCCTCACAGGCTCCCCTGCATCGCTCGAGTCCACCCCTGAGCCCCCTCGGGTCTGGAGCCTCGTTGTTGGGCCCACCTGTCATCTGGTTGCTGTCAGTGGCAGGGCTATAGTCCCACAGCGATCTCCGGATGGCAGAGAAGCTTCATGTACAGGACGTTCTTCGATCCAAAGTCCCACACCCCAAGCTGAGCCCCAGTGACGATATGCACGGCAGAGACGTCCCCAATGAGTGTCTCATGGTGCTCAACCGGCGCTGTGCTGACGGGGGAGAAGTTCTTCCACTTCACAGGCTCAAACCAGCGGCTGTCCTGCTCCTCTGGCCCCTGCCACTTGGGTGCACCAATGGTGATGTGCGCATCCCAGTAGGGTTTCAGGATCTTTGGAAGAGATGCCAAATGCTCCACGGATCCGTGGAGCTGGAGCTGTACTAAACATAGCCTTAGTTCAGTAACTGGCTTGCGACCTACTGCCACCTGAAATGATACGAGACACTCATTTCAAGCATAAGCATGACGAAAGCCTACAGGAAAAATGTAGAAGAAGAAATGTGCAGGTATTGCAGTAGTCAGAAGGCTAGTATCCATCATCTAGTATCCACCATTAGATACAGAGACAGATACCAGTTTTCAGCTGGTTAATTACTTGCCACAACTTAAGGGCATGTCAGTGGGTTTTCTCTAGAAATATGCTGTTCTAAAACTTCCTCGTTTATTCAACATATATCAATAATATTGTTAAACAATGTGACAAGTGTAAACTTGGTTAGCGTCATCCTAAAGTCTAAGGCATTTATGAAACTACATAAACCTAATGTCCATCAGGTCCTGTAACAAATCCAGGGAGAGCACAGAATGGAGGTTGGAAGGATCGGAGGAGCTGGACAAGTGATTAAAGGCGAGTTCTAGTGATTTCGGTCCTAGCTTGGTTGTTTTTTATGTATTAGGCGCAAATAAAATTTGTAATCTGGAGTTGTATCTCAAACTCTGCTCTGTCCTGGTATGGAGCATTTGTATTTTTCTCTCCTAATTAATCAAAGGATTTTGATACGCAGCTCTCCTGCCTATTTTCGAGAAAAAAATAAAGAATTTCACTGTGTTCAATAACAGAAAGATATGGTTACAGCGGACGTAAATCGTCTGCCGTTACGGCAGAGTGCCATTGAGGCAATGCCGTGTGGGCCCCAAGCCGTGTGGCCCCACGCGGCAGTGCCTCAACGGCACTCTGCCATACGGCAGAGAATCTGCTTCCGGTTACAGCATAGTTAGTTAGGGACTAGTTACTAACTAACGTCAATCCCTGGAATCTAGGCTTTAAGAGACTGCACTTATTTCCTCAAAAAGACACTGCACTTGTATAAATTCCAGAAATTAGGGAGCTAATTTGTGATCGGATAACATAGTATTCTTCTTTTGTTTAGTAAGAGTGTAGGACAGATATGGCTACAAAGTATTCTAGGACAAGTCAGGTCTACACCAAAGCAAAGCTGACAAAAATGGACAAGACTTTGAGGTCATTAAATTCTCTTGCTGATCACAGAGACAAGTTATGACAACCATAAACATATTACAAATCCAGCTAACGGATGGTAGCTTACCGTGTGGCGTGTGCATAGAATAGTTCATTACTAAGTTTCTGGTTTTTGTAGTGATCCATAATATAGCATTAGTGAAGTACCATATGCTTTACAGTCTGAATTGTATAAATCAATTAATGTTATGTTAGTTTCATTACAGAGTTGTGGCTTTTAATCTTCTGCATATGCTGCATTTTTCAGTTTCATGTTTGACTGACTGAGAATACACCAAAGATCACTATGACATGTATGCACCAATATGTTTCTGATGAATTCAAAAGAACATCACCCCTACATCCAAATACCTGCTGTTGGCTGACATACAGCTTTTCCCCCCATCAAGCTGAACTGCAAGGATGGACACACAGGCTCTTTCCTTCGATGGCCAGAGTGCTCATCACGAACTGGGGCCCAAACTCTGGGAAGCTGGAACTCTAGGAAGTATCTCAACTCCTCAATTGGAGGTTTATCTAAGAAAAAGAAAGAGAAATGGTTAATAAGCAATTCATACAATTATTATTTCTATAGACCAATTCAATCTAAAAAGAATGTAGCCCAAAGGCAGGAGCAACAGAAATGGTTTACCTAAGGAAAAGAAAGAGAAACGGTTAATAATCAATTCATACAATTATTATTTCTAGATAACAATTCAATCTATAAAGAATTTAGCCCAAACACAGGAACAACAGACTGAAGGAGTGGTCCGGATACACAAAATATGCAATTGTTGGGCCACTTGTTTTTGTTAATTCTTATTTTTCTTGAAAAAATAGTTATCTCCATAAAACTTCTAGGAAAATTTCATGCATGCAAGCAGGACATTTAAACAATAATTTGCGAAGATGATCACTCCAAAAATAGTAAATATGAGGGTAATGTTTACATTCTAGATAAAGGTTGATTGCCCGGATGAGGTGGTCCTTTCCAGGAATGGCTGCCTCTAGCAGAGTTGTTATGGGGGAAAAAAGACATATGTATAACATCAGGCACTGGGTTAATAGTTCTTGCCCATTCAGTGTGACTTTGAACTAAATCATCTCCTCCCATCCTTCTGAAAATCACACTGACATACCTGCAGGATAATCCATTGAGTATATTTTACAAAACTATAAGTTTCTTATACAAACTATTAGAAAATTATAGGTTTTAACTTTTATTTCACAAAACTGTAGATTTTAGAAGTGTTATACAGTATTCTTGTTACATTATATGTGAGATTGCTAGTTGCCTTGTATAGCTATTGCCTTATATAGGCTTTCTTTCCAAACCCTCTTATACATGTATATATACTGGCCCTTTAGACTCATGTTGAATATAAGTGCTATTCATAACATGGTATCAGAGCCAAGGTTTTAGGATTAGGGTTTTTACCATGGTTGCACTTGCATTTTTTCCCCAGCGGCTGATCTTGTCGCCTCTTCTTCTGCCCGACACCCGTCCGGCACCGCTCCTCCCTCCTCGTCGGCTTCATCACACGTCGTGCTAGCCTCCGTCCTCCTGCGTCTTCCATGCGCCCTAGATTCGCGGCCATCTCTGGTTACGCCGTCGCTTCATCTTCTGCGCTGGCCACCGACTCATCTTCCCCGCGCGCTGCATCATCTGCGTGATCCGGACCCGAGCCGCCGACCCGCATCTGCGTGTCTCATGGCCCACGCCGCTTTCATGCGCTCTGGCCCGGCCTCCACCAGCGTGCGACCGCCCATCATCATGCCCTCCACGTGGTTCCTCGGCACCTGGTCCTCCAAGCTGCCGCCGTTCGTCACGCCGGTTGCCTCCACCTTGCAGGCAGCTTGCGCAAGCCCGGAGTCCGACCGTCGGCGTCAAGCTCTGGTTTGTCTTGACCGGGTAAGTTGCCGGGTGTTCATTTGGACGTGAATCCAGTCTAGCGGATTCAACTAGTTTTAAGTGGTTCCGGTAAAAAAAATATCGTCATCTTCTGCATCTTCTTCATCTGGGACAGTTCTTGTTCCTCGCTGCCCGGTTATCTTCGATGGTCTCAATTATCAAGAATGAGTTCTTCATATGCGCCTTTACATGTGCAGTTAGTGTCTTTGGGAGTTTCTTACCGGTGAGCTATCTTGTCCGCCCCATCCTGCTCCCCCTGCCACGCCTGTTATTCTCAAGGAGGCTGATGATGCTACTAAACAGAAGATGTCTGATGACTATGTTGATGCTGTGGAGTCTTTTCAGACTCAGTTTACTGTCTACAAAATATGGATTGATAAAGATGCTCGTGCCTCTGCTATTTTGGTTCCTAGCATGGAGGTGCATCTTACTGGTGATATTATCGCCTTATCTTTGGCACAGTTAATGTGGGCACATCTTCGCAATCGCTATGAGGCTATTGGGGATTCTTTGTACCTTGTTGTTGTGTGACAGGAGCAGTCGCAGCAGTAGGGTGATCTACTGTAGATGAGTTCTATGCTCAGCTGTTCTCGGTGTGGCGTTAGCTTGATTCTCTTGGACTGAAGTTTGTCACACCTGTCAGTGTTGTCAACTTCAGCACTCTCACTTGGAGCTTTGTCACATTTACAACTTCTTGACATGTCTTCGGGCTGAATTTGAGCAGATTTGTGCCTAACTGCTTGCTCGCCATCCTCGTGTGATCTTGTTGGAGGCCCTTGTAGCTATTCATACTCAGGAGATTCGTCTTCGTGTAGGCCTGCTAGTATCTCCTTCAGTTCTAGTGGTGCCTCATGCTACTCCTCCACCAGTGGCGCCTACTCCAATGTCAGCTACTGGTAGTGGATGGCTTTACTGCACCTACTGCAACAAGAATAGACATGTGGAGCAGTTCTGCTATCGGAAGAAAAAGGATCTTGCTCGGTGAGGTGGGGGCCCTCCTAAAGGCACTGGACTCCTGGGTGCCTCTCCTCAGCAGGCCTATGCTGGTTCTGACTCCACTTAGGAGATTCTTATGCTGCTACGTCGTGTGGCTACCTCTACACCGTCAGGTTCTACTAGTTTTGCTACTCAGTCCTCCAGTAAGAGACTATCTTCCTCCATATCAGGTATCACACCATAAATTCTTAACTTTGGAGCTTCTATCATATGACATTTGATCCCACAAGTCTCCATTTCATTAGTCCTCTTGCTGCTCCATCACTGTGCAGACCGTGGATGGTACCCCTCTTTCTATTGCAGGACGAGGTACTCTTTTGTCTTCCTATTTCATGTTCCTGTTGTTTCTCATGTTCCCAAACTGACTATGCAATTTATATCCACTGGGTAGCTCATTGATCATGGCTATCGTGTTATCCTTGATTCTGACTCTTGCTGTATTCAGGATCATCGGACGGGGTCTGTAGTTGGTATTGGCCCTCGTCATCGTGACTCAGCACCCCTGAGAGCTTGACTGGCTTCATCTTCCTTCCGATGCCTCTGCCAGTCTCGCCGTCTCCTCCACTGCTTCCTCCTCTGTTGCATCTTCTACCAGATTGTTTGCTCAGTGGCATCACCATTTAGGCATTTTGTGGTTCACGTCTGTCTTCTTTAGTTCATCGTGGTCTTTTAGGGTCTGTGTCTAGTGATACCTCTTTAGATTATGCGGGTTGTAAGTTTGGTAAATAGCTACAACTCTCCTATCCTTCCAGTGAGTCTGTATCCCAGTGTTCCTTTGATCATGTTCATTCTGATGTTTGGGGTCCTGCTCCTTTTGTTTCCAAAGAGGATTATAAATATTGTATTCTTTTTATAGATGATTTCTCTCGCTACACTTGGATATATTTTATGCCTTTCGTAGCGAGATTTTATCCATCTATAAGAACTTTGTCACTATGATCCGTACTTAGTTTGACTGTCATATTCGAGTTCTTCATACTGACTCAGCAGGGGAGTATTTGTCTAGTGCCCTTTGTGCTTTTCTCGCTACGCAAATCACTCTTTCCCAGTTTTTCTGTCCTGGTGCTTATGCTCAGAATGGTGTGGCTGAGCGCAAGCATCGACATCTTCTTGAGATAGCTCATGCTCTTTTACTTACTTCCACTTGTTCCATCTCATTTCTGGGTTGAGACTGTTTCCACTGCCACTTACTTGATTAATATTCAGCCTTCTTCTACTCTTCAGGGTGGGATCCTGGTGGAGCGTCTTTGTGGCATGCTTCCTGATTATTTTAGTATTTGCCTCTTTGGGTGTGTGTGCTATGTCCTCCTTGCACCTCATGAACGCACCAAACTGACTATTCAGTCTGTTGAGTATGTTTTTCTGGGATATAGTGCTGAGCACAAGAGATATCGCTGTTGGGATCCTGTTAGCCGACGAATGCGGATCTCTCGAGATGTTACTTTTAATGAGTCTCGTCCCTTCTACCCTTGACCTTCTTCCACTTCAGCATCTCTTGTCGAGCCGCTTTCTTTCTTGACTTTTTTTGGTACTCCTGTTATCACTTTTCCTTCTCCACGCTTGGTGTCTCCTTCTTCACCGGCCTCTCCACAGGAGTCTTCATCTCCTGTGCCTTCTCTACCTATTTCTTTTGACATTGTTCCTTCTTATCTTCTATACTACACCCGTCGTCCATGAGTTGAGAATTCTTTTGATATATCCTCTTCCCCTATTGAGTCATCTTCTTCCGTGCCTCCTCCTCGCTATGCTCTTCACGATCATCAGTCTAACTTCTTACCGCGAGGCTGTTATTCATCAGGAATGGCAGTATGCGATGGCAGAGGAGATTGCTGCCCTTGAGCGCACTAGCATGTAGGATCTTGTGCCCTTTTCTCCACATGTTCGTCCCATTAGATGCAAGTAGGTCTATAAGGTTAAGACTCGCTCTAATGGTTCTCTTGAGCACTATAAGGCCCATCTCATGGCACGTGATTTCCAGTAGGAGCATGGTCATGACTATAATGAGACTTGCTCTTGTGGCTCATATGACCACTGTTCGCACTCTTCTTGCTGTGATTTCTATTCACGAGTGGTCTATCTCTCAGTTTGATGTCAAGAATGCCTAGTATTTATGCAACTACCACTAGGGTATTCTGTTCTTGAGGGCATGGTTTATCGCCTTCGTCTTTCTCTTTATGGGCTCAACCAAGCCTCTCGTGCTTGGTTTAAGCGTTTTTCTTCTGTGGTCACTGCTGCTGGCTTTTCTACTAGTGCTCATGATCTTGTGCTCTTTGTTCACATTTCATTTCATGGACGAACTCTTCTTCTCTATGTTGATGATATGATTATTATTGGAGATGACTCGCAGTATATTGCCTTTGTGAAGCCACGTCTTAGCAAGCAATTTCTTATGTCTGTTTTAGGTCCTCTTCGTTGCTTTCTTGGGATTGAGATTTCTTCTACACCTGAGGGTTTCTTTCTATCCCAAGAGAAGTATATTCAGGATTTTTTTATCGTGCTTCTCTCACTGATTAGCGTACCGTTAAGACTCCTATGGAGCTCAATGTTCACCTTCGCCCTACTGATTGTGAATCTCTTGAGGATCCTATTCGCTATCGTCATCTTGTTGGGAGTCTTATTTACCTTAGTGTCACTCGTCCTGACATATCATATCCTGTTCATGTCTTGAGTCAATTTGTTTCTGCTCCCACACAGCTCCACTATAGTCATCTTCTTCGTGTTCTACGATTTCGTGAAGCTATCTCTCGTTGTCTTTTCTTTCCTCGTTCCAGCTCTTTACAGCTCTAGGCTTATTTTGATGTAACATGGGCTAGTGCTCACTCTGATCGTTGGTCTCTTTTTGTTGACTATGTTTTCCTTGGTGGTTCTCTGATTGCTTGGAAGACTAAGAAGCAGACAACAGTTTCTCGTTCGAGTGGTGAGGCTGAGTTGCGAGCTATGACTCTTTTGACAGTAGAGGTTACCTGGCTATGGTGGCTACTAGGATTTTGGTGTTTCTATTTCTACACCGACTCCTCTTTTATCTGATAGTACAGGTGCTATTAGCATCGTTTGAGATCCAATGAAGCATGAGCTTACCAAGCACATTGGCTTTGATGCTTCCTACATGCGGTCATAGGTACAGGATCAGGTTGTGGCTCTTCAGTATGTGCCTTCAGATCTTCAGCTGGCAGACTTCTTCACGAAGACATAGACTAGAGCTCAGCACAGCTTTTATCTCTCCAAACTCAATGTTGTTGATCCACCATGAGTTTGAGAGGGTGTTAGATAGTATCCTTGTTACCTTATATATAAGATTGCTAGTTGCCTTGTATACAGATTATTTGCCTTGTATAGCTATTGCCTTATATAGGCTTTCCTTCTATACCCTCTTGTACATGTATATATATTGGTCCCTTGCATTCATGTTGAATACAAGTGTTATTCATAACAAGGAGAACTTGTGTCACAAAACTACATGTTTTATGAGGCCAATAGGCCAGAATATGGATGTACAAGCAGGTACAAAAGAAAAACCTATATAAGGTAATATATACCTTAACACACCCCCTCCTCAAATGCAAGGCATGTGCAATAGTATAGCATTTGGAAAGGTTGACACTAAAATAGGAAAAATCCAAAGTCCTAGTCTTGAAGTTGACGCTATAGCATCCAACACTTGGAAAATTTGTCAAAGATCTCCCATCCGAAGTCATGCAATAGCCAGTGTTATCACGACATTACCTAGGCACCGCTTAGGCGTCCTGGCGGCCAGAGGGGAGCACCATGGGCCAACGCCTCGCCTGGAGGAGGCCAGGAGGGCGCCTGGACTTCCAGGCATCGCGACGGCATGCCTAGGTGTCTGAGCAAGGCATTGGGGCGGACCGACAAGTGCCAGTAATCCAGTACCTCGTCATCGTTGACCTCAGGCCCCGCACGCAATGTGACTTCTCTCGGTTGGCCGCCGCCCATGCCTCTAGTCGGTCATTGCCATCTCCTCCTGCTATCATCATTGCCGGATCCAATGTTCCCGATTAGCTTCGGATCCGCCATCCCAGATCTGCAGCGGTCGTAGGTAAGGACGAAGGAGAGGGGAGAGGAATCGGCGGCCATAGGCGGAAGGGAGTAGAGAGGTTGCCGACACCAGAGAGAGGAGAGGAGTCAGCGGTGGCTAGGATGGAGAGGGTGGCGGCTGATTGCAGAGCGGTAGCACATGTGAATGGAGAGGGAGGAGGGGGAGCCGGGAGGGTTAGGTAAAAAATATGCTTCCATGCATGTGTGAATGGGCCTTTAGCTATTGCAACCCAGTCTAGACTTCCAGGCGTCTCGCCGGGAGGGTTAGGAGCGCCTAGTAATGGGCCGGGCCAGGATTCTAGAAAGACTAGTACTGATGCTATGTTGCTAGTGCTGCCTTGAACATTTTTTTTGTCGCCTAATCATCGCCTAGACGCCTAGACATCCTGGCGTTCGGCTAGCGCCTTGCCTCGCCTTGTCGCCATGATAACCATGGCGACAGCCCATAAAGCACAAAGTGTAGAGGCTAAGAAAGCAGGAACAAAGTCGACCGCAATAATACAACAGATAAGATGATGAAGCTGACACAAATAGAGAGCTGTCAAATCAATCCTAAGAGAGATAGATAGAAGTATGGCAGCGAGATCGAAGCCCAAATGGCAGTGACGCAGTGCACTAAAAGCGCGACGAAGACACAGCACAGAAAAAGTGCGGTCGTCTTAGAAGCTCGAGGCGACGGCTTAGAGAGAAGCAATAGCATAATAATGAGTTCTATGATATGTGATAGCTCAAATAGAAAAGTGGTGGCTGCTGCCATGCAAAAGGAATTTGTGGGCTCACACGGCTTAGACGAACTCAAAGATAGATGCTAATGACTTGGATGGACGTAACAGAAGCAACGAACTTGGGAAAGAAAATACTCAAAAGGATAACTAGGAATACTAGTAGCAGCAACAGCTAGACACAAAGTAGAACTCTAGATCAAAACTCAGCGGCAACACCTGACGTAAATAAAGTCATGTTAGTGTCAAACCAAAGCTCATCGGCTACGCCCAAGGTAAGGAGAAGCCCAACAGCGGTAGCTGAGGGAGTGAGATGAACTCCAAACTACTAGCAACAACCATAGGCAAAAGTTCAAAAATATTAGCAACCAAAAAGCTAAAAAATCCAAAGTCATAGAAAACAGAGAAGCCAAAGAGTCAAAGTCAAGTTGGAGAGTTGAGCCAAGAGCCAGAAAACGAAGAGTCGATCAGATGAGTTGGAGCCGAGTCAAAGAGCTGATCAGATGACCGAAGCCGAGCTAATAACCAAGCCGATCAGTGAAGCCAAAACCGAGCCGAAGAGCCGAGAGCAGAAGAATCGGAGTTGAGCTAGAAGCCAAGCCAAGCCTCCGAAAAGAGATGAAACTTAGAGCTGAACAATTGGATTAAATCCGATTTCGGATCCAATTGAGATCCAATCGTTCTGTTCCTTCGGTTGGGAGCTCGTGCGGGAGGCGATGCGGCAAGGCGACCGACCATTGGTAGGAGCTGTTAGCAAGTGGTTGGCGACTAGGTTAAGACGAGATTGAGCCGAGGCCGAGCAAGGAGCCCTCGAAGACGCGCGAGAAGAGCTTACCGGGGCGCAGGCCGATGAAGAGTGGTCGACGGAGAGCACGAAGGGACGAATCTGATGATGGGCAAATACGACGCTCCTCTTGATGGGCAGCAGTGGCTCGAGAGACATAGGAATTGGCGAGATGTGGCTGGAGACGCAGAGGCTAGCTGACTTGGAAAGCCCTGCCAGCGAGCGTGCCTCGGAGAGTGCTCGCTTGTCAAGCACTCAGACGCCGATGACTCCTTCCCCCTCCATAGCCACTAGGTAGATCCAGCCAGATCCGCGAAATGACCCACAGGCAACTGAGGTGGCCACCCCCAAGAGTGGAAATGGTTCCTCCCAAGGACAACGGTGGTGGAAGTACGCAGGTGGTGGCCAGGATGGTGCAAGTGTAACGCCGGTAAAAACCTAACCCTAAAAACCTTGCTCACTTAAATTCATTATGAGGCTAGTAGGCCAGAACATATAAATGCCCAAGCGGGTACAAAAAGAAAGCCCATATCTCAATGAAACTGAATTTGCTAAAAACTAGCCGATTTACTAATCCCTAGTCAATAGCATTTTATACATTACACTCGTTAATCCATGCCAACAACCATTTCTAGGAACTCCACGTACAAGAAAAAAATAGAATATTTATTCACAAAACATGATTTGTGGCAATAGTTCCATGATACATAACTTTGTATAGAACACTTAGTCCAAAAGAAGGCATTGTGTGCTACATGTTTGCATGGCAGTATTATTATGCAAATCTAATATTACATACCTTATAGCAGAGAGAATTGGCGCCCTCTCGCCTACGTCATGTTGGCCCGGCCACAGTCTCGACCAATCACCGAGCCCCTCTTCATGTGGCCGTCTGTCTCACGCCGGCTCCGCATCCACAATTTCGCGTGGGCCGTGCGGTGGTTCCTGCGTGGGCATGAGGTTGTTAATATTGAGTGTAACTAGAGGACTTACACAGGTAGCATCTATGCCAATGTCGGTGGACAACCATTACTACACCTTGCATAATTGGTAGCAAAATTTTTCCTGCATTTCCAGTGCCAGCATCTCACCACTATATCTGTCCTTCCCCAAATGGCACTTGCCATCGCTAGAAAACCAACCTCCCTCACGTCCTCTAGCGGTGCCACTATGATACCACCTCCCACCACCTTTTACTACCTATCAAGTTGCATATTGTTGACTTACTTGTTAGCTTAATCCATCACCCACTTGGCTAGATTAACTAATAGCTTACACTGCCCCTTGCCACCTTGTCCATACACCGCTAGTCGGTAACCACCTGGATAATATAGGGGTGTATTTGGTGAGTCTAGGATCAGACAACTACCAATCGACGACAACTACGATGGTAATGAAGTTATGTATTACTTTGCCTTCTATTTTGATAGGTATTTGTAGAAATATATTATCATCTATTGTAGCATTAAAAATACGATCGTTATGGTATTGTCTAGCTACTCATGGTATTGTCTAGCTAGGTCATGGCTTTAAGGAGGTTTACTATTCATACATCTGTCCTTCCAAGGTCGATATCAGTAAGTTTCACCGAGGCTTTAAACTCTTTTTCTATGGATCATGTTACAACCTTGCATGGCTGGCTACCTATGTCAAAGCAAGACCCCCAAGTTTCAAGCCGAAGTTGATGACAACCTCGTTAGCAAAGGAAGAAATACGAAAACCTAGAAGGCACACGGTGGGAGGGGAGGCGCAGTATAAGAAAGTGAGGAAGGAAAGCGTAAGAGGAAATCTTGGCTTGAAGGAGCCGCCTCCTCTTCCTGCCTGCACCGATAGAGTCTTGCCCTGCAGCACGCACATTGACAAGCAGGCACGCACACAAGCACAGAGAAGGAAACACGTCATCGTCGTCATCTCTCTCTCTCCACGCACAACAGCACACGAGAAGAACGGAGGAGGAGGAGGAGGCGCAACGCGGCAGAGCGAGGAGAGAGAACAAAAACTGACCCTTTTTTTTCCTTCACATATTAAATTCCCTTCTTTTCTTTGCTCTAATCCTGCCGTCCCTATCCCCTCCCCTCGCCGGCGGCGCCCAGATCGCGCCTTTGCCCCCTCCGACCCGATCGCCCCCGTCCTCACTGAGGGGGTTCGTTCTCCTGGCTCGCCGTTTCCGGCATCACCTCAAGTTGCTCGCCATCTTTGACTGTTGCTTCACGCCCCCGGATCGTTTCCGCGGGGGCTTTGGCCTCCGGCGCCCATGGTCGACACCCACGAGTGCTCGCTGGCGATCGTGCCCGTCCCCGACACCGACCCCGCACCGCCCAACCCGGACCCCTCCTCCATCTCCGCAGACGCCTGGGAGCCCTTCGAGTCCGCCGTGCGCTCTGTAGTCCGCCGGATCCAGCCCACCTTCCCCTCCGAGGCTCGCCGCGCCGCCGTCATAGACTACGTCCAGCGCCTCATCAGGTGCACCGTCGGCTGCGAGGTACCACTCACTCCGTTTTGCATGCTCTAGTTCTTTACTGGGACCTCACGCTTGCCTTACTCAGTGTTCCGTAGCTTAAAAACTCCGCCTTTCATCTGTGCACCAAGGGCATGGGCACGACGCCTAGGTGCGTAGACGAGTATCTATTGCGGCATGACATTCTCCGGATTATGTCTATGAAGCTGCTTGGGGGTGTTTTTGGGAGGATTCATCAGTGTCTCACAGTTATTCGTCCTTTATGTCATGAAATGCAGTCAGGATAACCTGCTTGGTGCATTGTTGCTGCTTATTTCATAGTTACCATGTTTGTGATTTCATTAAGCTCTATTGTAATAGCTCAAGTGTGATTTTGCTAACCCAAGTGATGCCGCCAAACTGATATTCAAGTTGGTATATTTGAAATCGACCTTATGTGACTAGGTGCTAGATGTGTCAAGTGTTTATTGGCCATGAAATGCTTTAATGCTCCTTGTCGGATGCGCACTCGAGTTTCCACGTCATATGGTTTGATGATCTATTTCTACGAGCGTGAATTGATGATGGCACATGTTTGGGTACTGCATTGAACAACAGCGAATTTGTTGGTCTTGGGTTGGAGGGTTGAGTATATGGTATGTACCTTGGTGACCGTTTTCGTGACGTGGCCCTCTGTATCTTGCTTCTGTTGTACGGTTTTTTTTTGTGTGGATAAATGCCTTTGCCACTTGCCCTACTATATTGGTGCACACAAGAAATTGTAAATCCTGGTTTCTCTGTATATCTAGTTTTATTTGAGTATGGAATATTTACATATTTGTTATGTGAGTGATCTATCTCTGTTCTACCAATGTGCCACTATATGACTTGTCCTGGAAAAAATGTTCTAGCTATTTAACCTGTCTTAAAAAAGCATACTTTCAAATGTCTTGGTAAATTTTTAACTTGACCCGATTAAAAATTCTGTAAGAGGTTCACTGCCGGCTGTTCTATGAAGAGTCCATTGATGATGCTAGGTACCAACATGGCATTAGAGAGGCAACATGGAAATCACATATTTTGTTGTGCTCCTTGTATACAAAAGTGGGGAAAAATTATTGCTTGAGCATTTATTCCTCTACTGAGATTGAGCTATCTCTCTCTCTCTCTCTCTCTCTCTCTCTCTCTACTATTTTGAATCATCCGACAGCATGTTACAGAAATACAAAGTTAACCTTTTCCTTTTTTTTTGTGTGTAAAACATAGGTCTTTCCATTTGGATCTGTTCCATTGAAAACATATCTTCCTGATGGAGATATTGACCTGACTGCGTTTGGCTCTACAAGTTCTGATGAAAACCTGGCAAATGAGGTACGAGCTGTTCTACAATCAGAAGTGCTGAGGAAAGATGCTGAATTTGAAGTCAAGGATGTCCACTATATCCATGCTGAGGTTTGCCACTTGGATTGCTCTTTGTTTTTGTTTTTGTTTTAAATATATTTACTAATTGTCTCATTCGCATACTTTCAAGTTGCTGCCATCTGCTTATGAATACTTCTTTTTTGTGTACATTATATAAGATTGTTGAATGGCATTCATGTGCTTCGTTTATACTCAAATATTGTTAATTTCTTTTTTGCTAGTGTTGACCAAACATTTCATAGCATCCTTATTGTACCATGAATGGGGGAAGGACAATAGAATAATCCATTTTTGCATGTGACATACAATGAAACATGTGAATATGTCAATATGCCACTGCCAACAATAAAAGAAATTGTTGATACTTGATGGCGATCGAGTGTACTGTCCATCACTGTGCTTTATTGTCATTTTTTGGTAGGTTCCTGCTATGCACATGGACATAGATTTTTGAGGAAAGTCTTTTTTGTGCTGACCTGCTAGGGACAAATTTTGGGCACTGATGAACATGTTGTTGCACATTGTTAGTATTTTATCGTCAGGATATTTCAAATGATAAGTCTTTCTGATGGCAGGTCAAGCTGGTCAAATGCCTTGTCCAAAATATTGTTGTAGACATCTCATTTAATCAGATTGGTGGACTCTGTACGCTTTGTTTTCTCGAGCAGGTAATATTTCAAAAGTCGCCACAAACATGTAGCTGCTTGGTTCTTTCCTTAAAAGCACAGATCTATCATCTATCTAATATTTGCTGTGATAAAATTCCATTCCCTTTCCCTTCTTTATGAAGGTAGGACTTTGGACACGGACTTCCTTATGGTCACTGCTCATTGGCAATTATATTTATAACTATTATGTTTTGCAGGTTGATCAAAGATTTGAAAAAACCCACCTTGTTAAGAGAAGTATAATGCTGATAAAAGCCTGGTGTTATTATGAAAGCCGCATTCTTGGTGCTCACCATGGTTTAATTTCTACCTATGCCTTGGAGATATTGGTGGTATATATTCTCCATCTCTTCCATGAGTCTTTGGATGGTCCATTAGCTGTAAGTTCAGACTTAAATTTTGTGCTGCATTTGTAAGTTATTGTTTTTGTCACCTTATCTAAGTTGCTTTAGGATAGACATATTCCTAGGGTTGACATGACTATATGGTCTTCCGCAGGTCCTCTACAGGTTTCTGGACTATTATAGCAAATTTGACTGGGACAATAAGGGTATAAGCTTATATGGCCCTGTTTCCTTGTCTTCTCTACCTGAGCTAGATAGTAAGTGAATGCAGTCTGATCTGGTTTTTTTTGTGATTGAAAGTTTCTGTTATTATTGCCCATCACATAGCTTTTCTTGCACAGTCGACACACCAGACTCTCATGATGATGGTTTTCTTAAACGGGAGGAGTTTCTCAAAGAATATTCACAAATATTTACTGTTCCCCCTACGAACTCTGAAAAAAATACTCGTGTATTTTCTCGAAAATTTCTCAACATAGTGGATCCATTGAAGCAAAGTAACAATCTTGGGCGCAGTGTCAGCAAAGGTTTGTTTTCTACCTCTAGATCATGAATTTTGATGGTAGGAATGGATGGTTATGCTTGAAATCGTTTCACACAGCTTTATTAATTTTAGGATAAGTTGATGCTGTAACTTGATTATTGTAATCTTAAATTGTTCGTGAATTCATCTTCATCTCATGATTAACATTGCCACTCAGGGGAAGAATGCTGGTCGATAGCTCTGCAAAAGTGACTGTTTTTTCTACCATATTATTTGTGATTTGGCAATATCTTTCTTATCCAATCCTTCAGTGTTTTGCTAGTTCATTAATCATCACATAATCAGTTCACATAATGAGTGGTTGCACTGGACTTCCCACATCCAGAGTTCTACTATTAATACTTGCTTGCATCATCAGTTCAGATAATGATGGATTGCATTGGACTTCCCACATCCAGTGTTCTACTGTTGATACATGCTTGTTGAAATTTGCAGTTTCCGTATCTACCTTTTCCAAATCTAGTTCTTTTTAAAATTTGCCATTAACTGCAACTAGTTATTTGGACTGTCTTGCTTTTGCTACTACCTCGCTGCTGTGTACCTGAGCGCAGTTACTGTTTATCCATGGGCCAAGAGATTTCATTTCAATTCTGTGCAGAAGGAAACTCTCAGCCACTTAAACCAAGCAGTAGCACTACTATCTAGTGGTAGCTTCGCTAAGGGCCCTTAGGCCTGATTGGGGCGTCCCTAGACCCAGGTGGCGCAACGGCACCTTGATGGCCGCCGCACCAGAGGCAGGAAAGAGATAGACTAGGGACCTTTGTTTTATTTCTTGCTTTGCTGATAATGACAACAACGACCTCCTTATATAGAGGACTGTCCTAACAACAATATAGATAGAATCAATCCCAATAATAACCTATCTAACTTAATAGATAAGATACCAAACAACTAATCCTTATCCTAGGCAACTAATCCAACTAATTAGGGACATATATAACTTGGTTTGGAAGAATAACTATCCTAATCTTCGACACTGACCTTGCTACAGTGCTGATGTGCTGTTCACGCTCATGAACAGTGATGCTCATAGTAATTTCTGCACGTGACAACTATGCTCACTTGCATTGCATTCCAATGTGAGTTATGTGCCCTTACACCACCTTACTACCTGATGCTGCTGCTGTCTGACAGGCTAGAACATGGATACTGACGGCACTGAATTGTTATCTGTTGCATGGATACTTATTGTTAATTTGATCCAAGGGCATAGCTTACTTGTGGTATACTGCACAGTTGCTTATGTGCATTAGGCTGTTGGATCGCTGTTTATTTTGTCCTTAACATTATCCAAGATGCTTCGAACATATAGTTTTTTTTCGTTTCCTTTAATTTGCCTGGACTAATTCCACTGTGCAATGCACAGGTAATTTTTACCGAATACGCAGTGCATTTGATCTTGGTGTCCGAAAGCTTGGGAGGATCCTTGAAATGCCTGCCAATTCTATTGTGGATGAAGTGAATCAGTTCTTCAGGAACACATTGAAGAGACACCGCACTAGGGTAAGGCCAGACGTGCAGGACATCACACTGGACTTCAATATTGAAAGAGCCAACAAGGGTTGTTCACCTTTATACAATAATTCCTTAAGCGATCTATCTGATCAGTTCAATACCATCAGCATTTCAGATTCCAATAATCATGGGTCTCTAAAGCAAAATGAATGGAACTCTAGGGCTGAGCACAAGGAAATGGAGTCTGTTTCAAATCTTGCGACTACTCATTCGAGTAGTATGAGGGGTGGCAGTGACTTTTGTGAGGCCGCACCATCAACTAGTGGAACATGTTCCTTGCCATTTGGGAAAGGTTACTATGCCCCACATCTGTTTTACGGGTCAGAAAATGGTAAGATTGACGTAAACTATGATACAAACCCGTCACACCATGGGAAGTCAACTAAGGGGTACACAGGCAGATATCACCACTCCATCGACACTAAGTATGGGAATGAATTTTCAACACATCCTGTGGACTACTACTTAACACCAGGAAAAGAGGCAGATAGCAATGTAGCTCAAGTTAAAGAGTTGGGTTGTGATGGAGGTACCACCAGTCACAATATATCAGATCTTACAGGAGATTATAAAACAAATTTGAATAATCTTCTCTATGCACAAGGGTGCCGCCAAGATTATCCAATGAACCAAGATTATCCAGTTAATCAAGTTTACTATCAAATGCTTGCCCCGCCACCTGCACAATATCAGAACAAATGCTCACCAAATGTTCATAGCAGAAAAAATGCATATGGATATGCTGGTACAAATGGAATAGTCCCTGGTCCTTATCCACCTAGCTATTTTGTTTTAAGGCCATATTATCAAACAGATGATCATATGCGAGCTCGTGGAACAGGCACCTACTTTCCCGACCCAGTAAGTTCCCTTTTTGCACGTTTTTATGCTTGTACAACTTAAATCCACATTTTGAATAGACAGCATCTAGTATTCCCCTGTACGAATGCTTGGAGCAATGATTTACTAATGCTCTCATTTTTAAATTATTGTGTTGTTGGAGTTACTATATCTTCTATACATAATATTCTGGAACATATCCCTGTTAATTTTATGTTTCTATTGCAGAATTGTAATACTTTTCCAAGGTTAGGCATTATATTTGTGTCGTTTGGGCATGTCTTGTGTTTTTGATGAGTTTTCTGCCTTTTTGGATATTGTAGAATTTATGCAAGGACAGGCCCACTGGACGAGGGGAAAGAGGAAGGAATCAATTCCCTCTGAATAACCATCATAGGTCTCACCGCTATGGCAGAGTGGATATGCCTGCAGATATGACACCTTCGGAGGAATTGAGGCAAGAGCCACCATTGCAGATTTATATTCCTGGTGCAAATGATCATGGAGTTCCCTCTCCATTGAAGATACCAGTACCATCTCCATCTTCCCCAGCTCCAAGGGATGTTATTCATGGCAATGGTTTTATTCACCCACAAGACAGTAAACTTGAGTTTGGGACCTTGGGGACATTGTGGGACGTTAGAAGTACCTCCCAAGACCGAGATAAGCCTTTGGAAGTTAGGAGTACCTCCCAAGACCAAGATAAGCCTTTGGAAGTTAGGAGTACCACCCAAGACCAAGCTAACAGATCAAATTCTGCTTCTAAAAGTCAACCTTCTTCAGCTGTGAGTCCTATGTCGCCAGCACAAAATCCTGGAACTGGAACGGGTTCTAATCGAGTGAGGTAAGTATGATGCATTCTTTTAGTAATCAAAAGCAACAACATCAACTGTTTCATTAAAGGGACGTGCAGCTAATAGCCATTTGTTTACCATGTTAGAGCAATGAGATATTTACATTAAAAAACAGCAGTGAGATTTTGACTATTGTGGCATGCCATAATTAATAAGTTCTTGAACATAATTTAAGTTCTGTATGAGTTTGGAGCTTTCGCAAAAAAATATTGCGATGGCCATGTGAAGCTCATTCTTGGACATTAAAATATAATGTGGAAACCATCCATATTTTAAATCTTACTGTGAATGCATATTTGCTCAGCTTGAAATATGCATTTCTTCTTTTCATTTTTTTTACCACATTCATCTTGTGTCTTCTCTACTCAGTTCTCATGCATGTTTTCACCGTTTATAATGTCTAATCCCACACTACAATTTACAGGAATACTAAGCCATATCATCTCAAGGACAATGATGACTTCCCACCGCTATCCAGTTGATGTGATACATAGTTCATTGCGCATCAGAGAGAACGCGGGCCAAGAAAAAGATATCGATACATGGTGTGCACTCAGTGCAGCAAGGGCAGAGGGCTACTTTGCAAAATAAGCATCATCGTGTACATTCTAAACTTTACCTTCTCGTTCTCCAGTCACCAGACTCTACCATGCAGCTGCGATGCAGCTCGTGCTGCCGTAACTGAAACTTCAAGCGCCCATTCCCCTCACTAAAAAAAAGGAAGGAAAGAAAGAAAGAAAGCTGAAACTTTGTGCCATGTAGATACTTTTGGGAGGAACAGGTGTGGTAGAGATCTAGTTTAGCTCTGTTGTTTTGACCTCATGGGCAGTTGCTCGGGAGCTCTCAGTGTAATCTGTTTGGGTTTGGAGAGGCCTTGTGTTGGCCCCATCTTTTCAAGTAACATTAGCACATTAGCTGCTTGAAGAAATGTGTAGGTATAGAGATATGTATGCGCTGTTAGATTTACACTCTTTATAGAAGAAATATTTAATCTTTTCTCAGAGAAAAAATGGCTCCTTTTTTTTTTTACTTTTTGCCTGTTGTGTCTTTCCATATCTTCGTTAATTAATTGGATTTGTAATATAGTTGTGCTCTATTGTTAGCTCTGTTTCAGGTTTAAGAAGGGGTATGATCATGGAAAAACAAGGAGCTGTATTTTCATAGATAAACAAGGACTGCATCTGAATTCTCATAGAAAAACAAGGAGTTGTATAACCATTTTTTCCTCTTTTAAGGAAAATGCCTCTTCCTTAATGAATCTACATGATTGTGTGTGCCTAATTTTGGGCTTCTACAGGCTTCATTTTCGTTAGATTGCCTAATTTTGCTATTATCCATTACTCCTTTCTTTGGAAATTATGTGCTTTTGGTTCTAGGTTGTCCATGAACCGTGGAAGGTATGCTACCTTCATGTTATGTTATGACGGACGCGCTTCCCTGCAGTCTCCAGTCCCTATGGGTGTGCGCCGTCCAATCGAGATAATAGGCGGTCCGAATAAAAAAAATTACCACAGTAACCTACTAGTAACCTACTACAGTGGGAAAAATCTGCCCAGTGATTTGCTACAGTATTCTATCGGAGATTTGACCATTTCTTTTCAATCGGTCGGTCCTGTAGAGATCGCTTAAGTTGAAGTCACCACTGGAGTCGCTTTCTGTTATGACCTATGGATTTGAAGTCCGGGTCCCTGCCAAAACAATATCTTTTTACCATTTTTTTTTTTGCCAATTTGTTCAGAAATGTGTATATATAAAACGTAGTCCGCAACAATTTAAGGCAATGCCATGTCGCGTTCAAGATGGGCTGCAGCTTCTCGATCGAACAAGTAAACATACACGTCAAAATGCAAGTGGACGAACCGAATCCCATCTTAATCCAAGACTTACCGCCAGCTAGCCAGGATCCATGGATATGTTCAACTGCAGAATTAGTCAAAAAGAAATTAAAAAAAAGAATTACCGCCAGCCAATAATGCTGTTTTTTTTGTATTTCCATATGAGATGTCATATAGTAGCAACCTGACAGTTATTGAAAAGACATTGTGCTCATAGCTTGAAATTATGCCACTTATTTATGTCTTTGGTGGGTGTAGGACGTACGAATGTTTACATCTCAAATAGAATTGATAGCTCAATTATTGTACTCGAATCTTTAGAAAGTTGATGAATAGGTTAGTTGTTCTTAATTAGCCAGGTGATGTGTTCAGAAGAAAAAACGAGCCACCTTGACAGATCTTTCGCTTTCATGTGCACATTCTCAAGGACTAATTCAGAAAAGATTGATGCTCATTTTGGTTTACAATTTCCCATCAAATTCAAGGAACTGGTGGCACATGTAGCGTCTATATTAGCTTTCGATGGCATGAGAGTCAAAAATCAGCAACACAGGTCTGTTTCTCGAAGAAAAAAAATGTTACATGAAAATAAGGCTATGTACATGTACAATGATGTGATATCATTCCATCTATATGTTTGTAAGATTTAACTTTTCGTAAAGAGACAGCTACATAGACTATATAAAATACCATTATACGAGTTATTGTCTATAATAAACACTTTTTATACCATAATTATAATATTATAGGATCTGATAGAGACAACCTTAAGATATCATCTGTTATAGAATTTGTTTTTAGATGACACGAAAGAGTATATATACAACAGTTGTCTGTATTGTTATACATGCTTTAACCAGTCCAAGTGAACAATGGACCAAAATTGCATAAGAAAAATGTTTATATTGCACCGTTGACTTTGTACTGTACCTGTCACAACATTCAGCTAGTGGATTATCCCTTTCGAAGTTTAGATGGGATCTGTCTGAATTATTGGGAGACAAAGCTATCATGTATGTTTTGTTGGACGTAGTACCATGTGTGGTGGCAGCAACTACTGGTCGTATTGGGTCGCAGCCCATCTAAGCCATTCACATGAAGTTGTGGCTTCCATGAATCCATCCAATGTAAGCCAGTTGAGATTTTGTCAAAGTATCATGAGAGCTGAGATATAGGGTTTGTTTGGTAGAGTTTTAGATCCCAGCTTTATCTGAGATCTGAAACTTGTAGGCTAAAATAAACTTAATTAAGTTTATATTTTTAGTCTAAAATGTAAACAAGATTATTCATTTAAACACTCTTAACGTATTCACAGCTTCAGCTCCACGGATCTAGTGGAGCTAGGAATACTCAGCTCTACCAGATCTACGGATCTGATGGAGCTAGAGCCCTACCAAACACACCCATAGTATTTTTATAAAGTCAATTTTGTCAAAGTATCATGAGAGCTGAGATATAGTATTTTTATAGAGTTCTTCCCTCCTCTCTTGCTACATAAGAGCCGTAGCACATGCTCTAAGATACGTGAGAAAGCACTCGAGATTCAACTCACAGCTTGGAAAAAAACAAGAAATCAGCTTAGCACGAGGCTGCGTCGATCAGATTCATTCATACATTCCTTTTTTTCCCTAGATAGCGTTATAACAAGAAATCTGCCCATCTTAGCGTATTTAACGATCAGCTAGCACATATGTTTTTTGTGCTATATCTAAGCTAACTAATCCTAGGAGGTGTTAAACATTCGCTTAACTAAATAATTGTACTTGGATAGAGGGAGTACATGCAACCAGGTACCTAGCTAGCTAGCTCTATGTTGATTTTTTGTTAGTGTGAATGATTGAGACGATTGACCACCCCCCCCGGTTGGAAAAAATCATGCTTATGGTTCGCTATGTGCGTAGGATTATATTATTTTAAGAGAGAAGAATAACTGAGCTTAGCTTACATATAACCTAGCTAACACGTAGCCTGAAGATGGTTACCAAGTAATAATTAATCAATTAATTCACAATCATAGAAGTGGATGACTGTCTTCAGGTTCAGGTTTGAGCCGGTGGTGGTGGTACCCTGAACTACAAGGGATGTTGGACATGGAATGGACTCATCATAGGAATCTTGAAATCCAACATAAAGAGAGGAGAAAGAAATGATTATTTGTATGAATATAAGCTGCAAATGTTCAGTCTCCATCAGCAAAGAAAAGAACACCATATAAATTAAGCGAGCTTTCGAAATTCTGCAAACTCCAACACATTATTGCCAATATAGTGGAGATGAATTACGCCTAAATGAAATCACCATAGTGGATGAATTACGCCTAAATGAAATCACCACAGTGGACTTTTATGTTACCGAAAAAGCCTGCAAATTAGCCTAAATTTGCTCAAAGCAACATAAATAAATATTAAGGAAGAATATGCCAGAGTCTGTTACAAAAATAGAGCAAAGTCAACTGAGAATCATTCATATAAGCTTGGTTGCAGATCTGCTCCTCGAACGTAACCAACCTTTTCCTCCTCCCCCTCAATATATCTCAATTGTCCAGCAACCACAATTAAGTTTCTGTCAGTCCCAATTCTCCCATTCACGAACCTCCAAACCTTTGAAGCTAGCTAGCATCCCTTTCCCACAGGCAGCTCAAATTCTACCAATTCCTCCACAGGAATACTCCACAAATGGAGCTTTCAAGGCACGGATTCTTCAAGTTCAGATCAGCAGCCGTCTCCCTCCAGCTCTCCATGTAATTGCGAGTGATCAAGACCAGCGTACAAGGACAACCTAGCAGAGAGGAGAGGAGGAGAAAACAAAAATCTTTACCAGGCTCACTCCTTCCACATATAGTCCACACCGCACTTGTCACCAAATAATCTAGCTTTCCAGGTGACAACAAGCTCGCAGATTGCTGCATATTCCTCACCAGTAAAATTCCACCGTTTATCAATTCCTCCTCCATATATCAAGCTGTACTACTGTCTTGAGATGTCACGATTAAAAGGGACATGCACAAGGTCGATTGATGCAATAGAGTTCCACTTTCAGATGGCACAGTGGTAGTAGGGGTTAAAACTTTGGAGGAGGCATCCTATTCCATCACTCAACCAGTCTGTCTGTTGTTATCGATCTGGTTGTGCTGCGGCTGCCGCTGCCACTTATACTCGTAGCTAGTTTCCTTCTTGCATAATTCAAGTATATATCTCCCTCCCTTGTGCTAAATAAGTCAGCATCAGATGAGTGCACGGTCCTGCTTCGACGTCGTGCACTGCGTGGGGGCCTCTACGGCGTCCATGGCGTGGATCAGCATCGATTACACCCGCGTCGGCTGGATCCTCTTCCGTGTCTTCAACTACGAGAACCACGACGGAAGGGGAGGGATCTAGCACAGCCAGATTAATCACCCTCCACATATATACAGCAGCAGCTAGCTACTTGTCTCTCTTTTCAATTCTTTTGGTGCAACAAATTAAGTGCTTGCTCGGTCGAGCATGTCCGGCCTACGGCGGTGCGGTGGCCGGCGGCCGGAGAGAACAGCGGCTGTGGGGGACAGCAGCAATGGATACGTCGAGACCGACCCCACTGGTCGCTATGGCCGGGTAACTTCTTCCTGCTGAACTCTCTTTCTTTCTTTTCTTTGAAAACACTTGCAGTAGCTTGAATGTTTTCTGCCATTGGCGATGATCTCAATAGCAAGCAAGTTCTTGCGCGCAATTGAAATTTGCTGCGCGTATGCTACGGTTCGGCATGAACATGGCCTTTTCAGGCAACCTAGCTAAAGTGATCAGAATTAGCAGCATGTTAGTCGTGTTTACCATGCTTTCAACTGTTTTAGTTCTATGTTCTTCGGATGCAGTGGTTAATTAGATTCCAGAACAACATGTTTACAACCATTAATTAATTAAGCTTGTAGGGTGTCCATATTCTTTAGCGTTTCAAGGATGGATTCCATGATGATGTGCACATCGGAGCTACCCCTAAATTTGGACACACTTATTGTACCTTTTTCTTTTCTTGTTGATGTCCACTTGGATTTTGCAGCCTAGCTAGGGGCTGCATCTCTTGTTTCTTGTTTAATGCTAACATCAGCTGGACCCAGTGATTTTCTTTTGCCTTTGCTGAAAACATAGTGGATAGTGCTCTCGTCTTGGCTAAGATTATTTCGATCCATATTGTACATGGTATAATTCATTTGCAGTAGCAGCCTGCCTACGTTGTTAACTGGCAAATTTTCTCAAAATCACCTACTGATCGATGTACTGTAGTACAAATAAATAACCTGGCCTATGTACAAAATATGCATAATAGGTTCTGCAAAATCAAAGGTAGCTGGAATCATCACATGGGAGGAAAATTAGACACATGTACACAGATCAGGGATTTTTTTAATCGATTACGCATGTGGTTTTACAGATATGGCATAATATATACGAACTTAACAGTCCTAAACAACTGTTGTATTGAAAGATAATCATCAATTATTTAATACTTGGTCAACTAGTGGAAGTGGATAAATAATTTGAGATGATGAGAATTTGATTGTGATTTTTCTTCCAATCCAATGAGGAAAGGCTCGAGAGTTGGTGTTTGATTGGTATTGGTATTGGTATTGGACTTTCCTAGTAGTTTGTTGGATTAATTTGATGCATCAGTCGATGTTTGATTGGTATATTGGTATTGGTATTGGTATTGGACTTTCCTAGTAGTTTGTTGGATTAATTTGATGCATCAATGAGGTTTGTTCTATGTGTCAATATGCAAATAATGACATGCTTTGAAAGCTTCAAAAAGGATAAATATGCTCTGTCACATCGTCAGATACGCTTTACCTTTTTCCTCGGTGGGATGAAGTTTTGTAGCGGTAAATCATGTTGCCTTTTCACTTTTCAGTAGTTTCTCCTCGGGTTACAAATGACTAGTATGCTAGTGCTACTGAATTAGTATATAGTAGATAATAGAAATTAGATCTAGTCATTAATTTATTAAAGGTATTTCTACTACTCTACTAGCGAAAGTATAAATACATACTATCTAATCTATTCCATTAGATCGAAAAAGATGAATGGTCCAAATTAAATTTATTGTACAGTAAAAGAGCTCATGCGTCTTATCTTATCGTCCTTGACCAACTATATACCCAGTACCAGTTCAGTTAATATTATTTGTTTGAACCAACAAGCACTGATAATTTGCGGTTTAGTGCAGCTGGTTAGTGGCACAGCTAAAGCTAGCCCAAAAATATTATGCATGGATGTAATTCAGTGATATATGTAAATGAATGTGGAATTAAGCAACTATAGCCTGTTAGCCGAGGTGCTGACACATAGTGGTATTTCCCAACTGGTTTCTCAAATAAAACGATGGATGCCACATGTTCATCTTGCCAATCTCAATCATTCATTTAATTTCTCACTCCTCCCATTAATAACACCCTTGATTTCTCACTCCTCCAATTAATAACACTGTTGGTGGGGTGAGGTTAAGATTTAGCTAGATGGACACGTGACATCCATCGGAGTGGGGATACACATGATTAAATTTACATACCTCCTCCACAGAATATGTTTCCAATAAAACATTCGGTTACATAACAATGCATGCAATTTTCTTAATTAATTAGTAAATTAAAGTGCAAATTTGTAATTCCGCGCGCAATTATATATATATGTACATAGCATATATAATCGATCGATCGCGTTCGCGTTGGCTGATTAAAAGTCTTTGCTTTCCTCTTGTCGGCATGCAGTTCGACGAGCTACTTGGCAAAGGAGCAACGAAGTCAGTGTACGTCGGCACTGACCTCTGAACTCGGGATTTGCATGGCCGATGCTAGCTAGCTAGCGACATGACATGAATGCTCGATGTCATGCGCGCGATCGACTGACAGGTGAAATTAATACTGCAAATGTGCATGAATGTGCAGGTACAGGGGGTTCGACGAGGTGCGGGGCGTGGAGGTCGCGTGGAACCAGGCCAACCTGAGCGACGTTCTCCGTACGCCGGACGCGCTGCAGCGCATGTACTCGGAGGTGCACCTCCTCAGCGCGCTCCGCCACGACGCCATCATCGCCTTCCACGCCTCCTGGGTCGACGCGTCCCGCCGAACCTTCAACTTCATCACCGAGCTCTTCTCCTCCGGCACCCTCCGCGCCTACCGCCTCCGCTACCCGCGCGTCAGCCTCCGCGCCGTCAAGGCCTGGGCGCGCCAGATCCTCCGGGGCCTCGCCTACCTCCACTCCCACGACCCCCCCGTAATCCACCGTGACCTCAAGTGCGACAACATCTTCGTCAACGGCCACCAGGGCCAGGTTAAGATCGGCGACCTCGGCCTCGCCGCCGTGCTCCGCGGAGCCCGGGCCGCCCACAGCGTCATCGGCACGCCGGAGTTCATGGCGCCCGAGCTGTACGAGGAGGAGTACAACGAGCTGGTGGACGTCTACTCCTTCGGCATGTGCATGCTGGAGATGCTCACCACGGAGTACCCCTACGGCGAGTGCTCCAACCCCGCGCAGATCTACAAGAAGGTCACCTCCGGCAAGCTGCCCGACGCATTCTACCGGGTCGAGGACAAGGAGGCGCGCAGGTTCATCGGCAGGTGCCTGGTCGCCGCCTCCAACCGGCCGTCCGCCGAGGAGCTCCTCCTGGACCCTTTCCTCTCCCTCCAGGACGACCATACCACGTCTTGTGCTGCTGTGACGGCGCCGTTGCAGGCTCCGGCCTGCAGTAATGGTACAGCCAGATCTGACGGTAGTTCTGATCTCTCGTCACATGATCACGACAATGAGGAGGAGTCAGAGCAGCCACCGGCAAGGACTGACATGACCATCACGGGCAAGCTGAACTCCGAGGACGACACCATCTTCCTCAAAGTACAGATTGCCGACGAGACAGGTACAAGCGTCGTCGTGCAACATTATTGCAATGTTTCTGAGAGAGTGCGCTGACAAGAATCTGTCACCAGGCCATGTGAGGAACATCTACTTCCCTTTCGACATCGTGGGTGACACGGCGATGGACGTGGCGAACGAGATGGTGAGGGAGCTGGACATCACCGACCGGGACCCCTCGGAGATCGCCGCCATGATCGAGCAGGAGATCGCCAGGTTGGTGCCCGGTTGGATCGGCAACGGCGACGAGCGGCAGGAGTGCTACACGTACGCAGATGATGACGGAAACGACGATGGCGAGCATCCTCCGCACTACTACCTGTCCTCTTCTTCTACTTCCTCCCAGGGGTCTCTCTGCGGGGTGGGGCCCCCAGCCTCAGGGCGATCCTGTGGCCCACATGCCGGCCACAGCCACGGTGGCTGGTTCCAAGGTAACGCGTACCGCTGTTTTCAGTTGTCCTGTATATATGTCAATGCCTTAGCTAGTTTGATATGACATACTCTGGTCACAAGTAATTATCTCTCGGACTCAAATTAACTTTGACCATTAATTTTTATTTATAATATATTAAAAATTTTAATGAGATTATAATATTATAAAAATATGTTTCAAAACAAATCTACATATGATTTTAATGCATCCAATCTAAATATTTAAAAGTATATTCATAGCTAAAGTTTTAAAATTTTAACTGTAATAGAGTGAGTAATTTCTAGTGATTAAAGAGATTAGCAAACGGTAACAAGACGAGGGAATCTGGAGATATCAGTTGAGTTCACGAAGAATTAATGCATTATCGTCTGTTCATTTTGGAATGTGCAGCGCATGACGAACGTACTAGTGAAGTTTGCTGCATGCACTCTCTTCCAAATGGATATACACAGGGCGGAGTCAGTATGGCCCAGGTTTTGAATCGGACTGCTGTTGATGAGTCATCTAATAATTGAATCATTGATTTTGGATCAGATTTTTCACAATGTTTTAACATTAGGCCTCGAGCTAAGACCCCAGTTGTCATAAGCTTGACTCCGCCCCTGAATTTACATATGTATGCATATAATGGGTGTAGAACCTCTGGAGTTAGGGAGTTACAATCTAACTATTCATTTCTTTAAAAATTTAGACTATACAACGTCATTCACCTCTACTCGATCGAAAATACCCTCCGCGCCTACCGCCTCCGCTACCCGCGCGTCAGCCTCCGCGCCGTCAAGGCCTGGGCGCGCCAGATCCTCCGGGGCCTCGCCTACCTCCACCCCCACGACCCCCGTAATCCACCGCGACCTCAAGTGCGACAACATCTTCGTCAACGGCCACCAGGGCCAGGTTAAGATCGGCGACCTCGGCCTCGCCGCCGTGCTTCGCGGAGCCCGGGCCGCCCACAGCGTCATCGGCACGCCGGAGTTCATGGCGCCCGAGCTGTACGAGGAGGAGTACAACGAGCTGGTGGACGTCTACTCCTTCGGCATGTGCATGCTGGAGATGCTCACCACGGAGTACCCCTACGGCGAGTGCTCCAACCCCGCGCAGATCTACAAGAAGGTCACCTCCGGCAAGCTGCCCGACGCATTCTACCGGGTCGAGGACAAGGAGGCGCGCAGGTTCATCGGCAGGTGCCTGGTCGCCGCCTCCAACCGGCCGTCCGCCGAGGAGCTCCTCCTGGACCCTTTCCTCTCCCTCCAGGACGACCATACCACGTCTTGTGCTGCTGTGACGGCGCCATTGCAGGCTCCGGCCTGCAGTAATGGTACAGCCAGATCTGACGGTAGTTCTGATCTCTCGTCACATGATCACGACAATGAGGAGGAGTCAGAGCAGCCACCGGCAAGGACTGACATGACCATCACAGGCAAGCTGAACTCCGAGGACGACACCATCTTCCTCAAAGTACAGATTGCCGACGAGACAGGTACAAGCGTCGTCGTGCAACATTATTGCAATGTTTCTGAGAGAGTGTGCTGACAAGAATCTGTTACCAGGCCATGTGAGGAACATCTACTTCCCTTTCGACATCGTGGGCGACACGGCGATGGACGTGGCGAACGAGATGGTGAGGGAGCTGGACATCACCGACCGGGACCCCTCGGAGATCGCCGCCATGATCGAGCAGGAGATCGCCAGGTTGGTGCCCGGCTGGATCGGCAACGGCGACGAGCGGCAGGAGTGCTACACGTACGCAGATGATGACGGAAACGACGATGGCGAGCATCCTCCGTACTACTACCTGTCCTCTTCTTCTACTTCCTCCCAGGGGTCTCTCTGCGGGGTGGGGCCCTCAGCCTCAGGGCGAACCTGTGGCCCACATGCCGGCCACAGCCACGGTGGCTGGTTCCAAGGTAACACGTACCGCTGTTTTCAGTTGTCCTGTACATGTCAATGCCTTAGCTAGTTTTGATATGACATAGGGCATGTTTAGATCCTTGACTAATTGTTATTTTGGCTAAAAATTAGTCCCAATCCATCCAAACAATTGAAGCTAATTTTTAGTCAACCTCTGAGCTAACAATTACCAATTAAGAATAGTGAGAGTGAGCTAACAATTAGTCCATCCAAACAGGTGGGCTAATAGGTGGGCTAATTTTTAGTGGCTAATGATAGAGCTAATTTTAGCCAACTAATAATTAGTTCTAGGCGATCCAAACATGGCCATACTCGTCACAAGTAATTATCTCTCGGACTCAAATTAACTTTGATCATTAATTTCTATTTATAATATATTAAAAATTTTTAATGAGATTATAATATTATAAAAATATGTTTCGAAACAAATCTATGTATGATTTTAATGCATCCAATCTAAATATTTAAAAGTATGTTCATAGCTAAAGTTTTAAAATTTTAACTGCAATTGATAAGTTTTTGTAAGCCAGATTGAGTAATTTCTAGTGATTAAAGAGATTAGCAAACGGTAACAAGACGAGGGACTCTGGAGATATCAGTTGAGTTCACAAAGAATTAATGCATCATCGTCTGTTCATTTTGGAACGTGCAGCGCGTGACGAACGTACTAGTGAAGTTTGCTGCATGCGCTCTCCCAAATGGATATACTTCCAAATGGATATACACAGGGGTAGAGTCAGCATGTGTCCAGGCCTCGGGCCAGGCTGCTAGGTCATTTAATAGTTGGATCATTGATTTTGGATAAGATTTTTTACAATATTTTGACGTTAAGTCTCGGATTAAAACCCCAGTTGCCATAGGCCTGACTTTGCCACTGAATATACATATGTATGCACATAATGGGTGTAGAATCTCTGGAGTTAGAAAAGCACTCTATTAGGTGGAGTTACAACCTTAACTATTCATTCCTTAAAAAATTTAGATTATGTGACATTGACCTTCACCCGATCAAAAATAAACAATTAAAATTGTGACTCTACCGAACAAAGCTAACTTTTAACTAGGATCTGCAGCCGCACATACTATGCCATGCCTTTGCTTAACCACGCTTTTGTACCTATCTGCTGACTAACGTACACACATGTATGTGACACACGTATGTGCCATGTATGCATGCATGTGTCAGCACCATGTATACCGAAAAATTTGACCTGCATTAAGTGTAACCAGGATGTTACTACTACTCAGCTCGAGTTGGTTCAGTAATCCCCTGTCCCACCGCATTATTTCTTGGATCAGTAAATAGTCCACACAGATATATTGCTGAATCATACACATACACTGCTGAAGTTCTTACAATACTTAATATTATAAAATGCATAAATAAACCATACGACCATTTGTCCTACAATACGGGCCAATCAGGCTAAATACTTGGCACAGAGTCGAACAACAGAAATAAAACTACAAAAGGTTCAGACACGACGTAGTAGACGTAGGGGTCTTGAGTAGATTTATATTGAGTGAGTATGAGTACAAACAGAGGTGGGCGTCTTGCCAGGCCGGTATGGATACATCGTACGTCGTGTCTGAACCATATTAGACCGTGACGGCCCGTTATACCCGTCGAGCCATGCCAGGCTGACCCGGCTCACCTTCGGCGAGCCTAAATATGACCCATTTGCGTTTCGTGTTGTGCCGACCCAGGCCTAGTCTATTTGCATTATTGTGATGAGAGGTAAGGAACCAGAGACACAAATATTATGAAAAAAAGAACTAAAATTTATTTATTCTTAGAACGAGGGGATGTGCTAAATACGAGCGAGAGAGGGAGCAACGAGAGAGTGAGGAAGAGAAGCAATCGAGCTTGAAAGAGACGGATGAGCGAGGGAGAAATTGAGAGAAATGGGTGAGAAAGAGAGCAGACCCGTCTCTCTCAGGTGTCGACGGCGGGGGTGGCGTTTATACTGTTAGGGATGTCCATAACGCTCATGCTCTGTGGGTCGGTGACCTTCATACTAAGCTTCTTTCTCATGCCCTGAGTCGTCGGACCCGATACGGCCCGTGCTACAGTGTCATGCCAGGCCGTGCCGTCTATCGTGCCTAGTTCTCGAGCTTGGCACGGCCCGTGCTACAGTGTCGTGCAAGCCTGGTATAACCCATTTGGTGCCGGGTCGGATTTCGGACCGTGCCGTGCTCGTTGTGCCTCGGACCGGCTCAAAAGAGCCCGACCTGAGTGCCCATCTCTAAGTACAAATATACTCCACAAACCAAAACACATAATACAATTATAGTACGTAGTTGCAAGGCTACACAAGGGAAAGCTTGGGGTTCTTTTATTTGCAGAAAGCCACAGTTGCAATAGATTAAATATTAGACAAGGCCTAAGGCCTGACATTTTAACTAAATCAAGTTTTAATAAAATCAAGTAATTGTTATATAATACTAGTGAAGGCTTCAACCTTTTGTTAACGAAGAGTTGCTCCTACCACTAGATGCTATATTTCATATGGCTACTACCCGCACTTCAGGCTGCTACCCTACCATTCATTCCTCCTACAAATTGTTTTATAAAAGCTTAGACTAAGTAAGTTCTCATGCATTGCCTGTGATCATGGGCTCAACCATCGAGATAGTTTTCATTTTGCAAAGATTTTACAATTTTATTCGCAAGAGATGTCTTAACTTATATTGTCATACAAGCCACTGTTGACTTGTGATGAAGAGAATTATCACAAGGCCTTTCTAATGCCTCTATAGTCTCTGCATAAATGTCTTCAAGAGTGTGATACCGTTTTGGCCCCTTACTTGTGGAGGAGGTACTTGAATTCCCTGGCAATGCAATTGGAGTCGTTGCATGTGATCTGGGTGTGGCTGGTGAACTCAAACTTGCTACATCATGTAGTGTGTAGTTTCCAGTGACTTCTTGACCCTCTACATCATGCGGTGTGCCAGGAACACTTGTTTCAATCGCTGGGATTACTGCCTCAGACGTTGGTGTAATCTGCAGTATATTAGATGCATTCTCTGTGGTGCTATGCGGAATACTCACTGCAACTTGCAGTGCATCCCCTGCTGCTTCATATACCTGGTCAGCCGAAATAGCACTTTCCGACAATTCACCTTCTACAGTGAAATCCGATAATCTGAGGGAGTCACTGCCTTCACCTGAATTCCACAGCCATTCTTTGTCTTCCTGAAAAATTACATCTCTGCTTACATGGATTTGCCCTCATCTCGGATCATAGAGGCGATGAGCTTTACAGCCTTCCTCCACTCCAAGATACACCATGGGAACGCTTCTATCTTCAAGCTTCTTGATGTGTGGTGTTGTATTCTTCGCATAGGCAGTGCATCCGAAGACTCTCAGGTGTCCGAGATGAGGTTTTTTCCCTGTCCATGCCTCAAACGGGGTGTGCCCTCCTAGCACTTTGGTTGGCAGCCGATTAAGGAGGTAGACTGAATGTCTAACTGCCTCACCCCAAAACCTCCCAGGCACTCTCATGCCTTTGAGTAGGGATCTCGCCATGGTCATCACAGTGTGGTTCCGATGCTCCACTACACTGTTCTGCTGTGGCGAATACGGTAATGTGAGATGCCGTCTGTTCCCAAGCTCTTCACAAAAACTTGTAAACTCTTTTAACAAGAATTCGACCCCACAATCTGTTCTCAGAGTTTTCACTTTATGCCCTGTTGCATTTTCTACCGTTGCCTTGAATTTCTTGAAGGTAAGATAAGCTTCATTCTTTGCCTTCAACATATACACCCACATCCATCTGCTGAAGTCATCAACTATGAGGAAGAAGTAGTTATTATTAGCTGGTGTCCATGGTGTAATAGGCCCGCACAAATCAGCATGCAACTGCTCTAATGGAGTCTCCACTCTGAAGTTTGCCTACGCTGGGAAGGAGCTCCTTGCTTGTTTGGAAACTATACAGGCCTCACGTAATTTGTTCAGGTGATGGATACTAGGTAGCCCAACTGGCAATCTCTTATCTGCCAATTGCTTCAGTGCATGGAAATTGACATGTCCAAGCCTGGCATGCCACAACCATACTGGATCATCAAGCTCTGCTAGAAGACATGTCGGCCAGCAGGTTTCAAGCTGAATCTTATACAGACGATTGGCTGAGCGTTTCACCTTCATCAGGAGAACATCATCTCTATCATACACCCTTAGCAAATCTTTAGTCATCATTATTTTATTCCCAGCTTCTATCATCTGACTGAGACTGATTATGTTGCTGCATAATCTGGGAATGTAATACACTTCAGTTAGCAGGCTTTGATCTCCATTCTTGCATTGGAAGAGGATGGAGCCCTTCCCTAAGATCTCTACACTAGAACCGTCACCAAACTTCACATTCCCTGTGATGTTCTCATCAAGCTCCTTGAATTTCTCCCGATGGCCTGTCATGTGGTTACTAGCTCCATTGTTTAGATACCACACATTAGAATATGGCAGCTTCTCCTTACCAGTTTGCAATTTTGGCCGAACATTTTCTTCATTAAGCAATACCTTGTGATGCATCTCCTCCTGAGATGCTGCCAACAATAGCACTGGTTCTTCATCAGGCTCATGTAAGATTTACCTCCTCATCACGGCGCTTGTTGCGGCACTCCGAAGCGTAATGGCCGTAGTTGTGACAGGCAAAGCACTGAATGTGGCTTTTGACACGACTACCCGTGCCGGTTCCTCGACCTGCTTCACACTCCTGGGCTGTTCTACCACCATTACTTCTTCCTCGGTTGCCCTTGCCATGTCCACGACCTCGGCCACAGAATCTTCCACGATTATCCCCAATGCTGCAAAATCTTCCTCTTCCTCTTGGTGAAAAAGAGGATTCCCCACCACCCTTTTTCATCCGGGCTACCCACTCGGTATGAGTGAGCAGCACTTGCTCGCTATTGTTATCTCCACGCTTGCACATACGTTCTTCATATGCCTTGAGTCTGCCAATGACCTCCTCGACAGACATGGTGTCAATGTCACCAAACTGTTTGATTGCGGCTACGATCTGCAAGAACTTGTCTGGGACAGAAACAAGTAGCTTCTTGACAACGGTGGCGGTCTCCATTATGCCATCCAGCTGCGACATCTTGTTAACCAACTCGGTCACCTTCCCAGCAAATTCATCTATGGACTCACTATCCTTCATACGCAGAGCCTTGAATTCACTCTTCAAGGTTTGAAGCCACGCCTTCTTCACCCGATCGGCACTGAGATAGATTGTCTTTAGGCTGTCCCAGGCTTCCTTTGCCGTTTTCTTGCTCACTAGCTGATGCAACACAGCATCCAGAACGGACTGGAAAATGCAAGCTCTTGCCATCTTGTCCTTCTTCTCCACGGGCTCCCCGTTCGTGGGTTCAATTGCTTCCCAGACATCTTGCGCCTCCATGCACGCCTCCATTTTGATAGCCCAAGCGGAATAGTTGGTGGCGGTGAGCATCGGATACTGGAGAGACACACCGCCCTCCTTCGTCGACCGCACTGCCAACGCCGAGTGCTCGGAGGTGGACATCTTGTTGAGATGCAGGAACTTGGTTATGCACATGAGGCTCTGATACCAACTGAAGGTAACAAGTCAGGATCTATGCGCCCTGCAAACTGAGCACAAAGAAGAACAGAACGACAATAGAACAGTTGGGGCAATTTTCTTCTTATTCCAATAGATGAAACACCTGAATATAAATAGGACTCAACTACTGCTAACAGACTCCTGCAATAACCTTGAAACAAACTCAAAACAAATTTCAAGATTCTAACTATCAAATTCTGACCGACTAACTACTTCAAAAATGGTTATGTTAAGATTATTTTCCTAACAGCGATCACAACAAGCAAGGGGCTCAGCGATGCGGCGACCAGAAATAGAGCTCAAGCTCAAGGTCTCTTTGGTGGAGTATGGGGAGGGAGAGTAAGGCGTACGTGTGACAAGAAGGGGCGTAGTGTGTGGCTCGCTGCGGCTTAAGCAGGGCAGAGGGAGGCGTGAGATGGTGGCGAGAAAAAGCGAGCAGCTCAAGTGACGCTGTTGTGTCTCGCGACGTTGTGCCAGAGCAAGGCATGGGCAATGCGACGTGGGAGAGTGCAGATCGTCAAGGAATCTTGTGCGTGAGCACAGAGTGGCCACAATGACCATGCTGTGCACCTCTGTGTCGATGATACATGGGGCGGCGATGAGCGTGGGCTGCGGCGTGGGGAAGAAAGAGGGATATGGTAAACCGGCATTACTTGGTTAGGCAGAAGGAGGGTAAAGAAAAGGAAGAGAAAAAAAGAAAAAGAAAAGGAGGAGATGGGTTGGGGTGGGCCGTGTTTTGGCCCAAACAGGATTTTTGGTTCTCATTTTTTTCCCTTTTCTTTTCAAACTCAGATTTCAGTTCAACTTTTAGCTTGACAACTTGAATTCAGTTTTCATTTTCAAATTTTAAGGCTTTTATGAAAGCTTGTATTTTACCAATTGATTTTTTGAAATTCAAAATTCGAGAAACTTATATAATCTATAGAAAATTCAAATAACACCATCATACATTAAAAGTTTTTTTAAATCTCGCATTTTCATTTGAAAATTTGGATACAAAATTTGGGATGTTATTTATACAAGAGGTGCTCCATACTTTTCCTTTTGATAGTTACACAAATATTAAAATATGAATGAATGGTAGATGGTGATTTCTTATCTCTTCGCTTACTTCAAGATTTGTGCAACTTGTATTGGGACGCTATCATTTCTTTACATTCTCTTAGACGGATAAAAAGCATATATATAGATGGTGTCAGCATATATAATTTCAAGCTAGCAAGCATATATCTAAATATATAGAACACGCATGTATCAGCCTAGATGAGATGAAGGGACAACATGATTCAGCACCTAGCTATTTCTTTGTCAGTGAGTGCATCTTAATTTATGCTCTATTGTTGAGCCTTGACACGCGCGCAATATTTTTGTGGATAAACATTGTTGGTGTAGATTACCACTGCTACCCTTTAAGCAGCGACGAGGATGACATGAGCTCGGCGCACTCCGGCGAGTACTCTGCTCTGCACTACTGCTCAGGTAACGACGAGGCCCGAGGGGAAGAAGGGTTGAAGACGGGCAGGTCAGGGCGACGAGATTCCGGCCAGGAGAGAGCAGCAGCCCACGGAGCAGAGCTGATCAGGGCCAGCAGCAGTACAAGGCGCTCGCGCACCAGCTGCAGCGCCAATGCAGCATGTCCCAGCACGCCGGCCGGCCGCGGCACCGCGGACGTGGGAGCCGGGAGGGCGATCGTCGCACGGTGACTCGGAACCGGTCGATGGTGGACATGCGGAGCCAGCTTCTTCACCGGACGCTGGTGGAGGAGCTCAACAAGCGCCTCTTCTTCAACACCGTCGGCGCCGTCGAGAACATCGGCTTCCGCCTCCCATGCTACGGCTCCCCCTCCTCGTCGTCATCCTCGCGTGGCGCCGACCACCGCCGGAGAACCAGCAAGGACAAGCACCGCTAGCTATATGCTTTGACCAAGCTAAAGCTAGGTATATATGTATGTGGTTACTTAATTACTTTTTGCCTCGTGTACGACTAACTAGCTAGCTGGTGCAATGCGCAATTATATTGGATCATCCGTGTGCATGCGAAATGCACGGCCACTTGGCCACAGAATCACGGATATATGGATCGAGTGCTATGTTTCTCGAGATTGTTTTATTTGGCAATGTGTAAGTACTACTGCTGGCATGTGCAACGCCACAGGTAGCACTAGCAGAGATGTTGTAATTAATATATAGTTGGGAATTGCTAAATGACATTCGAGTATTTGTTTTTAAAGTTTGTGAGTACTTAATTTTTTTGTCTATAGAGTGCTCAAATGGAAGGAGAAGAGGCAAATTGATATCATCAATAACATGGCTACGCGCCACGGTTCCAATGCTTATGATTGAAATATAGTTGTATTTCTTACATAAATTGAAACGGAAATAACGTGGCAGTTTCTAGCTAGCCTCGTAAAGCAAACATGGAAGCTAATTCTTTTTTTTACATCGTTTTAATAATAAAATCGTAATAGATAGACTGTGTGTAAATTACTAGCATCATATATATATCATCATCATCATACAGTAGCTATGTTTGATACATATTGAGTGGTTCCGGCGCCGGCAATATATGGTAGGGCGATGCATGGGAGGTTTCAGAGGAGAGTGCATGGATGCCGTGCAGCAAATTAGAGACCAGGAGTCAAGTTAGGTTTAGGGGACTATCAACAGGCGACGACGACAACAGCTAGCTAGCGAGGTGGCGGATCGGATGCCATGAAGGCGATGGCAGAGCAGAGTGCAGTAGTCTACGGGCACGACAGACAACACTGGGGACAGCTAGCTAGCGAGGTGGATCGGATGCCATGGAGGCGATGGCAGAGGACAGTGCAGTAGTCTACGGGCACGACAGACAACACTGGGGCTTGCAGAGGCGCCGGCGGCGGCGATGTGGAGGGAGAGGGCTCCTCTTCACCTCATCCAAGAACATCTTAATTAATTAATTAGAACCCCCAAGGCTGATCGATCTAACTTCTTCTCTCAATTACTCCCACAGTGATCGATCACATGCTAGAATTTCTAATGTACTATTCTATCTATATTTGTTTCATGGAGATGGTATTAGCGTATCTGCCATCGAAAGTGATTTTATAAGTTCGAAGATGTAACGATCAATGTGTGCTGAAGAACATGTCCAAAAATAACAATGGAATGGAGGGAGCAATTAAGTGGTGGTATTTTTTCGATAAAGGAAGTTTTTATTAATCTTAGTAAATTACATCAAGGTGATACAATTATACTAAGAAGACTCTCTCTACACAGTAGCAGTGTACACAGCCAAACACACACACAAGAAAAGACAAAGGAAATGTCATGCAAACTACATCACGCAATATATTCTTCGCTATCTACCATCATAGAACAATTGAAGAAGAAGAAGAACGATCAACGTACGCACGTGATCTCTGGAAGGCGAAAGTAATTGAAACTTATCCAGAAATACATATTAATGGAGAAGCAATTCACACATATACAGTTACAAGCTGGACTGGAGTACAACAACAATTAGACTCCGTTCATATACCAAATTAAGGCATAGTATATATTCTATCTAGAAAGAAAGAACGAAAGAAGAACAAGAATAAACATGACTGTGTATACAAGAGAGGAGAAGAAATCAAAAGGAAAGAAAGATTAGCGTCTACCCCCGGTCCAAATTAAAGCAGGGCATGCTGCAGCTAGCTAGCTTTTGATGTCGTTGGTGCCTTTGCTGGGGCCGGACGGCGGTGGCCTCCCCCTGGGCTTCCTGTTGAGCAGCAGTTGCTCGTACCGCTTGCTGGCAGCGAGCTCCTCCCTCCACATGGGCGCCGTTTCGGTGGGGAGAGCTATCCTCTTCGTCTGCACGGCCGCGACGCCGCCATTGTTGAGAGCTGCCGGATGCGGCAGAGGCCTGCTGCAGCTGAAGAGCGGGGTGAAGGCGGTGAGAAAGAGCAGCAGCAGAAGCACGAGGGAGAGGGAGCAAGGGCGCGTCAGACTGTCTAACGACAGTTTGGCCATCGATCGATTTGGATTGGACACAAGCTCTGTATGTGGTGCAGAGAGATATATCGATGAGCTAGCTTCCTTCTAGGTTGAGGTAGCCGAAAGAAAGGATCGATAGATGCGACTATGTCTGCGAGGAAGAAATGAATATATAGGCAATTATAGCTAGGTGCAGTCAAGTCGTCGATCGGGAGAAGAAAAACAGCCAAGAACAGATGCGATGAGCATGTCGTAAGGAAGTAAAAGACGCGTACAAGTTAATTAGTTAAAGAAAGAAGGAATTAAAGAAAAGTCGGAGCTGGGCGGGCTAGACGTGTGAAACAAGCAGCTGGAAGGTCGTGTAGAGGGAGAGACTTAGCATGGAGGGTTCAGAAACGTGTATACATTCAAATTAGCGCGTCACCGTACGTGCGTCTGCTAGGCTGGCTTGCAGCGACGACGCGTCTTCTTCTTGGCTATCTGAAGCAGCTAGCTGCATCGGTCGGTCAAAAGATTGTTATCCTAATAAGGGCCTGTTTCGCGAGACTTTCACTGAAATTTCAGTCTTTTCCTAGCTAGCAAGTAAATTTTGCTCCAACGCTGTCAATCTTAATCCGTGTGCATGTGCGTATGATTAAAATCTCTGCTGGTCAATTTGTTCCCCCTAATATTGCACTGCTTAATCTTTCGAAAACTAAAATTGAATAATCGACGCCTAGTGCTGCTCAATGAATTAACTGGCTGACTGAAACTCCATTAATTCTTCCGGTCAAAGGTGACCGGCTTGCATGACTAGATAGCGAGAGCTTACCTTCATTGCAAGTTGCAACGCATTACGCATGTACATACGTCTACCTAGCTTTCTCACTAATTTCCCGGGATTATGCTATCTATACCACTTTCTGCTGTGTGTGTGTGTCGCTCTTGTAATTAAGGACGGCTAACGAGAAAGTCGATCTTAAGCTGTTTCCATCTCTGCATCCATGCGGACTAATTTAAGCTGGTGTTCTAGCTAAGTACACTACTGGTTGGTATTTTAACGCAATGGCGATTGATTTGTAGCTGACCTGACCTCATTAGCTGACAGCTGCAGCAGTACTGCTAGCTTAATCTGTTCCTCGAGTCTTAGCTGTAGACTTAATTCGACCTCATACCTCGTTCTCTCTCTCTCACTCGCACTCTTAAGCGATCAGCAGCACAGCATCGCACCATGGACAAATGGCTGTCTGGTTCCTCTCAAAGTAGAATTAAACGTGTTAGTGCACTACGCAGAATTGATTAGATGATCGATTCCAATTTCCATACATGTATATATGCAAACAAACACGTGTGGTACAATTGCGTGGGCAAAAGAAGAAGAAGAAAAAAAGCTGGCGCGAAGCGTACGGTGAATAACAAGTTAGCTACTAGCTAGCTGAATTTGGGCTCTGAAGTTGTACTGAATGACAGAGAAACACCCTGCAGGCGACCACCGTGTCACCGATCTTGAGTCCCGGCGCGACGGTGAATGCAACGGTGCTAAGCTTGTCTTCTTCCTCCTCCCCACCAGGTGCAGCCGCGCTCTCCATGTAGTCCGCTGCGTACCTGCTCCCCCTCTTAGCGTAGAACACCTTTGCACCATGGGCGCAGCGGTGTGTCCGGATCACCATCCGCAGCGCCCACGTCGACCTCGCCATGGTCGCGAACGCCCGGTAGAACCACGTCCTCGGATGCCCGCCGCGCGACGCAAACGCCCTCTGGTCCAAATTCCCGAACATCGCGGCCTCCGCTTCCGACGACACCGCTGCTAAATACTTCGACCGGCAAAATCTTGAGAAATTGGAGCATGGATCTTCCATCAAGGCGTCCAGAGGGTCGCAGGATCTCATGATTCGATCGAAACGAGCAGCATCGAACCCTTCTTCTTCTTCTTCTGCAGTACCTGTCCGGCCACCTAGCATTGTCCATGACAAGTACGCCTCAAGTGAGTATCTATTGCGCAATTGCTCGTCCGCATTGCTGACACAGTGATCCGATGAAGATGCCATCAAGCTAGTGATCAACTCTGCAAAGCCATGCACCAATGTCGACGCCACCTTGAACAGCTCCAGTAATGCACTAGGTGTCGTCAGTTGCTTTGGTACAACGAAAACCTTGTCATGCCTAACTGATGATTTCTTCTTGATCTTCTTATTTAGCGTCGAATTCGCTCTCTGCAGCCGATCCAATTCTCTCCTCAGCAGGACGATGTCAGATTCTTTCTTCCTCATATCGGCCTCCAGTTCCTGCACCAACAACCATCGTTCATTGATCAACGACCCGACACCGCCACTCGTACTGGACAGGCACTGAAGAGCTGTGACCGAGTCGAGCTCCGAGGTGATGATCTCATCGGAGAAGGCGATCTTGGCAGGGTCATAAGGTATGTGAGCTTTCTGCAGCTTGATGTAGGCTGACTTGAGGGCTCCAATTGCCTCGAACAGAACTATGATAAGTAACCTCTGATCATATCCACCACCCTCTCCGAATTCTGTCTTTGTGTCAGTCACACGAGGCGCTGCGCAAACCTTTGTGAGCCGGGAGAGGCCTAGTAAGAGACCAGGAACACTGCAGGTAGTTCTTACAAGTCTTGGTGTCCGGGACTCCATTTGACCTGATTCAGTTGAAACGAAGAAAAAAAGATTAAATCTTTGGTATGGGATTTAGTGGTTTAGGCAGGGAGCAATCCCCATAAACAACAGCATGAATAGAGGGACACCGTAATGCATAGTTTTAAAAAACTGTCTGCTAGCTTGGTGCAGAGACTAAAGAACTCTGATGTAACACCACAAATTGCATCCAGGAAAAATATTTATTTTTATGAAATCCTTTTTTTCGAGAACACGCAAAAGCTTTGTGCGTCATTCATTAAAAAGAAAGAAATACTCAAAGAACTGTTTTGGACAAGAGTATAATAAAATTCAGAGTTCAGACACCACATCCTGTTAGATTGGAGCAAGCAGGTGGATGCTAGCACAAGGATATGAGTGAGCAGGATAAGATCTAGCACAGAACTTTTGGCTGTTGGATAAACAACAAAGGCTACAGATTAAGAACTTGGATGGTTTTCAGAATTTTATCGAACAAATAAGTCGACAAGAGAAGGGAGGGTAATGTCGGTTCAGCAGGATTACTGATAAAAAAAAACCCCTAAACAGCAAAAAATCGGAGAGCAATTAAAGTACCTGCGCTCATGGAATCGACAAATTACAAGATAAACATTAGGAAGGAACAAAATTATCGGCTGATCATGAAGGGCAAGAAGGGAAGTAGTACCAGAGCTGAGCGAGTGGAATGTTTGATAGATGTAGAGCGATGGGGACTAAACAAGCAGACTTGCCATGTCTACAAAATTCGAAGTATTTTGAAGTCTAGTGGCAAAGGAAAGGGAAAGCAGTAGCAATGGTGATATGTAGGACAAAAACATCGACATGGCAGTGGCATTGGGAACTGCAAAAGCAAAAGGTTTCAGAGAGACAAGGATTTGTGACGCAACGTGGCCCGTGGGTCTGGGAGGATGAAGGTCCCAATGGCTGTGTGCTGGCCCCTAGTGTCTCAAAGGCAAAAGAGGAAAAGTGGTAAATGATTTGAATGATTTTTTTAACCAAATCTTTTAGAAAAGAAGGTAACCTCGAAATCAAATTGCAGTCAACTTTCCAATTTCTAAATGGTGAAATGCATGTGCAGATCGTCCTTTAATCCTCTCTTGAGAATACTGAGATGGCGGCTTAATCTAAATTTTAGTTCCTCCTAAGGATGGTAAAAAGCCTCAAATACGTAAACTACTTTAATATTTTTTAGATAATGGAAATTTTTATATCTTCCGGCCTCCGCATCACGAGATACACACAGCCAACTGTTTATTACATTTTATTGCAAAAATACCGTCTAAAAGATATAACCAAATACTGCAAAAACTTGCAACAAGCCATAAAAAACATGACATATAAACATAGCCTGTTACAGAATCTCCACCCGTATTAGAGATCCCTGAGCACAATCTCCAGTGATCTGCATGCTGATAACATCACCTCCCGAGCCTCCTAACGTTGTAGCACATACCACGAGCGCAAACAGCTAGTGCAAATGTATATAACCTACAACAGATTAGAGATTTTTTTTCAATCAAAAACCATATCATTTCAACATAGCGGCAGCCCCCAACCAAAATGTAAACCCTTAAATCATTTTCCAACCCCATTAATCAGCTCCCAAACAAATTGATCATGCTACTAGGAGGTTGCAAATTAGAGGCCACTTGTATGACACGCCATGCGAAACCAGCAAATTAGCAGTCAAAAAGAAGTGTTATATAGTTTCCTCATTGTTACAAAAACAACATTTTTTGCTACTATTTCAATTCCTTTTATTGAGGTTATCTTTGTCAAAATCACCCTCCGACATAAGTACCGATGAAAATTTTATTTTAATGGCAGCTTAAGCTTCCACAATTGTCGATTTGTAACTAGGATATTTTGATACATTAAGGATGTATACATTGATTGAACAAAAAAATATCCATTCTAATGGAGACTCCATCGAATATTATCCCGATCTGATGACAATTGCATCCCAGCAATCTTTGCAACAAGCTCATGCCAAGCCATTAAATTATGTCCCATAATTACCCTACAGAATGACACATTGAGTGAGATAAAACTCATTACTTCTGCCATCGTAGCCTGATTTTTCGGATAACGTTAAAAAGACAAGGGTATTGAGCACTAAGGGGGTTGTTCCCAATCCATGCATCCCACCAAAAACATATTTGAGATCCATCACAAATATGAAAAGACCCAAATATGAAGAAATGATGTTTAACTTCCATTAGATCAGCCTAGAAATGAGAGTCCCCGGCCTTTTTTTTCTACATGAGAAAGAGTTTTGTGCCCCATATATTTTCTTCTGAGGAGAGATTACCATACACCATCTTTAGTTAGTAGTTTAAAAAGCCACTTGCTAAGTAAGCATATCTTTTTGACACCAAGATCTTGAATGCCCATGCCATCTTGATCCTTGGGTTAGTATAATATATTACACATAGTTAGCCTATACTTTTTTTAGGGTTGTCACTTTGTCGAAAATTCTGGATCTATAATAGTCCAACCGCTTAAGCACCTCACGTAGTATCTCAAAAAAGATAGCATAAACATAGGTAAACTGCTAACATAGAATTTAGAAGGATTAATCGACCTCTAGCTGACAAATGTTTGCCCTTCCAACTACTTAGTCGCTTCTCAAATCTTTATTCTACCCCTTCCACTCATTGATCCTCAGTTTTCTGTAATGAATTAGTATGCCAAAGTATTGAAGGAAAAACTGTCCAACCCACAATCAAATAGCTAAGTGTATTGAGCCTGGAAATTATTGGCAGCACCAAAAACAAAAAAAATCACTTTTGTGGAAATTGATTTTAAGACCAGAAAGTTGTTCAAATGCGCATAACAATAACTTCGTATTTTTGGCCTATTCTAAATCATATTCTATGAATAAGATGGTGTTGTCTACATACTGTAGGATGGATAACCCCTCATCAACGATGATGTTAAATAATATGGGGGATAAAAGGTCACCTGACGGAGTCTCCTTTCGGGTCTAAAAGTTTGGACCAATGTTGTCATTGACCTTGATCCCAACACTTCCTCAGGTAACAAAGCTCTCAACCCACGTACACCACTAAGGTGAGAAGCCTTTTATCCTTAATGTTTGCTGTTTAAGGTTAATATCCTTATTAGATAGCCCAATCTGCTCCATTTTTTGTCAAGTTCCTCTAATGTGAAGTAGCACTTTCTTTTCTTTTCGTACATTCCACTAGTATTCTTAGTCCATCCTCTTAATTTATGTTTATGGCTTCTAATCTTAAATTACCATCTAGCTATAGATGTTCTTCACCTATGCTCATTGTGCCAATAGTTCGATACCATTTCAAAGAAACCTTCCCTATCTAGCCACTCCGATTCAAATTTGAACACTAACTGGTTCTCGTGGAAGGCTGCTCTAGTATTGAGCAAAAGTGGAGTATGATCAGAAAGGATCTATCAAGGGCAATAACAGTGACCAAAGGGAACTTCTGCTCGTAATCTATGCTCATTAGTACCCGATCAAGCTTCTCAAATATTGGTTTTGCCAAGGTATTTCCCTAGGTAAGTCTATGGCCAGATAATTCAATCTTTCTCAGATCCAAGTTGTCAGTGACTGCATTGAATAAGAAAAGCTACCGGGGATGGAAATTATCATTATTATTTTTATATTGTCTCTTGATCATGTTGAATCACCCCCTATCAATATAGATAATGATTACTTGTTGCAAACATGAACTAATTTAGTTAAAAAAGGTTCTTTTAAGTGAGGTTGTGCTACACTATAAACAGCCACAAGAATCTATTGAAATTCATCATCCTTATTTCTCAAGTGGAACTTCACGTAAAAGTCACCTTCATCAATGGAGCCAATATCAAAAGACACCAATTTGACCCTCACGAGGACCCCCAGATTGTCCATGAGGTGGCATACGGTGCCATAGAAATTCTTTTGCACCACCAAGTTGTTTTAGGCTAGAGTTAGAAAACTCATTCTTTCCTGTTTCAAGAAGTTCAACAAAATCAATATGTTGCTCCTTGACTAATCCTCAAAACGTTATCTATACTTAGCCAAGTCTCCAAAACCTCTGCTATTCAAAAATATATATTTCATTTATGTTTTTTTTGTCTTTGGAGGACGACCTCTTCGAGACTTTGTCATTCTCCTTGTTCAACACCTCATCAGATAAATCACTACATAAGTGATTTAGAGACATAAACTACTTTAATGTGAAAGATAGCTACAAAATGCTGAAGAAACTTAACTGATAAATCCATAAATTATAATGCTCAGACCAACCCTTCATCGTTTGAGCATATTTTCCCAACTTACACGTCAACAATTTTATATGCATCTACTCACTTAAGGTGTTCGCTGTCAGCACAATACTACACCCCTGGCTCTACAGATTATCCTTAATTCCCAAGCGTGCAATATCACCATTATAATCATATTTTCCCCCTTAACAATATAATCAATCACCATTCAACATTTCGACTCCAAGGATTAAAGCCAAAGAGGCGACAGCATACATCTGTCTGACTTCTATCCAATTATATACCTCATAGCAACCGAAAATAAATGTTACTATGATATCTCTTCTTATACACAACAGTCTTCGGATCGGATGAGAGTTTTGAAGAAGATGAATCTCACAGAAAGAACCAAAATAACGACAATGCAGTAACCATGATAAGAGAGAAAAGATTTGACAAAATTGACAGCATATTCTTTAAACACAACCTCAAAAGAGTATATGAGAATGTTGCTCTCTCTTACCCTCTCAAACCTTTTAGGACCCTTGCCCTATACAAGACTCTAGTGTTAAAGAATAACATAGTTTCTAATCCTCTCATATGCCTCTTATTTTGGATAAGTTGATTTTTAGCTTCTAGGTTTCTTCAGTTCTCTATAACCACCCCGTAGGTTTATATAGCCCCTTAATACTCTTCCAAAACAAGTAAGAATCCTACTTGAAAGAAAGTAGGTTTCTGAATTCTATTAGGATATCTAACACTTTTTTAATCTTTAAAGACTAGATATGCAGTTTGGGATAACTTCTGATTGTGCAGGTTCTGGATTCTCCAAGAATTAGGTGGGTAATAGCTTCGGTTCTTCATGAAGCTTCTCGCACAATCAGAAGTAGATTTGTATACAAAATCAGAAGCTATCCCTCACTCGATTCTTAAAGAATCTAGAATATGCACAATCAAAAACTGTTCCAAACAGGGAGGGCCTAAGACTACTCTAAATAAAGATCTTTAACAAAAAGCTCTCTTATGGCACATTAAATTTAATATGAACTATTTATTCTTTTTTATTTAATACATCAAATTAGTTAGAACTTATTTATACTTTCCTTAGTAGTAAAGTAGTACAATATTCATAACAAATCAACAACTTGATTTGATTTCTACTTCCCACTATATATCACCGGTACAACGAACTGTAAATTAAATTTCTCTTAACAACTAGATGTATTCCACAAACGATCAGAGAGAAGTATATATACGAACTGAACTGCAACATTGGCTGTCGATCTTTAGACTTGATCCAGTCACAGGCTTGTAAGCACACAATAAAATAGGGAAAAGTTACACCATGTTTTCTGCGGCGTTGCCGGGTTCCACCATGGTCACCGTTGCTCTGCAAAGCGGGCAGGTTGTATGCTTGCGCAGCCATGTTGCGACGCAATCCTTGTGGAACATGTGGGTGCATCCCGGCAGGACGGCGCACCTCTCGCCGAGGTGGTAGGTCGCCATGCATATCGCGCACGAGCTCTGCATCAGTCGACGCTGCTCCGACGACCTTTCACTTCCGACCGCAGAACCGTCTTGCTCAGGTAGCTGCTGCTGCTGATACGGGACGTCGGGTATGCTCTGCAGCAGCCGCTCGATGGATAACGTTGGCGGCTTGCTTCGGCGCCGTCGCAGGGCGCGGACGACGTCGACGATGACCACGACAAGCAGCAGAGCGGCTATGGCCCATTCGAACCAATACAGAAAATCGTAGATGTCCATGGCATGCAGATGGAAGGAAGGATGGATCGATCGTCTTCGACCGGAAGCAGCAGGCTAGATGTGCAATTGACTGCTTTTTTCCGACGGGAGATCGACCGGAAGGATTGGCTGGCTTCCAATGCGAGTAGCAGTTGCTATTGTTCTTCTCCGGAACGGCGGCGCCGCCTCGTCTCGTTGATCTGCAGGCTTGTTTAATTCTAGCTTGTTATACAGGCCGGAGAAGTAATCCACTCGTCGTAGCTTAATCGGACGGGACTCTGACGCCGATTCCAATCAAAGTTGGTTTCCGTATTAATCGGTATATCTGTAGACTGCATGGATTGCTTACTCTCGACTACGCACGCATACACAAGTAGGGTACGCAGCCGGCCGGCCGTTGGCATCAATTAACTCGAAATTCTTTGTACGTGCAAAATCAAATCTATCTATTACATATTAAAAAGCTGATAAAGATCTTTTAGAGTTGCTAAGGAAAAGGATAAATATACTAGAAATTCCCACAAAAAATGAAATATATGACCCTTAATTTGGTGGACTCTAGCTAAGTTTAACTCTGTCGGCCTTTGGATGTTAATTATAATTTTTAAAGTAAAGCATCTAACCATTCATCTAGCGAGGCTGAGTTATAACAACTTAGATTGAAAGAAAAAATTCACGCTAAAAAATAACAAAAATTCTGAATAAAAAAATTAGCCATTTGATTTTCGTACAAACTCCAAATAAAAACCTATAGATAGCTGAAATTTGAAATAAAATTAGTCATTGGATTTGTATACAAATTCTAACCTAAAACTTGGATTTATTTATGCATTCCAAACTAAAATTGAAAAGGAAAGCCTATAAAAAGTACAATCCAAAAAATGCAAATATAGAATAAAAATAAAAGGAAATTAGCTATTGTTTTTAGTTCCGTACTAAGTATAAAAGTAAATTCTTTTGGTGTTATTCATAATTAAAATTCTATAGATATGCTAATTCTAAAGAAAAATAAAATAAGGTGAGCAATTTGATTGTGTGTGTATAGGAATCCAAATCTATTATATAATAGAGGTATATGATAGGTGGTTTACAGTCACTAAGAAAAAAAAAGAAAATATGCTAAACATTCTCTAAAAAACAAAATAGTTTGATCGTTTATTTGGTAGACCTTCACAGGATTGAGTGATCGAGATGGTGGTTTATTAAACAGAAACTCACTTGACTGTGCCGGTATAAGCTATGTGATGCATATTATCAGTGTATAAATACAGACAAGCATTGTAATAATGAAAAAACAAGATGATACTGATATAAATAGAAAATATTGTGTTATACTATAATTACTATTTTGCTAAGCAAGTATTTGAGAAAGAAATTTTGATCTCAGGTGACAAGTTTTAGGACATAGAGTGAGTATTTTTCTCTATTATAACATATAATATTAAAATATCACAAATAAAGTTCCGCAGCTATCGATTTTTCAAGAAGCAAAATTGTATATATATTGCTAACTCATTTAAATCTTTACTATATAAAGTGAGAGTTTCTTCCCACGTTACTTCATCAAAATTACCCACTTTTGCCACTGCTCTTTAATTACCCACCTTTGCTACTATTAGTGCTCTTTGTAAATAAATTTTTTGTCGCAAATTGAGTTTTCGTTGCAACGCATGGGCACATGACTAGTATACTTGATGAGCTGGTGGCGCTGCTACGGGCCACAGGGGCTGAGCTGGCGGCGGACGCTGACCGAGTGATGATCAGCAGGCGTGCACCGGCCGAGCGTCGTGTGTTGGAGTTGGGTTCAGAAAACACATAGGTTCAGAGAACGCGCACGACCATGGAGACTCTGATGACAAACGTTGGAAAGAAGACTTGTGGTTTTGGTGATGTGCTAGTACTGCAGCGTTTTCTTTATTAGCTCAAATAGAAAATGCTAGATTACAAAAGCTAACTTTTTTTTTAGATAAAGGATAAAATCCGGTCTCTGCAATTGCACACAGCCGTACAAAAGCTAACTAACAGCCTCGTCCAAATCTAGCTGAACATATTCGTGGCTAACAACCTTACCCAAACAAACTAAAAAATCAGATCAAAGATAAACTAACTGAAGATCTGTTCGACGAAAAACTAAATGAAACCGAGTAGATACTGTAGTGAAAAACGGCAAAGAACTGACTTAAATGTTCAAAACGAACACAACAAGCTTAAGTCCAACAAATCACCCCCTAAGCCTGGTTTGTCGACTTTACTTCTACAATGCCGAGCTTCTGCCTCATCTCGATGAACTTGACCCGTCCTAGATTCTTAGTTAGGATGTCGCCTAATAGTCCATCAGTGCCAACATGAACAATGTCCATCTTGCCTTCGTCAATGCATTCACGAACAAAATAGAACTGAGTATCAATGTGTTTACTCCATCCATGATGCACCGGGGTTCTTGCTCAAAGCAATCGCAGACTTGTTATCTACTAGCAACTTTATCTTCTCAGTCTTGCGTCCTAGAAGTTCTCCTAGCAGCCTACTGCCAGACGCCTTGGCATGCTGCCATTGCCACCGCTATGTACTCCGCCTCGCAGGATAAAGCTTGATCTAAAGAAGAAGACAATCCCGGTGGTGCTTTTTCCGTCGTCGACATCGCCGGCGAGATTGCTGTCACTGAATCTTCATTAAGGGGTGTCAGAATGAGATTTTTAAACTTAAATGTCTCCTGCAATCTTTTGCTGCTGCTACTGGGCTAAAAATCAATTATAACAAATCTGGCATGTTTCCTATCAACTTGTTAGACAGAGAGATTGAAACCCTGGCTCGTCTCTTTGGTTGCAAAGTCGGGAATTTCCCTTTCACTTACTTGGGCCTTCCTATGAGTCCTTTCAAACCTCATATTAAAGACTTTGAGTGTATGGTTAATAAGATCTCCAATCGCATCTCCTCATTTTCGTCCATTCTCTCCTATGGAGGTAGATTTCAGCTTGTGAATTCCGTTATCTCCTCTATGTCCACTTATGCCATGTGTGCTTTGAAATTACCGTCTGCTACCATTAATAAAATCGACAGACTCAGAAGAATTTGCTTATGGGGTAAAAATGAGATTAATGGCAGAGGTAGATCCTTGGCTAAATGGGATATGGTTTGCAGACCTAAAAACAAAGGTGGCTTGGGGGTTGTTAATCTCAGACTTCACAACATCTCTCTTTTAATAAAGTTCCTGCACAAGTTCTTTAACAAATGCAACATCCCCTGGGTTCAATTGATCTGGGCTTCTCACTATCAGTCAAATCTGCCCCAAGTTACCATGAAGAAGGGTTCTTTCTGGTGGAAGGATATCTTATCCTATATGGATCATTTCAGGGCTATTTCCAAATGCTCTATCGGTCGTGGGGATACTGCCCTTTTCTGGGATGACGCTTGGAATGACTTTTCCATGAGGACTAAATACCAGCACCTTTTTTCTTTCGCCAAGAATCCTACTCTGAGTGTGGCATCTTTCCTTCTCAATCCTGGAGTTTCTTTGCACTTTAATCTGCCTCTTACTGAGATCGCTTATGAGGAGTTTTCTGATCTTCACTCCAATTTCCTAACCGACAACCTGCTCAATGACTCCAATGATGAATGGCATTGTATTTGGAATTCTAAGGAATACGCCCCTAGCAAGTTTTATAAATTTGCCTTCAATCAGATTTCTGTTCCTAGACCGATACTCTGGATTTGGAAGTCTAAATGCTCTCCGAAATTGAAAGTCTTTGCTTGGCTTTTATGCCAGGATCGCCTCAACACCAGGAATTTGCTCAAAAGAAAGAATCTTCAGATCCAAGGGAATAACTACAATTGCGTTCTTTGTCACCTTGGTGTGGAGGAAACTAGAGACCATCTCTTCTTTGATTGCCCTTTCAGTCGAAACTGCTGGAATGCTCTTCAAATTGTCTGGGAGATGAACATGGACATTTTTCAAAGAATCTCTAATGCTTTATTATCTGATGGGAGTCCTTTCTTCCTTGAGGCGTTCATTATTACCTCCTGGGGAATTTGGAAGCAACGGAATGATTCGATTTTTCACTCCCTTCCTGCGAGTTTTATCTCCTGGAAGTCTTGGTTTATGGCTCAAATCCATCTTCACTCCTTTAGACTTAAAGACTCTCATAGACCTGATTTTGTAGCTTGGAATCTTCGGCTGCCTTAATATCTCCGTTTCCTGGGCTGGCCTCTCGCTAGCTTATCCTTTGTACTTTGTATTTTTCCTCTTTTTATCTATTTAATAAAATTCACAGGAGTGGTTTCCACTGCTGTTTTCCGTTTTCAAAAAAAAAAACAAATGCAGGTTCCAGTGTGTTATCCTTCTTGTAGTAGCACCCATAGGCCTGACGAGATAGCGCAGGCTCCCAACAATGCTTCGGTATTGCTTTGCACTTGGTATGGTTGTGGGTGTACTTGGCTCTGCCACCTGTGGTAACACAGGACTTTCCACGGATCGATGCTGAATTTGTGCCAGTATCAACATGCGACGCATTGTGATCCGTGGAGTATACCACGGTGAATGTGGCTGCTTCGACAGGAGATGCCACCGTAGTGCATTTTCTCCCAATCCCACTTCCTGTGCTCATTGAACATGACGTCCCACATCACATGAAGCTTCTATGCCACCGGATTGTAGACTCGATAAGCCTTCGCTCCCTCTTCATAGCCAGTGAAGACCATCGACGTTGAGGGATCAGCTAATTTGTTCACTCCGGGCCCGATTTTCTTAACATGTGTGACGCAGCCAAAGGTCCTAAGATGGTGTACCTTCAGCTTCCTCTTGTGCCATGCCTCATATGGCGTCATGCCATCGAGACTGCGCATTAGCGCTCGGTTGAGTATGTACACAGCTGTAGGATCAAGGATAACTGACTAGAGAGGGTGAATAGGAGGTTTTTAAAATATTTTGGCTCTAATTGCAATAAATGATCAAGCCAAGCTAGAATTAAGAATTTTGACAATCAAAGCATAAATCGTCTAGATTTCACTAAGTGCACCAACAAGTTATGTCTAAGCAAATTGACAATCCTATGTACACGATCAATTGATAAGAAAATTAGGAATGTAAATTACTCAAATTAAATAGAAGATATCAAAACACAAGGAGAGGAACACAAATTTTTATTCTGTGGTCTCGGAGACTTGCATGTCTCCTCTAATCCACGTTGAGATAGCTTGATCAACTCAAGCCAGCTCCTTGCGCAAATGCGCTTTCCTCGATCACTGTAGGTAGCTCTTCCCCGTTTCGGGTAGGTGAGCTCCAACCTTCACAAACCACCGGGCCTTCTCACAAACTCCTTTTAAGAAGATCACCGTTCTCACATCTTCAAGCCGATTAGAGGCGATAATTGAAAATAAAGCAAAATATTTAATGAGTGTTTAAGAAGCTCTATTGATGCGTATGTGGGCTATGTAAGCCTTCACTCATAATTCCCCATAAAGGCAACAAACCCCAACCATATATTAGAAAGATGTACGGGAGAAAATAAGACCATCGAGTGGAAGGGCCCTCACATGGTTGGAGAGATTCACCAAAATAGCCTTCGTAAAAAATGTATCGGGAGTAGAAGAGAGTACAAACCTACCGATCGCTGCAGCGAAGGAAGCCCCGCCCAACCATATATTAAAAGGCAAGGGGCTAGATTCCAAAAAGGGGGAAGAGAGAACCTGCCAGAGAAAAGAGAAAAATAGCCGAACCTAAAAGAAAGAGAGAGAAACACAAAGACTAGAACCGCCAAAGGCAAGGGTTCAGCCGATGCTAACGCCCAAGAATTCAGTCGATGCTAACGCCCCAGGCCAGAAAAGAGCTTCTGAGATCCGAATTGAGGCGAAAGGATTGAAGCCGCAGTTCTTCCAAAACCCATTCTTTCCAAACAGCGAGATTTATAGGAGCAGCTCTGAAGATCCGATCATTCCGATGCTTCCAAATGCCCCAAGACGCGATCATGAAGATGTCCATGAAGAAAGGCCTGTCCTGGTTGGATCTAGCTTCCATAATTCTTTGGAAGATGTCGGAGTTCTGATTCCAGTCGATATGCAGGGCGCTCCAACAAGCCGAGCTAAAGGGACATTGAAAGAACAGGTGATCTCTAGACTCCTCCACAGAATTATTGCAAAGCACACAATTGTAATCCAAAGCAGGGAGGGGACAATTTTTCCTTTTGAGGATATTCCTGGTGTTAAGACGATCCCAGCATAAAAGCCAAGCGAAGATTTTCAGTTTTGTGGAGCATTTCGCATGCCAAATCCAAGTAATAGGAGAAGGAGCCATAACAGCGACGAAGGTCCTCTTGTAGAATAAATTTGGGATGAACTCCTTTGACTTCCAGATATAAGTCCACTCGTCAGGAAGGTTGGAAGTAGTGTGGGTCCCTTGGATAAGAGAGTGCAGACTTTGAAGCTCCTGAAAGGCCTGATCCGAGAGAGGCAAGTGAAAGTTGATAGAGATGGCCGGATTGAGAATGAAGGAACGGACATCGGACTGAGGGTTTCTGACGAACGAGAATAGGTGGGGGAAAGCCGAGCTGAGATGCATATTGTTCCAGACATCATTCCAAAAGAGAGCCGTATCCCCTTTGCCAACCTGACACTGAGCAATCCCCCTAAATTGATCAAGGAGGATAATCACATCTTTCCACCAAAAGGACCCTCTACTAGAAGCCACTTGAGGGAGGGTGGAACGATAGTGAACAGACCAAACCAGATTGACCCAGGGGATATCTTTTTTATTGAAGAATTTGTGTAAGAACTTTAGCCGAAGAGCATTATTATGGGTTCGGAGATTAATGACCCCGAGACCACCATTGCACTTGGGCCTACAAACCTTCTCCCATTTGATCAAAGATTTACTATGACCATTGATCTCATTTTCCCCCCATAAACATATTCGCCTGGCTTGATCGATTCTGTTGATGACAGCAGTAGGAAGCTTGAGGCAGCACATAGCATAGGAGGCCATGTGGGAAACAACGGAATTAACAAGTTGCAATCTGCCTCCGTAAGATAAGAGAGATGAAAACGAAGAGACCCTGTTGCGAATTCTGTTAATCATGAGATCAAAGTCCTTAATCCGAGGTCTGACATATCCCATGGGAAGGCCAAGATACAAGAAGGGGAACCTGCCAACTTTGCATCCCATGGTCCCAGCCATGATATCAATCTCCGAATCCATCATATTAATAGGAATGATCGCAGATTTAGCCAAGTTTATTTTGAGACCGGTGGCCGCCGAATAAGAATGAAGCAGGCATTTAATAGTGAAAATATCATTCTGGGAACCTTTAATAAAAATGATAGTGTCATCGGCATATTGAATGATCGGGAAGTCTTCTTGCTGATCCAGTTGAATGGGAGACGAAATAAGACCCGATTGTTTTGCCGCGTTGAGGATATACTGAAGCAGATCAGCAGCAATGGCGAAAAGCAGAGGGGAAATAGGGTCCCCTTGCCTGACCCCTCTCATGCATCGAAAAGACTTGCCAGGAACCCCATTGAGGAGCACTGAAGAGGAAGCTGAGCCCAGGATCTCCTTCATCCAAATCAACCAAGTATTTGGGAAACCCAATGCATGTAACATGGAGATAATAGCAGTATGTTCGATGGTGTCAAAAGCCTTAGCGAAGTCCAGCTTGAGGATCACAATTTTTTCTTTGGAAACATGGCAGAGATGTATGTATTTGTATGTCCAGGCCAGACAGTCTTGAATGGATCTCCCCTTGATGAATCCATATTGATTCCTATGGACCAGCTCGGCCATGACGGTGTTCAGTCTTGAGGCCAGCAATTTAGTGATCAATTTAATGGATAGGTTGAGAAGAGAGATGGGTCTGAAATCATTCGGAGATTCGGGGTTGTTGCACTTTGGAATCATGACAATGAAGGATTGATTGATCGGAGCCAAAGAGATGGACCCATGCTGGAACTTCTGACAGAAACGGTAGAAGTCATGTTTGATAATGTGCCAGCAATTCTTGTAAAATTTCCCATTGAAACCATCCGGGCCGGGAGCACTGTCCGAATGAAAATGAAGGACAGCATCATCCATCTCTTGGGTGGTGAAGGGTGAAACAATCCAGTTTAGATTTTCCTTCCTAGGAACAAGAGTCTCCAGATCAAACATCATATGCAAATTGTCAGAACAGCCCATTCTGGCCGAGAAAAAATCGAACAAAAGGTTGGCTTTGGCCTGATGGTCATAGAGAATATCCCCGTCGACCGCCACGAGAGAAGTAATGAGGTTATGGCGATATCTTTCAGTAGCCTTGCTATGGAAAAATTTTGTGTTCTCGTCACCAAGCTGGACCCATTGAATCTTGCAACGATTCCTCCAGTAAGAATTCTGCCAATTCAACAAAGTGACCAACCTATCTTTGAGAATGGCTCTGAAATTCCTTTCATGAACGAAGAGAGTCCTGTGTTGTTCGATGATGTCTATAACCTCGATAAAATGGGAGCAGTGAGAAGATTGATTCCTTATGAGGGACAAACTCTTCCGCCAAACCTAAAGCTTGAGCCGGAGACGATCTAACTTGGACTTAATAATGATCTCATCGGAGGACCCCACAGAAACAGGCCAGTTCCAGACCTGCTGAACGGTCTCGAAGAAATCATGGCGTTCAAGCCATCCATTTTCGAATCTGAAGATGGCTGGCTTTGGGATGAAGGTACGAATTTGAGCCACACAAGGAATGTGATCAGACATAGTGCGGGACAAGGGTAACCAAAGAGTGGCCGGGAAAGATTGAGACCAGTGGGGGGAGGTGAAACACTAGTCAATTTGTTCCCAAAGGGGATTAGATTGCATGTTACTCCAAGTGAACCTCAACCCTTTAAGAGGGATCTCTACAAGACCCAGAGATGAGATAATGTTGTCAAACATAGCCGCCTCATTTGGCCTGCCACCCGGCTTGTTTCGGTCCAAGGGAGATCTGTAAAGGTTGAAGTCTCCCAGAATAATGAGGTCTTCCTCAACCGGAATGTCCAGATTGGAGAGCCAGGACAGGAACTGCATTTTGGCAGCAGTCGCACAGGGGCCGTAGATAGAAATCAGATTCCAAATTTTTTGGTCATGAACGGAAGTGAACTTGACCCCAATGGCGAATGGAAGCCTGAAAATGGTTTGCCCCGAGAGGATGGAACCCACCCAGGCGACCAAAATGCCCCGAAGCCCCAACCGAAGGGAAAAAGGAGAACTGATTGAACTTCTTAGGTGCGAAGCTTTTCAAAGCCGAGTGATCAATAACTGAACGTTTAGTTTCCTGAATCGAGATCACAGCGCACCCAGCATCGCGAATTTTTTGCCGGAGTAAATTGCATTTGTCCGGGTGATTTAATCCTCTGACATTCCAATTCAGGATGGACCAATTACGTTTTTTATTGTAGTTGTTCATGATATCATAAATGAGAAATGCTTGGCGAAAAACCTTGCCCGAGGGAATAACCCACAGCAAGAGATAGAGAAGACGAGGAAGATGGCCCCAAGCGTAGCATTGAGCAACCCCCACAACAACCTTGGAACCCCCCAAACCAAACCCGAGAGCAGGCCAATCAGAACACAACCAGAGCAGAACATATAAGGAGAATCCATGACCAACATTGAGCTGAGTGTAAGTGACACAAATTACATAAACCACCGAGACCCTTAGCACAAGAGCAAAAGCAATAGAGAGTCCCAAAAGGGAACAGCCTTCGGCAAAAGTAATCACCCAAAAACCCCCACGCCACCAAGGGTCCCGAAAACAGCAGAAGCACCCTTCATCTCAAGTTGTTTCTTGAAAGGAGGGCCCCCTGGGCGACCTCGTCAGGAGATAACCCACACTTGTCAACTGCCACCTTTTGCATGGCCTGGACCTGAATCATAGGGGTATTGCCTTTTAGGCGTTGAACCGCCTCAATGGAGGGGAAATGATAAAGATCTTGGTGACTTAGAGAATTACCCGATGGGTTTGAAACAGTTGTAGGTTCCTTGAGAGCCTGAGTCTTGGTTCTCTTAAAAAGTGAGGCCACACTAGGCTGCTTTCTACCTTTGAATTTGGCCTTCAGTCTTGCACTTCTCCTACTGCCGGAAGCGAAGCATTGCTGAGGTTGGATATCCATCCAGCTGGGAGAGAGCGAGCTGTTGTGGGTAGGACCCTCTGCAGTCTGAGCAGCTTTCCTTTTCCTCTCGTACACCACTGATATCCTGCTGTGGCAGCTCGGAAGCGGGACGGTAACCAATTGCATGGCCGAGTTTTCAGACCTGAATTCTGGTGCCAGGACCTGTGCCACATCAAACGCAGTGGGGTTGCTTTACTTGCGGGAGGGGAGAAGCAGATCCCATCCAGGTAAGACATGACCGACGATCTTAAAAGTCAAGTAGAGAGAAATCGATGGTAATCAATAATGAGAGGCTTGACCCCTGCCTAGCAGCGTCCTTGAGGCAAGAGATCAAGAAGGTGGGGGAGACCTTGCAAACCGATGGCTCCCGATAAGAGGAGAGAGTAAGGAACGGGGGTAACCCATCTTGGTCCTGGGAGATCGATTCCACAATCGAGGATTCGTCGTCAGAAAATTCGATAACATCCATAACCTCCGGCTTGGATGGCCGGGATATGTTGTTGATCTTCTTTGGGGTTCATGGGCGTCCTCGATTTGAAGAGGTTGGTTCCAAGGGACCACCCCAACAACTTGGATCTGCTGGTTCTGCACCGCGAGGTCCCAAATCGGATCACCTTGGGCCGGCTCTTGAAAGACTTGGGGAGGAAAAATCGCCTCTGGGATATGTTGTTGATCTTGCTGGGGGTTCTGAACCTCGAGAGGATCTTCATCAGGCAGAAGATTTGCATCCGATATTCTAAGGGATAAACCTTGGCCATCGAACCAGACGATGAGGGGAGAACCGAGAATAGAGACCAGCTCTATTCTGCGGGAAGACGAGCGAGATTTTGGGAAGCGGGTTCCAAGAACCAGAGTGGGTGGAGAAAACAAAGAGACACCCAAGGACCGAAAAGCCCTTACACTCCACCGATGACGGGTAGGATTTGAACCGCCTCCCCCCAACAGAAGGCCAGGATTGCTGCTGCCATGAAAGACGAGCGGCTCAGAGGCAAAGAGGGCAAACCACGAGAGAGGTGGCGGGAAGAGGCAAGGATAGGGTTGGAAAAAAACTCAGCGCGGATGGAGACAGGCGCACTAAAACGCCCCGAGGCTAAAACCCCTGTCAAGCCCCTGGCAAACCATTAAGGCGGAGCCAGAGAACTCGATGGGAGGGTTCAGCGGAACCGGAGCCGAAAGATCATGGGGACTGTGATGATCTGGCACGGAAGAATTCAAATAAGCAACCTCACTGTTCACCACCGGGTGGGATGCCATGGGAGGAGAGCTGGAAGCTTTGGCCGTCTCAGGGCAACTGCCAATTAAGAACGAGGTCTGAACTGAGTTGAGAATAGGGCATGAGAGCTCCCCGACAAAGATGAACCCCAGAGGACAGGGGTCGGGTTGAACATTGGGGATTGTAGGAGTTGCCATGAACGAGACTCTTCGCAAATTCTGCCGGCGAACAAGAACCCCAGGAGATGAATTCCGAAATAATGCACGATCCTACGCTGACAAACCTCAACAAAGAACCTCCTTGGCCTCCCCGCCAAATAGGATCAAAGTCCCTCCAGGGGAAGAAATAGACATCAAACTGCTGTGTGATGAATCTTTTAATGGAACAGATGAACCGACCTATAGCTCCATTGGCCACAGAGATCCGGAAGTGCCTACCCGAAACCGGGCGCAGATGAAACCCCTCTGGATAACCGCCAAGAATTGAGGAAATGGCAAGAGCAGCCGAATCACCATCCAGCCTAAACGAGTTCCTCCTGAAGTAAGCCAGAAGGAAGTAGGAGCCTTTGACAGATCTGGAACCATGAAAACCACAGAGTTGAACTTCTTGAGAGAGACCTGCTGGAAAGAGCGGCCCGCCTTGAAATCTAAGTTGGAAGCATCGATAGAAGGACGGAGGTCGCCATCCACAGGAGCCGGACAAACCGAAACCCTCCGGTGACTCTTAGGAGGAGACCAAGAAGCCTGTTCCTCCAGAATCCAAGAGTCGAATTCCTTTTCCCAATTGGCACCACCATCCCTCCAAAGGAAGAAAGATAAATCAAAGTCATCCGAGATCACTCTGCAGAGACGGGGGACGAGGAATGCCACCTTTTTGGAAGCCACAGAGCAACGGAAATGAGTATGGGAGACTTGCAACACATGAAAACCCGCTGGGGCGCCCCCCAGCATGGAGTGAAGGGCAAGGGCAACCGATCGGGAGTCCAGACGAAACGAGAACCGCTTAAAAACCACCAGCAGAACAAACGATCCATGAGGAGAGGACGAAGCATGGTGAACCGCGGACCGCGCAGAGAGGAGAACCCAGGAACGGAAAAGCTTCCCCATTCCGGGGAACCACCTCAAAGGAGAAGACGGCTCCTTCCTAGAGAAAACTGAGAAACGGGGGTCGGAGTCGAGGGCGCGGGCCCGCCCTGGCGAGCCCCCACGGAACTTGGGGAAGCGAGGACGACCATCGGGAGGAGCTAGGGGAGGGGGAGGAGACGCCATCTTCTCGCTCACTCGGCACTTCTTGAGAAAATGTTGATATGCTTAGAGAATTTGTGGTCTTGCCCGTCATTGTTGCCATCGCCATGTCTCCGTATACGCTTCTCGTATGCTTTTAGACGGCTGATTGCCTCTTCGATCGACATAGTCTCCATGTTAGCAAACTGATCAATCGTGGCAACAACCTACAAAACTTGTCAGGTATAGAAATGAGCAACTTCTTGACTAACATGGCGTCCTCTAGATTGTCCCTTAAACCACAAATCTTGTTTGCAGGCAAGTTATCTTACTGGCAAACTCTTTTTTTTTTCGAAAAGGCGGCAGGAGCTCTACCATGCATTAAAGAGAGAGAGAGAAATAACCAAGGACACAGACATACAAGAGTTCAAATGACCACTACCGAGTCAAGGAAGAAACAAGAAGCCCCAAAATTAAATTACAACCAACTCGGACTCAAGACAGAAGGAAAATGAAAACCACCGCAACCCTTTCGCTAGACCGGTGTCGATCAAGGCCTACGGAACCCCGGAGCGAATGCCAACTTCCGATTCTCGATGTCTGTTGAATTAACGAAAAACCACGTCCGTAGTCCCAGAGACATTGTTGAAAATTCTAGCATTACGCTCCTTCCATAAGTTCCACAGGTGTAAATGAGAATGCCATCACCGCTATGCCAAGGAGCCGCGTCACTATGCACGGATGGTCTGCCACCATCCCCGACACGAATCTCCATTCCGAGGAAACGTGGATCGAATCGCATTTGAGAAAAATACGGCCCAAATGCAGTTAGCAAAAGACAACGGCGAATAGGTGCAGCATGATTCCGGTTCCGAGCCGCAAAGAGGACAATAAAAGCAATTAGGCCATCCTCTCGCCGCTAGCCTGGCAAACTCATCAATAGAGTCAGTTTCTTTCATGCGTAGTGCCTCGAAGTTACTCTTCAAGGCCTAAATTCTTGCCTTCTTCACCCGGTCGGCGCCTAGGTACAGGTCTTTAGGCTCTCCCATTTTCCCTTGGCAGTTTTTTTCTTGGCCAACTACAGCAGGATCTTCTCTGGGATAGCCTGAAATATACATGCCAGCACCATCTTATCCTTCTTCCTTTCCATGGCCACACCATCCATGGGCTCGACAGCATCCCAAACACCTTGAGCATTCATAAAAACCTCCATCTTGATTGCCTAAGTAGAGTAGTTGGTTGAAGTCAGCATCGGGTAGTGCAAGGTTACACCACCTTCCTTCGACGTCGGCAGTGCCATCCTCTCGACAATTGACATCAGATGGAACCTGAATGCTCTGATACCACTTGTTGGAGTTGGATTCAGAAAACACACGTTCAGAGAATGCGCTAGTTCAGAGAACACGCACACGACCACGTGGACTCTGATGACAAACGCTGGAAAGAAGACTTGTGGTTTTGGTGCTGCACTAGTACCGTAGCGTTTTCTTCATTAGCTTAAATAGAAGATGCTAGATTACAAAAGCTAACTAGCAGCCTCATCCAAAATTAGTTGAACATATTCGTGGCTAACGACCTTACCCAAACAAACTAAATAATCAGATCAAAGACAAACTATAACTGAAGAACTAATCAACGACGAACTAACTGAAACCGAGTAGATACTGTCACGAAAAAGGCAAAGAACTGACTGAAATGTTCAGAACGAACACAAAACATTCAGAACAACAAACACAACAGGCTTAAGTCTAACAGCATGTTGGAGGGCATTCGGCAAGCCGGTGAGCATCTCAAAAATTTGATCTGGGTCGGCCACTGGCTGCAGCACCGGTGGACTCGAGGGTGACCGAGATCTGGCTGCCGGACCAGGTGTACCGACGACAAGACGACGGCGCGCCTCCACTGCTTCGACGGCCGCGCGCCTGCATCCACCGATGGCTACTCAGCAGCGACGACGTCCACAACACAAGCTGCAGGGTCAACATTGGTCCAGCAGAGCTGTTGCTGCCATGCCATAATATGCTTGCTCTGTTTCGCCTCTCGGATCGGATGGAGATGATCCCTAGTCTGCTAGGTTACAAAAGCTAATTGATTTGGATATTGCATGTGTACGTTGTCCACATGACTCAGGTCAGATCACATGCTGCAGCCTTTGGCATGATTTGGTGTGCATTATTGGCATGATGACATGCAAACAATCGAACCTGACCACAGATTTCCAAGAGAGAGAGAGAAAATCCGTTCCATGGAGTACATACGAAGACGGCTAAGGGTACGTTTGGTTAGATATACGAAGGTAAATCGAATCGTCTCGTATAAGATTTAGTTCTGTCTTTTCGTTTTATTGGTTAAACGGAACCGTTTGATACAGGATGAGATGGTATAGATTCTTGGAATATTCCAAAAAGATACTGCACCATCCCGTACAGGAAATTTGGCCGAACCAAACGGTCCAAGACAGGATCGTTCACTCGCACTATCCCTCAAACTATTCTCATCCCTCAATTCCATCCTATCCCTTCAATCAAACATCATCTCGTACCATCCTATATCATTTCATCCAAGCAAACAAATAAAATCTTGTATCATTCTATTCAGCCAACTAAACACCTTCCCTGCACCATCTCATCCAGAATCATTCTATCCATCCTGTACCATTCTATCCCATTTATTCTCATACATCCAACTAAACGCACCTAATAATGTAATTAAGGTCGAGTATTTGGTCCCAATTAATTTTATTTTAGTCTAGTCGGTATATCCACGCTCTTTAGCTAGAAACCAACAATGACGTCTCACTAGTCACTTGCCGTTCTTTAGACATCCATCCGCGTAAATAAAAGAAAAACGCGTGCTTTAACAACTCAATCTTCAAGCTGAGTCGCATGCATGCCGTCGATTCAGCTGTATATAAGTCCATAAAAAATAATAATAAAAAACTCGAGCCTCGCAGCCTGCTCGAGTTCGATCCACTCTAGACCCGATTCGAGTCGACGATTAATTAATTTGTACCGCAATCTAGCTCCATCAGGCCTCCAAACATCTCACGTCTCTACATATATAGTGTTGGAAAATTACCATGACATAATATTAATTTAATTTTATAGATACGCAATAAGAACATTAAGTTAAAAATTATGTCTATAATATGGTTACTAGCAGTCAGCAGATTTATAAAATACGCTAGTAAAGAAAACATACATACACATGCTAGATAGCCCAGATATATAAATGTAAATAAAACTATCATAACAACATGCATCCTCAATAGATGTAATCACTTGGATCAAGAACTACTTAGTCCTGAGCACTCATTGTGGGCTTGATGAAGAATAGAAAGCAGCGAAGGAGTGACTAGATGCGACGATCGACGACGAAGACGAATAGTTGCACGGAGCAATGTTTTATAGAAACCTGATCGCCGGTCTCCTGTGCAGGGCGTCAAGTCACGGCATCGAATCGGAGACACTGCTCTCCCTCACGCCCGTTGTATGACGAACGAAGGGACGGAATGGCTCCAAAGGCAACAAGCACGGAGGAAGCAGAGATCGCTGGAGAGAACGAGATTTATTTTTTGTCGCGTATCTTCTCACGAATAGAGACATCTCCCTTGAGAATGAGCAAACCAAAAACTGCCTTGCAAAAAATCAGCCGAACTGCCACGATTCCAGGAACCTCTCCCTGAAATTTCGCAATGCGAGCGAACGGACTAGCCGCACAAAAACATGCGTCTCCTAAGTCCGCAACGCCACATCAGCAGTCGAGGTGTAAGGTGATATGGCATAGCTAGTACACGTGGCAAAAGGTTAAGTATACTTAGCACGTCTCGGTCATGGTCGCGCGTCGTCGCAAGTCACACGATAAACACGCATAATACACACGCGCGTGCGTGTGTACATAGCCTAGCATAGCCAACCATGTATACCTCTAATCTTGCCACCAAATTATACTAATCCATACATAAGCTCTCCTTATAAATTAGTTGCACTCCACCTAACTAAACAATATGGTACCGAAGACCATACCCTCAACTCAACATTCATTTTGACTTCTTCTCTTGAATTAATTCAGAATTAATTCCAACATGTAGTCGCCAAATATAATATAGCCATCGTCTAGGACTCTAGTTGACCACCCTAATTAATCTACAGTGTGTTAGATGACTAATGGACCATGCACACACTAATCTGGCTCATGTGTCGACTTCTTTTACGGAGTATTCAGATAGCTAGGCTAGCCCGCACATACGAATATGTGGTTTGGCAAGTGGCAAAATATTCAACTTGAGGTGAAAAATTGCAAGCTGCGTTTCACATCAGATCGATGGAGTACTTGAGAATCGAGTTAGAAGGACGAACTGGGTCAGACAACCGGCCGTACATTCTCAGGAATTAAAACCGACCCCAGGCTTGTAGCTGCATGCATAATTTAGCTAGATAGGTTGATTGCTACACGACTTAGAAAAGCGATTTGTCGACATGGATTAATCATAATCAAGTCTGTCCGTGGAATTTAACTTTTGTAGGGTACTCACTCGTCAAATCAACGTACGATCGATGATTCCTCTCTTTCTTCTTTCTTTTTTCTCAGTCAGTTCGGGCGCCGTTCGACGACTACTAAAACACTTGCATTATTCTACAGTTCTACTCATCTATAGAAGTACCACTGTGAAGATTGTTACTATATATGAATCGTGAAATTAATTTTTAGCACCAATAATTAGCGTTCTGTTTGCTTCTTTATATATAGTCATCGACCTCTCGAATGCTACTCAGTACTCCACTTGCTTATCTGTTCTGTGCACTGCGGCCTGACCATAAGCAGCTGCCGATTTTTTTTTTCTTTTTTGGGAAAGAAACGACAGAAGCTCTTCAAGCATATAAGAAAGGAGAGCAAATATATAAAAGTACGTGGAGTTTTGATACAGAAGTAGAACAACTCAAAACTACGCCCTCCATTCCAAAATATAAAGCATGCACGCATTTCAGTACTCCACTTGCTTATCCGTTCTGTGCACTGCAACCTGACCAAAAGGCTATTTCCAGTGCATGGTAACATATTCATTTAATACATGCTACATAAACATTTTTAATGATATGGCAAGAGAGTTAAGAGGGGAGAGAAGAAAGTTGTATCTTGAGGAAGATACCACTTGGGCACGAAATCATAGACATTGAAACTTGAATCATCTAAGTGGCCCACAATTCATACTCTCATACACATCTAGCATTTAATTATCTTGTGGGGACTAAGAAACAATCCATGATATCATGCATTGGGATAGTTGTATCTTCTATAATATCATATGACATGGCCAATGTAACAAAAGTAAGAATTCAGCAAGTGAAGATCCTTCCTTTATTGGTGATGACGAGATCGACGATTTAGACAACGATCCACTCGCTCACCTAATAATTGACACTTCGGAGGTTGAATGTGATGACATAGAGCTTGATATAACGCTATGTGATCTCATGGCTTCTGTGCGTAAGCAGAAAAAATCACCAAGGTCTCGGAGATGCCTGAAAGGCAGCAAGAACTCTAAAAAGAAAGTTTCTCAATGAGAGGTCTCTTCTGGAATAGCAGAGGTCTTTCAGACTTGGCTAAATTCAGGTATATTTCCGAAGCAATTAGGGACTTCTGGTTAGATTTCATCGCTGTGATGGAAACCGGAAAACAAGATATGTCAAAGACGAATCTTTCACGCCTCTCTGGAGGGGTTGATTTCGTTTGGCATTGCCTACCTCCTCGCGGTAGATCAGGTGGGATTCTCTTGGGTATTAGAGCAGACAGTCTGGAAATTTCCCTTATGGTCCAGGGCGAACTTTACATTAAATTACATCTTTGCAGTAAGTTGGATAATTTTAATTGGATTTTGATGGCTGTCTATGGCCCTGCTCAGGATGATTTCAAGTCCGCTTTCCTAGTGGAACTGGTGCAGGCATGCCAAGTAAATTCACTTCCCACCCTCATCGGAGGGGATTTCAATATTTTGAGAAGTAGTAAGGAAAAGAACAATAACAGATTTAACAACCATTGGCCTTTCCTTTTCAATGCTATAATAGATAGCTTTGATTTGAGGGAAATTGTTTTAACAGACGTCAATTCACCTGGGCTAACTCCTTGCCTAACCCTACCTTTGAAAAGTTAGATAGAGTCCTCATGACATCTGAATGGGAGTTTAAATTTCCGTTAGTCACAGTTCAGGCTCTAGATAGGGGGGTATCAGACCATACACCTCTACTTCTAGATACTGGAACGCCGGCTTTCTCAGGAAAAAACAAACAATTCAGATTTGAACTTAGTTGGTTCCAACGGGATGGTTTTGATGATCGAGTTATTGAAATCTGGAACAATACAAATAAGGGGAAGAACTCAGTCCAAAGATGGAATAATAAGCTAAGTGCTTTGCGAAGATTTCTAAGGGGTTGGGAGGCTCAAACAAATGGTGAATACAAAAAAAAGAAAACGGACTTCCAAAATACTATATACATGCTGGATACCATAGCTGAAATCAGAAACCTGACCGATAATGAGCAGACTCGGTTGGCTCACGCACGGGATCAACTGACTAAGCTCCTTAGAGAAGAGGAGATCAAGTATTACCAGCGTGCAAAAGTTAAGCACATCCTTTTGGGAGATAATAATACAAGATACTTCCAAATGGTCGCAAATGGGAGACATAGGAAGAAGAAAATCTATTCACTTGACAATGGGACAAGTAAGATTGAGGGGCAGGATAACCTCACAAACTATATCACGGGGTTCTACAAGGATTTATTCGGTGAACCGGAAGAAAATTCCTTCACATTAGATGAATCCTTCATCCAAGACATTCCCCAGGTTTTGGATTGTGAAAACAACCTCCTGACAGCTAATTTCACAGAAACCGAGATTAAAGAGGCAATTTTTTCAATGGAGCACAATAAAGCACCAGGACCGGATGGTTTCCCAGCTGAATTTTATCAGCATTTTTGGGAAACCATCAAAGGGGACCTATTCCAACTGTTCCACGAGTTATCTAAGGGTAACTTACCTCTTTTTAGTCTTAATTTTGGTGTTATCACTCTTATCCCTAAGGTCTAAGAGGCTAATATCATTCAACAGTACAGATTGATTTGTTTGCTGAATGTGAGTTATAAGATTTTCACCAAAGTGGCCACAAATAGATTAAACTCGGTGGCGGACAAAGTGATTAGCCCGGCACAAACGGCTTTTATAAAAGGGAGAAATATTCTGGAAGGAGTTGTGATTTTACATGAAACTTTGAATGAACTCCATCGTAAAAATCAGAACAGGATAATTCTTAAATTAAATTTCGAAAAAGCTTATGATAAAGTGAGATGGCCCTTTTTGTTCCAAACTTTTCGTATGAAAGGATTCTCGCCTAAATGGATCTCATGGGTTAAGACGTTCATATCGGGGGGAAGTATCGCTGTGAATGTTAATGATGATATTGGCCATTATTTTCAGACGAAAAAAGGTCTTCGTCAAGGGGATCCCTTATCCCCATTGCTATTTAACATCATAGCCGATATGTTAAAGGTGCTTATAAGTAGAGCAAAGTTGGATGGGCAATTTGACGGGATCATACCTCACCTAGTTGATGGGGGACTTTCGATACTTCAGTACGCAGATGACACTATTCTATTTTTAGATCATGACACGGATAAAGCTTGTAACATGAAGTTACTTCTTTATGCGTTTGAGCAGGCATCGGGTCTTAAGATCAACTTTCATAAGAGCGAGGTATTCTGCTTTGGGGAAGCCCAAGAACATCTAGAGTACTATACTGAGCTATTTGGGTGTAAAGCTGGTGAATTTCCGATCAACTATCTCGGCATTCCAATTCATTATAGGAAGCTTCGAAATTGTGATTGGAAGAAGGTTGAAGAGCGTGTTGAAAAAAGACTCAGTAGTTGGAAAGGGAAAATCTCTCGTCGGGCGCTCGGTTTTGATTAACTCGGTGCTCAGTAGCCTTCCGACGTACATGATGTCTTTCTTCTCCCTACCCAAAGGAGTCCTTAAAAAACTTGACTATTTTCGATCTAGATTCTACTGGCAAGGAGATGAACATAAGAAAAAAATATAGACTCACTAAATGGAGCATACTGTGTCAACCAAAAGAGCAGGGAGGTCTCGGGATCCATGATCTATATATAAAAAATGTGGCCCTGCTCAGCAAATGGCTGTATAAACTGCTTAATTCGGATGGGTTGTGGCAACAAATGCTCCGCAATAAGTATTTGGGTTCAAAGCCTTTGGCCCAAGTGGAATGGAAAAATGGAGATTCCCACTTTTGGTCCTGTCTAATGAAGGTGAAACGAGACTTTCTCTGTTTTGGAACCTTTATTGTCAAGGACGGAACACAAGTTCGCTTTTGGGAAGACAACTGGATGGGTAGATCTCCTTTGAGAGATCAATATCCCTCCTATACAACATTGCCAGACCGAAATGGGTAACAATTTCAGAAGCATTGAGCTCTTCACCTCCAAAACTCTCTTGGCGTAGAATGCTTACTGGTCCAACGCTGGCTGCTTGGACTGATTTGTTAGCTCGCATTTAAGGAGTTGCGTTATCACAAGATCAAGATATCTTCTACTGGAATTTAACTTCAAATGGCCAGTTCTCGATAAAATCTCACTATTCAGCCTTAATGCTTAGAAATATTCCCAATGAGAATAGACTATTGTGGAAGTTAAAAGCTCCACTAAAAATTAAGATCTTCTTGTGGTATTTACGTAAGGGGGTGGTGCTTATAAAAGATAACTTAGCTAAACGAAACTGGAAGGGTAGTTTGTTATGTGTTTTTTGTCATAAAAATGAAACAATCAAACATTTGTTCTTTGAATGTCGTTTCGCTCGGGCTGTTTGGAGTATTCTTCATTTAGCAATCGGGCTAAAACAACCTGATAACATGGAACATTTGTTTCGGAACTGGCTTCATGGTTTCAACAAAGATATGAAATCTTTGTTTCTGCTTGGAGCGACAGCTTTGTGTTGGTCACTTTGGATGTGCAGAAATGATTTAGTTTTCAAGAACAAATCTTGGTTTTCTCCTTTACAGGTTATCCACTCGGCGGCTTACTGGCTCTCCAGTTGGGTTGTCCTCCAGCAGGAGGAACTACGGGGGTGGGTTACGGAGGGGTCGCAACTTTTGGTGCAAGCGGCCACGGCTTTCTTCTCCCATGCATATGGGTAGCGGTCTAGTCTTCGGATTGCGGGCCACTAGAGTGTGTCTGTCTTTCTTTTTTATCATGTCTGTATGTTCTAAACAGAGGCCGGAAGTGTGTCAAGGCTTTGTATCTGCTTGATGTATTGTACTTGGTTTTAATTTAAAAGCTTCCTTTATCGAAAAAAATCATATGACATGACAGCTTTGGATATTGTGACAAGATATAATACATTGTGAATAGCCTAAGCAGCTGCCGATTTTTTTTAGAAGAAACGACAGAAGCTCTTCAAGCATTTAAGAAAGGAGAGCAAATATATAAAAGTACGTGGAGTTCTAATAGAGAAGTAGAACAACTCAAAACTATAATAACAACTGCCTATTTTTGGGATCTTCCATGGGTCGGATCGATTGTAGTATTTCCCATCCCGCGGCGATCGATGAGCATCCGAGTCATCACTGAGCCAAGATTGTTGTGCATGGTGATCTCAAAAATGAGAAGATTATTTCGTGAGGACGTGGCAGTGACCCATCGAGAATGACCTCACCAAAAACATGCTGTTGGCATTGGCATTATTGCCCATCACCATCCAGGCGTTTAATTAGTCGTTGCTGGGCCCTCCTGAGTTAACAAGTGGCACTGCTTGCTTCAGGCTACTAGAAAAATCTGCGAACTGGCTAAGAGTTGATTAATCTGACTGCAGTTTTCAACAGGCTACAAATTGCTTCCAAGAACTCTGTCTCTGTCTCTGTCTCTGTCTCTGTCTCTCTTTTGGCCAAATTTCATATGGTCAAATTTCCTAAAAACTGTAGATCAATATGCATGTAAAACTCTGCATTGGCCGTAGTTACAGAAGGTAATGGTCACATCCAATATTTCGGAGACCATGAAAAATCAATAACGTTATTAAAGAAAGAACATAGGGAGTAAGGAATAACAGTAATACTGCACTCAAGCGTATGTAAAACGTTTAATTATGATGGGCGATTTTGGAGGAGAGAAAAAAATCCAACGATTCTTCCAAGTAGGACCTCGATATTGTAGGTCGCTCTTGAAATGCACTGCCATCTTGTGTGCGAATGAGGACGAGAATTCATTTGAAGTTAATCCTCCAAATAACGATTTCTTGTTTGATTAAACCTCAAGTAAGTTCAGAAGGGCTACCTAGTGCCGGGATGAATGAAGCCAGAAATTTGGGTCAGATTAGAAAAACAACTACTGGATCCGCTTTTGTACTCCGGTTTACTCTCAAAAAGAGGTACGGGAGTTTGTAGTTCTCCATGAGGCAATTAGTCGAATCAACAGAGACGAAGAGAGGGATGATCAAATAATCTGCCACTGGACATCTGATGGGCAATACTCAGCAATGAGCGCCTACCTAGTGCAATTCGATATTGTTTACTGTAAGATGAAAATCTCACCAATATGGAAGGCGAAAGCGCAACCTAAATACCGATTTTTCGCATAGACTTTGCTCCACAACAAAATTTTAACAGCTGATTACATGCTCAAAAGGGGTTGGCCATGTAATGCGATCTGCAGCCTTTGCAACGCTTCGCCGGAAACAACAACTCATCTTTGCAAAGATTGCTACTTCGCTAGACAAGTATGGGATCTTCTCCTGCGATGGGGAAAGCTGGAGCAGTGGCAGACTCTGAGTTATAGTAGCTCGGTATACAAGTGGTGGCGAAGGTTGGGAACCCAATATGACAGAGAGAAACGACGCGATCTGGATGGGCTACTTATTTATTTCTGGTGGAATCTTTGACTTGAGCGAAACCAACGCATATTTCAAGGGCTGGCTAGAACACCTGAACAAGTGGCTACTTCAATCAAGGACGCAGTGCTAAATCATAGTTTTGCTTGGTCTATGATGACTTTGGATTAGTTTTTCTAGTGGCGGGTGGCCTTCGGGGTATGAGTAGCGTTAGTTGTTTGAGCCTAGTGGTTTTCTGTTGGGTGTGTGGTGTTTAGTTAGGGGGCTGTCGGTGTGAGTGGTGGTTTGTTGTGAGGTTTTTTCAGGTCCAGTTTTTTCTATAAAAATGAGATCGTCCCTCTGTTTCCCTTCTTAATATATTTTGCGACAACTCTCTTGCTGCTCTTTCCAAAAAAAAAAGTGCTACATATTATGCTCTGGGAATACACCACATACAACCAGCGAATGAATCTAGCCACAACTCTAGGCAAGGTTTGATGTGCTGCTGAAATCAAGATTAGAATCAAACCATAAGCAGCTGAAATAGCAATATCAATAGCAGATAAGTCAAGGGAGTTTTCCAAATAAAAACTATTTTATGTGAAACACTAGTTTCTTTTTAATGTACTTTTTTGTTAAATAGGAGTAAGATGTAGTTTTCATGAAATTCTCACTTTCTTTTACAGGTACAAGATGAAAATAGTAGTTACTACTCTACTCATCGCTCTCGCCAAGACTCAAGCAACAAGAAATATTTTTTCCCCATTTTCGCTGTACATTTCAGATAGCCCTTTTCGGGGTGCGATAAATACCTTCTGACTACCCAGATTTTAGTCAGAGGTAACCAAGTGTACATTGTCTGACATAAGAGCAAATGTGAATATTTTATAGATAAATTACGGGCCTAACGGCCAGAGTTTACAAAAGGTGCGGCTAGCACCAGATACATTACCAAAACACCCACAGGAAAGGCTTGAGCAGATAGATCAAGGCCTTCAAAACCAAATATTATCGCCATCTACGTTCTTCTGAAACTCGCCAGCTTCATTGAAATCTAAAAGGGGGATTAGGAGCAAGGGTGAGTACACAACCATACTCAACAAGCCACACGAAAATTCGGAATACTACATGCACGGAGTTACAAGGAATTGGCACAGGTTTTAAGTATTTGATGGATGCATAAAGAAAAACAAAATTCACATTACATTTGAAACATAAACCATCAACAGCATCACCATCAACAACCACACGGAGTTATTAGCAAAATCCTGGTTACGGCAGATTTATAATTAAAACTACTCGAGCTCAGTTATAGGAATCACCCTAAATTAACCTAGCTTCATTAACCGGAAGCACGGCGTATTCGAATACCATTTCGATCACTCTGCAGAGCTACTCAACTTTACCCACAAGATATCTACGGTTGTTAGTGCCACTCGAGAACAACATGCAACTTAAATGCATACGGCCGGACTGAGATGAACATAGCCTTTCATTGGATTTCCCCTCTTTAGCCCCTACCCAGTAGGTTACAAGGATCCCACTTCCAGACCCATCGCCAAGGCGGCGGCGTGATCCGCCAATCGAGGACACCTACCGTTATGAGAACCGGCGAATGTCCCATACCATTCCCGTTCCACCTCAACTCGTCACGCGATCCATTCCTCCACTGAGAATGAAAATCCACCTGTAGGTATTCCAAGGGGAAATAAAATATACCGGGCTACGTTGGGTCAGGTCAACAGAGCTGACCGGCCCAACTTGTGGTTGAGAGAGGACTGAAGTTATTTACTTTGCCTAAGGGGTTGATCCTTAAATGCCAAAGACACAGCCCAATACGCACAACAACATTGGTACCACTGTACCCATTACCACACACCACACTTGGGCTGGTTATCGGTTGGGGGTTGGGCCAGTACCCACTTTCCATGGTCCGCCCAACACTGTCCCCCAAACCGTAGCAGGTTTTGAAAAGCACCCCGAGTCATGAATCGGGAGTTTTGAACCATAGTTCATAAATATGAAAGATTTTTGTAGCTAACCTACGGAGGTTCATTAATGATAACCTAGGGTTAACAAGTGAATATGGCATAAACAACATGGTCTTAACAAGGGGGTGGGTTTTAACTAATCAAATCATTCTAAATTAACTCCTTTTTAGTTCTCTACTCTATTTACAAACAATGATGCAATAATCACATATATAATATTTATACGAAAATGGGATCAATATGTTCAAGGAGTGTGGCTTGCTTTGCGGAGTCGAGGTTTCTCCTAGAGGGAAGTAGTCGATGTCGTGTTTGGTCTCGAACGACGCTTGCTCCTGGCACGGCTCCAAGAACTGCTCTTGCTCTGGGATTCATGCCGATGGTTGCTCCGATGTCGGATCTAGCGCGAGAAAATGCAACCGATAAATAAACGAATAAAAACAACTAAAGAAAAGAAAAACGGAAAAAGAACTAGGGAGAAAATGGTCGGAACGGAGCTTAGAGGCAATTTTGGAATTTTTTTAGACTTGGTATGGCGAAACAAAGATCATTTTTGGACTCGGTGACTCGAATCGATCAAGAATATGTATTTTGGCTATTTTTGGATTTTTGGGGATTTTTCTCGACTTTATAATGATTTTCGATTTTAAATAATAATTAAAACCGAAAAATCCAGAAAACCAATCGAGCCGGTCAAGACAAAGATAAACCGTGACGGCACATTTGGCGTATGCGCCCACGCGACAGCGCTGAATGAGCCGAGCGACGTGAGTTGGGCTTACCTGCAAGGCCGATCGGCCGACGAAAGGTGGCTCGCGACTTTGAGCGGTTGATCGAGGGCTCGCTGGACAAATGAGGCGAGGAGGATCGACGATGAGGCCAGACAAACAAAGAGACAAGGAGGGCCCTAGTGGACCCAATGGCAAATGAGAGGAAGTGAGGATCAAGGGGGCCTACCGAGAGAGAGAAAGAGGCAAAGGAGGAGAAGCCCGCGAGAGGACTGGAGGTTGCCGAAGAAGGGGAAGAAGGAAGTGGCGTGGGCGAAGGAAGGCCGGAGGGCTCGAAAGAGATAGAGGGGGAGGAAGAGGAGCTCGTGATGAATTCGGGGGTGGGGAGAAATGGGTGGGTGAGGCGGGCGTGGCGGTGGGGGAGACCGGAGCCGAGGAAGAAGGGGCTCGGCGCGGCGTGGGGAGATAGCCGGAGAGGGAATGAGCTAGAGGGAGGGGGAAAGAGCCTCGCAGTGAGCTCGGGGCGAGGAGAATGGAGGGCGGAGGCGGGGTATTTATAGGATGGGGCGGGGAGAGAGGAGCGGCGGGGGAGGAGAGAGATGGCGCTTGTTTTTCAGCGAGGACGATCAGGCAAGCTAGTGGCGGAGAGGACCGGAGTAGGTGGCGGGTGGGATTCAGCGGTCAAAAGTAGCGACATGTGGACGACGATCTGGGCAGACGAGGTGCGACGAGACATTTGAGCTCTGACTCGAGCGAAGCAAATACGCGAGGAAGAAGAAAAAGGGCGAAGCAATACTGGTAAGCAGAAAGCAGCCGACCGAAAATGGCGGGCCACGCGGGAAAAAGAAGGTGGGCCGCGGGGACTGGGTCAGAGCGGAGGAAAGGAAACGGGCTGAGGCGAGGGGGCGCTAGGCCGAGGAAAATCGGGTCGAAACCGGCCGGGCCGAGAGCCGAAAAAGGAAGTTTCCAAAAGGGGAAGGTGGCTGAACAGGGAAACTTCCCGAAAAGGAAAGAAATCAAAGAAAGCCAAATAAATTCAAATAAAATCGGAAAAATTCGAAAAAAATTCAAATAAATAAATAAACCAAAATTTTGAAATTTTGGGGTGTTTCAGGCTACTAGAAAAATCTGTGAACTGGCTAAGAGTTGATTAATCTGACTGCAGTTTTCAACAGGCTACAAATTGCTTCCAAGAATTCTCTCTCTCTCTCTCTCTCTCTCTCTTTGGGGTTGGGGTGTAATTAACGTTGCAGATTTCATACGGTCAAATTTCCTAAAAATTGTAGATCAATATGCATGTAAAACTCTGCATTGGCCTTAGTTACAAAAAGTAATGGTTACATCCAATATTTCGGAGACCATGAAAAATCAATAGCGTTATTAAAGAAAGAGCATAGGGACTAAGGAATAACAGTAATACTGCACTCAAGCGTATGTAAAACGTTTAATTATGATGGGCGATTTTGGAGGAGAGAAAAAAAATCCAACGATTCTTCCAAGTAGGACCTCGATATTGTAGGGTTGCTCTTGAAATGCACTGCCATCTTGTGTGCGAATGAGGACGGGAATTCATTTGAAGTTAATCCTTCAAATAACGATTTCTTGTTTGATTAAACCTCAAGTAAGTTCAGAAGGGCTACCTAGAGCCGGGATGAATGAAGCCAGAACTTTGGGCCAGATTAGGAGCTATATATTGTGCTCCGGCAATACACCACATACAACCAGCGAATGAATCTAGCCACAGCTCTAGGCAAGGTTCGATGTGCTGCAGAAATCAAGATTAGAATCAAACCATAAGCAGCAGAAATAGCAACATCAATAGCAGATAAGTTAAGGGAGTTTCCAAAATAAAAACTATTTTATGTGAAACACTAGTTTCTTTAATGTAGTTTTTTTGTTAAATAGGAGTAAGATGTAGTTTTCATGAAATTTCACTTTCTTTTACAGGTACAAGATGAAAATAGTAGTTACTACTCTACTCATTGTGTCTACCAGTACTCAAGCAACAGTAAATATTTTCCCCCCATTTTCTCTGTACATTTCGGTTTCATGTATGCAGTTTATCATGAAAATTTTCAGTTTCCCAAAAAAGTTTTGGCCCCTTTTCAACATTTTGGAACTTCTAATGAATTTCTTGAGTTTTTCATATTTCTTATTGTTTTTCTGATATGCTGTCCTCTGATGTGATAAATCAGTGGTTGATATCAAAATCATGTTTATGGCCAAGGGACCACGTGTTTCTCACTCTTTGCCACATCACTGGCCTATCTATAAAATGTTGTCATTGAATTATATATGGACCGCTTGCTTTATACTCCTTTGGTCATAAATAGTTCTCATTTTCGATATCGTTATAGTCTAAAAACACATCTTTGATCACTAATTTCTATTATAATATATTTATAAAATGCAATAAAATTATAACACTACGAAAGACTTTTTGAGACAAATCTACGCCAATAATTTTCATATATCCAATTTAAATATTTAGAGTTTGACTGTTTTCCGCTGGTGCAGCTCACTTAAAAAACCTGATTGACCGACGAATTTGATTTTCTCCTGTTTTCTTCTTTTCTTTCTCCTCTTCTTTCCCTCCAATCTCTTTCTCCTTGTAAAACTCTCCAGGTGCAGTATCCTACGCCATGTACTCCTCTGATATTCTCTATCTAATATAAATTACAGCTCTGCTGTCTTTAAAAAAAAAGAGTTTAACTGTACCTATATCTAAAATGATAATTATTGGAGTTGATGTTACCTTGATTTTTTTCTCTCTTTGTTTGAAAGGATGGGGATGGTTGGTGCTGCATGTGGCGCCACGGCTGTGTTGACACTAACGTGCACATCCATCCCTTGTCTCTATTATTCAGTGCCAAAATTAAATTTATCCTCTTGTGCTTTCCTTTTTCCTCTCTCCCCATAGCCAAATTTGTAACATTATGAATTTTCGTGGATAGTAGAATTTTGGAGGTTGAATTATTAATACAAAAGCATTTGCAACAGATCAAGAGCATACGTGTGTGTGTACACGCACCATGCTACATCCTAATGATTAACCGCTTACTATTTCCTGATGTGCGACATCATCATGCAGAGCCGTTCAATTATGTAAGACACCTTCATCGTGGCTGGCTATTAAGCTTAATGAACTATAATTAAGCTTATTTCGAAATTGACATTGTTCAACGTAAAGTCATTTTACTTACCATTTCAATGGTTATTTCAAATTCGAACTAACGAGCTACTACTTAGCTGAGTCTCATTAACCATTTTTATCATAGAAATAGACTCATTTCAATTTTAAATCCGTTAGCTACCGTAATCGTATCAATTATGACTCGAGCCGTAACGAGCTTTTTTTTCTTTACCGGACCTACATTCATCTGACGAGTCTAATTAGGATTTAAAAATAGAATTACGCCGCACGGTGAGGTGATGTGCAACATGTGAATAAAGGGTGTGTTTGGTAGGGCTCTAGCTTCGTCAGATCCGTAGATCTGATGAAGCTAGATATTTCTAGCTTCAGCAGATTCGTGGAGCTGGAGTTATGGGTACATTAAAAGTGTTTAGATAGATCATCTTGTTTACATTTTAGACAAAAATATAAACTTAATTCACTTTATTTTAACCTACAAGTTTTAGATCTCAAGTGAAACTAAGATCTGAAACTCTATCAAACAGGGCAACGTATCCTGTGTACACAGACCCTCCCGTGTACATGCCGTGCACACCAACTAAAAAAAGTCGTGAAAAATTCTGAAAAAAATTGTAGATGTACTTCATAGATTACTCTATCTATACATAAAATTGTAGATTCAAATTCATTGTATATCAAGAGTTACAAAAAAGGAAAAAATCTGACAAGTTTTAAATTTGATTTTGAAACTTTATACATAGGTAGAGTAATCTATGAAGTACATCTACAATTTTTTTTTCAGAATTTTTCACGCTTTTTTTTATGTTGGCACAACGCAGACATCTTTATGAGAGGGCCATGCACATGATACGTTAACATCAAACAGTCCCTAAGTTTTTTTTTTAATGATGATTGATGATTCCCTGTATCAATCAAGCAAGAACATGTGCCTCTGCGATGCGGTGCCCAGGAAACGCAGACGCTTCCCAGCCAGGGTCATTATGGTCAAATCGAATGGATGCTGAGTTGTTCTCTTGGTTGCCTTGTGGTGCTCTGCTCTTCCCTGCTTCAAATATAAGGAGAAGAACAGCCCTCCCAAGCCTCACCTCACCTCACCTCAGACACCACCAAACTCCAAGACCGAAAGGAACACGAATTCCTCCTGGTTTCCCTCTTCGTCGCGCCGGAAGGTACGATCTTTGTCCATCCGTTCTACTTTCGCCCTTAACGCCAACCGCCAATGGATGTCGTGTCGTCAATCCGTTTTACGGGGAATGAATCTGTTCTTGATTCGATTAGTAGGAGTATATGCTGTCCGCTTATCTTCTTCAGTTTTTTTCCCCCTTCTTTTGCTTACCGGTATGGCCACGATGACTGGACAAGGGAAAGGGATTTTTTTTAATCTCTGTTAATATGCATAGATGCGCAAAATTCGTCGGCTTTTCTTCGTTTACGCTTGGAAATCTGCCACGTTTCCTGTGGTATTACCGCTTGGATTTGGAAAACGCGAAATTTTTCTTCGGATTTATCGATCCCCTACGTCTGCCCTTTTCCTCCGGTTGTGTGTGTGTGTGTGTCGTCGCCTGAATCCAAGCTTTCCTCGGAAGGAATGCTGCTACATGTGGAATCATTGGATGCAGATCCTTACTCTGGTTGTATGGAAAATGCTTATCTTGTGTTGTGCCTTGCCCTTCCCGTGAGTTTTTTCTTTAATTGTTGGTTAGTGTCGTGTTCTTCCGATCTCTGATTGGTTAGAAATAAACAATGTTTTTTTCCAAGGACTAAATATCTAGCAATGGTTATCTGCGTTAATACAGTAGTTCCTTCAATTTTTTTTTTTTTAAAAGGTTTTGTTCCACCTATCTTTTCTTGCCATGTAGTTCGCTCAGATTCTTTCTTCTGACGATTATATGCACAAGTCTTATTTCTGTCATCTATTATATATTAAAAGCTCGTAAGAGTTGCTAAGAAAAAAGATAAATAGACTAGAAATTTTCACAAAAAAGCAAAACATCTAGCCCTTAATCTGGTGGACCTTATTTACATCTGCCATCGGATCTTTGAGAAATAAGCTAGAAATTCCCACAAAAAAACAAAACATCTAACCTTTAATCTGGTGGGCCTTATTTATATCTACCATCGGATCTTTGAGAAATAGGCTAGAAATTCCCACAAAAAAGCAAAACATTTAGCCCTTAATCTGGTGGGTCTTATTTACATCTGTCATCGGATCTTTGAGAAATAGGTTAGAAATTCCCACAAAAAAGCAAAACATCTAGCCCTTAATCTGGTAGGCCTTATTTACATCTGTCATTAGATCTTTGAGAAATAGGCTAGAAATTCCCAAAAAAAAAGCAAAACATCTAACCCTTAATCTGGTGGGCCTTATTTATATCTATCATCGGATCTTTGAGAAATAGGCTAGAAATTCTCATAAAAAAACAAAATATCTAGCTTTTAATCTGGTAGACCCTTATTGACCATTAGATGCTATTGAGTAGAGATACATATTACTTTGTAGTATAAAATCAAAATAAATGACAAAACTTACATGGTAGGGGCGGATCGAGACATCTGGATCTCATGTGTGATTAAGTAGGGGCGGATCGAGACATCTGGATCACATGTGTGATTAAGCCTAATTATAAAAACTTGAAATTCAAAATTAAATATAAATAATGAGAAGAATAAAAATAAAATGAAATTAGGGATTATTTTTAATTCCATACTAAGTGAAAAATATAAAATTTCATTTTATTTAGAATTAAAATTCGAAATATGCTAATTTAAATGGGGAAAATAAAATAAGGTAAGGAATTTGATTTTTATACGTATAAGTTATTAACTATTATATAATAAAAGTTAATGACATGTTTTTTATAAATGCTAAGAAAATATAGAATATACTAAAAATTCTCAAAAAAATTTCGACTCTTTATTTGGTAGATCTTCATGGAGCGAAGAGATTAAGAGGACGATATATCGATCTAAATCAAAACTTGAAATTCGAAATTAAATATAAATAATGAAGAATAAAAATAAAAGGAAATTAGGGATTATTTTTATTCCATACTAAGTGAAAAATATAAAATTTCATTTTATTTAGAATTAAAATTCTAGAAATATGCTAATTTAAATGGGGAAAATAAAATAAGGTAAGGAATTTGATATATATATATATATATTATTGACTATTATGTAATAAAAGTTAATGACATGTTTTTATAGCCGCTAAGAAAATATATAATATACTAAAAATTCTCAAAAAAATATTTTGACTCTTTATTTGGTAGATCTTCACGGAACGAAGAGATTAAAAGGGTGATATATCGATCTAAATCAAAACTTGAAATTCAAAATTAAATATAAATAATGAGAAGAATAAAAATAAAAGGAAATTAGGGATTATTTTTAATTCCATACTAAGTGAAAAATATAAAATTTCATTTTATTTAGAATTAAAATTCGAAATATGCTAATTTAAATGGGGAAATAAAATAAGGTAAGGAATTTGATATATATATATATATATATATATATATATATATATATATATATATATATATATATATATATTACTAACTATTATGTAATAAAATTAATGACATGTTTTTTATAGTCGCTAAGAAAATATAGAATATACTAAAATTCTCTAAAAAAATATTCTGACTCTTTGTTTGGTAGATCTTCAGGGAATAAAGAGATTAAAAGGGTGATATATCGATAGTTGTTCACTCGACTATACTGGTATGAGCAATATGATATGCAATAAAAGAAGTACCGGAAGATAGAGACAAACATTGTAATAATAAAATTAAGAGACGATGATATAAATAGAAAATATTATGTTATACTATGTTTACTATTTTGTTTTCGAAGACGGATGTTTACTATTTTGTTATGCAAGTATTCGTAGAATAAAGTTTTGGTCATATGTGATAAATATCGAGAAAAGAAGTGAATATATTCTCTCCTATAATATACAATATCAAAATATTACAAATTGTGTTTTGCATTGATCTATTTTAGAAATAGAAAATCATGTATATATTATCAAGTTATTTAAAGATACTTTAAATATGATACAAGCGCAAATGCGCGGGTCATCTTGCTAGTTTTGTTGAATAGTTCATGGAGTATCTTTATCGCATATTTTCTTAGTCTTACACCGCTGAACCCTAATGTTTCTTTCTTCTTTGCACAGCTCCGTTCAAAACAATAACTCAAAACCTCAGGGAATGCTGAAAGATGTGCTTGCATAGAAGAAATTTCTCCTGCGAGAAAAAGGCGATCGCCGCCCTGCGAGGGCTGACATGGCCAACTCTTGATGTGAGCAACCACCCTACCTGCATCAATTCTACGCCATTTAGACTCCGCCATGACGAAGCCATAAGAGCACTGTTCACTGTCCTGGATCATGACCTTGGGGAGGATGGCTGAAGCGTTGCAATCCACCTGAATGCATGATACCCACAAGATAGGCTGTTATTTATACTGGCTGAAGACATGGAGAGCAGAGGGAAGATTGTGATGGAACGGTACGAGTTGGGAAGATTGTTAGGGAAAGGAACATTTGGCAAGGTGCACCACGCGAGGAACCTCGAGTCAAATCGGAGTGTCGCCATAAAGATGATGGACAAGGAGAAGGTGCTGAAGGTTGGGCTTTCAGAGCAGATCAGGCGTGAGATCACAACCATGCGGTTGGTGGCTCACAAGAACATTGTCCAGCTCCATGAGGTCATGGCAACACGGGACAAGATCTACATTGTCATGGAGTACGTGAAGGGCGGTGAGCTCTTCGACAAGGTTGCCAAGGGTGGCAAGCTCACAGAGGGCGTTGCACATAAGTACTTCCAGCAGCTGATCAGTGCGGTGGATTACTGCCACAGCCGAGGCGTGTATCACCGGGACTTGAAGCCTGAGAACCTGCTGTTGGATGAAAATGGGAGCCTGAAGGTCTCGGATTTTGGGCTGAGTGCGCTCTCCGAGTCGAAGCAGCAAGACGGCTTGCTCCATACCTCCTGTGGAACACCCGCGTATGTAGCGCCAGAGGTGATCAGCAAGAAAGGCTACGATGGTGCAAAATCAGACATCTGGTCTTGTGGAGTCGTCCTATTTGTTCTGGTTGCTGGTTGTCTCCCTTTCCAAGGTCCCAACTTGATGGAGATGTATCGGAAGATAGAGCAGGGCCATTTCAGGTGCCCCAGTTGGTTTTCGCACAAACTCCAGAAGCTGCTGTACAAGATCCTGGACCCCAATCCAACCACTAGGATGTCGATCCAGGAGATAAAAGGCTCTACCTGGTTCCGAAGAGGCCCTGGGGCGACCCTTACGGTCGAGGAGGGAGCTCCCAGTGAGAATGCCACCACAAAGGCTGCTGCAGCACTGAATGTGAAGCGCAAGAAGATTGCTGGCCAAGATGTCAAGCCCCTGACGGTGGCAAACTTAAACGCCTTCGAAATAATCTCTTTCTCCACTGGGTTTGACCTCTCTGGCCTGTTCCTTGAAAAGGAGTACAGAAAGGAATCAAGGTTCACTTCAGACAAGACTGCCTCGGCCATCATCTCGAAGCTGGAAGATGTCGCGAGGTTGCTTAATCTCAGGGTAAGGAAGAAGGACAATGGCGTAGTCAAGATGCGAGTGAGGAAGGAGGGGAGGAATGGTGTTGTGCAGTTTGACACGGAGATCTTTGAGATCACCAGTTCCTGCCATCTCATTGAGATGAAACAAACAAGCGGTGATTCGCTGGAGTACCGGAAGCTATTGGAGGAGAGCATCCGGCCAGCCCTACGGGACATAGTCTGGACCTGGCATGGAGATGCTCAGCAGCAGCAGCAGCAGCAGCAGAAAGAGTCGCTTTGGATGCCTCAACTCTCTAGTAATTAGTTTTTATTCCTTCAATTCGTTGGGTTTTCGTTTCAGAGTGATTCTGTTTTACATTCGTGTGTTCTTTTTAGCAACTGCATTATTGTTTGTATCGGACTTTGATGTTGTTGTAACACCCTCATAATAAGTGCTCAATATGTTACCACAACTACCTTTTTTCATCCTCTTTAATACAATTTTATCAATAATGTCAGCAAGCTATCCGAATCAATTATCATCGATACAAAATAAGATAAACATGAATAGCATAATGATATGAACAAGAATAATTAAACAATAATATACATGGAACCATGCGCCCAAGAACGTCTGAGACCACACACTCGGGAATGCCCAAGTCCCCGTGCTTCGAAATGCTTAGGTCCACATGCTAAGAACACTTAGATTACATGCATCCGAGAGCAATCTTTACCTCTTGGCAATGATGAAGAACAAAGATCCATAAATTATAAATAGTCAACAAAACTTTTCAATCATTATATAAATTCAACTAAGTTCACATAACTATTATTATGAGATGAAAGTTCGTCAACTAAACTAATTAGACACTTTATTAATCCAAGAATTATCATTAATGCTAAATAAATGTGGTAGATGATGTGACAAGTGAAGTGATGCTTTACTCCAATTCCGTGCATGTCACATTCATTGATCATCTAAAAACATTAAAGAAGTAAAAGTGAGTCTACAACTCATCAAATACAGTAAACATTACCAATTCAACCGTTATTAGCTCATTCACATTATTCCTCACATTACTCAATGTTACTTGCAACTTTCTTTATTGAAATGCAAATGCTCATGCACATGTCTCTCTCTCTTTAGTATATAGCAGTATAGTAGAGTGTAACACCCATCGGTGTTCACTCAAGCCCATCCTCTTTCATGCGCGGACCTTAAGCCTATTCTCTTTCACACGGGGACCTTATCTCCACTTCAATGGGATTGCCTACACACACTACGCTATAGATGTCACTTAGGTCATCTATCTCTATTTCATAATGTATATGATGCCACATTTATCTTTCATGGTATGAATTGCCAATATCATTTTATACCATTCCCATTGTCATGGATGAATCATCAATAACGCAAGAACATGAAAATAATCGTAAACTAACAGGATAAATCATCCATAATCATTAAACAACAATTTAAACAACTATCTAGCGTTCTATAATGCACTTGACTTTTACCCATGTGAGACGGAATGATGAATAGTTAAAGCTAAACCTAAAGTCACACCTCCTACAATAGGTAATACCAATTCAACAACATACCATAACAATATATAACATCAACCGTAACAATACCGCTCCTATGCATGGTCCTAGACCTAATCTTCCCTCCCGTCGGACAACTTCCCCTTTGTTGTCCTGATGGTGGGATGTCGCATCTCTTAGCTTAGGAGCTCAAACATAGAAAACCATATATATTCTAAAAACTACACAACATTACCTACAATTTCCTAGTTGGTCATATTTTCAAATTAATTAATTAAACTCCTTGTTTATAAGCCCTAATACCGTTCTGTTGTGGAGCTGGTGATGTTGTGTTTCAGTCAGTTACGTTATGTAGATGCAATTACTGCTGAGAAATTGTGGTCAAGAATTCCATTCTGATAACTGTCTGTTCTGTAATGTCAGTCGACTAACAATCGATAATGAAATACATTTTTGCTTATCCTTAAAAACTGTTGTGACTACTAATGGCTTCTTTTGGTGAAATGTTGCGCCAATCACTAACAAAAGAAGCTCCAATGCACCTGCATATGAAGTCACTGGATGTTGAATTAGCCATCCCAGCACTCTATAGCTGATAACATACAGAACTGAAACTTTATATATGTGACCTGTCACATTTTCAGGAAAGCTAGCTAGATCTGTTTTTCTTTTCTGATGCAATTTGAAGTCTACTAAAATCTACAGTACGCTATCCTTTTTTTAGAAAAAAATGTTCTTTTAAATTTATTAGGATCTCAGCATTTCTTTTAGATTTTCTTTACCAAACTTTAGAAGAAATTATCATACTTAATTGATGCACTGCTGTCATACTCAGCTTTTCAATGAACAGAATGTCACAATATGCGTTTCCAACAAGCAAAAAAAACCTTAGAAAATGAGTACTGGAGTAGTAGATAAGTAATGAGGCACATATGAGAAACTTACAGCTTCATTGGAATGCAAATAAATGAATTGAGAAAACAGGATACCCTAAACCACAGAAAGTAAAGTAAATGATACATAAAAGGGCATATGAAATAGATGAAACGTACTTCATGTGTTGATAAGTCTGATCTAGAAAATATTTAAAATCCAGTTGAGAGGAAAACAAAGAGAAATTGTCCCTATCGATGAAGATAGATCCAACATCCAAGAGCTCATTTTTCACTTTCCTAATCAACCATCCAAACAACCTTCCAAAGGTTAATATTACTAATTCGGTGTATGAAATGTCGGCCCAATCCAACCAACCAATCACAGCTATGCCAAGTTGTATGTACCACTAAAGGGTAAACATCTCCAGGTTCCAAGTTTCCAAACTAGATGCTTTTGTCCTTGATGAGTAGCATGATAGATGCCTGATGCGATGTGTCACCACAGGTTAGGAAGGAAAATTTTGTCTTAGATAATCCTTATCCTCTTGTAAGATGCAGATTTACTTGAAATAAATCTTCCTCACACAACATGCTAATTTTAAATAGATTGGTTTATCCGTACATTGGTTGTATCTTTATAGGATATATAAGTTTTAAAAGAAACAAGTTGGTTGACACTATGTGTGATGATCGTTCGGTAAACATGTAACTAGAGTCTTTTTTTTTTAATGAAGAGATAACTATGACACAATCCTGAAACGTCCTCATGGTGTTTGCATAGCAGCAAATAATATTTTTGTTTCATTGCTAGATATGTTCTTCATCCGAAGATGAATAACCTGGGGATCATGGCCTGCATACTTTGCTGCTCTAGTTTTCTTTATTTTTTCGTTGGAAGGGTTTATCGCGCTTGTTTTTCTCTATGTCAGTCAGACGCTCTATTGTATTTCCTTGCCTTCTTTAATACATGGCAGAGCTCCTGCCATTCTCTATTTAAAAAAAACAACAACAAGCAACATACTTAAGAGCTGATAGTACTCAAATGCAGCACATTTAGTTTGTTCTCGAAGATGGACCAAAACCTAAACCTGCTTGCTGCTTTAGCAGGAATTGTGGAAAAGACTGTGCCAGCCTTACTTGTGGTTTCGAGGGAGCATTGTGTGGTTCTTCGGTTCTTGCTGTCTGAAGAGCTGTCTGAAGGGAATGGGTCTGCCTAAAATTTTACCTGCAAGCTGCCTCTTAAGGACCGATGCTTCAGATTTGCCGAATTTATACGCAATCCATGCAAACCCTGCCCCTGAAGCATACACTTGGCCGTGGCCATCGAGCAGTTTTCCAGTGTGTAACTATTGTGCTTTTCACCAATTATGCACATTATCATTATGGATGGTAAGAACAAGATACACTTTACAAAGGTAACAACATACACTAATAATCAGCCATAACACGATTACCCCCCAACAAGAGAACTCAAAAGCACAGCACCAAACCAGCTACATCAAAACACTGCTTGGAAAAGGAGTAAGTCTGTAATGGAACATCATTTTAACACAAGATAGTTACATACAGTCCAGTCAGACTTTTCAGAAACTCCCAGAACGCTACACACATTTGTTATATGTTTCAAGTCACACATTTAAGCATGAATTTAGTGGAATGACAACACGCGCAAAATTCAGTCCAAGTCTCATGTCCACATTCCATACTCCCCATATTCACCCCAATTACAGCTTCATACAACTCAAGGATCGAACATGAACATTTTTGCACATTTACTTTGACATATAATCCTCGTATTACAATTGCCACCATATTACACATGTAACCACCACAGAAAAAGTTCATCACCGAGCCTTCTCACATTCACATCTTGCCGGTGGTGAAACAAGGAATTATTTTTTTTAATAATACATTTTTTATTCAAAATTTCAAAAATATACCACAAAAAAAAACAATTAGAATATACCCTGCCGCCAAATGGTTTGGCGGCAGAGGTTCAGAACAAATGGTTTGATTACAGCCTCCTGTAACAAACCATTTGGTTATAGGAGGCTGCCGCCAAACCAACAGGCAACAGGAGGCTCTGCGTGTTTTACAGTGCGAAGACGTGGCGTTTTTGTCGCCATTGATCGTGTGACATGGCCTCTTGTCGCCCGTTGGTTGGGCGACATTTAAATGTCGCCCAACCAACGGGTGACAGGGGTATATTTCTGTAATTATTTTTTTTCGTGGTATATTTTTGAAATTTTGAATAAAAAATGTATTATTTAAAAAAAATTCGTGAAACAAGTGTCCGCCAAAGGTACCGCCCGCTAGCCATGTCCACCATTGTCCAGAATCCTGTTTTCATGGCCGATCCAACCTACATTTGCACGCAAAATTCTTCTTCAGTCCAAAGACCAATTCTAAATAAAGAATCAATATGAAGAGGTTGGGTTGCAGATTTGTACACAATGGAAAACCGTGTTATTTCATGGTTTAATCTTAAATATGAGGAGTCTTGCCAACTAGATATTGACTGTATACCATTACATGTTGCTAGCTTAACTATATTTTATCATTTATACTGCAACTTTTAAATACTTTTTAAAATAAACGACAGGAGCTCTGTCATACATTAAAGAAAGAGGTAGCTCTCTTTGACTAGCACGCACCACCACCACCACCAAACGCTCTGAATCACGTAGGAGGCAAAGAGGAGGAGGAGGAGGAGGAGGAAGCGGAGGAAGGAGAAGAGCTCCTTGGAATTTTTCGGTTTCCTACTTTCCGATTGGTTTGCGAGCAGCAGCAGCAGCAGAGAGGGGTGGGATGGACAAATTCACGTGGGATTATACACATACATTGATATGAAGCCCCTGTTTGGCAAGTTTCGCACAAATCTGGTAGAAAACAGTTCAGTTCCAAAAAAAAAAAAATCCGAAGAAATTCTCATATTCCAAACTCACCCTAAACATACATACATACATATTGTTTGTTGTGTTAAGGTCATGCTTGCCTCTCCAGAATGGAGGAGGACGAGCTCAGCTCCAGTCACTAAAACTTGTTACATGTTAGTGTAGCTTTTAGATTTTATTCTCGCATGATACTAACCTAAACATGTATACTCAGAACAACTACTTAGTCTTGAAACATATCAGATAATCTAATATGGTGAATCACCTTATCTAACATGATGAATCAATTATTTGTACCAAGCCGATCAACTTATCGAACATGATGAATGGTATCAGATGATTGGGTTGGGTCATATATATATATATTTTGCAAACCGTACCGCATGTCAATGGAAACGATAAAACACGTCGAAGCCAAAGGGGAAGGCAGGACAGGAACCACCCACCAATTAAAATACATGCGCGTTGCATGAAGAACCGACTGCAGCCTAACAATACTTTCAGGAACATGGAGTTTGTAAGAAGAAGCATATGAAAGATTAAGAGTGGAGCACACGGCTGGCTTCTCGATGTTCTTGACGCTTCCTGCTCCTGGCATATGTGATGTGACACTGCTGCTGCAGCTGCTGTCTGGATGAGTGCCTCCGACACAGCAGCCACTGCCGAACCGTTGAAAGGTTTGTGCTCCAGCGAAGGCCAACAAAAGGGAATGTCTATCGATGTTTCGCCTGGCCCCACCCGTCAGTGCACCTTTCTTTGGAAGGCGGTCGGGGGTAAATTTCATCATTAATTAGTTAAGGGGCATATCAGGTCTGATCGAGGAATCTTGATAAACATCAATCCATTAAGAAAAGTTTCAAAAAATTCTGCAAAAAATCATGGATGTACATCTCATCTTACCCCATCTATATATAAAATTTCATGATCAAATTCGTCCTATGCTAGAAGTTACAAAAAAGACAAATTTGTGGTGCATTTGAACTATTCAAGTTTGTCAGAAATTTGTCTTTTTTATTACTCTTAACATAGGACGAATTTGATCATGAAATTTTATATGTAGATGGGGTAAGATGAGATGTGCATCCATGATTTTTTTCAGAATTTTTTGAAACTTTTCTTAGTTGGATTGCACGGTGATTGCACTTCTCTGATTGCACTAGATATGCCCCCTTAGTTAAGGGCCTATTTGGTAGAGTTCTAGATTCCAGTTTCTTTTAAAATCTGTAACTTGTAGGTTAAAATAAAGTGAATTAAGCTTATATTTTTAGTCTAAAATATAAACAAGATGATCTATCTAAACACTTTTAATGTATTTATAGCTTCAGCTTCACGAATCTAGTGAAGCTATAATTTTCAGCTTCACCAGATTCACGAATCTAGAGAAGCTAAATCTCTACCAAGCACACCCTAAGATATGGTCGGCCTAGCTAGCTAGAGCCTCTTCAGATGATAAGGGGATAAGCTGTAATCGTCTAGTATAGCAGCTTAAGATCCGAACAAGTCATCAAAAATCCTTCCTTTCTTTCCCAGTAAGCCGCCAGGCGCAAGCATGGAGCTTTCGTCCTACGGCAACCAATGGACAGACATGTCCCGGTCATCCACCGATTCCACAACACCACAAAAATAATTTTGGCAGGCAGTGTGGTTGCTAGTGACCACTGGCTAGTGAACCACTTGCAACTCATGGTTTCACACATAGCTTTCGATTGATTTTTTTCAATTAAGCTGGTTCGAAGATAAGCATGCTGATCAACAAAATTTGCAACGCCACCTTCCATCACCGAGATGAAAACGAAAGAGTTACCGGATAAGATGCACCCAAAGCAGTTAATGCGAAAAGCACCTCCAGATATGCATGACTCGGCAGACTTATAAGAGTAACAAGATCTCGCTGCAAACCACCAACCCCCACTCAAGCTCAAGACATATCCATGCACAGAAGACAACGTTAATTAGCAGCCATGATCCAGAAATCTGATGATATCACTAGTCGCTACAAAGACAAGGGCGAAACAATGCCTGTGCATGGTGATTTCACATCCCATCTTGCATTGAATCCAAAAAGGGCAAAATGAGCCAAAAAATCTGGTGAGAGGCCTAATGCAATGCAAGGATGCGTGTTAACAGGTAAGTGATACTAAATAAAACGACTATCATTCGCATCACGGAATACAATTCAACATATCTCCTCAACTTCCTACACTGAAAGGAGGCAAGGATGGCTTGGCTCGACATTTGATTCTATAACAAGTTCTATGTGGTCTCTTTTTGATTGAACGACCAAACTGCACGTACATCAGGATTAGTTGAAAATAAGCCTCCACCAACATGTGCCCCAGTTGGTGAGCAAATTTGACCAGCTTCCTGAGGTCCATTCAGCACCAGTTCCTCCCTGCATAAATCATAACCAACCTAGTGAGTTTTCACCATTTACATTTTATCAACCAAGTACGATACTACCTGAAAATGAACAAATATATCTGATTAACAAATTATTAGTTAATAGCTCTCAATGAAATGAAGCACAGCAGTGGTAGTACACGTTTTCATTTGTTGGCCGAGAACAACATTTTTCAACATCAACAACCAGTTGCAAAATGCCAGTAAGGCTCGGTTACTTTAGCCACATAATTCTCCCTACAACAGGTAAAATTGCAATACTTCCATCCAAAACGCCAAAAGGCGAAGTGGCCATGGTAAAAGAGTGAAGATTTGAAGGATTTACAGGGTTATATACCCCATTCATATAGGACCATATGCATAACTCCAAGCTAAAAAGACTCCCAATGATGAGACCCACGAACATGTAAGATCTGACTGAAATAGTTAAACAGCCCACAAAAGACCTAATGGTCCTAATCTACTTAAAGGTAATGTCATTGTCTAAGTTTAGCAGTAGAGCGCTTACAAAACAATAAAAAATGAACATTATCTATTGAACAACAAATAGCCTCACATTCAAATGATGAACATGACAACTAACATTTACATTTTGCAAATCCTGGTATTTTATTTTGACTCACCAAACAGAACAGGTAAGCAAAAACTAACGAATGGTGACGATTCTTGGCAGTGTCAAGTTTTGAGAAAATAATCAGCACAAGTGGATAACATCTATCATTCTATCTTAACACATCTCAAACCCTTGTATCTCAGCTGATCAATGCAGAGAACCTACGTCAAACCTAGTAAATTACATTGATGGTGTGTAACTAACCAGATCTCCATAACTCTCATCAGATAAATACTGTCTTAGTGTCTTTTGACCTCAAGTTGAATCCAGAAGATACTTGTCCAAACTAAGTGATTAAATATTTACTAACAAACATATCATGAAAGACGCCGTAGAAAAGAAACTCTCTTATAAGTTATAATAGCTTCAATACTGACCCAAGGTTTTGAAAACTGAAAACTAATCTAGATCTGATTCCCAAAAGAAAGCCAATAGATACCTCCCATTGTCAATTCGGCAATTCCAAACCCAAAAGGGTTCCTACCCTGACCCCGAGAAAATCAACCCTGTTGGAAAACCAGCAAATTTCAACCAAAAAAAGATCAAGCGAACAAATCATGGTTTTTCTCATCCCTAGCCCTGACAGCCTGAACCATTGTGCAGTATATCAGATACAGATAATATTGTGAAGATGCATGCAGAGAGCCATAAACTACTTTTAACATGAAAGACAGCTACAAATTTCTAAAGATATTGAACTAACAAACCCATAATTAATAGTTCGTGCCAACCCTACATCAATTCAGCATATTTTCCCAACTTACATGGTGACAGTTTTTATAACATGTTTGCTATCAGCAGGGTATTACACTCCTACAGGTGTATCTTTCTTACTCTGAACAGTGTCTTACCTTGTTAGCCCTCCAATCTGACAGAGTATTACCCAGTACCCACCAAATAGACCATCCAAGTATATAAGCTAGTTCTATTAAGTTTTCATCATCTTGTAGTTAATGGTTGGCTGAGTGTCTCCAAAATGGAACCTGCTCTGTTTGAATCAGGTGCTTCCAGTCAGGCCACCCATCCCGAGTACTCCAAGTTAACCCAAATAAACTGGCCAAGCTAAGCATATGTTCATTTCTTTGTCTTTCCCTGAGCCACCTCCACAACTACATTTTTTGTTGGGGGGATCAGAAGGCCTGACCCACCCATTCAAGCGAGGAAACCAAACTAGCTACCACCTTATATGCTACAAGAACATGGCATGTCCAAAAGCAATTAAACAAGGCACACCCTAAAAACTGCAGGTAACCAATCACCACTTGCAAACATCATTTCTTAGAATCATCATGTCAGACATCTGCAATGCCAAAAGGGCCAAAGGCCCAAAAGGTTTATGCTATCAAACTACTTATTTCACAAAGAACATGCAAGCAATCCACATATAACATAAAAACAATGTCAGCTCCCCATTTAGCCATCCCTTCAAATATTCAAGAGTTGTGACACTATGCAATCTACAAGAAAATCAATGATTCATTTTGGACTTTGGAGTAAAATGAATTTCATTTAGTCAATTTCCAGTCTCATAAGAGATATTAAAACCTTCTACTTGCAGTATTGCACATTTCCTTAAATGTAAGATGATCATGGACTTACTACACATAAAAGTAAAACTAAACTAATTGCTATCAAACATAATAATTTAAAAAACTCATTAAAAAACCACACAACCTATTCCATGCAATCAATGACCGATAACATGGAGTGCTCATGCTGGAATTTTTAAGTTGAAGATCAATGAATTCACTGCAATTAGCACCCTAACACAATATCATGTATCTACTGTATTTATCCACTCCACACTTCTTTTCACTCCAAGTACAGACTTATGGCTGTAAAACGTAACCTCTAAAACGATATTTGATTTGTATTTCATGCTACAAACTTACACTACCTTAAGAGTCCGCAGACTACACTGAAAACAGCACTAGAGTAAATTTGTCCTAGTAATAGGGGAAAAAAAACTTACACTGTTGAAACAAATTCGTGACTGACAATACATTTAAATTTTAAGGTTCACTGGAACACATCATGATCATGTAAACCAGACCAGCTGCTATACTTGCTAGCTAAAACTTTAGGATGTGTTGACCATCACCACAAACCACTAGACAAAAGGATCACCAATTACCGCCTCTTTTACATAGGTCTCATAATACAACAAGATGAGGCTCACACCAGCATAATGTAGAAATCAAAGCACTTGGATGTACTACATAGCAAGACAATACACTCCACTTTTAATTTTATCTTGGTTATCTGTTCAGTAAAATTATAAAATATGTCCTGGTTGGAAACTAATAATGAACTTCAAACGTTATACACAAGAACATGTGCATGTATACAGAAATTTTATGTATATGAGCATGCAAGACAAAAGGATATCATATAAATTTGTCAGCTTTGGTGCTTGTATGTATTGATACTACATGAAGCTATAGTCAGTGAAGAATTGGATCACCTGAATGGCAATTACACACAGTCACATGCAAAACAGTCACTGTCAACATCTGGGGGGACGGTGACAACTATTCTCTTATGAGTTATAACCCAAGTTTCGATGTCAAGCTAAGAGTGTCAAATAATTTGTAAGGATGAAAGGCGTCTTTTCTATAGAAAATTTAGAGAAAAATAAAAAAGAACATCAGAAAAGACTTACTTGAACCAGGAATGACCAGGTGGCCCAAAGGTGTGTGCATGAGCTGATTTGTTTTGAGATCCAAAACCCAAGTCATTGTGTATAGCATTTTGTGAAACATCGTGTGAAACAAACAGACTCCCTGTATCAGGAGGTAATTGCTGGAAGGGCGCTTTCTGCAGCCATAAATCATTGTCATTCAACCGAGCACTCAGGGCACTCCGTGTTACACCATTCAAGTGGTTGACACCATGGTTAAATTGGTTTATGTTTGGTAGAAGGCACCGTGTATGAGGACCTCGTAGACCAAAACTATCCTGAACCAATGGTGTGCTCCACATTTGCCATGTGCCTAGTTCATTGGTAGACTCAGGTGAAATGGAACCATTGGTCCCTTTTGCAATTGAGAAATGTGAGGTTTTAACAGGCTTTTCTTCGACAGTCCGTGATCTTGAGAGAGGAGACTCAATTGGTGAAGGCCTAACATGTGGTTCCTTGGTGACATCACTTGAGATGAACCTGCTATCCAAGTCTGGAGGGAAGTCGTCTAGGGACTCTGAAACTGGCCCAAGCAATGCGATTGCATCCGGATCATAGCATGGGTCCTCAAATTGCTCTGGTTCTTCCAATACTGTTGGTTCTGCCTCATTATAGAAGGGCATATGTCCAGCTGGAAAATGAGGTAGTGGCCTGTTGGCAGGTGGATTCACTGGTGGAAAACCTGGAAATTGTGTGGATTGGCTCATTTTGCTGTCCAGAGGAGGATACTGAGCCAGAAAATTTTGAGCGTTGTTTATTTGTGCTCCATCATGTACTAGCTGCCCATTCTTTTCACGAGCCGAAGCAGAAACATCAGGACAAGGGGACACTGATGTGGAGCGACTAAATAGCTGATGCCATGACTTTTTAACGCCGGTAGGATGTGGCTGCATATTTGGACCAACCTGCATAGAGCATAATACAAATAATTGAAAGATTAAGATGGTAAATGGGGTAAAACAATTTATGACATGTTATAATAATAACAGTTTACAATAAAATAGTAATGCCCTTGTCACTCACAGGTCGATGAAAATTAGTCCACGAATTTCTGGTTTCTCCAGTAGTAGATTTGGCCATTGCCAGTGCATCTACAGGTTGCACATCTCTTTTGGTTGCATTACTCTGGTCAGTTGCAGTAACAAGTGGTTTATTCACCTTGTTAACTAGAGGAGCAGGGGCCTGAGCACTTCTGCCAAAAAAGGAACCACCACCAAAACCTCTTGAAGAAGATAACAGACCTCCCGTCATTTGGCCAAAGTACTTGGTCCTGCCCTGCACTACCTTACTAGCCTGATTGTTACCTTCAGTGTTATGGACCTTATAGCCCTCTGTCCCATCTCTTGCCGCATCCCGCCTCTCTAGCTCATTTCTTCTATCGAAGTCCCGCTTTCTCTCACCTTCCTTGCCCACTCTTCTCTCAATATCCTCGCAATCTGAATTGCTCTTGCTCGATCCCTTATCCTTCTCATCCTTCCTCCTCCTCTCCTGCTGCCGCCGTTCTGCTTCCTTCCTAGCATCCTTCTCCCCAACGGGGGTTGCACCTTTGGATCGTTCCTCAGCCTCTGCTTTCTCATCCCTCAGCCTCCTCCGCTCCTCCACTAGCTTTGCCATCTCCTCCCGCTGCTTCCTTTCCTCCTCCTCCAGCATTTCCCTCTCCAGTCTCGCCAACCTCTTCTCCTCTGCCTTCCTTTTTGCCTTCTCCACTCTGCTCTCCTCAGCCTTCTCTCCATTGTCCCCTCCTTTTGCCAACCTTTTACCACCCCTGCCCAAGCCTTCACCATCCCCTGACGACCCAAACCTGAAAACTTTCCTCCAGAACCACCTCATGGCCTCGCAAAAGCACGAGAACAGCCACCATGAGAATCCCGAGTATGAGTTATGGGCCGAGCACCGCAAGTCAGACCAGTAGCCTGGGTCACCGGCAGCATTTGCCCAATCCTGACTGCAGGGCCACCCCGTTGGGACCTTCCCTGCAGGGCCGAGGTCAAGCACGGGCCGTTTGGATACGTGGCCGCAGTAGGAGCACATGAATTTGCCACCGCCAGGGTTCTGGTCCCTATAGGGGTTGTTGCAGTTGCGGCAGCGGCGGGTGGCGGTCTTGCGGAGCTTCTGGAGCTCGAGGGCGTGCGCTAGGCGCTCCTCGCGGAGGCGGGCGGAGCGGCGCGCGCGCCAGAGGGAGAGGCGCGGGAGGAGGATCTCGTACCAGAAGAGGGTGAGGAGGAGGACGGAGACGCAGGCGAGGCGCGGGGAGGTGACCTCGAAGCGGTAGGCGGCGGGGAGGAGCTGGGAGAGCGCCCATAGGAGGATGAGCGGGAGCACGAGCCACGGCAGCATGGTGGCGACGCGCCGCGACCACCGTTGGACGGCGCACAGTATACACATTATCCGACCGCCTCCGGAGTCGCCAGCGCCTCTCTCCTCAAACCGTACCTGATAGGGCCGGCGGGTGGGTTGCTTGCTCGGCCGGTGTTGCCGCGATGCGATGGGGCGGCTTTGTGGGGGGAGGGAAACCCTCGGGTGGAGGAGAAGGAGCGAGGGAAAGGCGGCTCCTTTGGTGCGGATGCGGGGGAGGGGAGCCTCACCCTAGAAGAGATTGGGGATGCAAGGGGAGGGGAGCTCGAGGTTGGTGGTGGCCATGGCGAAAACCCTAGCTTTCCTTTGGATGGCCCTTCTTCTCTCCTGCTCCTCCTGGCTTGTTTAAAGCGTCGTCTGCCTCTCTACTAGTACTGTTCTGTAGGCTTCTCTTCTGTCCTCCCGTACAAATTATTTTCTTTTCTTTCTCTGGTTTTCCACTTTTATATTCTTCTATTCGATTCTCATTTTTGGATTGATCTCTTCTCTTGTTTGCTTGCCTTTTTTTCCTTTTTTTAAATATTGATAACATTATTTTCCAATTTGCCCCCATCTCCTTTTCATTTATTAGCTACAAAGCTTACAAAACTGCTTTTCTAGATGGTAAAATACGTTACCATGTATATTCATTCGAAAATAATGCTGTACTGCATATTTACAAATGGTTGTACCCTTTAAGCTGCTAGAGATTGGCGAGAGGGCAGGCTAACCACCTGTCAACGCTGGCGTTTTCTCGAAAACCCTCCCTATTTCTTCAAATTACAGATAGGTTCTTACGAATTACGAATATATCCTTCACGATTTTTTGTGAGAGAAAGATTTTTTTACTTTCATCGCGTTTAGGTCCCTGCTGCGCCGTTTTACATAAAAATCCTCCCGTTAGGTTCAATCGCGAACAAGCCCTTTTCTAATTTTTCAGGATAGCGAACAGGTCCAAAAACGTAACATTCAGGTCCTTGGTCCTTACATCTAGGTCCTTCCTTCGTTTTTCCCGGAAAAAATATTTTCGTCACAAAAAAAACATTTCTAAAAAAAACGCGGGTTCGTCGAAGGTTTATAGCAGCCCATGGATTCGCCAACGGGTCCTACCGACCCATTTTATTTAAAAACTCTGTTTTCCGGAAAAAATGTTTTGCCGCCAAAAAACCTTTTCTAAAAAAGCGGGTTAAATCGGAGGTTTATAGCAGCCCATGGATTCGATAAACGGGTCCTACCGACCCATTTTATTTAAAAACTCCGTTTTCCCCGGAAAAAATGTTTTCGTCACCAAAAAAACTTTTCTAAAAAAACGCGGATTCTTTGAAGGTTTATAGCAGCCCATGGATTCGCCAACGGTCCTACCGACCCATTTTATTTAAAAATACGAAGATCAAAATTCGACCAAATTTTTCGTTTTCTAAAAAACACATGATTTCAAATGAAAGTTTATAGCGACCCATGGATTCGCCGGTGGGTCTTATCGACTTTATAGAATCAGCAAGAACAGAAGCGCTATTATTGCTAGTAGACTTGTATCGGCTATATAATTGCTACACCTTTAGAATATACTGATTGCTCGACGGTTTGTCATTGTTTGATAACTTGACCAACGAAGTGAGACCAACAATCCAGGCGAATGGAAAGCCTGCTTCTCACAAAATTCACTCGTTGTGGTGCTCTCGATTCTCTCTAAATGAAGTAAGGCCAATCAGTTGTGAGATTAAGAATAACCGATTCGAGGGGAGTGAATAGAAGATTTTTAAAATTCTTCGGCTCTAATTGTAATAGATAAATAATCTAAGTAAGAATTATAATTTTGATAATTAAAACCTAAATTCTCCATATTTCACTAAGTAGCTGGCAATCTAAATTCTCCATTTGGAGCGAAACATTTCGTTAGAATTTTTAGAGAAACTAAAATGTTTCTTTTCTTACAAAAATTTTGTAAATCCAATTTCCTAAGTTTGGCGAACATTTACATTGCGTTGGACGTTGGTCGTGGAAGTGCGACTCTCCGGATCCATGAGACGAACAGGACAAGGGGAAGTGCAAATCCCCACCACCGCACCGCACCACGTCCTACACCAAAATCCCGCAGTCTTGCAAACCTGGCATCCATGGCCAACACATCGTCTCTCCACCTCCCGGAGCCCCTAAATCGGCAGCACCGTCGCTGGGAGCAGGATGCCTGCCACGGCCGCCGTTGGTCGGCCATTTGGAGGCCGCAGGAGCCTCGGGGTGGTTTTCCTGTGCCGCTCCTCCACTACGGCCGGAGCCGAGGGGAGCAGGTGGATGGAGGGTTACAGCACCGCCATGAAGCTAATGATGCGAAATCACTACGAGTACCACCATGATCTCGGTACAGATTATGATGTGTTTCTTACGATAGCCCCCTGATAGCTACTAGAAATGGGTCAAATGCTCGATTTTGCAATTAGGTTGTTGGTTTCTTATCCAAATGGTTAGGTTCTTGTGTCCATTGTTTTGGACAGGTCGTACTAGTGCCATCTTAGTAATGCCACGCAACTGATACGGTACTGGGTAATATTGCTAATGGTTTTGTTGAAAGGTTGGATTTTGGGATCTCGTTTCTGCTTTTCCTGTTCAAACGAATTGCAGGTCATCTTAGCACTGCATTCTCTGAGCAGATATTAGATTGGTTTGCTCACAGGGTTTTCAGGCGCTTGGAAAATTCTGAGTAGTTTGCGCCTTAGCGCCTCAATGTATTTCGGGGTGTAGCTACTTGCCAATGGATGGTGTAATGTAATTCATCCATGTTGACTGGGCTTCTCTGGATGAACTACACAACTGCTTGGTTAATGTCCAATTTTGCTGTGGAACGCTGGAGCGTTGCTCTCTTGGCCAAATGAACTGTGGGTTATAATTTGTTTGAGCTGATGTTATATTGGGATTGAGCCGTTTCATTAGGTTTTATGAGCCACATGTTATTATTGATGACTAGCTGGTTGACCAATATCTTTTTCTGGTTCTATAGATCAACATTTGATTAAAGATTGGATTTTTGGATTTGCTTTATTGTTCTTGACCAAATGATGGGTGAGCATCATCTTCTCATGGGAATCTATCATAATAATTTGGAATTTATTACCAACAATATTGTTTTGGTTACATGGTTTTTGTTTGGTAACAGGAAGTCACCTTTTGATTATAAACTTCGATTAGTTAATGGGATAAATATCATGAAAGCCATGATATGGGGAAATGAACTAAGCAGATAGTTTCTGTGTTGGGCGGGGGTGGAAACAGATCTTGAATTGATTTCTTCATTTCTTGATGTGGGAATTTTTTTTAATATGTACTTACCCTTTCATGGCAAGAAGATAGATAAGTATGCCAGGATTGAAATATTGGCATTTTGGAAGCTTCTTAATTAGCAAATTGTTGTCTGTGTAATATTTTGCAACAGCTTCTACCTTTGTGACTTCAGGAAGTATCACTTCGCTTCCTTCTCAAATTTGGGTTTAGGATCTGCTTGGACTAAGAATAAGAGTGATATTGTGGTCTTGTTAAGACTTAAGAGGATTGTGATATTTTAAGGATTGTGATATTTTATTTTAATACGTTTTGTTGCTTGTGGTCTTGTTAAGACTTAAGAGGATTGTGATATTTTATTTTAATACGTGTTGTTGCTTCGGATACCTTTATCATGGTGTGACACTACTGTATGACACTATTTCCTTGTTATTCAGAATAACTCAAATCTATGTTAAGACACTAAAGCAATCTTTTTTTCTTAAAAAATTGAGTTTACCTGTCAATTGTCAAAAATGTTTGTGGTCATGCCATACATTAGTTCTTTAACTTCTTACTGAAAAAAGTATCAATGGTAGTGCCTTAGTGGGCAAATTTGGTTACAGGACATTGTTTGTGGCATTTGCTATAAGACACGGTTTTTTGTGTCTTTACTGAAACACACTGTTAAATGCTGTTTGCTGAAACACACTCTGGCCATCAAAATATCATTTCCAGTTGAAAGAGTTGAGAGAAGGTTGGCAAAATAGTCCATCTTTCCCATCGGGTGGCGATATGAGTGTTGGATTGGGAGTGGCGGAGGCGAGTGAGGAATTTTTGGCATGGGACTATGGGAGCTACGGTTTTCGGTGTAAAAGGCTATCCGTTCGGTTGAGCCAAACCAGAAGGGGCCAAGGGCACCATAGCTCATTTGAAAATTTTCTCTGTCCGATTCGAAAATTTATTAAAAAAACCATGATTTTACAGTGTGTCAAATGCACAAAAAACCGATGTCCTAGAGCAAATGCTACAAAATATAATGTCATGTAGCCAATTTTTCCATTTTAGTGATAGCAACTTTATGTAGAGCTGTAGAGGTAAACATTTTGGTCCTCTTTTGTCATTCAATCAATTAGATGTTCGTCTGTTGCTTTAGTTGTTTTTTTAATTGCTGAATTAGATATACTAATTCATTAGAGCCAAAGAACATAGCCCTTTTTTTTGCATTCAAGAATTAATCCTGACCTGGAATTAGGTATGAATTATGCTGTCATCAGTGATAGCTTAATTGTTGGCTCGCAACCTCAGAAGCCTAAAGATATTGATCACTTGGAAGATGAAGAGAAAATAGCATATATTCTTTGTTTACAGCAGGAAAAGGACATCGAATATTGGGGCATTGAATTCCAAGCTATTGTCAGTAGGTGTAAAGAACTCAGCACTCAACACAGCAGAAGACCGGTGAGCTTCTGATGCACTGAGCCAGTATCATGTTTTCTGCTTAATGTGCTTCTTAATTTCTGATAAGGTCAAAATTTTGAATTAGAGTTGGCATGTCGCTCTTCATTCTGTCTAGATTTCAAGTGTGATTTACATCCATAGTATCTGCCATTTTCCATAAGTTTAGTTTTTGTAGCCATGTATACTAGTTGATGCTTGACAATCCACAGTGAGGAGCAAATTGATGAGAAAAGAGTAAAATTATGTGTCGGATTTGCAGTGACCAGTGGAAATTGTTGACCCTTTTATTGGACTTCATTGTTAATTTGAAATTATCACAATCACAGAACAATCGTTTATTCATTTAACTTTATTAAACAATCATAACAGTTCCATATTTCCTTTATTTTGATGGTATAGAGTAATAAATCTGACGATAGACTCATAAAGTAGCTATAAAACATTGACCCCAAATACTGTAGAATCCGAAAATTGTGGTGCAATCGTTGAAAGTCGTAAGCAAGCAAATTAGAACAGACTGGAAAATAAGTAATCTCAAAGAAGCAAGATGCAACTCATAAGTGAGCTGCAAGCTAATGATTTACAATTCCTTGGTTGCAGGCAGTGGATTTCGATCCAGATTCATTGAGGATGCAACTGCCCAAAGCAGTTTCAGCACTAGAATGGGCTTATATCACAAGGCAAAGGACGAGTTTTTGTCCATTGCACTGCTGGACTTGGGAGAGCGCCTGCTGTTGCAATTGCTTACATGCTCTGGTTCGAGAACATGGATGTAAGCTCATTTCATCTTATCATATACACATACAGTACTTAGAATTAGAATCAAACTAATATTATGACTACCCATCTGTTACTTGCAGCTTAACACAGCTTGTGTGGTATGGGCACGGCTCCTGAGGAAGTAGCCGTGCGCTGGTTTGTGAGTCGATTGCCCTGCCGGCAATGGCAAGGGCGCCAATGAAGAAGCGACCGCCGCTAGGGACGGGGGATCGGAGGGAGAGAGCGACAATAGGATGAAAAGCAACAGGTATTTCCTGCGGCTTGCTTTATTTCTCAATCTGGTGCATATTTATCACCCAACTAAACATGGAAACTCCTTAAACAAGGAAAGACAATCCTTATCTATTTGCTAGGCAATCCTTATCTATCTGCTAATAACCGAAACCAAGATACTACTAATTCCATCTTTTAACCCTAGCGAGCTACATTAGGCAGGACGGCGGGTGCGGCGTGTATAGACCGCACCGTCGAACCTGACATCTCTCCCCTCCTCCGAAAACAGCTCGTCCTCGAGCTGGAACTCCGGGTACTGCTGCTGAAATGTAGTGACGTACTCCCAAGTAGCGTGTGAAGCCGGTTGATTCTTCCAGTGGATAAGAACCTGACGCTGGCCGCGGACAATACGGCCACGAAGTGCTCGCTCAGGAGTTGGCACAACCTGACCATGGATGAGCTGAGGCAGCGGAGAGAGAATTGGCAGAGGTGTGCCATGGAATTTCTTCAAGAGGCCCACATGAAACACATCATGAATGCGTGTACCGGGAGGAAGACGAAGCCGATAAGCGACCGATCCAATGCGTTCAGTCACCTGATAAGGTCCATAGAAACGAGGACTCAGTTTGCCATGCTGCACTGTTGGTAAGGATGAAGCGGCCCGTTGCGTAATGCGGAGCCAAACCCAGTCATCAACCTCAAAAGTGACCTCCCGATGAGAACGATTGTAGTAAGAGGCGGCAGTCGCTTGGGCTTGAAGAAGATGGTCACGCACTTCAGCTAAAAACTCATCACGGTCAAGCATTTGAGACTCCACCGCTGGGGTTCGAGCTTCACCTTTCACAATGGAACGGAGACTGGGTGGATCCCGACCATACACGACACGGAAAGGCGTCGTCTTTAAAGAAGATTGGAATGATGTGTTATAACGATTCAAATTTACCACAGCGACCGGTGAAGCCATTGTTTGACGATCTCATAAAGCACCTCAAGTACATGGCAATAATTTTGTTAGTAACTTCAGATTGGCCGTCCGATTGAGGATGGTAAGCCGAACTCATGTGTAAACTGACGCCAGCCAACTGAAAAAGTTCCTGCCAGAAGGAACTGGTGAAAACCACATCACGGTCAGTGACGATGGATGCTGGAATACCATGCAGACGAACCACATTATCAAAGAAAACACGGCCATCGAGGCGGCTAATTTGTATAAGGTGAGCGATGGAAGGAAATGGGCCGCCTTAGAGAAGCGATCTACCACGGTCAGGATAACCGTTTTGCCACCCGATTTGGGAAGGCCCTCAATAAAATCCATAGCAATGTCCGCCCACACGATCTGTGGAATGGCCAGTGGCTGAAGAAGGCCTGCCGGATGAAGATGCTCGGTCTTGTTGCGCTGACAAGTCGGGCAAGCTCGAATGTACTCCTGAATAAAATGGCGAATGCGAGGGATATGAAAGTCTGCACGTACTCGATGAAGCGTCTTCTGAACCCCTTTGTGACCCATGGTATGGCATGCTGCCACAATGGTGGTCACAAACCGAGAGGAGGCCGGAATGAAAATGCGGCCTTTGTAGAGAATTAAGTCATCACAAATGGACCAAGGTGGCGAGAGACGCCTGTCACGAATGGCATCCAATGTAGATGCCCATTCGGCCACTGATGGCAAGTCACGGTGGAGGTCGTCGAAGAAGGTCAAAGATGGCACCGAGAGGGCCTGCAATGAAGCCGTTGGTGCCTGGCCATCACGTCGTGATAAGGCATCGGCGACGGTATTTAGGCGACCCGCCCGATATTCCACTGAGAAATCAAATCCAATCAACTTACTGGCCCATTGATGCTGTGGAATAGTAGATAAGCGCTGATCCGAGGGAACTTCAAGTCAGAGTGGTCGGTGCAGAGATGAGGAAGTCGGCCCCAGATGTATGGACGCCCGATGGCGCCTGGCTGAACAAGGCCAATAAGTTCGCTCATAAGTGCGCGTTTGGCATAATGACGGCAAGAATCGGCCGATCAGAAAGCGATGAGCCAGCGCCTTGGTGAAGAAAAGACCAAGCGACCGAGGCGTCGCACTCAATAATAAATGGCCTCCAAATCGGGAAGTTGGATCGGGCGACGCCAGGCCTTCTTGGCGTAGTAAAGGCTCGATCGACCGGACTCCAAGTGAATGCCACTTTACTTAATAAGCGAGTAAGGGGTGCGCAATGGCGCCATAGTTACGGATGAAGCGCTGTAGTAGTAGCCAAGCCAAGGAAAGCACGAATCGCGGACGGTTGTAGGGTTGGCCAATCCTCCACGGCCTCCACCTTCGCGGTCCATAAAGCGCCTCGGCCGAGATGACATGACCGAGATAGGCCACGGAGGAAGTCCCAAAGGAACACTTGGAACGCTTCAACACCAATTTGTGACGAGATAGTTCCTGTAGTACCAACCGCACATGGCAGAGATGTTCGGCCCATGACAGACTATAAATCAGGATGTCGTCAAAGAAAACAAGCACAAAGCGGCGAAGGAACGGCCCCAAGACGTCATTCATGAGGGCCTGGAATGTGGCGGGTGCGTTGGAAAGTCCAAAGGGCATGACCAGAAACTCAAAATGGCCGTGGTGGGTACGGAAAGCTGTCTTGTGGATATCATCCGGATGCATGCGAACTTGATGGTACCCAGAGCGAAGGTCGAGCTTGGTGAAGAAACGGGCGCCTTTCAATTCATCCAAGAGCTCTTCCACCACAGGAATCGGAAATTTGTCCTTGACTGTCTTGTCATTGAGGGCACGATAGTCGATGTAAAATCGCCATGAATCATCCTTCTTCCGGACGAGCAGCACTGGGGCGGAAAATGCTGAGGTGCTAACACGGATAATACCTTGCTGCATCATCTCGCGGCACTGTGCTTCGAGCTCATCTTTTTGCAGTTGGGGGTAGCGGTATGGTCGCACGGCTACCGCATCAGTACCCTGCTGCAGGTGAATCCTGTGGTCATAGGTGCGCGGGGGAGGAAGACTCTGGGGCTGTGCGAAGACCTCCGGATGCTCTGCTAACAAGGCCTCCATTAAGTCCGGTGTCGCTCCTGCCGTTAGTGACTTGAGAGCTGGCTGACATGCTGTCACTCCCTGAATAAGGCGCCGATCATTACCACGCCAGAAAGACATTGTTAGCTCCTGGAAGTCCCAAGTAATCGGTCCCAGCGTCCTAGCCATTGGATGCCGAGGACGAGATCAACGCCAGGAAGTGGAAGGGTATAGCAGTCAAGGGTGAAATCGTTGTTGCCGATGCGGATGGCCACCGTGGCGAGAACCGTATTCTTGACTTGTTCCCCATTGGCGACGGCCACTCGGACGGGAAGAGCAGACCGGACCACCGCAAGCTCTGCTCGCGTCACGGCGGACTCGGAGATGAAATTATGCGTAGAGCCAGAGTCCACCAAGGTCAGAACCGATACTGCCGACGAATCGCACACGATCGTCTTCTTGTGGGTGATGCCCGTGAGCGCGAGCAGTGAGATGGATAAAACTTCCGCCGCTGTCTCTGCTTCCTCCGGGAACAGAGTATCTGGGATCACTTCCATATGGAAGATCTGTTGACAGACGTGCCCGGGAACATATTTGTCGTCACAGTTGTAGCAGAGGCCAAGACGACGTCGTTCTTCCATCTGGGCGCGGGTTAACCTCTTGATGAATATAGTGGCTGCTTGTCCCGGCCGCCTTCCCTTGCGTCGCCGATGCGGTATTTGGCGGTGGAAAAACCCTGCCGATCATGCCATTGCCGCTGGCGCGTCTTGTGTCCCCCGCCACTTCCTTTTGCGGCCATCTTTAGCGGCTGACGGGTACCCTCGAGCTCGGCCGCAGCGCTCATCTTGCGCATGCCAAGCTCATGGCGAGGGCGAGGCTTTGCGGCGCGGCTAGGTCAACAGCGATGGCTATCTTCTCCTTCAGTCCTGCCGTGAACATCTCAATCTTCTGATCTTGCCGTAGATTAGCTCGTGGAAGTAGGGCTTCGAACTCCTTTTGATACTGGGCCACCGTCCCAGTTTGGCGGAGCTGTTTGATCTCCGTGAGATGGTTACGACGGGTCGGTGGTCCGAAGCGAAGGTTGACGAGCTCTTTGAAGCGCGTCCACGTCGGCTCCCCACCTTCCTCTTCAAAGAAGATGTACCATTGTTGCGCTCGCCTCTCATGTGGTATGCATCAGTCTTGACCTTCTCCAACTTAGCTGCATCGCTTCAAAAAATAGCTCGCATGAATTGAGCCAAGACAGTGGGTCACTGGTGCCATCGTAGAGGGCGAATTCCCATCGCTGGGGTTTGGGTGGGCGCCCTTCGGCGATGTTCATAGCGCCACCAAGCTGGGGTTTGGGTGCTCTGATACCAAGTTGGTATGGGCACGGCTCCTGAGGAAGTAGCCATGCGCTGGTTTGTGAGTCGATTGTTCCGACGCCGGCATGTGCGGCGCCAATGAAGAAGCGACCGCCGCTAGGGACGGGGGATCGGAGGGAGAGAGCGACAATAGGATGAAAAGCAACAGGTATTTCCTGCGGCTTGCTTTATTTCTCAATACGGCTGCATATTTATACAGCCCAACTAAACATGGAAACTCCTTAAACAAGGAAAGACAATCCTTATCTATTTGCTAGGCAATCCTTATCTATCTGCTAATAACCGAAACCAAGATACTACTAATTCCATCTTTTAACCCTAGCGAGCTACATTAGGCAGGACGGCGGGTGCGGCGTGTATAGACCGCACCGTCGAACCTGACATTGTGTCTCATGAATATTACTAGTGCTATATTTTGTGAGCAGGCTGGACAGCTGTTCATGCATCTCTCTAATAATTTGATCATCTGACTCAGAGATCATCAAATTAATAGCTTTTCGCCTGGAGCTCAGCTTCTCCTTCGTGTTCTCAATTATTCCATTGATTAATGCCTACACAAAGATGAAATAATAAAAATGTCATTCACAGTATTGAAAATAAATTTTAGGGCATGTGTATCAAGACAAAAAAAAAGACACGCAAGGAAGAAGCAATTATACCTGTATAGCAATTTGACTTGAAGAACCAACACCACCATGATGGACTGGAGGAACAGATGAGCATAAGCAAGAAGCAGCAGAGATGTCATGATCCAACAAATGAGCATAAACAGTCTCAGATGTATCAAGCAACTGCACACATATTAAATAAATGATCATAACGAACAAATGCAACAAAACAAAAGAAATAATGAAAATTCACATACTTGAAACAGAAAGAGTAAAATTGATGGAAAAAGACATGATTCATATACCTTCATCTGGCGAAAGTCATGGAGTGCAACCTTGTCTAGGTGACTTGTGGTCACATGTGAAGATCTAGGAAACCCACGTGGGATACGCAAGGTTGCCAAATTCACAAAATCAACATATATGAGCTAGATTGGGAATACCGTTAGCTTATATGAAAAACACACATGTAAACGACAACAAAAATAAAGAATGGGATCCCACAGACTTACATCAAGCAGATGAACGCACCCACATATCCATGAATTGGTGATGGATTTCTCTCTGAATTTGGAAATACCTTGAAGGTGGTAATTAACAATGAATTCAGACCAGTCATAATCTTTTATCTTGTCGACATCAATCAAAGATGGCAAGAATTTGCGATTGATGTACTGTGTAGTGTTGGGAGCCAGATAACAAGACAGTATAACAAGCATGAAAGAAATGCAAAAAACATTCTCATTGGTCTCTTTTATCATCTGCTCACGAAGATCTTTAGTAGGCATCCCCTTGCCGTTGATAGAAAACATGCCCCTCATTTAATCATCAATTTTCCCTAAAGTGACAGACAAACTACCACATAGAACCCCCAGTCTTGAGCTAATGGTTTGATAGGTATTAATTTATCCTCAATTTGAATGACACCTTGATCGCAATCAACTTTACCAATCAACCACATAGTAAGTGATTCTGGCAACTCACAAGTTTGCATGGAAAGCATACAACCAAAGCCAATCTTTACCAATCAACCACATAGTAAGTGATTCTGGCAACTCACTAGTTTGCATGGAAAGCATACAACCAAAGCCAATCTTTTGAACCCACTCCTTTTGGTCATCTGAAAGTTTTTCAATAATAGGAGGGATGCTGGATGGAACACATCTATAACCGACCTTATCAACATTTGCAACCTGCAAAAATCACATCAAAAACCAATTGACCAAGTTAGAAAAAGAAATACCAATTACAGTTAGAAACCATGTAGTAAAAAAGGATAAGAAGGCATATTGTCGACGTTTGTTACCGACAATAATGAAAAGGGGGCTACGCGCTGGACCCAAACTCGATGGTGACACAAGAACACGGATGTATCTGAGTTCGAGCTCTCGCGATGGAGATAATACCCTAGTCCTGCTCTCGAATTATATGTGGCTAACCAATAGATGATCAGATCCTGTCTTTGAGGTGCCCCGCCCCCTCCCTTTATATAATAGAGAAGGGCGGTTACAATATTGAGTCCTACTTGGATACAGTAGGGTCTCTATCTGAACCCGTATTGGTTTGGATTACAATCATCTCGCCTAATACGACTCGGTTTCCTTAACTAAAGTCTATCATGATTCTTACGCCGCTTAACCGGACAACCCTTGACCTTATCCGATCGGCATGGCCCAATTGCCTCGGGTCGGGCTTTATTAGATCGGTGGACCCCGGATATATATATCCCACAAGAGTCCCAGAGTGCTTCATGATCGAGTGCCTTCCAATTCTTGAGCTTTTCAAGTGCTTCACCGAAAGTGCTTGTCGTCAAACAAAAGAGGTCACGAAGAACTCGCCGAATTTATCTGGAGCTGTCTTTGTCCCGGATTACCATGCCGACTGGCACTTCGTGTGCTTCAAGCATTTATCTTCAAAAAATCATCTTTGCGGCACCTGACCCCGTTCTTTGAACGCTGTCAGCTTTTGGCCTGGCGTGAGGCATACCGTAAGAGGATGTTGTTTCTGGAGTGATACCCATTTACTCCGTGCGTGACGGATTTCTGGCTTTGGGCCCATCTTGGGGCATACCACTTGTTAACTTAATCCTTTCTGGGCCATCGGCAATTATGTACGTCGTGCGTACCTGCCGGCCCACCCTGAAATGCTCCCTAGGGCGGTTTCAGGGTTTTGGGAAGGGTGGTGCGAATTCCCGCTCAGGGCGAGAATCGGCGCCGCTTCCTTATCAATACGGAGCAAATAGAGTGACTTTGTATCGTTTCTACTTGCCCCTTTGTTCTCCAACTTCTCTTCCTTCGCGATCTCCGCCGCTAGGGCTAACTTTTCTCGTCACCCTAGTTTCGCGCGATCGCGGGGTTTCTTCATTCAAAGATGCCTCCTTTTTTCAAGAACCGCCCTCCTCCGCTTCAACCAAAGATTGGGCAACCGGTGACAGCGGAGGGACTACCGAGGATTTAGTAGGCATTGGTGTTTTTCCGCCTCTGGTGATGCTTGCCGCCGCCCGCCAAGCAGTGGTCCGCCCCACCCTCGTGGCCGAGGAGGTGGTCTTTGAATCCTTTTTAAGCGGGCTTGGTCTTCCCAAGATCCCAAAGCGGTTGGTGGTGCGGGTTTGGTGAGGAGGGCATGAAAAAATCTTACCTTAATATTCCTTTTAAAACCTCAAACAAGGGTTGGCACCAAGAGTGGTTTTATTGCGCCAATCCTGACCCTCCATTGCCTGCCTTTACTGGGACACCTCCTAAGCCTTCTCCCGACTAGACATCATTTCCCAAAGATGACGGATCGACCAAGTGGTCGACCTCATGGAGTGATTGTCGAATTAAAGGAGAAGCGGACTCATCGGCATGGCCGTTGTTGCTAACTTCGCACGCCGAATTCAACCTCTCAAGGACCGAATTCATCCGGATATGAGTATGAAGGCCGTGATGATCCGACGGGAAGTTTCGATGAAATTTCCTCATGGCGTTCTTCATCGTCTTCTTGATTTCTTCGCCCCAAATGAGAAGATCGTCGTTCCTCGAAACCCGAGGCCTTTACAAAACTCCATCCGGCTCCTTGGTAAGGGGCCTCTATGGTATTTCCATGTCAATCTTTTGATTTTACCAGACTTTCATCCGAATATGTGGCTCTCTTTTCTCGAACTCGCAGAACGCGAAGCCTTCTTCTCCGATCTGCGCCTTCTCAATTCCCTATACATAAGAGCGACAAGCGGACCTTTCTCGACCGTCGTCCTCTGCGCCCCAATGCGGCGGAGCAAAGTAGATGACCTGGCGATGATCCCGTTGGGAAAGGAAAACCGACGAGACGAAGGCTAAGAGGAAGCAATCGGCGAGCAATGTACGCTCGATTGGTGGCAAGATTCGAGACACCATAGCTATCGACCTCCTCCCCGACTTCTTCCTCTTCAATGGGTCCTCGGTACATGAATTATTCGAGCCCAGTGCTCGTCCTACCATCAAAATATGCCTTCGCCGCCGACTGGTGCTTCTTGATAGCCCTTCGCATGGGGTTTGAAGTGCAAGATAACAAGGTCCAACAGGTTGGGTTCCCTTGTCACCCTTTCCTTGCTCCTCTGGATCGAATTCCGATCGCTTCTTCTTGTAGGGACCCTATCGATGAAGTCCTTCATGAGCCGCCACCTCAGGATTCTCCGGCGGTTGTTTATGAGAGCGATTCCGTGCCGTGAGGGCGAAACCTTAGTTGAGGCCGTGTCAGCATTCCCCCGATGTCATCAAAACCATTCGGGAAGCTCTTTTCACGCCTCAAGTTCCAAGTAGTGACATTAATTTAGAGCCGATCGGTTCCCAGTAGCCCTTTCTTCTGGTCCGGCCGATCGCATGTTGCATCGCCTATAGATGCTGTTGTCCCTCCTGTGGTACTGAAGGTTCTCCTACCTTGCTCGCCTGCCGCCACCGCTGGAAATCTCGCCCCCGGTCCGAGATCTCGGTCTTGGTGCGTTCATCGATGACGAAGGTGACTTAGTCCTTTTGGATGGCGAGATCGAGGGATGAATTAGGCGTCATTTTTCGATGTCTTTCATGAGTGTACACCTTGGCAAGGTGAATTGTTTGCGTCATGTTTTTCTTCAAAGGTCTTCTTTTCTTCGTGAGGCTTGACGTTGTTCGCCATTTCAGCGTTTGTCGTCTTTTCGCCAGGACCGGAACTATCTTCTTCAAAGATTGTTCCGGGGATGAAAATGCGAAAAGATTACTATTCTTGAGGTTGAGCAGACTCAACGATTTGGAGGAAGCCCTCACGCTGCGTGCCGCGTAGAAAATCGCGAAGAACTGGAAGGGCTTCGATGTCATGTCCAATCTCTGGAGGCCGAGAAACTGCATCTGACCAATTCTTCTAATGGTATTTTCCTGGTCCGAGTGCCTTGAGTCCTGATTCTATTCTTTGCCTTCTTAAGCCCCGCTCATTGTTTCTTCAGACTTTCGGGAAAGACTCGAGGCTTCTCTTTCCCAAAATGAAGAGTCAAGAGGGCCAAGAAGAGGCCAAGAAAGAGGTAGCCGACCGACAAGGAACCGGGCGGTCGCTCTTTGATTTTTTCCTTATGTCTTTGTCGTCATCATTTTGTTAGACCCGAACTCATCCGATGGTATAATGCAAAGGCATCGAGTCAACTCGCAGCCCAAAGACGTACTTAATGAAAAAATCCAATGTCTCAAACGCAGACCGATCGCTTCCAAGCGAGCTTGGAGAAGGTGTTAGGGTCTTAAGTCTGATGAAGCCAAGACCAAGAATGTCCCTCATGACGTTAGCATCACAATTCAAAGGTTAGAGGAGCCTCCACAAAGATTGCCGCGACTTGGAGGACGTTGCAATTACGAGTGCCGCCTAGGTGTTGGCGATCACCAAGTCTCAGATCCACGAGTAGAGCTCAAAGCTATTCAAGAGGGTTTTGCCCGCACTGTTGATGATAATCAAGCATTTGCCCTTATGGACGAAGTCAAGGATATTGCTGCCGTCCTGGTAAAAAACTTAGATCTGAGTCCCGTGTAATCCTCTGTTTGTATCAAACTTGCTCCATGTTTGGATTTAGGCTTTTTGTTCCGATGCTGAAAGAATTGTCTCCGGACTTGAATTTTCTTTGCGAAATATTTAATCCTTGTTTTGGCACGTCCGTTGAGCTTGGGCCCGTTAAACCTTTTGCTCCTCCTGGGCCGTCGGTAGTTTTGCTTCTGAGCCTCCTCGAGATCGTGTAACAAGACGTTCGAAGGTGGACCGTCTTCCGCCCATTGACATGCGTCGCTTTTGAGCGGCGTTGAGTCTCTCTCGTGGACAAAGCGTTGCCTCACATAAGAGCGAAGTTCGACCTTGGTTTTTGCATTTTGCAACAGACTACCATTTTCATCCGCCCTATCCGCCTTCCTTCAAATAGGGTTTTTTTGAAGTGCTCACGCATCGCCTCCTTGATTTTTTCATCTTCTTGTGCTCGCTAAATTGTACCGATTTGGATCACCCTTCTTCATGAGTTCTTCTTTTCTTCTTCATGGACTCTTCTTCTTCCTCCGAGGCCCTCTCTCCTTGCCTCTTTCTCCCGAGTCGCCGCCGCGCTTGGCCACGCCATGGATCGCGAACCTCATCTTCAATTTTGGGGACGATGCTTCATGAGCCCAAAGACGATAATGCCGAAGTTCAGGCGGAATTTGATCTTGCCATGGCGGAAGCGGCGGAGCGGAGGCCGTCGCCCGATACCACCATTGTTGATGCTTTGATCGAGGCCGTCCCTAGGCTTGTTAAGACCAAGGACGCCCTCATTGAAGCCGCCGGGCAAGTGCGGCGTGAAGGGCGAGAAGCGAGAAGTGCGACCTCATTTTGAACTTTTGCAGAGTACTTTTGCTTTGTGTGTATATTTGGTAAAAGATCTTTGAAGTTGTGAACAATGATGGTCTTCTTGTAATATTATTTTAACTGCATTTCATATACCTTTTTCCTTATTTAGATCTCGATACGACCTTGCCGAGTGATTTTTCCTTTGTGCTTGATCTCCTTGTCGATTAAGCGTAGCCCCGAGCAACGCGAGTTTTTTCCTCAAGCGTGCTTTTAGGCGACTAGACTTTTTTCGTCCTGAGAGCATCGTAATCGGCGGTTTAGAGCGCTCGGATCTTAGTCGTGATTCTTTGAAAAATAGGAACTGGTTTGCATGCGGGTTGCACATGTGCAACACTATTAGTGTAGCCCCGACTTCATCGCTAATTGAGAAACAATTGAGTAGCAAGTCAATTGAATAAAGAATTACGATACATGATCTCGCTTTGAACAAACATCCTCTTGATTTAGAGTTGCGCATGCGCAACACTATTAGTGTAGCCCCGACTTCATCGCTTAATTGAGGAACAATTGAGTAGCAAGTCAATTTTGGACATCCTATTGAACTTTTTCAAGAATAAAAGCGACGAGTCTGCTTCTATATTCCATGAGTTGCTAATGATGGCGCCGTCTTCTCACTTAAGCTCAGAGGCCCTCGGTCGTGTCACCTCGTCGGCGATGTAGGGCCTTCCCAAATTGGAGATAACTTGTGCTCGTGTTTCGACTCTTTATCGTAACCAAATCACCCTTGGAGAACGCTTCGGTTTGGACGTTTTTGTGATATTTGCCCAGGCTCAAGGTATCTGGCCGACCGACCATGGCGATCTCTCTTGCTTCTTCCAATCTGTCGATATCTTCCATTCTGCTTTCCTCTGCCTCGTCCTCCTTGAAGCTTGGACCGGGGGTATCAGAAGGTCAATTGATAGGTAGGACCGCCTCCGAGCCAGAGACCGTAAAGAATGGTGATTGCCCAGAGATCTGGCTGAGTGGTTCTTAGCCCCAGAGTACCGATGGCGCTTCTTTTACCCATCGGGTGGCGTATGGCTTGAGGCGGTCGAAGATTCGTGCCTTTAATCCTCGCAGATCATGCCGCTTGCTCTTTCCACCGACCGTTGCTTTTCGGATGAGCCACGAGGCGAAGCAAATTTTGATGCCGAGCTTATCGCACGATCTTGAAAGTCTTCTCCTCGAATTGGGTTCCATTGTCCGTGATAATCCTGTTTGGTACGCCAAATCTTACCACAATTTCTTGGAAGAATTCTTTGGCCTTGGCCGCTGTGATTGTAGCCACTGGTTTTGCTTCTATCCACTTAGTGAATTTATCCACGGCGACAAAGAGGTGGGTGAAGCCGCCTTGAGCCTTCTTCAATGGGCCGACCATGTCGAGCCCCCAGACTGCGAATGGCCAAGTGATTGGAATTGTTTGCAGCTTCTGAGCAGGTACGTGTATTTGGCGAGCAAAAAACTGGCAGCCTTCACAAGTTCGAACGATGTCTTCTGCGTCGGTCACGGCAGTCGGCCAGAAGAAACCTTGTCGATACGCCTTGCCCACCAATGTGCTTGACGTCGCGTGATGCCCACAAGTTCCCGAGTGGATTTCCCTGAGTAGCTTCTTTCCTTCTTCTGCTGATATGCATCGCCTTAGAACTCCAGAGGCGCTTTTTCGAAATAACTCTTCTCCTACCATCACGTAGCTCTTGCTGCGCCTCGAGATGCGCTCTGCTTCTGTTCGGTCTTCTGGAAGTTCGTCTTTCAATAGGTAATTGAGAAAAGGAGCCGTCCAGTCTGTGCTGATGACTAGGACCTCCTCTTCGTTAGAGCTCTCTTCTGACTTGTTCTGCTCCTGCTTTTGGCTTATCGAAGGTTTGTAGATTTCCCCAACAAAACCCCGATAGTGCGATGGCCCGAGTGGAGCCCAATTTTGCCAATTCATCCGCTTCTTCGTTGTCACGGCGGAGCACATGAATGAGCTCCACCCATCAAACTTGTCTTCAAGCTTCCGTACCTCTGGCAAGATGTCCGTCATGATGTCCTCGACACATGACCAATCTTTTGGACTTGATTGATCACCGATGGAGTCGCCGAATTGTTAGCCGAACACCCGCAGAGATACCGCGATGCGAAGTCCGTGGATGAGTGCTTCAGACTCGCGGCGTTGTTAGATCTTTGGGAAGTGAATCGCAAGACGATTTTAGGCGCCAATTGTTGGAGAGATGAGGACCACGCCGCCTCGCGCATCGAGCATGAGAGATCCGTCAAGTACATTGTCCAATATTCCGGCTCTTCAATGTTTTTCGGGATTGCGGCTCTATCCATTCGGCGGTGAAATCGGCAAGTATCGGGATTTTATTGCCGTCGTGGCATGAAGGAGACTTCAAAGGCTCCGAGCTCAACCGCCCATTTTGCGATCCTCCCGGTGGCTTCGGTTGTGGAGTATGTCCCCAGCTTTAAAGGTGGTGACCACCGTGATTGAATGTTCTTGGAAGTAGTGCTTGAGTTTGCGAGAGGCAAGCAACACGGCAGATAGTAGTTTTTGTACTTGCGGATAGCGCACCTTGGACCCTCTTAATACCTCACGACGAAGTAGATAGGTCTCGACTTTCGGAGGTGCCCTCTTCCTTCCGCTTACCACAATTGCTACCGACTACATGAGTTGTTGCGGCGATATAAAGCAAGAGGGTTCCTCGGCATTGGGGAACCAAAGACAGTGGAGATGACAAGAACGTCTTCAATTCTTCGAAAGCCTGCTGCGCTTCAATGGTCCATTGAAAATTACCTTGTTTCTTTAGAAGTTTGAAAAAGGCATTCCCCGCGACCCCGGTCGGGAAATGAATCTGCCGAGTGCCACCATGCATCCAGTGAGCTCGACGTCTTTTCGATTTCTTTGGAGGCTTCATCTTCGAATTGTATTGATTTTTTCCGGTTTGCCTCGATCCTCGCTAGAAACAATGAATCCGAGTAATTTCGAGATGGTACTCCAAAGACGATTTTTCGGGTTGAGCTTCATCTTGTAGGCCCTTAGGCTTTCAAAGGTTTCGCTAAGTCGATATGAGGTCTTCTTCGCTCGAGATTTGACGACAACGTCATCAACGTATGCCTCCACATTGCGCCCGACCGAATGAAAACACACCAGATTATTGGCGTTGGTAAGTCGCGCCAGCGTTTTTCAAGCCGAATGGCATTGTGACGTAGCAAAATGCTCCAAACGGAGTAATGAATGAAGTCCTGATGCAATCTTCCTCCTTTAACCTAATCTGGTGATATCCTGAGTAGGCATCCAGAAAGCTAAGGAGTTCGCAGCCCGCCGTGGAATCTACCACCTGGTCAATACGAGGCAACCCGAAAGGATCCTTCGGGCAGGCCTTGTTGAGATCGGTATAATCAACGCACATGCGCCAGCTTTTATTCTTTTTGCGAACAAGCACTGGGTTTGCTAGCCAGTCAGGATGGTACACTTCTTTTATAAAGCCTGCTGCTAACAGCTTCGTGATTTCCTCCTTGATGGCCTCCTTCCTGTCTTGAGCGAACCTTCGGAGCCGCTGTTTGATGGGTTTGGCCTTTTCGTCAACGTTCAAGGAGTGCTCGATCACCTCCCTGGGAACACCGGGCATGTCGGATGGTTTCCACGCGAAGATGTCCCGGTTAGCTCGAAGGAAGGTGACGAGCGCGTCCTCCTATTTGGCGGTGAGACCTGTCCCAATCAAAGCCGTCTGGTTGGAGTTGGATGGATCGAGGATTACCTTCTTGGTTCCTCATCGGGCTTCAAATTTGTCTTGGCTCGCTTCTTGACCGTACTTCTCCTTCATCCCTTGATATGCGTCATCACGGATCTTCATTCGTCGTCTCGCTATCTCTTGAGCTTCACCATCTCACAACTTTCTTTGTCGCAGATTTAACGATCGCTGACATCGCCATGTACGGAGATTACACCCCTACCGCATTTTCAGACGAGGTAAGTATAATGTGGCACGGCCATGAATCTGGCAGCCGCCTTCCTGAATGGCGTGATATGCTGTCTGGAAGTCGGCTACCTCGAAGTTAAGGTACTCCGTCCGGAAATTCTCCTTGGTTCCAAATGTGACCGGCAAGGTGATTTGGCCGAGTGGAACGGAAGAAGTTCCGAATTACCCCGTGGAAGGGTGATGAACCACGCCTCAACTTAGAGCGAGGAATCTTCATTTCGTCGAAAGTCTTGGAGAAGAGTACATTGAGTCCGCTTCCTCCGTCGATCAAAGACCTTCTTGAGCTTGACGTTATGAACCACCGGGTCCAATACCGCCGAAATCTTCCGGTACGGAAGTGATCCGGATGGTCTCGAGCGATCAAGGTTATGGGAACCTTGACCATTTGAGGTATTGGGTATCACGGCATGATGGCGTTGACATCCCTTTCCGTGAGCTTCTTTTCGCTTTGATTCATAGGCCATTGAACTCCGTGAGATGTAATTGAGCTCCTGCTCCATCTTTTGATATTCTCCTTCGTCATCTTCGAGAGGATCTTGTCTCTTCTTTTCGTCTTCCTTTGCTTCGCCTTTGGCGTGTCGCTTCGATTCTCCGCGAACCTTCTTAGAGTGAAACAATCCTTCGCCGCATGTTTACTATTCGGGTGAAAAGGGCGATTGCCTCCATTACTATGTCGTAGTTGTTTGCTAAGTAGTGCGCGTTGTCGACCTTGCTCACCGCCGCCACTATCTCTTCGAGTTTCCGCTTATCGCGTTGTCTTGATGACTCGATGTATTCCTTCTTGTCCTTCTCGTCATGGGCGATCATCTTGCCGCTCTACCAAAGCATCGGAGGTCGTCAGATAGCGATCCGCCACTCGAACATCTCTCTACAAGTTGGTCGGTGGTTTTGACATCTTCTTTATTAGGCGGGATCATTGACACCCTTTTGAATGCCGCAATAACCGCCGCCTCGAGATATCCCCGATTGTGTTCTTCTTCCGCATGAAGCCGGATGAATTCTTGAGCGCCTCGCTTTTCTTTTCTCGGGCGGCCGGTATAGGTCCCACTGTGTTCCAGGCCGCTTGTAAGTGCCCTGAAAATTGGTGATAAAATGCTCACAGAGTTCTTCCCAGGAATCCATGGAATTCGCCGGGAGTCCCGTGAGCCATGCTTGAGCCGAAGAGGTGAGCATGACCGGGAGATAATTAGTCATCACATTGTGATTCCCCCCAGCGGCCATGATTGACAAGGAATAAACTTGGAGCCAAGTTTCCGGATCTCTTTCTCCGTCAAATTTGGTGATGCTTTTTGGGTTGAATCTTGGGCCAAACCACTTGCGGCGAGGAGGAAAGTCCGGATGCCCTCGATGGGGCCGTTTCGTCTTAGCGAGAGCGCGGTGAGGCGATCCACCGACGGTCTTCTCGATCATCGTGGCTAATGCCAAACGTCAGAGTCATCCTCGCGCTGTGGCGCTCTTCTTCCTCCGCCCCGCTGTTCGGCGTTTAAATCGCACGAAGGTCCCGGCCGATGTGTGCCGAAGTCTTCTCTCGTCGAAACTCCGCTGCCGTGGCGCATCGGGTCAGATATCGCTTCGCATGAGTAGACACGGCGAGTCCGAGATGGTTCTTTTCCTTGGCGCCTCTTGGTGCTTCTTGAATTGCCGCCGCCGCAACCATAGCTCGAACTTGGGCTACGATCGAGCGGCCGCTATCCGCCCGAGCAATGGTCCCAAGGTGTCGAGAAGCGTCTTGGAAGCGACGATGTTCACGAGGAGTGTGGAAAACCGACCGTTCCCACCTTTGTCTCGCAAGATTTTTTCATTCACGCCGCGCCTCTGTGGCCGAGGAGTCTCGCAGGATTTTCTTGGTGATGATGGTTTTCCCCGTAGCATTTGCCGCATCCTTTTGCGGAGGGTCCGTTTCGATCACAAAAATGCTGTGAAAGCTTGGAGAATTTCCTACCTCTTCCTCTGAATCGGAGGTGCAGGAAGATGGAGTGCACTGACCTGTGAATCCGAGTGGTTTTCTTGTATATTCGACCACTCGGGGTTCTCTATTAGCCAGTCCCGACTCGAGACGGGGATCAGGCCCTTGGCTTACTGCCCAAGGACAGATGGCCATTCCTTCTCCCGATCCGAGTGATTGGCCGGCTAAGAGGACCTCAGAATTGGTTCCAGATCGGAACTGATCCGAATCCGAGAGGGAAAGATAGCCCAAGTTGTCAACGACGAAGTCCAGGCTTCCAAAACGAAATACCTGAGCCGGCGCGAAGGTGGCCATATTTCTGAAGATTGCCATCGAGCTTGCTGCGATTGATCCTAACGCAGCCCCTACCTGGCGCGTCAACTGTCGACGTTTGTTACCGACAATAATGAAAAGGGGGCTACGCTACTGACCCAAACTCGATGGTGACACAAGAACACCCGATGTATATGAGTTCGCTCGCGATGGAGATAATACCCTAGTCCCTGTGCTCGAATTATATGTGGCTAACCAATAGATGATCGATCTCGTCTTTGAGGTGCCCCGCCTCCCTTTATATAGTAGAGAAGGGCGGTTACAATATTGAGTCCTACTTCGGATACAAAGTAGGGTCTCTATCCCAACCCGTATTGGTTTGGATTACAATCATCTCCTGCCCAATACGACTCGGTTTCCTTAACTAAAGTCTATCATGATTCTTTACGCTTCGCTTAACCCGGACAACCCGCAGCCTTATCCAGTCGGCATGGCCCAACTGCCCCTGGCTGGGCTTTATTAGACTGCCTGGTGGACCCCGGGATATATATATCCCACACATATCTTCTGATTGGACGTTGCTTTCTTCAATTTAGCAATTTTCAACTTCTTTTTATGGGCAGGATCAACAACACTTGCCCCTTCTTTTTACGGGCAGAATCGCGGGAATCCTTTTTTGTCATTGCCTCTCTCCAAAAATTAACAAGTATATAAACATCCCCTTAAAGCATTTTCTAAGTATACACAACAAGTACATGATTTTTTGTAAAATACAATGATAAATCACATAAAACAGCAAGCAAGCAATCTGTCAGGCACAACTTTTGTAAATGCATATCTTTTGCTTATATCTCACAGGTGTCTCATATGTGTGTCATGTGCTTCATCAATGTCACACAGGTTGTTAATGGCAGACACAAGTTTTGCTACTGTCAGACACTAATGAGGCACATGACACCTGTGTGACCTGTGTAACCCACCGGCCTGTCCCCTGACCATCCCAGCTAACCACCCACTGGCTTACCCATCCGGTTTGTTGGCTTAAGCAGGAGTTTCAGCGCTTTTCATCGCGTTTCGTACCTTAGCAATTTTATAAATTCCTGCTTGCAATATATTACAATCATATGTACATTCTAAGGTCAATGTATTACAATCGCGTTTCTTTTTATATTTATTTTAGAAAAATAGGGTTTTCAATTCTTCTCGTTTTCCTTTTGATGACCATTCTAAGGTCTCAGGTTCTAGCTCATTTTTATAGTATATAATCTAGACAAAGAAATTTTCTAGAAATTTTTATATAAGAAGATTAGAGTATGTAGTTTCTTTTTTTTTTTTGCTCAATTCGCCACTGTGTATGGCCCAAGAATCTCCCACCCGTCCCCAGCCGGCCCTAGAACCTCGTATCGTCCAAGTCCAATCCCCAAATCGACCAATGCCCGACCCCAAAACCCTAGCTTCCTAGACGGCCAGACACCAAGTCAGCCAACTCGCCGGCGTCGACGGGAGGAGCCAGCGAGGAGGGGCGCGGCCGCGACCTGCGGCGCTGCTCGCTCGAGCTCGGCTGCCGGCGCCCGGCGGCCTTCTCCTCATCTCCCGGCGCCCTGCACCTACTGCGCTGCTGCCTGCGCGCGGCTTCCCAGTGGCGGAGTGCCCTAGCCTGCCAGCCCCAGTACTCTAGTAGACTAGTACTTCACTGATTTACTCTGCTTGCTTTTGTGGTTTGCCAAATGCCAATTGCTCATTTGTGATGTACACAGATGTGGGTATGTGAGCATTTGGCCTATCTTCTCCAAATGCTCTAAGGGTTGATCAAAATCGATGTGCATCTAGGGGTTGATCATACCGTTGGCTGCCTTTTGAAGGATTAGCTCGTTTGATAACAAATTATCTGGTCTGGAATGGTAGTGGGCAGTAGATCTCTTTCTTTCATCATAAACAGGCAAACTGCCATCCAAGTGTTGGATGGTACATTGTCTCTTTACGATGGAAGAAAGAGCAGTTGGTACATTGACTCAGATTCTATGAGTTGATTTCCCTTTGTTTTGTGACAGGAATTTTCCTATTGCATTTCCCTTTGTTTTACAATTCGTCAGATTCCCCGAACCATGGGAAGCAGCACCTACAGCTTGTCGTCCTCTAAGAGCTGGAAGCAGCACCAAGAGCAGCAAGGGGAGGCGTCAGTTAACAGCGGGAAGGTCTCCTCCTCCCCGATCCCGTACCGAGATGGCCCCCTGCAGTACGAGCCGGCCGTGTTGTGTCACTGCGGGAAGAAGGCTGCACGTTGGATCTCCTGGAGCGACAAAAACCCTGGAAGGAGGTATCTTTGCTGCAATTGGCGTCAGGTACATGTTCTTGTTGTATTCGATTGTATTCGAGGTATCTTTGCTGCAATACGCTTGCTGTATCTCTGATTTTCTTGTGGATCATAGCCGGCGGGATGTAAATTTTGGCAATGGCACGATGAGGAAGTGGCGCCATTCGTGAGAGAATTGCTGTTAGACATGCGCGATGAACTGCGCCGGATGAAGACGGAGAACAACCTGCCAAGCAGCACTAGCACTGAAGCAACACGAGCACATCACCCGGAGAACATGATCAACAAGAAGGATGACATGATCAACAGGAAGGATGCAGCAATTGTTGATCGCAAAGCCAGAATCGGTGATTTGGAGACTCAAAGGAACCAGCTGGCTTTTTTCCTTTTTTTGGTATGTAGTCTAATTATCTATCTCCTAAGGAGGGAAGTTATTTATAACCTGGAGATCTGGGAAGTGTTTGTTAATTAGTTGGAGGATTGGGGCAGAGCTGCAGTATTCAATGCGCTGGCGGTTCACCTTGGTCGGATGTCTCCGCCTCGTCCTGTGCTGCCCGTGCACTCTGGTCAGATGCCCCTGCCTCGCCCTGGGCTGTTTAGTTTAGACAGATTAATCATAAAAATCCTGTTTAGTTTGGATATAATAATCATAGAAATGCTTTTTCCATTAATTTAAATTAGATAATCATCTCTAAAATTACTGAATAATTTATGGAATATATTAGAATTCTGAATGAATAAAACATTGCTATGAGCGGTATCACTATTTTTGTCGGTATCATCAGCACAAGAAGCTCCACAAGCAGGGTCCACATTACGTGCAAGGGCATGAGTAGAATCTTCATTTTGCACTGGGTCACCTCCCATGCCATTTTGATCACCCTGTTCATTATTTTTGTCGGTATCATCAAAATAAGAAGCTCCACAAGCAGGGTCTACATTACATGTCTCATTGTGCTGATCACATAACAAGCTGACCTCCAAAAGACCCATGTGGACCCAATAAGGGTCTGTTTGGCAGAGCTTTAGATCCTAATTCTCCATTTCTAACTTCTGATTCTCTATGGAATCGATTCTCTGGTGGAAGTGATTCTTGTTTGAGAAATAGTTATGAACCTTGTGGGGAGGTTTATAACTGGGAGGTTGTGAATCAGGTGGAGAGCAGGTTTTTTTTGGCTCCCAGAGCAAGTCAAAAAACATGAATCACTTCTTCGGATTCCTATATGAAGTTGGTTGATTTTTTCTTATTTGGTACAGCTTCTCAGCTTCTCATAGGAAAACTGAAGCTGAGAGTTATATCAAACGCACCCTAAGAGAGCTATCCGTGCTGTGTCCTATGATCTAGCTAAGAATGATCCGTGGAAAGAACCTTTTGAGAGCCTGTCAGAGCATGCTTTTGAGGGCATATCAGACTGAGAGAGGAAGTTAATTCAAGACCGTGTGAGTGCTCTTCGTGAAGCTTGAGAAGGAAAAGAAAAACACATCTAGATATCCTTTTTCAGGTGACGTGTTCTTGATAGTCCAATTTGGATTACAAGCCAAAGTAGCATATCTACACTAATGTTCTTTTCATGGTACAGGAGATGAAGTAAATTAACTTATGTTAGAGGCAAATGAACAAATCTTTACAAGCGCAACTCCTTTTATGCAGTAGAGGTGAAACTGAGCCCCTGAAGTGCTAGAGTTGATTGCCAGATTACTACATTGCTGGAAAGGAGGAGGTTTGAACAATTCTTTTTTTTTTGCAGGAGCTCGATAATGCATTATAGAAGAACAAACGAGTTAAAGACACACACGCACTTCACTACGCACGCGACGCGCGAATGTTGCATAGCTATCGCCTCATGCGAAAGGCTCGAACGCAATGGACGGGCGAGGCCGCTTCACCAACGCCCAAGGCACGTTCGCAGGTTTGAACAATTCTCAGAATAAAGCTTACGCAGGATCCTCTTTGTTGGTTGGTATATGGTCATAAGAAGAAAATAAGTGGAGGGCCAAGCTTACTCGGTGAGGCGCCAGCTTCGTGCCCCACCCATCTGCGTTCGAGCCTCGCTCGACACACACGCTCGCAGGGTCGGGTGCAAGCGTGTGGGTGCGTGTGTGGGTGGGTGGATATTTGTAGATTGGTTGTTGTTCTTTTCCTTTAATGAAATGCTAGAACTCCTCGCCATTTTTTTTTAAAAAAAGAAAATAAGTGAGGTGCCGAAAGATGGTAGGCACTCGTCATAAGCTTGGTTGCGCGTTACTGAGATCATGTAAATGGGGGACCCATCCATGCATAGGGCCTTGTAGATTCATTGTGTCAATAAAGCTGTGATGTATCTAACATCAACCTTACGGTTGCTGGAGTATCACATAGTTCATCTGTACAGCTGTTGCTATCAAAACATTGAACCTACTGCTCAAAATGCCAATATAAGTCACATCATTGCCATTTTCGATGATGTATGTTCAGTTCAGTTGATGTGGCAAAGCTTCTTCTGTGTTTGCATAAGAAAGTTTACTGTTTGCTATCTGGTCTATGCCATAACCCGAGCATTGCGAGTAAATTATCGCGGTAAAGCAACGTCATGCCTACTGGAAGTATCCTGTAGTTTATCTGTATTTTACACCCTTCTTTACTCAATTTGGTCACACTCTTGAGTTGAAGTGAAAGAATAATTGAATGCAATTTGCTCTCTTATATATCTGAAAAAGAACATGCTGTTACATCACACATGGTGCGTTAATCAATCTGCTGTAGCAGTATGCTAACTAATTTCTGAAGTACGTACACGCAGAGGGGACACAGCCTATCTGTGAACACTAGAGCTCGAAAACACATGTATCTGAATCTAGACTCATGGAGAGCAGCAGCTTGGTAAGCTTAAACTTGATATATCATGTGAGATACTGAATCATCCGTGACGTAACCTCCGATCCGATCGACATGAGTCAACTGTCAAGGTGAGAAAGCTGCATGGAAAACAAGGGATGGCAATATGAGAAGGCAAATTTTATCATGAACAGTTATTAATGCGAATCAACATGGGATGGTTTTGAGAAGGGAGGAGAGGAATTGCCTGAAGACGGTGTTGTCCAGGAGTCGGGAATACGCGTGACCACCGGCGGGGTTGGCTGCCCGGCTGCATTACAAATTCCATCAACAAAAGCTCTACTCAGCTCAGATTCTTCTGTTTTGTGAGCATCAAATGCATCATGCATGGAGGGGAGAGAAATCGAAGTGAGACAGTAGAACTCACTGAAGCAGATGAAGAGCACTTGTGGCGGGAGGACGACGCCGCAAGCGATGGGGAGGTACATCATGCGGACGGGGTCGATGGGCTTGGGGAGCATCCGGTTCACGTCGCCGAGGATCACCGGGCACAGGCACCGCAGCGACCGGTCGCTCCCCCCCGCCGCCGAGCTGTTCAGGAACATCCCCAGCCCGCTGCAGCAGTCGCTCTGCGGCGTCGGCGTCTCAGGCTCGCTTCCCGTCAGGAATGACGCGCACGTCATCAGCCCCGCCAGCGGCGTCACGCAGTCCGTCGGCGACGACGACGACGACGAAGAAGAGCTGCTGCTGCTGCTACCTGGCAGACCTGGGAAGCCGGGCAGAGGCTGTGCCGGCCTCGCGCAAGGCGGCTGCGAGCCCGGCGACGATGAGCCAGGCAGTGGCAGGCCCGGGAAGCCGGGCGCCGACGGCGGCGATGGCTGGCCACCGGGTAGGCTCGGGAAGCCGGCCATTGGCGGCGACGGTCTGGCTCCGGGGAAGCCGGGATTACGCTGCCTGGAGCCCGGCAAACCAGGGAAGCGGAGCAATGGGGACGCTACAGCTCGTTGCAGCTGCAGCAGCATCGTCGTCACCATCACGGCAACCATGACGATGGTGCGCTTGGACATCATGGATGATGCCATCTTCTTAATTACCAAGTATCACTTGCAAAGACACAAGAGCAGTGCAGCAGTATGACTTGATGATTCGGCCGAAGTACGTACGTCCCATTTTATCTCGCACTAGTTTCACTTCATATGAAATTCTAAATGATCAGCACAAAGAACGTGCACGCGATATTATTCTACTTTATGCTTAAATGTTGGGCTCGTTTTGCAAAGAAATGGAAGTCGCCTTTAAGTGTACGTGTTCCAGAAGGCAGGCATCATTAAAAATCGAAAAAGATATACCATTCTAGACAAGTATATGAATATGAACAGCATTCCATCTACAAAATGACCGTGAAGTAGTATTAGTATTGTGTTTAGCATCAGTAGCCTAGGCTCTGATGGTTGCCTGTAACATATCTGCAGATAATGCAGTCCGGGTGTTTTATTCATGTACAGGACAATATAAAGTTCCAGAGAGCAGAATAATGCCCAACAAATAGAGTTTGCATGACACAGTTTTCAGTCATTCATAAACTAAAAACAGATATAAAATCGCATATTGTTCTACTTTACATTAAGTCGTAATATTCCCTCTCTCTATGTTGCACTATTTCTCTCTTCCTCTATGTTGACTCTTCCGGTAGTTATCTCCGCTGTTATATTAAAAATTTAAAATGTTTCTCCATTAATCTGCAATTCCTTCAAAACGTGCAAAGAAAATCAATATTGATGGCAGCCTGACTTGTATATGCCACCTTTCTTGCTACATTCTGGGAGCACTATGCATTTCGGTGGGCACGTGCAGCAGTTCCCTGTATTGAGTATTGAGTCAGAAACACTACTGCAGGTAAAAAAAAAGTCAGGTACAACGAGCTTCACTCTTGGTAGGAACATGGAAGATATATGGATCCAACAGTACAAGGGCACTTCATTTTCAGGTCCTCAGGTACCTGTTTAGGAATCTAAGATGGGACAGAGGCAATCTGAAGCCTGGCGAGGTTTGTCTGCAGCCGGCCCAAATGAAATGCAGTGAGAAGCCACAGGAAGCAGAGCTGTTATCAGAAGGAAGACTGTGACTCTTCAGTGATATTTCCCAAGACGTAATAAATGCAAAAACATTCTTGACGCCATTTGCCTTTTGTTATCCAGTACAGTTATTAGACTCAGCTACAAAAGTTAACCAGGTTTCACATACACATGGAGAGACAGTTTTGTTCTTTTGTTTCAAGCAAGGTATTTTCAATCTTCAGCATGGATTCCTATTTTTCAATTGTATTCAGATAGCAGAAAGGCTCCTCAAAACTCCCAAAATTCTGCCCTCTGGTGGGAATCCTCAAACAAAAAACTGGATAGCACATGCTTCTCAGCAACCATGACTAAATACAGAAACATTTTAATCCAAAGCATATTTATACGAGGACTCAGACTACATCTTAATAGGTGTCTAGCACAGTCTAATGCATTGATTCAGTGATACAAGTATCTTATCAGCAATTACCTCCTGAGGACCACAATACACAATTAAAACAAAACCACATAGTCAAGGAGCTACTATTTGATGATTCGGAACAACAAATCACATAGAAAATACCATACAAAATTATGAAGAGCAGAAACTAGTAAGCACATGACTTTTCAGATTGCAGACTAAAACATAAGCAAATTGATGTATACCGGCAATGCATAGAGGGTGACCATGGATGTCTTCTTCTCAAGGTTGCTGAACAGAAACTTGTAAATTCCAGCAGCTGCCGCATCACCAAGCCTTTGAACTATGACATCTATACAGACCTGCAAGACAATTTATATTAAACAAATTGTCTGCAAAATCTTGTTCCACATGGAAAATGAGCTGCAAATTAATAACATGTTCACATGATATTCACAATAAGAATTAAGAAGGCAACTGAAAAAACTGACTTGTCTTCAATAAGCATCTATGATCCATTTTAGGAGACAAGGCTGGCTCTGATGTGCCCCAATGAATTAAAAATGGAGCTAATGCTGAATAGTCAAGTCATTCACTTGCAACAGGTGTTATGTTTCCAAGAAATATCATTTTGCTTCCCTCTGTTGTGATCCAAGTTATTAAAATCATTCTGGACCCAATTGCTTAATAGGCATTCATACTGTTTTCCAATTCCCAAGTGGGCAGGATTTTTACCATCATGGGCATGACCTCCAAATACAACTCGGCTCGAAACTGGTCATCACAATGATGCCTTTGGCGAAGAAGAATAAGATAACAAGTTATGATTATCATTACTGATTTATAAACAATACGATGGAATTGTGTGTGTGTGTGTGTGTGTATTTTGTGTGTCTGAAAGAACAACATGAAAGATGGAACACACCACACATTTATATGCTTGATCATATATGAGAGGCACTTGTCTAAAACTCAGTGCCAATTGATGAAAGAAATCCAGGAACTGGCAGGAATCCCAGAAATTTTATTAGTTCTTGATGGTGAATGGTGATAGAGGATGGTATACAACTGACACAACACATCAATGAAGTACCGACTCCAGCCCCTTTTGTTTCTTATTGGTCATCAAACTCAAATAGGTAAGGAACTCATCCTTTACCTTGGCTTTGTACTTTTCATCCTGTGAGACAACTGTGAATAGTAACTCCCTCCCAGGTCTTGTCAAAACATAAGTAGTTACCTGCAAAAAGTGCAGAGTCAAAGATTGGGAAAACAGAAAATTTGAACAATTATGCATAACTACTACTGATTATATCTGAATATAGAAATGCCAACGGGGATTAAATAAAATAATGGGCAGGTAATCAATAGGTTATTCCTAATATCAAACTGCATTTAGTATGACCTCAGATCAGCTTTGGTATATGAAATTTTTTTGTTGAACCAATAAACCCTTGATTAAACAGTCACATTAGAAACTTTGAATGGAAACCATTAACCAAACAATCAGGTCTAATCTCTAACAGTACAAACTAATGTCTTAAATTTACCCTATTGATAGCAAAGAAGCGCTAAACAAATAGTTTTCAACATATAAGAAGCATAAATCCCCTGAAATCTTGTGTGTTTTTAGGATGCAACTGAATGAAGCAGCACTAGTATCCAAATTGCACAAAAATGAATCCTGCCAAGTGCTAATTGCTCATACATGAACCATTAACACATAAGATATCCTTCATGTGAGAATACTAAATTAAAATTCAAGATTTAATGCGTCCCAACCCTCAGATATGAATATTCAAATGGTAGTGACCATTCCCCATTTATAAATGCAATATCTATCTTAATGTGTATTTCAGAAAGTAACATTTAATGGTAAAAAATAGTGTTGACACTTTAAGTTCCATCAGAGTTCCCTGGTCTATTGATACCTTTCGAATTGTTTCAGTGACAGCCACAGCAACCCAAGTTGGCCATACAGCAAGGGCTACCATATTTGAGGCAGCAATGAATGGAGATGCACAGATAGCAACTGTTACACCAGCGATGGTAAGGATATGACCCTGAAATATTTGTTCAAATCATACCAGGAATCAATAGAATTCCAAGAATGCGCTAGCCTCCAATGACTACATTGTACTGAATTTAGTCTCTTCTCATGATGATAAAAATGCAGAATAGTTGTTAAATATATAACTGAAGATTATATGAGTGCATATGAGAATTACTGTGCGTGCACATGGGGTGTTGAAATTCTATAGAAGGCCTTATATCTTCAAAAGAATAAAAAGGATATTCCAAACAGAATATATCAATAAACAAGAAGATTGACGCTGCATGAGAAACTAATTAGCACAATGGGAATGTACATGCTCAAATAGGATATTAAGCAATGCAGTTGAGTTTTGTCATAGAGCAGATCAAGGCTAAACTTCCAACTTAATGGAAGCACTATGAAGAAAGTCAGATTATATTTATACACTTTGGCAATGCATAAAAGAACTTTTGTTATACATGATGTATTGCATGCTTGTTCTAGCAGGGGACAATTTTTTAGGTTAAGGAGCATTATTCATAATGGAAATGGAGTACAGAAACAGAGCAAACTTAGGATGATTTGGAGATGGATAAAATACCGTCAAAGTGAGCTGTCCCACAAGAATAAAAACAGCTATAAAGCTGTTTATCAGTGCAAATGTTCTTCTTCTGGCAGTTGGGCTTGATATTGTTGCAGCAACTATTGTTACTTTCTGGAAATCAGGAAGCACAGGTAATTGGGAGAGTAAATGATGCATCCTTCCGAGCATATAATTAAGCAACATGCTCACAGTGATGCAAAACTTATGATGAATGACAATGCACATATGTAGAACAACCATACCTGTAGGTAAAATAAGGATGAGACAACTGCACTCAGCCATAGAAATAGAGAGATATATATTAGATAGGGTGAGCGCGCAATCAGCCAGAAACCTTCAAACATCATGAAAATTTCAGGTTTCGCTTTCTGAATTTGAATTGGTGATCTAGGTGAAGTGACCAGCGAAGACATTTCATCATCAGCCTCAGTATTTTGACTTTGTTCTGCTCTGCAGTTAGCAATAGATTGAGATGTATGAATGTATCTTAAATTCTAACACGTGATCCTAATAAGGAAGCACCAAAATGTCAAATAAAATAAGCAGGAACAACTACATTTTTTAATATGAATCATTAACTTTAATAAAATCCATTCTAGAGTTTTGAGGTTGATCATAAAAAGGAGGATTCGCAAAAATGTATTTGTGGCTCAAGGTTTAATAATGACAATAAGGCCAGCAGTTTTGTCTATATAAAAGATGCAGATAAAAAAAACAAAAAATAAGTCAAGAAGTTATAAATCATGTCAAGAAGGATACATACCCTGTAGAAGACAATTCTGTTGAGCCATGATTAGCATCAATACAGATTCCTTTCGATGACAGTGCAGCAAGTTCCATCAAGAGGGAGGAAAATAGGAGCAGAACTGAGGCACATTTAGGAGATGTGAAATTGCATTCCATGAAATATTAGACAGGAAGTTATTATCTTATTCAGAAAATCGTCGTAGAGAAACATACGTACAGGGTCCTAGCCAGGCCATACTTGCAGCAAACAATGAACCAAAAAGTTGCCCTAGTGTAGCACCAGCCCCAATAAAACCAAACAGTCTTGAACCAGACTGAATTAAAAGAGATATAAGAATTTAAAATTCAAAGGCAGAAAGTGTCAAAGATTACCCATAGCTTTTGGTGCTATTGTAAATGATACCTCACTGTCCATGACGTCAATTACTCTAGCCCAAGTTGACGATATTGTAATGAGATTGAGCAAGGCAACCTTAAGACAGAGAGTCATCAAATCAACAATCAGTTTGAGACTAAAAAAACATGAACAGGCCCATGTAATATGAAAAGTCATACCCAAAGAAACAAGCTTATTCGCACTAATATGAAGAACCAGCTGTGTTCTCCCCACTCAGTAGGTTTATTTAAACCGTCTTCACCTGACTTGATTGTTACATCAAGAAAACAGAGAAAATAAGTTCTTTCTATGTCAAAAACAATTGCTCTTCGATTAGGAAATGGAGGACACAGAAAGTGGCTGGAGTGGAAGAGGAAAGATGCATGCAAGGATTTTTTTTCTCAAGATTCCAAGTAAATGTAATATTATCGATGTTTATTACCTGGGAGATAGATGGGGAATGCCCAGGGGTAGAGGCAAACCAAAGAACAAAAAATGCAAGAAGAGATAAGCTGAAGAACCTGTGTATCAAAACCAAAGCCTGAAATTCCAGATATACATGATAAAATTAGCTTGTATCAGTGAACAAGAAATAACTGGCAAAGCATTTGTAGTCCATAACTTTTTTTACAAAACGTTCTGAATTCTTAAAATGGAGACCTCATCACAACATAAACAAGTAAATAGAAGCAAACCGAGAAAAAAAACTTGATTCTGGTCATAGAAAAACTAGCAAACCATATGAACAACAGTTTAGTGCAGTAAGATCACATTTTTTGCACTCACATGATAAATATACCAAAGCAAGCGCAAAATACACCCAACAATTTCCTTTGTTTGACTACTCATGTTCGAGCAAAATTTTTGACTGCAACGGACAAAAGCAATACAATTCAATGATTCAACAGGACAAAGAAGGATGTAGAATTCCAAGCAATCTGCTTACAATTGTAGTCACACCCAAGGCAAAGATCCCATCTTTAGCACTTGAAACAATCTAAAGGCGTAGTTTCAACTACAGAATCCCAAAATCAAGGATATATCCAATGGATGAATAATTGAATTGGACAAGCATTACACTCCAAGCAACGTGCACAGACTGAGTTTCGTATTTGTGAGAGCCTAACGCAGTTTTTCTACATTGGATTAAAACAAGCGCAAACATAGCCACATGCAAAACTAAGTTCTAAGTACATTACAAAGCTTTGCATCTTTATATCTGAACCATCAAAGTCGTCAGTTTGAGGCATGAACCAAACCAAGGCAATACCCTAACCAGAGTGCCCCAAACTAAGACAGCGCAACTCAGGAAGTGGCGTGGCACGGACCCTGGGCTTGGGGATGGAAGGGAGGGAGAAGGCGAGGGAGGCGACGGGGGCGGCGAGGACGGTGAGGAGGAGGGAGCCAGCGAAGAGGCCCGGGAGGCTGCCGAGGCCCAGGGAGATGGCGCCCTCGTCCCGCAGAGGCAGCACCACGAAGTAGGCGCTCAGGATCTGCACGCGAAAACTATCCATCGATGAATGCATTTGGAGGTGGCACGGTAGAATTCGACGAAATGGAATTGCTTACGAAGAAGAAAGTGGAGGCGGCGCTCATCAGCGGGGGGATCTCGTGAGGGAGGACGACCACCAGAGACGCCACCGCCGCCTCGGCGCGTGCGCGGAGCCGGTGAGGAGTCGTCGCCATTCCCGCCTCCGGCAAGTGAGGCAGCTGCCCTTGGAGTTGACTATGCTCTGCTTCCCTTCCCTCGTTCCGGCAAAGCTTTGAGTTTGGACAAGTCTTCTTTTTTCCTGTTCATTTTACGGAAGCATGATCGTTTCTCCTCCGCTCCGATAAATCCCAAAACTGCACATGCGATGCCAATATTACAAGAAAACACATCATGTTTAATATTTTTACCTATTTATCCGCAAAAACACAGAATCTATTTACACGCATTGCATTGTAGGAGATGAGGTAAATTAAGGGCAATCCCAACCCATAGTTTCTATGAGTGGTTTACAGAGAGAGACAATAAATATTCGGCTAGTCTCTCCAATGCATAGTTTCCATAGTAGTTTCTATGTAGAAAAATTTAATAACTTCATACATGCATCGGATCTAGGAGGAAGGAGATGGAAATCACGATTCTGCTCCCAACGCAAATCAACGGAGACTTAGCCGCATGAGAAACCATTTCTCTCTCACCTCAATAACTCTCATGCCACCAATTTACTTATGCAGCTCTATTAATACTATGGAAACTAGTTGATATGGAGTATTGGGACTGCCCTAACAAGCCGAGTCTACTGGACAATGAACACGGGGTTAAGATCCCCATCACATCGAGCTATAAGGATTTAGGACACGAGGAAGCACCGTCAATTCGACCTAAGCAAAGTCAAGGTATGCTGTGGCCTCCACCGCTTTGCGAAGAAGTGTTGAGGTTATGCCATCTGCGGCGTGGTCATCCTCAATGCGCTGCGTGCTGGCATAATTCAGTGTAGTAGATAGCTCCATCAATCAACTGTAGATGTTGTGATTCCTCTCCTCATTTCTTGATAGTTGATGTCCATGTCAAACTCAACTATTTGTTTCTTTCTTTTTAACGACAGTTTGGCTGTAATACGTGTTTAGCTATGAGCATCTTATGATGTACAGATCAAAAGATATAATCTTCTAAAAAATGAGACCACATAGCATATCAGCACCTCGCTTAGGGCTAGTCATTTGTGTAAAGAAGGAGTTTGTTTCTGCGTGGGTACTACAATATTGTTTTTTGTTGTCTTTATTCGATATGAGTGGTCTACTGCAATTTATACTCTATTGGTAGCACGAATTTTTTTTCATATGGATATTTTTTGAGCAGTTTCAACCATGTTATGGATTTTCAGCAGATAGTTTGCTGAATTTTACTGAAACCGGAAAGAAATAAGTTAACAACCATTCAAACGTATAGGCCACAACCAACACTAACAATCACAGACACAGTTAACCTCCACCAAACCACATACTCAAAAGAAACCATCAGCACAAAACAGCCCAGGCAAGAAACTGAAACAACCTGCAAGCTAAAACTTAATACCACCAGCCAGAGAAACACACTAACATCAGCCAACCAACTTCAGGGCTTCATTACATCATTTCATCGACCAGGTTACTAATAAAGAGAGCACGGGACTTCAGCTCCAAAACATTGCCTTCATCTTGAGCTTCCTTCACCTTCTGTTCTGCTCCCTTAAAAGCAAAGTCCCAAACTCCAACAAAAGCGGTGCTCGAAGCCTGATCTCCACCTCCCTGCAAAATTGGTCCAACTTGACCATCATATCGTCCCTGTACAACGGCCTCCAATCTTTCAAAGCAATGAGTATCCTTCTCCAAATTCTTTTAACACTTATCCAACACTGGCAATGAAAAATTATGTCATTTCTATTATTCCATAAGCTCCAAAGTGCAATTAAGGATGGAGCAGCAAAATATTTGTATTGTAGCCCATATTTACAGCAAGCACGCACTGGAACATACTGTTTAAATTCACCATTCATGCCTACGCACTGCGTGTAATATAACCTTCCTCCTACCTTCATGCGTCACTCCGCAATCCCCCTTCAAAGAATGATCCGACTGTCATTTCATTTTTGCTAGCGTCACAGACTTGGATCAGTGCGCATACATCATTCTTCTCAAGGAACTTCTCACCATCCACCAGAATGAGAGGGATGTATTGCAGAACCATTCTCTTGCACTGTTAACAAACAACAACAACCAGCGTCATTCTTCCATACTAGTATTGTACACTAACTGAAGAGCAGACACAGGTGCTAGTATAAGACTTCAAGGACAAGCATTTCTACATCGTCAAATGGTTTATTGATGCGCAGAAGTAAATCTGACAAATTGAGTGGTGGGGTGGGGTAGTAAGCATAAAGCAGTCCTTGAAAATAAGTGCAAAATAGCTTACCTGCTGGACATGGCCTTCAATCTTGTTGCACTCCTTGAGCAGAAGTTGAATTATCTCAAACTACAGATATCACATGGAAAATGTTAGAGGCGAAAACGTTAGTGCAGGACAGCTACTATGTAATTGAAGCAATGCAATTACCTCTGCATCAGGATCTTTCAGTTTGGAGAGAACTTCATCAGCGAGGTGGTGGCAAAATACGCATGTGCTGTCACTATTCACACCAGGGAGAAAAGCTATGTCCCTGCAGAGGCCATACTGTTTGCAGAACTCGTCTGGCTTGATCTTGGTAATCTCAGCAAAGAGAAGAGTTGCATAGGATTTCACCAACTCAACACACTGCAGAGACATAAAGAGTTGATGATAACAAAAGGTCATGTACAAAAGGTCATGTACTATTTGTGTTAGGGAGTTTCTTTCCAGCATGGACATGTAGTAAGGCAATCAAAATGCTAACCTTCTGTTCTAAGGAGAATGTCTGAGAACAAGCGCCATGAAGGATCTCCAAGATCTTTTCTTGTGTTTGTTCCTCACTGAGATAACTGGCAGCTTCACTTACGAAGTTCTCACAGGTTGAGCAAAGTGGGCTGCCCCTCTCGAGAGGGACAGGGATTTTGCTCAAGGTAATTTGCTCCTTGTAGATTGGGCCAGGATCTCGGACCTTAGCTGTATGAAGATGAAGAACGACTGGGAAGAAATAAATCAGATATTACTATCGATGTTGCCGGCAAAAGAACATTTGTGAACACAAGGAGGAACATTTTCATAAGCCTAAAATCTTCCAACATTGGATACATTATGCAGTATCATGGTTACATCTTGGTCATGTATATTCCCCATTCCCCATCTAGGCCTTGAGTTAGCGAAGCAAACTAACATCGTAAAAAGCATACAAAACAAGCATTAATATATGAGAGAAGTTAACAATGTTAACAGTGAAATTGGCCATCCTCAGTCTACTGTGTCCAGAATGGCTATCATTATACAATCATGCATGATTTATTAAGCAAAAATACATCATGCCATATTGGCAGAATCTAAGTGGTCGATGGCAACAGATGGGCGATATGATGAACCTTTGATACCTAAGTAACTAGCATAAGAAGGTCAGGAATAAGATATCCTCTACTTCAATTTCAATTTCAACCGAACAGCATGCCCTTAGCAGCTGCGCATACAATCTCATGAATGACAGTACTGAGCATATAGGAAGGTTTCAATCAAAAGATCATATTTTTATTGTATAAAATCTTCATGCTGATTCCAAATTTGCTGCGTATGGGAATCATCGGCGTTGCCATGAAGATGAGTAAACATAATTAGCAGCATAGCAAGGCTGCCGATCAAGACATACCAGTGCTCCTGGCTTGTGCGGCTCCCGAGGTGACGACCAGCAAGAGGAGGAGAAAGAAAGGCGCTCTCAAATGCATCGTGTGACGGTCTCCTTGCTTACCTGCCATGGAAATTATGATAACGCTTTAATAATCAAATTAATTAACTTGAACCAGGAAACAACAGGAAAAGGAAAAAGAAAGGGTGGAATCAGTCTCAGGGACAACTGACCCTGGCCTGGCTATATAGTCAGTCCGATCCAAATCCAAAAATCAGAAGACGAAGACGATGATTCATGCAACCAAGAAACAGTTGGACCAGCTAATCGGTAGATAAACCGATCGAATCTAGCAGGCAGGGCAACGGAAGTAACGGAAGGAGGAGTAAGCAAATCGTGGAAGCACAAAATACCAAACAAATCGAGCAATTCGACAGAGGGGGTACACCGCATCCACCAAACGCAAGCAAAATTTCACCAGGAGGGGAAAAAAACACCTTCGGAAATCGAGGAGCAGCAAGCAAGACGCCGGTCGGCGTGATTTTTCCTCGTTTCTAAAAATCTTGCGACAATCCTCGTAACGCAGGCGCCAGCATTACGCTCGTAGCCTCTGATGAGGCGATCGATTATTGCTTGAGCTTCCTAGTCGTATCCGTTTGGCTGTTCGTTGCGTGGATTCGCCGTCGTGGTGGAGGGGAAGACGAAGCAGTAGAAGCGGCTAAGAAGGAAACAGTTTATTTATTTAATACTAATCCGAGCGACTGATTACTGGTTGGGCAGGCAGAGGCGAGGGTTGGATTTGGACTTGGACTTGGACTTGCAGTGCTGTGGTATTAGGCCCATTCTCTCCTGAGGCCCAACTGTAGAAACGGCCCAATAGAGCTAGGTTTCCTTTTATGCAAAAAAGAGAAAAAAAATAGACATATCTACTATATAAAGCAAGAGTTTATTCTCACATCATGTCATCAAAATTACATATCTTTAATACTATTAGAGCATCTCCAATAGTCAAGCCTTAAAATAGAGTCATATACCTCAAAATAGGGTCTAAACTAAAAAAATTAGGACCCAAGATAGCTATTGACTCAAAGAATTAGACCCTAAATCTCCAATCCTTCATTCATCCTCGCGTCTTCACGAGAGGACTCCTCACTTGATGGTTCCGTCGGACCAAACAATGGCGCCGAACGTGCAGGCGTCCAGGGTCACCGTCACCTACACCTCGGGTTCTGGACGACGGCATGGCAGTGCACGTGTTCGACATTCTTGACCTGACCGTAAATGCTGTCGGGCCGCCAGTCGTACACGTGATGGAAGGGTAGTTGAGGTCCCGATCTTGAGGGGCACCGGCACTGCACGGCGCCTCATTGAAGAGCTCCATCGATGGGGCGAGAGGAGAGTTGCTAAATATAGCAACAGGGCTCTGAGTCCTAAACCTATTTTGATAATTTTTCTCAAAATAAAATCTCTGTTGGAGTGTTTTTTTTTCATCAAAGCCCTATAATTACAATTAGCAACCTATTTAGGCTCCTCTTGGAGATGCTCTTAGTGCTTTTTGCAAATAAACTTTTTATCGCAAATTGAGTTTCAACTATTGAATATTCATTTTGAACAATATTATTCAAACAATGGTAGTGCTTTTTGCAAATAATTTTTTATCACAAATTAAGTTTTCGTTACAACGTACGGACACATGACTAATTATTATATATACGATACTCTACCAGCCATCCTTTACCCCGGCAACATTAGCGGTTGCCGAGACACAGGTAAAATCAATAATAATTAGCTGATTAGAATGGGAAGGTGATGAGGACATCTTCCCTATTGACACAACCACGCCGAGTGATTCTTCTCAGGGAACATATCCTGTGCAAATAAGTATTTGGTGCAACCACGGTGCAACCTAACAAAAAAAATTTCAAAAATTCTGAAAAAAATCATGGATGATCACATCTGTTTTTTATTACATCTACATAGGAAAATTTCATCATGAAAATTCGTAGATGTGCTAGAAGTTACAAAAAACAAAGTTGATTATGAGCAGGAATTTTTGAAAGTTTTTTAGTTAGGTTGCACCAGGGTTGCACCAAATACTTATTTGCACAGGATATGTTCCCTTCTTCTCATACACAACAAGTTTTACAAGGACCTACTACTCGTGCTCGAGCACGTCTACTCAATTATCAGGTGAATTGGTTGCTAAGTTTTTATACCAATGATTCACAGAATGGAATGCTATTTAATTCTTGTGATAATCTTATTGTCCTTAGGAACCAAGGAGAAGAATCTCCAAATACCAAGCATAAAGCACAATCATCATATGCGCAAGTTGGAGTTGGAATCAACAAATTCGCTGGTTCGGCCTCCGCGATAGTATCAACTTCAAACGACCATAACTTTTGATCCAGAAAGTTGTTCGGGGCCCATGATGACTTTCCTAAAAGCTTTCGTCGTCCTCTTTCCAATGGATCCAGCCCCAATGCCAAATTCGTCTTGAAGCAACGGGAAATCGCAGAAGAGTGTCGTGGGCCAGAAACTCCGGGTGCTGCGCCACCTTTTCTTTTGGGCCCAAAGCCCATGTAACGCTAGGGTACCACCTTGGTCGCCCCCATGGTCGCCTTTGACGCCCTAGCTGCTCCCTAGCCGCCACTTACATCTATATAATGTTTGCTACCGCCGTACTTTAGTTTTGGGTTTTGTTTATTTGATAGTTTAGCCATTGCTACTATTTTGAGTCTTCCAGACGTGTTCAACAGCCGCCTAAGAAACTCCTTGTTTCAGAACCCCACATTATCAATCCTTCATCTTTATTTGCAATTTCAGATTGCCTTTACCTTTGTTCTTGCTTGTTCTTCGGTTGCATGCAGGAATTGAACCTCGCGTTCAGGTTGATCGTGTCCACGGCAAGATCAATAACCCTCCGGAGTTGGTGTAGCGATTGCTAAGCGCATCGTCGTCGTACAGTGTAGTCGGATCATCAACGTCGCCTCCACCAAATCGATCGTGTGTTTCTCATCGAAAGATCGGGACACCAAAGTGCTATCAGAAGGACTGTTCTGCACTTGAGCTTACTGTAAGAGTTGTGCACTGTGCTCTCTCTTCTATCAAGGCATGAATATTGACTTTTAAGAGTAAAATGAACTATTTTCAACCAACATGAAAGCTAGCTTTCAAAAATTTAGAGCTGGCATAAAGTTATAAATTAACAATAGATGGTATAAATTGGACTCTTGCCAATAATAAATAACATGAAATTGCATTACAATAAGTGGATCCGGAGACTACATCATCATTGATAACAAAAAAATTGTAACACTGGCAATGATCAACATATGGCAATTATCCAAAACTCAATTCCATATCGACACATATTATTACAAAAAAAAGGATCAAGGCGTAAAGAGAATATTCTTGCATACCTCTGGTTGCTCATTTGTGTGAAGCTCTGATGAAGATGAATCCTTACCAGAACCTGAACCCAAAAATTTTTCTTCCAAAACCGCTTTCATGCATTGACTCCAAAAAAAGGAGAATCAAGTAAAATTTGATTAATCTGCCATTTGTATTGCACAATGCAAACATATCACTTTGAACTGAAGCCATCTATATGTGCCATCTATATTGCACAATGCACAATGCAAAATAGTGTATGACCCTAAACAAAAAAAGGTTTCTGAAAAAGTAAAATAGAACAAAAAAAAAAGAACTTCCAACTGGAAAAAAAGAACTTCCAGTATGGAGCGGAGATACTGAAGCAACCGGACTTGAAACCAATCATCATACCCTATATTAAGATGGGAAAAGTTCCTGGGAGGAGAGAGCGTCCACGTCACGCCCAGACCGAAAAAATGCCATGCTCACAATCGTTTGAGCCGAGCGGCTCGGCTCGAGCCGCCCGGCTAGCTCGGTTCAAAACATTTTTTCGCGATTTGGTCTTTTTGTAAATTACGAATAGGTCCTTCACGATTTTTTTGTTAGAGGAAGATTTTTCCTCTAAATTCGCGTTCGGGTCCCTCGTGCGTCATTTTACGAAAAGAACCTCCCGTTAAATTCAAATCGCAGACAAGCCCTTTTCTAATTTTTAAGGATAGCGGACAGGTCCAAAAACGTAACATTCAGATCCTTGCTCTTTACGTCTAGGTCTTTTCTCCATTTTCTCGGGAAAAATATTTTTGACACTAGAAATATGTGTGCAGCTCTATCTCTAGACTTTTTACCCACCTCGATTTCCCATCTCGATCTCTAATATTTTTTTAAAGCATGTATTATTACTCCACGAACGCGTCGTCTCTGATATTTTTTAAAATATGTATTGTTACTCCGCGAACGTGTAGAGTGTTAAGCTCGAAAAAAGAAGGTTGTCGTCTCTAATAATTTTTCACCATTTTCCCTCTAGACTTTTTCCCCGCCGCGATTTTCTAGCTCGGCCTCCAATATTTTCCAAATAATTCGGCGAAAGAGATATTTCTACAACTCTATCTCTCTATTTTTTTCCCCATTTCGACAATTTAAGAAATAAAACGCCGCCGAGAAAAAAAAATCTACGGAAAAACGACACGTGCGACACGCCGCGAGTTTTTGATATTTTTAAAAACATGTATTATTACTCGGTGAACGCATAGAGTATTAAACTCGACAAAAAGAAGGTTGACGTCTCTAAGAATTTTTCACCCTTTTCCCTCTAGACTTTTTCCTCGCCGCGATTTTCCAGCTCGGTCTCTAATATTTTCCAAATAATTCGTCGAAAGAGATATTTCTACAACTCTATCTCTCTATTTTCCCCCGTTTCGCTCATTATTTCGACGATTTAAAAAATTAAACGCCGCCGAAAAAATATTTTTTCTTCGAAAAAACGACACGCCGCGCGTGTTACGCCACGAAAAATTTCCTAGTTAAAAAACAAAACCGAAAGGTTCTCCTCTATCCCTTCATGCGTGAAGCGTGTTGTCACGAGAAAGAATTAGAAAAGGACGTGCGTCACGTTTGGAGCAGAGGCGTAGGAGAATATTGGTGAGGGCGACCATAAAATGGAAAAATATCACGTGCAATCGACAGTTGGTGAAACCACGGTGCAACTAACTAGAAAAAGTTTTAAAAATTCTGAAAAAATCATGGATGTACATCTCAACACCCCATCTACATATAAAATTTCATTATCAAATTCGTCCTGTGCTAGAAGTTACAAAAAGGCAAAGTTGATCATGAGCATCGCTCATGATCAACTTTGCCTTTTTGTAACTTCTAGCATGTGACGAATTTGATAATGAAATTTTATATGTAGATGGGGTAAGCTGAGATGTACATCCATGATTGCTTTCAAATTTTTTTGAAACTTTTTCTAGTTGGGTTGCACCGTGGTTTCATCAACTCTCTCGTTGCACACGATATGTTCCCCCATAAAATAGGGATTCCGGATTATAATTGTGGTCATTTGCATTTCCGGATTATTATTTATTTTATTTGGATTTTATTTGGTTTTTCTCGATTTTATTTGAATTTATTCGGTTTTCTTTTGATCTCTTTCCCTTCCGGGAAAATTTTCTCGTTTTGGCCGTTTCCCTTTCGGGAAACCTTCCCTTTTCGGTTCGGCCCGATTTTTCCCTGAGCCTGGCTTCCCTCCCTTGGCCCATGCCCCTTTTCCCGCCCCGGCCCTTTTGCTCCCGCGCCGGCCCCATTTCTTTTTCCAGCCGTTTTTTTTTCTTTTTCCCGTGTAGGCCTCTGCTTCCTCCGTCCTCAGCCCATTTCCTCCTCTCAGCTTGCTGCTTGGCCCGGCCTGCTTGCGCAGCTTCTTCCTCCCCGTCTTCTTCTTCCTCGCTTCATCACTGCGCCCGATCCGAGCTCTGCGTCGTTGCCGTCCCGTCATGCCTCGTCTGCATCGCCCTCGCCTCGTCCCATCGGCCACCGGCTCTGCGCAAATCCCGCTTGGCCTGCCCGTGCCAGCCGCTCGCCCCCTTTTCTTCTTCCCCAAAGCCGGCCCCATGCCCGCGCTGCGCCTGTCGCCTCCGCCACCTGCTCCCACCCCGATTCTCTCACCGCCGGGCGCGTCGCGCTTCACTCAATCCCCTCCGCCACCTGCCCGGCCCTGTGGCCACTCCGTTCGGGCGTCATCGCCGTTGAAATTCGCCGCCCGTTCTCTCTCTCCCGCCGCTCCTCTCTCCTCCGAGCTCGGCTATAAATAGCCTCCTCCGCCCCTCCATTATCCTCGCGCCCGAGCCCGCAGTGCTCTTCTCCTCCTCCCCCGTGAGTTCTTTCGCGCTTCCGAGCTCCCCTCCGCCCGCGCCGAGCTTCTCCTTCCTCGGCTCCGATCTCCCCCGCCGCCGCACCTCTCCGCCCTCTCCCCCACCCATTTTCACCCCGCCCCAGATTCGCCGTGAGCTCCTCTCCCTCCTCCGCCAATCCATTACAACCCTCGAGCCCCATTTCGCTAGTTCGCCATCTTCTTCTCCCGCTCCGGCGCCAAATTCCCTGTGCGCCGCTACCGCCCCCTCGGTCTCGCTAACAACGGGTCCCACCTCGCTAGGCCCTTCCCCGTCTCATTGTAGTGGGTCCCTATGTCGGCGCCCCTCAGTGTCTCGCCAGTATGGGGCCAACCATCGCCCTCCTTCTCTCTCTTCACGGGACCTGCGCTAAGCGTCGCAAGTGCCACCCTACCTTGACACCTGGCCAGCCTCCTTCTGCTCGGGCCCTTCAAGACGCTAGCCCTCTCTCTGTCGTGCGGGCCCCACACGCCAGTCCTCTTCTCGAGTCGCCGCCAAGTGGGCCCCTAGTCGATCTCTGCTCGCTCTGCTCGGGCCCTTTGCCAGACCACATGGCCCAGGTTCTCGCATGTGGGCCACGCGTATCACGCTTTGCTACCGCTTCATAAGGCCGCCAACAAGATGATGTTGGTAGCTCGATTCCTTGTCTTGACCCAATGAAAAGCTCTCCCCATTTTCTATTCCGATTTTGGGTTTTGATTTAATTAAAAATCCGCAAAATCAATTTAAAATTTCCACAAAATTCCACAAAATTCCCCAAAAATCCCAAAAACTCCCAAAATTCTAAAAATAGCCAAAAATACATATTCTTGATCAGTTCGAGCCACTAAGTCCAAAAATGATCTCCGTTTCGCCAATCCAAGTCCAAAAAATTCGAAAAATACCCTTGAGCTCCGTTTCGACTGTTTTCTCCCCTGTTTCTTTTTCCGATTTTCTTCTTTTGTTGTTTTTATTCATTTATTTATTGGATTCGCTTTTCGCGCTAGATCCGACGTCGGAGCAACTCTCGGAGCGGAACCAGAGACGGAGCAGTTCTTGGAGCCGCGCTAGGAGCAAGCGCCGCACGAGACCAGACACGACATCGACCGTCTCGTTAAGCAAACCTCTAACTCCGCAAGGCAAGCCACACTCCTTGAATATGTTGATCCCATTATTCCGTATAATTACTGTATATGTAGATATAGTTATTGCACTTGCTTGTAAATAGAGTAGCAATTTAAAAAGGAGGTAGTTTAGAAAGACATGACTAGTTAAAATCCCACCCCCTTGTTAAGACCATGTTGATTACGCCATATTCACTTGTCAACCCTAGGTTATCATTAATGAACCACCGTAGGCTAGTTATAATAAATAATCACTATCTTTAATTACTACTCAAAACTTGTTTTTAAATCTGCTACAGTTGGGGGATCGCACTAGGGGGACCACGGAAGGTGGTTGCGGCCCAGCCCCCAATTGATGACCAGCCCCAGTGTGATGTGTGATGGGTACAGTGGTACCGGTGTTGTTTTGTGTGTTGGGCTGGTCTTCGGCATTTAAGGATCAACCCCTTGAGCAAAGTAAATAACTTAGTCTTCTCTCAACCACAAGTTGGACCGATCAGCTCTGTTGACCTGATCCAATGTAGCCCGGTATATTGTTTTTCCCCTTGGAATACCTACAGGTGGAAATCGCGTGGATTGGGGTGGAACGGAATGGTGCGGCCATTGCCGGTTCTCATAACGATAGGTATTTCTTAGTTGACCAGAACGCGCTGCCCGCATTGGCCCGTGGGCCCTGGAGGCTGGGGAATCAAAGTTAACCTACTGGGTAGGAGCTAAAGAGGGAAAATTCAATGAAAGGTTATGTTAATCTCGGTTCGGCCGCATGCATTAAAGTTGAATGTTAATTGCGCAGGGCACTAACGACCGTAGATTATCTTGTGAGTAAAGTTGAGTAGCTCTGCAGAGTGAACCAAATGGTATTCAAATACGCCGTGCTTCCGGTTAATGAAGCTGGGTTAATTTCGGGTGATTCCGGTAACTGAGTTTGAGGTGTTTTAAAATAAACTGGCTTATCGTAAACTGGATTTTATTAATAACTCAGTGATGTGAATGATGATTGCTATTGATGATTTGTGTTTCAAATGTAATATATGTTAAGATAAAGTTCTAACTCATGCATCCACTAAATACTTAAACTAGAGCCAATCACTTGAAACTCTGTGCATGCAATATTCAGAATATTTCCGTGTGGTTTGTTGAGTACGGTTGTGTACTCACCCTTGCTCCTAATCCCCCTTTTAGATTTCAATGAAGATGGCGAGTTCCGGAGGAACGTCGATAGCGTCGATGCTTGGTTTTGAAGGCCTTGATCTATCTGCTCAAGCCTTTCCTGTGGTTGTTTTTGGTAATGTATCTGGTGCCAGTCGCACCTTTTGTAAAACTCTGGCCGTTAGGCCCTTAATTTACCTATCAATTATTCGCATTTGCTTTTATGTTTGGCAATGTGCACTTGGTTACCTACAGCTAAACTCCTGGATAGCTGTGAGGGTATTTATACACACCCCCTAAAAAGGATGGATTAGCCGGATCAACTGCGACCGTCATGGAAAAGCAACCGCGTGTATAATAAACGACAAAAAATATTGTTAATCACATCTCAACATTGAGAGCATAATTACCGCATATATATCCAAGTAAACTTACGAAAGGCGGCAAAGAAAGATCAAGGTGATATGAGCCTGCACCTGATTAAGATGCCTCCATCGACATATCTTATCGTATTTTGTGGGGGCTTGAACGTGATATTCTTTCCGGTGAACAGTTGCCAGCTATTAAGGAATTTTGATCAAATAATTAAGCTCAACCTTTAGAATGAAAGGACAACAATTTGTGCATAAAACAAATGATAGTTCAATTATTCAAACGAACATACATATTGATGCACCCGTACAACATATATTAGCTAGCTTCACAATTGTGGGAAAAAAAATTTAAAAAAAGAAGAAATTACATGCTTGCAAACATGGTCTCAAAACACACATAGCGCATTGCATTTGCCTCTTGATTAGTTGACCCTTCTGCAGTTCTTCCTGATCTGCCCATTGGAGCCCGTCAATGGCGAAATGTCACCCATCTTGATCATGCCGGTCACAAAATCCGCGAAGAAGGCGCTCTGGCTACTGACGTACGATTGGACCTGCGGATCGGTGGCTCCGCCATTGAAGAGCTCCTGATCGGAGTGCAGAAGCCCCTTGTTGCCGACGAGGTTCTTGTAGTAGTCGTTCTCGAAGACGGTTGGGGTCTGAAGGTCCAGAGGTGCCAGGTTGTTGTCACCTGAGCCTGAGGTGCTAGGGCAGCCCGATTGCCTCGTCGTCGCGAAGGCGCCGTCGATGTTGGTGTCGTTGTATACGTGGGCTCTGAAGTTTGTGCACCGGGCTAGTCCAATGGTGTGAGACCCTGGCCGGCAAAAGAACACAGTAGCATACGAGGAAATATATACGTTAGAATAATGACGCGTAAAACATACGAAGAAGATCAAATTACAAAGAATAAGACACACAGATTTAACGTGGAAAATCCTCGCGGAAAAAAACCACGGGCGCTGGTCAGCAAAAATTCACTATTTTTTCTGGAGAGTTACAAAACGTTGGGAATAAATCGCCCCAAGCGGCTTACAAGAGGGGATATATAGATGGTGGTGACCTAGGTCAAACTTGGAATTTGTGATTTGACATCCGGTAGAAATTGGTCTTATCTCTGAATTTGGATCATCAATTTAACAATATATATGATTCAGTGACTTTTTTCTTACGTTCTTTATGGCTATATACATAGGGTGTTTTTAGGTATTAGACTTTCATGAACTTAATTTTTAGTCAAAACATATTAAAATGACAAGTTCACCTTGTTGAAATCTGGAGGCAGATTGTGAACAAGATGACGCATCAAAACGTACTGAATGTGTGTTTCTTTCAGTGTAATTTGATGCCGCAGTTTACTTATCTGAAAGAGCTTGTTAAAATCTAATTAAGGGTGGAGGAGCTGAGAGGATCTTCCCTCCTCGCAGGGAACGAACAATCGGTCACTTCGCTTAATTATTGTGAGATATTTCTTTTCAGAGACAGTCGGTTATTGATTCTCTGAAAGTGTAAGAAAAGAGAAGGGTATTTGATTCGAGCCACGAGACAAAACAAAAGGAATCGTATGTGTGGTTGTAATTAAGTTGGGTTGGGGATGCCAACTGTATGGTTGCTTTCAGTATTTGTCCGATCTAATTAAGATATCTAATGGCCGGCATCTTTCATCTACAGTCACCAGATGCTTTCATTTCATCTTTGTGTCAGGTTTATAACATGCAAAAGGTCAAAAGCTTTGCACAAATTAAAACTGTTTTTTTTCCAGAAACCCTCACCGACAACCATGCTTTACCAACTTTCGTACCGCGTTTTGCTTAGTAGCCGAGGAAGAGATTAAAGGTTGTCTAGTCTTTGCAAGTAAGCCGACAAGCCTTGAAGGTCAATTTAATCAGGGGACAAAAGGGAGGAAATGGTAACTACTGGTCACTGGTGATATACAACTCATCACCTGCATATTATATAATCCTGTCATGGGTAGCTTGCTATTCGATCCAACGTGAAAAGGTTAAGCCCTGAAGTCAAAACTTAGCTATCAACAATTCCGTTGGTGACATGTACCAGCTGTATAAAAGCTAATAAGGTAGCTATCGAAAAACAGAGTGTGAAGTGGTTCTTTCTTTTCTTCTAGAGGGAGGAATATATCGATTCTTGTTCGTTTTGTTTTTTAAAAAAAAATTGGTTAGGATCTCTGGCATTTCTTTAAAGAAAGAGAATACCAGTCGAGCTATAAACACACACTCAAGGTTCAACCCGAACGAACAGTCTGCCTCACGGCCAACCTTGCCACCCGAGCTACGGCTCGATCACCTCTTGTTCGATTTATTATATATATATATATATATATATATATATATATATATATATATATATATATATATATATATATATATGGTTGAAATGTTTACTCAATTGATCATTAATTTTTTTTTTTGGGTTAAGAATGATGTGAAAGGGACCCCATGGTTGAAAATCTGACATAGCAGCACTTGTACTAGTGCTAGATTGTTCGGAGAAGATGATAACTAATTAGTCAGAAAAGGAGTAGGAATGTGGGTTGGTAATTGAGCGGGTACCGGAGAGGGCGACCATGTCCTTTTGGGAGAGTCCCTGCGCGGCGAAGAGGGAGGTGAGGTTGGCGAGGCCCGACGTCGGCGGTGGGATGTTGTTGTTGGCGCCGCTGAAGCTCGCCGTCGTCGAGTCCCTCCGCCCCAGCTTCACGTCCCAGTTCGGCCCACCGAGCTGCACCATTTACATTTCACAGTGTGGCATATGTCAGCTGTTAGTTACATATATATATGACAATTAATGCGAAGTAGTATATATGTGTATAGATTTAGACAGACTTACGATGACTACGCTGTCCCTGGCTGCGATGGCGAGGATGTCGGCGCAGGAGACGACGCCGGGGCACACCTTCTCCACCGCCGCCTTGATGCTGTCGATCACCTCGAAGCCTCTCACCGACCCGTTGTTAGGGTTCGCCATCTTCTCTCCCTGCAGGCTCGGCGTGTCATCCAACAGCAGAGAGGCGTCACAACCCTGCATGAATTGATGATCGCAAGCAGACACACGTACGTTAATTATCAGCTTTAGCTCTTAGTTCAGTACGATTATATCTGATCGGTCAGTCGGTTAATTAGCGGCCTGAGTGGGAGCAGGTAGGTAGGTAGGTACCTGGACGAAGCAGTCGTGGAAGAAGAGCCTGAGGATGGAGGCGCCCATGCGCTTCTCCCCGGCGATGGCGGACTGCACGGCCGACTTGACGGCGTCGAGCACGCCGGGGCAAGAGTAGGAGTAGAAGCTCGTGGACAGCTGCGCCGACGAGCTTCCGGCGAGCGCAAGGAGGAAGAGCAGAGCAATGCCGCCGCACCTCGCAGCCGATGACGCACACGGCCGAGCCATGATCGATCGATCGATCGATCGATCCTATTCCAACTCCTCGATCGTTGCGGCGATGCCAAGGGTGCTAGCCAGCTAGCAGGACGTGTTGCCTCGATTTTGCTAGCTTATACAATTGCTGGGACACGAGCTCTGGTCGATCGATATTTATAGCGCGAACTAAACGCACGGTGCATATATACTACTGTACGTACAGGCTGCTATCTATCTAGTAGTACAGGTTATACTAGCTAGCTGCTAGTGCATGCATGATTAGATCATCTATCATCTTAATTCACCTACCCTCTTGGACTTGGAGTTGATGAACAGAACAGAACAGGACAGGCCGGCCGGCCGGCCGGGCGCACGTTTCACACCATGCAGGTGCAGCGTACCTACACTTGCTGGTGCCCATTTGGAAGCATCTGGTGCAGTACAGTGCTGATCATCAATTGAGCATGCTGGAGCTCATTCGTCGGCCGTGACCGACGGGCGTACTTTGCATAGGGCAGGCAGGGACACAGCGCATGGACGTACGACGAACGATCGATGGATGCTTCTGCACACCGGCCATCTACGCGTCGCTGTAGTCGAGGCCGGACAGCATTAATTCGATCGCTAGCTTTTGGATGGACGGATGGGGATTTGGTGAGTGAGATCAAATTAACTAGCTTAATTGGACCTGTCAAACAGTGAGGGCGACGCGGCTAAGTAAAGCTAGCTACTGAAGATATATGTGGGTCCGTCCTTCCATTCCTTGGGGACACGCTGTCAAGCAACGCCAGCCAGCCTCCTCCGCTGCTGCCATGTGTGTTAATGTTGCCCATGATCATATCAAGTTCACGGTAGTAATTCTACTCATGTAGAGTAAGGGGTTGTTTGGTTTGAGACTAAATTTGTCAAATCAAATCTTACCAAAAATTGGCATACTAAAAATTTGATCACCAAATTGGTTATCAAAATTTGGCCAACAATTGGCAAGAAAATGAACTAGGGGTGCCAATAGAGAAGAGAATCTAGCCAAAATTTGGCTGCAAATCAAATGCTTGTCAAATTTGGTCAACACTACCAAAATTTGGTAAGGCAAACATTGGCAACAATTGGAAGCAAAACAAACAGCTCCTAAATTTTTACGGAGAACTACCAGTTTTTTTTTCAAACTATATAACAAACTATAGATTAATACCTCTATTTCATAGAACTACAGATTTTAGAAGAACTCATGCAACAAAACTACATACATGCTTTAGAATTTCCTGTCTCTTGTATCATGTATGACAATGTAAATCCACATGACAGCCTCACGTGCCTCTATTTCTCATTTCACTCACGTTTGAGACTACCCATATGAGCTCATACTGTTAGATTTGTTAAAGAAATGATCAATTCTCACACCTTTAGCTAGCTTTGTGACACAAATTCTCTTAAAAACTATAGTTTTGTATAATATAAGCTAAAATATATAGTTTTCTGATAGTTTATAAAAAAATTATAGTTTCGCCATACAAACTCTGAAAAAATGTAGTTTTGTATAATAAAACTAAAACATGTAGTCTTCTAATAGTTTATAAAAAATATATAGATTTGTGATACAAATTCTTTTAAAACTTGTAGTTTTGTATAAAAGTGAACAGAGCCTGTAGTTTTTCGATAATTTATAAAACAAAACCTATATATATATATATATATATATATATATATATTATAGGAAGAGAGAAATAGGCTATATATATGTTAGTGATTTTGCTAATCATCGTGGCAGATGAACTGGATTTTCTGTCCACAGGATGCGCTTAGACATGTGTGTGTTTTTATTAGGTGCCCGATGTTGGTACGATAGTCGAAACTTTGACATATGGCACTAACAGGGGAAAAAAAATCAGGGGTCAATTTGTGCATCAACGTTCGATCCCCGGCCCATCCCAACAAAAGCCAATGTCTTCACTGTCATGCATCCTGTTGGTCTTGGTTGCTGCCAATGCATACTGTTTGTTAATTCTCCGTGATGCATGGGCAGAATTGAAGGTTTTTCTCTTGCTCTGTTTCGACTTTCAACCATCGACCGGGTCTCCAGGATCCGGCCAATCAGAGACCACCCTCATCGTAGAAACTAGGAACAGACATGCATGGGCCATGGCCAATAAGGGCACATATTCAACCATAATTACACTCTCTGTTCAAGCTAGTATATGGGGGGGTTGCCCGGCGGCTCATGAAAGCAGCGCACACATATATACACACACTAAATTTTGAAATTTCTAACAAGTTATAAATATTACATATTATACTTACTATGTATTAAACTTTGAATATCAATCATTAGTAGAGATTCACTTCATTTTAGACTCTCTCCTTTAAAAATTTCTGGCTCCGCTACTGGCTGCATGTTCTTCAGCATGTAGTAGTAGGATCATATGCCAAATTTTTCGTTGTTCTGTTTGTTCTAAACTAGTCGCCATGGTTCCGTATCGTCATGTGTTTGTCGGAGTATTGGCAGGGGGGAGTCTAAGTCAACAGTGTGTCCAAGCTGCATGTGGAATTCTCTTATCTTGCTTCAAATATATATTTTAGTGTGTATATAGGAAGACTTTTCTACTCTCAGAGTACATCCTGACACTTTCGGTATACTACTTAAATGAACACGTTACACTTCTTTATCACTTTTTAGTATATTTAAATACTAATTCGAAGATACTTAATACGATATGCGGTTGAAAACATTTCATTGGAGCCCTTCATTTTTTTAAAAAATATATCCATTTTTTATATGTAAAAGGAGCAAATATATAAATTATGCTATAAAAAGTGGGCTTTGATAAAATGTTTTGTGGAACTCACTTTGGAGTATCTTATAATCATTATTAAAATATACTTAAAATGATAAAGAGATATAACTTGTTCGTTTAACCAATATATGAGAAATAGAAGCACGTACTCCTAAGAGTATGTAATCATTTTTCCCACACTCTCTGTGTATATAAAATAGGGACCACACCTATCTGTTGATCATTTATTGTTGTTATTATTGCAAGAAGCTTTGGCCGATTTAGTCCATGCACACTTTTTTCATCTTTGACCTCACGTTGAACAAAATTACAAATCTAGTCCTCTTCCTCTTCCCAACTATGCTAGCACCAATAAATGATACATATCACTTACTATATTCTTCTACCGTGGCAGGTCATCGACACTGCACCCACTATGGTAGACAAGCTAGCGCAATACTTGAGCTCGGCAGGATGGGGTTTCGTGGTACCCAAGTTCGGCAAGAAGGTGGGGTCGCCACCTGCCGCACTTGTCAGGACAATGCCACGGTGGATGGAGTCACTACGGTACCGGTGACCTGCCGTGATAGGAAAACACGATAGGTGACACGTGTCGTCTAATAATGCTTTTACGGTAGAGAAACGGACTAGATTTGCAATTTGATTTGAGAGAAAACCAAAGATAAAAAGAAGTGTGCAGGGACCAAATACACCGACAACTCTAATCTTAAGATCCTGTAGGTATTTGTTTGGTCAAAGTATAGTATAAGGCTATTATTCGGTACATGCAGTTCACACACCCAACCACCCACTTAACTAGAACCTTAAGTAAAGCGCTAATTTTTTTCATTTGAGCATTCCATACTCTCAGTCTAGCTTGCTTTTTATTCAACGATATTGCTCAAGGGATGGGGGCAGATTACTTCTGTGAGATCATGTGATGAAAAATTAGTTAAATGGTGAAATTGGCATTGCAAAGTGACTTTGGTTATAGCATGTATGGTGCTTGTGCATGTGCTATGTTGAGATGATTATTATCTGGTGATAGCATGATGAATTTTGTTTAATGCAATGCACTTTCGTGTGAGTGGTTGTATGGATTAACCTTGAGTCAAGTCGTGGACTTGTGCTCGGACCAGTTGTTTGTTTATTCGTAATGCGTGTGTTGCTCGAGGCTTAACGTGGTCGATGTGGGACCGAACTAGGTTCGTGGAGGAACGAGGTTGGGACTAGGTTCGAGGAGAATCGAGGTCCTAGTGGTCGAGGATGTCATGTGGGACGTTCGGGCAGAGAACGTGCACACGAAGGTTGGTTAATCACGTGAGTGCAGCGCGAAGCCGTCGACGCATGCATGTGTGAATTTTGGGTTGTATGCATATATTGGGCCATGTGTTATTGGGCCAAGTGGATATGCGAACGGTGCACACGAAGGCTGGTTAGTCACGTGAGTGCGGCAGGCGGGCCGTACGCATGCATGTGTGAATTTTGGGTTGTATGCATATATTGGGCCATGTGTTATTGGGCCAAGTGGATATGCATACATGTGTTAGGGTTTTGAGTTGTATAAAAACCCTGGGAAACCTAATCAATGAATTGATTGCTTTTGGGCGGCTGTGGCGGCCGTTTTTTACGCATCTACTGGTTCTTGGTTTTGCCAATGTTACGCTTACACGCGCTTGAAGATTAGTCTCTTGTGACTTGGACTTCCTGGCATCTGCTATTCTCGGCGGCGTGAAGAGAAGATCAAGGGTGTGCAGTCAGAGTTCTGTTTTGCTTCTTCGAGATCAGTTCTTCAAATCCTTGCGGGTGATTTTTTTGTGTGTGCTCGCGTCCGGAAAACTTCTCGCTGGAAGTCCACGTGCCTTGATGCTCGGCGGATGTGCGTGAATAGAAGGTTATTGCTGAAGGCTTGTTTGATCTGGCATGCATGCAAAATTCCACGGAACCAGAAGCTTGGCGATGCTACAGTCACACGCGAAGCTACAGTATCTGGCACTACGGTAATCTCATTTGCTACAGTGTTCTTCGGATTGATACAGTAGTCAAATCTACAGTATTTTCGTTTATTATTCCGTTCTTTGCTTTGCATGTCTGTTTTGATTTTAGATTGAATCATTGTCCTTTTTATTCAACAAGTTTAATTTTGATTTAATCCATCTAAAACCTTCTTAGGGTATTAATTTAGTGTTACTCAAAGTTTTGTTGGTTAATCTTTTGTAGATTGTGATTAATCACGAAATTAGGGTTTGCTTGATTTTCGTCATATTCTGTCACAGCAAGCTTGCAGGATTTATAACTTTTGATCCGTAGATCCGATCGACCTGATTCTTTTTTTGTTAGATGCGTATTGGAATCTAGTTTCTTCTGTTCAAATTTCAGGTCAATCCGACAGCTAGATCTCCAGGAATTTACAATTTACCGAACACATATACTCTGTTTTGTTGAATACGAAGCAATTATTTGAGTCCGAATTAGGGTGAATTTTTAGTAGATCAAAAATTTGATTTTAGCTTCCGTGCAATCATTCACCCCCCCTCTGATTGCTAGTTAAATATATATCGATCCTACAACTTCCTAATGCCGCCTCATCTTTAAAGTGATCATGCAGAGTGTAAGAATTAAGATGGTCATTTGCTTTGTTTGCTTGCACATGATCTATAACAATTTATCCATTTTTAAGGTGGCCAATTCTCCCTTTTGTCTTTGGTGCAATTTTTGAAAGGGATGGAGAAGCTTTCAAAGCAGTAGTACGTACATGTAATTGTACTAAACTGAACCAGTAAGTGATGCAGTGAAGATAATTAAGGTTGCGTGTTTCCTCTGATTGTACTAGAAGCTAGCTAGCTAGCTAGCAATTGACGATCGATGTGCTTTCCTTTTCCCCGGCCAGAGCCAAATTGAAGCAGATGAAATGTCACCAACTTTCTGGAGATTTGGTGCTGATCGATCTATTAGTTGGTGATCAATGGGCATCAGGAGACACCTGTCAGTGCACAATGTGACCAGTTAATTTACTCACCGTATCTATTGCCAGAATTAAAGTAGTTTGCATCCGAGAGCACAGAGATGCTACGGAAGATGTACGTAGAGATTGTTGATTTGTGATCTGAACTCTCTTAATATAGTTAATCATCGTCTTTGTGCGCCTATGTTTTTCTATCTTTATCGATTAGAGTTTTCTACGTTAAATATGTGCCCCATGTATTCGTTTCATGCTTATTTTCTCTGTGTTTAACCTTGCGTTTTCTACGAGAGCCCATCCTAGCTAGTTACCAAAAGGAAGTTTGTAAGCATCTACTGCACAGCCGTTGATGCCATACTGCAGCCCATCAAAGACAACGCTGCAGCCTGGATTGCTGCGGATGCAATACATCTAAAAAACCTGCTGGACAGACATGTTTGATTCCTCTTTTGTCTCCTTTTTTCTCCCTTCTCTGCCTTTTGTTCGCTCTCTCTGGTGCAGTATCCTACACCTTGTAATCTCCTAGTACTCTCTTTCTATTTCTAATATAATCTACGGCTTTGCTGCCTTTCAAAAAGAAAAAAAGTTGTAAGCATAACGGTAGTATATTTTTTTAGATAAAGAATTAAAATCCGCATCTACACTTGTACACAGTCGAGTTCTTACAAATAACGGTAGTATATACAGATCTATTTGAACAAAAGATATAATTTAGAAAGGTAAGTGCATTGCAGTCGTGTAGCCAGTTCCGTAACGGATCCAAACTGATGGATGTAGATCTACCCATGGACCGTGCCGACCGGGTAGGTACGTACGCACACATGAGGGCAAAGAGCATGATCGAGTGCGAAGAACGCAAAGACAATTTGGCACACGACGACCGTGGAATTAATAAACTACTAGCATAAGTAGCTGTCAGTGATCACTGATGATCAGGCTCTTGTTTTGTCAAATAATGCATGCCAGCTGAAAGCTCATTGTCTCATGATGCGCCGCTGCAGCTTACGATCGGATCTGAGTTTTACGAGATACGTACAATAGAAATGCACACGATCTTAATAACAAAGAAGATAAATTAATCCTGTAAAGAAAATCAAAATAATGATATTGAAACAACTATGATGAGAAAGAAAAGATTTTGGTGAAACTGACCGTAAATTCTTGAGCACAACCTCAAAAGAGTATGTCGCTCTCTCACAACCATCTCGAACCTTTAGGATAATCTGATTCTTGCAAGAATCTAATACTAAAGAATAACTTAGCATGTAATACTCTCATATATGCACATCTACTTTGGATGGGCTTCTTTTGCTTTGCTTGATCTTTGGTTATTTGAGTTCTCTATAATCACCATATGAGTTTCTATAATCACCATATAGCCTCCTTCTCTAAGAGAAAATAAAAATTCTACTCTAAAAGAAAGTAAGAATCCTATTTTTATTAGAATTTATCTAGAACTCTTTATAGTATATATTTTTAAATCTTAAAAAGACTAAATATAAGTTACCACACTCAACACATACAATCCAGTTTAATTTGATGAAAAGGATCAGATAGCTGCTACCGGGGATGTGTCAAGCCTCACAGTTAGAATTTAGTCAAATGAGTTCGATGCTGGCCGCCGAATGCAGCGACTTCTACTAGCTACCGCGCGCAATTACTGGAGGTTTGATAGGCTAGCTAGGGACATCATCGTACTATATATACTAGTAGTAGCTAGCTAGTTAACCTCTTAGGGCAGTCCCAATGCATATAGTTTCTATAACTTCCATGTTATCTAGACACTACATGTAGAAACTATGCTCCCAATGGATAGTTTCTTCAAAATAAACTCTCATCCAATCTCCTCTTTTCTCTTATTTTCTCACCCAATCTTCTCTTTTCTCTTATTTTCTCACCCAATCCCCTTTTTCTCTTTCTTGGTACTTGTGTAGAAATGGTTTCCTGTATGAGAAATGGTTTCCTTCTCTTTCATCATTAACTCTACCTCCATATCACCATTTTGTTTACATAACAACCTAATTAATGCTATGGAAACTATCCTAGATTCCTAGTCATCCCACTTACTGAACAAGCGACATAGCACCCAATTATATTTACGGGCAGTGTTTCTACCCAGCATCCTCCAATACAAATTACACAAACTTTAAAGCAAGCCTCCAATACAAGCGAGATGTAAGTAATCACCAGCAACTCTTTATTCATGTATTAATATTTACGCAACTCTTATATTATATTATTTACAAGCTTGCATTTGCGTGCCTCCAATGCAGAATAAGTCAGTTCAGTCTTCAACATTGTGCTAGCTTCTTGCCGAGCTGCTGTTGCCGGATATTCATCTGCGTCCAACGACAATGCCTGCATTCATGCATGAGGTGGAAGACTAGTTTGGCAACAATTAATATATATATATATATTCCAACGCCCATCAAATAGCAACCGGGTCGGAGCTAGTACATAGCAACTCTTGGACCAAAACTTTCGTTACTAGTATCAATAATAATATCAAAATGCTGCAGCTGTACTTCTCTGACCTCAATTCGACATCAAGAAAAAAATGTCAACGACAATATCTGGACAGTTCTTTGGAGATTCTCTGTGTAAAGTTGACCTTGATCGACCGATCGAGTAAGTGTTTTAATTTGTTTATGACAAACATTAAAAAAGGGTAAAGAGCTAAAGATCACTAAATACGAAGCAAAGGTGTCATCAGCCTTGGCCTCACGGATTAACCATCCTGGCTAGATCCTGTTGTTGTTGTTGCTATATGCAGCAAAGTGTTTTAGCTTCCTTTTATCCTCACTAAGCGTCGCATGCTAGGAGAGGTAAGCAAGGCTGGAGAAAGCCGAGAACACATGCATCAGAAACTATATAATGCCTCGCCAAGAAGAAGAAGAAGAAGAAGAAGCAGCAGCAGCAGCAGCAGCAGCTATGTAATGCCGTTGCAGAATTTGCAGTAATTAAGGCCCTAGGTGCTCTGATTCGATTGGTTGCACGGCTGATAAATTAAGCTTGATCACCGCAGCAAAAAGATTGATGCACGTCTTTGCTAGAAAAAAAGATGTCGAATTTGAATGCATGGTTGTATATATATGCAGACTCCAAATTGGCTGGTGCAGTGCTTCAGCTTACAGCTTCTATCCATCGGTGTATTACAGCGTAGTACCTATCAGTCTCAGATTGCAACGCACTACTATAGAAAGGTCTATATTAGATGTCTCATCGTAGATGGTTTAATTTTAAAAACCATCCGTGTTAAAACTAACCACAGATGGTTTTGCTAGTATGACCATCTAAGTTACTGATATGCTAAGAACCGTCTGCGACAAGCTGCTATCTCGGAAGGTTTGTGGGACAACCGTCTGTGATATGATTACATATCACAGACGGTTTTTAGACAAAATAGTCGATGATACTTCACAGATGGTTAGATTCACGAACTGTCAGTGATACTTCACAGACGGTTAGTTTCATAATCCGTCGGTGATACGACCTTATCACAGATGGTTTTTTCAGCAAACCCATCCGTGATATTTCCTGCCAATATATAATATAGAGCCCTGACCTAGTTAGGGTTTTTAGGGTTTCCAGATCATTATAGGGTTTTTGTCTGCCACACTCCTCGCTCAAATGAAATTGAAAACTGCCCTTTGCCTCCTTTCTAAGCCTGTCGCCGCTGTACTTCCTCAATGCCGCCTCCCAGAGCCCACGTGCCTCCTTCTCAAACGACACATCTCTGCCACCTGTCCTCATCTCTCGCTTCAGGTTTGTTAATGAGTTTTTTTGTTCATTATTGAAGTGTGAATCTAATCATTTGCTTGCCACCAAAAATACCACCCCAAGTTCCATGTGGAGGTATGAGTACACCATTCTATACTAACCTATGGATCCTATACTTCCCTCTTTCTAATGCATCCTAACAGAAAGAACTTTTTTGTCTGAAGGAGTTTAATTTTCATTAATTAAAAACTACATGCTACAAGAAAATCTAGTGCATCATAATATATACGTAAAAAAAATAGAAGTTCACGGTTTTTTTGTTTGCTTAGTGATAAACCTTGTCCCTGTGATTATAAATTGCACAGATAACATGGATCCTACAAACAAGATATACAACATGAAAAAACTGTTGGATGCTAAACAAAAACTTGATGTAGAGATAGAATAATTGAAGGAAAAGTCTGATGTATTGAAGTAGAACAAAAGTGAAGAAGATTCTGAGCTAATAAAAAAGATTTATAAGATGAAACAACAACTAAAAGATATAGATGATAAATCACAAGATATTAAATCTCTTAACAAGGTACTCATCGTTAAGGAGCACAGGAAAAATGCAGAGTTAGAATAAGTCAAAATTGAGGTTATAGAGGTAATATAAAAGTTTCTAGTATTTGATTCAATGTGGTTACTACTAATATACCAAGTCACCATTTTCACAACAACATGATTGCTTTTGTAGGAATTAAAAGAAATGATTGAAAATCAATCAGTTATTGGTGTCAAACAAATATGCCAACTCAATCAAAAGGTGTTTGTCAAGGCTTGCAAGCTGAAAGTACAAGAGGTGACTTGGGAAAAAGAAGCAGAACTTATGTGCATGAAGTGACAAAATGAGATTAGGAAATTAGAATGGCATTTTTTCAAACTTACCACTGTTAATGGAAAGGCAAAGGTGACTATTTTAGTCATGTTGGTTGATATAGTTGCAAGATACTTTTCTTCATAGTTGTTAGTATCATTTCTATCCATTAAATATTTGTATGTGGTGCATGTAGTCTTAAACTTTCAATTATTTGAATTTTCACTTGTCATTGTTACTTCGTGAATTTATGTTCTTGTACCAATGAATAGTTATTTGAATTAGATGTCTTTGAAATATAGCTAACCCTATTGGTAATACATACATCCTTTTTCCACCGAAAATATTTACAAGTGTTGGGGCGGGCAACCCTTGGTCGGCCTGATCAACAACCGACCCTCTAGCCCGTGGGTCCTCGACCAAAGACTCGGATCAAGCCCGAGGCCACTCGATTTGCCAGCCTGATATCACCGAGCTCGTGGCCCTCACGACCTCTTGCTCGGGATGATTCAAGGTCGATAGCGGTCTCTTGGATCCAGACACGTTATCACTTGGCGTTACTGAGGAGCGTGGGATCATGGAGTAATCTTGAGCGTCTTGGACAGGATCGAGCAGTTACCACCGCAATCAATATGCATAAAGGCCACGATCAGGGTTACTCCGACGTTGCAAGAAGAATGGGTATAAGATCAAGCTTTGTAAACACCGAGAAACCAACCCAACACACGGACACCGGAGTTCAAGTCTAGACTTAGCATCGCCAAGATTGAGTGTAATCCTCCTTTGTATCCACAAAGGCAAGAAACACCGCCACAAGGCGATTGGAGTAGAGTCATTACCTTCTCGGGGCTCGAACCGGGATAAATCTGTCTCGTCCGTTGTCTCCTTGCTCGACCATAGACCTCCTCGACCTCATTCCCTGTTCGAGCAAAGCGCAGATTGTGGTCCCATTCTCATTAACCCCTACCTCATTTTTCGCGGTTGGCGATCCCGATCGCCGACAGCTGGCGCCCACCGTGGGGCCCGATTGCTTTGTTCATTCACAGGAAAAACTCCGAGGTCTTAGGAGCATGGCGTTCTCCATCAACGAACACTCTCCGAGCGCGGGATCGGACGCGAGTCTGGCTCCGCATCCTTGTTCTCGCCTTCCCCACCTCCGTGTGAGCAGCACGTCTTCATGGCGGACGCCGGTGGGAAGCAGCGGCGCGGATCGCGACCCACAAACTCCGAGGATGCTCGTCGAATGGTCACGTTGCGATCAATCAAAGCCATTACACGCGCTCGGCGGAGGACGGAGAGCTCCTCCCTCGGGGAGCGCCAGCGCTATTGCGGATCATGGCCTGATCCCGATAGGGCAAAATCGGAGCTCTTTGGCGGGCCTTGGCCGAAAGAACTCGACCGCAGAATCGAGGCCATTCCTCCGCGAAGACCAAGTCACAGATTCGAGGACCCCTTCTCGAGAAGCGGCGACAATTCATCACGTCGTCAGAGGCGCACCCATCGGTCGTCGCCGAGGCGAGAAGCGCTTGTCTCGGCAACACCCTCGGGGCAAGATCCCGGCAATTTGGGCCGCGAGGTGAGCCACGCAAGCTCCACTCCGGTGGCGGCGAGTCACGGGACTTTCCCGACATTCCGCCCAGACGTCGTCGCAAGACAGACCGCTGCAATACCTCCCGAGCGACTCCGTGCTCGGCATCATGACCGATCTCGTAGAAGATCGGGTCGTCAAAGAGCCGGGCTCGGATTCGTCTGGCGAATGAAGATCTCGTTGGCGCGATGGCTCGGTGCGCGCACCGTCCGACGCCCTACGGTTGCGTGGCGTACTCGACGGCGACGACCGTCGCGTCTGGCCTTCGCTTTCGGTTTAAACCCACTTTGATCGAAGCGCCGGCGAACCAAGAATCCGACGAGTTCTGTCCATCTACTCGACCGCCATTTTAGCGGCGGAGGCGACGAGTTGGTCATGGCCAACTATCTCCCGACCGTTCGACGGCATTGCGCCGACTTGGCTCTTCAACCGAAGTCGGTTCGCCGTGTCGTGGCGCCAAATCGAGCGCCCTCGCTCCAACTTCCGGAGTATTACGGCGGCGAGGGAGAAGGACTGGATCGCGTCATCGGGGCAAGCGAGCCTCTTCGTGACTTTGTGCGGCGGTTTATCCGCACGAGAACCTAATTCCAAGTATCTCGATGAAGCGATCATCAAGGCCTTCAAGTTCGGCGTTCGCGACCGGCGCCTACCGAAGACCTCGAGATCACGACAAGGCTCGGCGTCAACAAATTGTTTCGCATGGCGAGCAGACGCTGAACGCGACGACGCCGTCGGCTGAAGCGCGACACGACCAAGGTAAGCTTGGTTTGAGCCACTCGAGGTGGCCCGTCTAACTCAAGGGTGCCGACCAAGACACCCGCACCAAGAAGCGGAAGCGTGACCGCAGGATCGGCGGAGGTCGTGCATGGTCATCGTCTCGGACGGACGGCGTGAGGTCCTTGAGGTCGGGATCGGACTCGGGACGGGACCCGACCTCGTCAAGGTCGGCCTCGATCCGTCGAGCAGTGGCCGGCCCAGAAAGAGGGCGGTGGCTGGACCTCGGAGGACCGATGCTTTCGACCGCAGGAGCCGAAGAAGCGATCGAGAACGACGAGGAGAAATTTTGCTGTTTCACAGGCGGCAGCACACGACCTGCGGTCTTTGCAGGCTTGGCAGGAAAGCTCGAAGCCTTCTATGACGGACGTGGTGAGATGCCCGTGCTCGAAGGATGACGACCGGCCGAAAGGGTGAATGCGGGTTGGAGCACGGCGACCTCGACCTAGAATTCCAGGCGGCCGGATTGGCGTTATCTTGGCTCGGCGACCTACCGATCAAGCGAGATCAAGGCTTTGCTCGGACCATCTATCGGTCGCATCGGGGAAAGCCCGTCGGCGGCATTGCAAGTGGTAGGGCCACCATCATCTTTTCTCCGGAGGATGCCTTACAAGGTATGGCCCGAGACTTAAAGACCGCCTTGGTCGTGACCCGACCATCGGCACACGGTGGTCGGGCGTGTCATGGTCGCCGGCGGCGGCTCTCTTAATTTCTTTGCGGCGGAAGCACTCGGCCGGATCTGATTCCCGGTCAAAATCAAAAGCATCGCCATTCCTTCTTGGAATCGTTCACGGGAGCTCGACTACTCCCTTGGGGCGGTGGTCTTGCCGTCACCTTCGGCGGCTCGGACAACTTCCGCGACCGAATTGATCACCTTTGAGGTGGTCGAGGCGACCTCACCGCATAACGCTATTCTCGGAAGGCTGCCCTCATCAAGTTTATGGCGGCTAATCATTACGGTCATCGGTGCATGAAGCTCCCAGGGCCCGGCATCTTTACGTCTTGCGGTGACTGCGGCGGCACATGGTCTTGAGACCAAGGCCTTGGCGCTCGCCGGTATCTTTGCCCAAGAAGGTCGAGGTGACGAGAAAAGAACGCCTACAGAAAGGCGGCGATCCAACCAATGGGCAACAAAGGCGCGGCAGCCGAGGAAAACGACACGACCGTGTGTGTCCACGTCTCGGCGGGCTAAGTCCCAAATAGGAACTCGAGCTCGTCACCTTCCTTGGCGCCAACAAGGGTATATTAAGCAGGAGCTGCGGATATGCCTGGCGTTCCAAGGGAGGTGATCGAGCACAAGTTACAGGTCAGAACCGATTCTAGACCTGTGCGTCAGAAACTGCGTCGCTTCTCCCCAGAGAAGGTTGTGGTCATCAAGGAAAACCTTGATAAGCTCCTGAAGGCCGGCTTCATCCGCGAGATCGACTACTCCGAATGGCTGGCCAACCCGGTCATCGTGCAGAAGAAAGGTGGCAAGTGGAGGATGTGCGTCGACCATACGGGGTTGAACTCGGCCTGCCCAAAGGACAATTTTCCCCTTCCGCGCATCGACCAGATCGTCGACTCCACCGCCAACGCCAAAATGCTAAGCTTCTTGGATGCTTACTCGGGCTACCACCAGATCAAGCTGGCGGTCGACGATGAAACAAAGGCGCCTTCATCACCCGTTCGGCACTTATTGCTACACGACCATGTCGTTTGAGTCTGCGCAATGCGGGGCAACATTCCGGCGTTTGATGACTAAGACCTTGAGCAGCAGATTAGGCGAAACCTTGAGGTCTATGTAGATGACATCATCGTCAAAAGCCCCTCGGGGAGACCACGTCCGTGACCTTGAGAAACATTTGCAAACTGAGCAGTACAAAATCAAGCTCAACCACGAGAAGTGTGTGTTTGGCGGCATCGGGAAGGTCCTTGGATACATGATCGGGGCTCGGGGTTGGTCCAAACCCGAGAAGATCGAAGCCATCGAGAAGATGGAGCCCCCGACCTCGATCAAGCAAGTACAAAGCCTCACTGGTCGCATGGCCGCCCTCAGCTGATTCATTTCGAGGCTCGGCGAGCGAGGTCTCCCATTCTTTAAGACCCTGCGTAAGCACGGGGGCTTTGAATGGACGCCAGAAGCACAACGATCTTTCGACGAGCTGAAGGTATATCTGTCATCCCCACCCCTCCTTACAACTCCATGACTGGCGAAGGTTGTTGCTCTACCTTGCAGCCACCACCCAAGCCGTAAGTCTTTATCTGGTTGCCGAGCAGGGGACACGGCTGACATCCGATTTACTATGTCAGCGAGGTCTTACATGGCCCAAAGGAGCGGTACCCGCAAGTGCAGAAGCTGCTGTATGCTCTTCTTATGGCCTCGCGCAAGCTTCGACACTACTTCGGGCGATTCCGTGGTCGCCCCGAGCAACTTCCCTTCGGTGACATCTGCGGAATCGGAAAGCGGCGGACGGATAGCTAAATGGGCTATGGAACTGGCGGCGTTTGACATCGGTCGTGGCAAGAACGACTATCAAGTCACGGTGCTCGCCGACCCGTGGTCGAGCAGGCGTCGCGGCCTTCGCCCAGGCTCGAGGTCGAAGAAGAGCCTGGATCATGTTCTTCGACGGCTCGAGGTCCTTCAAGCGCCGGTGGGATACTTATCCTTACCCGTGGCACGCAGATTGAGTATGTAGTTCGTTTTGGCTTTCCTGCGACCAATAACATGGCGAATATGAAGCTCTCTTGGCGGGCTTACGAGCACCGCAAGTCCTTAGGCGTCTGACGGTTGGTCGTGAAGGAGACTCGGCTCGTCATCAACCGGTACAACAAGGACTATCAATGCTCGGGGATGCAATGGCAAGGTATCTCGCCGAGGTCCGCAAGATGGAGAAATGGTTCGAATTTGGAGCTTAGGCATGTCCCTAGGAAGGACAACTCGGTCAGACTTTCTCTCCAAGCTCGGCTCTTCAGACGAATAGATACCCCCGACGTCATCCTCGAGACGGCGGCGGCTCCGTCTATCTCCGATCGAGGTCGTACTTTGCTGTGGTGGAAGGTATTCGCATGGGCCAAACCCATACACGTTTCACACGCGCAGGCGACTGCGCCAAACCCCCCAATGTAAGCGGGATTAAGCGTCGAGCAAGCTTGTATAAGCTCGTGGATGGCAAGCTCTACAGACGGAATGTCTTCGGCATCATGACTCGGTGCATCTCCACGAGAGGAGGTAAGTACCTACTCAACGACATCCACTCGAGTCTCGTGGGCGCACTCTTAAATGCAGGCGATGGTCGGCAAGGCCTTCCGTGCAGGATATTCTTGGCAGCGGCATTACGGGATGCTCGGGATATTGTCCGGACTGCCGAGCATGTCGATTTCACGCCGAAAGGTACACGGCCGGCCTCGCTCTTGAGACCATTCCGCTTGCGCCTTTTCGACACAGGGGCTCGATATCCTCGGCCCCTTTCCCGAGCAACCGGGGAGAAAGTTCTGTTCGTAGCCATCGACACATTCACCAAATGGATTGAGGCCGGCGGTCTCGACCATCCTTTGCTTTCGGGCATTGACCGCTTTTTTCCACTTGTCCGTGGTCACGGTATGGGGTTCCATGCGAATTATCACGACAATGGTACTCGGTTTACGATGAATTATTCCAGAATTCTGCGAGGACATGGGCACCAAAGTGTGCTTCGCCGTGGCTCATCCTCGAGCAACGGAGCGGAAGCGCGCCAGCAGACAGATCGTCCAAGGCGTCAAAAGGCGAAATTCTGAGATGAGCTCAAACGCTTCAAGACGACACAGGTGGGCGAACTTCCCAATCTTATGGTCTATTCGTACCCACGGTCGGTAGAAACAGGGGTCCACACCCTTTCGGCTCGTGTTTAGTCTTCGGCCGTCCTGCCTCCGGAGAATAACTGGCTCCGCCAGGTCGGTCTGTCGACCACGTCGACTTCGAGCAAACGGTCTCTTGACCTTGCCCTCATGGAAGAAGTAAGATCTGCAGTGCCTTTGCTACGATCGGCAGCATTACACGCAAGCTCTTCGCGGACATGCGTCTCGTCGCATCACGACCTAGGAAGCTCCTTGTTGGGGACTTAGCCCGAGGCGGATTCGGTATTGTCCAAGCACCAACAAGTTATCCTTGATGGGAGGGCCCTATAGAGTCGTTTCAGCAGATCGCATACGAGGGCTTACTGGCTAGCGATGCCGATGGCGAGAGCTTTCTAGCTCGTGGAACATAGATCAACCGCCAAGTTTTATGTGTAATCTCTATACCTTTAAAGCTTCAATAAAAGGATATTCTCGGTTTTTATTATTCATGTCTTTTTCTTTATGAGCGTCTCTGTAATTTTTCTTCGGACACGACTTTCGCATTCGCTCCTTAGTCCGGGTATCTGAGCTTTCGTTCACCCCGGTGGTCGAGCTCAATGTAAGCGAAACTCTTCGCAATCAGCTCACCCCCACTGTCGAGGTTTGAACTACAAGCTCGCGACCTCGGCTATTAAGTGCGTGCATGGTCGTGGTCGTGGAGTTGGTGATTTATTCACTAGGTTCGCTTGCATTTCTTTTTCGCGAGTACTCCATTTCGATTCTGCGAGTCATGGTCATTTGCTCGTCTTATACTTGTGTCCAAGGTCGGCGTTGCTCGACCTTAGACCCAACGGGTAGCTAGGATGTAACATCTGCGAGCGGCCTATGGATCTTGATCGCGAATAAAAGCGCACACTTCAAAAAAAGGTAACCCAAACCAGTTGATAACATCGAATGTTGTTTGAGGATCAAGGATGTTTGAGCTCTGAGATCCTCCATCTCGCCTGCTGAGCCTCTCTTCTTTCGAGCTCGGCGACTCGGTCCGTTGTCGAGGCTTTGGTTTGCCGCAGAGGGCCTCGTTAGTTGCGTCCGTGGCTCGGCGGCGTTAAATCGTTAAGTTGGTCAAAGCGGTCTTCGCCGCCCTTGCGCACGACCAAGCTTCTCTTCAACCCCGCGACTTTGGCCTCTAGCTCGAGAGACACCTTGGTTGAGGATGATAGCTCGAACAGCATCCTCTCCAACGCCTCGACCTTGGCACGCTCGTCGGCGGCGCGTGGTTGTGGCGATGGTTTGCTCCTCGGCGACTTCCTCAAGTGCCACGACCTTGGCGCTTCGTCGGCAAAAGCGCTGGGCATGGCGGCGGCTTGTTCTCGGCGGCCTTCTCGAGGGCCTCGATCCGGCGCTGAAGGGTCTCGGCGCGAAGTCTGAAGAAGTTCGCTCTGCGGCGGCTTTCTCGGCTGACTGACCTTGGCGCGCTCGCATCAAGGGCCTCGATCGCTTTGGTCGCTCGGGCCTTCGTACTCTGCGCCTTGAACCCATGCTTTCGCTCGGAGGATTTGGTCTCTCGAGCTCGGCGGCATGGGGACGCCTCAGCGCCACCATCGTGCGGCGCAGATCATTGAGCTCCGGTTGAGCCGCTCGATTTCCTGGCGTCGGTTTCAATGGTCGCCTTGAGCACAGAACGCTCGGTCTCCCTCTCTTCCACGGCGTTCAAGATCTGGCGAAGCTGCGTCGGCATGCTCGTTGAGACCTTGAAGCCCTCGGGTCACGCATCAACCGCCTTGAAAGCGAGGAACACGATTTGGTAAGTTGTCAAGAACACACAAGCGTATTGCGGGGCATATAAGGAAGGTTCCTACCTCACGGAGTTAGGTTTGTTGACAGCGCGCGGCTGGAGAACTCCTCGTTCGGCTCGTCGAGGCGAGTGCGTTGATCTCAAAACCTTCGCCCGTCCCCGTGACCTAGGCCTTCTTCAATCACCGCGGCACACCTTGTCCGGGGCCCACAGACGGACGTGTCGGCGGCGGCTCGAGATCCTTCCACATCGGTCGTCATGCCGGACCCCACGACAGAGGTGCGGCGCGATAACCGGGCCCGACCTCCGTAGTCAAGGTTCCGCCAGCTCATTGGCGGGGAGTTGTCCAAAGAAGACATCCACCCACCCTCACGGGGTGGAGTGTTGTGTTCCCGTAATGGAAGTTCGCAAGTCGGGTCATCGGAGTGCCTCCGTTGTCGTGGTCGCTCTCTGTGGCCCGAAACCGCGATCTCGCCATCAAGCGCGGTCTTGGTGGCGGGCCTCGGGGACTTCGGTGACCACGGCCGCCAACGCGATCAGCGAGTCGCGACTTGAGGGGCCCGGGCGCCCATGTCTCCCTCGATCTCGGGAGGATCGGCGACCAGAGGGTACCTGTCTCACGGTCTTTGTAATCTCGCCGATCGCGGGTTAGGGGTCCCCTTCGTCCGGGCTATCGGGGCCTTGGTGAACCCTCCGACTAGGGCCCATTCGAGGCCCGGCGAGCGCGCTTGTCGGAAAAGCCGTGGCAGGGGGCAAGATGGCGTCTGCCTCCCGGACTTCGGACTCGCCTGAACAAGAGCATTGTCGGTGTGGGCAAGCTCGGGTCTCGGCGCTCGAGGTCTGCAATCAAGGATAAGCACTAAGAAAAACACGGAGATGGAGCGAGGTTGCAAAGCCGGGCTCTTACAGGTCGGTGGCCTCTGCCTCGTCGATGGCGGCGATGGTCTGTCGCCCGAGCTTGGAGGAGGAATCCACTTCATTCCTCTCAGTGCTGGGAGGCAAAGCTCATGACGAGCCCGCACTCGCTGGCGGGAGCTTCGGTGGTCTGGCGGCGGCATTGCGCTTTGTTGTTGCCAAGTAAAGAAACTTTGTTAGGCCACGAGAAGCCAAGAGCGCGAGCTCGAAATTGGCTATGATCGTCTTTACCATGGCGCGATCACCCCATTCGATGTGAGGCCTCTTCGTCCCTGGCGGTCGGCTACGGTTGAGGAGTCTTTTCTTTCCTTTTTGCTCTTGCCCTCATCGGGCAAGGGAAGCGATCTCCATTGTCTCCCACAACTCTTGATGATCCTACAAGTAAGCACGGGTCGAGCAAAGGCGTGCGCATGTTGGATAAGGTGTGAGGTCGTGGAAGGCTTACCTCGGGTTTTCGCCGCAAGGCGTTCTTGAGACCGGATCGTCGAGGTGTATTCATACGCCAATTTCCCGAACATTTCACGCATCTCGCCGCGACCAGGACTCCTTGGCGCTTCTACGAGCAAGAGCCATCATAGGAGGAAGAAGTACGAAGTCAATCAAAAGCTTTGTGGTGAAGACCTTACCAGATGAACTCGCGGGTCGAATCGTCGCGTCCACGGATCTGGGAGAACGGATGTAACCTCTTCGCGGGGGACACCCGATTCATGCAGAAAATCGTTCTCGATCGCTGACCGGTGAGACCGCGTGTGGCGCAAATGTGGATGGCGGCGATAAGGCTGCGTCGGCGTTGAGGTCCTCGATCTCTGGGTCTCTATCTTCCCGATGATGGCGGCTCCTTCAGATCGCGACCTCCGTTCTCCCCTTCTTGAGGTAGAACCAACGCTCCGACCATGGACCAAGAGAGTCCGGCCAGGATCTTGGGCGAAACCCACTTGAGCCCGGACGTGCGGAAGTAGAGGCACCCGACCACGGGTCCTTCCCGAGCGGAAGAGGGAGATGGCGGAAGAAGAGCGAGGCGTGGGAAGAATCCCGGAACCCCTCGCATAGATGGGAGAAGACGGCTAAGGTGAGGGCGGAGTTGGGTACCAGTTGATCACTTCAATCGGCAAGGCTGCCGAGGATGTCGGCCAAGAATTAGCTCTCCGGGTCCGCGCCGAAGAGGGAATCTTTGCTTTCGATCTGACGATCTCGTCATCTCGGGGATGAGGTTCGGTCTCGCCACCCGCAACCGCCAGTCACCGATCCAATGACCCGGGGCCTCGAGCTCCTTCATCCTCGTGGACCGATAAGGTGCTTTTCCCGGCTTAGCCATGGCAAAGCGTCGAGTGAAGATGGAAAAGCGATGCCTTTCGGCGAGAAGGCTTGGGGGCGCGCAAAACTTTCGGTGATTATCCAAAGCTCGGGGTCTTCCACAGCGCTCTTAGGATTTAACCTCCTACGGCGCCTCAAAAGACGCTTGCCGGGCATGATTAAACAGGCTCAATTAAGACTCGGCGGCGGACTCGAAGCATTGCAGTGTCCGCATTGTTGCATCCGTATCATTCGGAAAAATCAAAGGTCGCCAGTGTCTCGCTGGGGTTCACTTTGCGATCTCCTTGACCTCGAGTAAGGTTCCAAGACCTTACAAGGGTTGCCGCCGACACATGTAGGTGAGGCTCGAGGCTATTTCAGGTGCTACTTCTCGACCTTGAGCCTCGGGGGCTGGCTGCCGGTAGGGCAACCCTTGGTGGTCAGACACGATCAACTTGACCCTCTAGCCCGTGGGTCCTCGACCAAAGACTCAGATCAAGCCCGAGGCCACTCGAGTCAGGGGCACAGATATCACCGAAGCTCGTGGCCCTCACGACCATTCTTCGGGATGATTCAAGGTCGATAGCGGTCTCTTGGATCCGGACACGTTATCACTTGGCGATTCTGAGGCGTGGGATCATGGAGTAATGCGTCTTGGCGCAGGATCGAACAGTTACCACCGCAATCAATATGCATAAAGGCCACGATCAGGGTTACTCCCGAGCGTTGCAAGAAGAATGGGTATAAGACTGAAGCTTTGTAAACACTGAGAAAACCAACCCAACACACAGACACTGGAGTTCAAGTCTAGACTTAGCATCGTCAAGATTGAGCTGTAATCCTCCTTTGTATCCACAAAAGGCAAGAAACACCGCCACAAGGCGACTGGAGTAGAGCTGTTACCTTCTCAGGGGCTCGAACCAGGATAAATCTCTGTCTCGTCCGTTGTCTCCTTGCTCCGACCATAGACCTCCTCGACCTCATTCCCCTGTTCGAGCAAAGCGCAGTTGTGGTCCCGTTTCTCATTAACCCCTACCTCATTTTCTGCGGTTGGCGATCCCGATCGCCGACAACAAGCTACAGTAAACTTATACACACACAATGATGCATGAAATTATTATAGAGGGTGATGAGAAACTCTGAGCTTTGAAGAAAGAACGGGGAATACGGCATACAATACCGTCACATAGGCCCTCTCTGAGTGCAAGGAGAGTACAATCCGTGTGGGAAGTACCCTATGCCAGAGCTGTGGAACTTTAGGAAAAACCAAAAACCAAAATATAGATGGACCACCACATTGTCTCTTACTTCCAGACGGTTTAGAAAACTGTATGTGATGAAGTTTTTGAACCGTCAGTGATAATCTTTTCTACAGTAGTGATATTTTTTCTGCAATCACTAATCGCATATGTATGAGCTAGGCTTCTTTATTTGTGCTGCTCCGTCACGCACATAGTTCAAAATCCTAGTGGAATTTCTGATATTTCGTTCGAGATTTCGGATTTAAGACGGGGATGAGATTCAAAATCCCGATCGGATAAAAATTTAAAAAATTCAAATTACTACAGTAATTTCAGAATTTCGGCGAAATTTCATTCAATTTCGTTGAGATTTCGGTATTTTGGGCCAAAATTTAGAGTATTTGGACCGGACTTTCATAGCAGACGTGACATTCGGTTGGTTAAGTTGGCTAGCTCTCATCCAGCAGAGCTAGGTTCAAGTGCCAGTTCAGCAGAAGTTTAGCATATATTTTTTGTATAGTACTCATTCTAAAAAACTCAAAAAATGAGAGTGGGATTTGAACGCACGAATTTTAGCATATTTTTTTTACATAGCAGCCATATTACAAAAACACTCGAAAGAAAAGCACCAGGCAGGATTCGAACTCGGACTTCAAGTTCTAAACAAGAGTCTATACCGACTGCACTAGCTAGCTGGATAGGTATACATACATACTTTTTCTTAATTTTTCTGGCCTACATAGACTGTTTGACAGAGGTTCAAATCACTGAAATTTCGGTGATTTCGGCCAAAATTTCGGATATTTTGACCGAATTTTAAGTTTTTTAGACCGGATTTGAATTTTGCCTTTTGAATTTTAACTAGATTTCGATCGTCTCCAAAATATAATCCGAAACCGAAATTTGAAAGCTTGGTCAGGCATCCAGCCGCCATTGCCAATCGATCTCGCGCGTCTAGGTCGCCGGCCGTATGCTGCTGATCATTTCCCCGGCCGATTCGTCTCTCCCGGCAACACGCCCTAGGCAGGTTAGTCTGCTGATGGATGCACGTTATTCGTGGGTGGACGTGGACCGCTCCACTGCTTTGGGCGCCATGCTTCTTTGAATATGACCGGAGAACAATCTCAATATAAAAATCTAATTGGATTCGTATGGAATCACTGTCTGGATAGGAACTGTCTTTTCATTGCTAGGTTTATATTTATACGAACGGTATTTCTTGGACTTTAGATTTAAGAACAGTTCTTGTCTGTTATAATCTAGACCTATAAAAAATGGACGGCGAAGATCTTTATCTTTTTCACCAATTAATATGATAATTTCGAGGCTTTAATTAAGAGTGAATACGATACGATGGTTTATTTATTTGCTTCAATAAGACATTAGATAGATAGATAACCTCGCGTAGCTAGCTATCAGACTTGCATGTTCTCCCGTTGCATGTAATTAATAATCCCTGACGACCGCTGAACCAACCATATATGCAGTCAGCAATCGTTGTTGAACATACGTGCTAACAACGCTGAAGAAGGAAAAAAATAATACATAATATCCTAATTACGTAGATCGATCTAGAATCACACGTATATAGGTTAGGGTTCGGTAAGAGAGAGACCATCAGCTGACATATATTAATTCTACGTACACTTGTGATAAGCTTCAGCAGGCCGGTTGTCCTTCACGCATGATTCGATTCTGATCAGCTGAGTGCAGAGATGTTAGATGTGTACCTATAAAATTTTGAGCAAGGTAAGCTGACCCCATCGAACCATATTTAATCTGCAGAGACATGATGTACGTACTGATTAGGTCGCCATAAGAATCAAGCTACAGCGTTTGACGCACGGCCAGCTGCATTTGTCATGCAAGCAATGACGAACTGAAGAACCCTAGATCTAATAGATCGATGTGCATACGCATGCATGCGTGCCGACCAATTGTGCACTATATACACATAGTCTCTTGAAGTGAACGTAGGAACGATCCAAACATTGATGTACGTATAGACTTTCTACCGAACTAGCTAGTATACTGCTCCTCCCTGGAATTAAAAATGAGTGACGTCTCATGCAAGTCTACGTACTACTATATTATTCATGTGTGGAAAAGTTGAGACAATGCAATATCTAAATTCTTTTGACTTGATTATGCAGCTAGCTAGCTATAGTTGGATCGAGTAGCTACATAGGTATTAGGTAGAGTTGATTAATTAGTTGCTCCGAGTAATTAAGTGCAAATTTAGGTAGGGTTTGGCACTGTAGCCAAGGGAGAAACCGGCAGTTACTTTTGGAGAAAGTTATGCATGCATGGAGGAGATCTCATATATACAGATCGATTGGATTGTAGGAGTGCGTCATGCAGCTACCTGTCTGATTTTGACACCTTCCGTTGAAGTCTTAACTTTTTCTTTGGATCCTAGTGGAGTTTGCCGACGCGTACCGAAGGATCGAAAAAGGCTAAAGGTGAATAGCTAATAATAATTTTTTTCTCTAAAAGCACCAACCGAAATCTTACTTGATCAAGGAAGCACAGAAAATAAATTTTTAGAGAAACTCGGCTCTAGGATAGCACTAATGTAGTTAAAAAGCGCGATAGTGTCGGAATGAACAGTAAAGTCAGTACATACCTAGTACAATAATCTGATACTACCAGTGAACATTAAAAATAAGCATATGAAGAGCAAAATCAGCACAACTTTAAAATAAAAAATCAGTGTATCTTTTGATCGTGGTTGATCGAAAACCGTGAAACTTTGTATACACCTTCCTATGGGTTTCGAAACCTATTCCAACCTTCAATCGTAAGGATTGATCGATGTCAAAGTTCTGACATTTTTGAATTTATTGAAGGTTGCAATAAAAACCGGGTTAAATACAAAAAATTGCCCTAAACTTGCTCACGGGGATTTGATGATCAAAATGATCTTAGATGGTCTCCCACATATCACAGCAAGCAAGAACTCCAAATAGATTGTCCTCAAATGTGCAAGATCACAATCTATCTCAAATCCTTCCTTCTCAAGCCAAAACCCGGTTTGTTGAGGAATCTCTTGATGATCATGAGAGGGTTTGCCTAGATGATCGGATGACGATCTCCAGATGATACTTCCATCAATCGCTCATCCTTAGTAACACAAAATCAAAAGACAAAGAAATTAACCAACAAAAAGAATCAAGAATCAAGAAGGAGAAAGGTCAAGAACAAAAGCCAAATCTAGAGCACAAAATTGATCTTTATTTTACAGCATAAGGATATATTACAAAGTCTCTCACCTGAGAGCAAAGCTGCTAAGGAGCACTCACACATCCATACAAGAAAACCAAAATCTTGTAGAAAATCCAAATCCTTCTCCTAGGTTTAGCGGCTTAGAACTTTACCTCCCACTACATCCTTTTTATAGTGGAGTCAACTCTAACCCTAAAACTAGACATAAATGTAGATACCATCCATATTTACATGGGCTAACTCGACAACCCAATACTCTTAACAAGTAAAGTATTACACTCACATAAGCATGTTTTTCGAAGTGGCCATTACATAGGCACCAAATACGCTCCATGAGCCTAAATTTGCGTCCAACTCCACTTTAGTGTGTCCTAAACCAGTTAGGCTACCGCTGCAGTTTTCCAAACCACCTCAGCCGTCGATATTGAGCAAATTACCAATTTGCCCCAATACCGGTCTTCCTTCTCCTCGAAGCATCGTCCATACTTCATTGCTTTCCATATGGCTCCAATGACTTTCCACCAAGCCTCTCATGCGTCTAGACTCCCCCGAACAGTCTTTGCTTGCAAACGGGTCCAAGTCGCTTGGCACGCCACGTGTTCTTGACCGTTTCACTATAGCGGCATCGGCTTCCTTAACCGTTCTGGACCTCAACTCCTCCTTGAGTCTAGTCTTAGTCCATACCGTTGTTCGCCATATCCATCACAAGTGCATCGTGCTCTGGTTTCTTTTCTTTCTGGCTTGCAACCAATTTCCAACCTTAGTTATCTTCTGACGTCCCTTGACTGTTCTAGACCTCAGCTCTTCTGGCTTAGTTTTGGTCTCGCCTTTGTCTCATCATGGCCTAGCTCTGGTGTCCTGCAACCACATAGATAAGCAAACTATCACATAGCACTATTCACAATGGTATACAATTGAATCAACAAAATGCAAATCTTGATTAACCATTAGCTGGAAAGTCGGCACTACCACCACCCAGGGTTGGTAGTACTGCAAGCCCAGAACTACCGCTCCTGGTTGGCCTGTAGTACCGCCCGCTCTGAGAAACCTTGAGAGACCTCTTTCTGAAAAATAACTATCACCAACTAAAGGCCGGTAGTACCATACCCTTGGTACTACCGCTCCTCTATAGCCAATAGTGCTACACCTTTCACACCCCAGAGAAAACACCTCTCTATAAAAAACTACCAAACTCCTACCCAATAGCTCCGCAGGGCCGGTATTATCACCAACCCAGGCTGATAGTGCCTCCTAGCCAGCACTATTGCTCCTATAAGGTTAGTAGTGCTGCCCAACACTAACAACACCTCAATTTGCTTCAAATTCAAGATAGAATTTAAAATCGACTCAAACTTGAGTACCATATGTTCAAACGCTATCAATAACTCATCACAAACATAAATAGACCTTCACATGGTCTTGCACATACCTACCAATTTTCACCGGATTAACTCAATAGGTTGGACTTAGTTTGGATCTATAAATGTTTTTTTTCTTGAGAGTGGGGAGTTTATTCCATAGCTACAAAAACACACGGTTCGTTCGAGTCGTGGTGCAGGATTCAGATTCGTGGTTTGCTACTTTTTTTTTTCTAATTTCCGCCATGAACATGAATTCCGTATCCTAAACCGGTTTGCAATCACAGAATTTTACATACAAAAGCAATACCCTCTGGTGGACGTTGAAGCAACCAAACATGGCTGGAGATTACAAGAAGATTTAGCTAGCAAATGGGGTTCATAAAAGTGAGTGGCATTTGGTTGTTAAGGCCCTGAGATGCATGCATGTGCTTTGACGCTTTATGGTTACGTGGTCTAATAACTATCAACAAACTGATGAAGGGAAAAAAGGGAGAGGAAAACAAAAGAATTAATTCCTACGGCGACGGGCCGGCGATTGAGAAGCAATCGAGGGAGGAGATCGAGCGGTTGGAGGGGGCGACGCCCAAGGCAGCGGCGGAGACGGCGGCCGGGCAGCTGGAAGCGGCGCTGCTCCAGATCGTGCAGCAACACCCCCACCAATCCCCCCACCAACGCCAACAAACTGGTAATCAACTAAATGAAAAAGCCCCCATCAGATCCTTTTCTCTTCTCTGTGGTTGAATCCGCCAGTACAAAGTGTTTTCCTTCTTGTTATTATTATCGCGACGTGGTTGATGATGCAAATTTCAATCTTTTCTTGTTAATTGTTGATGGCGGGGACGCGGGGTGCAGGAGCTCTTCGTCAACGAGAAGCAAATAGAGCTTGAAGCCCGAGCGCTACAGGAAGCAGACTGACCAGTGGCTTGCTGCCTTCAACGCAATCAACTCAATCTTGAAGGTGACCGCCATACTACCCACACAACCTCTACCATTTCTTTTTTGGGTTTTGATAAATATGGTTTTAACTGGAGTAACTCAGTACTTCTTTAGGTACGAGCAGGATCGGACTTGTATGTAATAACAGATTGTCAGGTTAGTCCTGAAGCTTGTATGTAATGAATGTTTTGACGGTTGCAGCTCGATATGGGCGCTATATGTAATGAATGTATTCTTTCATCCATGACCTTTAAAATGAAAGATTAATTGGTGGCTGAAAATCTGAAAGTCCATATCAATTGTTACACCAAAAGCCTTCTTGGTTTTGATTTTACTCCTTTCGCATATCTATTTTGTAATGGCAGTACGCACTTGTTCAAGAGAACTACAGCATCAGGAAAGGGCCACTTCTCCCTTCTCTGAAGTTTACACTAACCACGTACACACTTGCGGAGACTGCAACAATGTAGGACCTAGCTAGTTTACCTTCCGGCAGTTCTTCCTGATCTGTCCACTGGATCCAGTTAGGGGGCTGATATTGCCCATCTTCACCATTGCTGCACTGAAATCAGTGAAGAACGTTGCCATGTTTGAAGAGTAGGTGGTAGTCTGGGAGTCTGCTGAGCCTCCATTGAACAGTTGCTGGTCAGAGTGCAGGACGCCCTTCTTGTTCTGCAAGTTCTTGTAGTAGAAGTTGTCGAAAACATAGGGCGTCGATGCATCGAGGGGGGAGATGTTATTGTCACCGGTTGTGTTCGGACAATTGGATTTCAGGGACGTTGCAAGGGACACGTCGATGTTGGTTTCGCTGTAAATGCGAGTTCTGAAGTTTATGCATCTGGCCTGGCCAATAGTGTGAGCCCCTGGCAATTTTTTTGCATGATGTCAGTAACAAATTACCATCGGTAGTACCCTTGACAGTAAAACAACAAATCTGGCTTGGACCATTCATTTTTACAATCAAGCTGCAGCGAGGATTATTAGATTCTTTTTAATACTTTTACTTGTTGGATTTATTTCAGATGACATTATATACCAAAATCACTATCTCACACGTGATTTGTATAGCAAGAATTGCAATGTGTACAGTACCTGAGAGTGCAATCATGTCAGTTGCACTCAGTCCTTTGTTTGAGAAGGACTTTGTAAGATCACCAAGGTCAAGGGTCGGCGCTGGAATGTCGTTGTTTGCACCATCTAGGCTTGCTGTCGTTGAGTCTCGCCGTCCTAGTTGCACAACCCAAGTAGGCCCTCCTAGCTGAAAAATAAATTGTCAGTTTTTAGGATTATGTTCTTTGTATTGGAATGCATGGAAGATATTTGGTGACTTCTGAAACTTTTATATATGTCAATCAGTTTGTTTAGTGTTTACAGTGTTTGACTATTCGAGTTGACTTTATTCGTAATACTTCCTGAGGCATGTTTAGGTATAGAATGTTCATAAACTGTTCACATGCACTTTTTTTCCCTTCATTTCAGTTGCTAAGTTGCTGGTGTCAGAACTTCCTGAAAACTTTTTGCAGTCCAATTGCCGACTCTAAATTGAAATCCTTTTTATTTTTTGTTTCTTACCGCAACAACGGAGTCGCGTGCTGCCACAGCAAGGATGTCAGCGCATGATACCACCTGCGGGCAGATCCCCTCAACCTGTGCCTTGATGCTGTCGATCACCTCAAATCCGCGCAGGGAGGAGTTGTTTGGAACAGCAGTCTTCTCTCCTGTGAAGGTTGGGGTGTCATCTAGCAGCACTGAGCCATCACAACCCTGCATTCTCAGGACAGGATTCCTACGGTTAGCAGTGAGAAAAATGTGAAGTCTGAGAGAGGGGGGTCTAAGAACACTTGCGTTCACAAAGCAGTCGTGGAAATGGAGGCGGAGCAATAATGCTCCCATGCGGTTCTCCCCTGCGACAGCTGATTTCACCGCCGTTTGGATGGTGGATAGTGCATTCGGGCATGATTTGTCGTAGAAATTTGAACTTAGCTGAGCTGAAACCAAGCTTGCAGCAAAGAACAAGGCAATGGAACTGCACGTGAGGGATACAGCTGGGGAAGCCATTTGGTTAAAGCTTGAGTGCAGTGTGTTGGAAGTTGGCCAAGTGTTGCAAGATATTTATAGGCTTTGAATATGCTTTGTATTTTCTTATTTGATCTTTTCTGCATCAGGCTAAGTAATGGAGTGGTCTACAGTCAGAAAGTGAACGTTATGGAGAGAATCAGACGTCGCATGCCTACATTGGCTGATATACTTTTGCGGCTTAGCCTTCTGATCCAATCCACTGACCTTGTCATGATCTACAAGAATTGCTCAGAAAGTATATATACTCGTGTCTCTCAAGTAAAACGTAGCCAAATCTCTGTTATTGTTTTAGCTACTTGATAAAAAGTTTTGCAGTAGATGCTGGCCATTTTCCCTGGTAAGTTTGCATGACGTGTTGCACCATAATAACTAAGGTAGAATGCAATATTTCTTCCATTTTATGTAGTTGGAAGTGGGAAGCTTTATACAGTATGGTATCTTCTGGTACATGTTGTGAAAATTCTTTTTGTATATAGAATCATTAACCTCTAATTAATACTACAGCAAAATGATGTTTGGGAAGTCCACATTATTTTGGAGGGCGAATGCAAAATGACGGAGCAACATGCATAAAACTGAATCTATAAGGTACTCCCTCCGTCTAAAAATATAGTGTATTTTGTCTTGCATATAGACCGAGAAGATATTGAAAATGACTAGACTACCCCTGATTATTATATATAAGTACTATTATAAATGCATGCATATAGATAAAACAAAGTAAGCGGCTAGATATTTATTAAGGATATAGAGGGAACACGAAATACGCTCTAGATTTATGGACAAGACCGTTAAAATAATACGCCTTATAATTTTACATGAAGGGAGTAATTAGATAACCTTGTTCTAAAATAAATTAGGCCAAACTTAACGAAATATTAGTAGGAAATAAAGCAGGATTGCAATCATCAGTGCCTTGGAATTAACTGCATGGATGCTTGGTAAAGGCGCTGATTAATTGGAATGATTACTTAAAGCAAAAAAGTGTTGCCAAAATATATATACGGTCCTAGTTTTTTTTTTTTTTTTTTTGTAACGCACGTTTGACATGTTGTATTAAAATATTATCAGAACAGAACAAAGGAAAAGAAAAGGTACAATATTCATTCATCAGCTTGAGCCACGAAGTACAGAGCGATTTGCTGCTGTACTGCCCATGCATACTCTGGTGAGTGGGAGTTGTAGATGATGACCTGGGCTTGATTGGACTCCAGGTCGGAAACCATCAAGGATGATCATGGAAAAGTCGATCGAGCTGCAATTGCTACGAATGAATATTTATATGTATAATAGCCTCCAAATTGGAGTGGTTGTGTTGAGGTACATAAGTGTGAGGCCTGAGTATCACTTAATTTGGTCAGCACGTACCTCAGGTCAGGTGTGAATTGAACCATTTCGATTTGGCCGAATCTTATTTTGTCAACAAACTAGGCGCAATTAGTCGACTTTGGCAATTTGTGCTCCTTTTCCTTTTCTTTTTCTTTTTAAAAAAATGAGGAGGTTAATAAGATATTGATAAAGGTACGTGTTTCGTTGTATACATATCCAGTGTCATGTTTAATTGTATATGCAAATCCCCCAAACTTTGGAAGTTTCTCTTGTAGTCAAATCTTTAACTGTACTGTTTGGTCTTAAGTTTCTGCTACCTCTGTTAGTTTGGACGCTTATCCTCCGGAAGTAAAAGGTTACACAACATGCATAAAACTAACAGTTCCCCTGATTTGTTTTCTTTTTCTTTTTCCTCAGGTCTAAGATTTTTTTTTTACACTCAGTTTCTGTCCTGAGCTATCAAAGTAGGCAGAAAACAGACAAAAAGAAAAAGAAAAGAAAAGAAAGATTCAATATCAGAAAATGGTGGTTTATGTCGATCATATTTCTCCCTAATTCATAAGCCGCATCCAAAGACTAGTAGAGAAGAAAGATGCCACGCTATGCACTGCCGAAAGTGACTGCTCGTGCATGTCGTGCATGTTTACATATTCTATATGATGGATGGATTAATGGTGCATGCCAGCCAGAGCCACTGATGCTCGATGGTGACAATTAAGCTCGATCCAGCATTGCACTGCATTAATTCTAGAACTTGGATTGCTGCTCCAAGTTCCAAGTTGGACTGGTGGGTTTAATTTTCAATTAAGTTGACTAGAGCATTTAGGTGAGATCGATCATATAGATTGGTGGAATCAAATGGTCATAAAGAGCATCTCCAATGGTGCCATTTCAGCTAGCTATAAGGGTGCCATCTCAACATTTTGCTTAGCTGGAAGAGAGAAAATGAGGAGAGAGATATAGATCGGCTACCAATATATAGTCAGGCTATAACTGATTCCAAGGCACTTATTATCTATTACATGTGGATCAATATTTAATTTTATACACAATGCTATAGCTAATCCATTGAAGAGGTTATCTATATGCTATCTGTAGATGATATGAACATTTCTTATAGCTAGTACCATTGGATGATGCTCTAAGGGTCCTTCGGATGATTGTGGCCAGCCATGCATGCGCATGCTCCAAGTTCACTACTCACTTGAATCTACTCGTGCATGTAATGTAATGCTTGAGTACGACAACACAGTCGTTAACGATCGAAGTCAATCATGAATTAATGTATGTTTGTGGACTGTGGATATACAGAGTGGGAGCAGTTGGTAGTGATCGAGCTAGTGATCAGTCCAAGAAGAAAACGGGAGAAAAAGGAGAGAAAATGGAGGCTCTTTCCAAGAATCTTCAGCGCCTTGGCTTCAGGAATCGTCAATCGTGCCCAACAGCATGTTTGTGCACAAAATGGGAGCAGTTTGTTGAGTCCAAGAGAGAAAGGTAAACGGGGCACTGTCATAACTCATAAAGCAAGCACAACCATCTTCAGCATCACAATCGGCGGTAGTGTTAAGTTAGAATAATATTAGAAAGAAACGTTTGGTTTTGTTTGATTTCATCGGTCATCAGTCAGTCGAAACTCCATAGTTCATGCCGCAAAAGTATTATGTAGTCCAATGGCAGCATGTTACGACTTCTTTTATTGGGACTTGGGCATAGCAAGCTTCATCTTAGGGCAGTCCCAACCCTCCACCTCAGCTGGTGTCTATAGAATTAATTACGCTGCCAACTAAGCAAAAATCTGATGTGGCATAGAAATTAAGGAAGAAAGAGAAGGAAAAACCAAGAAACCATGTCTCATGCAAGCTGGGTCTTCACGGTATCAAGACACAAGAAACCAAACAAAATAGGGTTGGGCGTTTACGCACGCCGACCAAATTTGTGTTTGTGGTACATGCATTGGTTTATTGCTAGTTTATTGCTCTCTCTCTCCTCTAGACACTACTCATGGAAACCATGGGTTGGGAAACTATGCATTGGTTTATTGCTCTCTCTCTCTCCTCTAGACACTGCTCATGGAAACCATGGGTTGGGACTGCCCTTAGTATGATTCAGCTGAGAGGTTCCGGTAAACATATCACGCAAGGACATACACTTGTCGTGGCTTTTACCTGGATGATACTGAAAGACCGAAACTGACCATTACAGAGGGGTCAATAGGAATAAATATTTTTTTTAAAAAAATCTCTTCAAAAACACTAGTGTTATAGAGCAAATACTAGGTTCAAGAACACCAAAAACAAAATGAATAGAGCAAAAATTTCAGCAACTCGGATGAGTAGAAATATCAAACTTAGCCGTTGAGAAACGTGAATAACTTTAGATCTACTCATTCAAAATTGATGCTGAATCATAGCAAGATTAAGTCCTCAGGGTTGTGATTCCAAAATAAATTTCAAAATAAAGTTCAAATGAGAGATATATCTAGCTCAACATCTATGCTGCATAAAAACAGAGGTTTTAGAAACTTAACCATGAAAAAATCTCAATAACTTTTGACCTACTCATTAAAAATTGATAAAACTAGAAATATAGAAAGATAAGATCCTCAGGGTCATGATTCCAAAAGAAATTTCAAAACAAAGCCCAAATGAGTGATTTATCTACTTCAATATTCACGCTACACAAAAACAGAGATTTCAGAAACTTTGACCACGAAGAAATCTCAATAACTTTTGATCTATCCAACCAAACTTGATGAAATTTAAACTATGACTAGGAAATGATCTTAGGGCTATGATTAATGATATTAGGGTTATGATTCCAACAAGAATTACAAGGATAAGCACAAGGTCTTAACTTTTTATGCAAATAGTTCAAGATGCATCGAATGCAATGATTTCAACTCAAGAACACAATGTTGGAAGCAAAATTTGAGTAAAAATGAGTTCTAATAAATTTTGTTGTATTGAGACATGATCTAGATGAGTTCCTCAACCTCTTACGCATCCTAGTTCTAATAGAACCAATGCAAGTTGGATGAAAGAACTAAACAAAAATGTAAGAAATAACATAAATTATAGAACATAGATGAACTTAAATATTGCATTGTTTAGAGAATAATCTCTACTAATATAAATTTGCAGTTGGTGGCAGCGGTCCGTTCTTCTTAGCCCCCTCCCCTCGCGCACCATATCTCCAATAATGGCCAGTCATTATAGCTAATTATTCTAAATATAGCTGATTATTATAGCAAAATCCCTGATTATTGCTGGTAATTAATAGCCGGCCAATCATTCCTTTTGTATTCTATATATGATGTACAGTTTTCACAGAATTAATCAAGGGAATTCATTCAAAATCTCCCATGTCATGCCACCGCGGTGAATGAACTCGACGAACTGATCAATAAGTGACGGACCGACGTACATGGCATAAGGCGCATGAGGCCGAGCGCCATGATCGAGTAATCGCGCGGCGAGGAAGAAGACAAGCGCCGCGCCCACCGGTGCCGTGACCCAGCGCCACCGATTGGACGTGAACAAAGCGTCGACGCCGCGCATGTTACCTAGCGACACTGGTGGGACGTCGTCGGTGGTGAGAGAGTATTGGCATGCCTCTTAGAGATAAACGGGTTGATCCAGCTGAACGTCGCGAGAGAGAGGAACGACGCGGTGGCGCACAGCGTGACGGGCGCCTCGGCGCTGGTGTTTTCTGGTTCACCTTCATGGGCTTTGGTATCATGGCGGGTGAAGCCAGTGATGGCTAGGTATGGCAGAGGCATGGAGACGAGTAGGCTGGTAAAGACGAGAGAGTCATCTGGGAAGAGCAGCGAACCGTCGGTGCAGCGCACCACCGCCGAAGCGGAGAAGAGCGCGGCGTCGAGGGCGGTGGTGATCCAGAAGATACGGGGGTGCAAAGGCTGTGTGGCGGCGGTGGCCCCTTTCTCCGAGGCGACTGACCACGCGGCCATGGCGTACGTGACAAAGTGAGCGGCGAGGAAGGCAGACTCCACAGCGCGCCATGGCGTGCTCGGCAGGAGGAAGAACGCGAGGGCGAGGAGGACGGCGGACGGCCCGCCGGCCCGAGCGCGACCTCGTAGTGGCCAATGGTCCAGAATGACAGTGGTTTCGGCAGCAATGCCTCTTGCTCGGGAGAAGCCCCCGTGTCGCCCCTGCGGAGGCGGTGGATGACGAGGACGAGCGAGGCGATGAGAAAGATGAGGTCGACGGCGAGAGGAAGAGCGCGAGCTGGTAATATAAATTGCAAAAATGGATAAAAATGATTGATTGATTTTTTAGATTGGTAATATATATTGCTACGTACAATATATTTAGTTTTAATTCATACCAGAGAAGAAACCATAAAAAAATTTGTAATCGGGAGAAATAGATGTTTGATCTTGTAGCACAATTTTCTTTTATTGCTTGACCTTTATGTTTCGTTACCAATTTTATTTTTCGTAGCAACGCACGGGCATTGATCTAGTGGTTATAAAGCCACACTTCTTGGTGAGCAAATCTCAAAGAAGTATAAGGAAACAAAAAGTCATTCTCTAAGACTTAGCATGAAGGCATCCCCTAACCCCTCTATTTATAGTACACTAACAGCAACATCCACCCGTAGATGACTTTCTTGACCCTCAAGAAATTTCATCAAGAATTGAGATTCACTCACTCACTCATACATGGTGGGAGTAATCTGCACCCTTAGATGACCATCTTGGCCCTCAAGAAATGTCATCAAGGGTTTAGATTTACTCCTTCACTCATACATGGGCTACCCACAACCCAACAACATAACTGTTTTAACTATTTAACACTAACTTAACCATTAATCCATCCACAAATCCTTGATCTAACGATCCTCCTTCTCTTGAGTATGGCTTAAGTTAGCATCTCATCCATCCATTTTTCATCCCATCTTGCAGTAACTCCTCAGCTTTAGTCATCTTCTGGCGTTACCTTGACCGTTTAGACCTTAGCTCTCCTACACTAGTCCGGTCTTCTCGCCTCATAATGACCTAGTTCTGAAGACCTGCAACCATCATAGACATGCAAAACATCACATAGCATTGCTCAACATAATATGCAATATTTAATTAATAGCACACCAATAGCAGTTTAAATTGCAAATTTAGTTTTCTAAGCCCAAAACAAACTCACACAAATCGACATAAGCCTAATAAATATCAAATACTCCATCACATATCCATAGATTAACCTACACATGGTCTCATAAAGTCATAATCTCCCACTTGATAAGTATAGTGACCAACACTAAAAATGCATCAAATTTAGTTTGTTTTGATGTAAATGCAATTTTAGTTGCAAGAGTCTCACTTGGTCTAAATCAAAGAGAAATTTGTGAACAAGACCAAATTAGTAAGATAAAAAATTCTCAGAGATAGCTAGCAAACCTGCATACTTCTATTATTTTTTAGGAAGACATTACTCCTTTATTTTTATTTCTTTGTGTGGTGACCCACATAATTAGCCCAGGGAACGACAATGACACCATCATTACACTGAGATAATTACACGAATCTTGGCATACTAACTAATCAAAACATCGAGAGCATCCAATATTTTTTTTAGTTAGTACACCATATTCAAAGTGTTGCAGCAGAATAATAATTAAATAGTGAAGTGAAAACATATTACATTCTATTGCTACGCAGACTATATGTCAAGTTCTTAATTATACATATGATCCAAGTACAACAAAAATATAGTAAAAAGTACTAAATAATCCTAGGACTGATGAGGCTGAAGCACGGTCTTCCCAACACCCTAACCCTCCTGGTAATCCACTTCCTCGTAGTATTGATCCTGTAGTTGTCCCTCATCACAGGTCACGTAGGTGAGTCTATTGGGAACCGTGTCCCAATCGGACACTTGCCCACCGGAGCCATTCTCTAGCAAAGAGGGATTTTGCAAGAGTGAGTACAAAGGTATTCAACAAGTATTAGTAGCAAAATACATATTATGAGTTTATCCACCATTCACCACATGCCGATCTCTCTCAAATCCATTTTTAGAAAAATAGGGTTTTTATGGGAAGACGTGGGTTTCCAATTTTAATATTTGAAATTGCTACTAGCACTCGTATTTGAGGCAAGCTTAAGCTTCCATAGCATTCAATCCAAGAGACAGATATGAATTCATGATTTGACACTATACAGGTTTGTACCACTTTACCCATAATGACCCTATTCTATAGGATCCTAAAATGTTTATCACTAGTCCAGTATTAGATCTCTAACTTAGTTAACTCGAGTCGAAGACACCTATCTCAAGCCTCTCGCCAGACTCCCAGATAACAGTTGTATCATACTACAACAACAACACTAATACTCAACCCAAGGCTTTACATATATAGCCTGAAAGAATCAACCACAACCGATTTTCAGTGTCACCTCACTGGGCCTTCCGGCATACCCCGCTCTACACGCGTAGTTATCTACTCTTACCCAATCTGGAGATCATAATACCTTCTAGGACAACCTTTTTTAGCTAATTCCACACATTGTGGTTGATACAAAAAATATAGCTCATTACCCAAGTGCAGTTGTTCGTCCTTATATCATAGCCTATGTGGCGGGCCTCATCGGCATAACAATCCTCCTCATCAGCGCCCTCTACCCACCATACATAGAAATACATCATCACCATTTCACATATCAGTAGTCTTTATATTTTAGCAATTCTCCTCCATATCATCACTCCATCCAAATCCGATTTAAAATTTCATTTTAAAAGATATTTTTTCCATTCATTAATGACATTTGAGAGCATTTAAAAAATAATTTTATAAAGATGATCAAAATAAGCTTTCCTGGATTAGGGTTGAAATACTCGACCTCACCCGAAATCTAGAGGTGGTCGCCTGATGGATTTAACTCAACTCTTGAAATTATGGAATATTAAAATTCATAGAGCAATTAAATTATGACACGTTCTATGGCATCTAACCTTCTCTTAATGGGTTGAAATTAGTATAGATAGATTGCTTGTTTTAAAATAAGATATATGAAATTGCTATATTTTCAATGTAATGTACTTTAAATGAAGGTGGTTTCATTGTTTGTATTTTAATTTAGTGTCGATAGATTTTATGTGTCTTAACAAAATCCCTAGTTGTAATTTTATTTTAGTAGTGGTATTATTTCCCTTTTAGCTATTATTGTATTTGCAAATTTTATATAACTCTTTATTTAATTAATCGTGGTTATTTATTCTCTTTTAAATTTTTTTGATGTGTAGCGATATGTTAAATTTAATCTATCACGGTTCGCGAAGAGTGAAAATATTTTTCTATTTTTCCCTTTCTATTCCTTTCTCCTCCTCCCTCATTTTCTTTTCTCTTTTTTCCCTCTTTCTCTTTCTTTTCTTCCTTATCTTTTTCTTTTCTTCCGTTCCTCTTCTTTTCTTTTTCCCTTTCTCCTCCTTTTCTTTTCCTTGCAGTCAAACTCCCTCTGTCTTCCTCTTGTATTCCTTCTTCCGCCAAATCTCCTCTCCCTCTCTACTCTTCCCTCTGATCTCCCTTCTCTTCTTCCCTCCTCTCTCTACTCCCTCTGCCCTTACCCTGCTGGCTCGGCGTCGCTGGCCCTAGCCTAGTCCCATGCTCGCGCACCCTACTGTCGCGAGGCGCCAATCTGGGCCGCTCCTGGCCCTTACCGCGCTCACCTGCTCCTCGCCCTCCCCCTCTGACCACGCGCTGGCGTGTGCCAACTGCAACCTCGCTAGGGCGGCACGCCTTATGAGCACAACCCTGTGCTCAGCCAGTGCATGGCCAACTTCCCCCTTGCCCCCCAGATAAGGTTTTAGTCTTTTGTTCTTGCTCTTGGTGATAAGCTACGGAGGCCTATTGCTGTGGTTTTGGAATGCATGTTTTGCAATTTGACTCTTGTGCTAGAAAATTATCGATGATGAGCATTTAGGGAGTATTTAGAGTTGGAGGTACCGTGACAATACTTAGATGAGTCCATGTATGCTAGGGAGTACATCGGCTCACTGGGCACGAATAGCACAACCTTCTAAATGCGATCTATTCCCTAAGACCATGGTGGGCTCTAACTCTATTTTCTAGCTGCATGCTCAAGTATATAACTGTATTATGCTCCTTAAGCTATTGCAATATATTATGATGTTTACCTGTGGAATGAATACCTAAGAAGGTGATGGTTGTGATGGGGATGGTTCTAATGATGTGGTGGGGATGGTGAGGGTGAGGATGGGGTATCGATGGAGAGGTCGAGATCCTGGTCCCTTGCTCTCGATCTTCTCCTCCTGGCTCCCTCTTCCCAGCCTCTTGATCTTGATCTCATCTTGGGCCTCCTCCTCTTGGTCTTTTTCCTTCCTTGGCTTGGTGGCCTCCTAGAGGTGCTCTGATACTTTGGTTAGCTTGGAGTGTGGAATGGAGGATGAAATGGGGTTGGATTCAGCTGGTTGCCCTTCTTGCTCTCGACTGGTTCTTGATTGGAGGCTCCTTCCTTGCTCTCAGTTTAGGAGTGGGGAAATGGGTATACACTGGCTGTGCTTCTCACTTGGAATGAGAAATGGAAAATGTATGTGTTGTTCGGTAGTGGCTTGGTCATATCACAATTTACAGTGTTCAAAACTACCTTTTTACCCTTGGATCTTTACTGCTTTGCCATGTGATATTTTGCTACTATTCACGTTTAGGTAAGGATGCCATCAATCCTACTAGGTTTGTATAAATTGCTGGATAATGAAACCCGAGTCTAATGAGAGGTGTCGATTTAGCTTGAACGGATCAGATATCTCGGTGAGCAATACCGTCTCCTATGGGTCTAACGGCAATCCTAATTTTCCACACTTCTTGCCTTATGATCATATATGCGTGTTAATGTCTATTTTTAGGAAATCAAGATCAAGATCAAGAGTAGCTGTAGATTTTAGAAATTTAAATTTTCTTGTAATCTTCTTTTGATGTAATTTTATTTTCAATGTACATTGTAATATACACTTGCATCACATTTTGATAATCAGCAAAGTTGATGCTTAGTTTGTTGAGCAATTTAATTATGTGTAATTAATTTGTATTATTGATTCCTTTTGCATACTTAGGCCCTGTTTGGGGGAGCTGTACTTCAGCTTTGCTTTAGCTTTAGGCCAAAAGCTCCCCCAAACAGCATGGTTTCAAAGCAGCTGGAAAGCTAAGCCACAACAGAAGCACCCCCAAAAGCTGAAGCTGCTAAGGAGGAGCTTTTCAGCTGTGGCTTGGCTTGACCACCTCCTACCTTAGTCGCTCTGCCTTCTCGACCTCCACCACCCCACCTCGCCGCCTCCACGTCACCTCCCCACTCGGACACCGCTGTACTTTGCTATGTTGTTACCTCCCCGCTCGGTTGGCCCTCAAAAGCTACAACTGCAGTAGCTAGTTTGCCAAACAGCATAACAAGAAAAGCCACTGACCATCACTCTAAGCGCTTTCTGACCCAAAGAAACCAACAAGACTTTTCAAATTTCAAATTACAGCTCCCCAAATAGAGCCTTAATTACCTGGGTTGTTTCACTTTGTTTTTGTTTATCTCTCGAGATGAGCCAACTAGAGGTATGGATTTTCCAAAGAAAATTGTGTGAAACATCGCAGGAGTGTAGTCAGTGTGTCCTTAACATGCTGTCAAAATTTCAGCTCAATCCGACACCAACTTATCCCTCAAACTGATTAACTAACTACCAAGACTGCACACATCTGAGTTCACTGTACCTCGAACTGGCTAAACCACTCTCAAATCCGGTGCTCTAATCAACCAATCCTCAAATCAACTGACCAAATCGACATGCTCTATGTGTAGAACGAGCTCAACAAGTCTGGAGTCTATCCAACCACATCTGTGCGTCCGACCATGAGCTTGAAGTAGATCAGGCAACAGCCACTAAGCTTGCTGGACTGAGCTTCACTTCTCTCTTCTCTCTGGTTGTGTGTGTTGTGTTTGCTGCTCTCTCGCAGCAGCCACTAGAGCAACTTTTTTAGGTACAAGACGGACGAACACAATCCACGCACACCACACTCATGCACTACACATGTGTCTCCTCTACACACTACTAGCAGAGGAACTGAATCAAGGTAAGAGGCTAGGGCTTTTTGATTGCTCTCCTCTCTCAAGGAAGCATCTGAACCATTGATTGCAGCTAAGATCAATGACTCACAAGTGCTGGGTTTGTGGGGTGCAACTGGGCTCTTGTCACCTCCATGTGGAGGGATATAGCCGAACAGCGGGATCTCCTCTCCTATGATCTGACCCCATCATATCCCACAGCAACATCTCTCTTAACACTTTAATATATGCTTTCATCATATTTGCATGCATCCATGTAAAGATCAATGGTATGTAGCCTTGTAGATATTGTCGATTAATTCGTGCTATTTCGCCAACTAATTCGTTAAGTAGTATATTAATGAATTATTCTTTTGGCACTAGCATTATAGATTGGCTGCTGTAGTTATTTTAGCGCTTATAACTCATATCAAATTATAGAAAATCACGGTGGAAAATTATGCATAGTTGGCACACTAGTGTTAGGACATATATCACCGTAGAGATAACAGCTTGTGATTGATTATAAATAAAGTTTGCATGCCTGGTTAGAAGAACTGTTGACATATAGTGTTAATGTAAAATAAGCATAAAGCAGAAGCAAATGTTCCGCAATAATAACGGTCAAGTGTCAAATTGCCAGGGTGGTGCGAGACCCTATGGAGGTTAATTCATAGATGTGTGATGAGTATTTGGTATTTATTAGACTTGTCTCGATTTATATGAGTTTGTTTTGGATTTGAAAAACTGAATTTGCAATTTTGGGTTGCTATCAGTCTGACCGGCCTTGTCCTGGCTGACAAACTAGTCTAGTAAGCTTGAGCGATGCATTTAATTTGGAATGATAATGGTGATGATTATATGTTGTATATTATGTTCAATAATGTTATGGGATGTTTTGCTTATCTGAGATGATTGCAGGAATTTGGAGCTAGATCACGGTAAGGTAGAGAGACTGGAACTAGGTTTGAAGAGCTGAGGTCTAGGCGGTCAAGGTAATGCTAGAAGATGACTAAGGCCGAGGAGTTCCTACAAGCTGAGATGACAAATAGATGATGAGATACTAACTTAAGCCCCTACTCAAGCGAAAGCGAATTGTTGGATCAAGGGTTCGTGAGTGAAGTAGAGGTTAAGAGCATGTTTAGGAGAGCTATAGCTTTTCTAAAAACTATTTTTCGACTTTATGGATTGAAAAACAACAGTAATTTTTTATAAGTGATCATTTGACAAATAGCTAATTTTCCTAAGCAATAAGCTGCGTAAGCAGGTCGAGCTCAATTTTCAGTTTTGGCTGTTGCTAGTTATATATAGCTTCTATCTTATGCTAAAAGTTGCTTAAAAACTTAGTTGTTTAAGGCTTATTGTCTTTTCGGAAACTAAAACCGGCTTAAAGCTTCCAATATGGTCTAAGTTAGTGTTAAAGGTTTATTAGATGTTGAACTTAAGTAACGTTTTGAGAAGCGTGCAAATGTATGGTAAGTTAGTGTTAAAGGTTTATTAGATGTTGAAGTTAAGTAACGTTTTGAGAAGGGTGCAAATGTAGGGTAGAGCTCTCGGCCTCACGATGACGTCGCACGAATCTTAAAGTTCTGCTCCTTGATCCTAAATCGCAGCCGCAGGTCTGTTTCCCCAGCCGCGAACTGTAGACCTTCCTCGCCGGCGATGGCGTCTGCGGCGGAGGCTTCCGGAGATGCCTCCACCCCGGCGCCTGAGGCGCGGGAGAAACCTATCGTTGTCCGGGTCAAGCGCAAGCCCTCCCAGACCCGGCCTGACGCATTTTGTGAGCACTCCTCCTACCCTCCTTTTCTCTCTCATTGCTCCTCCTCCTCCTTCTCCTTCAGATTTCGTAGTGAAGAAGGAAGAATTTTTTAGGCTAATATATTCTTTGTCTGTGATTTATTAGGGCTAGAGATTAATGAGAGGCCTGTGAAGAAGGCCATGCTCGATTTCTCGAGCCTTTCCATCCCCGAACCCTCATCCTCCACCACTGCTGTAGGTATGGACCAGACAAAACAGCTTGTATGTAACCTGGCACAGTTGGTTGTACACTATGAAACTTAGCACACCATCAATAACTTATCTATGCAAAATCATACCGAAACATAGTATGAGTGTGATACTGTGGTCTCTACAGAACCTGATATCATACACGCCTTCCTCAAAAAATAGATAGACAGCAAATATTGTCACCTCCTTCACCTGCAGAAAGTTTCACCTCATTGCTTTGCATACATCTTCAGAGGAACCACGAGTTAAGAAGCTTCTTGTCCAACATATTGAGACAGTGCATCATTCAGAAGCTGTTAAAGATGTTTTGCACTCCCTTTTGGTAATATTCATTTTCTTTTCATTAGCTCTTTCTTATTTATTTCATGTTAAATTGGTTTAACACCCAACTTTTGGTGCCCTCGCACGACATTAGTATTCAATGATATGTTCCGCTGCACAGGACCTCTTGTTATTTTACTTTCCCAGGAACTCTACACAGCTCAATAATTGATCATGATCGTGGTTTTTTTTTATTGTCTTTTGCGGGTTGACATACTGCAGATGAACAGCTTCTTTAAAATTGCTAGAAAAAAAATGCTGCCAGTTGTACTCAACCTGCATGGAACAGGAATTAGTTCCTGCTATGCATCCATATACCATTGCACAATCGATCAACAGTAGTTCTATATAACTGCATAAGTTTTTTTTTTAGAAAATAATTCCATTTGTTCTTTTCTTAGCATGCTGACTCGAATGCCAAAGAGATAAAGAGCAAGACAAAGGAGTGGAATGACAGAATCAAGAAAGACAAAGTAAGTGAAAATTTTTCAAGTATTTACCTAATTAATTGTTGTAGTTTTACTATTCACTGGTCTCCCTGGGGGCTGGGGATCATGTTAATAATTGGACCCTCCTTTATTTTCTCCTTGAGCATTTGGAAGATCATCTGCTGACAATAGCAACTATGATGAGACAAGTAGCACTTTCCATATCTTTCTATTGAAAATTTGAAATGAATTTACTTGTTCAGAAGTTAAAATGGTCCCTTTGTGCCAACAGAAACATGACCAGCTACTTTCAGCAGCCAGACAGAGGCATGAGGTATGCCCATTCTATTATTCTGACTGTAGTCATCTTATGTTAAAGTTTATTTGGTACTAACCATGCACTAGATTTGATGGATGGCTTAGATCAAGGAAATGTGTTATAAATCGAGAGTAGAATTAATTATAGGAGAAAACCAAGGGTTTGGGTAATATTTTTTTAGACAACAGGCTCTAATGTGGGCAGTAATTTTATATTCGTTTAATACATGATTGTTAACATGTGAAACATTTCCCTTTTCTATGGATTGAGGGTCAAATTGTATCTTCTTTTGCAACACTTCTCTGTACTTTGTATCTTTTGCATACTCCATTGTTAAGTTCGGTTGCACATACTCTAATGGATGAGTATTTGACTAGCACAGGAGATGCATCCCAAAGTGATGATCTAGTATTTATTTAATTGTTTGCTATGCTATTGTATTGCTACTTATCCATTCTTCTATGGCTTTTTATATTGGGGGAATTCTCTGTATGCCACTGAAATTTGGCCTGATCTCATCCCTGCCACTGAAAAAAATGTGCTTCCTCCTATGCCAACGAGTTTCTACTTTGATCCCTTCTATGCCACCACCGTTAGGTCCATTAGTTCCCTCTACCGTTAACTCGTGGAAACCTAGCAGATTTTTCCTCAAATGCCAGTTATACCCCCACTCTCCCTCCTCTTTCTTCTCTCTCCTTCATGTCCACTTCAATGACAAGGCTAGCCCACATGTCATGTAACAGTTGGCCGAATTTATTTATTTGATTCTTAAGAGGATTGACTGGTGGGTCCTGATGTATAGAGAGGCAGAGAGAGAAACAGAGGAACAACAACGTGGCTCTAGGCGGCGACGATAGTGGCGAGCGGCAGCATGGATGGAACGGGCGATGGGCAAAATGGGTTCCTAGGACCTCTAGGATCCTCCTGGTGGTGGCGGTGCTGACGGAGATGTATTGTGGCGCACCGACCAAGGCAAGGGCGATGGCCTAATATGAGAACCATAGTTACCAAATTCGCTATAAACCACTAGAATTGATTTTGGGTATGTGGTTCGTGTTCGCAGTGGAAATTTGAAGAAAAGTGGCAAACCGTGAATCCGAATCCTGTGTTATGATTCGGACGAACTGCGTTTCTGGTAACTATGTTGAGAATGGTGGCGATAGGGAACCGATAGAATTTTGGTGAGGTAAACGTAAGCATGGCGTAGAACACATCATGGATAAGACAATGGTGGGGTTGATGAGGGCAAGGGCTCATTGGACACGGCAAAATCGGTGACGGCGTCAATTTGGGTGACGAGGAGGAGGACAGTCCAATTGTGACGAATGGCTGCGAGAATCATCAAATTACTTTAAAGGAAAGATAAGAGGATGTTCGAGAACAAAGTAATGCGAACGGTTTTGGAAGGAGCTCATTGGAGAGGGAGATCGGGTCGAGGGCGCCACGTCTCACTCCCATGTTCATCCACCACAACCTGTTGCGGAGAAGGAGAAGAAGGGCGCCAAGGCTACTGTGCCGGACTTGAGGAAGGACGAGCGACAACTATGAGCCCCCTTCGCTGTCGTTGTTGTAGTGCAGTGATAAGGAGCCAATCAACGTCTACTTCATCGGCAAGAAGGGTGGTGGCGCCATGAACTCCTTTGATGCCTCTACTTTGCAACGGGAAGGTGGCGGTGGCGAAGGCCGACGGCAGGAGGAGCAAGGATGCGGGCGGCTTGCTCTAGATCTGGCATGGGAGGGAGGTGGGGAGGAGGGTGGTGGCGGGATTAGGCGGGAGGAGACTGGCGTCGGGAGGTGAGAGGAGACGTATCGAGGAGGAGGAGGAGGCCGATGGTGGTATTGGTGCTAGAACACACGTTTAAGAGGGGAGAGAAGGAGGAAGGGTAGAAGCGTCTTTTCGTGGCCCACTTAACCGTATCTTCATGGCAGGTTGACGGGAGTGGCATAGAAGGGATCAAAATAGAAAGTTTGTGTCATAGGAGGAAGTGCATTTTTTCAGTGACATGGAAGGGCTCAGGCCAAATTTCATTGGCATACACGGAATTTTCTCTTTTATATTGTTAGTAGTCCTGGACTTTGTGAGGGCAATATTGTTACTCAACTTTCTTTAGAACATAATGTTTTGTCTAGTATTTTATTTTCTTCATTTCCAGTAAAGATATGGGGTAATGCCTTGGTTTTCTGTTCTCACATTGTTATGCATGGTTTTGTTCATTGAACCTTTATAGGATCTGGGAAGAAATGCTCGCTTTGCACAAATATGGAGGAGTCGGAAAGGAGACAAGAATGAAGCTGATGAATCGCTGAGAGAATTATGTCGTCTTTATGATGCTGCCCAAGTAGATTCTGATGGCAAGAACCATCCAGCAGAACCACGGCAAGTTTGGCTTTGTGATAATTTATCAGTTCTTCTAAAAACAAATGTTGTACAGTTGTGTGGTTTCTTACGATGTTCTCTGCAGGATTACCTCTTTTGAAGAGGGTGCAATTTTATGCAATTTTCTTCCACTTTTACGGGAACATTTGCCATTGGCTGCTGAAGAAATTGAATCAGATATCATTCCACTGGCGCAGTTGGAAGGTCTGCAAGCTTCTTGCCTTAGGATGTTGTTCAAAATCTGGGATTTTGATTTAGATTTTTATAGGAACCATAGATGTTCATCTGTCTGTTGATTCATGTCTGAACATGCCAAGGCTTAGTCTGTTAATTTTTTTTTCCTTTAATTCAGTTCTCTAATGAGAAGGAAGAAATAGAATTGGGTTAGTGTGGGAGATATTCTTCCAATGCTTGCAAAATTCTCATTATGGTGTGTTTTACTCATCAATCACTTCTAGGCGTGTATCTCAAACAGCTTTAGGGCCTGTTTGTTTTTGCATTTGATTTTGAATTCTAACCCCAAAAGCAGAATAAAAAACAAAGAGCTCGATTCTAGAATTCGATTCTTACAATCCAGCCCACCCATATATACTAGAATCCACAATCCACTACATATGTGCTTTTGGATTCCAGCTTTTGGAGAATCAGCTTCTCTACGACCACAATCTAAAATCAGGTTTTAGAGAATCTAAAGCTAAAACAAACATGCCCTAGTGCTGCAATTTGTGCAAAGCTAAGTCCACTGTCATCATCTCTCTCGCTTTTAGGTCCACATAGGTTGAAATTTTGAACAAGCTATGTGAAAGAGTTAAGATCCTTGGTGTGATAGCAAACTCTAATAACTCATGGTATAGAAATTGTGGTCATTTTTGCTCCACACTATTAATGAGACTTTTTTTCCCTGATGAGCAGATTCAGATGTTTATGACATATATACTGTCAAGGAGGTGGGCGATACAAACATGGAGGACACAGCAGCAGCTCCATATCCACTGTAATTCTAACTCATGTGTTACTATGTTCCATTCTTTTGTGGGAATGCTGTCTAAATGGTCTTCTTACACTAGGTTACAAGTGGACGACGATGATGATGAATATTACAATGATGATGACTATCCGTATGATACAGATGATTCAAATGGTAATTGTACACTCATTCTACTTCCATAATTAATTTGTAAGATCATTTGTTATTTTTAAATTAGCTTAACTTCTCTGTGTTGAATTGCAGCCGAAGATAATCCACTTCATGATTATCCTCAAGAGCCGTCAGATGATGAGGATGATGATACCAATGGTGAGAATCCTTTTGCGGACATAGATGGTTCTGATTCCCAGTATGAGGAGGACGTGGTGAAAGAAGAAGATGAAGATGAAGATGAATACTGGCGATAGAAATTTGTGTGCTGTGTGGGTAATATGGATGTAGGGAAGGCTATTGTTTGAGCTGGGTGTTGTATTCCTAGCTCCGCTGTTAGATGAGCGCTAGCCTGATATGGTCATCTTAACCGAAGGAACAGTGTATAATATGATATGTTGTTCGCCAGTATCATGAGGAAAAATCATTAATCTTGGGGATTTCCTGAGGGAATCTGAAAGTGTCACCCTCACAGCTTATCGGATAAGATGGATTCTGATGTCATGCTTGCTTTGTTCATCTTGCTAGTGAATTTTGCTTGGTTCACTACCGCCGTGGTCAGCTCTGCCTCTGAGATGGTTGATATTGGTTTTGATTAGAAAAGCACATTTCAATTTATTGTTTCGATAGCACTAACACTTGTGTTGATGCTTCTATGGTTGTAGCTTGATAAGATATTTTTTAAAAGAATAAGGCTCAGTTTGACGTCGTTCGGTTGAACCACATTTAGGTGTTTGGCTAATTGCTATATTGCAGTCGAATTATTGGTGGATATATTGTTGCACCCGAGAACGTATCTTTACTAGTTAGAGTGACCATGCATTACAAGGAAAACACATTTTTGACTAAATAATCATATCATATAATGTGTTTAAAAAAATTACACTCTTAAGTTATCAAGAAGAAGGAGAAGTAGGAAATAACCTAGCTAGACATATTTTAGCGAGGGCATCTTAAGAACGGCGCGGGCAGCCGTTTGACTGCCATGGAGATGAAATGTGAGTAGAAACGAAACGAACCGCGGAATTTCCTCTCGGGCCGGAGGCGAGCAGAGCAGAGGCGTCCGGAGCCGAGCCGCTTCTGCGATCTTTCCCTTGCTAGATCGATTGCCTCTCCCCCAACGCCGACGAGCAGAAAGCATTCAGTGTTTGGATCCCCGGTAAAGAGATCACGCACTAACCACATCCGTTCTTCTTTTGGTCAATCGATTTTTTTTTTATCTCGTACTAATTCCGCGGTGCCACGCCACATCCCCACTTGTCTTAGTTGGGGCAGGGCCTTAGGGGTGATAATAATTACTAATTTTTAGATAATAGAAGATTGTATCTCTCGCTCTCTACATCATTAGATACAAATAGCTAAACATTTATTACAACGTTAGAGAAAAAAACTGTAAAAAAACTTTTTCAAAAAGAGATCCCGAACATAGAACTTGCAACAAGCCATGGAAAACATCAAACCACACAGCCTGTTATTGAATAGTCATCCATGGTTGATGAAGAGATCCTAACTACAATCTCCAACAATCTGTATACCGATAACACCATCTCCGTTCTCTCCGATGTCTGTAGTATAGACCATGATCTCAACCAGATGGTATACACATAGATGACCTGCGCACGGATTAGAGATTTCAATGGATTAGAGATTTTTCTCTATTAAAGACCACATCATTTCGAATATAGCTAGATTGACCAACACAAGCGGCGTACCCCTAACAAAAATGTTAGCTCTTAAATCTTTTCCCCAACCCCAATAACCAGTTTTCCAACATATTAGTCATGCTAATAGGAGTTGACAAATTAGAAGCCACTTGTATAACACGCCATGCAAAGTAAGCAAAATGGCAAGTAAAAAAGATGTGTTGTATAGTTTCCTCATTGTTACAAAAAGAACAATGTTTGCTACCATTCTAATTTCTTTTAGATAAGATTATCTTTTGTCAAAATTACCTCACGCTGTAAGTACCAAAGGAAACTTTTTATTTTTAATGGCACCTTAATTTTCCACAATTGTCAGTTTATAACTGGGATACCTTGATGCATCAAAACTGTATACATCAATCGAACAAAAAAATTGTCCATTCTGATGGAAACTCTATCGACAAGTATCCCGTTTTGGACATAAGTGCGAATCAACATTCTTTGCAACAATTTCATGCCAGTAAATTATGTCCTGTAAGGACCCTACGACACGACACAGTGAGGGGAACAAAGCACGTTACATCAGCAACTGTGGCATGTTTTTTCGAACAATGTTAAAAAAGTCGAGGGTATTGTGCACTGAGAGGGTTGTTCCTAAGCCATACATCTTGCCAAAAGGCAATGTTGGAAAGTTTCTTTCTTTCTTTTAAACGTCCTGACATTGTATGATTTGCTATAGTGGTCACGTTGCATGGTATTCATCTCCTATGTCCGATAGGGTCAAGTACAGGACAGGTTTTGAAACTACAGATAGTGTAACATCCCGAAATTTTAATAAAGTAAAAGTAAATATTTTAAATTTGAAAATATTTATTTCTGAGTTCCTTGCTACCATTGGTTTTTAATTGAATTTCCTGAGTTTTGCATTGCATGAAAAGTTCAACAAATAGAATTAAAGAATGAAAAAGAGAAAAAAGGTAAAAATGTAAAAAGTAAAAATTTAGAAATTTGCCACGAGGACCCTAATTATTCAATTAAATTATTTTAGCTACCAATTGAGATTTTTATGCATAAAATATTGAGGAAGTAAAATGAAAAGATAACTTTTAAATCCAAAATAATATATTGTCGAATTCACATAAAATAATGGAATCACAACTAGAATTGAAAATTTTACATAAGCATTCTGAGATCAAATCCTTTTGAAAAACAAAGTTTCAAAAATAGTAGACTTCATTTGATCTCAATCAAAAATCAAAGTCCGAAACCAAAAATTAGAGCAGTACACTTTTGTGGAATATTAATTATTTCTCGAACTCATTTTAATCTCAAACTTTTACCAGACCTCAGAATATATTCAAAGATCTCGGTCGAAAAGTTTCATCATTCTCCTCTAGTTGACCACCAATAAAATCGAGAAAAGGAGAAAAGTTCACCCCAATCACCGACGTGTGGGCCATTCGTCGATTTCAGTCTCGCTGGCACATTGTTGAAACTCCCAGCCACCGACAAGGATCCAGGACCTCGCTTTCAGATTCTTCCTCCAACCCCGTTCTTCCCACTCGCTTCACTCCACTCACCGAACTACTCCGAAGCTCGACCAAATTCCACTTCCTCCGCAAAATCTTTGGCTATAAACCGCACCTCAAGATTCGCGATGAGCCTCTCCTCATTCCTCACCCTCCTTCCCTTTCCTCGGCTGATCGTCGTGGAGATCCTCCCGAATCCGCCATGGCCATGACCCCAAGCTTCGAAAGCGAAGGTAATGCGAGCAAGAGAAACTTCCATTTCCAAATTCTTCCGAGCCAAAGCACCTCACAAGACACCGAGTGAAACCCTCAACAACTCCACAGAACCCTAGTTGCGAAATTGCGCCACCGCTGCGGAGCCCTTCTTCTCCAGCTTTCAGCGACCGCATGGGCGAACTTCTCATCCATCTTCGCCCCGCTAGCAGGTGAAATGAGATCCTTGCTACCTCGTGAAGCTTTCGCGCTACCGATTCAATCTCTAACGCCGTTGTTTGCTTCCTCCACTTTCCGCCATTGTTGCTCGCGCTACCAACTCCGTCAAGACTGCTCGCTTCCTCCGGCCGAATCAACACCGCCCAGACTCGCTACGCTGTTGATGCTCTCGGTGCCTCGACTCTTGGAAGATCGCCGAAGACCCTGCGCCCATGCCCTAGAAGCTCTCTGTCTTCGTCTCTCGCACGGTGGGACCAAGCGCCAGAGCCGAGGTTGAAGATGACGAGTCTAGAAGGCGATTCCATTCAAGAAACGTGATTTCTTTTTTCTAGCAATTTCCGCTGATTGGTAATTGAGACTTGAATATCTTCTGTAATTTTAATTCAATTCAAAGGAACAAATTCTATATTCATCTAAAATCGGGAAGTTTATAGATATGCAAAAATATTAGAAGTTTGAACCGCAAAACAATTATTGGGAGTAAACTTTGATTATAACCTCATTATGGTCTTCATATTAAATCTGTGGTCGATAAGTCATAAAACAATGAAATAAATTTATATATGATGCTAAGACCAAGATGAATTCAAATATATAAAAATATTCAATTCTTGAATCATAGAACAATTGTTAAAATCAAGAATGGGATAAACACACTATTGTGAACATTATGGACACTATTGCTCATATAGACAATATAATTCTTAACATCATTAAGTAAATCTTTATGTGTCTCTCGAATCATAATAAACCCAAATATGAAAAAAAAATCGTTAATGTGGAACTCAATTTAACATAATTGTTTCATGATCCCTAATGAACCTTGTTATGGCTATTAACAAAATAATAGTATAGTGGCTCACAAAATGATAAAGTAATTCATATTAGGTTCCTAAAAAGCAAGCAAGAACCCATGTGTGCATAAATACTTAGAATCAAACTCAATTAGCATTCTCTTAATGAAAAGAAATGTTAATCATAACGATAGATAATTAGATAACCTATTGCAGTTAAAGTGAAAATAATGCTAAACCAAGTTTAAAACATTCCTAGGATGATACTCTGCTAATACCTGAAAAATGAATCAAGAATCATGTATAGATTAGTTGGAAATTAAGATTGAACTTGGCCGATTTAAGGTTTGCAAATGTGGTCATTTAGTCTATTTCAACGATAGATAAAATAACTCATCCAAATACTAAAATCAATAAAATCAGTTTAGAAACACTCTACAAGGTTTATACTACCATGATCTGTAAAAAGAACCCTATTCCATTAAGGTTTGCATATTAATCTCATTAGATCAAAACCCTTAAGCGATAACCTTTTATTCACTTTGGCCGATTCGAATAGCGCCAACTTAACAATGCCACTTAAGCCTTTTCAACAATGAATATAATGTATCACCTAAAGCCTAAAATTTATGGAATCAACTTAGGATTGTTATACAAAGTATAAATCATCTTAATATTAAGAAATAACCATGCTTCATCATGTTTTGCATATTAATCTTAGCAAATGAATAACCCTAAGTAATCACATTCCTTTTAGCCTTAATGCGTAATGAATAAACTTTAGGTAATAATGAAGGAAACCCAGAGTTAAGTTATTGTATCATCGTAGAACCTTCTTAAATATCATGTAAATAAAGCCAAAGGCCCAAATGGACCATGACATGCTTCGAAACTACTCAGGCGGATCTATATGCTAAAATTGATCAATGTATCCATAATTAGCTTTTCTTAATCGAACACTTATTAAATAATTTAGTCAGAGATTTGATTGAGCTAATTATTCTTATTGTGTTAGTTTGAAAATTGAATCTAGTTTCTGCAGTTAAAATTTCACATCAATCCAACGGTTGGATCTTCAGGAATTACTATTTTAGTTAATACATGTCAGTCTGTTTTTTGAAACCGAAGCAATTTTTTATAATTTGTTTAAAGGTGATTTGAGAATCAACAAAATTTTGTTTTAGCTTCCGCGCAATCATTCACCCCCTCTGATTGCTATATTAGTGTATATCGATCCTACATGTGATTTGAATACAAGACTGCTAGTTGATTTATAGAGTAGAAACAAATATAATTGTTACTTTGTTAGAGACTAGAGAGTTGCTTGTTGATGCATTGCTTTTTTTGTTTGTAGAGTTATTGAATTATGAAGAAGAACGGAGACATTGCATCTCTTTTCCGGAAACATGCAAGAAAGAAGCTTTGCTATCGTCTTCATCTCTTTTTCCAAAACATTGCAAAACGAAGCAAAGAAGGCTTCTTTTGCTTCATCTTTTCTAAACATCGATCTTTTTTCCGAACGTTATTGAGCGAGATATTTTCTTCCAAGTTGATGAAAATGATATAATCAAGAGTTTCATGGCTATTAGAAGGCGGAGGCGAAAGAAGGACAAAAAGTAATATTGTATTCTTTGAACTATTATAGGTGCGTAAGCTTCTTTTATGCATATTTCATACTTAAAATGTTTGAACTATTTATATTGTAATTTATACTTGTATTATCATGTTTCTAGTTATTTTATACTCGATACCGAATTTCTTGACAACATTTATAGTTATTTACCGAATTGTTCATTGGATTTTACCGAATTATATATTATAGTATTAGCTCGGCATACCCTAACTTAAAATCCTAGATCCGCTAATGACCTCTCACGAATAAAAAGAAAATAAATGGTATTTCTCTCTTTTCACCCAGTATTCCCCTACTTCTTCCTCTAAGTAATAATATTTATTTTATTTTGTAAATATATGGTATAATTTGATTATTTAGTTCAAAAATACGTCTCTGCTGCAACGCTAGGCCATTTGACTGCCATGGAGATGAAACGTGAGTGGATAACTACTAGGAAATTTTCCGCGGCGTAACACGCCGCGTGTGTCGTTTTTTCGAGAAAAAAATATTTTTTTCAAGAGCGCTTAATTTTTGAAATCATCAAAATGATGAGCGAAAGGAAGGGAATGAGACTTTTTTCCCTGATGAGCAGATTCAGATGTTTATGACATATATACTGTCAAGGAGGTGGACGATACACACATGGAGGACACAGCAACAGCTCCATATCCACTGTAATTCTAACTCATGTGTTACTATGTTCCATTCTTTTGTGGGAATGCTGTCTAAATGGTCTTCTTACACTAGGTTACAAGTGGACGACGATGATGATGAATATTACAATGATGATGACTATCCGTATGATACAGATGATTCAAATGGTAATTGTACACTCATTCTACTTCCATAATTAATTTGTAAGATCATTTGTTATTTTTAAATTAGGTTAACTTCTCTGTGTTGAATTGCAGCCGAAGATAATCCACTTCATGATTATCCTCAAGAGCCGTCAGATGATGAGGATGATGATACCAATGGTGAGAATCCTTTTGCGGACATAGATGGTTCTGATTCCCAGTATGAGGAGGACGTGGCGAAAGAAGAAGATGAAGATGAATACTGGCGATAGAAATTTGTGTGCTGTGTGGGTAATATGGATGTAGGGAAGGCTATTGTTTGAGCTGGGTGTAATTGTATTCCTAGCTCCGCTGTTAGATGAGCGCTAGCCTGATATGGTCATCTTAACCGAAGGAACAGTGTATAATATGATATGTTGTTGGCCAGTATCATGAGGAAAAATCATTAATCTTGGGGATTTCCTGAGGGAATCTGAAAGTGTCACCCTCACAGCTTATCGGATAAGATGGATTCTGATGTCATGCTTGCTTTGTTCATCTTGCTAGTGAATTTTGCTTGGTTCACTACCGCCGTCGGCCAGCTCTGCCTCTGAGATGGTTGATATTGGTTTTGATTAGAAAAGCACATTTCAATTTATTGTTTCGATAGCACTAACACTTGTGTTGATGCTTCTATGGTTGTAGCTTGATAAGATGTTTTTTAGAAGAATAAGGCTCAGTTTGACGTCGTTCGGTTGAACCATATTTAGGTGTTTGGCTAATTGCTATATTGCAGTCGAATTATTGGTGGATATATTGTTGCACCCGAGAACGTATATTTACTGGTCAGAGTGACCATGCTACAACGAAAACACATTTTTAACTAAATAATCAAATCATACAATGTGTTTTAAAAAAAATAAAATTACACTCTTGAATTACTACGAGAAGAGAGAAGTAGGAAATAACTTAGCGCAGAGGGCTCTTTGTTTTAACTTCGATTCTGATTCGCCCTAAAAGCAAAATCGAAACAAACAAATTTAATTCTAGAATCGATTCTCACAATCCAAATTTCCACCCATATACAAGAGAATCCACAATCCACTTCATATGTGCTTTTGGATTCCAAATTTTGAAGAATCAACTTTCTACAACCACAATCTAGAATCAACTTTAGAGAATCCAAATCAAACAAATAGCCATGAGTAGTGCGGTGGAAAGAGATAGATGTGATTAGTTTTCTTTTTGTGCTACGGTCTACATACCAATGTGATGCTTTTTTTAGAGAGGATGGATAACCAGTACAACTTGTATTTATATAAAAGCAATGCGTCTACATATGAAGCACGGACCATAACATACTTCCCCACCTCTCGCAAATAAAAAGAAAATAAATGGTATCTCTCTCTTTTCATGCAGATCCAGCCCCTCGGTAGGAATATTCCCCTACTTCTTCCTCTCAGTAATAATATTTATTTTATTTTTTAAATATATGGTATAATTTGATTATTTAGTTAAAAATATGTCACCATTTGGGAGATTCACAATAATGCCACCCCTAACATTGTCCCTCGCTAAAATGCCACTCGGGCCTATTGTCATAGACACAGAAAGTCCTACATGTCAATGAGAGAAGAGTGCCATTTTAGCGAGGGGCAATCTTAAGAACGGCGCGGGGCAGCCGTTTGACTGCCATGGAGATGAAATGTGAGTAGAAACGAAACGAACCGCGGAATTTCCTCTCGGGCCGGAGGCGAGCAGAGCAGAGGCGTCCGGAGCCGAGCCGCTTCTGCGATCTTTCCCTTGCTAGATCGATTGCCTCTCCCCCAACGCCGACGAGCAGAAAGCATTCAGTGTTTGGATCCCCGGTAAAGAGATCACGCACTAACCACATCCGTTCTTCTTTTGGTCAATCGATTTTTTTTTTATCTCGTACTAATTCCGCGGTGCCACGCCACATCCCCACTTGTCTTAGTTGGGGCAGGGCCTTAGGGTGATAATAATTACTAATTTTAGATAATAGAAGATTGTATCTCTCGCTCTCTACATCATTAGATACAAATAGCTAAACATTTATTACAACGTTAGAGAAAAAAACTGTAAAAAACTTTTTCAAAAGAGATCCCTAACATAGAACTTGCAACAAGCCATGGAAAACATCAAACCACACAACCTGTTATTGAATAGTCATCCGTGGTTGATGAAGAGATCCTAACTACAATCTCCAGCAATCTGTATACCGATAACACCATCTCCCGGTTCTCCTGATGCTGTAGTATAGACCATGATCTCAACCAGATGGTATACACATAGATGACCTGCAACGGATTAGAGATTTCAATGGATTAGAGATTTTTTTCTCTATTAAAGACCACATCATTTCGATATAGCTAGATTGACCAACACAAAGCGGCCGCCTAACAAAAATGTTAGCTCTTAAATCTTTTCCCAACCCCAATAACCGTTCCAAACATATTAGTCATGCTAATATGAGTTGACAAATTAGAAGCTACTTGTATAACACGCCATGCAAAGTAAGCAAAATGGCAGTAAAAAAAGATGTGTTGTATAGTTTCCTCATTGTTACAAAAAGAACAATGTTTGCTACCATTCTAATTTCTTTTAGATAAGATTATCTTTTGTTAAAATTACCTCACTGTAAGTACCAAAGGAAACTTTTTATTTTTAATGGCACCTTAATTTTCCACAATTGTCAGTTTATAACTGGGATACCTTGATGCATCAAATCAGATACATCAATCGAACAAAAAATTGTCCATTCGATGGAAACTCTATCGACAAGTATCCTGCTTTGGACATAAGTGCGAATCAACATTCTTTGCAACAATTTCATGCCAAGAATTATGTCCCTGAAGGACCCTACACCATACGTTGAGGGGAACAAAGCACGTTACATCAGCAATCGTGACATGTTTTTTCGAACAATGTTAAAAAGTCGAGGGTATTGTACACTAAGGGGGTTGTTCCTAAGCCATACATCTTGCCAAAAGGCAATGTTGGAAAGTTTCTTTTTCTTTCTTTAAACGTCCTGACATTGTATGATTTGCTATAGTGGTCACGTTGCATGGTATTCATCTCCTATGTCCGATAGGGGTCAAGTACAGGACAGGTTTTGAAACTACAGATAGTGTAACATCCCGAAATTTTTAATAAAGTAAAAGTAAATATTTTAAATTTGAAAATATTTATTTCTGAGTTCCTTGCTACCATTGGTTTTAATTGAATTTCCGAGTTTTGCATTGCATGAAAAGTTCAACAAATAGAATTAAAGAATGAAAAGAGAAAAAAGGTAAAAATGTAAAAAGTAAAAATTTAGAAATTTGCCACGAGGACCCTAATTATTCAATTAAATTATTTTAGCTACCAATTGAGATTTTTATGCATAAAATATTGAGGAAGTAAAATGAAAAGATAACTTTTAAATCCAAAATAATATATTGTCGAATTCACATAAAATAATGGAATCACAACTAGAATTGAAAATTTTACATAAGCATTCTGAGATCAAATCCTTTTGAAAAACAAAGTTTCAAAAATAGTAGACTTCATTTGATCTCAATCAAAAATCAAAGTCCGAAACCAAAAATTAGAGCAGTCACTTTGTCGGAATATTAATTATTTCTAGAACTCATTTTAATCTCAAACTTTTACCAGACCTCAGAATATATTCAAAGATCTCGGTTGAAAAGTTTCATCATTCTCCTCTAGTTGACCACCAATAAAATCAGAGAAAAGGAGAAAGTTCACCCCAATCACCGACGGTGGGCCATTGTCGATTTCCGTCTCGCTGGCACATTGTTGAAACTCCCAGCCACGACAAGGATCCAGGACCTGCTTCCAGATTCTTCCTCCAACCCCGTTCTTCCCACTCGTCACTCCACTACCGAACTACTCCCAAGCTCGACCAAATTCCACTTCTCATGCAAATCTGCTGCAACGCTAGGCCATTTGATCGCCATGGAGATGAAACGTGTGGATAACTACTAGGAAATTTTCAGAGCGTAACACGCCAGGTGTTTTTTCGAGAAAAAAATATTTTTTTCAGTAGCGCTTAATTTTTGAAATCATCAAAATGATGAGCGAAAGGGGAAGGGGAAATAGAGAGATAGAGTTGTAGAAATATCTCTTCGATGAATTATTTGGAAAACATTGGAGACCGAAATGAAAACTACTGAGGGAAAAAGTCTAGAGAAAAGGGTGAAAAAATATTAGAGATGTCAACCTTCTTTTTTGTCGAGTTTAATACTCTACGCGTTCGCCGAGCAATAATACATGTTTTTAAAAATATTAAAAACTTGCGGCGTAATACGCCGCGCGTGTCGTTTTTCCGTAGGAAAAATCTATTTTTTTTCTCGGCGGCGTTTTATTTTTTAAATCGTCGAAATGGGGAAACAATAGAGATATAGAGTTGTAGAAATATCTCTTTCGACGAATTATTTGGAAAATATTGGAGGCCGAGTTGGAAAACCGCGGCGGGGAAAAAGTCTAGAGGGAAAAGGGTGAAAAAATATTAGAGACAACAACCTTCTTTTGTCGAGCTTAACACTCTCTAGCTTCATGAGTAATAATACATATTTTAAAAATATCGAGATCGACGCTTCAGGAGTAATAATACATGTTTTAAAAATATCAAAGATCGAGATGGGAAAAAGTCTAGAGATAGAGCTGCACAAATATTTCTTGTGACAAGAAAAAAATTTCGGGAAAATGGAGAAAGGACATGTTTTAAAAAATATTAGAAACTCAGCGTAACACATCAGCGCTTTTTTCAGAGGATTTCTTTTTTCGGTATTTTATTTTTAAATCGTCAAATAATGAGCTAAACAGGGAAAAAGTAGAGAGATAGAGTGGAGAAATATCTCTTTCGATGAATTATTTGAAAAATATTGGAGACCGAGCTAGAAAACCGAAGCGGGGAAAAAGTCTAGAGGGAAAAGGGTGGAAAATTATTAGAGATGACAACCTTCTTTTGTCGAGCTTAACACTCTACGTGTTCACGGAGTAATAATACATGTTTTAAAAAATATCAGAGATCGACGCGTTCGTGGAGTAATAATACATGCTTTAAAAAATATCAGAGATCGAGATAGGAAATCGAGGTGGGCAAAAAGTCTAGAGATAGAGCTGCACACATATTTCTAGTGACAAAAACAATTTTTCCCGAGAAAAACGGAGAAAGGACCTAGACGTAAAGAGTAAGGACCTGAATGTTACGTTTTTGGACCTATCCGCTATCCTTAAAAATAAGAAAAGGGCCTGTTCGCGATTTGAATTTAACAGGAGGTTCTTTTCATAAAATGGCGCACGAGGGACCCGAACGCGAATTCAATGAGTTTGTGGCGTGCTTGGGTCCGTGACATGGCTTACTAACTGTGCCCGATTTCGTTGGGGGGTGAATCCGTCCTTCCCTTTGCCCTTTCACTAGTGGTTACTCCCGATCCGAAGCACCCCTTTTCCATTCATAGAGAGATCCAATCGTCAAAATCAAGCCCACACCTGTGTAGAGTAGATCGTTCAACACCTGCGGCACAAACCCATTTTTGACCAATTGGTCCGTATATCATAGGCGACCGAACGGCCGCCCCCCGTCTTACTAGACCAACCTGCTATAATTATTCCATAAACACATTCTTTATTATTAATATTGTATAATAAGAATACTAATTCTTTATTCTGAAGATTTGTAAATATAAATAATACTAATTCGAAGGATGGAGTCCAATCCTTTTGGTTCATTCGGTTTCAAGGGGATAGTAGCGACTCGTCAGGTTCGAACTGACCTAGACCCTCGTACCATGTTTTTCACCTAGGGCCTACGCTTTTTGAGTGTAGCCCCAACCCCGTGTTCCATTCTCGTATGAAGCGACTGAGACTGAGTTGGGCAGGAGCAAGCGGTTGGATTGGCCTGACACGTGCTCTAATCCTCTGAGCTACAGGCCCACCCTGTCTCCACTGGATCTCTTCCCGAGGGTACCCCCCAGCTTGCTCGTTCAAAGCTATAAGCTAGCTCCTTACAGAGTTGTACTCGGCAGACAATATTCGATAATTTCCTATAAACATAGGTTTTCATTGAAATTCAATCAATCAGTTACGAAACATGAGAGTTGATTCATCTTCATTTTAATTTTAATAGAAAGAAATACAAAAATGAATAAAAAATGAATAGAAAGTAAAATCTTTTTCTTGATGTGTCGTCCACTCTCGTGGAAGATTTTAATGATTGATACGGGTGATAGTAGAAACGAAACGAACCGCGGAATTTCCTCTCGGGCCGGAGGCGAGCAGAGCAGAGGCGTCCGGAGCCGAGCCGCTTCTGCGATCTTTCCCTTGCTAGATCGATTGCCTCTCCCCCAACGCCGACGAGCAGAAAGCATTCAGTGTTTGGATCCCCGGTAAAGAGATCACGCACTAACCACATCCGTTCTTCTTTTGGTCAATCGATTTTTTTTATCTCGTACTAATTCCGCGGTGCCACGCCACATCCCCACTTGTCTTAGTTGGGGCAGGGCCTTAGGGTGATAATAATTACTAATTTTAGATAATAGAAGATTGTATCTCTCGCTCTCTACATCATTAGATACAAATAGCTAAACATTTATTACAACGTTAGAGAAAAAAACTGTAAAAAACTTTTTCAAAAGAGATCCCTAACATAGAACTTGCAACAAGCCATGGAAAACATCAAACCACACAGCCTGTTATTGAATAGTCATCCATGGTTGATGAAGAGATCCTAACTACAATCTCCAACAATCAGATACCGATAACACCATCTCCCGGTTCTCCTGATGCTGTAGTATAGACCATGATCTCAACCAGATGGTATACACATAGATGACCTGCAACGGATTAGAGATTTCAATGGATTAGAGATTTTTTCTCTATTAAAGACCACATCATTTCGATATAGCTAGATTGACCAACACAAAGCGGCTGCCCTAACAAAAATGTTAGCTCTTAAATCTTTTCCCAACCCCAATAACCAGTTTCCAAACATATTAGTCATGCTAATAGGAGTTGACAAATTAGAAGCCACTTGTATAACACGCCATGCAAAGTAAGCAAAATGGCAGTAAAAAAAGATGTGTTGTATAGTTTCCTCATTGTTACAAAAAGAACAATGTTTGCTACCATTCTAATTTCTTTTAGATAAGATTATCTTTTGTTAAAATTACCTCACGCTGTAAGTACCAAAGGAAACTTTTTATTTTTAATGGCACCTTAATTTTCCACAATTGTCAGTTTATAACGGGGATACCTTGATGCATCAAAACTGTATACATCAATCGAACAAAAAAATTGTCCATTCGATGGAAACTCTATCGACAAGTATCCTGCTTTGGACATAAGTGCGAATCAACATTCTTTGCAACAATTTCATGCCAGTAAATTATGTCCTGTAAGGACCCTACGACACGACACAGTGAGGGGAACAAAGCACGTTACATCAGCAACTGTGGCATGTTTTTTCGAACAATGTTAAAAAAGTCGAGGGTATTGTGCACTGAGAGGGTTGTTCCTAAGCCATACATCTTGCCAAAAGGCAATGTTGGAAAGTTTCTTTTTCTTTCTTTAAACGTCCTGACATTGTATGATTTGCTATAGTGGTCACGTTGCATGGTATTCATCTCCTATGTCCGATAGGGGTCAAGTACAGGACAGGTTTTGAAACTACAGATAGTGTAACATCCCGAAATTTTTAATAAAGTAAAAGTAAATATTTTAAATTTGAAAATATTTATTTCTGAGTTCCTTGCTACCATTGGTTTTAATTGAATTTCCGAGTTTTGCATTGCATGAAAAGTTCAACAAATAGAATTAAAGAATGAAAAAAGAAAAAAGGTAAAAATGTAAAAAGTAAAATTTAGAAATTTGCCACGAGGACCCTAATTATTCAATTAAATTATTTTAGCTACCAATTGAGATTTTTATGCATAAAATATTGAGGAAGTAAAATGAAAAGATAACTTTTAAATCCAAAAAAATATATTGTCGGAATTCACATAAAATAATGGAATCACAACTAGAATTGAAAATTTTACATAAGCATTCTGAGATCAAATCCTTTTGAAAAACAAAGTTTCAAAAATAGTAGACTTCATTTGATCTCAATCAAAAATCAAAGTCCGAAACCAAAAATTAGAGCAGTCACTCTTGTCGGAATATTAATTATTTCTCGGTAACTCATTTTAATCTCAAACTTTTACCAGACCTCAGAATATATTCAAAGATCTCGGTCGAAAAGTTTCATCATTCTCTGCCTCTAGTTGACCACCAATAAAATCAGAGAAAAGGAGAAAGTTCACCCCAATCACCGACGTGTGGGCCATTCGTCGATTTCCCGTTCCGTTGGCACATTGTTGAAACTCCCAGCCACTGACAGTGGATCCAGGACCCTGCTTCCAGATTCTTCCTCCAACCCCCGTTCTTCCCACTCAGTTCACTCCACTACCGAACTACTCCCGAAGCTCTGACCAAATTCCACTTCCTCGCTGCAAATCTTTGGCTATAAACCGCACCTCAGCATTCGCAGTGAGCCTCTCCTCATTCCTCACCCTCCTTCCCTTTCCTCACTGAGTCGTGGAGATCCTCCCGATCCGCCATGGCGCAGCCTCAAGCTCGAGGCCAAGGTAAATGCGAGCAAGAGAAACTTCCATTTCCAAATTCTTCTGAGCCAAAGCACCTCACAAGACACTGAGTGAAACCCCTCAACAATCCCTGGAACCCTAGTTGCGAAATTGCGTCACCGCCGTGAGCCCTTCTTCTCCAGCTCAGGCGCACCGTGGGCGGAGCTTCTCCGTCCATCTTCGCTTCGGCTAGCAGGTGAAATGAGATCCTTGCTACCTCGTGAAGCTTAAAACGCTACCGATTCAATCTCTAACGCCGTTGTTTGCTTCCTCCACTTTCCGCCATTGTTGCTCAAGGCCTAACTCGTCAGCAGACCGCCTCGCCTCCTCCGGCCGAATCAACACCGCCCAGACTCGCTGAAATGATGCTCGGTTCCTCGACCACGAAGATCGCGGAAGACCTCTCGCCGCCATGCCCTAGAAGCTCCTCTTCTTCTCGCACGGTGGGACCAAGCGCCGGAGCCGAGGTTGAAGATGACCGAGTCTAGAAGGCGATTCCATTCAAGAAAACGTATTTCCTTTTTTCTAGCAATTTCCAGCTGATTGGTAATTGAGACTTGAATATCTTCTGTAATTTTAATTCAATTCCAGTGGAACAAATTCCTATATTCATCTAAAATCAGGAAGTTTATAGATATGCAAAAATATTAGAAGTTTGAACTGCAAAACAATTATTGGGAGTAAACTTTGATTATAACCTCATTATGGTCTTCATATTAAATCTGTGGTCGATAAGTCATAAAACAATGAAATAAATTTATATATGATGCTAAGACCAAGATGAATTCAAATATATAAAAATATTCAATTCTTGAATCATAGAACAATTGTTAAAATCAAGAATGGGATAAACACACTATTGTGAACATTATGGACACTATTGCTCATATAGACAATATAATTCTTAACATCATTAAGTAAATCTTTATGTGTCTCTGGAATCATAATAAACCCAAATATGAAAAATCAGTTAATGTGGAACTCAATTTAACATAATTGTTTCATGATCCCTAATGAACCTTGTTATGGCTATTAACAAAATAATAGTATAGTGGCTCACAAAATGATAAAGTAATTCATATTAGGTTCCTAAAACAGCAAGAACCCATGTGTGCATAAATACTTAGAATCAAACTCAATTAGCATTCTCTTAATGAAAAGAAATGTTAATCATAACGATAGATAATTAGATAACCTATTGCAGTTAAAGTGAAAATAATGCTAAACCAAGTTTAAAACATTCCTAGGATGATACTCGCTAATAATTCGAAAAATGAATCAAGAATCATGTATAGATTAGTTGGAAATTAAGATTGAACTTGGCCGATTTAAGGTTTGCAAATGTGGTCATTTAGTCTATTTCAACGATAGATAAAATAACTCATCCAAATACTAAAATCAATAAAATCAGTTTAGAAACACTCTACAAGGTTTATACTACCATGATCTGTAAAAAGAACCCTATTCCATTAAGGTTTGCATATTAATCTCATTAGATCAAAACCCTTAAGCGATAACCTTTTTATTCACTTTTGGCCGATTCCGAATAGCGTCAACTTAACAATGCCACTTAAGCCTTTTCAACAATGAATATAATGTATCAGCTAAAGCCTAAAATTTATGGAATCAACTTAGGATTGTTATACAAAGTATAAATCATCTTAATATTAAGAAATAACCATGCTTCATCATGTTTTGCATATTAATCTTAGCAGCTGAATAACCCTAAGTAATCACATTCCTTTAGGCCTTAATGCGAATGAATAAACTTTAGGTAATAATGAAGGAAACCTGTAGTTAAGTTATTGTATCATCAGAACCTTCTTAAATATCATGTAAATAAAGCCAGTGGCCCAAATCAATAGATCTAATCAGAGTAAAGCTAATTCTAAGCGAAATCAATCAAAGATAAAGAATTGTTTAGTCATAATCTAATATGATCATTTAAGCATTTTCATTAACTCGTAAAGCAGCTTATCTAAATCTGAATTTAGTAAAGAACAGATTAGAATTGATCTTTAGGATATAATCTACCGCAATCTAAGAAAATATTCTTATTTCATCTTGCTTTGAATCTAAATCCTACTCAAGCAAAACGCATAAGTAGTAAGGTTTCAGGATTTCATGCTGAGAGCAGTAAAACCAATACGCATTGTAACTAATGCTTAATTCTATTAATCTAATCAATCTTTGCATCTTGAATCCGTAAAATAAGATTAATAAATTCATAAAAGAGAAATCCTTGTTCCTTGTAAAGAGTTTATTTGTTCTTGTTTTCTATTTCTTTCGCTCTTATTGAAGTTTATTGCTTTGCTGTATTTTCCGTGGTTCGACGAGTAGACCCGACGTCTCTAGCTTTGTCATCGTCGTCGTCGTCAGTCTTTGTAATCCTCGTCTTCGTCGTATTCGTCAATTAAGCAAGGCAAGCATCCTTTGACCATATTGATCCCAGTATTTTATATTCCTTTTGTGCATCAAATTGTTTTATGCATGCGATTACTTTATGTAAATTGCTATTTTGTGGATTGGTAGTTATATTGCCGCCTCGTGAATCCCTTTGATGATTATGAACTTGTGCACCTTGATAACCATAGATTAAGGTTAGGCATTACTTAATGTCATCACGGGTATATCGCTTATTTTATTCCTGCTAGCCATGCTTTAGAATAAATGATGTACATGATCAACTCAATAATTGTTTCGGGAAACATTGGAAATGTCATGTTGGTGGTGGGTACTTTGATTAAAACCCAAAATGAAACTATGCTTTGATGCATGCGATTATTTGGCAATAGCTTGCCAGTGTAAGTAATTGCACGAGTGTAGGGTGAAGTGTCGCCGTGTCACAACTAAGGACCAACATCGTGTTGTATGATCCAAGAAAATCCATACAAACCACGAGGGTGAGGATGGGTTAGCCTTTAGCCTATTAAATTGTTTAGACATGGCTTTGCTCATTGGTAGGCGGAGCTTGCATGTGTTTTCCATCAGTCAGTCTACCCGACGGGTATTCCGGACAGTCTACTTGCTAATGTAATCTGCATACCTGCCGTGTTTAGAAACGTTGTGTTGGGTGTGTGAATGTGGGCCCACGGCTTGGGTGTGTGTTTCTAGTTCTACGAAGGGAATAACGCCCCGGCTGGTGTAAAGCCTTGTCTAGGAATTTAATGGCTATGTATGGTCTTTCCGGACGACACACCTAAGGAAGTGTGCTGCAAAGGTTGATCATTCCTTGTGGGTACAGCTTGTACACTCTCAGAGAGTTTAAATCTAATTGATTAGCAGTACCATGCCATCATGGGTGTCTTGGTGAACTTGCACGTGTTAAATGTTTTATTGTTTCCAAAAGGGTTTATTTTACAAGTTAGCTTACCCCACAGATGACCCAATGCTATACCTCGTGGGCAAGTATTGGTATCAGCTGTTGTGCCCTGTGTGGACAAAGAACTGGATATATGCCATGCGATGGCAAAGATTGATTCGTCGCTCACGTCATGGAGGACGGTGAGTGCTATCTATGCCTTACTTATTTGCTATCAATTAATCTTGCTCTTTTAAATTCCGTTTGCAAATAACTTGGTTTCCAAATTCAAATTCGCTTTATGCAAATTAACTGTATTAGCCTTTCCTTTGAAGTGGCCTGCATATATGATAGGTTTTGCTCAAGTCTTGCTGAGTATGTAAAATACTCACCCTTGCCTAATTATATTGTAGGTGGTTGTGTTAGCGCAGCTTCGAAGTTGTTCATCGTAGGTTGCGGGTTCCTCCTTGAAGCGTGTTCTATCTGGAGTTTATGCCTGGTCAGTTGCCTGCGGGTCGGTTGGGCAAACTACGGGTTATTGCTTCTTTTGCTGCTAGATTTCTCTGAGTTGTAATGTTTAATTGTATAATCGTTTCCGCTTAATTAATATGTTTTGTATGGTTGTGATTTTCAATTGTTGTAAACATGTGAGTGCTAGCTACTGATCCAGGGAATAGCACAGTAATCACATGGAGGTTCCTGTTCATCCGAACGGGGTCTCACAGATAGCATATGTAGAACTTTGTATTCTAATGTGATACAGATTCTTTTCAACAAATAGCTAAAATTCGTGAAAGGGCACTGTCTATTATTGGCATTGAAGAAGTGTGTTGGACGAGTACTAGGTTTGGTGCTATACACAAATGGCAGGGATCAGCTTCATCATCTTAACCAAATACCGTCAGATTGGCCCCATTCCTCCTCATCGGATCATCGTTTGATTTGTCTACTGGTAATCTCTAATTTCTAAACCTTGTTATTTCATTTTGCAACTTCTGTCCACTCCAAGGAAGGCAAGGTATTCATATTTTTTTTACATGAATGGGGTATTCATCTTTGTACTTAGTTGCATTACTTTCTGCAGAGCATGAACCCATGATGTTCAGAACAACTCCTATTAGGCCCCCACAGTGAAGTCTCCATTCTGGAGTCCTCCATGGTGTCTGTTGACAATGGCTGGTAGCAAAGGAGGGCCAACAAATCGGAACAAAGCCATGGCCCATATTTTTGCAGCAAATGAGCAAAAAGCTCTATTGGGTAATTCATTGTCCAACAAACTTCCATAGTACAGATATACAGGTGTTTTTACTGTGCATACCTGTTCATGTACCTACTAAGTCAAGTCATACGAAACTGATTTTTTTTATTATTTAACCTTTTTAATTTATTTTTATTAATAACCCCTCATCAAACTTATTTTCAAATCTAACCCTTTTGGCCACGCAAACAGCACTGCCACACCATGAAGCAAGTCTAGCGATGAAATTCTGAAAGTGTATGGAGGAAATGCTATATTAGAGATATGAACTATAAAATAGGTTGCTTCTGACTTCTGAGGCATTGTGATTACATGGCTAACTCCGGTTAACAGTTTGTATTGTGAAAAAAAAAACTACTAGACAACTAGACTTATTTTACTTGGGAAACCGATGTACCTTACTTTTGTTTTACTACGAGAATAATTACTTCTCCTTTCTCTTGTAAATGCAGTCCTCTCAATGAATGACAAAGTTCACAACTTGTGCCTCAGAAATGGCGGCTTCTTCCAGAGTTGCAAGTATGCTGGCACACAGATCAACACGGTTGAAGACCAAGAAAGAAGAGAGAAGAGAACAGCAGGAGCACATTGGCCAAAAGGTACAACAGGTCTCCTACATGACCTCCTACATTGGCCAAAAGGTAAAACAGGTCTCCTCCGTGATCACTGTGTCCATCCATTTGACCATTTGTGTTCTTAGCCATCCTCCCTGCGATGTGAGCAGCTAGCTTGCAGCCTTGCAGGTGTTTCTCCTCTTCTCCTGTTGTTGCTCTATGCCTGACTCCTGTGCCAGTAGTGTGCCCCAAAGAAAAGTTTACAGCCAACATTGCAGAAATGTATGGCCCACCGCCTTCCTGCACCAACTTCTTTCGTGCTGCCAGCCATGGGATTATGTCCTGGGAACATAAGACAGAAAAATATAAGGGTTAGTTCCTTATGTGCCATTGGAAAATTTCAAAAATTTTATTATGACATTGATACGTGAGGTCTGGGCAAACTTTTGATGGCAAATAAGAAATTGCCCCCCGAGGTAATTGCCCAGGTATCAATACCATCTCTGCATTGCCTGGCTGCCTACAATTCAGTCTACACTCGATAGCCTCTGTTTGTACACTAGAGTCGTTATTAATTAACTTAGCTTGGTTTTAGTCAAGAATCAGATTTTGAAACAGATTGAAATCATCTCAGTTGGTGGTGATCAGAGAGCGCTGAATTCAACTCAGCTGACCAAATTCCAAAATACATAACAAGTATTTCAAATGCAGTTTCCTCGGATGAAAACCTGATACTACCCTTTTCTATGGGACAGCTGCACCTTCAGTAAATATACAAACAAAACAAGCTGAGACAGTTGTTTTTGGGCAGAAGTACTTGCACTTGAGGGTACAGCACGCAGCTTCTTAAGGCTGATGCAGGGTTGTGCCAAAATTTGGTCATCGATCACAAACTGCCTTCGAGTTTTGGAAACAAATTGAACTAGAATGCCAGTAAGAAGAGAATCTTACCAGAATGTTGGCAACAAACCATTTGGTCAATGCACCCACCCAAACTTTGGTAACCCGAGTTGTGTCTGTTAATGTTGGGGGAAAAAATGAGTACTAGAACAATTATAGTGGCTAGCAATCACTTAATAAGGATGCGCAGTCGAGTAAAGGGGAGTGCCGGAGCGAGTGGTGTCAAGCTGAAATTGGTTCCAAAAGTGCAGCAAAATAGAGATGCATGGCTCACTGGAATCACGCTGAAATAAGTTCCAGGCAATCTACCTGGCATGTTATTACCTATACTGTTACTACACCTGGAGGCCCCAGTTCTCACCAGATCTGGACGGTACCTTCGACGGCGTAGGTGTCATTGTGTCAGTCAGCAGCCAGGGTCACACCAACTTGCATCTGCCATCTCGCTAAAATGCAACATCCATTGATCTCTCTCTCTCCCTCTCTGATCTACTACCTGACAAATGTTAATGTTAACCATTTTAGACAAGAGCCGGATCATATGTCGATGTTTCTTTACTCATACAATACTAGGCATGATTTTCATTTCTTCAAATAACCAACAAGAAGAAATGTTTATGGATTACGGTGCTAGATCATGCAACTATACTCTTTATATTTATAGATATCGATCAAAGGCGGTGTGTGTACACATGAGCCGTGATTTTTTTTAAAATAATATGTATTTAATGAAAAATTATAGAAATAATATGCAAAAATAAAAATAAAAATGACAATTTTATACATCTGTCGTACATCCAATTTGCGACGGGTCTTTGTCGCAATTTGAAATTGCGATAGAGAGCCTGTCGCTAACTGTTGGGCGAGACACAGTGCATGTCGCAATTTCAAATTGCGACAGAGACTCTGTCGCAATTTAGAATTGACTCTGTCGCAAGAATTGCGACAGAGAGCCTGTCGCACATTGGATATGCGACAGATGTGCAAATCTGTCATTGTTTTTTTGGCATATTATTTCTGTAATTTCATTAAATATATATTATTTAAAAAACAAATTCCATGAGCCGTTCACAAGTCTAACGTTGTATACATGCAACTTGCATTATCATAGGTTCTATAGTAAGTACTGGCGTACTGCGAGTCTGCGACGTGTAACAAAACGGGTGCTATCCATGTTCACACCAAAAGTGCCAGGGAATTTTTTTTAAAAAAACTGCTAAGCGAGGTCAGAAAAAGGAAAAAAACAGAGACGCGGCCACGAGCCTGCGCATCTTATCCTGCTCCCTCGGATTCTTCACGCCCGCCTGATTCGATCGATGTTGGTGGAGAAGCTCGCTGCCCCGCCTCGTGATGGCTGCGGGTTGACGACGAGGAGGAGGAGGAGGAGGACGGAGCTGCCGTAGATGGTGCCCAATCACCACGTTGATGAGCTCCCTGTTGCAAATGGACCGGAGCCGATGAGGGACGCCGATGAGGAGAAGGCGGCGCCCCTGCCCTGCCTGCCGCAGGTGGTGCTGCTGTGCGAGCAGCGCCACGAGGGGTTCGACGAGGCCCCGGCGGCGGCGGCGGCGGCGGGGGCTGGGCCCTCCACGAGCGGGCTTGTCTCCAAGTGGCGTCCCAAGGACCGGGTAATGCATGCTGCAAATGTAGCTGCTGCTCTTGCTATTGCTCCTCCTTCTCCACCTGTTGTTCGATTGTTCACAGATTCGGTGCGTTTGGGCCTCCGGAGAATTCAAAGCCGTGTAATTAGCACTACGCTTACTTAACCGAGCTAAAAACAAAGGAGAATTAGTGGCAACTACTGTTTGGCTTAAGTGGGTATGGTATTGGTTCCCGCGAATTTAGTAGTATCTTTTATCTTTTTGGTTTACGAATTACGATTTGATTATGGAACTTTCAAATGTTATTCCTGAAGTCATGAAATGGGTAATATGATGATCTCTAGTGTTGCAAGCACCAAGAAGGACAATCGATACTGTGAAACCGATATCCGGAGTGCATGGTAGAGTTGTTATTGTTTGCTTCAAGTTGATACCTTTTGTTTCCCAAGTGTTTGGAGATGTTTTGGGGGGTTGATGAGCAGGGCTCGAATAAAATGCCATTATACCATATCATGCTGCTCAGTGCTTTACTCCCTCCATCCAAGTTTGTAGGACGTATTTTTTGAATGGTTTTGTCCATAAATATAAAACGCATTTCATGTTCCAAAGAAAAAATTAGTGTGATATTCCCTTTATACCCCTAATAAATATCCAGATTTACTTGATATTCTCTATATGCATGCATTCATGCATTGAATATAAGCCATAGAGATAATAATTATGGTATTTTAGTCATTTTTAATATCTCCTTGGTCCATGTGCTAAGAGAAAATACGGCCTATATACTTGGATGGTGGGAGTATTAATTAATACAAAAGGGAAATGGTGTTGCTATGTTATTGCACTTTTTTTGTCATATTGTTGGTTAATTAAATGTGTAATGGTGATCATCAACTTATCTATCAGTATGTTTCGGTTAAAAATTCAAAAAAGTGAGTAAACAGTATACTCTGGCTTTCCTAACAAAGCCTATCATTATTACCATGATTATGGTGGCCTTTACATACCTACAATCCTGTATATTTAATGTTTTGTGGCACTGAATATGGTGTTTTAAGCAAAAAAAAAAAAAAAGCATTTCATTTCATTAAAAACATTTAAATTAGGCTAGCCCCTTAATCTTTTATAGAGTTTGCTGAATCCAGCAGTCCCGATTGCATTTGAATTGGATGACTGCACCCCCATCCAAGTGACAGTACTTGTTAGTGGCTGATCAGCATCATGTTACTAAAAGAGGTACTTAGCGAGTTGCCGGTGGTCAGTCTATTAGTGAAAATGAGGATTGGGGCAATTGACAAAATATGGATCAAGGTAGTAGGTTGTCAAGGCAAAGTAAGTAAAGTTGGCTACTGATATGTCCAAACCGGACAGGGTTTATTTTAGTAAGAAACGGGCTAAGGCCCAGGAGAAGTTAGATCTAGAGGAGGGAAACGCAGCATGTGGCTAGGGCCGGCTGCTAACCATATTTAGATTATTCCATAATCTATCTTTCCATATTTGTACTTTCCATACCAGTAGTTTCCATGTTTAGGGTTTTGATTGATATAAATAAAGAGGAGAACAGCAGAAAAAGGCACGCTTTGTTGCCACAAATCAATTACCAGGCGCGCCGTCGAAATCCGGTCGGTGGCTCCGTTCAGCTCTATCCAAGATTGGGCGCCCAAGGATTCCAGTGCCGCCCACATCTTCACGATCAGGGCATCGGCCAGGAACTAGGGCTTTTGAACGTGAGCACACATATCAACTGGTATCAGAGCCGACCGGTTCTGCGGCAATGGGATCGGTGGAAGAACGCCTGGGAGCGCTGGAGTTGACGGTGACAAGGATGGAGTCCACGGTGCAGGGGATCCAAGACACCATTGCTGATCTGGGAAGATCGGTCACCGACTTCATCCAGCGATGTGGCCTCCGACCTTCCAATCGGAATTCAAAGAACCGTGTCGTGAAGAGGATCGCCAAGGCACGTCGGCGCGGGCCGCGGGTGATGAGTGGAGGATGGGGAATGGCGAACAAGGTGGCCGACTGGGGTTGCCGCATGCTCCCCGGTATGAGTTGCCGCTGTTCGATGGCACGGAGGACCCCTTGTTGTGGTTAAGGCGAATCTGTTTGGGCGTTGCATGGAGGCCGAAGAGAATTGGGTGGAGATGGCCAGAATGCACCTGCGGGGAGAAGCTCAGGAGGTCTTGGACAATTGGGAACAAGAGGAGGAACACATCACATGGAATGAATTCATGGAGACATTCTTACAAAGGTTCACAAGGCACTCAACCGCTGGACCACTTGGCGATTTGGCAAACTTGAAGCAGGGTGCAAGCCGGCTGGATGATTACGCGAGGGAGTTTCAACGACTTCTCGCACGCACGCCAAAGATGTCAAGGGGAAATCAGATTGAATTGTTTATGGCGGGGTTATCCCCTACATTGTCAGCAGATGTGCGCCGGGATCGTCCACGAGATCTAGCCGACGCAATTGGGTTGGCTCGAGAGGCGGAGCGAAGGGAAGACATCTGGATCACCAAGGCGGCGCAAGTGGTGCAAGGGGGGCGGACTCGCCCGGGAATAAGCCGCAGCCCATACAAAGAACAAGGTACGGAGGTCATGGATGTGGGCAAGACGCCCTCCTCGGGCAAAGCGAAAGCAAAGATTCAAGAAGTCGCGAGGCAGCGGTCATTACAACCTGTACCACCAGCGACCAATCAAGGAGGAAGCCGGGCTGGGTCCACACCATCCCGTGACATCGACAAAGAAGATTCACAGAAGAAGCTCCTCCATATCGCCGGCGCTTAGTCCGAGGAGATGGCGTAACGGGAGAAGGGTTGTGCTATAACTGTGATGAGATATACGTTCGCGGCCATAGGTGCAAACGGTTATTTCATTTGGAGGTCATGGATGAAGAGGAGATTGAAGAGGAGCTGGTTGAGGAGGAGCCCGCCTCTCGGTGATGGCAAGGTGGTCCTAAGGTCGGGAACACAATGCAGTCAGCTTGGTGGCGGCGTAAGCGCTTTTGCTTGGGTTGGTTGATAGTGGGAGCACACATAATTTTCTCGAGCAGCCATGCGCGCCAAAGGGGTTGATCCAGAGGCCACATCCGGCAGAAAGGGTGGCAAACGGGCGATTTGTTTTGTTTAGGAAGATACCGGAGGTTCACTTCAAGGTTGATCAGTACAGTTTCGGAGCCCCATTCCTAGTCATACCACTGGATGGGTTTGATGCTGTGCTAGGGGTCCAATGGCTGCAAACCTTGGGAAATATCCAATGGAATTTTGATTCCTTGAAAATGCAATTCTGGAACAAAGGAAAGAGGGTCAACTTGCAGGGGAGCACAGGAAGGAAAGCACTCCTCCATTCGGCCGAACTCAGAGATGAAGAAGTGGACACACTATTGGCAGATTTTGAGGATCTGTTTCAGGAGCCTCGGGGGTTACCACCCTCCCGGTTATGTGATCATCGCATATGTTTACAGGAGGGAACAAATCCGGTAGTGGTTCGGCCATATCGGTACCCATATCGTCAAAAGGATGAAATTGAGAAGCAGTGTGCCGAGATGTTGGCACAAGGGCTCATTCGGCCAAGTCGATCACCCTTCTCTTCTCCTGTCTTGCTCGTGAAAAAGGAGGATGGATCATGGCGTTTTTGTGTTGACTACAGGGCTCTTAATGACAAAACCATCAAGGATAAATTCCCCATTCCAGTTGTGGAAGAACTCTTGGATGAACTACACGGTGCTCAGTACTTCTCTAAGTTGGACCTTCGTTCAGGGTATCATCAGGTCCGAATGAGTGAAGGGGATATCGAGAAAACAGCATTCCGCACGCATCATGGCCATTTTGAATCCTTGGTCATGGCTTTTGGCTTATGTAATGCCCCTTCCACCTTCCAGGCTCTCATGAATGAAGTCTTGGCCGACTACCTCAGGAAGTTCGTGCTCGTCTTCTTTGATGACATCCTCATTTACAGCACCACTAGAGCGGAGCATCTTCTTCATCTCCATTCGGTCCTTGGCAAGCTTCGGCAACACCAGCTATATTTGAAGCGGTCTAAATGTGCTTGTGCAGCAAGCAAGGGATATCTTGGCCATGTTATCTCCGCAAGGCGTGGAGGCCAATCCCAACAAGGTCCAAGACATAGTCCGTTATCGACACCACAATCAAGAAATTGACGGCGCAGCTTCTTGGGGTTAGCGGGGTATTACCGCCGTTTTATTCACCATTATGCCGCGGTCGCAGAACCCCTCACCAACCTCCTTCGGCGCCAGGGATTCTTGTGGTCCAATGAAGCTTCTCAGTCCTTCCAGAAGCTCAGGATGCACTCTTAACCGCACCTGTCCTCAGGTTACCAGACTTCACTATTTCTTTTGTGGTAGAGTGTGATGCCTCTGGTGTGGGAATCGGGGCTGTGTTACAACAAGAAGGGCACCCCGTTGCATATTACAGTCGGAGATTGGCGGATCGGCATGCTAAGCTAGCAGCTTATGAGCGCGAACTTATTGGTCTTTCAAAATCTATTCGCCATTGGCGGCCATATCTGTGGGGACGGCCCTTCATCGTCCGCACCGACCATGCCAGTTTAAAATATTTGTTGGAACAGGCCTTAGTCACGCCGTCTCAACAGCATTGGGTGAGCAAGTTAATGGGTTTTGATTTTTCGGTTGAATACAAGCCGGGTCGAACTAATGCCGTTGCCGATGCCTTGTCTCGTCTCCATGAGCGGGGGGCCTCCTGTGCGGCCATCTCGAGTCCAACAACCTCTCTTTGGGCACAGTGGGAAGAAGAACTTCGTCAACACCCGGAAGTGCTTGCAAGCAGTTACATCCACAAGGCAGAAGCCATTTATTTTCATCCTTCTCATAGAGCAGAGACAGGCAGCCCCTTGTGGACCACCCGTTCGGGGTTGGTGTATCGGCATGGCCGCCTCTTTTGTGCTCGGCTGATTCGGTGTTCGCATGAACGATAGTGGCCGCCTTTCATGACCTCACTCACGAAGGCATTCATAAGACTTTGCATCGCGTGAAGCAGCATTTTTATTGGGAAGGACAGCGGCAGTCTGTGGAGGATTTTGTGGGCAAATGTTCGGTCTGTCAGCAACATAAGGCGAGCACCTTGTCTCCGGCCGGGTTGATGCAGCCTCTCCCAATCCCTCATCACATTTGGGCAGATGTGTCTATGGATTTTGTGGTGGGATTGCCCAAGTCTCAGGGCAAGACAGTCTTATTGGTGGTCGTGGATCGGTTGTCCAAATATGCTCACTTCATTGCTATGAAGAAGCCAACGACAGCACCCGTGGTGGCCAGTGTCTTCTTCGATCAGATTGTCCGTCTTCATGGTATTCCAGAAACAATTGTGTCTGACCGCGATCCCGTCTTCACGAGTGCCTTTTGGACGAGTCTGTTGACAAGGAGTGGCACACGGCTCCTTACATCGTCTTCTTACCATCCTCAAACAGACGACCAGACTGAGGTCGTCAACCGTACCATTGAGATGTACCTCAGATGTTTGACTGCTGAGCATCCTAAAGCTTGGGTTCAGTGGCTTCCGTGGGCGGAATTTTGTTATAACACCTCATATCACTCGGCTCTGCGCATGACTCCTTTTGAGCTGGTGTATGGGCGGCCACCTCCGTCGTTGGTGCCGTATTCACAGGGAACGACGTCTGTCGATGCTGTGGACTGTCAATTAGTGGATCGGGATGCCCTTCTCCAACGCGCACGCTACCATCTTTTGGCTACTCAAAATCGCATGAAGCAACAACATGATAACAGTCACCGGGAAGTTTCTTTTCCAGTCGGTTCATGGGTATGGTTGAAGCTCCAACATCATCGGCAGCTCACTCTCCGGAACACCTCACAACATAAATTGTCGCCTCGCTACTTTGGTCCTTATCAGGTGATTGCTCGTATTGGCGAGGTGGCCTACCGTCTCGCTCTTCCTGTGACATCCAAGATTCATGATGTGTTCCATGTGTCCCTGTTAAAAGCTTATAAGGGTTCCCCTCCTGGGTCTATTCCTTCTCTACCTGAGGAGGTTTCCTTTCCAGCACTCGAGGATACTCAACCGGTTCCCTACCAGCTTGTGGCTCAACGTTTTGTGAAGGGATACCGACAGTTTTTGGTACATTGGGCTGGCCAACAATTGGAGGAGGCGACTTGGATGGATGCAATTGAATTCAAACAGCTTATTTCGATTTCAAGCTTGAGGACAAGCTTGTTGTTGAGGAGGAGTATTGATATGTCCAAACCGGACAGGTTTATTTTAGTAAGAAACGGGCTAAGGCCGTGAGAAGTTAGATCTAGAGGAGGAAACGAGCATGTGGCTAGGCCTATTGCTAACCATATTTAGATTATTCCATAATCTATCTTTCCATATTTGTACTTTCCATACCAAGAGTTTCCATGTTTAGGGTTTTGATTGATATAAATAAAGAGGAGAACAAGAGAAAAGGCACGCTTTGTTGCCACAAATCAATTACCAGCGCCGCCGTCGAATCGATCGGCTTGGGTCCGCTTCAAATTTATCCAAGATTGGGCGCCTAAGGGTTCAAAGGTGCCACATCTTCACGATCGGGGCATCGGCCAGAACTAGGGCTTTTGAACGTGAGCACACATATCAGCTACCCAAGGTATTGGTGTCACTGGAGGCTTAAGAAACTCCACTGTTACGAATCTGGTATATGAGCATGCGGTGGTTTTGGGCATGTCACATTGTGCGTGTTGCAATGGCCAATGGCATGAGTTAGCAAATAAGATGTATATGGTGTTTCAATGCATGGCAATGGAGATACATGATGGATGGGAAGGGGGAGGTTTTGATGATGAAAATTAGCTTGCCGTGCTTGGACTGGAAAACAATTGAACATTATGACCCTTGAAATCTCCTCTGGATTAATTTTAGGAGTTGTGATTGTCTGCTTGATTTTGGGCAATGCAAAGTACAACTTATGTAAAATGCAGATGTTCCACCTTCCTAGATTTTGTTTGGAACTCTGTAGAGGCACTTGGTTTGTTACGTGCACGATCCGCACACGCAACGGGGATGAGATAGGGCCCTTAACGTGGGCGAAATGAGCTGTTGTCGAAGCTAGCACCTTGGCTGTACGGAGCCACCGACCAGTTATCGATGGCAGCGCCTGATCTGCTAGAGACTTGGTTTTCTCATTACTTGGATGCATAAAGTGATACATGACATCCCTTTTTATAGGATGGCTAACTTGGAGTCTAAGAAAGCAATATTCTATCTATAGTAACTAATTTAATCTAATCCTTGATTTCTTATTTTCTAATCTGGGGCGCTGCTACAGTGCCCATGGTACTGTTCACGTGAACAGTGCCCGTGGATACCGTTCATGGGCTCGGTCGGCCCATAACATGGTTCAATAGCAGAAGCACTTGTTTCAATAAAAGCTCATGTATAAGCTATCCCTTTCCCCTTCAACAACTTAAGACACTAAAAGGTTTGCAGCTTATGCTTATTTGTCTGGACTAGAGCATCATGATAAACTTTAGTACTTCAGTGTATCCCATGAGCTCTGTGAAAAAGATGTATGCTGAGTTATTAGTTATTATATATAATCTGACTGAGGACCTGTGTATTATATAACTTGGGCCACAATTATGGTTTGTTTTATTTCACTAGTAGTAGCTAATCAATAAATATCTTTACTATTCTAATATACTTCGGTCAGAGTATTGGTCTGCTTCATACCGGTCAGAGTATTGGTCTGCTTCATACCTTTCTGATTGCTTCTTTTGGTTGTTTTAGCTATTTTTTATTCTTTTTTTTTCTAACCATGGGATGACATTATTTTTATAGGCTGTTCACCTTTTTCATATGCTATTTACTAATAATGGTTTTGTTATTGCAGATGAAGACTGGATGTGTTGCACTTGTATTATGTTTAAACATTAGCGTTGATCCACCAGATGTAATTAAAATTTCCCCTTGTGCAAGAAAGGAGTGCTGGATAGGTAAACATTCAGTCATATGCATTAATATATATGCTTATCCAAATTTCTAAGCAGTTGAGAAAAAAAAATACAACAGCCTGCAGTTGATAATTCTGTTTCATGTTTATGGGATGCAGCTCCATACTTGTATTTTCTGTCAGTAAATGTCTTAGAAATTAGAACATAGAACACATTTAAACTATTATTTTTGTTAACTATTTTCACCATTTCAATGAAACTGCTTTTACTTTTGCATTTCTGAATGCCATACATGGGTATACTGTTGATCAGATGTGATTGCAACAAAGAAACTGTAATTTTCCGTTCCTTTTTACCCAAATGAGAGTTAAATTTGTACTACAATTTTTAGCTGATTCTGTGCATCTCAAATATTTGATCAACGAGTTTAAAGTTAACAATTGGTGTTTGATTGTGGAGGAATTAAATTTTCCTAGGCTACATTATAAGATACTGTATTTCTAGGTCCTGGAGGATATGAACTTAATGTATACATATTTGTGATGATTATTTGTTGGTTTGTTTAGTGTGAAAGCATACCAGATTGAGAGAAGCATGATGATTCATATTTGTTGATATGATAGTACTTTAATACTCTTACACTTGAGGTCTGTTCATAGTGCTTTCATTGCTTAATTTTCAGAACCATTTCTTATGGCACCTCCAAAAGCCCTTGAAAATATTGGAAAAGCATTACACTCACAGTATGAGCAATGGCAGCCAAAGGTGAGCCCATTTATTTTCGAGTTTAACTTAGATAGTATTGTGATAGTAGTTGCTTACATCTTCATGTCCTAATGATGCTTGCAGGCTCGTTACAAGCTTCAGTTGGATCCAACAGTGGAGGAAGTTAAGAAGCTTTGTAATACTTGCCGGAAATATGCCAGATCTGATAGAGTCCTTTTTCATTACAATGGTCACGGTGTACCAAAGCCTACAGCTAATGGAGAGATTTGGGTGTTTAACAAGGTGAATGTTATTTGGTCACTGCATAGGTTGTTGCATTATTTATCTATAGATGTCTTTAATGAACTAGCCTTTTTGTATTTTGGTACAGAGTTACACGCAGTATATTCCGCTTCCTATCACTGATCTTGACTTATGGCTGAAAACGCCTTCTATTTATGTTTTTGACTGCTCAGCAGCCGGAATGATTGTAAGAGCCTTTCTAGAGGTATTCTACAGTTCCCCGATTCTTGTATGTTTGTTCGATACTTGATGTTGAAGGTTAATATATTTTTTGCATTTTCTATATGTTTCCATTCTTGGACTGTTTAATACTCATTTTTAGTCCTATGTTTACTTTAGCGCCTTGACTGGAGTTCTATCACTTCTGCATCTTCGTCGAACGATTGCATTCTCCTTGCTGCCTGCGAGGCACATCAAACTCTTCCACAGAGTGCAGAATTTCCTGCTGATGTGTTTACAGCTTGCCTCACCACGCCCATTAAAATGGCGTTGCACTGGTTCCCCTATTTTTTTGTGATTGTTTTTAGAGTATAGAGTTTCTCCTGCTGTATCTCTGTGCTACTGATCTCGTATTTTTCCTTTTTGATTTAACCTGACATTGTGCCCTGGCCTGTGGACATATCTATAAATTTTGCAGGTTTTGTAAGCGGTCATTACTCTGTGGTTCTCTGGACCACACTCTCATTGACAAAATTCCTGGAAGGCAAAATGACCGTAAAACTCTTCTGGGGGAGTTGAACTGGATTTTCACTGCTATTACAGATACTATTGCATGGAATGTTCTTCCTCATGGTACAAAAGGTCATTTATATTAAAAATTAATGTCAGTGGGGTAGTCCTTTTATGATGTGAATTTCACTGTGCAGATCTATTCCAAAGGCTTTTCAGGCAGGATCTTTTGGTCGCTAGTCTCTTTCGCAACTTCTTACTCGCTGAGAGAATCATGAGATCTGCAAATTGCTCTCCAGTTTCCTACCCGCTGTTACCACCCACGCATCAACACCATATGTGGTAATTAACCACACTAGTAGTTCTGATTCTATATTAGCTACTTTCAGCATTTTCCTTAATTCGCTAAATGTTAGGGATGCATGGGACATGGCTGCAGAGATCTGCCTTTCCAAGCTTCCTCAATTAATTGCTGATCCTAATTCAGAGTTTCAGGTGTTTCTACTTGTCATTGTTATTTGAATAATTTAGTATTTTAAAAATATCAACCATTTTTGTTGGTATTGCTATGCCATTTGAGTATTATCACTCAGTACCATCACTTTATTTGTCTCCTTACTCAAACCAGCCAAGCCCATTTTTTAACGAACAATTGACAGCATTTGAAGTGTGGCTTGATCATGGCTCTGAGTATAAGAAACCCCCTGAACAGTTACCCATTGTTCTTCAGGTAAGACATTTTCTCGGACCAACCATTCTTGAGGTTGGTAATGCTTTTATTATTTGAGATGGTAACTGACTCCAATAGTGGCAAGAGCCACTGTGCGGATAGCCAAGAGCCTTTTGTCGTAGTTATTGCAACTGCACCGGTCATCGAACCGGTGATGCATCTGGTCCACTGGTTCGACCGGTGGTTCAAAAGGTTTAAATAAAACCTTGCATGTTTCTATTTCACTAACCAAGCAAGGGTGGGCTGGCTAGCACTGTGGCTTTAAGCGAGCCCAACCATGACGTCCCGTGTCTGAATCCCATGCCCACCACAATTTTTTGGCCATTATTCTCATTGATTAGTTGACCCTGGTTTGACCGTTCCGGTTTTTCTCTGGTTTGCTTCAAGACCGTCCAATTCAACTTGACTTTGGCAGTTTGACCAGTTCTTGGTGGTCTGACTGCATGAACGGTCCTATAGCAAAAACAGACTGGACCAGGCTCTGGTTCTTTTTTTTTTCTCTTGATACATCTTGTGTTTCTGCAGGTCCTGCGTAGCCAATCACACAGATTTAGAGCGCTTGTTCTGCTCGGAAGATTTCTTGACATGGGACCTTGGGCAGTTGATTTGGTATGGAATTGACCTCCTCCGCCTGCATTCTTTTTTTGGTACAAATTGCTTGCTATTTATTCTCTTGTTGAGAGTTTATCCTCTGGCACTTCACTGCTTTAGGCCTTGTCTGTTGGTACCTTTCCTTATGTACTCAAACTGCTTCAAACTAGTGCAATGGAGTTGCGTCAAATTCTTGTGTTCATATGGACAAAAATTCTTTCTCTTGACAAGGTATACACTGTACTTGGAAACCTTCTGCAGTTGTTCCTTTTGTCTTTCAAGATGCAGGTGTTTACTTAGTTGCCCTTTTTTTTAATGACAGTCTTGCCAGGTTGACTTGGTGAATGATGGAGGTCATGCATATTTTATCAGGTTTCTCGACAGTTTGGATGCTTACCCGGAGCAGCGTGCAATGGCCGCTTTTGTTTTAGCAGTTATTGTGGATGGGCATAGGAGGGGTCAAGAGGCTTGTATTAATGCAGGTCTTATAGATGTTTGTCTGAGACATCTGCAACCTGATCCTCATGATGCACAGACAGAGCCTTTGCTTTTGCAATGGCTTTGTTTATGCCTTGGCAAACTCTGGGAAGATTTTCCTGAGGCTCAGTTACTTGGTCTGCAATCAAATGCACCAGAAGTTGTTATCTGTTTATTGTCAGAGCCTCAACCTGAGGTTTGGTAGCCTTCATGTTGTGTCAATTCTTCTTTATTCCTGCTTCACAACATAAGAATGAAATATTTGGTCTTTCAGGTCAGAGCTGCTGCTGTTTTTGCACTTGGAAATCTCTTGGATATTGGATCTCCATCATTGAATGGAGGTGATGATGATTCTGATGATGATGAAAAGGTGAAAGCGGAGATAAATATTGTTCGAAGCCTTCGGCAGGAATCTTCTGATGGTAGCCCTCTTGTTAGATCTGAGGTTGCTGTAGGTACGTAGATTTGAAAAATATGTTGTTACTTTATAGACACTGTTTTTACTTTTTAGTACTGTCTCAACTCTCTAGCTTAGTAGATTCCTTTTAGCTTTGTGGCAATGGCAATCATTTTGAGTTGAGCTGATGTCTTCCAGCGCTTAGCCGCTTTGCATTGGGCCACAACAAACATCTCAAATCTGTTGCTGCGGAGTACTGGAAACCTCAAACCAATTCACTGCTGAAGTCATTACCATCGTTGGCTAATATTAGTAATCCAAGCAATGTTTACAGTCCCAGCAACAGTGGCCTTGCTTCTCATATTGGTCCTGTTTTAAGGGTTGGCAGTGATTGTAGTGCCACTGGTCGTGATGGAAGAATTTGTACAAGCAGCCCAATTGTGACAAATAGCATCATGCATGGTTCTCCCCAGTCAGATGATTCTTCCCAACACTCCGATTCAGGCATAATGCTGAAAGAGAATGCAAGTAATGGTGGTCTCAGCTACACCAGGTCAAAGCCTATTGACAGTGGAATTTATTTCCAATTTATCTCGACTATGTGCTCTGTTGCTAAAGATCCTTACCCAAGAATTGCAAGTATTGGCCGGAGAGCACTGTCCCTTGTAGGTGTCGAGCAAGTGGTTATGAGAAATACTAGATTTAGCAATGGGGGTGCACACCCAGGAGAGCAGATGCACCCAGGAGAGACATCTGCTCCTCCATCAAACTTTGGAATGGCACGTTCTTCCACGTTTGACATGAATTCTGGTAGGTTATAATCTCTTTACTTGCTATGTGCTTGCAGTACCTCACCTTTTTTGTGTGTACTATAGGGTGGGTGGGGGTGGGGGGGGATAACTTTTTAATTGACCTCTTTCAATATTTTGCAGGTAATTTCTCAACGACATTTAGGACTCCTCCTGTTAGTCCGCCTCAGCACGATTACCTTACAGGGTTGCGTCGAGTTTGTTCTATGGAATTCAGACCACATCTTTTGAATTCACCTGATGGCTTAGCTGATCCGCTTCTAAGCTCTGCTGCAGCCCCTGATAACAATGACCTTAATATATTTCCCCAATCAACAATTTACAACTGGAGTTGTGGTCACTTTTCTAGGCCACTTCTAACTGGTTCTGATAATAATGAGGAAGTAAGTGCTAGAAGAGAAGAGAGGGAGCGAATTGCACTGGATTGCATTGCTAAATGCCAGCTTTCCTGTACGTGGATAGACACCATTATTCTGCATTAAAGTATCTTTGTTGTTATTCTCTACTTATTTGTCTTTCTTTTGTGATGTTTCTTCTTCTTCTTCTTCCTTTTTTTGGTTGGTGGGAATAGCAGCATGCAAGTTGACCAGCCAAATTGCTAGTTGGGATACAAGATTTGAATTGGGTACAAAAGCAGCATTATTGTTGCCTTTTTCTCCAATCGTTGTTGCAGCTGATGAAAACGAGCAAATAAGGTAAAAAAAAATGATTATTAGAATCTCTCATGCAAATTGAAAACTCTAGTGCTTCCAATGCACTACTGCAGTTGTCCTAAGTTTTATATCTCATTTCAGAGTGTGGAACTATGATGATGCACTGCCAGTGAATTCTTTTGAAAACCATAAGTTGTCTGACAGAGGGCTATCCAAACTTGTGCTTATCAATGAGCTTGATGAGAGCTTGCTTTTAGTTGGCTCAAGTACGGCTATCCTCTTTGTGCTTTTCTTTTTGTACTTATCTTGTACCATTGTGATATACTGATATCTAGTTTTCATACTGCAGGTGATGGAAATGTCCATATATGGAGAAACTATACTCAAAAGGGAGGACAGAAACTTGTAACTGCTTTCTCATCAGTTCAGGGTCATCAAGCTGCTGGTCGCAGTATTGTGGTTGACTGGCAGCAGCAATCTGGCTATCTGGTGATATTTTGATGTCTCTTTCTAATGCTTTTGTATTTTTCTATCCGTTTAAGGTTTTTCTAATACAGGACCTTGCTCCTTTTGTTGTAAAATAGTATGCATCTGGTGAGATGTCTTCCATCCTTGTATGGGATCTTGACAAGGAACAAATTCTCAACACCATTCAATCATCTGCTGATAGAGGCATTTCAACTCTGGTGAGTTATTTGCTATTTGAGTAATCAAGATAATGACATGAGGAGCTTATCTTTGTACTTTGACTTGGCTATTTTGCACTGTGTCTTTGAGGAATTCACCTGCTCTCTGTATTTCTTTGTTCTATTTTCTGTTTTGTAGTTCTTGCTTTACACTTGCTGATTCATGTATTGTGTTTCACTGCTAGTCCTTAGGTTGCATGAAATGCAACTTTCATTTTCACTAGTTCAACAGTGCCAAAATGAAACATGTGGCAGAAATGCATTGCTATTTTCTATAGATAGAAAATGGAAGCATGACATTCCTTCATGAAGACATTTGATGGTGCATATGCATCCACTTAGCACGAGTGTGCAATTTGAATTTCTTAGGTTTTAGTGTTGCTTTCTGTAGGAACAGCGGGTAACTTGTCTTAGTAGGTTGAGCAATGTGAGCTAGAGGTAAATAAAAGATTTGCCAAAGGATTTGCCCCTGTAGTGTCATATTCCAAAATTTTTACTCAACCAAAATGTAGGCAGTATATTTCAGTTGGTTTTGTCAGTTTGTCTTGTTATTGTCTTTTTGTCATGATGTAAGGAAATGCATTCAATAAAATAACATTTTGGGGGTTTCTTTCTTAAGAATATATTCATTTTCATTCCATAGGGATCAAATGAGCTGTTTGATTGCTTTGTGTATACGATTCTAGCTATTGCGCCAAGTTTTTTGTGTTAATCAGGTTTGCATCTTGTTCTTGTGCATGAACTTTGCTTTTTGCTTCTGTTTCAGTCTGCATCTCAGGTTCAATGCGGTCAGTTTGCTGCTGGTTTTATTGACTCTTCTGTCAGGATATTTGACGTTCGTACTCCTGATAGGTCAGTGGAGATTTGTCTCCATCATTTGGCCTTCATGTCATTTGATGAGATGTCTTCCAAATGTTCCATGTGGCAGATTCATTTTCCTGTTGCCTTTTCTTTTTCCAATTATCTTTCTACCTTTAAATGTTCATTTCTTTCAATGCTGTAGGCTAGTTTATATGGCAAGGCCACATTCTCCAAGAACTGAAAAGGTTGTAGGTATAGGATTTCAGCCTGGGTTTGATCCATACAAGGTAAATCCTACCACTTCTTTGTATCGCTATGTTCTTTATGCCCTTATATTTTTAGCTGTCCAAGCTAGTAATTTTTAAAATTCTATGGGCTTGTTTGAGCTTTACAAGCCTTCTTTTGTCATTTATACGGCCACAGATTGTAAGTGCATCTCAAGCTGGAGACATTCAATTTCTTGATGTTAGAAGAGCAGCTGAACCCTACCTCACTATCGAAGCTCACAGGGGTTCATTAACAGCACTAGCTGTTCATCGGCACGCTCCAGTCATTGCGAGTGGCTCAGTCAAGCAGATGATTAAAGTATTCAGTCTTGAAGGAGAACAATTAAGGATCATTCGCTACCAGCCATCTTTCATGGGTCAAAGAATAGGCAGTGTAAGCTGCCTTTCTTTCCATCCATACAAATCACTCCTGGCAGCTGGTGCTGGTGATAATGCTCTCGTCTCTATCTATGCCGAGGACAACTGTCAAGCAAGATGAGGTAAATCTTGTGGCATGCAATGACGATGTAATCAGTAGGCCTTGTGTTTGGCAAACTGATGGATACGCAACATGGTCCAGCTACAGGATACAAAGATGATATGAAGCCTGTTCAGCGACATGGTGGTGGTGGTGGTGGTGATAGTGCCGTGGCTGTTGGTGCACATTGCTTGTTGGGCATCTACATATCTGACCTGTGTGTGCAACTTGTAAGATACAAGACAAGATTCATTAGCCTCCCTTGCAGAAAGAAGCCTGTGAAAGCGAAACCCTGTTCTGCCTCCGTCATTGAACTCGGAGGCGTCCTAAATAGTCATACCTAGGCTAACAAAAAGGTTAATAGGTGTCCCCATTTGGACTGTTGTTCTCCTTAGCCAGTTTAATTCCTTCCTTTCCCAAGTGTAAAAAGGTTTGCAGATACTTCATATCATAAATCAGGTTTGGTGGGGCCTGCCTGGGCAAGTGGTTGTTTATATGGGCCCAGGGAGAATGCATGCACAGGTCTCCTCACAGATGTTCTTCAATAGATAGATGCATTTGTCCAGCTAATCTAGTATTAGATGGGTTGCCATGGCTTGCATGAATCGTTGTCCTCCAAGTCATCCACTGTAAGCACTGGAACATTCATCCAGTTGGGCTTCCTAGTCCATTTGTATATATGAGTTGCATTTGTACAGTTGTTAACTCTGTTATCTCAGATGTGTCCTTGGGTGTATCTGGCATCTCACAAATGTTAAGTTAAAACAACCAAAGCTTTCAGGCAATCCATCTCCTTGCAGCTGGAGCCGTTGGATCAGAGCCACTAGAGCAACACACATAAGTGCTCTCATCTTTCTCAAGATATTTCTCTAAAGCCCTCTCTCTTTTCTCCATCAACAACCATCTGTCAAACTCTAGCACTTCTGATCAAAAAAAAAAAAAACTCTAGCACTTCCTTATATTGCGGTGGCTCACATGAAACCCTAGCTAGAACCAGCCTCTTAATGGGTACCATCTAATAAGGTATTGGGGAACTCCAAACCTAACAACATAACAGGTGTTTCATACTCATGCACGCACTTCAAAGCTCCATTTTCATATTTGACACCATTAACCCAAATCCATGATGCCTTGCCCTCTAAAGAGTATCCTTGGGCCCTTGGCCTATTCCACCTAGATCACTGCTGCGGTTTTGCACACCACCACTTTTTTGTGTTAGGAAATTTATCCAAATGCTCTCTTATCTTGATTGTTTCTGTGTCATTATTTTTATTTTCTCTACAAGATTCATCTACTTCATTCTTGATACCATGTTTACTCACGGTATATATCATATGCTGATCCAATCTAAGAACCAATGCAGATAAAAAGAGTATCAGATTATAACAACCAGAGAACCAGTAAGAAACCAGGCAATTAATACGCCACTATTTTGGCGCCAAGGACGTACTAGTAATTTGAAGTAACAGTAGCATAGTAGTAGTATGTCGCACTAGCTAGTCTAATTAAGCTCCTACTTGCAGAATGCAGAGTAATTAAGATCACTACCGTAATCCGGGACTAGTTGATCCATTACAAGAAAAAGTCTTGATGACGAGAGTAATTAAAAGTAAACAGATTAGAGCATCAAAGATCGAGCATTCCCTACAGTTGATCGACAGCGCCGTTGCCGGTGGCCCTCGCCGTCTGCTGCTGCTGGACGACGAGGATGGAGACCTTGGACGCGAACTCTGAGGAGGCGAGCATGTCGCCGAGCACGCCGAGCTCTGGGCACTCGCTCCACTCCGACAGCCCGTTGGTCAGCGCCGACCCCTCCAGGTCGGTGTCCCCTCCTTCCCCTCGCCGCCCGACGACGAGCAGGTCGAACTTCTCACTCATGGACCGCACCACCGACGCCGTGCCCTCGCTGTCCTCCACTGTCTTCTCCACGTACACCACCCGCTCGTTGTCCCTGTACCTGTGCCAAAAGTCCTGGAGCACCTCCTCGTCCCTCACCTCGTCGCGCCCGCCCATCCCCACCCAGTTGCGCAGCTTGAACCGCACCACCGTCAGCGTCATGCTGCCGCTCTCCGGCATCCGCGCTGCGTACGCCAGCGCCTCGCGGTCGTCCGGGCCGCCCAGGAAGTACATGGCCGCCCTCTGCAGGAGGCTGTTGGCCGCCGTCGCGCACGCCGACCCGGAGACCAGGCCGTGGTCCACGAGGATGGCCACGGAGCACGGCGCGTGCTCCAGCACGGAGCGGTTGATGGAGCGGATGGCGTTGTTGGCCATGTTGCGCGCTCCGTCCGACGACTTGTGGAAGGGCAATAGTATGAGGTTGGCCTTGCGGCTGTGCGCCAGCGAGCACACGTCGTGGTGCATCGAGCTGTACGGCGACGCGGCGACGTACGGGCTCACGGTGACCGCGCCGGGGGCGGCCTGCTGCTCGAAGTAGCGGAAGGCGTTGACGATGCGGTCGGACGGCGTCGGGTTGGAGGAGCTGCTGCTCCGCGACTTCTTGTGGGGCTTGAGCACGGAGGCGGCTTGGCCGACGAGCTCGGTGAGGTGGAGCACGGTGAGGGAGACGGGGGAGTCGCGCGAGGAGCCGGACGCCTCGAGGAGGTCGAGCAGCGGCGCGGCGTGGTCCTCGTTGTAGAGGCAGGCGAGCACGCGGAGCTCCGCGTTGGGGCGCGCGCCCTCCATCGTCCGCCGCTTGGCCCTCGCGAACCGCCCCGACGGGTCGTAGAGGAGCTTGATCAGCGGCGTCGCGATCGCCGTGATGATCACCATCGACAGCGTCAGGACCGAGTAGTGCTCGGCAGTCGCCTTCTGCATCATCAGTCACGATGCACGCAAGGTGAGATCACAATTAAATTAAAGCACATCAATCACCTCGACGCGCCACGACGGCGAGGACTGGAGTCCTAACCATGGTGTCTCCCCAGTTGTTGATGGCGGCGACCTCGACGATGCCGCGGATGTTAAGCATGAGCGCCAGCACGGTGGCCTCCCGGAACGGCATGGCGAAGAAGAGCCCGGCGGCGACACAGCCCACCATCTTGCCGACGACGCAGAGCGTGACGAAGAGCTCCAGCGCGCAGAACTTCTCCGAGTGGCCGCCCAGCTCGGTGAAGTCGGTGCGGTACCCGGCCAGCGCCATGTACACCGGCAGGAACAGCGCGATGAAGAACGAGTCCAGCCTCTCCGTCATCGTCGCGCCGATCGGCATGCCCCCGGGGAGCGCCAGTCCCAGCATCATCGGCCCGATCATGTACTTGAACCCGATCACGTCCGTCACCAGCGCCGACAGCAGCGCCGCGATCACCACCACCACGAACGAGCCCTCCGACAGGAGGTGCCCGGCAGGCGTGCGCTTTTGGGCGATGTACCGCCCTGCCGGGCGCGCGACGAAGGCGACGAAGAGGACGAAGGCCACGAACGAGGCGAGGATCTTGGCCGTGAAGGCGGGCGAGCTGGCCCCCGTGATGAGGAAGGTCGCGGCGAAGCACGCCCGGAGGAACCAGGAGGTGACGTCGGTGATGAGCGAGGCTGTGAGCGCGATGCGGCCGAGGTCAGAGTTGAGGAGGTCCAGCTCGGCGAGCGCGTCGGCGATGACGGGGAAGGAGGAGAGGGATAGGCGGACGCCGAGCTCCGTGAGGAGCGAGGAGCCGCGCAGGTCTGCGGGGAGGGAGGGCTCCAGGACGTGGAAGACGGGGAGGGTGATGGCGAGCGGGACGACGGAGCCGGCCAGGCCGACGGCGATGGCGCGGCCGCTGGGGCGCCTGAGCAGGCTCAAGTCGGTCTTGACGCCCATGGAGAAGAGAAAGAGGATGAGGGCGACGAGCGAGACGCTCTCGAGGATGTAGGTGCCGCGCTCGGAGAAGAGTGCGGCGCGGAGCTGGGGGCTCCGGCTGAGGACGGAGGGGCCGAGGAGGACGCCGACGAGCATGTGGGTGACGAAGCGGGACTGGCCGAGGCGGCGGAGGATGTGGTGGGCGGCGGCGGAGAGGAGGAGGATGAGGGAGACCTGGACGAGGAGGAGCGGGAGGGAGAAGCGGAGGGGTTGGTCGCCCAGGAACATGCCCTGCGAATTCACCAAGTTGTTGTCGTAGCAAGCCGCCGCAAGCGGCTTCACCGTTGCCGACGCGTTCACCGGCGACGCCGTCGCCATTATCGATTGCGTCCCTTCCTTTCCTTTCCTTTCCTTTCTCTTGGAGGAATGCTAGCTAGCTTAGCTTAGCTAGTCTTGATTGTTTTCGCCATTGCTTCGATCTCTTGCTAAGATGGATGCATGCATGCATGGGCATGGGATCGAGGTACGTACGTTCAACGTACAGCTAGCTAATTTTAGCCGTGTGGATGAGAGTGACAGTAGAGATTTTATTTAATTCTGATCCATACGGGCCTTGCGTTCTTCCATCTTTCTAGCAGTGGCCATGGCTCAACTCAATGCATGCCGAGTTCATTCAATACGCTGCATGTAACAAATATCGTTACATTTCGTAGCTCCGATCCGTCACCATTGAATTGATACAAGGATCATCATCGATCTCACAAATGGCAGGGCCCAGGACGATGAATGACTCCAATTAAGATGCCTAAAAAGCGAAACTCCAGGCTACTGTACTCTTATCTGGCTAGTTGAGATAGATAATAAAAGAAAAGGAACAGACAAATCGGAGATATTCCTATATATTCTTCTGTCCTCCTGTGAATGTTTTTGTGATGAACAGCTAAAAGCAATTCCAATCATGTCCATGTGGGTGCTATCTGACTGAACTCACACCAAACAAAGCTAGATAGCTACAACAGATGCAAATTAACCCAGCTAGCTACTCATTCAGTGGTTGTATGTAGTAAGTAGTACATGACAAAGCGAATCGATCGATGATACTCAGCAATGAGACTTCCCCCTATCCATCCATCCATCTCAACAACCTGGATTAATGTGGCATATCAATCAAGTTCTAAACACCTCTAATTTTGGCCACTTAATTAGGGCTTGTAGCCATGCACGAATTTACGTTTCCCGACCAAGGAAACGACTAGCTAGCTCAATGAAGTTATTCTTGGCCGTCGTCTTCACCCTGCAGCGAGGCTGAGCGTCTCCGCCAGCTCAAGACGGCGCCGATTCGCGGCAGCCTGATGACCGAGTTCACCCGAGTCACCCCCTCCAGAGCTCTCCACACCGTTCCCTCGTCCGACCCTCCTCCGGTCGCCTCGCCGCTCAGAATCTTGCGGAAGCTCCCCGTGAACGACACGGCGTGGGGCTTCGCGTCTCCTGGGAGGAGGCTCTCCTCGGGCGAAACCGGCTTCAAGAAGAGGCAGATCACGGCGCAGTCGTCGACCATCGATGTCGGGAACTTGCGCCGCCATGCATGCACTGCCCTGTCCACTAGTTGCTTAGCTGCCTTAGAATGGTCGGTGGCTGATGAGACGATCTTGACCACCTCCTTGTTGGATAGCACGTCCCATATCTGCAGCACGTTAAGCCAAAGCATTCAGGTTGAAAACAAGTGTGATTACAGAATAGACAAATTAAAGGCATGTCTGCTTCAGTTAACACTTCTTTTGGCAATCTAATCGTAAAGGATTTCAACTATTTTCTTCTCCTTTCATTTGGAATACTACCAGAAACTGCATGTTCTTCCTAACTAAAGAAGCATGCATGCATGATGAATGAAATGAAAACTAAAGCAAACTGAACCTGCCATCAAAGGATTCTCGCAGAATGGGGACTACTCGCCCAAATCGAGACTATAGCAAGATCTAGAAAGAAGTGCGGAAGAAAGATGTAAGTTCTTTATGTGGTTGTTTTTATAGCAAAGGATTCTCACATCAGATTGACTCGTGGTGTGACTTACTCTTTATGTGGAACAGAACCCGAAACAATGACCCACCTGCTATTTCTATGTCCCTCTGTGCAGCACATTTGGCGGCAGGTGTTTCATTACTTCGGATCAGTTATCTGCCTCCTCAAACCTCATCTCTCATCTGCGGTGTTGACGGATGGTGGCATGTTTTAAGGGACTCAACTAACAGGCAACGACAGAGGGAGGTGGATGGAATCGTCCTGTACGCCCTATGGAACCTATAGAAGGAAAGAAATAATAGGATTTTTAGTGCTACTATGACCTCATCCATGCATTTGTCCGGCATTGTTGTCCAAGACGTTTGCAGCCGCAAAAGTGCTTTTCACTGCGTTCCGTCGTCCCCTTCCCCCGTGTGACTTCATTTTTCTCAATGTAATCTTCTCATGTTTTGCCTGGTGGCTAACCTTTTTCTACCTAACTTTTGGCAGGGCTTCTAAGCGGTCGAACGCTTCCTATTACCTATAACCTTTTCTAACTTAAATGCATGGTAGAGCTCCTACCCTTCCCTTCAAAAAAAAATCCTGCCATCAAATAAAAAACTATTTTTCTTACCCCATCAGTAGCAAGCACCACGAAGTCATCCTTTTCAGACAGCTTCCTGTAATAGACTTCTGGTGTACAAATAAGGCCATGATTCTTCAGGCAGAAGTCTCCAAAGGCCCTTGCCATGGCGAGGCCTGGTGCATCCTGGTCCGGCAACCACAGCCTAGGCACGTCCGGTTCGTCATCCATGGCGAAAATTCTCCCCTTACAACTCAGGATCCTCTCAGCTTCACCTATGGGAAGTCCAGAACATTGGAAACTGCAATTGAGAAGTGCATACATACATGCAGAGAACTATGAAATGAGAAATTCAGAGGCTCACTTCGAAGATCTGGTTTCAAGTCAGTGGTGAGTTGAACTGGAATCGGCCGGTTCTTGCTGTCTCGGGTGCAAAGAACAGCACGTGAATCACCCAAATTTGCAATGATCAAGTGATCACCCTATGCATAAGAACAATATGTGGGAAACAAAATAGGTCAGAGCTACGTAATTAGCTATGTCGTCGCTTTAAGTTTTTAGTACTGAACCGTGTAAAGGAAACAAGCACCCTAATACAGCTAGTTTAGTCCCTACGTTTCAGAACTTAATTTAAGCATACTGCGGTTCAACTTGCACAAAATCTACTGCCAATTCAAGAAATTGAAAGGTTGTAACAGTAGTAGTACTAGTACCTGCCTAACAACAGTGACAGCTGTTGTGCCACTACAAATGCAGTCAATTCCAGAATGTTGCCTCAGCTCCTCATCCACATCCTCAAATGTCTTCACAAATACGTTCTTCCATGTGGATAAAAGCTGGTTTTCATCGCTTGTATCACTGAATGAGGTGCAATCTGACTTGTCAAAGGAATCCAAATCCGTATTGCTTGAGGGATCTTCTTCAGTTTTGAGTGTCAAAGAGGAGGATAGTTTTGTAGGAAGCGCGTCGCGGACATGGCGAGCAACTTCCCGGCCGAGGGGGCCATGCCCATCAAAGACCCCGCAGAAGATCTGACCCTTGTGCCCACCAAAGTCCTAAGCATCTTGACACAGGTGCGACACATCAAGATTATCGTTCATCTCAAGTAGATTGTGCACATAAAGGGGGGAAAAGGTTAATGTACATGCATTGGGAGATGCTAACCTACAAGAGATTGATGGTTGCCACAATTTTCAGTTTTCCTACTCAACCTCATGTTGAATTCATGCTTTCAGGACATTGGTGAACAATAAAGATATTGAAGTAGACATGGGTGATTAAAGAAATTAAGGTGCATTTCAGGTTGCAAAATTTAAGATTCAGCAAAGTAGAGATGGATCTAGTGCGCATTCTGCTCAAATTAATTTGTCAACGCAAGTTGCAGTGGTAAACAAACTTCCCACTGCAGCATGGCCAGTCTGTGACTCTGTGTGATGCTAAAATGAGGAGATGCAAACAAGAAACCATCTAGCCATCTAGGCATCTAGCCAAGCTACACTGAACAATCTGAACAATTTCTGACATCAACCAATGCAAGCAAGCAAATAGCGAGTGAAGCAAACTTACAAAGGCGCTCCAAGCTGTGGAGACCTTACCTGGCAGGTGGCCATGGCGTCCTGGTTGACACCCTTCCATCCTTGCTTGGTGTGCATGCAGAGCCCGGCGCTCCTAAGCTGCTCGTGGAAGAAGTCGTCATGCTTCCATGGGAACCCATCGACCTCAAGGTCCTCCGCCTTGCTGCAGCAGATCCCCATTGTTGCTGGCTGCTCCGAGTCCGAGAGCTCCTCCAAATTGGAGAAGCACTGTGCATCACAGAGTCTAAGGTGAGAGAGAGGGAGGGGTACTCCATTGATATTTATCTTTTATCATTTATAGTAATGTTGTGCGTTGGGGGTCAGGCACCCGATCGCCATTAATGAGGACGGATATGACCGTCCTGGTGGCTCCAGAACGGGTCACATTAACAAATACTAGAAGGCGAAGTAGTAGTAGTAGTAGTTCGTCCATGAGGAGACTGAAAATTGAAGTCGAGAATTCACTGTCGGTTCTAGCAAACGCACAACATTGCAATGCAAGAAAGAAGATGCTATACGAGTACGAGGTTTTCTCGCCGTGAAGATCGCGAGTGCAGGCAAGGAAGATGCAAATGCCGGTCGGCGTTCGTGGATTGAATTCTTTTGATCTGAAGAATGGAGACGGGGTCCTTTCGTGTCGTGTTTACCCTGAGCTGAACGGCGTAGTGGATGGAGACGGACAGCGCTAATAATGGGGCAGAGGCAATTGTTGGGTGCAATGCATTTACTCGGCAGCAGCCTTGGTTGGTGCCAACGTGATGCTGCGTTCATTTCGCTTCGAATGCATCACTTCCTCTTCATTGCCTATGCCTCACCTCACATGCAGCCTCACCTGCCTCGCTACTTGCAGTTTGCAGTGCCTTATTAATTCACTTCGTACCTGCCACTGATCACATTCATGAGTTCTCACTTCCAGCATGGACTTGCACTAAAAAGAAAAAAAGAAAAAAAAAACCCTCTTATCTTGACAGTCCTTGGCAGAATGGCAGCAATTAATTCTCTGTTGTCAACATTTGCATAATTTAATAATAGATTACTTGTTTATGTATGCTACGAATTGGGCATGGAATCCTCCTGTGGTCATCTTGAATCATCATGCGATCACAGGTAAATGACTTCATTGTTCTGCTGAATAAATGAACAAACAACAAGCAAACGGTACAAGCAGAGACGGCCAACCCAGGCTGCTTGTGTGCTTCGATTATGATCCAGGATAAACTAGTGACCAGCATTCCAAATTAGTGGTTCAATGCACTATTCTACCAAAGCAAAGCATTGTTCTCGGTTCTGACAAAGCAAAGCATCAGTGGTTCAATGCACTATTCTACCAACTATGGTACAAAATTTTAGAGCACATTGTGTATGTTTGAGGATGCCAGTCAGGAGCCACTAATCGCCACAATACACAGTCCGGTTGCCACAACAGCTACAGTTTAAGCCCCTTCATTGTGCAAGCACATCTTGTGACTGTTGCTTCCATACGTCACACGGTTCTACCTCAGCCTGCAAAGATCATGCCTGTCATTAGACACTTCTTCATTGCAGCTACATTCCTGTTAATAAAAATGGTCAACCTAGTCATGTACACGAACTTGCAATTTTAACTCCTCTACACGACGGACGAGAGGCGTTGATGTACGCAAGAATTCAACTTAATATCTTGTACAACAAGGCTTGTTGTGAAATATAGAATACCTGGTATGGTTTATCAATCCACTGGAAAACACAACCACGAGCCACAACAACTTTGAGCATATGTGAAGGAATCATGGATTTGAATGCTGCATGAAGCTTCACTTTTGTCAAACCACCACACAACATAATAGCAGCTATCAAGCCATTAGGTGTAACACCCGCTAAGTGTACAATGGTCATGTTCTGCAGACGACATATGCTAGAAAGGGACAGAAGTCCAATATCGGTGACCGAACAATATGATAAGTTTATCTGTGATGAGACAGAGATGTTAATAACACAACTGTAAAACATGGTATTACTAGATTTAATTCACAACAGAAAGGGCTAATACCTGACGAAGGCTATGTGAGAACTGGGAAAGGAAAAGCATCCCTACATCATCAATCGCAAAGCATTTCTTGATATCAAGCTTTGAAAGTAGCCTGCATCCGGTTGCTATTTCTGAGAGCCCAGCGGATGAAACCCTGGGGCAACCACGAATCTCCAGTGTATTGAGCTTTGCGCATTTTGAGAGCGAAGTCAGTGAATGGTCTGTTATTTCTGTACAGTACGACAGATTGATAGACTCTAGCATTGGACAGCCTTGAGCAATTTGGGTGACCCCCTCATCACTAATGCCCCCAGACCTGTACAAATCAATATCTCGGAGTTCTTGGCAAGACTTCCCAATGTGGATAAGGCCTTCATCACTTATCCTCAAGCATATGGCAATTTTTAAGCTTGAAAGTTTGCTGCATCCAGAGAGAGCTTTCAACCCTGCACAGAAAGGTTTCATCGTAGTTAATTTTATGTCCATTTACCAAAGAATAATAAGATAGTCAGTTCAGTAAAAACCTTGATCATCCAAATCGTTGTCAGTAATGTCCAACTCTTGCAAATGATAACAGCGCTTTCCAATCAGTCTGAGACCTTCACTAGAAACATGGCTACAAGACTCCATTCTTAGAGAGACAAGGGAAGTGCATGAACTAGTGACGGCATCTAATGAAACATCAGTGATATCACGACTGCAAGTAATGTCCAGCTTCAGCAAATTCTTTAGTTTTGACGCAATGAAAGAAAGATCTGTATCTGTCACTCCAGAGCACTTGCTAAGGCTCAACTCCCTCAAAGAAACACAAGACCTTCCAATGGATTTTAGTCCATCAGCCATAAATTGGCAGCCTTCCAACTTCAGGGTCAGCAATTTAGGAATCGTTTGGAAGCTGCTTGCCATAGAAGGAGTAACCTGCCAAAAGAAGGGTGTCAAATAATCTGGAGGAGCTCAACTTATGGCCAGGTGATACAACTAGATGAGTGGCTACTTACAGGACAGCAGTATGATAGATTCAGTTCCAATACATTAGGCACTGCCTTCATGACAGACGAAAGACCCACATGAGTGATATTGTGACAGTTTGACATATCAAGCACCTGAAAGAGTACACACATTATTCCATGCTCGGTGACCAGAAATTATGGTACTCTTTTGTTGAAGGCTTAACACATGTTTAAGTCCAACTTATTTCACTAACAACATCAACATAGTTCACATCGACAAGTATCAAACAAGCTACCAGTTAACATATATGCTAGTAGGCCAACAACTTTAGCATTATAAACCAACTTCAGATTACCGGGCGTACAGGGTTCAAGAATCTAGTGTGTGCTCAAGCAGAGGACGTTTGAACGAAGATACTATTAGATTCAAAATGTGGCATGACACAACACTCACAGGTGAAACCAAATGACCTAGTTAAGGATTACCTGTAGTGATTTGCTGCATTCTTGCTCAAGACTAGTAAGTGCATCATCATCAATTCCAACACATGCCGCCAGTGCCAACACTTCTAGATTGGGTAACTTCATGATGGCTGGAAAGCAATCTTTTGTGATCTGCAACGCAAGCAAAATAATTTTCTCAGTCCAATAAGATACTCGGTACCCCAACAAAACTGCGAGAAAATTAACCTATGTTGAAACAAGAAAAGAAGAGGAGCTGGACTTGGCTACTTGTTCCGATCCTTAAAGGTTGAAGCAAAGAACATTTGCTGTGTACAGATAAGAGCGTCTGAGAATCAGGAACAGTGCACTGCAGTACTACAATTCCCCAAGCACTTACCGAAAGAAACCAGGGAAGGGCCTATAAACAGAGATGCTAAAAACAGCAAACAGTTGTAAGTTGTACTATCTGGCTATCCACTATGAACATGAAAAGGGGAGAATTTGATACGGGAAAACTACCAAGAAGGTCAACAAACACCCTCCATATTCTCATTTCTTATGACAAAATTCACGTCGGAAACAAATACATCTAAATCTCCAAGAAAGCACCAAAAGCACATTTTTAATTGACAAATGTATTGCAGAGAGGAAGAAACCAGCAGATTTAACAAAGGAAGGAATACCTACTGTTCCTCCCAATCAATCAGGGGGGGAACCTCGCCTTGAAATCAAGAATCGCATGAAAAGGAAAAGGACAGAAATTTTTTTCTATCGCTTTGGCCCAAGAAACGGAATGAAACAAAATGGAGAAATCAAGGAACATGGCTCACCATGGTGTAGGAGAGATCCAGGGTCGTGAGCTTCTTGCACTTGAGGGCGACGAGCTCGACCCCCAAATCCGTGACCCCAAGGCTCCACTTGAGCGAGAGCTCCCGCAGGTCCGGGCAGCCGACGGCGATGCAGCCGAGACCCATGTCCGTCACCGGCTTGCAGCGCGACAAGGACAGCCTATGGAGCCGCCGCGCCCGCGCCACCTCCGCAGCCGCCGCATCCCCGAGGTCGACCCCATTGGACAGGTCGAGCTCGGTGAGATTGGGGCATGCGGCGACGAGCGCGGCGAGGCCGGCGGCGCCGAATCCCCGGGAGCGGGAGAGGTCGACGGCGCTGAGGGAGCGCGCGGCGGAGAGGGCGGCGAGGGTGGAGTCGGCGACGCGGGGGCAGAGGGAAAGATCGAGGCGGTTGGCGGATGGGTAGCGGGCGAGCGAGGCGGGGAGGAGGTCGGCGCGGAGCGGGCGGAGGGTGCGGCGGTGGCGCGACTCGGCGGCGTGGCATGCGAGCGAGGCGAGGGCGAAGGACTTGAGGGCGCGTGGGTCGGCGGCGGCGACGCGGTCGAGGATGAGGAAGAGGAGCTCGTCGGCGAGCGAGCCGAGGGGCGGCGTATCAGTAACTGTGGGGCAGAGGCGGCGACGCTTGGGATGGCGGTGGGTTGCCATGGCCATGGGGGGTAGGTTGGTGGTTCTTGGATCGGTGGTTGCAAGAAGGAATGGATGGAGCAACAATGGCAGGCTATGGAGACGGAGTAAGCCAAGCCCAAGAGGAGGGAGAAGAGAAGAGGCGAGGCGAGAGGCGGAGGGAGATGACGAGATTGCCCCGGGAGCGGCGAGTTGCGCCGCTGGGTTTCCACGTTTACCCCTCCAGAAGGAGAAGAAGAGTACGGTATTGGGGGTAGAATAGACATTTCGTGAGAGGGAAGGTACGGTACGGAGGAGTACAGGCGGTGAAGTACAGCCTCGGAGTACGAGACCCCACCGCTAAACGCACCTGCCTTGTCCTTACACGCTGGGCTACCCCACGTACCGACATGTGGTCCCCGCCTGTTTACATGGTGGGTGAGACGGGATCGAGTGTAAAAGAGGACGCGCTAACTATCACTTTGCTGTCTATGTCGGTGGTTTTTTTGACTTGACTGGTTCCGTTCTCCCTGGGGACGGCTCTGCTCGCGAGGGAGAGAAACTCGGGTGTTTGGCTCTTTTTCTTTCCGTTATTTGATTTTTTCCAAACTTTAGCATCCCTTTGAACCAAATTATAAATTTTTAGATGAAGGAAGATTTTATTAATTTTAAAAACATTACATCAAGATGATCTGAGTCTTAAATTTCTCCCTTGCTAACAAAAGACACAAATTCTTAAACAAAACAAAAAGAAAAAGAGAAGCCTTGATTCATTTACAGCTGGATCGCAGAGCTCTCCCCTTTTCATTGTATTGCTTAGCGAAAACATCATCGAAATCTTCTCGCGTAAGCAATCCGTGACTCTGATTTCCAACATTCGGCACCACAATCCCAACTGATTTCCAACATTCTGGGCGCCACCACCAAGAACACCACGGCTATTTGAATCATTGCGCCCCCCAAAATCTTAAACGCGATCACGGACTCCATACCGTCCATGACCACCAACTTGAAATCTTGGGGGACGAAGACCACCACGAGCAGGACAAAGTGGACCACCATAGCTACGACCATTAAATCGATCGCCACTAGCAGCCGCCGTTCCACCTGCCAAGACTGCTTTAAATTGATTCTTAAAGCATCGTCACCCAATATCCTGCACATCCGGTTGCACATCCGATCCGCACGACCCGCTCAACAAGGAGCCAGCCGCCGCCTCAGCCGCCATCGCTGCAACGGCGGCGCGGGCCACTAGCCCGCCGCGCGTCCTCATAGAGAGAAAGATAGATCCAGCCCGCCGCCGATCGGCTGATGCGATCGGCCGGCCAGATCCATGGGCGAGAAGATCGCCTGAGGATATGTCGCGCGACCTGGCTGGATCAGAAGACGCCGACGGAGCAGGCCTCGGCGCACAAGACGGAGGCGAACGATCGGAGCTCGCAAATCATCGACTTCTAACAGAACCGCACCGGTGAAGACGGCATCCCATCGCTCGCGCCTCGAGGATAATCACCTCCCAGCCGCCGCCGCCGTGCATGGCCAAGACGCCTCACTGAAGCGCAAGCCGAAGCAAGACGAGGGAATTTCTCGCATGTTTGGTCGTCATCTCCTCCGGAATTCCTTCGTATAGCTCGGGGAGGTGGGATCGGGGGGCGGGATCTCACAGATCTAACCCCGCCTGAGCACCGCGGACGCGGCAAATCTAGCCCGGCGTGGTAGCGCTCGGCTCCGCTCCCGGCACACGGGAGCGAGCGCGCGCGCGTCGCGAGGATCGGGCGGCCGGTGGGGTGGGTGGAAAGCCTCGCCGCCGGGACCTGCTTCCTCACATGAGCCCTGCGAGACGTGAATCTGGGGACCGCCTCCAGCTCGCAGCAGGATTCTCTGCTCGATTGATTGGTCATGGAGAAGATTCTTTAGAGGAAGAGGATCCGGGTGCACAATTCTCAGAGAAATTGGCCGGATCTGGGTGGCTGTGACCGGATCCCGATCTGCACGGTGGCGACCTCGGACGGAGAGCTGTGACGGCGACGACCACACGGGGGGCTGTGGCAGTGGAAGAGGAGGACGACGAGCACACGATGGAGGCCAGCGGTGATGAGGAGATCCGATGGTGCCAATCTAGGTGTGCCGAGTGCAGGGGATGGCCGCCTCCTTCTACATCGCTGATCCCTCCAACTTGTCAGTCCAATCAAAACACCTTTCTCTAGTTGCGATGCCTGTTCAACCAAATTATATATCTAATTTTCTTCTCGACCATAGGAGAATTAGAATAAGACATACGCCACTTGTTATGGTATAAAATCACACATATTATCTACCGTGGCATTAAAGTATGTAGATGTATGCTGTAGTCAAGAAGATGCCATATGTCTACTTTTATTCAGATGTGAGCCATGCTTGCCAAAAAAAAAAAAGCCAGGGAACCGAAAAAAAAAAATTGATTGGAGAGGTCAGCATTGCAACACCAATCTCTTCTCTTCTTTGGTTATTAGCGGTTTATTTACTAAGTACGGTCACCATTAACAACAATAATAAGTACTCTAGAAATATTAACGATAATAATAAACCCTAAAACCGAACGAAGAATTAATCGACAGTCAAGGTAACGGCTCTGACGACCTTACATATCTGGAGGAACAATAGTGTTGTGGGGTTATATATGGCAATGAAATAGGCAAATGACATTAGTGGCCACAAAGAGCTTTAGGGTTTTACCAGAAAGATCAATTACTGTCGTCCCAATAACAACATACAGCATAACTGGAGTACTACTAAACCAAAATGAAACTAAAACCTCATGTTTTATTTCCATGTTGCTAGAAATTTCGCTCTATATTGATTGCTTCACTGAAATTCAAGCCAGAAACGACTTTAAAATGCTCTATATATATTATCCCATCTGATTGAATAAAGGGATTATTTCAGTAGCAAAAAGTTTGAGTTTTGTACTTTTGTTACCTAAAAGGGGTGTAAAGCAGGTGTTACTGTTGAAGTATAAGTGAATTGCCCACCTTTCCTCATCAGCTTAAGCTTTTGGGTGAACTGACTGGTGCATGCAACTCAATATGGTATCAGAGCCAAGAGATCTTGAGTTCAAAACCCGGTTGGCGCAATTTTAAAAAATAATTGCAGCCCACTTCTATTCCACGCCCTAAGCACGAGGAGTCTCTGACGTGAGGGGGTGTTGAAGTATAAGTGAATTGCCCACCTTTCCTCATCAGCTTAAGCTTTTGGGTGAACTGACTGGTGCATGCAACTCAATAGTTACTTTTGGCAAATCAATCCAATATGAAACAAGCAAACCGCATATATAATTGCTAATTAACTTTGGGTATTCCTATCTGGTTTTGCAGCTAATTAAACACACAACTTAGTTTGTGCACCCTTTTTTCACTAGCTTCAGTAAAAACTATTCCTTGAGCTGCACATCGATATGGAGAGTACATATATATGAGACGATCGAGAGAATTCAAATTAATGTAACATTCAAAATAAAACATTTCCAAAATGGTGCGGACCGGCATTTGATTTGAAAAATGGAGTATGGTTGTTCTCCCATGATGATAAATATTGACAGGAATGAATGTCTCTGACTAGATAAACACGAGATATAAGCTTTGGTAGCAATAGACTAGCGACAACAGTCGAAAGAGTGACAGACAGCATGTTAGTTAGGTATTTGTCAATTGAGAGTTGGAACAACCAGCTATATATATATATCGACCATCCACTAGCTTGAGCATCCACAAAGTGTTGCTTTCATGTGCACGTACCTAAATTCCTGTCTATTTTAGATCAACAATGTAGGCCAGCCAACACAATGAGAGGCAATACATTAAGAAATACGCATGTTTATACACCCGTTGAAAATAATTGTGGTAGCCAAGTGCATCCATTTCTCAGGGAAAGATTACAGGAACAATATCATCAACTCCTCCTTTCATATATAAAAAATGCTGCATTATAATTATATCATCTTGCATGTTAAATGGATGCTGGTCTGCTCCAACTTAGAAGTACTACTACCATCAACTCCCAAAAATATAAGCCATTTTGCTCGCACTACAGGAACTTGATGTATTTTCGTCGGCCAAAAACCGACGAAAATAGCCAAAAAAACCAACGAAAACGTATACGAAAATAGACCGACGAAAACATCTAGACGAAAATACAGCTAATTTCGTCGACCGCCAACGAAATTAAATCTATTTTCGTCGGCCTAGCCTAGCCGACGACATTACTGTGCCGATGAGCACTGGCAACATAAGTCGACGTGGCATTTTATTTTCGCTACCAGGCCGATTTAAAATAAGAAACAACGTGGTGCGTGACGTGGCACCTTTGTGGGCCCAGCATGCGCCTATTCGAATTATTTTTTGGGATGACGTGGCTTTATTTCCGTCGGCTCAGCCGACGAAACTATATTGTGGGCCCAGCGAGCGCCTGTTCGGATTATTTTTTGGGATTATTTTCGTCGGCCGGGCCGACGATAATAGTTTCCCGAAAATTCAAAATTTGGGCGGGGCATTGGGTCGTCTATTATCGTTGGCTAGGCTGACGAAAATAGGGTACGGATGTGTTAACGTCGGCCAAACCGACGAAACTATTGGTTTTTTCATCGGTTTTGTCTGGACCGACGAAATAATGTTTATAATGACGTCGGTTTGTTTTCGGCCAACGAAAATACCTGTGACCGTCGAAAACATATCGTTTTCCTGCAGTGTCGTTTAGCAGCATGGAGCCTTGTCTCTCTAGATCATGACCGTGGTCCAATTCCCACCAATCACAAGTTGGGTGGGTTATTTGAGTGGATTTTCCATCGAGATTTGAACTCGTGACCTGTGGGCCGTGAACCTTAAGTTCATTGCACTAGCTAGTTGTTCCCATCATCTAAAAAAAGAGAGAGAGAGAGAGAAACCTGAACTTTACGGTCTGTTTTGAATGCAGTAATTTCACATGAATTTTGAAAAAAAAATAACAGTTCGGTTCTTTTGTAAACCGTGAGTAAAGCTTGTTTTCTAAACGGGGCATATTATTGTTTGTTAGGGCAGCTACATGGGAGCAAACCTAATTGTGCCCTAACTTAAGAAAGAATTAAGCTGTGGTGGAGATTAAATAGTTAAGGTGGTCAGCTGGAGAGCAAAAGTTTCAGAAAGAAAGCAGCAGTCGAGTTGGCAGTGACGAAAGAAAAGATATGGCCGGCCCTGTGGCTTCTAGGGTGTGGGAGGAGAGGAAGGCGAGATTTGTTTAAGCTCTGTTTGGTAGAGTTCTAAATCTCAGCTCCAGCTCAGATCTGAAACTTGTAGGCTATAATAAAGTGAATTAAGTTTATACTTTTAGTCTAAAATATAAACAAGATGATTCACCTAAACACTTTGTGATGTACCTACAACTCCAGCTCTATAAATTTCTAGAGCTAGCAATACTCTGTTCCACCAACTCTACGGATTTTGGTGGAGCTGGAACTATCCCAAACATCCCTTAGTTTTAGTAGCATTACAAACACGTATAGATTGAGAAATAATATCCATCGTGAGAATGATATGCACAGGTGAATTTGTTGATGTAAGTGACGTTATTGTCTAACCCGTGATTTTGCGATGTAACTAACTGATCCAGCAAATTTGTTCCCACGGAGAGAAAGGCGGGGCAACAAAGAGGAAGGGGACATCTTTTTGATAGAAAAAAAAGAGAAGAAGAAAGCATTTGATAGTGGTATGCCGTACCTAAAAAGGACCGGAACCATTCCGGGCGTTGGGTAGTGCTTGCCTGTCGCTCAATGCTCTCAGTACTCACCCCACCCTGAGAAGCACTCGATCGCTCACCACTGACAAGACAAGTACAATATAAGATATGAAGGAAACAAAATAATCTGAAAAGGATGGCAGCAATTGAGCATAGTGCAGAAACCAACGCGGATTGCTTGCCTTTTGCAACATGAGAATATGAGATACCCTGCCCGGTATATGGTGTCTTGTTGGGGCAGGCTCCTCCTGGCGGCTCACTGCCCTGACTGGCAGTGGTGGAGCAATACCAAGAGTACGCACAAATTTAACTATGTGATATATCGCATGACACAAGTTTTACATGTCACAGAGACAATACATTACAAAAGTCATAAAAATTTTTGAAAAAAATTGTATATGTACTTCATAGATTGCTCTACCTATGTATGAAGTTTCAAAATCAAATTCATTATATATCGAGAGTTATAAAAAAGAGAATTTTCTTTTTTTTATAACTCTTGATATATAATGAATTTGAACCTACAATTTTATACATAGGTAGAGGAATCTATGAAGACATCTACAATTTTTTAGAATTTTTCGTGACTTTTGTTGTTAATGTACAAGATATATCTGTGACGAAATTAATGCACAGGATATGGTGCCTTTAACTATAGCTAAAAGTTTGCTTTGGATGGTACCATTTTCATAGTTACGTTGGCAGCCAAACTTCATTAAAATTCCACTGCTTATCGTTGGTGAACCTGAGTAGTCGTCTACCCTGTTTGAGAGGTGGCTCCGCCCCACCTGCCTGACTGGGCTGGCTATCAAGAAGGAATTCAGGATTCAGCTATGCTTTGCTTTGTGCATCTCGTATTTATTTGTCTCCATACAGTCATGCTAAGCTTGGGCACTATTTTTCCTCACTAATCCGTTGTTATCATATAAAAAATAATTCTATGTGTTGGATGTTGAGGGCTAGCGTAGGATATTTCCCCCGCTGAATATGCCCTATTTGAACAAAATTTAGAGCCATCAAAATGACAAATTAAGAAGAGGAAAAAGAAAACTCTCAAACTTAGCTTCTAACTCTCGGCATCTTATCTCTCAACAATCTGAACCTGGAGCCATGGACTAGCAAATATTATTCTCACTTGCAAAAAAAAGTGCCCAATAAAATTAGCTCTAGAAACACTTGACCTCCCTAAAAAAAGGCATGGAAGCACCTTAAAAAAAACACTTGACCAGATGCATGGCAACGGCCAAGACTCAAGACAACCAAGATGCATGAGAACAAGTATTACAGCTCAATCGAACATGCAGTTAACATTGATGCATGGTTAAAAGCTCGATCTCTAAAAACGAGAGAGGGTAACCGGTCTTTTATTTAAACTTAAAACATAAGAAAGGGTCCTCGGCCATAAAACAATTCTCGTAAGAACATATTCCAGGTCATAAATAATCTCCTTGAAAAAGAAAAGAATTGAAACCCATGTGCAACCGGGGGAGCTAACGTACATCCACGTACGCGTAGTTCAATCAAACCCTTTCTTATTGAAGCTGCTGAATTTTGCAGAATATTTTTTGTTGTCCCACTGGACCTATACCCTTTATTTACAGTGTTAAGGTTACAATTCGATTCTAACTATTGAGTTGCATGCACCAACCAGTTTACCTAAAAGGTTAAGGTGATAAGGATTCACTTATACTTTAACACTCCCCCTCACGTATAGACTCCCTCAGACCTAGAACGTAGAATAGAAATGGGCTACAATTATTTTTTTCATTGCGCCAACTAGGCCTTGAACTCGAGACCTCTTGGCTTTGATACCATATTGAGTTGCATGCTCCAGCTAGTTTACCAAAAAGCTTAAGCTGATGAGAAAAAGTAAGCAATTCACTCATACTTTAACACTAACATCATTTGACTCTTAACACGACTCCGTGTTGCAAACGACTCGGACTATTATTAGTCTTTAATACTAACCCTTAACACTCATTGTCAAGATGGGTATGAAATAACAATCATAGCCATATTAGTACATAATGCAATACCCTCATTAGGATGTCAACTTTTACCAAATTGCCAACACGATGACAAATACCACCATCATGGCATCCACATTTACCAAATTTGCCCTCTGATGCTATGATTGACACTACTGCTAAGACTATCATCCTTGCGTCATCTTTGCCGTTCACACCACCCACGTCATGTCCAACACCATCACACATACGCAACATTCAATTGCTACAAACTACACCACCGACCACATTACTCACTCTGATTCATCATCTTGACTATCTCCAATATAGCCTCAACTAACATTCATCTTCTTTGTCGTACCCACAGTCTTGGTCTACTTCACTTTCTACCCATATGATTTAAGCCATGCCTCCACCATCTTCACCTCTAGGTTTGCCCACCCTGACCTCTACAATCTCTCCCAACACAACCCTGATCACCTCGGCTTCCACCACCTCTCCTAACATATCTTCGACCATCTAGACCTTCTCCTCCTGCCAAACACATCTGCCGTGCCTCTCCACCAACGTTTCCTCTAGTACTAACACCTTGATTGTTAGCATCGACACCAAAACCATAACCATAGCCTTCACTGGAATTACCATCAACTCCTCCTCCCGCTACCAGTATCACCATTAGCACAAGCCCAACATAACCTATGGGCTTGCAACCGATCACCTTTCCTGCTTACAATACCACCAAAGCTATATTCTGAGCAATCTTATCTCTTTGTTTCAGAGTTCCTTCCACTAGATCTAGTCGAATCTGCATCGTCAAATGGTGGGTGCTGAGCGGATGTGACACCAAGCGACGACGTTGACCCCACGCAACCTGGTTGGCCGCTACCCACTACCATGCGATGCAGCCGTGGCGGACCACTTGCGATGCATGGGCAGATAGGCTCTCGAGGTGTGTTTTTTTGGGGTTAGGGTTTGGATAACTCTGATACAATGTTTAATTTTACGAAATATTGTGTGCAGTTCCATGGGACCCCACACCCTTTATTTGTAGCGTTGAGGTTATAATCCAACTCTAATACGATCCGACTCTGACACAACTCCAAGTTGCAAACAACTCGAACTCTTATTAATCTCTGATACTAACTCTCCGACGGACACTAATTAACTAGGCAATGAAGTAATGATTGATTAGTGGTGTAGTACTGTTCCGTGCAATGCACGTCAGAGCAAGACAAGACAGGTTGGACTCTGCTGCGGCCGTACGCATCACGTACACGCAGATTAGTTAATTCTTCGGTTCTCTCCTCTTGTAGATTAGTTAACGCGCAAATGGTGAATTGCTTTGCTAACTGCATTAGTTGGATCTGGAAGGAGTTGTGACGTTTAAGACATCGATCGAGTGCAGTTTCAGGGCAGGGTTAGTTAATTTAAGTTGACTGTATACTGTGTGAACTATGCAGGACCCAACCAATACTGGACTGAACTTTTCTGATCGTTCGTCCACCGTATTCTCTTCTTTTTTTAACTACTATAAATCGTTTTTTCTTAGAAAAAAGAATCTGCCATCATCTTGGGGAGGTCGCATCGCATTATATATACTGGACCAAAGTTTATATCATAATAGAGCTTCCCATTGTTGAGATGTAGCACACGAGAAGCAACACATCTCAAAGCGAACACTTCAGGCTGTAAGTATTAGAACCAAAGCTCCTCTCATGAGAGTAAAGGAATAACTAGTTTCACTACTTGCACATAATGAAAGGAGTAGGAATCTCAAGACGCGTGATTTTCCTAACGAAACACAATTGACAACACACCTCATAGCACAGTCATGAAAACAGGGAAAAACATACAGCCGTTGGAGGGCAAACTCTGAAATGAATAAGATTTCCTCCATAAGATGCTGCCTATGGAAGGAAACCATATTGCACAAATGAACTAGGAAATTGCTAGGTAGGCAGTGTAATTAAGACTCAGATATCAGTCACCCTAAAGTACAAATATCTCCAGTGCGATTCAACTACTACAACAAAAGTAGGTAGTAACAAAAGAGTGCACAATTTGCAAATAAACAATTGCCAAAATGGAACAAAAACTTGGGACTAATAAATCAAGCCTTATAGTCATTGCAACATATATACCTTGCTAAGATTCTCCGCCAAACATAGCTTGGAGACGCTCTTTGATTGGTGTCAAGTTGATGGCATGGAACGATTTGCAGTCACGCATTGTTAACTTACAATTGACACAGGAAGAGGATGGATTCTATTGGAGTTTGTGTCAATCTGGACATTTCTCTGTGAAGTCTCATTATTTGGCGCTAATTAAACATAATGTTCCTAATTTAAACCTACGATTATGGAAGTTAAAAGCCCCTCTAAAAATCAAAGTGTTTCTGTGGTATCTTAGAAGGGGGGTTTTGCTGACGAAGGACAATCTGGCAAAACGAAACTGGAAAGGTAGTACAACATGTTGCTTTTGTCACGACATGGAGACAATTAGGCATCTGTTCTTTCATTGTCGTTTTGCTCGTATGGTGTGGGGTTTTTTGTATCTAGCTTTTGGTATTGACAGACCCACAAGTGTTGATCATATGTTTGGGAGCTGGATTGGTGCTTTTGATAAAGAACTTAAAAATATTGTGTTGCTAGGGGCTGCAACCATCTGTTGGTCTCTGTGGTTACACGAAATGATATTGTCTTTGACAGAAATCAAACTCATCCCTTTGCGTGTTCTTTTGCTACTTCCCATTGGTTATGTACATGGACTGTCTTTGCGAGGCGGAATTGCGAACTATATTGGTGCAGCTACATAACGATTGGTGCAAGTGGTCATGGCTTTCTTCTCCGAGCCTCGGATGGCGGTCTAATCTTGGATTGATTGTTTTTAGCGAGGATGGATTATTTTTGCTTATATGTTTTGTTTTTTTGTTTTTGGCCGTGTGCTTTACGTTAAGAGTAGGGAGTAGTTTCAGGGACTTGTATCTTCTCGATGTAATGTTCTTGAAATTAATAAAAGCTTCCTTTATCCAAAAAAAAATACCTTGCTAAGACCAAACAAACGATTGGCGTTATTCCAATCTGGAAAATCTGAACCTCGGCAGCAGGTTTCGATTTTCCTACAGAATAATATGAACAAATGATGATGGAATATACACTAATATAAAGCCCCTGGGATTGGCGAGCAGCCAGCCGTGCCACGTCTTTGCCCCGTTCGCGCTTCCCGTTCCGTTGCTACCGACTCTGGCTCCGTTTCGCCCGTGGCGGTTCCCTCGCCGTCCGTCGGTGCGATGAATGGTAGCCGCTCCTGGATTCGCGCCTCTTGCGCTTCGCTAGGTCCGCCTTGGTCCGGGTCTATGTTTCTTCGCTCTTCTTTTCATTTCCGCTGCTCCGTGGACTCCGCCGGCCTCCCCGCCCTCCGCTTTTGCATCAGCTTCCGCCCGTCGCCCTGGTCTTCTGCTGCTTCGCCGCGGAGAGCCTTAGCCTACCCTTGTTCTCCTCCCCTCGCAATCCTCCAGATTCAGATCCCACATCCATGCTGCCCGCTTCTCCACTTCTGTAACAACTTGCACACTTGGGAGCTCTCCTGTGCGGGCATCTCCTCCCCACCGCAGCAGCGGCCATGGCGCAGCCGCTCGTCGTGAAGAAGGACGACGACTACGACAAGGAAGGTACGCTCCAACGAACCTCTTTGCCTCTCCGTTGCGTGACCAGATCTGCACCCGCCAAACCCTAGATCTGCCTCGATCCGATCGGATCACCATTCGTGTGTAATGTGTTGGGGTTGATTGATTAATTTGATTGCTTACCGCTTGCTTTCCGTAGAGTACCTGCAATCGCGAAAGCAGAAAAGAAAATCCAAACGATTCTCCACTTCTGTAACAACTCACACACTTGGGAGCTCTCCCGCGCGGGCATCTCGTGCGCTCCAACGAACGTCTCTGTCTCTCCGTACAACAACCTCGCGGATTCTTTTTTGTTTGGATTTTCTTTTCTTTTGCGGGGTTTGATTTTTGGTGTGGTTGTTGCGGAGGAGGAGGAGATGGATTTGGCATTGGTCAACGAGGAGCTCGCCGAGATCGACAGTCAGATCAGCAATATCTTCCGCACATTGCAGTAAACTCAAGAAATCCGTCCTTTTTTTCTTGTTTGAATTTGGATGTGTTATGCGAGAATGCTTAGTAGATCACCTTTTTCTCCCTGTGATTTTGCGTGTTGAATACAAGTTCGGGGAACAAATTGATGACCTGTAGGAAATCATTCTTTGAGGTCTCCACCCTTGTGTTTTTTGATCTATATATATAAATAATCGTATAATGTGACTGAGAAAAGGGGTCAGAGTTCCTCTACAATACTGCCCAGCTGAATTAATTGATTAATGATTTGTCTGCAGCAATGGGTTCCATAAACTGGACAAAATCAAGGATGCCAATCGCCGGAGCAGGCAGCTCAAAGAGCCTACTGAAAAGATGTGAGATCGCACAAGGTTATCCATTCTTCTTTTCTTTCTATATCATACAACGTAGGAACACATTCATAATCAGAGGATTTGGAATATGATGAGCACGAATGCTTCACTTGGCAAGAGTAGAGATAGTGACCCTTTTGGCTCATGTTAACTTAATAGTTTGACATTGCAATCGCTATGTATCTTATACTAAAAACACCGCCGTGCATACTACATGCAATTTTTGCTTTAGAATCTTAGTCATGTGTTCAAGAAGTAGTTTATAGGATGAATGATTGATGCTTACTTAGTTTTGATGTTCTTTGAGTAACTTCATAACGGCGGGCATTTTGCTCTCTTTTGTGGTTTTCTAGACTTATAATAGACCTTGAACAAGTTGTCCAAGAATTAGCGGGAATTAGACTTATAGATTCCACTAAACATGATACTTATTCTGAGCTGCAGGAATTAACTTGCACAATTTTCCAGAGCAAATTCTTGTGATGTGCAACCCCAAGCAAATTCAGCTCATGGGGTTAGTGTCGGTGTGAAGCCACGGGTAAGGGCAGTGGACAAGCAACCGATCCTCATAGTATTCTTGAGCAGGTGAGTTCTTTGGTTAGAACAGTTCACTTTATAACAAATCAAACTGTTGTATAATTTTTTTGATGGTTGTTTCTCTTTCATTTGCATGTATCCATGAGATATAGTCTTAATTGGAAATTCTCATTATGATGCACTTAGCAGAGAAAAAATTTCGAACGGATGAAAAATCTCCAAGACCTTGTCCCAAAATTCCAACAAGGTATTATTTTTTTGTCTTTTATGTTACCCAAAAAATGCAAAAATATTCGTTCCCCAGCCCCATAATGCATCATGTTGTTGCAATTATATTCATAATTATTGAATTGGTCATTGAACTAAAGATTTGTTACTTGAAAAAATGAAACAACAATGATTCGGTGTGATAAGAATCAAGAATATACAATGGGAAAATATGTATCGAGGTATGGCTTCAAATTGACCCAAATGAGACAATGTAGCAAGTAATTTTCATTCGAGACTTAAAGATGAAATAACATCAGCCCAAATATCACATGTTATGACATTGGTTTAGTTTCAAAGAATCTGAAAGTTTTGGAGGTGTACTATTATGCATGGTGGTTTTAGAACATTGCCAAAATTCTTCTCTTTTAATGAAATTGATTTTTTTTCTAATTTCTTGGGCAGCTATAGAATAAAATAGTAATTTTTTTTAAAAATTCCTAACCGATAAGCACCTTTTGATGTGAACAAGCAGATAAGGCATCAATTCTTGATAAAATAATTGATTATGTGAGATTTCAGCTCGAGTCAAGGTATGGCAATTAACTTTTTTTGTGAGAAAAGCGAACAAGTTAATACATAAGGTAGCTTGGAGAAAAAGTCGGTGGTCTTTAATACGTCTGATTTCATCAAGAAAATAATCGTGATTCTTCCATTGTTATACCTGTATTAATTCATTTGGCTTGAGAAGTTACTTTTGAGTTGCCCATTATCGTGGATGTTGCCATTTACTACCTCTGTTCCAGAATAGTTACATTTTACCTTCTTCTCCTGTTTTGCTCCGTATCTTCGCTGATTACTCTACTGTGCCCCTCATTTTCGTCATTTGATGAATTCTTACACGCGTTCGTTGTCTCGGTGCAGGTTGGAGTTCATCGCTTATTCGGGCTTTGCCGTGTATCGAGGAATCGCCTTTTGTGCTAGCCAGTTGAAGCCTGCTCTTTCGTTTCGCGGCATAGGTAGGTGCTTCTTGTACCTGTCAATCCATCTTGTCCCTATCTTGGTGCTTAGCCGTTCCTTTTGTTTCGACACAGCTCGGTATTCATAATCCCAATTGATATGCTTCTGTGCATGCTGCGTTCGCTTTTTTTTATGCATATCGTATATTCCTCTTCTATCTCACAGCTCACATAGATAACCATGTTATTTCTTTGATCAAAGCTTGGGTTAGATAAAGCTCCATAAATTTGTAAATAGATACGATCTACCAGATGAGCATCATAGATTACGCCTCTATGATTTTGCCTACTATCAGGTATGGGATATAGAGAGATACAATGAGCTAGGTCTTTTGGTCTTCTTTTATATATACCGTACCATGCAATGAATGGTCATATTGCTTTCAAGAGAAAAAAAATGATCATATTCATTCAAGTCCTAGGAATCCATTTAATATATCAGCAGTTTTCTACTCGAGATGTATACTTCAATTATGCCCTGTTTGGTATTTATACTAGGGAGTTTCTCATATTTAATAGTGTTTGGTATTTATACCGGGAGTTTCTCATGTTTAATAGTCTGGCAACCTGAAAAAACAACAGTACCATCTTTTCATTGTCGATGAATTACTTCAAAGTAATCTGTATGAATTTCGAAGTATAATCAGAGTCTGGTGATGAGGTGTGCTTCTCATTTTTGGGACAGGAGAGGTACCTTTTCTATTGTTTTTCAGGCTATAGCTCAGCAATACTTACAAATTTTGGTGTGTTTGCATCATTTAAATATAGTTTGTGTGGCCCAAAACCAAAGAATATCCTTATGAAGAGCTACACCGATGTGAAATTAAAGTTATTGATCTTGGAAGCAGTTCCTTCTTGACAGACAACTTAAGCTTACATGTCCATCACGTTCTTATAGAGCTCCCGAGGTCATTCTGGTCTTCCATGCATATGATTAGAAGATTGACATTTGGTCTCCTGGCTGCATCTTGGCTGAACTGTACATGTTGAAGTAAGTTTCCATCTCCATTTTGTTTGGTGTTACGTTACATTCTTGATACGTATTGACAACTTCTCTATGGATAAAACCGATCAAAAGCAAAGACAAACCAGGGTTTAGATACAATTAAATGCCTCATATGCCTTAAAGTTATCCTACAGTTCCTGGCAATGAAGGTTCTGACTGTGGCTCATGTTTTGTCTTGTTTCATCCCAAGAAGACTAACATGCGTGAATGCCACAGGCTCTTGGCATTTTGGGTAGAACCTTCTTTCGGTCTCAAGACTATTATTAACGATTATTGGGAGTTCATAGGATCGCATTTGCAACATATGTGTCAAATTGAGTTATCTGAGCGATCGATCTGCTTCTTTGCTTGTCATGTTTTGCGCCTTCTGTGTGCCATTTGGGAGTTTTGGGGTGGAGCACCGAGTAAACATTGTTCGGTGGTTAGCGTGGAGCTCTCGGCGGGAGGCGTGGTTCGGTGAGGCGGCGATCACCGCCAACCACTATCACCGAGGTCGCCGATTCTTTTGTTCTATTCCTCACCCGCTCTTCTCCATCCTCTACAGATCCTCTAGGTCTTTACACCCTTGACCCCTTTGTTTTTGCATGCATCCTCTCTTTTAGATGTTTCCCTTTGGTCCGGTTTATATTACATGTTTTGAAAATAAAAAGAATGTAAGCATATTATTTGTCAATCTGTTTTGCATGTCCCTTGAGGTTTCGGAGATTTACGGACAGGTTGTGTCCTATTATTTTTTTCGTGGCCCTCTGAGTTCCTAAAATTTGGGAAGAGGTCCTACGCATTTTTTCGAGATTTCCCTTGCCGTCAGAGCATTGTGGCGAAGCTCGCCCGGCGCGGCATAGCGCGCAATCCCAACCTAGTTAACTTTAAAAAGCAACTGAGGAAGTTGAACAGGCTGATATAATGCACATCAATAACAACCATCAGCAACAATTGAGAAACGGGATGACAAAAATAACAATTTCTTATCAGAGGATAAGGGTTAGATTAATCTTTTCAAAGGAAGGCATTCCAATAACATCCTATATGAGAGAGCATACGTTTATGGTAGGTAATTTTAAGATTAGGTCCTCCCGAAGAAACCTTAAGAAGTCCAACTTACGGAGAAAATGCACAGAGCAATTATGTAAGAACTACCGAACCAATCAAATAGCTACATACATGTAGAGTCCCAAACCAAATAATTAGAGAAATTTTACAGTAGATAACATAGATAGTAAGTAGTGGTAGTAGAAATCAAGTCTAACCATCTATTCCTCAAGGGTATTTTAGACTTTTCCTATCAATTCATCAGAGGTATTTTAGACTTTTTCTAATTCGTTCATAGTTTTAAATTCACCAAATACCGGTGATCTTCATAGGCTTCTTATCCACCCACCTGTTATTCATTATGATCGTATGATATGTTTTACTGTAGAGGATAAATAATATGACGGAATTTTTTACCTTTTTATCTCTCTCTAAATTTTACTACCAATACTACAGGTGGTAGTATAACTAGATCTGAATTGATTTAAACTATTAGATTCAAAGGAATAGACGGCTTATATTGATTTTAATCTACTGTAAACGAGCTCAATAGTTAAGCCGGTTCGGCCGCATGGACCGGGCCGGTCCTGTTGGCCTTATAATTTTTTTCTTTTTCAAATTTGGGGTAAAACCCAAATTTCTGCAGCAGAAAATCCTTCCAAGTGAGATCTATCGATATGGGGAAGCATACGATGGGATCGGAGCCATCGTACGCCCAGACGCTAGCACCACCCTATTTGCTTTTACTCCTTATATTTTCCCTCGAGAACACTGCTGTTCTACTCTTCTAGAGTGTGACATAGAATGTAAAGCAAATATCATCTCTTGTTCTGATTGGTGACCCGAGGTTGCTCCAATAGCAGCAGAAAAGCAAGCCTCAGAAGACAGATGATCATATTACGAAATTTCCATCCATCAGGTTCTTAGTTTTTTTTTCCCAACATAATTCAATTTTGCGTCAGAAGTTGCTGAATTATCAATTCAGGCAAAAAAAAAAAGGGTATTGAACAGTTAAAAGTTACTCAATTCAAGAGTTTCTCAATTCAGACAACAGAAGAGCCTTCCAGGTCTTGACAATTTGTTTGCTGGTCAGTCATCAGCAGCTGATAAACTAAGTTCACAATGTCAAATGTAGAAAGCACTCAGAGAACAATTGTAGAACAGTAGCATCTCCTGCCAATTGACTTCAACCAGGTATTCACCCAACCACAGCCCTCCTTGTAGCATTCCACCTGACATTTCATCCAATATGAAGGTTTCAGCTGTTAGTCAGATAAAATTCCGAGAATTATACAGAACACAACGATAAAATCAGGCGATTCAAGGACTGAACTTGACAGTAATCTAGGTTTCAACATTGACATGCATGTGACACTGGTTCACTGGCACGGGTGACAAACAATACAACATGGAACGACCCTTTTATAAGCATAGATATCAGAAACCGGACCAGCGGTTCGACCGAAATAACCAGACCTAGAGCTTGGCCAGTCCGGTCCAGACCATTGGATTGGACATGTCATCGGCCCGCATTGGACCGGTCGGTCAAATCTGGTTTTTTTTTTTTTTTGAAAGAACAGGCAGGAGCTCTGCCGGATGCATTAAGATAAGGGAATAAAACATAACAGTTCACGGTAGCGAATAATTGCAGCAAAAATGCTACCGCCAGGCTTCGAACGAGTGGTTGTGACTTAGGCTAAGATAAATGAATAAGACGGGTAATGGATTAACCTACAAGCATTAGTGCATAAATACCAACATATACTAACAAATTTTGAGCATTAGTGTCATATATATTACATACTAAAAGAGTAAAAGTAGTTAAATAAAACATGCGGTCTGACTGGTGACCTGCCGGTCCGACCGGTGACTCAGTGGCCCGAGACCTTGGCCAAGTCTGATAACTATGTTTGCAAGTACTAATTCACCCTCTAAAGCAGTGACAACTTAATATGATTTGAGTGTTTGGTAGAATTATTGATGCAACATAGACTGTGACTTATGGTAAGAAAATTGCGTCTTGGTGTAGCTACCTACCACATCCAAGACTGTATCTGCTTCATCTTTGACCCCACCGAACGTGAATATCGAGGCACCAAGCACAGCTGAAGAATGGTACCCTCTGGCCTCTGGTGTGATTCATTGAATCAACCATCACCCATGATGGCATCCTTGGCTCGTACAACTCAACACTAGACACCATTGCTCTAGTCTCAGCATCATAACCACCAATTGAGTATCTGAAAGAAAGAGAAGACAGGTTAACTGCAAGACGACATTATTATACACCATTATGCACATCTACGCTGTTTTGAGTAGAAACAAGAGTCAGTGTTAAAGAGACTAAGATCAGATGGGCTGGCATTCCACAAATTTTGAGTTGATCATCTTGATCTGTAAAAAAGAGCTATGTACGTACATCTTCTCGTCAAGCACTGCCAGCGTATGGCAACCTCTTCCTGTGCTCATCATTGGCAGTCGTTTCCAATTAGGCCCCCTAGGATCAAGTCTCTCAGCAGAACTGATAACAAACACCGTATTGTTAGCACAGAAAATTTCACACGTGCTTCTCACTTTGAATAAACAATAATTTCATTGCCAACTCGCCATGAGAGCCATAGCAAATAGTCTGACAAAATTGTGACATGGTTGAATTGATTAAAGATTTACACAGTGCTTCAATGTGCTTTTTCAGACAGGTGCTTCTGCATTTCCTTAAAAAGGGGGTTGACAGAGTGATTTGCACTAAGCCAATAGTCACCATATGTGTTTTAAGATTTTTGTGCTTTCACTCCTTACTTCTGCTGTATCTCCACTAATGCAAAACTGAAACTTGTCGAACACTAAGTACAAGCAGCAAAAGGACAGCACCTCAGATAATGAATTCCGTTGAAGCCACCAACCGCATAAATCGCACCAGCTAGAGCAAAGCGCTGAAAAACCAAGTTGTCAGGAATGGCGGGAGCTAGAAGAAGAACAGTGGAGGCTGTAGTCAAGATTGAAGGAGGTGCCGACTTCAGTAATAGCATTGAACGAACCAGATCGCAGGAGAGCTAAGAGGGTCATCCAACGGCTATCGTTAGCCAGTTAGTTTACTGTAGTTTGAATTGTGTTGTCGTTTACTGGGTAAATTAGGACTTACTGAAGAATCTTGCTATTACCGACTTTGTAACAAACTCCTGTGTCCAAGTTGCTTTTAAGCAGAAGAATGGAAAAGAAAAGACACTTTCCTGGATTCATTCTTGTTAGTCTATCGTAGTGTTTATCGTAAGGCTTAGTTTCTTGTGCTTCTTCTGGTTTCTTGTGCTGTTCTTGTTCGATTGAGTTCCAATTTCAGTGTTGCGTTCGGATTTCATCTGGAGTTCTGACAAAGTGGTATCAGAGCAGATCGCTCCTTGGCAAGGAAGTGGTGCTGCGGAGTTGAGGTTGGGAAGCCGTAAAATCCCTCACTCTGGCAGTCATTGGACCTGATCATGTCTACGGGAGTTTCTAGTACAGAAATGAGTTTGGAAGAAGTTTCAGAAATGGATTACCGAGTGGAGATTTTAAAGCTTCAGGAGAGGATGTCGGATTTGGAGGGACTCAAGGCTGATGTTGCTGAGATCAAGTCTATTCTACTTGTGACGGAAGAAATGGTGGATCCCGGGCACAGATTATTTCCAACTCCCAGGTAATCTCATCTACCATTCGTCCATTCCTCCTAGTAATCAGCATATTCCTGTGATGGGAGAAAGATCGGGTACATCTAACAGAAGTTTGCCAGTGTATACTCATGCTACTAGAACTACCTCGCAAACTAATATTAGAGAGCCAGAAGGATCGGTAATACCTGGAAACTCTTCTCTTAGACCGGCAGCAATCATTCCGTCACAGATGGGGTTAAATATTCCAGTCGGTATTTACCCTCATCAGCAAACGGCTGTTTCTCAGGTACCTTACCTGTCACAAGCACCGCTTTATCATCATCCGAGTATGTGGCAAAATCATTCTCCAGGAACAGCCTACTACTCAGCGGCAAACTCGCAAGGACCACACGCAGCTGGGGTTCATCTTTTTGACGCTCAAAGGAACATATATGTTGGAGATACTGGTCAGAATCACCATTATGCTGAAGCCGTGATCAAAGGACCAAAACTCGAACCGACTCTTTTTGATGGAGATAATCCTGTGGGATGGGTGGAATTATGTGAAAAATTCTTTGAGATGGCTGGCACTCCGGTAGAACAATGGGTAAATCTGGCTTCAGGACATCTGACCGGCAGGGCTCAGACATGGTTTAAAGGGATTGGGGTATCATGGCAGCTATTGAACTGGTCCCAATTCAGTGCTATCTTGTGTGACAGGTTCTCAGATGCTAATGCACATGAAGCTGTAGAAAGATTACAGAACATTAAACATGTAAGCAGTGTGATTAAATATATTGATCATTTTGAACGATGTGTGGAGTTAGTCAGAAGAGACCATCCCTATCTGCAAGAAAATTATCTTTTGAGTTGTTTCATTGGAGGATTGAAGGATGAAATCAAGTATGATGTTAACAGTCATCAGCCAAAAGGACTTTTAGAAGCCTATTGGTATGCAAAACTTGGGGAAAAGGCTATGTGGGCAAAAAAAGGCAGCTCCAGTGGAGGAAATCTTAAAAACAAGGTATACGTTACTCCTCCCTGATCAGATATTCAAAAGAATGTGAACTTAAGGAATGTTGATCAGCAAAAGGGACTGTCTCCGGAGAGGAAAGAAAAATTGTGCTGGCACTGTAAAGAACCTTGGACTCCTGGTCATCAGCTTCAATGTAAAGTTTAAAGTTAGAAAGGCTCTGCACGCCATATTATTGCAAGGGGACGAAGACCAAAGCTGTGATGAAACAGAAGGTGTAGTGGAACATGGTTATGTGACCATGCCTGGAAGTCCAAATGTAGTGGATCAAATCACTACTGAAGAACAATTGATGCAGATCTCATCTAATGCAGTTCATGGCAGTTCAAGCCCTATCACTTTTGCATTAGTGGTTTATATTGGACCTAAACGAGCCATTGCTTTAGTAGACAGTGGTAGCACAGATTCATTCATCGATTATGAATATGCTGTGAAGAATGGTTATGCTCTGAAGTTTAACCATGGGAAAAGAGTCAGGGTGGCTGGTGGAGGTGAGTTGATCTCTAATGCGAAAACTGACTCCCTTCATTATAGTATTCAAAATATCCCATTCAAACCCAGTTTTAAGCTGCTCAAATTGGGCAATTATGACCTGATTCTAGGAGCGGATTGGATCTATGAGCACAGTCCAATCACGCTCGACCTTAAGAAGATGATCTTGACTATACAAAAGGACAATCAGGCGATTCAGTTCGAAGATTACACACAACCTTCAGAGCAATATGGTATTACTATTAACCAGTTGAAAAGAATGATTCCTAAAGGAGTGAAGGGATGCTTTATTCAAATTAAAGTGGTGGATGATCAACTAAAAAGCTGTGAAGCCCAAGTTCCCCTTGAAATCACAAACATTCTGACACGATACAGTTCAGTTTTTGAAGAGAGGACTGAATTACCACCCAAGAGGTCTTGTGATCATGTCATCAATCTGAAGCCTGGAGCTGAACCCCCCAATTTAAGACCATATAGAGTTCCACATTATCAAAGAGAAGCTTTAGAAGAGACTATTAAGACACTATTACAGAATGGGGAGATAAGACCTAGTTCCAGTCCTTATTCTTCTCCAGTCATAATGGTCAAAAAAAATGGAGGGTGGCGGATGTGTGTAGATTTTCGTCAACTCAATGCCTTTACAGTGAAGAATAAATTTCCAATGCCCATTATTGAAGATTTACTTGATGAGTTATATGGATCAACTGTTTTCTCTAAATTGGATCTTAAATCGGGGTATCATCAAATCAGGATGAATGAAGCTGACATTCACAAAACTGCTTTTCGTACTCATTTAGGTCATTATGAGTATCTTGTCATGCCATTCGGATTGTGTAATGCTCCTCCAACCTTTCAAGGTTTGATGAATCAAGTCTTCACAGATTATCTTAGAAAATTTATATTAGTTTTCTTTGATGATATTCTAATATACAGCAAGAGTATGATCGAGCACCAAGAACATTTAGAGATTGCTCTTCAGTTACTGCAGAAGAATCAGTTGGTGGCAAAGAAGAGTAAATGTACTTTTGCAGTACCAAGGATTGAATACCTGGGGCATATCATAGATGCTAAAGGAGTTTCCACTGATCCAAAGAAAGTAGCTGACGTGGTAAAATGGCCACAGCCTGATAGTATTACGAAATTATGTGGGTTTCTGGGCTTAACAGGATATTACCGGAGGTTTGTACCCGGTTATGGGACCATATGTCGACCTATTTTTGATCTGCTAAAGAAAAACAACTTTCAGTGGGGAAAGGAGCAAACTAAGGCCTTCGAGAAACTGAAAAGGATCGTGACATCAAGCCCAGTGCTTGCCTTGCCTGATTTTAATAATCCTTTTCAGTTAGAAACTGATGCAAGTGGGACTGGGATTCGCGCTGTGCTGATGCAGAGAGGTCGTGCGATTGCATACTTCAGTAAGACTTTAGGAACAAGAGCCCAAAGCAAGTCGATATATGACAAGGAAGCTATGGCGATTCTGGAGGCCTTAAAAAAATGGCGGCATTATTTGTTAGGCAGCTCTGTGATCATTAAGACAGACCAATAAAGTCTGAAATTCATCACTACTCAGAAGCTGGTTGAGGGTATTCAGCATAAGTTGCTTTTGAAGCTCCTGGAGTTCGATTATCAGATAGAGTATAAAAAGGGGAAAGAAAATTCAGTCGATGATGCTTTATCCAGAAAAGGTCCGGAGGATTCAGAAGGAGCAGCTTGCTTAGCTATCTCATATGTAATTCCAGAATGGATTGAAGATGTGAAAAACAGTTATATGAATGATCAGAAAGTAGGAAAAATATTGAAGGCGCTACAAACACAAGGCAAACCTACTCGCCAGGCCGCCACGCTGGGCCAGGCCGCTTCTTGGGCCCACTATTCTGCGGCGGAGAGGGTACCCCGGTGCAAAGTACACCGACAGTAGGTAGCTAATGTGAATTATTTCTTGTTGTATTCGGTAGATTGTTAGTTAACTTGGTACAAATCGCAATATCTTTGCTCTTTTAGGCAGGTAGTAGTACTTAGTAGTAATGCTAGACTGCCAGTGAGTAGTTTGTACTTGTGCTCCTGTTGGCTTGCTGCTACTTACTAGTTTGCTACTTCCCGTGATTCTTAGAAAATGGTAACAAGTGGTTCAAGTACTTTAGTAGAGGAGCAAACAACAAATATCAAGGCTCTATTATGGAATCCTATAGACATTCTAGAAAATAATACATATGTAGATATTATTATTATTTAATATATATAGCCGTGTCGTCGTGTCGGTATTTTTGAGAAAATACCGAATTCCTGTGTCGGTATCGTGTCACGTCATCTCGACGTGCATCATAGCTTACACTTGAGCTTCAACTCGTCACGACTCTCGCCAAATACCTGCTCCAGCCACGTCTGCAGAGGCCTCCTCTGATCTGATGCCATGCTGCCACGAGTATTTGCTCCATTGCGCCAACATCGATCTCCAACATGCAGTCAGAACCCAGAATGTTGCTCACTGTATTGCTCAACTCCTGCAGCATGCCATCAGCAAGTTTACCATAGTCAAATGGCTTGAAATCGATTGCCTCATCAACCGAACACAAAATGTTGTCAATGGATCTCTCTGGATTGCCGGACGAGTTGTCCTTGCTGCTGCTGTCATCATCAGCATCGTTGGTTCCATCCTCATCCTCATCAACAGCGAGGTTCAAGTCGAAAGGCACACTTGATGTTCTGTGCAGTCGCTTGGAAATGCTTGGTTACTCTAGCAGCTTTTCTTGGTCATCAGAAAATTTTGAGCTTTCACTTACTGACAGAACCAGAGTACAAAGAGAAATACCAAACCAAAACTCAGCATATATGTATGACCTCAACAATTAAGTTAGCATTTGAGAGATAAAACAAGAACCAGTATAGGAGCTCAGTTCGCCGCCTCCTCTCGCTGTCGCCTCACAATGAAGGAAAGCACAAATTCCTCATCATACTTCAGGATCAAAATCTCTCCTTTTCTCCCCACCAACGCCCAAACCTCATGTCTGTTGGTTCCACAATTGAATGGTTAAAACGACTTATATTTCTCTTGGATTTTATGCAGAATAAGCTCTCCATTTGCATGACACACTGAGTTTCGGCTCAAGACACACCAGTCACGCATCATGATCACAAGGTGACCAATGTCCTTCCGGTCTCCACTCACCAGGTATGTTTCCACTATCCTCTGTACTTCTATGAAATGTTGTGTTTCACTCAACATGAGGGCAGAACATCTCAATAACATTTAATTTTTAAGCGATTTTTGACAAAAGCCAAAAGCTATATATAACTAACAAAAGCCAAAAACTGGACTGGACCTACTTTTACAATTTATTACGGAGAAAAATTAGCTATTTATTAAACGGTCTCTTATTGTTTGCACCCAAATTTGGCAGGTCTGATGTCGTAGAAATCGGTTTTGGCAAGGGATATGTCGGTTATAGCAAGCTGATGCGGTTTCGGACTGGAAGGCCTCGATCCCAAGAAAATCGACTCCAATACGGGCAGGATAGGAGATTGAGAAGGATACGATCGGGCTTTACATGGTAAGGAGAGATTGAGGCCGATACGGGTGATTGAGGAAACCGAGGAGGACACGTTCGGACCGAGTGCTATATAAGAGGTCCAGAGGCGAGAGGAAAAGATGCCCAGAGCTAACCCACAAATTTACACATTATTTTTTACCTTCTGCATTAGGTTTAGATTAGAACAATCCCTCTTCAAGTCTTGTACTCAAGTCTTGTACAGTCTTTCGTTGAATAATACGAGTTGCGCATCGCCGGTTATTATTCTTCGTTGACTCCCATCCAGGTCTGATTTGCTCTGTTTTGCTGCGCATCGCCTTCTCAGAGTTTATCTGCCTTTTACCCTTCCAGCTAGCCTTCATCGGCTAGTTGCTACCCTTACGTTCCATCGGTTTGTAGCCGATCGATCTAGGCCGACCAGCACTTGGTACTGGCTTTAACGATTCACGTTCCCCTTGTCGATTGTTCAGGTCAAATCGACTGGCACGCTCGCACACACTTGAACCCGGTGTTCGTCTAGTGTGTTGCAAGTCAGAAACCCTACATCACGTTTTTGGTGTCAATACTTATAAAAAAGTTATAGCCACTTTTCAGTTCAGAAAGAAAAAAAACAGTTTTTCAGAAAAAAAACTATAACCCCTAAGTAAGCCCTATAGCTATGCCAAACCAACTTCACTCGTATGGTCCTATACATAAGCCAAAGATTCATACCATCCGAACCAAATAGTGAATTCGAAGCAACCACAATATTAACTAAAATCGTAATACCTCACAGAAAATGTAGGTGAGCATATCTTATTTCATTTTTCATCACAAACAAGGGACTCACCGTTCGAAACCTTGGAGACTCCACTCCATTGAAAGCATGTATTGTACACTTTAGCATCAAGAGTACATATGTAACGAATGAGATGATCAAGGTTCCTAATCAAATTTGAAATATGTCACACATCTGACAAAACTGTGATGGTGATTCAATCTATCATCTCCAGCAGCATCCACTCGAAGGATTTTGTATAGAGATTAAGAGAGAATCTCTTTCTGAACATATTCTCTCTCCAAATCCCTTCCGAAGGGAACCGTGAAGGGAATTCGTTGGAGTGTTTAGAATCTGTCTATGAAGGGATTTGGAGGCTGAAGGAATACCGTTAGAGATAGTCTTACACGGTTTCCCATGATCCTACAACACCATTGAGTACTTAATTGGCATAGCTTCGTGTGGCAGAGAATCGATCGATCGAACTGCAAGCATGCATTCATATCTCTACTACTTCTAATTAGGAGTTAGTGGTGGTCGTATATTCTCCTTCAGAACATCTAATCCGTTGGATCTAACACGAACGATTGAGATGTTACTGAGATATGCTTCGCTTAATGTGTATATGAAAGAAATTGTACTTTATTATATGGTTTAAGATCTTTTCTACTTATATGTATAAATTTTTTTAGGATTCCGTTGCAACGTACGGGCTTCCTGCTAGTATATGATGAACAGAAATTAGTTAATTTATAGTCTCAACGTGATTGATTAAGCATCTGGTTAGTGTTATTATTATGTTATATGGTCGATCGCGTGGTGCATCGATGTCGATTGGAGTACATTGATGGATCTGACCGTTAAAGTGTGTTTTCTAGGTCTTGTTTCACTTGAGTTAATATAAGCACACGCGCAACGGCAGGAGCATGGAGACGAATCAAAAGAACAAAATTAATACCATCGAAAGTTTGCGGCGTTTTCTAGGTATACTTAAGAGAGTTTGTGAGTTACTCCTGCCTGCAATGCATACTCTCACCGACTTGTGGGCCAAATCGTGGTGGCCCCCACATGCCGGCTAAACAATCCATTTACCGCATGTGCTTATTTTTTTTTGCAAAATTAGCATCCACCCTCCCGCGCATGTATTTATAAATTTAGTTTCCTCTCCCACCATAGAAGGCGTGGTAGATGATACGTGATCCCTGCTATGCCCAGCGAGCAAGCAACTGTGGGTCTAGCGTGGGCGCCGATAAGCCTAGCTGCCATGGCCGGTAACGCGGAAGCTCTCCTGCTGCGGTGGACCACACTGCTCTAAGACGCTAACATGACGCTGGCAAGCTTCCGTGCTACCTGGACGCAACAAGGGACATGTGTTGTTTGCTGCGTATTCCGTGATGAGAGAGAGGACCAAATTTGTAAATGCATGCACGGAGTTTAGTTTTGAAAAAAAAAATAGATGTAAGCGATGAGTTCCGAATTGAGCAACTAGAAGTAAGGTTCAAAATCTCGCTAGGATTTCGAAAATATTGGTCAAAATTTTATATTTCAGGTGGGACAAGATTCCAAATCTCTGAGGGATGAAAATTTTCAAATTACTACAGTGATTTTAGGAAATTTTGGCGAGATTTTGGGAATTTTCGTCCTTTTGGACCGAAATTACCATAAATTCGATAGGTTTTGATCTTTTTAGGACCAAATTTCACACTAAATTTTTTGTGAAGAATTGTAATGTCTTTTATAAGGAATACATGTAAAAATTTTGTAAAAAAATACATATACAAATTAACAGATCTTTGATTTATGGTGTTGATGCAAGTAGTGGCATACTTCCTGGGATGGTGACTCCTCGACAATCTTGGTATTTTCGTAATGTTTTACTTGTTGATATGTAACAATGTTTTGTAACATTACGGACTTGCAATCCCAAGCCTTTTGTTTTGTACATTAAGGACTTGTTTCTTATCCGCTCGTCTTCTTTTCTTAACCTAATTTTGTCGCGAAAAAGAGAGCCTTTTGTTCGTTCTTCATGCCCCCTGTTTGCTCATGGTAGCTAAGCTAGCAACACAAAATAGTAAAATTTATTTTTCCCTTCCTCTTAGCTTGCATGGAGGAAGATATATTCATCTTAGATTAGACCTCCTCATGCTGACTCCATATTCATGTTCATATTACAATCTTTCGTTGTGTTTGAAATTATTACGATTTGCGAGTCTTGCGTTTATCAAGATGGACAAATACGGTATTAATCGATCATTACCATAAGAGGCGTTGTACTATTTCTTTTGTTCATCGTTCATATTCTGATAGGAACATTCTACTGCAAATAACATTTCCCTATACAAACTTCCTCAAAAGAACATTGATGGATAGTAATACTACTGTCTACTAAGTGCTAACACTAAGCTTTCAAATAAACCAAAGAATTCATAAATATAGAGTCCGGCCTCTAGCTAAAATGTTCATTAATTTCCTTTCTTCTCCCAATTCTGGCAAGTTGCTACTCATCGCTTGCAGAAGCCGCCACATGCTCTGCGCCACTTAACTCGCTCGGTCCGCCGCCCTCCGGTCCCGGCCGGATCTCCTCGAGCTGCCGGAGCACCTCTCGGGCTTCAGGCCGGACCGATGGTGACGGGTCGACGCAATGCAGTGCCAGCTTCAACGTGTCCATTAGCTCGTCTCCTGCTGGCCCGGTGGCCGCGTCCCGCATCAGCTCGACGTCGAACACCTCGCTCGTCCACTCCTCCTTGACAATGGACGCCACCCACTGCGGCAGATCCATGCCATCGGTTGTGTCTGCCGGTGACTTGCCGGTCAGGAGCTCGAGAATGATGACGCCGAGGCTGTAGACGTCGGTCTTGGCGCTCGCCTTCTTGAGCTTGGATAGTTCCGGTGCGCGGTAGCCAAAGGCGCCCGCGGCAGCGAGGACATTGGAGTTTGCAGCAGCCGTCATGAGGCGGGACAGGCCGAAGTCAGCGATCTTGGGGTTGGCTTGGTCGTCGAGGAGGACGTTGCTGGAGGTGAGGTTGCCGTGGACGATGCTCATGTCGTCATGGAGGTAGGCCAGGCCCCGGGCTGTGCCCTTGGCGATTGTCATCCGTGTCAGCCAGTCGATCGGAGTGTTGGGGGCGCGAGCTGAATGCCATCAAGAAAGTTGTAAGAACTCAGAAAATGTCAGATAATGCCATCAAGCGTCAGAACTCAGAAGTGCAGAGTTTCAGTTAAGACGATAGATTTGAAGAATGCAGAGTTTGCAAGTAAGAAAGTTGAAGAACGTTGATATTAAAGTACCACCATTAAATTCACTTGTTACTTGTTAGGCTCAAATGTAGTCGAGTTGTTCGTTCTCATGGGAAATGTTCAGATTCTTATTTCTGAACTTTCTGAATTGATGATGAACAAGAGATGCTCTGAACTGACATATGTTTTTCAGATGTTAGATCTATACTGACATGAGGTAAATCATTCTTACAGCTGAATCAAAAGCGCTACAACTCAAAAATTTCGGCATCTTCCATATCAATCTTGGTATCGTTAGAATATGTAAATGTTCAGACTTAGCAATTGCTGAAACATAGCAGCTAAGAAGCTAGAAGCCCTAAAAAAAGTAACTAGTTATAAATCTTTCCTGTACAAGGATAAGCAGAAGCTAGCTAATGATGCACACGGTGTAGCAGTAGTGTATCAGTTATGTAAGCTTTGTCTGTTTAGCTGTTAGAAACTTCAGATATAACTAAATTAACAGGAGTGCAACCTTGAGATGCATACAATGTGCTAACTAAAGGAAATAGCTGGAGAAAAAAAAATACTGAGCTAGAATTACTTGATACCTTAATCAACTGAACTAAGCAGAAACTAAGAATCCTGAACAAGATACACAGAGCAAAATAGAAAATCTCACCATGGAGGAATGCAGAGAGGCTTCCCTTGGGCAGGAAATCGAACACGAGCAGCTTCTCCCCCTTTGGGCCCAAGTAGTATGCCCTCACTGCCAGCAGATTCGGATGCCGGATCTTGCCGAGCACCGCGGCCTCGGCCTCGAACTCCTTCTGGCCCTTGGTGACCTTCTCCCTCAGTCTCTTGACGGCCACCAAGCTGCTGTCCTCCAGCGTCGCCTTGTAAACCGTCCCGTACGTGCTCTTCCCCATGATCTCCGCAGTCGCGCACAGCAAGTCGTCGGCCGTGAACGCCATTGGCCCATCGAAATGCACCAGCTTGCCGCCCACATCGCCACCGGACTCCACCTCCGCGGCGCCTGGTCCTGGCTTCTCACCTCGCCCAGCCGCTGAGGCGCCGGCTGCCTTGGTCGACTGTTTCCCGTTCCTCACTCCACTTGTATTACTCCTCTTCCTTGTCGAGAAACAGAGCAGGAGGCAACAGAGAGCTAGCAAGATTAGGGCGCCGATCACTATCCCCGCCACGATCAGTATGAGCTCCCTTGTGCTAAACTTCCGGCCATGACTAGTGGCTTCTTGCGGGAGCGATGCCGGCGCAGATGGTGCCGGAGACGGCGACACCGGGCAGGGTGCCGAAGCAGAGTAGCCGCAGAGCAATATGTTTCCGGCGAAGGAGGCGGGGCCAAATTTCTGGGCGAGCGAGGCCGGAACTGCGCCCGAGAGGTTGTTGTACGAGACGTTGAAAGACTGGAGTGTGGTGAGGTTGGAGAGGTTCGCCGGGATCTCTCCGGTTAGCGCATTGCCGGAGAGGTCGAGCGTCTTGAGGTCTGCAAGCGAGCCGAGCTGGTCGGGAATGGTGCCGTTGAGCTTGTTGCCGGCGAGATCCACCTCCTGCAGTCTCTTGAGCCCGGTGAGTGACTCCGGTATGGGCCCGTCGAGCGAGTTGTGCGCGAGACTGAGGAAGACGAGCTGATAGCTCCCGGTGATGGCTTCCTTCAGTGCGGACGACGACGGCGCCTTGGAGCCGGCGAACGCGTCAGGGATGCGGCCGGAGAGCTTGTTGTAGGACAGGTCGAGGAAGACGAGGGACGGCGAGTCGGTGACCTCCGCTGGGATGTCGCCGGAGATGGAGTTTCGGCTGAGGTTGAGGCGGATAAGCTTGGTGGAGTTGGCGATGGAGGGTGGGATGACGCCGGTGAGGAGGTTGGTGCTGGCGTCGAATGACTGGAGCGCGAGGCAGCCGCCGACGGAGGCGGGGAGGGCGCCGGAGAAGCGGTTGTTGAAGAGGTAGACGCCGCGGAGTTCGGGGAGGAATCCCAGTGAGGTGGGGATGGGTCCGGCGATGGCGTTGTCATGGAGGCTGAGGCGGCGGAGCTGGGTGAGCTGGCCGACGCGCTCGGAGAGGCGGCCGGCGAGGCCGCTCCAGGGGAGGGTGATGGCGACGACCTTGCCCTGGACGCACTTGATGCCGGCCCAGGAGCCGGAGCATGCGCCGAGGCCGGAGCCGTTCCAGGAGCGGAGGAAGCCGTAGGGGTCGACGAGGTCGTGCCTGATGGCCTGGAGGCCCTGGTAGTCGGCCTGGCTGATGACGACGCCGTCCCCGGCGGCGGGCTGCGGAAGGAGGGCGAGGATGCAGCAGCAATGTAGGGTGAAGAGGAGGAGCAATCCGCGGGCCGGGGCTGGAGGAGGAGAAAAAGAAGAGAAGGCGGCGGCAGGAAGAAGAGGAAACCACGGCGGCATGTTGGAGCGCGGTCGGATCGAAGCAAACGATGAAGGATGGGATTCTGTCTGCAGTGGAAGGAAGAGGGAAGGAGCGAGACGAGGCGGCGGCGACGCAACGGCTAGTAGGATTCCCAACCCAACGGCTACTTTCCTTTCCACGTCCCTGTCTCTGCACTGTGGACCCCACCGCCTGCTGGAATTTCCTAAAATAATGGATCTTTTACAAAAATAATATATAAAAAGGATTACTACATCTTAAGCCTATGACTCAAATCAAAATCCACGACAAAACAATCTATCAACCAATTCAATTAGGGTTTTGATATTCAGAAATCCAAAAACTGGTAACAGAGATTTACAAATCAGAAAAATTCGCAATCAAGCCATGCAAGGTAGCATTGAACATTCAGTTCCATTATAAGAACTACCGAACCACAACCAAAAGAAAAGCATATTTTTTTTATAAAGGAAGAACTTTATTAATTTCAAGAAACTTACATCGAGACAATACAAGCCCTTGAAATTACTTCCGGTCTCTGCATAATAAAGCACACAGCCAAACAAGAATTTAAAAGAAAAACGCACACACTAGTGACTAGCAATCCTAAGACTAGACCGCCACCCATGTGCCCGGGAATAAAAGTCCTTGGCCACTCGAACCAAACCATGAGCAGCCTCCACCAAAATAGTTCGCGCCTCCACCTTGTGCAACACAGCCCACGTATGGAGCCAGTGGGTAATAGCAAAAATAGCCTGCAATGGAGAAGAAAAGTTTTTCTTTTGAAATACTATATCATTTCTACTTAACCAAATAGCCCAACATGTAGCTGCAGCACCAAGAAGAGCGAAGTTTCTACTATTCTTATCGAAACCCTTAAGCCAACTTCCAAACATATTAGCTACATTCGTTGGACTAGAGACACCAAAAGCCAAAAATATGAAGAACCAAACTATTCGAGCAAAACGACAGTCAAAAAACAAATACTTAATTGTCTCAGATTCGGTACAAAAGCATCATGTTCTACTCCCCTGCCAATTCCGCTTTGCTAAATTATCTTTGGTGAGAATCACTCCACTCCTAAGATACCAAAAGAACACCTTGATTTTTAATGGAACTTTAAGTTTCCATAATCTTTTATTTCGTCGAAAACTCTAACCTTAGTTTGAAATGACTGATATATGCCTCCTCGATCCCTGCATTACCCGGATATCAGATATGACTCCGAAAGAGCTGTACTTTACTGAGATCGCTCAAGAATATAGGTAAAAGAACACATCACATTACTGGTAACATTAAACATTCTCAAAGTATTCTTCAAGTTCTGACAATGTTTCTTAAAAATACCATGGTATCTAGAATTTTGAGCTGTTTGGATACAGCCTTCCCTTCCAATCCACCGCCACGCCGATCAACCACCCGGAACCATCATCTCTCCGATCAACATACCCCATCAATTGTGACCACAATCCTGCTAACCTTTGCATATAAATTAAACGATCCATTTCCGACCCAGATGGATTTTTTTCCCTCTACAGGATTGTTGGCGACAACTCCAAGATAAATGTCCTGCTCTCTCTTATTTCTTACTGCGAACATGCTCTACAAGGATTTTTTTTTCCTCTACAGGACTGTTTGAATGATTTTTTTTACCATCTTATTGCTATCTATCAAGGAAAAATTGATGATTTGCCCTCATTTACTTGTGCTATTAATGATTTGCCCTGTGATGTCTAATTGATATATAGGTCCTAAAACCACATGTCAATGAGACATATGGGGCAAATAATTAATTGTACCAACTAAAACGGGGCAAATAATCAAACTTCCTGCAAAAGTCAAATAGGCTACATTGAGCAAAGGTCAAATAGGCTACATTGAGCAGATAACGTAATTTAGTCTGCGCGAAGATTGTTCTTACCTTTGTGCTTGATAAGATCTCTGAAATTGCATGTTTAAAATCATTAATTAGTACATATGCACACACTTATAAATTTAATTTAATTGGAGATTACAGTGTACACAACAAATTTTATATTTATCGAATATATATTACTTATGACAATATTGCTGAATTGAAGTTACATATTGTGAATGAACTATCTTTTAAGCCATACCATGAACACTTTGAGATAAGTTCAAATGATAGTGCTTGCTGTTCGGAAGGATATCTATTTGCCTACTTATTCATCTTTGCTTATTCAATCACATGTACATAATTAGAGTAGCACGGTTGAAGCGCGGAAGGCATCTAAAATTTTTTTGTCCATGGTGCTTCCGTTTGATGTTATGAATATAACATGTGCATATATGACTAAATTGAGCTATTTATCACAACCTTTTAAACTACATATACTCATTCACCCATCAGTTTTCAGAAGTTGAGAATGAATGATAAGAGGGGGAATGTCGTGTTTAAATTGAAATATACATGTTCTTGTTCTTCATACGCATTATATACATCTTATGACAGTTTAATTACACAAATTGTGAGGAACATGGTGAAAAATAAGACAATTGATGAATATATATACCATGCATACACATTGTCCTCTTTGTTTATAATATTTTCATATTATCAGAAGTCAAGGCAAAAGCGGAGGATGGCTTTTCTTGAAGAAAGAGAGGATGATGAGGATATGTATACGTCAAGTACTTTTCGATTTAATATCTTAATTAATTGGAAAGAATTACTAAGCCGCATCAAATATCAGCGGGTGAATTTTTTCCTTAAGCAATCTTCACTATATTTATATGAGAATTATATACTACCTAATAGCGAATCCTTACTTCTTAGGTATGAAGATCACATAAATATCAATTGGAGCCAAATTACATCAATGCACTATGGTAGAACCCAGCAGGAGGCAAGAGAGGATGGGAGCCACATGGAAGGATTACAATGCAGCACGAGCCACCTAATGGGCTAAGCCCACTCGGCCAAGAGAGGAGACACATGGACCCAAGTAGGAAGCAAATCCACTTTACCAAGATGCAAGGAGGCAAGGCCCAAGCCCAATTCAGATAAGATAAGAAAGCAAAGAAAGCGATAAGGTTGTATTGGATTTGGAGAGCAAAATAGTTCTATTTGGAATACCAGACCAGTTGAATTTAAAAAGACCATAATTCTCGCATACAGACTCCAATTACAGTGTTTTTGTACTTGTTTGAAAGCTTAAAATGTTATCTCTATTTGACTTCATTACGAGATGGTCAGAATCAGCCTCTATCTATCCGTAAATTGACAAACAAGTATTAGCTTCCAGATTTGCCAATTATATTTGAGTTAGAGATAGAGTCCAAAAAGGTGGGGCTCACCGTGGTCGGCCTTAGGCTAGGTTGCACGCCCACTTAGTTTGTTTTATATATTTGTGTTGTTCTCTATTATAAACTCATACCACGTTATTTTCAAGATAGTTAATATTGCTTACTCTCGAGTTTATGCTATGCGCTGCCTTTTGGGAATTGGGCGATTTTCTTAAGAACACCTCCATTGCTCTTGAGATTTCTTCATGTGATTGCAGGAATCGTGAGTCTACTTCTTGCGTGGTCGAGTAGACATTTGTCACAGAAGTGGTTGGCGCCATCATGTTTGTCAGGGTTAATGGATACAAAATTATCATTGATCCTACGTCGTGAAGATCGAGCACCCCGTATCATCTTTGTATCAGAGTGCTGGGTTACACGGTAGGATTCTATATAAGGCTTGTATATAGATTTAATAAGCCTTTTCTACTATACCTCTATTTATTCTCTCACCCATATGCATTTATTCATTACCATTCACACAATATTATCAATCATCTTTGGTTGCCTCTATCAAGGGTGTTAAAAAAGGTTTATATGGTTTGTGAGAATGTTTTTGGTTTCCTAATGCTCTTTTGAGCTTTACCTACCTGATTGTGAGGTTTTATAACCATTCCTTTCATGAAAAAATATAAATCATTTTCATGCTTAAGTTCTTGCTCATTTGGTTACCCTTCCCTCTCGAATTTTGATCTCTCTATGGTTTCTTTCTCTTTTGTTCTTGGCCAAGGATGATTGATTATTGGATGAACTTTCTACAGGTCATATCCTAATCATCTAGGCTAGCTGTAGCTCTCTCTTCTATTTTCTTGTAAAAAATCGATCTTTTTATTAGAGAAGAGAAATAACTTTGGTAGATCATATTCTTGTTAGTTTAAGGGGTAGTTTTTTATGGTTCTTGCTTGCTGAGATATGTGAGAAACAATCTAGGGTTATCTTGATCATCAAATCCCCACTAGTAAACTCAGAGTGAAGTTTTTGGTTTTTGCTCTATTTTGGTGCAACCATCCTCATATTGCAAAAAGGTCAAAACTTTTACAACAATATTTGTGATTCAAGGTTTGAATAGGTTCCTAACTTCCTTGGAAAAGTGCACACAAAGTTTCACATAGAGAAATTTCATTTAGTTTCTATTCACCCCCTCTAGTGGCCTTTTCGGTCCTTCAACCTAACTTACCATCTGCATAAATTTTCTTGCCGATCCTTCAGCAATTGCCTTTAAATGTTGATTGTTAGAGATTAAATAATGAGCAAATTTCACAAAACTATAGGTTTTTTGTACAAACTATCAGAAAATTATAGATTTTAGTTTTTATTTCACAAAACTATAGATTTTACAAGAACTTATCTCACAAAACTACAGGTTTCTTATATAAATTATAAAAAAACTATAGATTTTAGCTTCTATTTCATAAAATTACAGATTTTAGGAGAACTTGTAACACAAAACTACATGTTTTAGAATTAATCGTTTCTTGTAACGGGTCTGACAGTCTTGGTCCACATGATAGCCTGACACATAAGTAAAACGAGAAATGAGAGTGTGTGAGACCACCATATAGGCCCACACTGTCAGACCCGTTACAAGATTCAGCCAATTCTAAAACATATAGCTTTGTGAAATAAGTTCTTATAAAACCTGTAGTTTTGTGATACAAGTTCTCCTAAAACCTATAGTTTTATGAAATAGAAGCTAAAGTCTGTAATTTTCTGATAGTTTGTACAAGAAACCTATAGTTTTGTGAAACAAGTTCTTTTAAAATTTATAGTTTTATGAAATAGAAGCTAAAATCTGTATTTTCTAAAAATTTGTACAAAAAATCTGTAGTTTTGTGAAATTTACTCTTAAATAATTCAATATACATAGTCATATCTTTGCTTTACTCAGTCTCTGACCACACTGTTTTCCACGGTCCACCTTTGCTCCCTAACCTGAAAACCAGAAAATTAACAAAGTCAACGTCGTCCACTCTATTCCAAAACAAGAACCATTTCCTTTAGCACTAGGTCTGGCACTGGATTTTCTGGCAAAGCCAGGCAAGTGCCTACGTTCTTTAAAAAAATTCCTACCAAGACAAGATCAAAGGAATCATCCATTACTACCTCCAGAACCCAGCAATTGCTCGCAAACTCATAAATAGAGTAAGACCAGCCCAGACACCACCAAGACCAAACTTAGGAGCAACGACAAGTAGGAATGCTGATGAAACAGCCCCGGCGAAAAACTGAAACGACAAATATATCAATATGGTTAGGATGCCAAAGCTGCAGCTGTAACCGATTAAAATATAATGGGACACAGTAGGATTAGAAATCTCAACCGTAGAGTATGCGGCGTAGGCAAAGTCAGAAACACCATAATAGAGGCCATCGGCCACAAAAGCAATAGCATTTATCGGCTGAGAAATACTGACGAACTGCAGCAATTCATCATTCATTAATCTAAAATCATTGTGCATTACTAGAGAAACCAATTTTGACTGCTCATATTTCTCATTACCCAGACTCCAGATTGGGCAACGTCTAGAACCGCTGGATCATCTGTAAACAGCAAGGACAAAGATCCAAACCCAAGGAATAAGGTTGCAGCAAGTGCAACACCAGCCACACCTCCAATCTACATTTTAAGAAAAAGTATCAGCAGCTTATGACTAGAGCTAAGGAAGAGAAGAAACTTCACTAGCATTTGTGAATATAATGTCTTTTTACCTGCAGAACTCTGTATAAAACCATGCGGGCTTGCTTGTAGTTCCCTTTTGCATATTCACTTGCAAGTAGAGCCTGCATTAAATTACAGATACTTTACAAGCACATATAAAGATAACAGTCTAGAGATTAAAGGTCAGTTCCTGTAAATATACAGACCTGACCAGCAAGAGCTAGTGCATCATTGAGGAGAGAAATTGTTAGCCACACTTGCAAACATATCTCATAGCCAGCCATTGGAACAGGCCCTTCCCTAGCAGCCAGGGATGTCGACAGTGTCAATGTCAGGAGCACTGAGATGGTTCGGCCTATTAGCAGTGCACCTAGAATTGGCAGCAAGCTGTAAATTGGGGTAAAGGTACTCAATCCCCTAACCGCATATGTCCTTTTGTTTATTCAACATGCTAGCAGCGGATTTGCCACCAGCCTGCCAAGTGTTTAATAGAACAACTACTACATGGAGTTGAGTCATGGATGGTTGTTTGTCTGTTTGTTTCAGATCAAAACTTTCTTACAAGAAAGCAAAATCATCATGTAAGAAGTCTTTGGAAACGAACATAAGGGATATCGACCAACCAGATTTTAGGTAGCGGATGATGTCACCATCAATTGTATTCCATGAGAACAGAATTAGTTTGTTATTCAGCTTCCAAAGGAGGACGAATGCTGTCAAGTACCTGAATAAATGTAGATAGATTATGCAAATAGTTTAGGGGGTTTATGAATATAGATAGACTCCAAATGAGAAAAGTTCATTTTTATTGTACAAAATCTCATGATGGCTTCAACGTACTCAGAAGTCACTGTTGCCAATGCAGCGCCACTTACTCCTAGACCAAGTGGAAAAATAAATATGGCATCCAGTATCGCATTTACTAGGTTGCCAGCACCTGTATGCATCATACCATTAGTTTCTTACTTTATCATTAGAAGTCAATTAGGTATAGTAATAGTATCTTAAATAAGAAATCAAACATAGTAACAAAAAAATGTATCATACTTGCAGTATCTGTAGCAAACCATAGGCATCACACAAGAAACAGCAAAAGGGCCATCATTTCTTCATACACATGGTTGAAAGGAAAACTAAAACATTAATTGATGGATCCTTTGGGTCTCCAAATAATCATTAAACAAGTGATTCGAAGGAAAATGGAAATCACATCGGAAAAATAATAACGTGTTTTGGCTCAAAAGTACAGTGTGTTGTACACATACGCGGCTAATCCCTGGGTGTCTGTAGCAGGATGTTGGTGGAATAATTCATGGGAGCTCCCGCTCATTCAGCTACATTTGGATGCAAAGGAGGCAGAGTACCGTGCATTGATGGTTGAGCTACATTCTCAGGATACATATGGGGGAATGTAGCGAAGAAAGAAATCCTTATGTGGCTCATCTCCAAAGATAGGGTGAGGATGAGGGTTAGGCTAAAAAGAATGAGTGTGCTGGAGAATGCCAGTTGCCCTTTTGGTTGCAGTGAAGAAGAGGACATATTGCATTTGTTCTTCCATTTCCCCCACAGTTGATACATTTGAAGGAGGTTTGGGATAGACAGTGGAGATTGCATTGGCCTGCTGCAGTTTTCTTAGCAAGGCAGAGACCAACGGGATGAGGCGCAAATGGAAGCATGGTCTACACTGGTGCCAGTAATAATCTGGATCTTGTGGACAAGTCGAAAGCACAAGATCGTTGATGATGAAGAAGTTCTGCTACCCCAACTGCTAGCGGAATGTACCGAAGAACTAGACATGGTCAATAACAGAGCGAGTAATAAAAATAGGGCTGCTCTGCTGACTTGGGCTGAAAGGTCTCGTTGGGTGATTCATACCATGGAGACATAGGGGTTGGTATGTGTTTTTGGTCCAAGTTAATAGCTTGGCCCCCTTTGTTTCGTATTTGCAGAAGGTTGGTGAGCAGGCTTGCCTGGGAGAAAATTGGGATGACATCCTTAGGATGTGCTCCTTTTTTGGGAGTCAGGCGCCTGCCTCCTCTCCCCTGCCTTTTATCAAAGTTGGTTTCACCCTTGGGGTTTATGAAATACATTGGTAGGGGTCTCCCTTTCCATTTCTTCAAAAAGAAAAAACATGTTGGAAAGGAGCGAATTATGCAGAACATATTCAGCTGAACTAGTAACATGTTGGACAGGATACACGAGAATATTTATCTAAAGTGAATTAAAAGTGGAAAGAAAATGCGCATGCAACATGATTTCAGAACAGATGCTCAAATATTCGGATTATTTACGAACCAGAAGGAAGTGTACATAACAATGTTAAAATTAACTAATTAAGCATATAGTTTCAGTCTAATTCTGCATTATCAGTCAAATTGTATCCTGAGAAGTAATGCATGAAAACCACTGAAACAAGAAGTATCAGTATGTATATACCCAGGTTGAAAGCAAGCCCAAATGGATAAAATGAAAGAATTTTATATGGTATATTTTATTACTTTGACCAAAAGAGTTTGCAATAGTCTTACCCACAGCATACAATGGTGTCTTTGTATCCATGAATCCACGAAATGCACCTTGTGCTGCAAGTGCTACTACAATTGGCGGAGCGCCATATGCCCTTAAAGTAAGAAATTGTTCGGCTGGTGTTCGCATCGGTGAATCCTGTGTTGGTTGCAAAAGAACAACTTATGTTTGAACCAGAGTATTAACAACTAGTTACAGTTATCATCAAGAATTGTTTACAATAGTTCCAAGGTTACAGAACCTTAAACTAACAAAAGTTGAAATGAATAAACCATAAGAAAGCTGGTGTTACAGACAAAATTAAGCCCCCAAATTATGCTAATGGGCTCACGCTTAATGGCGCTATTCTTTTGGTGGTAAGTTTCAGTGGTTGGTATGTTAGGAAATGTTTGGAAAATGGATTTTGGTCAGTGGTACACGGGAAAGTTTCTCATTAAATAAATAATATAAGGTAATCGAGTTAGGATACAGCAATGCCCAAATACTGAGGAATCATTAATTATACCCAAATTTTGATCATATCATAACTCATCTGTGCAAGTGTGTTAATCAGTGTAATCTCATTCTAATTTGGTTTTTTCTTCCCAGGAAGATCAAAGGGTTTTTATTTTGTTCTGAACTAAGCACGTGACTATAAACCACAAAAAAAATGTCCAAAAAATAATTTTGAAGTATCAGGTATACATTAGGAATCTCAACTCAGATACAAGAAAACAAGAAAATGGCACCTGAATCACCCAGGCACCACACCTACGCAAACATCAGATTGTACCGATCAACAGCCAACAAAACATATATGATACACCCTAGTGAACACCCACCACTGGCACAAAGTTTCAGAGAAGAAATAGATCCCAGAAATCTTGAGTATGGAATTAAATTAGTCTTACGTACGACAGGTATACCAATGATGTTCATTAGTGTCCCAGATCCAACAATAAGTGCCAGCATTTCCATCAACCCTATGCCAGCAGCTAGAGCCAAGGATGTTGACACTGCTGGAAGAAACTTCCTTTGTTCACTGCTCGCCTTCTCTCGAGGGTTCGAAAATTCATCTCCTAGGTGAGAACTAAACAGTAATCAGTGTACGAAACGCAAACAAGATAGCTGCTTCTAACAAGACAGATAAAACTCTCGATTTGCTTACTTTGTCCTGCGTTGCTACGATTGGCATCCACTGCCTGCTGCTCAGCAACAAAGGATGTGGTAACATTAAGCAGCGGCACATTGAACAGCTTGGATACCAAATTGAAGACAGAAATGGACGCACCAACAGCAGCAAGTTCAGCCGAGCCTGGTGACAGAATTGAAGTCCGTGAAATTAATAGAATAATTCTCCTCGACATATAATGAGAAACAGCAAATATTTGCATGTATGCTGCTCTTGTGAATTCTGAACTGAAAGTTACCCAGACTGCAAAGCTTACTTCCAGTGACAGAATTATAAAGAAGAGCCAACCTTGTTTGGCTATTTTCGTTCGTTGCCGTGAACTTGCGAAAGCAATTGAGGTCACTCGAAGGGAAGGGAAGCTAGGCGTTGCGGAATATAGGCGAGAAAAAAGAGGTGAGGAAGCAGGGGGGTTTGCTTAGTTACCGATATGGCCAACGAAGGCGGTGTCGACGAGCGCCGTGATGGGGTCGGCGGCGAGGGCGAGCACAGCGGGCGCGGCGATGCTGAGGATGTCCATCCCAATCCCGTCAAGCCTGAACCAACCGGGCACTCCACGGCCCGCAACCGCACTAGTCTCAGGCTCTGCCTCCGGCGAAGTGTCCTCCTCCTCCTCCTCGACGATGTCCTTGACGGTCGGCTTCCTGCGGCATCGCGGAGGGCGGCACCGAGGAGCAGCACGGCAGATACGGCGGGCGAAAGGTGTGGCGAAATGGTTCAGCCTCGGAGACGGGACTAGGGTAAGCGCGGCGGCGGCCGCAGGCGAGGTCGGCGCCATGTGCGCTCGCGCGGTGGAGCGATGTGGGCCGTGATTGAGCCTCCCGGTTGGTTCTTGGTAAACAGCTCACACACGCTAGTACCCTACTCTCCTTTCTTTAGATTGGGAAAAAAATCTATATAATATCTTAAACTTTGCTCAAAAGCTTGTACGGCAATTAAAACTGTAAAATTAGCTATTTAACCTAACAAATTTCACAATCCGGTTCAAATAACACCTTAATCCGGTCTCGCATATTGGTATTACCTGATTAGTGGGCGGTTTTGTCACGTAAGATGACATACTGGACAAATTTAGATGAATGACATGTGGAGCCCACGGAAGTTTATCTTCCAAATCAAAACAGGGAGAGAGAGCAACAAAGGCGACAACCATCGAAGCATGATTATCCAAATCGAAATAGGGAGAGGGGGAACAGGGACGACAACCCATCGAAGCATGATTGGGAGTTTTGTGGGAGGGAAACGCATGTGGGTCCCATCTATCATTGACCTAACTTGTCCATCATATCATTCTACATGATAAAATTGTCTACTTATTGTGCCACGCGGACAATACTACTATGCGAAATCGGGTTATAGTGTTATTTAAACCGAATTGCAAAGTTTGAGGGATTAAATATCTGATTTCATAGTTCAGAGTGCTAGATAGACTTTCGACCAAAGTTCAACATGTTATATGTACTTATTCATTTAAAACAATAGGTAACAAATAATTTCTACAAACCCTATGTTTTTTCAAAAGAACCTAGGTATGCCACTTCACTATCCATTTTGCTCCAAGATTTGTGCAAAATACCATTGTATGTATAAAAATACATGGTATTTTCGAGTACACACAAGGTTGGGCCTTCCGTATACCCCTATATGTTGGTGATATGCCCTTAAGCCAATTATGAAAATGATTATATCATGCCTTATGGAACAGTATAATTGTTTATCCTAAATATCAGTTAGATTGATCAACAAGTACATGACTAATTCGTGAAACTCTTTTCATATATCGATGTCATTCAAGTTATCCCTGATCGGTTATCATAATATAGGACGATTATATTTCATAGATCAATACGTGTATTGAGTGATAACCATGTTTCATAGGTCACAGAGATATAAAGATATTTATTCAATAACGTGCACACATATTGGAGAACATACGTTGGATAGACCCACATGAGACACTGCGAGAATTATTATATATTCTTATGTGTCATCCGTTGGTGTCATGCATAGTTTATGTATGATCCTTAGACCTGATATTGTTATTGGCTTTCCTAGATGTGTAATGATTTACTTAGAGGCTGCCAAACACTACTCCTTAACTATGTAGTTATAAAGGCAGTTTCCAGATTTGCCATGAAATATATTTAGGTACATGGACGATCAAGATAAAATTTGCCCCTTCTACATAACAGAGAGATATCTCTGAGCCCCTTAAGATAGATGGATTAAGGAAGTGCACAGCCATGCTGAATGTGATTGAGAGTTAATTTAGATAAATTAATCCACTATGGTATGAGTAAATAGATCGAGCTGTCATAGGATGACACGACTCTCGCCCTGAGTTTGATTTGATATCGTAAGGCAAAGAGAATATGACATTATCACATATAGTAGGTTCATCCAATGCTTTATAAATATTTGGAATCGATATGTACTGCTAGATACCGCTATCGATTATCGGTCAGAAAAAATATTTCCGAATCATGTCCAAATATACATGAACTTATAGAATCACACACTTAAGGAGTTTGGAATGATTACAACTGTTTATCAGAGTTTGGATTGGATCTGTTCTAATGGGTCGAATTGAATATAGACTAGATTGGGCCCAAGGATTGAGTGGCACCAAGGGATATAAAAAGGAGATGTAGGCTTAAAGTTTGAGACAGCAATTGTATGCAAGAGTTGCACCACCACCGAAATTTTAGCCATCCTCCATCATCTCTGATGTGCGTACGGTGCTAGCACCCCCGTACTCAGCGTTCCAATCTCGAATGTGTGGATACCGATAGACGCACTGCTCTACTGCGGTATTGTTCAATGATGACTGTTTGGACTGATCAAGGAGTTGATTGGACCGATCTAAAGTTGAAGAATCAATTTAATGCTTAGCTATCGCTTAGGTCGATCACACTATTCGACGACCATACAAAGGTGCGCAACGTCGATCTGCTTCGACATCTTTTTCTGTAGCACTGCACGTCTAATGGTAATGATCTGTAATCCATTATCATTTACTTGTGTTGCCTCTTAGGATTGGTAGAATGTTTGGTATAAGTCCATTTATACCCCTAAACTATGAAAAATTTCAAATAACCTCTAAACTATAAAACCAATTATTTAACCCCTCAACTTCTAATACCACACTAAATCACACTCTAGGGCGGTTTTTTTTGTAGTTTCACATCTCCTATAAGGAAAGAATTGATTCATAATTTTTGAAACTTTTTTTATGATCCTAAGACAATACTTATACTTTCAAAAAAAATTTAGACCATGATCACACTTTTATAATTTTATAAAATTCTAACAAGGTCACTGTCTCAATTAAGGGTTTTCGATTTTGATTTTTGAGATAACAAATTATGTTAAATTTATTTGTAAATTTTTATGTGTGATTCTAGGGTCTAAATATGACACCATAAAATTTTTAGAAGATTATTCAACCTGAACATTTTTATAAAAATAAAAATAGCAGTAATTTAAAAATAGCAATAACATTGTCGATTTTTACAAAAATTTAAATATTTGATAATAATCTAAAATTTTTATATTATCATATTTAAACCCCTAGGATCACAAAAAATCCTAAATGAATTTAATATAATTTTATATCTCAGAAAAATCAAAATTAGAATACCCTTAATTGAGTTAGTGATCTTATCAAAATTTTATAAATTTTTATATGTGTGATCGTTATCTAAAATTTTTATGGGAGTATAATTATTGTCTTAGGATCTTACAAAAAAAGTTTCAAAAATTTTGAATCAATTTTTACCATAATTATATATAGGAGATGCAAAACAGCTAAGGAAAACCGCCCTAGGGTGTGATTTAGTATGGTATTAGAAGTTGAGGGGGGTTAAATAACCGGTTTTATAGTTTGAGGGGTTATTTGAACTTTTTTCATAGTTCAGAGGTGTAAAATAGACTTATCTCTACTAATATAAATTTGCAGTTGGTGGCAGTGGTCCGTTCTTCCTAGCACCCCTCCCCGCCATATCTCTAATAACGGCAAATCATTATAGCTAATTATTCTTTCCTGATTTACAGCCGGCCATATCTCTCTAAATATGGCTAATTATTATAGCAAAATCCCTGATTATTGCTGGTAATTAATAGCCGGCCAATCATTCCTTTTGTACTCTATATATATTGTACAGTTTTCACAGAATCAATCAAGGGAATTCATTCAAGATCTCTCATGTCGTGCCGCCGCAACAAATGAATTCGACGAACTGATCAATAAGTGACGGACCGACGACATGGCGCGAGGCGCAGGAGGCCGAAAGCGTTAAGGTCGAGTAATGGCTGTAAAAGGACACCAGAGCGTTAACGCCCATTGGGTGCCGTGACCCAGCGTCGGCCGATTGACGTGAACAAAGCGCACGACGCCTTGGCTGCTGTTGCCGCGACACCGGTGGGAAGTCGTCGGCGGTAAGAGAGTCATTGGCATACCCCTTGGAGATAAACGGATTGATCCAGCTGAACGTCGTGAGAGAGGAATGACGCGGCGGCGCACGGCGTGGCGGGCGCCTCGGCGCTGGTGTTTTTTGGTTCAACTTCATGGGCTTCGGCGTCATGGCCGGTGAAGCCAGTAATGGCTAAGTACATCAGAGGCATGGAGACGAGTAGACCGGCAAAGGCGAGAGGGTCATCTGGGAAGAGCAGCGAATCGTCGGTGTAGCAGACCACCGCCGAAGCGTATAAGAGCACGGCAACAAGGGCGGTGGCAATCCAGAAGACGCAGAGGTGCAAAGGCTGAGTGGCCGCGGTGGCTCCTTTCTCCGAGACGACTGACCACGCGGCCATAGCGTGCGTGATGAAGTGGGCGGCGAGGAAGGCGGACTCCATAGCGCGCCATGGCGTGCTCGACAGGAGGAAGAACGCGAGCGCGAGGAGGACGGCGGACGCCCCGAGCGTGACCACGTAGCGGCCAGTGGTCCGGAATGGTGGTGGCTTCGGCAGCAGCGTCTCGTGCTCGGGAGAAGCCCCCGTGTCGCCCCTGTGAATGCGGTGGATGACGAGGACGAACGAGGCGACGAGGAAAACGAGGTCGATAGCGCTAAGGAGCGCGCGTTGGGGGCATGGCGAGAGGAAGAGGAACGCGAGCTGGTAATATAAATTGCAAAAGGGATAAAAATGATTGATTGATTTTTGAGATTGGTAATATATATTACTGCGTACAATATATTTGGTTTTAATTCATACCGGAGAAGAACCATAAAAACTTTTGCAATCGGGAGAAATAGATGTTTGATCTTGTAGCACAATTTTCTTTTATTACTTGACCTTTATATTTCGTTACCAATTTTATTTTTCGTAGCAACGCATGGGCATTGATCTAGTTCTTTTTTAATTTGTGCTAGTGTAGTCTATCGTAATCCTTCACTATGTACCTCTCTCTCCTCTCTTATTATCACCCTCCCTCATCTTTATGTCCAACCGGTGACGAGGGTAACAGCGACACCGTCAACCAAGGAGGTGTGGCCATGTAGCTAGTCATCATGTTGCCCCTTTGGTATCGATGGGAAGGAGAGAAGTCGTTGCGGCTGCCACGGCTCGCACTACTGCCTCTGCCGTCATCGTTGGGAAAGAGAGAGGTCGCCAATGGGAGAGAAAGAGAAGAGAGGGCGAATGAGAGAGAAGAGAGATGAGGGGTTCATAATGAGAGAGAGGAGAGAGAGGTGTACAAACAGAATGTACTGTAGGCCCATCCCTATGTATATATACTAGAAAATACCATGTATTGGATAGCCCAGACAGTGTAGATGTTTTTTTTGAAACATTTTGCAATAAACCTAAGGTTTTGTATTATCTTGTCTCGAAACCTAGAGTTTTCTAAAATTTACTCGTAAAAACAATACTCTTACACCTCTCTCTCTCTCTCTCTCCTGGCCTCAGAGCATCTCCAAGAGAAGCCCTAAATAGGTTGTTAATTGTAATTATAGGGCTTTGATGAAAAAAACGCACTCCAACAGAGATTGTATTTTGAGAAAAATTATCAAAATAGGTTTAGGACTCAAAGTCCTGTTGCTATATTTAGCAACTCTCCTCTCGGGCCCCATCGATGGAGCTCTTCAATGAGGCGCCGTACCAGTGCCCCGGTGCCCCCCTCAGTATCCAGGACCTCAACTACCCTTCCATCACCGTGTACGACTGGCCGCCCGACGCGACGACGGTGGCGCGCAGGTCAAGAATGTCCTGTCGCGGCACGTACACGCCGCCGTCGTCCAGAACCCGAGGGCGCAGCAGTGACGGTGACCTCGACGCCGGGCGTTCGGAGTGTGGGCAGAGAAGGAGTTCTGTAAGCCAGCGGTGAGGGACGCCGCGGTGGCCGCGGACTACACGTTCGGCGCCATTGTTTGGTCCGACGGGAACCATCAGGTGAGGAGTCCTCTCGTCGTGAAGACGCAGGGATGAATGAAGGATTGGAGATTTAGGGTCTAATTGCTGGAGTCAATAGCTATCTTGGGTCCTATTTTTTTTAGTTTAGGTCCTATTTTGAGATATAGGACTCTATTTTAAGGCTTGACTATTGGAGATGCTCTCATCCTCAGCCCTCCCTCCTCAGGTAGTTTAGCTGCACATTAGTAGTCTAGCACTACCAAATACTGTGCAGTAATGCAACACACAGTAGTATCTTCACACAATCCAGTTCTCAAAAAATCCTGAAACTTGTTGGTTGCTAGCATCAGTACCTGCTACTTGTATGTAGGGTTCAACATCTCCGCGAAATTTTGGATTTCGGCCGAGGGTGAGATTTAAAATCTCGGGGAAATAAAAAATAAAAATTAGGGTTTGCTATAATATTTCAACAAATCGTTTTTTTGGTCTGGTTTGCACGGTTTTTCGATTGGTTTTGATGCTTTTAGGACCAAATTTGACACCAATTTTTTTGGCAAATTAAAATGCCTTTTATGAGGAATACATGTGAAAAGTTTGCAAAAAAAAAACATATACAAATTATATAACCATAACCCTAAACCATAACTTAGATTTCGGCTTAAACCCTAACTTGGATTTCAACCTAAACCCTAACTTGAATTTCGGCCTTAAATTGTATTTCGATCTAAACCCTAAACCATAACTTGGGAATTTTATTTGCAAATACTTAGTATTTTGCATTCAAACAGATATGAATGTTGATAAATATTTGCATTATTTTTTCATATTTTTTTTCTAGCCTCGGGAGAGACCATCTCACGGGAGGTTGAAAATCACTGAAATTTGTCAAAATTCCGGTGATTTTGGCTGAATTTTTTTGTTTCAAATCTATCAAATTTCAAAATTTCATTTGACTTTTATCTAGATTTCATCCGAAATTCTAAAATCTCGCTGAAATTTTAGATCTCAGCCGCCTCTGATATTTGATCCGAAAACAAAATTTGAAACCTCGAGTATACTTATCTCCGGGCTGAAACATTACTAGCTCGCTGACAAGGAAGGAGTTGCTATGGAGTATATATGGACATTTGCTTACTTTTTACGGCCATACAATTACAATGGGAGAGAAGCAGTTAATCAGATCAGCGTCGTCATCTGTGAAAATGGACTGCCGCTGCGAGCCATGGACGTCGACAGTACGCAGTTTTGACGGCTTTGGCTCCATCCAGCCACATGTCATATATACACGACGAATACGTCCATGGCTCCCTCGACCAGCTTAGCACGTGATGCTCGCGGAGGAATCGAAACACCAGACCAGACCAGATGCTTACAGGCGGGCGAGCGAGCTTCCGAATCTTTCTTTGCCTGGTGCAGGACGGTAGCCACACAATCTGATTTTGATTCATTCCAACGCCCGGAGTACAGTGCCATTGGAACCACCGTATGAAATCTATCCATATCAATAATGTTTAGCCAAGATCATCGTTAGCCGACACGTGGAACTGGCTCTGTAGAAACTAGGGTCATAGCTATAGTTTTTTTTTTCCTTTCTAAGGCCTTGTTTGAGAGATCTAATCCTGACCGAGATTCCTGTGAATGGATCAGGATTTTGGGATGTAAAATTCCGGCCCATTCACAGAGATCCTGGCCAGAACTGGACCTCTCAAACAAGGCCTAAAAGGATTTTCCTCTTTTAAGGGGACATTCGCAGCAACGATCGGAATTATAGCTAGTAAACTATATAATACAGATATTAAAGATGGAAGGTTTTGCGGGCTCTCGTCGCGACCACGTCGATTTCGGGTTTTAAATTAAAGCATGCCGCCACGCGTCTCGATGCTCTAGTTTCGTGCCAAAGGAAAGTAAGGACAAATGAGTAGGTTCTTGGGGTGGTACCTTAAGATCGCCGGCGGCGGCGCGGCCATAGGCGCATCCATGGAGCTCTTCATGATCCACACCGGCTTCTGTGCGCCCCTCCTCCTGCTCCTGCTCATGATACAACACCTTTTCCAATTTTTTCTTTTTACTTGCGCACTTCTCCGATTGATCTGAGTTTCCAACCACGTAGCTATAGATCTTGCACAGTTATAGGTCATTTTGTAAGGGCAGCATGCCTACCTACACTCCTAATACCATTTGGCATTCGCGTGCACATGGTCTCGTCCGAATTCAATACCTTGAGTAGATGTAGAATTAACTGATCAGTGGTTACCCTGAAATTTCATTGGACTTCCATAAATTATTTGCCAAAGTTCCCTCACCTTAAGTAATTAAATTTGATTGGTCAGTATACCTTTCATCAATAACCGTCAAAACTTCTGTTTTAATTTTTGTATTGTCTCACACCATCCGTCTTGTCAACTCCTGTTCGTTGGTGCATAGCAATGTCAGTTATGTTTTCTGTTTGGTTATGTACTACAGATGAGAAGGTAACTTAACTGTCATGGAGTCAGAAAAAAGAGCTTGGGAAAGCACTCTAGAGGGTCAAGCTATGAGAGAAGCCTTGAATCCATAGCGGAAGAATGATGAACAAGTGAGGAAACAGTCATAGAGTCATGGGTCCTATCAAGTCATTTGCACGAGTATTCCTGTCCTTCAGTTGTAGCCCGTTGTTTGAGGTAGTATGGATGTGATGTTTTTGCAGTATGTTCAACATTCGTCATAGTTCTATAAAATTGCTGGATCGTAGTTTCCAGGGAAGTTCTGAAGAGTATGACTGCATGCCTCTCTTTAAAAAAACAACAGAAAATTTTTTTTTGGGCTTCAACACATATACATCCCAATTGGATGTCACTCGCTCTATGTAATGTTTTTTTGGTAACTGGTCTACTTGTTTTCATGACTATTCTCTGCTCTAGGGGTTGCTGCCACTCAAGTATGGATTTTTGTGATTACATCTCTCTGGAAGCGCCCAGGTAGGCCATTCTTCCAGTATCATTTTGTGCAATATGAAAACAATTTATTTATCTTATTTGTTTTATGACTTAGAAGAAGACTGAAAGAAGGTAGTTTTTTTAGTTCCGATTTCTAGGCGGATCCTACGTAAGTAAACATGGAGGAATGCCCTCCATTGATGCATTCATGCATGACTCCATTCGATCAGCAACAAACAATCAGAACTAATTTCTTGCAATCTTGGGCCTAAATGTTAACATTAATGCCCTGTAAACAGAGTACTGGTCCTACCCTTTACATACCAGCTGCTAAGCTGATAATTAGAAGCTGGTAATTTGCTGCCCTATTGACGAATCTCATGGTATTCATTACATGTATTGCATCTAGGCAACATATCCGGTGCAACTCCCCTCCGTGAAACCACCGTGCAACTGAACTAAAAAAAGTTTCAAAAAATTCTGAAAAAAATCATGGATGTACATCTCAACTTACCCCACCTACATATAAAATTTCATGATCAAATTCATCCTATACTAGCAGTTACAAAAAAAACAAACAGCAAAAATGAATAGTGATAAACAGTAAAAAAATCACTGTTCATGCTGAATTTGTCTTTTTTGTAACTGCTAGTATAGGATGAATTTGATCATGAAATTTTATATGTAGGTGGGGTAAGTTGAGATGTACATCCATGATTTTTTTCAGAATTTTTTGAAACTTTTCTTAGTTCAGTTGCACGGTGGTTTCATCGAGAGGGGTGATTGCACAGGATATTTTTCCTTGCATCTAACCCAGTCCAGCTAGAACTCAACGATGACTTGCAGAAGCTAGTCATGGTTGCAGAGCAGTAAGGGATAGATAAAGGAGTTCCTATGTCAGCTCAAAACTTGGCTAAGGTGCTTACAACTGGACTGACCAGCAACAGAAGCATAAACTTGTCTTGTTCTCAAGATTAGGGCTATGCCTGATGGCAACCCCAGCAATGTGATGCAACCCCACACAACGAATGTGGGCGAGTAACACTTCACCCCCATGCACATCACTATGGTGTCAACCATGCCAGTGCGGTTGTCCAGTACCATCATCCTTAGTCCATTTGCATCGTATATCAGGGCGGATATCTGGCCATAGAGGAGTGAACCAAGAGGGATATTGGTGATGAGGATGTTGTGGTTCACGCCAATGCTATTTGGTCAAAAGAGCTCAGAGGTCACTGACACCGCCGCAGCAAAGATGAACCCTGAGCTTAGGCCAGTTAGTGCTGTTCCTGCTACCAGAGTGTTTTCATCATGCAATTTCCACATCAGGAAGAAGGCCATTGGCATGGGCACCAACGCAGCCGCAAGCCACCCTGTCCAAGCAAATGACGCCTTCCTGCGTGTAAATTGCATGTATGTATAAAGTAAGACACAGAGACCTGTGAAGGAAGTCGAGAAGTGCAGAGAGAAGGCGGCCAAAGAAGCAGCAGGAGTAAACAGCAAGAAGCATTGTGAGCCGTGATTGCCGGTGTAATGACTGCACAATCTGCCCCAAGTTGTTGCTGTACACCAGCCCAACAGTGGCAGCACAGAAGTAGGCTGTGTAGTAGAGCCAGAAATCGACACATCGAATGAGCTTCTTTGCACTATGCTCCTCACCAAGAACCAGCACACGGCCTTTCTCCAGTATTGTCCCACAGCAACTGCCCTGCAGTGTTGGCATTCCACTGATTTTTGCATCATGCCACGGGACCGCCCTACTCCCGTCGACGAGCCTACGAGGAGGTAGATGCCGAGGAAGACACGTCTCTCATGCTTGGGCAATGGGCACGCTGTGGAGGTGGCCGTCATGTGGGTGGCAGAGGAGGATCGCTGGGAGCGTGACTATAGAGACGGCGAGAGGGAGGATGGCATTGAGAAGGAGGCAGGCAGATGGGGAATAAGGGGATAGGGCGTTGGCAAAGAGAGCTGTGTATGCAGAGCACAAAGCAGACTGTGTTGAACCAGCAGATGCTGCACCCTGCTATCAGGCAGACCAAGAACACCTTCAAGGCCGCACATGAATCAGAATTACCCAATCAATCGATTAATTCAGTTCACTGATCCCATATAGTAGCATCTTCACAATTTAAGATCATCTGTTCATACATCCCTGTGTTAATAAGGGAAGTGTACACAAACAGTTGCCTTCCTAGGGAAGTTGTGTACCAATGATCAATCCGTAAATTTAATGTAAGTTATCTATGCAAGAATGCACGATTATTTTCTGGGAATGCTGATTTAACACTCAATTCATTTGTACAACAAAGTGATTAATCCTTACTTGTTGGTTCAAAATGTGTGTGGAAGGAGACATAACTCTGAGGACAGAATGGCTTAAGGAACACTCGGCTCCGGGAAAAAATGGTTGGTTGCAGGAAAGTAAACATTCCATCTGCTGCTTGGGCTTTGTGGAGACGTTGTAACGGCACAGTGTTTTGAGTAAAAATGCAGTGTGATCATATTGGTGTGTATCTCAGGATGTCATTTTCGTGCTGCTGTTGAAGGATCTGCTGAAGAAAGAAGATACGCAGCAGGCGGATGATGCTGTCCTGAGGAAGCAATGTAAACAGGCGTAGCACCGAATCGATTTTTTTTTAAATAATATTATTTTATTTCGAAATTGCGATATTAATACTCGTATTTAAAAAATTGCAGAAATAATATCCGGTCGCCAAACCGTTTGGCGATAATAGTGTAGTCGCCATACCATTTGGCGATAATAGGGTAGTCACTAAACCTTTTGGCAACAATAGGCTAATCCTCGTTTTGAACTCTAACACCGAGATCAGGGGAGTTCAAAACAAGTATTAACGCGGGATTAGGCTATTGTCGCCAAACCGTTTGGCGACTACCCTATTATCGTCAAATGGTATGGCGACTACACTATTATCGCCAAACGGTTTGGCGACCGGATATTATTTCTGCAATTTTTTAAATACGAGTATTAATATCGCAATTTCAAAATAAAATAATATTATTTAAAAAAATTCGCACCGAATCGGACCAATCATAACACGCCACATGGCTCGGCACTGTTCCGTGAACTCGGTGCACTAGACGGCAAGTCCACCGTAGACCCACGGCACTATGCCATGCACCGGCTGATGTCACGCGCTGACGTTAGCTCGATGCCAGCACAACGCATAGCGCCATGCGTCGGCACCCGATTGGTCCCACGGCAAATGCGATCTGGTTCGCCCAAACCAATCCAACAGCTCACGACGACACTCCATCTACACCGTCCAGATCAGATCGATCAGCTGCGGATCTTGGGCCACGCGACGACCGGACGATCTTAATCCTACGGCTAAATTTTACCGATGGAGTTTCATGTTGACACAGCGACGCGACGCAATCTCTACCGCTCACCTCCGATCCGACGGTCAGGAACTCGAGCTCTTCTCAATGGCAGCGCGACGGTGAATCTTCACCAGAGCTGGGGAAGACGAACAAGGAAATGGCGCTCTGACGGCTTAGCGGTGATGACTCCGCACTGATCCAAACAACATGGTCTTGGTGAATCCCCTGATGACCTTGGCGACGACGGAGGAGCTTCCACAGTGACGAGATCTTCACTTCCTTGCGACGGCCTTTGTTAAACTCCGACGAACTTGTGTACGCGAACGACAGCGTCTCTGGCGGCTGTCTTGAGGGGAAAGACGCGCAATCTTCTGGCGAACCTTGGGAGCCCAACCCCTCCTTGAATAGCTCCGCAGAACGCGCACCAATCGGAGCCCTAGGCCCACACGGCAGCACAGTCTGGATCCGAGACGGCAGTGGTTCAACGGGGACAACGAAGCACGACCGTCCGCATGGCTTGATGAACGCGTGGGATTCGCTCAGCAAGATCTAATCTGAACCGCCCGCAACAACCAACGGCCGGGATTGAAAGGAGTCCCGATCCGGTACGACTATCAACAGCCATTCGATTAGATCCAATGGTGACAAAGCGCTAGGGTTTCGTGATGATGAGAACCACCGAATCGAGATCTGACGGCCGGTTCGAGGGCTTCTAGAAGATGGGCCAAACAGCGGCGCACAGATCCGGGCTGACCGACACCGCTACGATCACACAGTGCTGGGCTTTGACCCAGTACTGTTCACCTGATTTTCTAGGGTTTTCCTTTTAAAATAATTACATGGAATATTTTGATTTATTTTAGGCAATAAAAACACCAGGAAAAAATCCAAGAGAAAATCTCAAAAATACTTTGAGATATTTTGAACTCAAATAAAATATTTTTAGCAAAACTTTATTTAAATTTTATCTATATTTATTTAGTTTTCAACAAAAGGCCAATATACTTAATTTAAAATATTTTCAAATGAATTCTAGAAAAATCACAAAACACATAAATTGTAATAAAATAATAATAAACAATAACAAAAGGCAATTTTGGGATGTTACATGTTGTAAAAAGCCTCTTGGCTTCAACACATCCTGAAGACCTTTGCCAAACCTTTGAGAATCTCCGCAAATTCAGCCTCAAACTAAACCCTGAGAAATGTGCCTTCGGGGTAAAAGGAGGCAAGCTCTTGCTTTTTCTCGTCTCTCAAAGAGGTATTGAGGCCAACTCGAAGAAGATTCGAGCCATCCTGAATATGGAGCCATCACGATCCATCAAAGATGTTCAACGCCTAACAGGTCACATGGTGGCCTTAGGGCGATTCATGGCATAGTCAGCTGAGAAAGGACTACCCTTCTTCAAAATACTCTGCGGTCTCGGGGGTTTCTGCTGGACTCCTGAGGCTCAAAAGGTTTTCGAAGATCTCAAGACATATTTGGCCAATCCCCCACTCCTCACCAGCCCGAGCCCGGGAGAACCCCTACTCCTGTACCTCGCCGCCACCCCAACCGTTGCAAGTTTTGTCCTAATCAAAGAGCGGGATAGGGTCCAACGCCTGATGTACTACGTCAGCGAGGCCTTCGCGGGCGCAAAGAAGGTACACAGAAATGGAAAAAATATGCTATGCGCTTCTTATGGCATCTCGAAAGCTTCACCACTACTTCCTCGGCCACCCCATCACTATCCCCACCGGATACCCGCTAGCCGAAGTGATGGGTAGCAAGGAGGCTACTGGGAGGATTGCTAAATAGGCAATTGAGCTGGCACCCTTCATGAGAGGGAGGTTGCGTTGATTTCTTCATGAAAGGAATGGTTACAAAACCTCACAACCAGGTGGGTAAAACTCAAGAGAGCATAAGGAAACCAATATCCTTCTCACAAACGCTAAAACCCTTAGGGAGGGGCATCCCTCTACCCCTCTATTTATAACCTACTCAGAAAAATTTCCACCCTTAGATGACTTATTTATCCCATAAGAAACCTCATCAATGACTGGGATTAACTCTCCCAACAACACAACAGGTTTTGACACACACCTCTCAAAACACTACTAACTTAACCACTACTACACCCGTGATCCCTTAGTCCTGACCATTTAAAACTCTGACCAGTCAAGGCTCCAACCCACCAAGGCCCGACCAACTAAGGCTACGACCATTCGAAAGGCCAAGACCACTTAAGGTCACAATCATTTTACTCAAATTGCTCAAAACCAAAGCAAACTCATTTCAAACTCAAATCAGAGCACCATATGCTCAAACATAGTCAATTACTTATCACAAATATGGATAAACCACCACATGATCTCTCCTATGTATATATAGTTTATGGCCAACCAGGCAACCATGCATGGAATCAACAGAATTAAGCCATTTGAAAGACTATGTAGAGGTCTATCCTTGTTAGTTATGAGTTATTGACTTGATTTGAGCATGTGGTACTTGAGTTTGAGTTTGATTTGAATTCAATTTTGAATTTGGAGCAATTTGAGGTTTTGTTTGTGCTGGATGGCACTACCAGCCTACGACGGCGGTACTACTGACCCTACAGAGCTATTGGTCATGTGAGCGTAGTCTTTTTATAGAGGGGTGTTTTCACTGGGGTTAGGCAAGGGCGGCACTACTGACCATCTGGGAGTGGTACATAGTACCTGGGGTGCGGTTCTACTAGCCTTCAGTGGCGGTAGTTATTTACCAGAGAAGGGTTTCTCAGGGTGAGCGGTACTATCGGCCAACCAAGAACGGTAGTACCAGACTTGCAGTACTACCGGCCCTGGGTGGCGGTAGTGTCGACTTTTCAGCGAATTGGGATTAATGTCTGCATTATGTGATGATTAAAGCATATATTTGTGAACAGTGCTACGTGACGGTTTGGCTGTTTATGTTGGTTATAGGACTTCGAAGTTAGGTCATGGTGAGGTGAAGGTGAGACCAGGTTTAAGCTAGGAGAGTTGATGTCCAGAACGGTCAAGGAGCACCGGAAGATGATTGAGGCTAGGAAGTGATCGCAAGTTGAGAAGACAAGGAACCTGAGCATGAAGCACATGTGATGGATATGGCGGGCAACGACATGGACCGGGACTAGGCTCAGAGAGGAGTTGAGGTCCAAAACGGTCAAAAAAGCCGGCGCTGTCATGGTGAAGCGAACAAGGACACGTGGCATGTCAAGTGATTTGGTCCCATTTACAAGCGAGGACGGGTTGGGGGGTCCAGACACGTGAAAGGCTTGGCAGCAAAATCGTTGGGGCCACGTGGAAAGCGGCAAAGCATGGGTGTTGCTTCGAGGAGAAGGAAGAATAGTCTTGGGGAAAATTGGCAATTTGCTCAATACCGGCGGCTAAGGTGGTTTGGAAAATCATGACGATGGCTTAAGTAGTTTAGATCAAGCCAAAGTGGAGTTGGACATAAATTCTGGCTCACAGAGCGTATTTGGCGTAAATGTAATGGCCGCTTTGAGAAACGAGCTTGTGTAAGTATAAAACCCGTTTAGAGTATTAGATTTCAGATTAGCCCATATAAATATATATGATATCCACTTGTAGTGTCTAAGTTTAGGGTTAGGGTTGCTTTCACTATATAAGAAGATGTAGTGGAAGAGACTTAAGACCTTAAACTTAGTCACTAAGAGTTTTAGGTTTTTCACAAGATTTTGTGTTCTTGTGTAGTATGTGTGCTCTATGGGAGCTTTGCCCTTAAGTGAAAGGCTTTGTAAAACTCTCTTCATGATGTGATTGAAAATCATCACCTTGCTCATGTTTTTGCCTCACGTTTGATCTTTCTCTTGATTTGCTCTTGCTCTCTTCTTTTGGTTTATTTCCTGCTTGAACTCGTGCTGCCAAGGTTGTATGATTGATAGGTGTATCCTCTATAGATCATCTCCTAATCATCTAGACAAGTTTCTTCTTGATCAACCAAGTTTTTTTAAGAAACCAGTTTTTGAGTTAAGAAGGAAGTTCTTGAGGTAGATTTTGTTACTATTTGTTTAAGAGATATTTCTTCTCTGTTCTTACTTTTGATCTTGAACTCGTGTTGATTTTATTGTCCATACCATGCTTTACTGTTCACTGACACTACCGTGCTACAGTAACCCAGTAGTACCAGGGATACTGTTTCTCCCGGTACTAACAGCCATCTAAGAGTGGTAATGCTGCCCTTGTACTGATTTTTAGAAGATTTTTCTTCTTCTGCTCTTCTGATATCGTGGAAGGTTTTGGTTTGGTTCTTAGAAGAAGAAAAAAGTGTGTGATCATTCAACCTCCTCCCCCCTTGTTGCCGTACCGGTCCTTTCACCTTGGAAATACTCCACTAGGTGAGAAGAGAAAATCAGCGCGCGCGGAACATGAGGCGATTCGTCCATCTGTCTCTAGCCGAGCTGAATTATTGCACGCTGGCAGTACTCTAGGTACATGCGTACTATGCCATTACACACAAACTAAACTAATATTTGATTTTGGCGGTGAAGGGAGAAGATGGGGACTCCAGTCCAACCGAGCGAGGCTGCTGGCTGTACTGCACTACAAATTTGTTGACGCTATATATACTATGCCATTAATTCATCAATATCCTTCCTGCCAAACACCTAAATCAAATATTAGTTTAGTTTGTGTGTTAACTCTTAATTGTGCTGACAAACAAATTGCATGGTTATAGCCGCATCCGCATGAACCCTAGCTTACTCATTTTGAGCTTAATTTTGCTTGTATGCATGAAAAGAATGACCAATTCGATTGGATATATCATTCCAGTCAACTCATTTTTAGAGATATCCATTTTATCAGGATTTAGTAGTAATCACTATTTACATGCTAAAGTTTGTTCCAAGTACCTTTGAAAGTGGTCCTTGTACCCTAGTTGTAAATCAATTTAAGCACGACAAATTACTACTAATGCTTATGCACAGCATACCCTCAACATTTTTTAGACCACAATTAACCTTAAGCTTTCTCATGTAACCACTATACATAACATCTCAGAGCTAAGCTATGTCATGTTTGAAAAAAAAGGAGATAAAATTATGTTCACCTTTAATTTGATCCATAATTCTGTGTCAGTGTCACTCATGTTCTTCCTTTCTTTTTCTTTACATTTAAACGTAAACATTGATGTGGGTCATGATGTCCTATGCATGCATAAGCTAGCAGCCTATCCTAGATACCCACAAGTTAACAAAAAATGGCCAAAGAACACATTACATATATCTACGTCATTTGTGCACGAGATACGCATACAAAAACTCATTCCACACATCAGGAACACCTGGGAGGCACCAGTGTGTGCAATCTGCGTAGCTGCTCGGGTTCGCAATCTGTTCCTTTGTTAGAGGAACAAACTGTCTCCTGAACACCGTAGGATGGCCGTCCTTGCGATAGTCAGACAGCTGGGTGATGTTCAATATCTGAACATGTATACCTTTCTTCTCCAATGTTCCAAAAATCTGCTTAGCCTTGTCCATCATAGTGTAATCTGTGGTTGCACCTTTATATCCGTCTTTTTGGATCGGTTCCGTTTCGTTTAGGCATTTGTTGCTGTCATGTCCACCCCAGTCGCTAGCCCTGAAAAAAAAAATATTTTGTATAGTTTTCATGTTAACACTTGATTACCATTTTCAGTATCTGAGCATGAAGCTAGAATTGCAATTGTTAGGCTAAGTTTGTAGGTCTTCAGAATTTTACAGTTGGCAACTCATTTTTAGATAAAGGAAATAATCTGGCCTCCTCGCACAAGAACGAATGCGGCCCAAGTTGTAGTTCTCTCACCAGGTATGGGTAGGTGATGAACCTGCGAAAAAGATTCTAGTCTTCTTCTTGTTAATATTTGTTCCCAGCCATTCCGTTAATTTCTTGATAGCTATCTCGAAACCATCGACCATTTCCACTTCGTCTAACCTTGCATCACCATCCTCAAATGAGCCATACCTGACCATGGAAAAGTTGTCATGTTATTAATACCTACTGGTTTCCAAATCCCAGTTAATTGCATTGGAAACTTTACTAACTTGTAATAGCATCAGTTCAGATAACTCGTGATTTTCGCTGACATCAGATAATTTGTAATTGCAGGTTCAGATAACTTGTAAATGCATCAGTTCAGCTACATACTTAGCAAGGAAAGAAATGTACTTACATGACCTTCATCCTCATGTCAGCCTTCTGCTTCCTCCACCATAGGTAAGAATTGAAAACAATAATGTCAGCATCGTTCCAGACACGGGCATGCTTCTCAATCTTTTCTGCCCTTATGATCCGATACTCCACTCTGTGAATTATGGGGTTGTCACTGTTTGACTCCAGTAGCAGCGGCGACCAGTAGAAGTCTATTGTCGCATTGTATTCCTGAAACAACGCGTGTTACAAATCAGCTAACAGAAAGTGTTGTGCCTCCTAGTTTCTGTAGCCTGTAGGAAGGAAGCTTAACATGAACAGATTGTTTTCAGACATACCAATGCCTTGAAGGAAATAAGCGAGCCATTGAAAACGCGCTTCTTGAGCCCGTCAGGTATAGAGGCCCCCACCATGCACATCAGTGAAACCCATTGGTTCCTGTTGACTGAATCGCCCACAAAGACCAATCTCTTGTTCCTGAGTTTTTCAAGTAGCTTCGTGGCGTTGAATCTGTTTCAACATGTCGAAATTGCCATATCATATCATAATACCTTGCATATTACACCTTGGTGAAAATTGTGCCAAATATAATAAGATTTGTATGCTCATGTAATGAAATGGAGAACAAAATAAGCACAGCATCCAAATTTATCTCACTTTTGGTCTTCCACAGCCCACTAATTTCTTTCAATATATGTTTTCCATTTGTCCTCTGTCCCACCAGATCAATCGTCTTTGTTTTGCAATCCTAACAAGTCATGAACTAATGATTCATTGTTTTGCTAAAAAAGCAGATTTTTCATTGAAAACGATTGTTTGTTCCTGAACTACCTGTCCTGGTTTCTTTGATTGCACATTATCTGAGCAATTCTCTGCCTAAAAAAACGCTTTTTTTTCCAAAAAAAAGGCAGGACCTCTGCCGGTTTTAAGCAAGTTGAGTTAGTAATGCCCAAAACTGAACTTGAACTTTTGAAGGGTAACAAGCGTTCAAAGGTTTTTGTGTTCATCAACAAAATTAAAATGATTGTTACTATCATAGTTACCGGATTTGTTGTAAACTCCCACGAATCGCGAACCAGATTCGTTGAACTAAAACCGATTTAGGGTACGGGATTGATGTTTGCAGTAGAAACTGGAAGAAAAAGTGGTGAACCGTAAACCCGAATCCCATTTCACGAGTCGGACGAACCCGAATCCCATTTCACGAGTCGGACGAACCGTGTTTCTGGTAAGTATGGCTACTAGTGTTAACCTTGAATAGTTCAAGTTCAGTATTCCGCAATACAGACTCAATTTGTAGTACTACTACTGTAAGTTCAGATTCGGCATATTTTGTTTGAGCGAGACTGAGTTTAGCTCGAAAACACTCGGACTATTCTAAGGAGATATGCGATCATACCTTGGAAGGTCGCATCCATGAGGCTGCCATCTCCAATGCTGGTACGTGGTATCATTCCGGCCATATTTGTCGCAAGCCACCTCGGGGAAGATGAAGGCGCACTTGAGGCCGGAATACAACGGCCGGGAGACGTTGTCGTAGACCCACCTTCCCAAGGACCAGTTGCACTCCTCGCCTGAGTCCCTCGCGGAGTCTAGGATCTCATGGTGTTTGTGTTCGACAGCCAGTTGCGCCTGCGATTCCTGGCCTCGGTCGACCAAGAAGGAGACGGAGCTGACGACGACGAAGAAGACTACGAGGGAGCTCACGATGCTCCTTAATCCAACTGGAGATTTCAGAGCCGTCATCTTGCCGCCAGCTACAACCTTGTGAGTGGCTTCTGACTTCATCATTTCTTCAGAGACTGTGGCGCTTAGCTGATTAGCTCCCATTCTTTATTGTGCACCTCTCTATAATGGAGCACTCCACCTGGCTAGATGGCCCAGGTCTGGTAGGCGGTAGCACTGAAGCAACGTGAACACTGACCCTTGGGCTAACCTGAAAAAAAGGTCGAAGTGTTTGGCTGTTTGGAATGTGGTGGTGAAACTGAACCCCCCCTATCATTATCTGCACCCTCTGGCAACTAGAATGAGCAGGTTGGTCTACCAGTACTGAAACTGAAATAACTTGGGAAGATTAGCTGTGATGTTTGTTCCACTGTCCTGTCAATTTGCAAAACCATTTACAGGTGAATCTCATATTCATTCCATGTGATGTACTACCTGTCTATAGTTGTTTAACAAATGCAAAAGGAGAAACAGATGTGGGAAGGTAGAACTAAAGTGCTGAGTTCTGGTACTGAGTGTTCTGTGAAAGCTCCACTCCACACCAAACGTCACACAAAAGAGTCCCCCAAAGAAAGAAATAGGCTGACCCTTGTTGCCTTCAAACGGTGAAATTTGCAAGTTAAGCAACAAAAGGCTGATGGCCGGAAAAGGAAAAATCTTTTGATTGGTTTCTCACCTAATAATAAAGTAATATAAAGTCCATTTGGCCACCGAATGCAAAGCACACCAATGTATGAGTTCAACCGAGCTATCATAATGCGATATTGCTGTGTGTACTTCACTCAATTTAGCTGTGTACGACAAGCTACTTCCAAGTCAAACATCAGATGCATTTGGCTTAGATGTGTGTATATGGCTACGAATTGCTTTGAAGGCCCAATCTTTCCGATGTCGGAATGTACTAGGTAGAGAGGCGCTAGCGATCTTTGCGTCCGTGAAAAATTCGCCCAAATTTTTCGCAAAAATGCAATTCATTTTTCTTAGTCGTATGTGTTTTTTAAAATTTTTGGTTAGGAGCCGTCAGTGAATCTGCATAACGTAATTCCAATCTTTTGTGTCGAAAGAATCGGCGCTCGTGATGAATTTGCGGAACTAAGGGGTCTTTTTTTGCAAAATAACCGCCGAAAGGACTTGTTTGTAATTTTAGAATCTTTCGGATCAAAAGAACCAACATCCAGGACGATTTTGCGGAATTATGGGTCTTTTTTGCAAAATAGCCGGTCAAAGGACCTGTTCGCAGTTTTAGAATTGTGGGGTCCTTTTTGCAAAACACCGGTTTTGTTCGCAATTTTAGAATTTTTGGGGTCCTTTTTGCAAAATACCGTGGAAGGACCTATTTGCGATTTCGGAATTCTTGAAGGGTTTTTTTGCAAAAAAAAGTACCTTGGGGCTTACATGCACTTAGAATCTTCCGTGTATAATATAGTGATTATTTCACTTTTCAACGTGTCAGTCGTGCTTAATTCATAAATACCTGCTTGGAGTCCCTTTGAAACGGACCATCAATTATTTTTCTTCGACTTCGATTCACCCTCCTTCCCATCTCTTTTGACAATAATGAGTCGGTTGTATATGGTTATTATATTTGTGAAGGATCAAAAATGGCGATCAGAGAGGGTTAATTATCACACAACAAATTTTTTCTAAAGAATTCCAACCAAAACCTTCCAAGACCTTAGAAAAGCAGAAGAAGAAAATCTCCTAAAAAATAGCTCTGAGGCGACACTACCACGCTATAGAGGCCAGTAGTGCCAAGATAAATAGTTTCCCTGGTACTATAGGATACTATAGTGGTAGCACCGATGAGCAGTAAAAACAAGGCAAATGAATAGTGAATCAGCATTACTTTGTATGCACCTTCCTATGGGTGTCAGAAACCTATTCCAACCTTCAACCACAATAATTAACGTTAAAATTCTGATCTTTTTCGAATTTACCGAAGGTAGCACCAAAACTCGGGTCAAAAGCCAAAACTTTGCCCTAAGCTTGCTTGTGAGGTTTTGATGATCAAGCTGATCTTAGATGATCTCCCACATATCACAGCAAGCAAAAACTTCAAAAAGATTGCCCCAAATGACCAAGATCAAGATCTGCCTCAAATCCTTTCTTCTCAAGTAAAAACCGGTTTCTTGAATGAATTTGAATGATCAAGAGAAGCCTTGCCTAGATGATTGGGAGATAATCTACAGAGAATATATCTATCAATTATTCATCCTGGTAGCACAAGATTAAATAAGAAATAAACCACAATAAAAGATCAAGAGTAAAACAAGGAAAATATCAAAACTTGAGGCAAAAACTTGAGGACGAATTTTGATTTTATTTCAGATTATGGGGATGGATTACAAAGCCTTTCACCTAAGGGCAAGCACACACACACCACACAAGAAAATCAAAATCTTGCGAAAACCCTAAACCTCCTAATATCTTAGCCTAAGGTTTAAAGTCATCACCTCCCACTACATCTCTTTATATAATGGAAGCAACCCCAACCCTAAACTAGACACTACAAGTGGATACCATCCGCATTTACATGGGCTAATATGAAGCCCAATACTCTTAACGGATTTTTCACTTACACAAACACGCTTCTCAAAACGGCAATTACATTAACGTCAAAGCCGCTTGACGAGCCCGAATTTGCATCCAACACCACTTTAGCGTGACCTAAACCACTTAGGCCACCGCTGCAGTTTTTCAAATCACCTCGACCATCAGTATTGCACAAATTAGAGTTTGAAGGCAAAAAGAAGAAAGCAATTTGATTGCAAAGCCTCATTTGGTCCAAAGTAAGAGAAAATAAGATAATAACCAAGTTGGCAAGAAGAATTTTAGAGCAAACCAATAAAAAGAACAAGTTTACCACAAAAGCTATAAAAAATCTAAGAAAAACTCATAAAAGCTCAAATATGCTTATAATCATAAGAACTAACCATTTTTATCAAGATCATAAAAATCAAGATGCATTCATATTTTTTATCTTTTGATAATATCTTTTATGCATTATCTCCCCCTTTTGGCAATATAGGCATCAAGAGAGTATTTTATCCCTTTTTTCACATGTATGAATGAAATGCATCCTAAAAGAGTTTTGAAAATTATCCAAGTGACCACATAGGTAAAGTATAACACAAAGCTACTCAATTTTAGATTATGGTAATCTAAGATATGTCCAAATGCAAATTGTAATATCTTTGCTAGCAAGCACAGTAAAAAAAGGCAATGCCTATATCTTTGCTAGCAAGCATAGTAAAAAGGCAATTCCTTGACCGTTCTGGACCTTAACTCCTCCTTAAGCCTAGCCCTAGTCTATGTCATTGCCCACCATGTCAATCGCTAGTGCATCATGTTCGGTTCCTTATGTTCTTAGCTTGCAACCACTTTCTGGCCTCGACCATCTTTTAGCATCCCTCAACTGTTTTGGACCTCAACTCTCCTAGTCTAATCTTGGTCTCGCCTTTATCTCACCATGACTTAGCCCCGGAGCCCTTCAACCACATAGATAAGAAATACATCACATAGCATTGTTCACAAATATATGCAATTAAATCAATAAAATTTAATTCACATCTCGTTGAAAAACCAGTACTACCACCAACCTGGGGCCGGTAGTACCACTCGGCCGGTACTAACGCCCCCCATGGCAGGTAGTGTAGGTATCCCTGAAACCCAATAGATACCTACTCTGGAAAATAACTACCACACCTTTGGGCCATTAGTGCCACTCCCCGGCACTATCACTCCTAGCACACCGACAATGCCGCTTTGCTAAACCCCAGAGAAACACCTCTTTGTGGAAAAAGCTATCGCTCCTACAAAGTGGTGCTGCCAGTAGGCCAAGACTATCGCCTATCCTGGGCGGTAGTGCCGCTTGGCCAGCACTACCGCTTCTACAAGGTTGGTAGTGCTGCTCGACACTGACAACACCTCAAATTGCTTTAAATTCAAAATAGAATCCGAATCAAACTCAAACTTGAGTATCACATACTCAAACCAAGTCAATAAATCATCACAACATGGATAAACCTCCACACGATATTTCGATTTGATGCATGTACCTTAGGGGCGCATGAAAATTCATAATTAACGCATTCCACCACCGATTTGCTTTGACATGAATCTTCGAATGGCCCTACATCTCTACTCGGTGCTGAATAATGTCCCTTTTGCTTTGTTTTCTTTCAGCACAGAATAAAATGAGTGCCTCCAAAGAAGAAATAAAGAAAGGGCGATGTCTGCTTTGTTTGGTATCCCATCGTAACCAGCAGGGTCTAATCAGAACGCTTGGCTGCTGAGATTTACATAAATATGGTGTCGATCTGATTTGGTTTTACCACTTTCTGAAGAATTCTTTCTGGCAGGTGTGTTGCTATGAAAAAGGATGAACTGTTAGCACCCCAATAGTCAGCAAAATTGAGGAAAACATTGATCTGCTTGCAACTAATTATTACTGATCTGTACATCTGCCGAGTGAGATACCCTTCTAAGTCTGGCAAGATCTGCAGTAGTAGCAGTTGGCAACATGGGGAAACCTAACGCTGGTCCACATGATTCCCTCGAGGATCAGGCAGACTTGCTTCCTGCACAAGTCCATTAAGAGGCGGTACAGGCATTATTTGGACGTCTGCAGGTACGTCCTTGTCCTGATTAGTAAGCCGTGTAAAGGATAAAGCATGCCTTAAGGCTGAACTAGCTGCGAAGGCAAGTAGTAGCTGAATGACAGCTTTGTGGTATCAAACCGGCCCCAATGGCACCAACAAATTGAATACAGTGGAATAAGTGTGCATTAGCAGAAATAAAAAGTATTAATTCTCACTCACACGGCATGGTTTTATGCCTCTAGCAAAGTAATTAACCTTGCATGCATGGACCTTACTAGTTGGATTATAGTTACTTAATTAGTTAGTTTGATGAACGACAAGGCTTGCCATGATATAGAATTAATAAAGTGGATTACAGACAACCAGTTATGCTAGCTAGAATATTTATTATTCAGTAACCATGCACTAGTGTGTAACTGTGGATCGTCCTGCTCCTGCTCATGGTAGTAGTTACTTCCTAAACCGTATTTCACAACATAGTATATCTTACGCAGCCAAGGGTATACATGTGAAGTAAATGAATATATAAGACCACCTAAGTGATATGCACGTTTTTCTAGAGATGATATATACATTTTTTTAGACATACTCATTTTTATGTGCAAATATGAAGTCATTTGCAAAATACACTAAAACCAAGGACTCTATTGCAATTTTGTCATGTGTACCAAGGGCTCTAGTCAGCTTGCATGCATTTTTGTCTGCGCATTTTCCATCCGTGACTGACTTGCAGACAGTGTACAAGGATAGACTACAATTGGCAGGATTTGGACAAGCTAAGCTTGCCCTACCAGGTGCATGCTAATCAAGTTTGAGAAATTAATCCAGGACGATTTCAATCCTAGCTAGCTGGAAGGGCAACATCTGCCTACAGTCACTGAACATGGTGCGCAACACTGTATCACCAACTAGGCTACTACACACACCCTGGAACAGATTAGAGGGCTAACTACAAGGACAAAGTCTCAACAACCTCACCAAACCATGATTTAGCTAGTACGACCGACAGAAATGCAAATCTACGACCGACAGAAATGCAAATCAATCTCTCTCTCTCTCTCTCTCTCACGCAGAAAAATTCATATGATGGCCAACATGATACCAATACAAAATTCATGTGTTAATTGCCGTAGAAATGCAAATCTCTCTCTCTCTCTCACACACACACACACACAACTATCAAAGTCTTTTTTTTTTTGAAAGAGCAGCACGAGAAGTCGCTGCACATAATATTAATAGAAGGGAAAAGGATGTTGGGTCCTGTTTTTTAGGGGAAAAACCGGACCCGTGAAAAAACCTTACAGGTAAACACCGCTAACGACTATTCCAGAAACACCACTTGAGACAACCTAAAAAGAAAAGGAGAAAGGAAAACCTAAAAACGCTAGGCAAGTGGATTACAACAAGACTCCTATCAAAGTCTTTTAAAAAAACGATCGAGAACACTTCAACCCCAGATTAACTGTGCAATACAAAGATTTTGAGCACTCGCTATTTGGGAGGATATGTGCTGCTCGTAGATATGCTGCTGCTAATGTGCATACATTTCACCTAAATGAAGATTTAGTTTTTGGTTTTGGATGACAGCTACTAAATGTTCGTTCTTCGGAATCCAAATTTATTTTGTTTTTTTAGAGGAATCCAAAGTTGAATTGAGCAAGGACACGGGCAGAACAGAATTATCATTTTTCTTAAGGCAGCACTGGATTTAATTACCAGTCCCAAGTCCAAATTCTGGTAGGACTAGTATATAATTCTGCCCGATAACAGAACAAGAAAGTGTGTGCCAGCCAAAAGTAAATATACTTTCTCTGAGTCTTCACTCCTGTAAGACCATGTGGAGGTCATCTCATGGATATGTAACGAGTATTTGATATTTGTTAGACTTTTGTCCAGTTATGTGAGTTTGTTTTGGATTTGGAAAACTGGATTGCAATTTTGGGCTATTGTCGATTTGACCGGCCTTGCGTTGGCGGACTAACCGGCCCAGTGAACTTGAGTGATGCGCTTAATTGGAAGTGATACTGGTATTGATTACATGTCGCATATTATGTCGAGCAATACTATGTAATGTTTTGCTAGTTTGAGATGGTTGTAGAATTTCGGAACTAGGTCATAGTGAGGCAGAGGAAATCAAAACTAGACTAAAAGAGCTAAAGTCCAGACGGTTAAGGTGGTTCTTTTATGCAAACCAAAATGTGACCATGTGGAGGTCAACTCATGGATATGTAATGAGTATTTGATATTTGTTAGACTTTTGTCGATTTATGTGAGTTTGTTTTGGATTTAGAAAACTGAATTGCAATTTTGGGCTATTGTCGATTTGACCGCCTTATGCGTTGGCGGAACTAACCGCCCAATGAACTTGAGCGATGCGCTTAATTGGAAGTGATACTGGTATTGATGCACCATAGTACTGGTATTTTTGTGAAGAGAGATCCATTTCTCCTCCACTGAACAATTCGCCCCCACAAAGCTAATTAGGAGTATGCCAAATATGCGGAGATGACAGATGTACGGCAATATGTTTATATCACTAAACCATGGTGCAACATACATCACGATGATAATTGATAAGGTTCGAAATTAACAATGCATTACAGCTTGCAAAACACACGGTTCGAATTTAAGTACAACACACGGAAACATCGCCTTAACTTAAGAACTAGCAAAGGTGCCCTGAACGATCCGACTCGATGGACAAATCGCTAAGTGGAGAGCATGGCAGGGGGCTTTCGTAGTCCCAAGGTACTACGTCATTCGGATCGACGTCCTCCGCTGGGTTGTCATCAACGGCGGGGCTAGGAGGTGCACTTTCAAATGCTGCCGTGTCCAAAGACATCTGTTTGAGTTGTCGGCATGGCCTCAACCCGCAGGAGTGCCATATTCATGTCTAAGGCCCGCATCACTATCGCTCATGTTATCTCGAGCGACCTTCAGGAGTGCCTCGCCTTGTCCTCCATCATCCTCGGAGCTTGGAGATGACGACTTCATAGATTATGCGCCTCCATCTAAAAACCACAACATGCATATGTCGTAGTAGTACAAATTTGATTGTACTAGAAGAAGGCCATCTGAGCTCTCAAGTCTTTGCATTCGAGTCCACAAATTCAGCTTACCATAAACTTTTCCGAAGTTTCTACTTAACCATAATTTTTTGGGAGATCGTATTATTACAGATTTTTGTCATCTAAAGTTTTACGGATTGTTGTAAAATATGCATTGTAAGAGCAAAATTATTCCTTTTAACAATATAATATTATGGCAGCTCATTATGTTACGATTTATGCAGTAAAGGTATCATGTGGGATACGGACACGAGCAAAGATCCAACAACTTGATTTCCTTAACTCGAATACATAATTCAATAACGAGACAACATGACATAAGCAATTTGATCTGCGCATTAATGCCATGTACTATGAATTTCGCCCATCATCTTACTTACGGAAGATTGGTTTTAGTGAATATGTTGCTCTCGAGAAATTGGGAAAAGTGAAGAATAGATCTCCAATTTTAATCACAAATGGGATGACAATTTATCCAATGAACTAGGCCTTGAACTCTTACCACCTTAAAATGCACACTAAAGAATTTAGCATCAAGAATATGCAAAGTCCGGATTATAAGCGGTATTGATTATTTCTTAAACGAAAAGAGCACACAGTCTTGTCAATTAACAAACGGTGGGACAACGATTCAACACTCAACCAAGATGCTATTAGAAATTTTTCATTCACTACTATCACAGCACTCCTTAAGTTACATTTAATCATAGCAACAACATGTCTTGAATTAAATTTGTCATCTGTTCAGATCACTCAAATCATGCCCAAACAAGATTGATTTGGAATCCAACGGTTAAAGATTAATTCATTATAGTAATCACAGCGAGATACAAGGCGGTCGAGATCGATGTACGAATCGGTTGTCAATGGATCGAATGTAATCGCATCGATAAGCATAGAACTAATTGAAAAACAAGTGCTCACGGACAATGAACAAGTAATAATGGCACGCTATCAGCGGTCATGGAGTAAACAGATGAAGAATCAATTCTATCAACCATTCAAGTCTACAGTTCAAGGCCTAAAACATAGAGATAAATGTTCTTATCAAATTCACACCCATTATCATCATCGAGCAATACCAATCTCAGCCAGCCAGCAAGAAACAAATGCAATATCAAATTGAATTATGAGCTAGAGGTATGAAATCACTGGAACAAAAGTGCACATGAATTGAACGAAGACTGCACAAGCCACCAGCATACCAGGTTTAGATCACATAGATTATTTCGGAAGATTTGTTCCCAAACTGCAGACACAACATGACCAAATCGAGAACGTAATCCGCACCAAGTCGACAGCCGCTTGTCCCCATGCCCCCATTCACAAGATCAATGACCGCAAGTCCCCATCCGCAAATCGATACCATATCCTAACAAATCGAACAACCAAATCGAAAACCCTAATGCAAAATTGCCCAAATCAAGGCAATCCACCCATGTGTACAACAACCAAATCGAAACCCTAGTGCAAGTTTCTTCTAGATGCACCCAAATCGACACCCATCGATGTGACAAACCCTAATCGACATAAATACCACAATCTATTTTCTTGTTAGAGATATTTTAATTGGCTTTTATTCATCTCTCTCTAGTTGCCAGTTTCAGTCTTTCAACTCCTCACCCTCTAATTTGTATTAAACAAATACTCCTCCGCACATAGGTGCAGTGAAACTTTTGAAACTTTGATTGTCAATATCTTTTAAATATTTTAATGGAATACATGAAAACCATAAATGTAGATTTGTCTCGAAAAGCACTTTTATAGTATTATAATTTTATTTGGTTTTATAAATATAATATAATAAAATTAGTAATCAAAGTTGTGTTTTGAAAATCGATCGATGTCCAAAACGACAACTATTTGTGACCGGAGTGGGTAATTTTTATCCAGCAACGATCTGTGCTCAATACACACTAATTAAAAGCTTTGATCAAGCAAAAGCTAAAAACTTTTGATTAACCAAAATATATTATATAGTATTGTGGGGCTGCAACTGATCCTTTTGTTTGTCCTAGATTGAGGCTACCTCCTCATGCATGCATGCAACCTTCACAATATCATAACCAAACCAATCATTTCTCAAGTAAAAATAACTAGCTAAAACAGGCTTCGCAACAAACCTTTTCTAAAGAATTTATCAGGCAATACTTGAAAGTCGTTCTTGCTTGTCGATATTTAGCATCACATTACAAGCAGAGTATATTAATGTATACTATATATTAAAGTGCTAGAGATTGCCGGCTCATGAACGAGGCCACGTGTCCGTCCTCGCGGAGAGGCCTTCCGAAAAATTGAAAATTGTGTTTAGGTCCTTTCGGCGGTTTTTAATAAAATAGACCAAAAAAATCAAAATTACGTTTAGGTCCCTTTGTGTTTACATTTAGGTCCTCCTCGTGGTTTTGAGCGGAACGGACCTTGGAAAAAATATATTACTTTAGGACCCTCTACCGTTTACGTTTGGCTCCTCTCAGTGATTTTTAGAGATGCGGACTCGAAAACAAAGATACAACTCGATAAAAAAATACAGATTCGTCGAAGGTTTATAGCAACCCACGGGTTCATCAACGGATCCTAGCGATTTTTTTAAAAAACACACAAGAAAACCGAAAATACATAAAAAAAAAAGGCAACCGTGCTTTTCTAAAAAAATCACAAATTCATCGAGGGTTTATAGCAGTCCATAGATTCGCCGACGGGTTTTAACTGCGGTTTTCTAAAAAAAACACAGATTCGTCAAAGGTTTATAGCAGCCTATAGATTCGCCGATGAGTCTTAACGACCTGTTTTTAAAAAAATATACGAAAACCGAAAATACAACCAAATTTCCCGAATTGCGTAAAAAAACAGCTGCGATTTTCTAAAAAAAACACAGATTCGTCGAAAATTTATAGCAGCTCATAGATTCGCCGACGAGTCCTAACCGCGGTTTTCTAAAAAAACACACACAGATTCGTCGAAGGTTTATATCAGTCCATAGATTCGCTGACGGGTTCTAACGACCCATTTTTTTAAAAAAAATACGAAAATCAATAATACAACCAAATTTTTAAATTTTACACGTTGCATCATCGTGCATGACGCAACGTAACGCGTTACCCTGGCTGGCTAGTTAAAAGTTAGACCACAACTAAACATGGGGCCGGCGAGCCATTCTACGTGTTCATGGAATCTATACATCTTCCAATCGATGTGGCCTGCAAATTCTACTTTAATTCCTCTTTTCCCTCCACGCCGCTTAGCTTATCTCACTCTACGTACCTCTCCTAGCCCTAGCTAGACAGAAATGTCAAGTGCAGACATCACTTCGAAGGACGCGAATCCTCTGCCGTAAGGCAGAGGGAAGTTGAGTCACTGTGCGTAGACCTCCACACGTGGTGGAGCCCACGCGCAGTGACTCAATTTCTCTTTATTGTACGGCAAAGGATCTAAACCCTACATCGAAGTTCGAACACGCCAAATTAAACGCCAATTTTATTTATTTTTTTCCGCAACATGCAAGTTATTTCATGGTTTACTCCACCCTAGACTCCTAGAGCAAGTTATTTGACCATTGGTATTGGACCGTTAGCTCCCATCCCATGCACGCTCGAAAACGGAGATGGTATGCTTTTTCATGAATTACGGTGCAACCCATCTAAACATCGACACAAAAGATTCCATAGAAAAATTGTAGACGATTTCATGGTTTACTCCACCAAAATATAAAATTTCAAGTTCAGACTCATTCTATGTTAGGCAATGTTCTAAATGACGGTTAACGAACGGTGACTCCACCCTTTAGTGTTTATATGAAAAGTGACCATATAAACTGTTTTACTATTTATATAGGTGTTTACAGTAACAAAATAAACATCTAATTTATCTTCTTTCATATATAAAGAATGGAACTATCAAACTATCAATAATTGTCTAGAGTGGTGACATGAAGAAAAAAGATGATATTATGTTAATGTAATTAAAGAATCATAATTGAATGAATGAATAACTCAGGTGGCAATGAAAAGCAAAACTAGCATTTATCTCATGTATGTCATGATGTTCTATGTCATATGGCCATCTTGTAACTTTACGGATAAACGACTCGATAAAACAGCATATTAAACATTAATAGTCATTAAACCGTTAAATGGTCTAATAAAATGGACAAACCATGGAATGTCCGTAATCGTAACAAGCAGTGGACCTTTACTGTTTTAACGGCTGTTATTTAGAACATTGGTGTTAAGAGTAACAAAAAAAAAAGAAAATTTTCACAAATTTGAACTATTAACATTTGTCAAAATTTTCTCTTTTTTATTACTATTAACATAGAATGAATTTGAACTTGATATTTTATACATACGTAGAATAATTTTAGAAGTACATCTACAATTGTTTTGAATTTTTTTGTGATGGTGTTTAGTTAGGGTGCATTTGGTTGGATGAACTAGAATGAACCTGTATGGGATGGTCTAGGATGAGTGTTGATACATGTGTTTTATTAAATGTATGGAACTATCTCATATGGGACTGAGTGGTACAGATTTCAATAATATTCTCCTAATATCCTATACCAACTCATACGCCCAAATCATTAACCGATCGATGCATGAATGCGATCATACACGCTCATCTCCAAATAACTTTTGCATTTTAACTCCAAATTCAATCAAACAAGTTTCTAAGTTCTTATTAAATCCTAAACTTGCCAGATATGCAAAAATATTTAATTTTTTACCTTTGTTCAAAATTTTGAAATGCAATCAAGCATACTCACTATTTGAAATTTTCACAAACTAATTCCAAATTTTCTGAAACCAACTTCTAAATTTTTCTAAGATCATAAGCACTCCATTTCTGCAAAAATATTTGAAGTTGGACTTAGTTTAGATTAAACTCCTACTTAGGGTAGTACTCAATTATGAGAGCTAATAAACTCATCACCTCAACTGATAAAGGTTACCATACCAACCTCATCCTACAACCAAACATCATCTCATACCACCCGTATCATTCCATCCAAGCAACCAAATAAAATCTTGTACTATCCCATTCAGGCAACAAGACACCCTCCTTGTATTATCTCATTCAAGATCATCATCTCATCCATCCTGTACCATCCTATCCCATTCATCCTCATTCACCCAACCAAACACATCCTTAGATTGCACCATAATTACATTGAAAAAGCAGACACATACGGTCTTGTTTTTGTGACTTATCTGTTCTGCATAACCATATGTATGTAATGGGCATAGTTATCTTCCAAAGAGAAAGTTCGCAGTGGTCTTGTTTTGATCAAAGCACTAACATTGCAATCTGATAAGCAGACACATACAGACTACGGAGGTATGAATGTATTTACGGAAGAAAACAAGTTTATTTGAGGAAGAGGAAGAAAAGCAAGATAATGATGGGAAAGAGATATACTGAGCTATCAAGGAGATAACCAGCAAAAAACCAAGATTGAACAAAATCCATATTGGTCCTACATGCTGCAGATGCCCAACTAGGTACTGGACCGAGAAGTTCAAAGGTACTGTTAGGAAACAAATAAGTAAACATAAGGCATGAAATTCATCTCTTATGATATCAAAACAGCTCGAATGAAAGATCATGTCACTCTTCTCAGTCTTGGCCTCTTGTGGGTGGGTGGGTGGGGTGGTGGGAGATACCACGCCAAGATTGCTCCAAACCTCTCCCAAGTTCCTCTCCCGGCTACGAAGTAGTTTCTGTATGTTCCTTGTCTTGATCCCTAGCCTAAACATTGAACTTCCTGGTAACTTTGGTTTTCCTGAGTGCAAATTGAACCTCTCATTAACCCCCGAAGCTTTCCTTTCCATGTATTCAGCCGATTGTGTCTGAACTGTCACAATACAAGTACAAATATTGGAAAGCTATTTGAAAAATATGTTCCAAACTTTGAAAGATCTAATAGAAGATCCAGTATCCTGAGTTACGCTGTGTTCAAGGAATGTTACGCCTAATAACCCCCCAATTGTCTTAATTAATGTTTGATAATTAACTGTACATATGCTCCTTAATACATAAAAGAAGACATACAAGTAGTCAGATTATGATACTCCATTGATTAAAGATGAATTCGCTCTCTTGGCATTTAATTTACTTGTCAAATTAAAGCAAGATCAGTTTCCTGATATGTAATTTACACCGTTCATGCATGGCATTACAAAACTCACCAGATCGCAGTGCAGATAATGACTTGGCTAAGTTTTGGAGTCCTCTTATATCGTTGATGCTATCCTTCTTCAGAATGGTGGAATTAGTAGAGTCCAAGTATCCTGGGTGGCTGGGGTGAATGTGCACAAGAGCATTTGCAAAAGCCTAAACTTACATAACGAAGTAGTAAGAAACATTAACATATGGGACTAACGCTAGAATCAAGGGTTTATACAGAACATGAAGTTAGAGTTTAAGCAGTACAATACACTCCAACAAAATTAACAACAGCTGATTGGTTTGGCATGATGAGACAATATTTTGTGTTAACCGCTAAAGGATGCAGACTAAAGAATGCAGATCAGTGTCATTCTCCAGAGAACTCTATATTTATTTGTGTTCTGTTCTGCAAACAATACTAGTATACTACCAGTATAAATAGCATACAGTCGCCAAACACCATTCATCGCTTCATTCAAAGCATGTGCTGAGAGGTGATGCTTCTCCTTTCCAATAAAGCGATCGGTTTCAACTTAGGGTATGCAACTTTGCTCTAAGAGAAACATGTTTGGATACTGAAGTACGTGAGTAATGTAATGTTTCGTAAGGGGGCTTTGAACCCAGGCAAACCACTTGGGACTCCGTCACTAGGATTTCAGAACACATCCCTTGAGTACCGCAACATGTAATTACTAGCTATTTCCATGGAGAATTATTTCAACCATTATTTCTGACAGAATTAGACCAGGCTACTGTATGATTCAGCCGTTCCAAGATGTCCACTACTTCAAACTTTCAACTTACTGCTGAATTGTGTTAGTCACACTATTGAACATACCTACAGTGGTGTGAACTGTGAAGTCGTGTTAGTTGGGACTAAAGCCATACAAGGAAGAACTGCAGATATGACATGCAAGCGACATGCCAACACCTGAAGGTTCTCTTCAGACACAAATCATAAGAAAAGTGAAGTGAAGGGAAGGGAAGGAAGGGCACCACAACTGAATCTAATTACCTTGGAAGCAATGGTATAAAACCCATTATCAAGAGAATCCTTTGCAAAAGTTAGCCACTCCTCGTGGGACACATGGAGATCAAGATCTTCGGAGTATTTGGCCTCTCGCAGGACCAGCGCTTCGTATCTCATAGCAAGGCAGCTCTAGCAGTGTACATGAACAGAATTGGTGAAGTAGCAGAGAAGAACACACAACAAGCTAGGGATACTGAACTGAAGCACCAAAACTGCATCGAAATTAAACCCTACTAGAGCAAGCAATACCACACAATGCATAATGCCACACCCCGAACCGCTAATCCCCTTCCATACATCAGCGCTTGATCACCTCGACGTCGCCCCCGAGGGCGAAGGCGCGCGCGAAGAAATCGGCGACGGAGAGCCTCGTCTCCACCGCAGCCGCCGCGAATGCCTCCGCCGCGTGCTGTCGCAGCAGACGCCGGGCGGATGAGCGAGTCTCGAGCAGCGCGGCTACGTCGCCGCCGGCGGAAAGCGCCGCCTCCAGCACCCGGAGCTCCCCATCCCCAAACCTGTGCGGCGCGGGAAGATACGATCGAATACGACTTTGCAGAGGTCGAAACGGAAGCATGGATCGGTATCGTACCTGTGGTTGGAGAGGCGGGAAGCGAAAAGAGAGAGGGCGTCGGGGACGGCGGCGGCGGCATCCGGCTCCTCCGCCGCCTCCTCCCTTGCCATTCGCTTCGCTTGTCGTGGCCGTGCCGGTGTGCGGTGCGGTACGATTCGATTTGATTTTGATTTCAAATTATGCTGTGGGCACGACGACGACCACACAGCACACACTACGGGAGAAAATTGCATATATATGCCCTAAAGTTAAGTGGCCCTCGTTATTTTGTTCCAAAGTTAGATGATCTCGTTATTTTGCCCTATAGTTTGTATGCCCCCTTGTTTTTTTACCCCTTTTTTACTTTTCTGGGTTTTCTTTTTCTTTTCTAATTTTTTATCATTTAGATAGACGATTTTGCCCCTCCTCTAATCTAATCGCTGCAGCTAATCTAATCGCTACAGGATCACGATTTAATTGGTACATACCCACTGTAGCGATTAATTGTTGATACATACCCACTGTAGCGATTAATTGATACTTCTCCAAATCAAATTATAACAAATGCATTTAATTGATACATACCCACTGTAGCGATTAGATTAGAGGAGGGGCAAAATCGTCTCTCTAAATGGTAAGAAATTAGAAAAGAAAAAGAAAACCCAGAAAAGTAAAAAAAAGGTAAAAAAACAAAGGGGCACACAAACTATGGAGCAAAATAACGAGGTCATCTAACTTCGGGGCAAAATAACGAGGGCCACTTAACTTTTGGGCATATATGCAATTTTCCCGAGGATACGCGTCCATCCGCCACAAAGCCCAGGGCTACCCCATAGGAGGCCGAAGAGCGACTAAGATCCTGCAACTCAACCTCCCGAGACAGACCGTCTACACTGAAATGGGACAATTGATCATTTGCTCTGTTTTAGTTGATATTCTCAGAGAAATAAAGATCAAATAAAAAGAAATTTGTGATCATCCACCCGTTTCGCTCGTACTCTTTCTTATTAGGTCTCCGAAACCACCTTCTTCAGTGGAACCCCTTTGGAGGCCTCCCTCTTGTACTGTTTGATCTTGTAACCACATCAAATTCCTTTCGAATTTAACAAGTATCTCTCCCTTATTTGTATTCCTCTGTTTTTTCATCCATGTGTTAAAAATAGGCCCTTAATATTAACCGTTATCACATTAGTAGCAAAAAAAACTAGCTGTGGCTCTTGTACAGTACAACCCCTCGTACAGTCACAGGCCTCCTACAACCACAACATTGAACATGTCCGGACAGATACGCCACTAGTTCGGCGCTTGGCCCCGAAAGTGCTCCTAACGGACATGTCGGTGGAGGCGGATTAGCGACATCGACTGGGCAAACTAGTTGGGTCCAGGTGCATCAGACAGCTGCGAGGAACCAAGAACAACTCCCATCAACTCAAGAGGAGGGACAACGATCCAGTCATGGACGATGTCCTCATCATCGGCGTCAGTGGCGGTATGGCCGCAATCGATGATGTTGTCATCGTGTTGTGGAACGTCCATTGCATACAAATAACTTGACAAGATTAAAACTACATGTGGAGATTATAAACAATTCATTAAGTACATCGGCGCATGATGTGGTACGTGGTGTTGAAGCTAACGCTCATTGGGTATGCCGCCCGTGTAGCAAGGAAGAGTGGCCGACATGTGGAACGGCATTATCCTCCCTGGGACGGGAGGACTCCTACACGACTTGAAGAAAGCTCCAAAGGCACCTGGCCCTTTGTTGGGGCCTACGTGGCTAACCGACTATGGTGTGACGCATCTATGACTGGGTCGATTAGCTTGTACGCCCACACCGTAGCTACAGAATTACCCTCCATGCCTGCCATGCAAATAACTAACAATTAGCAAAAAAAAACATACAAATATAAACATGATGTACAATTAGAAAACAAATACAAATATGAACATGTGTAACATTTTGAAATTGCAGACATAATTATTATTACTGACATATATTTTACATATCAGTATTATAGCGCTTACATACATGTTATATTTAGGAAATGATGTCATAAATAAATATGACATATCAAGTAGAAATTACACGACAACAATTTTGACAAGTTCGCACCACATCAAATATCCTTACAAATAGAGTATATAACAATAAAACACTTTAGTTTTGGTTCAACGTTGGACAATACTTGAAAGTGTACCCCGTCTCCTTGCAAATGAAGCATTCTTCACTTGGCACCCACATTCTGTAGTGTCCATATCATTTCGGATATGTCTTTTTTGGCACCGTTGACTCCTTTAAGCTTTGTCGATGTCTAGAACCCACCTTGTATGCTCCTGTGTTTGATGATCTGCGAACTAACCAATCACATTGATACAAGATATTTTCTCGCTCTAAGTTGCGATCCTTCGCCTCCTTCATAAAACATTGATCCAATAATATGCCCGGATCCATATGATTGGTGGAACATATAGCCATTACATGTGCATAAGGTCCGTGTAGCGTAAAGGGCTTGTTGCATGTGCAGAATAACTCCGCCTCCCAAAGGTGCACTCTGGACAACTCGCCACAGTTAGATCCCTACTGATCGACTTTGTCCCTACACAATACTTCAAAGAACAACTTTCTCTCTCTCTGCAAAAGCCAAAGACAACATGAAGAACTCCGGTTGTTGCTACCTACTTCGATGGTAGTCAAAATTTGCTCCTTGTATTTCTCAATCAGGAATATGCCATCCACACATAACAAAGGCCAGCATTGTCTAAATGTGTTAATGCACACTCTAAATGCAAAAATGCTCGCTTCAGAGCCATCTTCCCTGGGAAGTGCTGCGAGTGCTGCTTGAAAATATCCACAACTGTCCTAGCATTCCTCCTTTGAATAGCTTGAAGCATGCTTAGCAGATTCTGGTATGAGTCTTTATACGTATCTAATCTAACTACGAGGCAGTGCCAAGACTGAAGGAAACACTAGCAGACCAGCATTACGAAGACGAGTCTCCTAAGTACAAATAGCTGCAAAGGCTTCCAACAAAGTCATACGAGGATGGCGAGCAAGCAACTAGGCATGAATTTGCTCAAACTCAGCCCAAAGACGTGTCAAAAAGCCGTAGATGCAGCAAAGCTCCAAATGAGAGTGCTGACGCTAACAACACTAGCAAGTGCAGCAAACTTCTGATCCAAGAGAATCCAGCTGACGCCACACCGAGGATAGTTGAGCATAGAACTCATTTATGGTAGAATCACACTGTTATAGCAACTGCTCCTATCGCACAACAGTAAGATACAAAGAATCGTCAGCAAGCTTATAGTGATCACGAAGATGTGCCCACTTCAATTGTGCTGAAGACAAGACAATCACGTCTTCGGTGAGATGCACCTCCATGCTAGCAACCAAAATAGTGTAGACACAAGCATCCTCATCAATCCATATCTTGTAGGCAACAAACCTGAGTCGAAAAGACTCCATAGCATCAAGATGATCAACGGATGCCTTCGACTAGCAACATTATCAGCTTCCTTAGGAATAACAGGTATAGCAGGGGGAGTAGAATAAGACGGATAAGGTAGCTCGCCAGTAAGAAACTCCCAAAGACACTGACTATGCATGTGAAAACTCATGTGTAGAACCCAGTCTCGATAATTGAGACCATCAAAAATGACCAGGCAGCATGGGGCAACAACGGTGCCTAAGGAAGAATATGAAGATGATGACATTGTTTTTTATTTTTTACCTAGCTAGCTTCTTAATCGGATGAAGTCCGGTTTTGAAGTACGATTGAGTCCACGAGCGCAAGCGTCGGCTGAAAGGCTAGACAAGTGAGCCGGCGGCAGTGGTGGCGTTGGCCAGAAGGCAGTGGCCTGTCGATGGCTTTGGTCGGAAGGTCGGCGTCAGCCAGAAGATTGGACGTGAGGGCCAGAGGTGGGCGACTTGGCGTCGGTGTCGGTGGCTTCGGCCAGAAGGTGGATGAGCAGGCCAGCGATAGGCAGCCAGAGGAAGACTTGTGCACATCTGGCGCCGGCGGCTGTAGATCGGAAGACCGCGCGCGGAGGACGATCGGTGGTGACATCGACTGGCTCAGAGATGGCGTGCTCGGGTGAGGAGTACGGCATGAGACCGATGCAGGTGACAGCACCACGGCGAGCAGAGCATCAGCCGAGAGGAGCTTTGGCAGACTTCTCCTGTGCGGTGGCAGAGAAGATGAAATGACAAGGGCCTCCAGACAGCCAAACGAGGAGGCGAGGAGTGGTGATCACAAATGAGCAGCAACCACAAAAGAATCATCAGAGAGATGAGCGGGAAGAGCTCGCCAGGGAGGACAGCGCAAGTGCAATGTCGGTAAACCCTAACCCTAAACTTGGTGCTCTGATACTATGTTATGAATAGCACTTGTATTGAACATGAGACCAATGGGCCAGTATATATACATGTACATGAAGGTATAAAAGGAAAGTTTATATAAGGCAATATCTATACAAGGCTAACAATCCGTGTACAAGGCAACTGTGCAATCTTTAATACAAGGCAACTAGGATACTGTCTAACAATACGTATTAGGAAAAAATATTAAACAACTAAACCAATTCAAACTGAAACTACTAGAACTACCGGAAAACATATCTATTCATTTCTCAAAAGCATCATCCATTTTTTTTTCATCTTATATCAGGATTTTGATCTTCGAGTGGCTTTACCGCTGGGTGTGTTGATGGTGCTCTGAATGCCGGAGTGGCTGCAGGGGTCATCCATCCATTGGCAAGGGGATCAACGGGTTCTATCTCATCACTTCCAGAACGGTTCTACTTGGGTGGCACTAGGTCTCTTGTGTGCAGCTTGGGTGGGCCATCATCACTATTGGGACAGACTTGAGGACCTGTGCCCCCAACAATTCTGAAAACGGTGCTTCCACTTCTGAGCTAGATTCACAGGGAGGTGATGTAGCGCTTACAGACTTTGCTGATCTGTTATTTGATCTTCCTCTGAAGACACTCGGGGAGCTGGGAATTCATGGCCATGCATTTGTCTCAGCTGGGAATCTTGCTAAACTAACTGAGTGTGATCTTCGGAGATTTTCCTTACTGAGCTCATACAAACATTCAGGAGTTCTGCAGGATTTGGTGGTGTTGTGCCAACCAGATTGTTTCGCATAGAGGTTTGTCCTTGACATCCTCAGCTGCGCCACTGAAGTAACTAACGAATTTACATTATTTTGTCAAAATATATAAAAATATATTTTGTTGTTTTACTGAACAAGTGCTTTTCCTCTTGTCCAGATGAATTACTGCCACATCCTAAAACAGATCTATCATGACAGGGGGAAGACAGGCCTTCAGTTTAACTTCTCTTCGCCCTAACTTCTTTTGTGACAACTTCTCATTCTTCCTATTTTCAAGAACTTGTCTAGCAAGCCTCACTCTTAAAAAAAAAAGATTGTTTCACAACCTGTAGGTGATGAATTCTTGTCCTGGCTTATGGATTTAATGTTGTCACTTGTAAACTCTAAAATCAAAAGGAAAAGTAAAAGAGATAGAGAGCTTCAGTTTCCAATGCTGATTAGCATGCTTCTGGAAGTGAGAAAATAGTGCTGTACAATTATCTTTGTCATTAGGACAACAGCAGTGGGAAACGAATGATTGTGGCACCTTAAGCTACTCCGCATGGTGTTGTCCATTGTTGGAACTCTGGAGAAAATTAGGAAGGTCTTAATGCGAATCCCAACCTGTAAGATTATGCAGTGCATCGTGTAAAGATTGTTCTGAAATTAGGCCTTGAAAATTCTTAGGAACTGGCTGTCGCCTGTTGGCTGTCTTACAGTCGTGAATTTTTTAGATGAATCTTACAGGTTGGAATGCATAGGCAGAAATTAAGAAACTACTGCAATCATAACTAGGATATTGTCCTATAAATCTTCAGGCAAAAAACTCTTGTTTGGAATAGGATAGGGATAGAATAGAAACACACTTAGTCGTTTTCAACCATTTCGGAACAATTCTTGCTTACTTGCATGACAGCAGATAGAATTGCTGATGTCAGACTGAAGAATATATAGATGCATGGTAGTGTCATAGCTTGAACCTGTTAAATATTTTAGCATGCATACTGAATTTGGTTCAGTGAATAATGCCTTGGCCTCATCCAGACGAATAGGAACACTAACACTCCAATTTCTAAGAGGATAGCAGCATCTCTATCCAGGTGCTGCTTGAGCAGCGTAATTGAAAGAAGGCCATGGTGCTGGTCGTTGCTTGGCAACATCGGACATGCACATCTCGAGCATGGGCACACTGCCGATGAGGGAATATAAGCTGAAATACACGCGAACTTGGTGTCGAGCTCTTGGTGGTCACCGGCATGTTGAGCTTGTTGAGGACCTCTAGTGAAACAACCTCTTTAAACATCACAGTGCTAGAACGCAGATGCCCATGTTGACACCGGCTCCGAGCACTTGGTGTGGCTTCTGCTGCGGCGTTCGTGAGGAGTCCGTGAATATGCTAGGAAAACATCCTTGGTGAAGCGGAGGTTGGGAAGCTTAGCGTCACTACCAAGGCCGTGGGGACAAGCCGAGAACATGGCGCGGATCTTGAATCTGGTGGTTCGATATGGGCGGCGTGAACACACAGTGGCGTCAGATGGTGTCCCGAGTGGTGGCGATGGAGGTGGCGTGGCGTCGTGGGGTGGATCTGAGGTTGGGGAAGGCCTGGCGCCACTAGGGAGGTCGTCGTCGACATCTTGTTGGTGGTGATGGGGGCGACGCCGTGATCTTCTCGGCCGTAGTGGATGAGGAGGAAGAGGAGGTGTCGGGTCGTGGCGCACGGCTTCTTGGAGCCGTCTGGTGGCGGAGACGGACGCTAACTTGATTTCACGCCAACCGCATGCTGCCGAGCCCCTAAGCTCATCAAGCGTAGCGTCACGTCCTTTGATTGCTCTCCTCCATCTTCTCCACAGACCCGAAGTACTCGCTTGTTCCTCGGTCAACATGGTGGCGATGGATTGGCTCGATACCAACCGTTAGCAACCCGCTAGTCACCGAATCACTCAAACAGCACACACAGATCACAATGAGTTTCTAGAATATTCCGGATGGTTCGGATACAAGAGAAGTGCTAATTGGGAGGAAGGAGAATGGGAACAGGGGATACAATCCCAGGCCGAAGCCTGCCTCGAGCCGCAACTCGCCCTCGAGCAGAGATGCCTGCCGCCGCCGATTTCGCCGTCTGATCACCCCCCGCTTTTCCAAATGCCGCTACCCTTTTGTTCTCGATGCCTCCTTGCTTGGTTCGGTGATTTCCGTTGGCCCATGCCCGATCCAGACGCTTCTTGCCCATTGAGCCCATGTCGGTGTGTAGGTTGCTAACATGTCTGCTATCTACGCTTCAAGACGCACTGCTTTTCCAGAGTAAGGCAGCCACCATGTTTGACATAATATGCAACAGATCGGTGAACTTGACACCTATTCACACATAATTATATATATTCACACAGTAATCAAATCCATTTTCACATTGAACCACAAATACATAATTTATTGTTACTTGCCCCAGTTTAAATCATTTCCCACTGCCACATCCTAAAACAGATCTATCATGACAGGGGAAGACAGGCCTTCAGTTTAACTTCTTCTTCGCCCTAACTTTTTGTGACAACTTCTCATTCTTCCTATTTTCAAGAACTTGTCTAGCAAGCCTCACTCTTAAAAAAAAAAAGATTGTTTCACAACCTGTAGGTGATGAATTCTTGTCCTGGCTTATGGATTTAATGTTGTCACTTGTAAACTCTAAAATCAAAAGGAAAAGTAAAAGAGATAGAGAGCTTCAGTTTCCAATGCTGATTAGCATGCTTCTGGAAGTGAGAAAATAGTGCTGTACAATTATCTTTGTCATTAGGACAACAGCAGGGAAACGAATGATTGTGGCACCTAAGCTACTCCGCATGGTGTTGTCCATTGTTGGAACTCTGGAGAAAATTAGGAAGGTCTTAATGCGAATCCCAACCTGTAAGATTATGCAGTGCATCGTAAAGATTGTTCTGAAATTAGGCCTTGAAAATTTTAGGAACTGGCTGTCGCCTGTTGGCTGTCTTACAGTCGTGAATTTTTAGATGAATCTTACAGGTTGGAATGCATAGGCAGAAATTAAGAAACTACTGCAATCATAACTAGGATATTGTCCTATAAATCTTCAGGCAAAAACTCTTGTTTGGAATAGGATAGGGATAGAATAGAAACACACTTAGTCGTTTTCAACCATTTCGGAACAATTCTTGCTTACTTGCATGACAGCAGATAGAATTGCTGATGTCAGACTGAAGAATATATAGATGCATGGTAGTGTCATAGCTTGAACCTGTTAAATATTTTAGCATGCATACTGAATTTGGTTCAGTGAATAATGCCTTGGCCTCATCCAGACGAATAGGAACACTAACACTCCAATTTCTAAGAGGATAGCAGCATCTCTATCCAGGTGCTGCTATCTACGTCTCTGAAGACGACCGTTTTTCTGCAGGTGCAGGTAAGGCAGCCACCATGTTTGACATAATATGCAACAGATCGGTGAACTTGACACCTATTCACACATAATTATATATATTCACACAGAATCAACAGTCCATTTTCACATTGAACCACAAATACATAATTTATTGTTACTTGCCCCAGTTTAAATCATTTCCCACCCTTGTTGGTTAAAAGCGTAACACATACCATCATTAACATCATCGTCGTGTGATAACATATGACACACCCTTTTTACAAAGATATTTCATAGTCGCTTAGTCATATATGAGTTTTGCAACTTTTAAAATGATATCAATAGCCCGTTGCACGGCTAAGCATACTAATTACGTATATACTAACCCACATTAGTTCTACATTAATAACCAACCAATAATTAAATAATTAACCAATATAGGGTGACAAATGATTATGGCATACAAATGACAAGTTAGGCATAATTCAAATAGGTTGGATAAATAATCCTAAAATAATTAAACATTTGATACTTTGAACTAGTATGCAATAATTTGAAATAAAATAGATTTTATAAAGCTGGGTGCAATGTGATCAAATCACAACTTGCCTTGTTCTTACTATGATGTTATTCCTTTATCTTTATCTTCAATCTTCAACTTCCTCGACCTTCAATTTCTCCAAATGACTTCTGGATGTCTACATCTATTAAGAGAGAAAACACAAATATAAATAAAAGTAAAAAATACAAACAAAAAACTCCAAATTGAATATGGATGATACCAGAAGATATGGCTTGAATTATGAAAATTTAGAAACTTGAACGGACTTGGTCAGAGCTCGTATGAAGGGGAACGGGCTCTCAAAATTTTGATCCAAAAAGAAAATGATGATAAATGAGAGAGAAAGGAGAATATTCCTTCATATTTAAATTAATTAAAAGGACAGAGGCTGACATGTTGACCCTCAGTCTATGGACTGGGTCCATAGAAGGCTGCGATTTACGGTGAACTGGGCTCACGACATGGTAGCTTTGACAAGTGGAGTCCATGTGTAAGTGACTTGGTTCACGGTAAACTAGGTCCACCAGACCGCCTATAGTTAAGGTCATGGGTGTGCTATGTGGATGGCACATCAAAGACACGAAAATGGCTCAGCTGAAGTGGAGGACGATAGGGACACTGACGTGGCATACCACATCGGCACGACAGTGGCGCACAGGGACAATTGATCTCCGGTGAGCGACGATGCACTCCAGAGAGCAGTGGCAAGGGTGGATGACTATGGCTTGATGGGTTTGAGGTAGCAGATTTGAGGGAGAGCGAGATCGTGGCAAATTCAACGGGTGGCGCATGGAAACCTATGGTCATCACAGTCAGCCTATGTTGTGGTTTGTGAAGGACCAAAAACCGATGACTAGAGGGGGGTGAATAGGAACCAAATAAAATTTCTCTCTTAAAAATCTCTTCAAGAACACTAGTACCATGGAATAAACACTAGGTTCAAGAACACAAAAAACGCAATGAATGAAGTATGGATTTCAACAACTCGGATGAGCAGAAATATCAAACTTGGCCGTCAAGAAATGTAAAAAAAACTTTAGATCTACTCATCTAAAACTAATGAAATTTGAATCATAGTAAGATAACATCCTCAAGGTCATGATTCCAAAAGAAATTTCATAATAAATCCTAAAAGAGGGACCTGCAACTCAACAACATAACAGGTTTTAACCATTTAACACAAACTTAACTACTATTCCACCCGTGAACTCTTGATCTAACAATCCTCCTTAACTTGAGTATGGCTTAAGTTAGCATCTCATCCATCCACTTGTCATCTCGACTTGCAGCAACTCCCCGGCCTTATTCATCTTCCAACATCACCTTGATCATCTGGACCTCAGCTCTCCTAGTCTAGTCCCGGTCTCCTTTGCCTCACCATGACCTAGCTCCAATATCCTGATATCATCACAAACAAGCAAACACATCACATAGCATTGCTCCACAAAATATGCAATTAATACCACATCACCAAAATGATGCACAATCACCCAGAAAAACCGGTACTACTGTCCCTAGGGCCAGTAGTACCACCATGACTTTCAGCACCTCAAATTGTTTCAAATCTAAAACCAATTCAAATAAAACTTCAACTTGAGCACTATAAACTCAAATACAGTCAATTATCTATCACAAACATAGGTGGACCACCACATGGTCTCTTAGTTTGAGTGGCGGTGACACTTCGACGTCAGTGAAAACAACAAGGTGGCAGTTCTTTTGGTGAAACTAAGGACACGTTGGAATAGATCTTGACGAGATGAAGAAGATGACATGGGTGTAGTTACAAGGATCAATGATGGCCACCAGCAACGAAGAAGACAACAGAGATGTAGCCCTGGCTCATGGTGGCACAGTAATGGAGAGCTCATTCGATGAAGCTAAAATGAGGACAGTGGTGGCGGAAACTCATCGGTAGTGGTGGAATTAGCAGTGATCGATGTCGCACAGACGATATTGAGGAAGAAGCACCCGATCTGTGCGGCAAAAGCACGCCAGCTTCTATGGATTGAAGGTTTCAAATGAGGGAACTCCGGAACATGAGATGATGTGGAAGGATTTGGCGAAGGTAATGGAGCAGTGGATTGGAGAGCTCTTCCTTTGGCTCCAATGTTGGCGGTGGCTCGGTCTTGATGGATACAATGGGGTAGGTGCGATCTCGAGGCAACGCTAGAGTTTTTGGGGGCAACATGAGGAGGCAAGGCTGAAGGCAATATACGGATGGCTCTTTAGATCAAAACTCTTTAGATCTAACCTAGCTATTATAAACCTAATCAGAAAAGGTGGATCCCCTTTTGCAACTGATCGAGATGCATGCATGATGAGCTGGTCGTGCATTTTAGTTAATCTCTGAAAATGAATGATGAAGCAAAATGAAGATTCTATAATATTGTAGATAAAAAAGGCCAGCTCCCATTTAGTTTTGCAACGAATTCAGCAAGCAAGGGATTGCATTGTACCAAGTGACAATAATGGAAGAAGGCAAACATGAATTAATTGGTACGTTATTCATGGTTAGCTCTATTCCCCAATCGTGGTTGCTGAGTTTCCTCTTTTTTCTTCTTTTCTTTTTGAAACGGTGCTGTCAGATGGGTGGATTTAAGCTGATTCTCTTCGGCCTATATCTAATGAAATTTTCAAAGAAGAAACTCTAGAGCAATGTAAAGAGATCGAAAAGGAGTAAAAAACTTTTTTATTAAAAAAAAGCCAAGCCAAAATCAAGAAGAAGCATCAACACTTGGCAACAATTAATGATTGCACTGCTAAATGGAGTAGGGAATATCTAGAGGACATATCTCTTTCTTAATTGTTTTAGGAAAGAAAACAAGAGTCAAAAAGAAGAATTAATTGTGTACAAAAAGTACCTAAAAGATAAAGTGCTATATAGTATCGGCTTAATTTACATCATTCAACCAAAAGTTTAGTTAATGTGTCTCAGGGCAATCCTAATGGGATGACTAGGAAAGTTTTCATAGCATTAATTAGGTTGCCATGTAAGCAAAATGGTGATGTGGAGGTAGAGTTAATGATGAAAGAGAAGGAAACTATTTCTCATGCAGGAAACCATTTCTACACAAGTACCAAGAAAGGGAAAAAGGGGATTAGGTGAGAAAAGAGGAGATTGGATGAGAGTTTATTTTGAAGAAACTATCCATTGAGAGCATAGTTTCTCCATGTAGTGTCTAGATAACATAGAAGTTATAGAAACTATATGCATTAGGACTGCCCTCATGACACTCATGAGTACAATTACTAGTGATTGGCCTTTACATTTAACGTCTTAAGTGCGTACACATTTTCGTTGTCCATATAGTCTGGACATTTGTAAGCCTCACGTACGGTAATTCGTATGTTCCGTTAAATCGAAAACCAACTGATGTAAATGCTTGTTCTCTAAACTAGTAATGCATCTGGAGCTAGGATGCATGGGTTCTCTGTGGCGGAAACATGTAAGGAACGAGCTTCTAAACCGGGTTCGAAGCAACCTTATCCAAAAGAAAATGGTAATTAATTCCTTCGATCGCCATGAACCTTAGGCCGGTTCAAAACTAGCACAAAACATTTTAAGGGTTATTTACTTGTTAATTATCTGTAAACAGACTATCACTCCTTAGATCGGTAGCTCCGCAAGACCAACACTACTACCAACCTAGGCCGGTAGTGCAGTTTGGCTGACACTACCGCTCCTACAAGATCGGTAGTATCGTCCAATACTAATAGCACCTTAAATTATTTTAAATTTAAAATAGAATTCAAATCAAACTCAAACTTTAGCAGCAAATACTCAAACATAGTTAATAACTCATCACCAACAAAGATAGATCTTCACGTGATCTTTCAATTGACGAGTGTTTGACGTCTAGATCTCTAGGTATATATATGCTGAGCTTGTTGGTACTACCGTCAGTGTAAGACACATGGCATGCATGTAAGGTCAAAGCAGCGGCACCTAAAGAAAAGCCGAGACTGAAAGGCACTCTGCAGCCACCGTGAGGTTTCCTTTGATCCATTATTCATGCATGTATGCCTTTGAATTGCATTGGCCCCCTCTAATTCGCTCGATTAGTCAATCAGAGACCAATCTGAGACAGACATCTACCCAGTAGACTAGACTAGTTCTTCTCTGCAGGTTACAATTATTTTACAACGTACGTAGCACTAGTCCTCCAGTGCAGAAACGTAATTAATAAGACGTCCATCGATCCCTTAATTAAGCATGTGCTCTGCTCTTACTAGGGACCAAGCTGCATTGGCCCTTGTACTAATTAATACTAATAGAGACTGCAAAGTCATGAATGAATGAGTTGAACATGAGCCGGCCGTTCTACCTAATCAACAGTAGCATTTCCTTTTCCATATTTTTGTTTGTCTGAATGCTCTCCCTCCCTCAGTACACGCAGTACATATGCATATCTACACAAATATATATCTCTGTGTGTCTGTGAGAGAGCACTTGTTGTCGCAAACACTTGTTCCCATATGCATATCTATATAAATATATATCTGACATATATATATATGCAGATAGATAGATCCATAGAGTTGAATGATGACCTCACCTCACCTAGCTTTTGGCCTCTTTCTTCGGAATTAGATCACTGACGATATGAGATCGGTGCAGCAGCAGCAGCAACAGCAAGAGCTCGAGGTCGCCGTCAACTAGAGCCGGCCGGTGATCATCGATCATGGAATCAAGTAAGGGCTTCGAGAGCTCAACGGAGCTGCCGTCCAGCGGCGAGGCCGACGAGGACGCTGATGGCGGTGCACCCAACGATGGGAGCTCAGCAAGCAATAATAGCACGGTGGAGGAGGAAGCTGGGGACAGCAGGAAGACCGGAGCGTCCTCATCGTCGGTGCGCCCCTACGTCCGCTCCAAGAACCCCCGCCTCCGCTGGACGCCAGAGCTCCATCTCTGCTTCCTTCGGGCCGTCGAGAGGCTCGGCGGCCATGATCGTAAGCTAGCAACTTAATTTCATAGACACACGTGCATCCTATATATTTGTGTATATATTTTTGCCCATCTCGATCGTGATGTTAATTTCATGCTTGTATAGGTGCAACTCCTAAGATTGTTCTTCAATTGATGAACGTGAGAGGGCTTAGCATAGGCCATGTCAAGAGCCACCTCCAGGTATATACATCTCTACATCTTTTTTGTATTTAAACCAGACTGTTAATTTGCTCCTAATTTTACTGTTTCCTTTGTTCTTGGTTAAAATTCTGTTGCATGATGCGCTCCCCCCTTCAATTTGCGTGATTTTCAGATGTATAGAAGCAAAAAGATCGATGGCTCGGGCCAAGGTACAACCAATTCAAGAATGACATATCGAACTTCTTCCTTTTTTGTTCTTTCTATGGACTCAGCATATGCAGTTAATTTGTCCCTGATCTGGATGGTAATTAAGTTTTGTGCATGCAGTCATAGGTGGTTCATGGAGATCAGATCACTTGCAAGAGGGGGGACAAGCGTACAGCCTCGGTTATCTTTCTTTGCCTCATCCCTCCCATCATCGCCAGAGTGGTGCTGGTACCGTCTTGTCAAGGTAGTTGGATCCATGCAACGCTAGCTTGCAAACAAAATCCATTAAATTTCTGCACCTTAATTTAGTTTGTTGTCTAGCAGCCTAGCACATGATTGAATAATCTATATATCTTGTTCTGACTAATCGCTCCCCCCTTAACGATGAACTATAGGTTCGGCACTGCATGGCCTCCACGGAGTTGCCATGGATCATATCTGCTTCATGGCCACCACTTTCTTGGATCAAAACCCTACTACTCAACAACTGATGAAGCCGAGGCTTGCCTTAGAACCCGTGATCTACTTGTAGCAGGTAGAGCTGCTGTCAGTAATCCAGCTTCGATCCAAGGTTGTTCATCTCGAAACGATCGTACCATGAACCATGAAAGACGATTGCTTCAAGCGACGATGCGCGACAATAACGAGGATAATAGCCATGCCCTCTTGATCTCGATCTGTCACTTGACATCGGGCCACGGCGGGAGAAGAGAAAGAGAGGCTGCAGCTGGGGGAAAGAAGACGATGATCGTGTTGGTGGTGATGAACAAGTGGAGAGTACTGCTACTAGGCTATCTCTATCTAATTTGTTCTAATTCCGATCCGGTCCCCTCCGAGGATGAGTACGTAGTGCTACTAGTAGTGCTGTTGATACACTAGATATCAGTTTGGATAAAGAGAAAGGGCATGCAACAAGCTAGGACAAGTACTCTTGATCTCACCATATGAGTGCAATGTGGTGATATCTTGTGGTACTTATCCATAAATATATATGTATGTAGAGAAAAGAAACATATACATATACATCTCTCTCTTCTTCTTTTTAGAATCCTATACATCTCTGCCGTTCAGTATATATACACACGTACGCATATATACTTGATCTTCTAACTCTACATTATCTGTATGATCTGTTGATGTTTTGTGCGTTTAAATGAAGATGAATGTCTGTTACTTAAACCTAAAGTACGTATATACGTACGTACTACAGGCATGCACGCAGTTTAAGTGATGTACAAATTAAGAGTACGTAGTGCAGATCTATATATAGATCCCATGTAGAGATACCAGGCTCTAATTAATCAACTGCCTATGTAATACCTTGATCAAGCACGCACCGCATGCCATGTTTGACTAATTAACAGTCCTTCAGGAATTTTTACAGAAGATGCATGCTATTGAGATTTGATATATGCAATTATATATCTTGGTTATACTAGTCCACATGAAATTTACTAAGTTAATTAGGTATGGAATTGACTATACAGTACATAGTCTCTGTCTTTTTCCCTGTGATGAACTTGTGGCCAGCTAGCTTCTCCAAGCAAAATAAAGTATGCATGGGGAAGTTCTAAGAAGGATGCTATCAATCCAACGCAAACGTCTGGTTCGGTTCGGTGACCACTTCTTTCTTTTAGTCAAGTTCAGAGAAAATCGATCGGCCTTTTGCTTTGTCATGTACGTTGCTTCCCTTCGTCAAGGGGTACAGTTAGTTAATGCCTGTTAATTTCTTCTTTGTCTCCTCTCCAGGTTTCTGCACGTTAATTAGCTACGATTGTTAATTTTTTGTTTTGGTTAATACTATCGATCGCTCCCTTCAACCCTTTTTGTTTTTTCTTTTGGCCAAATGTTCCTTAATTTAAATTTGTTACGAAGATCGAATTAATGCTGTTCCTTCCTAAAAAATAACAGACGTTATGTAATTATGAGTGAAAACTATCAGCGTAAAGTACGAACAGGCCAGTTCTTTCTTTTTTTTGTTTTAGCTTCGTGTGTGACATTGACTGCTTATCTTCTACATGCCCTTACACGATCTACCTTTGGCCCGATTTCGATTAATTCACAATTTACATTGAAGTTAATTTGTCCGTTGAGAGATAGTTTTTCTTCTTCTTTTTTGATAGACATTTCCGGGAAGTTAATTGGAAATTAAGGGGTGGGAGGGGTGATTAACTAAAACCACTGGCCAACTCCAATATTTATAGTACTAGTGTTAACAGATTATTAATAAGCATTAGACTGCGATTTCGAACTATTCGAACACGAACGTATAACACATTTCTAGGAAAATTAACTTTCAGAACGTACGTAAATACCATCAAGTGTCACCAAATTAAGCTCTCACAATCACCCGTGAGGACTTTGGACTTCAGGTTGCTGTTACAGAGTTCAGGATAATCATATCACAATAGAAAATAGCCTATCTAGTTGGTGGCGGGAATCGAAATCAGACATCGACGACACATCAGCCAGCAAACTAGTGATAAAAAAAATACTATACATAGGAATATCTTTGAAGAATTAATTTTAAATCCAGAATACATGCATGCATGGGTCAAATATGTGACTCTAGTCTAAGCTATACGTGAAGACTGAAGAGTACGTAGTTCATACTTCGGATTAGGTGGGAAATTGCAAAAAAAATTCTAACCATTGGTACTAATTAAACTAATAGTAATGCATTACCATTAATTGTATGTATTGTGGACCAATGAGTAATAAGTTTGCTTTATGTTGGCATTCAAGCTAATTAAGCATGCCACCTGATTGTCCTTAAATCAGTTTTGCTTAGTTTAATTTTTTTTTTCTAATATGTAATAAGCATACGTCCTGAGTTGTTAGATTGCACGAAAAGTTCTATTCGTGTGATACCTTTTTTTCAAAAAAAAAAAGTCATGTGGCACCTTTTTGCACCGATTGACTACATTATCTTAATTCAGCAGGATTTTCTTCTCTCTCTTTCTTGTGAGGGATCTACAGCAGGGAATTTAATTATGCCAACTGTTGTTTAGTGCAACCGATGTGGCATATCAGTTTCCCAGCTGACAAGCAGAGTTTGATTCCTACTAAGTACATGTTAGATAGGTTATTCGTTACGTTTTTGGAGCAGAAGGTTAAGAGAATGACTCAATTACCACCATAGGAATTGATTCTGCCACCTATTGATTAGTTCAAACCGGCATGGCATCAGGGTTCAAATTTTGTTTTCATTTATATCTCGCTCCCCACCAAAATCCGAAATTTCGGCGACATCTCGTTATTTTGGACAAAATCCAGATGAAATTCAAAAAGCAAAATTCAAATCCAAAATTTTTAAACTGAATGTCGGACGAAATTTCGGGTGAAATTGCCGAAATTTTGGGCGAAATTGCCAAAATTTCGGCAAATTTCAACTAAACAAAAAATAGTTCTAATAATGTTGAAAATTTTTGAAATTTTTTATAAAGGTTTCTGACACATTAATGATGTTCTCATAAAAATTTCAGATGATTATCACGTCTGACTAATTTTTAAAAATTTAAATATTGCTATTGTCCTAATAAAATGTTGATCGGTAAGTTTGAACCGAATAAAAAGGGTACAAACTACGTTAGAAACTTTTGAAATTTTTTGTGAATGGTTATGATGCATCACTAATTTTCTCATAAAATTTTCAGATTATGATCGAGCTTCATGAATTTTTAAAAATTCAAAAAGTGCTACTGCCCTGTTAAAAGGCTTACCGGCAAACTTGAACAAAATAAAAAATGATCCAAACCAAGTTAGAAAATTTTTGTGGATGATCCTGATGTAATATTAATATTTCTATAAAATGTTTAGATGATGATCATATTAACGAATTTTAAAAAATTCTGACAGTGCTACGTCCTAATAAAATTATGATGATCAATACATATATTTGCTTTAGCAAACCAAAAAGGTTTAAAATTTTTGAAAATTTTACAAAAAGGTGATAAGGAAATGTTTAAGTTCTCATAAAAATTTTGAATCATGATCACACTCCAGTGAATTTATAAATTCTTACAAAGAACAGTAGCATTTGCGTTCTTTTTTTTTTTTTTTTTTGAATGAATGGGCAGGAGCTCTGCCAATTGCATTAAAGAAGAAGATAGACCAAAGTTTACAGAAAGGTGAAACGACCTTGCGTTTGACAAATAAGAACAACCCTACTGACCAAACATTTGCGTTTGCGTTCTTTCTCTTTTTGATTTTTGAAATATAATATAACAAATGAAGTTCAATGCTTGCGTAGATTTGATTGACCAAACAAAAAAGTTTAAATTTTTAAAAATTTTATTGAATAGTACTGAGGCAATTCTTAATCTCTTATAAAATTTTTATATCATGATCACACTCGAGAAAATTTATAAAAATCTAACAAGATTAGTGTCCTAATTATGTTCATTCTATTTTTGATTTTTTAAAGATAACAAATGAAATTCAATTATTTTGAAAATTTTTGTATATGATCCTACACTACTAAAAATAGTACCATAAAATTTTCAGATCATATCAAGCTTGTACAATTTTATAAAAATCTGATAGTGTTTCTGCAAAAATTTTAAAATGTCTCAAAAATTCAGTTTTTCAACAAATTTCATGGAAGATGACTTTCTTAAGGGTTATTGTACTAAATCCAGTAAAATCTGGTTTTCAAATCCTGAAATTTCGGCGAGTTTGGGTGAAATTTCGCCAAAAAACAAAATTACTGTAGCAATTTAAAATTTTTAATTCGGTCGATAATTTGGATCTCGTGGTGGTCCGAAATCCGACATTTGGTTTGCGACGAAATTTTGAACCCTGTGTGGCATATATGACTTTAATTTCTGTCCGACGAGCAAAATTCGATTGCTACTAACTACATATTATGTAGGTAATTTATGAGGAAAAAGTTTTCCAAATAACTAGTTAACAACAATCTACAGGAATCACCACCATGTGTCGGTTGCACCATTGAATATAACTAGGACATACACCATGGTGCTGGGTATAATGATTCAAAATAGATATATACTTTAGGTAGAGCAAATTAAGGAAAGAAAATAGTAGTTCAAACTGCACGAATCCGTTTTAAAAAATCAACTTAGTGAACAATTTAACGTTTATATTATGTACTAGTCCTAAAAGGGAGGGAGAAAAGAAGAGAGAAGATAGAGAAAAGGGTACTGTATTACTCTACGACAATCGCAATCTTGCCGAAGTCTTCCCTGGACCTGGAGCCACAGATTAATCTGTCAAAATCAAGGCTTCAGCTTCAGCTCCTCTCCGCCACGGCTGAGTTTGTTTAGTTGGAGCTGAAATTATTTGGTGAAATGAAAGAACCTCTGGAGAAAAGAAATTCACGGAAATGGAAGAAATCACTGGAGTGAATGAGGATGGCAATTTTTAAGTAAATAATAGTTAAGTTGTAAGGTATCAGGGAAGTGGGATTTTGAGGTTTCTAGCCATCCCGAGAAGCATCGTTTTCCTTGCTTCTCTCGCATAGTGCAAATTGGGCTAGAAGTTTCTTCTCTCCGTCTGGCTGGAAAAATACTGTTTGTTTTGGCTTGTGACTTATAGAGGTGTAGAAGCCAAATAAACCCAAGCTCAAGCCTAAACAAGCTGAAACCTAGCTGGTACTAGCACGAGCAGTCTAGCTCTAGCACCGGCCGTCTAGATCCATGCTGAAGGACAGCCCGCCGCTCCGGGACGCCGGCGCCTCCGGTGAGCGCAATCGCCGTGCTCCGCTCCTGGGAGGAGATCGGCAACCGTGCACTGTTGGACCAGGCTAGGTCACCCACCACCTCTTAATTACTTGGCCCCTTACTAAGCTTTCGTATTGATTGATGACTGTTCCTTATTCGTACGGCAAGGAGGAGGAAATTCCCAAGGAAATATATACCACAAGCTAACACAAAATCAACCATCTCGGTCTCTTTTCTGTGCAAGATGTCAACTAATTAATGAAACACCCTTTGCAACTTTGTAACCTTTCTGCCGTTGTGCTGCTAGACTAGCACTATCCTTGCTAATGTGCGTGATTCCAGCAGTATAGCTGCTAATTGAACTCAAGCTGCCATATTATGGGCTATTTGGTGCACACGTAATGATCTAATATTTGAGAAAAAACAATGCTCTTCGTTCATGAAGGTCATTTCCAGGGGATCGTACTGGATGCCATTTTGGACATTATTGCAGCATGAGGATAAAAGGGAGGTCATTCGACTGGCAATTAAGGCATTGGAGGTTGTGGCGTTAGACGTTTTTGCCAAAAGTGGATGGACAAGCAATCATAGAATTTGCTTTTAATTTTGACTCCCTTTATTTCTTTTTCATTACAGATATATGAATGCGAATTTTGTAAAACTCGATTGTGTGCGAATCAGATTCTTGATAATTAATTCCGGACTTTAAAGTATGTGATTTTACTAGTCTATGATGCAGGCCATGCCTTACTGACCTGTATGTATGATCCCACGTGCAACTGGGAATTGATTCCTGAACCTGTATCTGCTAGTTCATTGCCCTGAATCTTCTCTTGCACTTGTGCAATGTTCAATACGGATGATGCGAATTCTGTACATAGTACAAACACCAAATAGGTGAGTTGATTGCAGTGCTTAACAAATTATTCAGTGCGTACGGTTGGTATGTGTTTGGTATCTGCTTGACTTTTGCTCTGCATTTTAGAAACTTCGCAGGAAACTGGTGCACATAAGTGTTGGGTTAGTATATTTCCTCATGTGGCCTCATTTTTGAATGAACTTGTTGTCTAATCCTATATAAAAGAAAGTTTGCAAGAATCTAACAAGTGAGAAAACAGAGAATGGGCATTACTGCAAAAAGTTTAAATGATATAGTCAGTTGCTCCCTTCTCTTATTGGCAATGGATCAAAATTTTCCTGTTCTACCTATTTGCATTTTTCTATCAGCAACAAGCTAACTATGTCCATCTTTTTCCTCTTGTTTTTAGAGAGCTTCTTAAAGGTCCATTGTATTACGCTTGCGCTTTAACTCTCACTACAGTAATTTTCTGGAGGACATCTCCCATTTCAGTCGCTGTGAAAAATGCGGAAAGGAACTGAACTCTACGCGCTGCATCTTTCAGGTGTAGGTGAGCTGACAATAGGTGGAAGGTGATTCGGGCCTGCAAAGCTTCCTTACAACCGTGAAAATCTTATGTTAGAACCGTTGCAATTTTCTTAGCTGGTTTCATTGCATCAGTCCTGAAGTAACAAGCTATCCATTTCACACCTTATGATCCCATCCTACTGAATACTGAACACACTGCCATGTACCAGCTGCGTGTGCTACTTATACCTTTTTGGGTCTGCTGAAGAGAGCTGGACCATGGCCATTGTCTTTGATATCACATCCCTTGCTGCGGCAGTTGAGTCACTCCCGATTAGCACACGCCTCGACGACAATCTGACGTGACGGTTCCTCTCGCCTCTGTGCTGCATGAGCGGTGACAGCAGCAATATCTCTGAAATTGTTCAGATGGCCTTCGCAGGCAACCAGACACTAGTAAGTAGCCAACAGCAGAGTATAGCAGCAACTGCAGTGCATTTGTTTGTGTTGACAGTCTGACACAGGATGTGAATCCGTTTGTGCGCCGATAGCATTTGATGTACCATGTGTAGCCAACATTATTGTAACTTCAGAATTACATTGTGGAGGAAAAAAAAACAAAAGGAGGAATAAATCGCGGTCAATTTCAGCAAATCTGCTATGCATCTCTGTGGTGTGCGTTTTGACAGTTGATTGTTCTGATGAGTTTACGAAAGTAATAGTAAAATCTGTCGGCTTGAGATGTTAGCGACTACACTAGAGAAAACTAAAGAATCGCATCGGAAGAACAACACCGGAACAGTTTGCAGTGGGATTAATGGTCGAATTTGAAAAAAGAAAATAAAAGAAATGGTTACAGAAAAAAAAATTGGCCCATGCAGGTCTCGAACCTGCGACCTTCGCGTTATTAGCACGACGCTCTAACCAACTGAGCTAATAGGCCACTTGAGTGCAAGCGAATCAATAGAATATTTACCATGAATGACAATTTTCTATCAAAGCAATGTTTTCTTTTTCCTTTTTCTGGTAACTCAAGCAATGGAATTATGGCAAGGCAAAAACACACAACGTACAAATACATCCCTGCTTGAGACTGTGAAGGGAAAAAGGGTGAAGTTAGGCAACCTTAATTTTGCTTCAATGGATGCAGAGTAGCCTTTGAGGTGTGCCACATCATCGAGCACGTTCCCGGCGTCCGGTCCGTGTCGTCCCGCCGGCGGTGAGCCTGAGCGTCCCTCCGGCGCCTCAGGTAGAGGCATAGGAAGAGGGAAGCGAAGAGGAGGGCAAAGGCGCCAACAAGAAGGAGCAGCATGACATCCCCTGTGCCATGAAGCTCCTCTCATCATCCACCATCCGCGCCGCCTGATGGAAATGGCTTCACCCCAAAAATGAATAGGAACAAAAGAAGCAATCAGAAGTGTTCGAGTAGTCTCTATGAGATGGCGATGTTTACATTCAGCAACACCATTTTGAGCATGGGCACCAGGACATGAGAGCTAAGCAAGAGTACCCTCAGAGGTCAAAAACTGGCGAAAAATGTCAGATAAATACTCACCACTAGAGTCAGAACAAAAAATTCTAATAGGAGTAGAAAACTGAGTATGAACCATGCGAGTAAAAGACCGGTAAATAGAATACAACTGGGAACGATGTTTCATGAAATAAATCCAAGTATATCGAGAATGATCATCAATAAAAATGACATAATACTTATGACCACCCTTTGTAGCAAAAGGTGCAGGACCCTATACATCTGAATGAATAAGATCAAAAAGGTCTAGCAGAATGAGACGCACTAGAGGAATATGGAAGTTGTATTTGTTTGCCAAGTTTGCAACCTTTACAATGAAAACTAGACTCAATAGAAGTAGGACCTAAACAACCTTTATTTATGAGTGTGGACAAACGAGATCCACATAAATGACCTAGACAATGATGTCACTTGGCAAAGGAAGAGGCGGATGACGAAGCAGCTGTTGACACACGAGCAATAGAACTAGCAGAAGGAGGTAGGTGCAAGGTATCCAAAACGTAGAGGCTAGGAGAACCTCTACGGCAATGGCCAGTCCCAATCACAGTCCCGCTTCGACGATCCTGAATAAAACAAGATGAGTCATCAAATCCAACAAAAGCAGTTTTGGTCAGCAATTTGATCTCTTGACGGAGATTCATGGATAAGCGAGGTACAAAAAAGCGGTTGGAACAGAAAAATGAGAGTTGCAAAGTGAACCACGATGAGTGATATGACAGATGTACCATCATTTGTTTGAGCAGAAGTATCATCGAAACCCGCTTGCAAGAAACCAAGCTGGGGTAGTCGGATGTAACATGGGCGAAGCCCCGAATCGAACCCAAGGCGACTTAGAAGCACCAGCAGATGAGACAACGACAGCGGAACCGAGCCGCTAGGGGTGGAAGTTGTGCCACGTCCACGAGTAGCACGACGGGCACGATATTCACCAACTTCTCTCGGATATTTAGCAAAACAATGTTACGAGCGATGACCGATCTTCGACAATACTCACAAGGCTCAAGATCTTCCTTTTGATGTCTTGAACTTCGAGAAGCCACTAGCACCTTTGTGAGGGATTGTTATATTACTAATCGACATAGTCTTGAGGCGAGTCTCTTCAACAATTAGATCGAGACAAAGCTGAGCCATGGTTCTGATGAAGAATTATGAAGCAACCGTGTGCGAATATACTCAAAATCAGCCCTTACTCCCATGACAAAAGCGATATGTAAGAAACTTTTCAATGAATTTGTGTCTGGACACCCATCCATTGTGCATTGAGGTACCATAGAGAGCAATGGTCCCATTATACTTTCAAAGGCGAATTATACTCATCTATGGACATATCATTACGCTCAATTGAATGAATTCTTTACATGAGAGTATGAAGAAGAGCACCACTTGTTACGAACATATTGTCTTTGCAAATAGGACCACATTGTCTTGGCTTTCTTAAAGGAGAAAGACTCATAATCATAGATTGCTTAACACTATTGACAATGGCGACCATCACTTTTCCATCATTGATTTCCCAAGTTCGAGTTCGATAGCATTACTACCATCGGTCTTAAGTGCGGGAGGATCATTAGTCAAGTGAAAAGCTAAACCATAACCCCGCAATGCGATCTCCACAAAATGCCCATTCCGATAATTTTGACCATCAAGAGTAATATTGATAGCAATTGCATTGAGATGTGACATCTTGAACCGCAGGAAAAATAATATCGAGAGGATTCACAGAGATAACCGAAAGCAGAACACCGGCTCGAGGAGGACTGTTGGAGACCGAAACGAGAGGAGGGCTCGGAGACGGGCCACGGAGGAAGTGACGGCCCCTGTATGGCGAGACGTCATCGGCAGCAGGCAGACGGGCAACCTGAAGGAAGCGGCGGCCGCTATGGCCGAGGCGTCACCGTGGCATGAGCCGACGGCGACGCGGAGGAAGCGACGGATGAAGACCGCGTAAGCGCGGCACACGCTGAAGGCGGCAGCCGTAGCGTAGATGATGACGACCGCGAATGAAGATCGGCGAAGATGACGGGGATGAAGACCGGCGGCAGCGGGAGACGCAGCGAAGACCGGCGAAGGTGACGACCGCACGCAGATGACAGGCGCACGAGCAAAGGTGGTAGCACACACGAGCAACGCACGCGTGATGGCGGCGGCGAAAAATATGCCCACAGAGGCGGCTTTTGATTGGATCAAAGGTTGATTAGGGATTAGGTTAACTCTAATCCTAACCCTAATGTCTGCTCTGATACCATGTTACTAACCTTGAGGTTTGAGCAAGATAATCCTCCAATAGGTTGACATAGATATATATAGCCATAGTATGGGCCTAGATGTTATGGGCCTTAACACTACGGAGTAGGGAGATCTGTTTCCGCGGCTCTTTTTAGCCTTGCTGGTCAATTACGTCAGTTGTCAGCAAGGGAAATTAAGTTAGAATCATCGGGACATCTATGTATAAGGTGGCTTAAAACTAATGATGGCACGGCATATAACATGGGAAAGGAACGAAATTTTGTTGCGATATATTATTCACTCAAGTTCGCAATACGGTCTGTCATTTTGGCTTAGCTCTGGGGTACCAAAAATGAATCAACTTAATAGCAAAGATGGAAGCCTAATTACTCAGGCAAGTCAATTATTTGCGATGTATTGGAACTGTTCACTACCACGTTTTTCCCCCCTCTTGAGGTTTCAACCGCCAGGTGGAGAAGTTGGGTCCTTGTGTTTGAAGTTAGACTCATTCTGAAATGCAACTCCAGTTCAGTTTGTTAATGTTACATGAAGACTGCCATTTTCATGTAAAAGAGAACAAGTGTTTTGATTCTTCCAAGATCCTAACTGTAATATACTTGTATATGGTTTAACAATAGTTAAGATTTGTACTGACGAAAAGAAACAGATTCTTGATAATTAATTCCGGACTTCAAAGTATGTGATTTTACTAGTCTATGATGCAGGCCATGCCTTACTGACCTGTATGTATGATCCCACGTGCAACTGGGAATTGATTCCTGAACCTGTATCCGCTAGTTCATTGCCCTGAATCTTCTCTTGCACTTGTGCAATGTTCAATACGGATGATGTGAATTCTGTACATAATACAAACACCAAATAGGTGAGTTGATTGCAGTGCTTAACAAATTATTCAGTGCGTATGGTTGGTATGTGTTTGGTATATGCTTGACTTTTGCTCTGCATTTTAGAAACTTTGCAGGAAACTGGTGCACATAAGTGTTGGGTTAGAATATTTCCTCATGTGGCCTCATTTTTGAATGAACTTGTTGTCTAATCCTATATAAAAGAAAGTTTGCAAGAATCTAACAAGTGAGAAAACAGAGAATGGGCATTACTGCAAAAGGTTTAAATGATATAGTCAGTTGCTCCCTTCTCTTATTGGCAATGGATCAAAATTTTCCTGTTCTACCTATTTGCATTTTTCTATCAGCAACAAGCTAACTATGTCCATCTTTTTCCTCTTGTTTTTAGAGAGCTTCTTAAAGGTCCATTGTATTACGCTTGCGCTTTAACTCTCACTGCAGTAATTTTCTGGAGGACATCTCCCATTTCAGTCGCTGTGAAAAATGCGGAAAGGAACTGAACTCTACGCGCTGCATCTTTCAGGTGTAGGTGAGCTGACAATAGGTGGAAGGTGATTCGGGCGTGCAAAGCTTCGTTACAACCGTGAAAATCTTATGTTAGAACCGTTGCAATTTTCTTAGCTGGTTTCATTGCATCAGTCCTGAAGTAACAAGCTATCCATTTTACACCTTATGATCCCATCCTACTGAAGCCTGAACGCACTGCCATGTACCAGCTGCGTTTGCTACTTCTACCTTTTTTGGTCTGTTGAAGAGAGCTGGACCATGGCCATTGTCTTTGATATCACATCCCTTGCTGCGGCAGTTGAGTCACTCCCGATTAGCACACGCCTCGACGACAATCTGACGTGACGGTTCCTCTCGCCTCTGTGCTGCATGAATTGAGCGGTGACAGCAGCAATATCTCTGAAATTGTTCAGATGGATGGCCTTCGCAGGCAACCAGGCACTAGTAAGTAGCCAACAGCAGAGTATAGCAGCAACTGCAGGGCATTTGTTTGTGTTGACAGTCTGACACAGGATGTGAATCCGTTTGTGCGCCGATGGCATTTGATGTACCATGTGTAGCCAACATTATTGTAACTTCAGAATTACATTGTGGAGGGAAAAAAACAAGGGAGGAATAAATCGCGCTCAATTTCGGCAAATCTGCTATGCATCTCTGTGGTGTGTGTTTTGACAGTTGATTGTTCTGATGAGTCTACGAAAGTAATGGTAAAATCTTTCGGCTTGAGATGTTAGCGACTACACTAGAGAAAACTGAAGAATCGCATCGGAAGAACAACACCGGAACAGTTTGCAGTGGGGATTAATGGTCGAATTTGAAAAAAAAAAGAAAATAAAAGAAAAGGTTACCAAAAAAAAAAGAATTGGCCCATGCAGGTCTCGAACCTGCGACCTTCGCGTTATTAGCACGACGCTCTAACCAGCTGAGCTAATAGGCTACTTGAATGCAATCGAATCAATAGAATATTTAGCATGAATGACAATTTTCTATCAAAGCAATGTTTTCTTTTTCTTTTTCTGGTGACTCAAGCGATGGAATTATGGCAAGGCAAAAACACGCAACGTACAAATATATCCCTGCTTGAGACTGTGAAGGGAAAAAGGCTGAAGTTAGGCAACCTTAATTTTGCTTGAATGGATGCAGAGTAGCCTTTGAGGTAGTGCCACATCATCGAACACGTTCCCGGCGTCCGGTCCGTGTCGTCCCGCCGGCGGTGAGCCTGAGCGTCCCTCCGGCGCCTCAGGTAGAGGTATAGGAAGAGGGAAGCGAAGAGGAGGGCAAAGGCGCCAACAAGAAGGAGCAGCATGACATCCCTGTGTGCCATGAAGCTCCTCTCATCATCCACCATCCGCGCCGCCTGGACCTGGCCATCATGGCTGCTTGCTATAGCCGGCCTTGCTGCTAGCTAGTGCTCCTACATGATAAACGGGTAGGTAAAGTAGCGAGAGAGATGCATTATTAAGAGAAGAGGAGGAGCTTGAGATTGACGAAGGTGGAGTAGTAAAAGCCATGCATCATTGAGCCATCGCATCAAGATGGCGATGGTGTGGTTTCTTTTCTGCTGTTCGTTTCGTCTTGTGTTGTGTTGCATCCGGTCGGCTTGATTTCTACTCCCTCTAGTCTAAAATAGTTGCCGTTTTGGAGAGACATTTTAGTTTGCGCTTTCTCCGCTGTCAGTTACTTCGGAGGGACTGCACAGGAACCTTGTCCTGGTTGCTCATTGTTAGTAGTGTCAGCATGATGCATTAATCGAGGGCAAGAATATAGGCCTTTCTATGTACACACCGTGCACACCAACTAACAAAAGTCACGAAAAATTCTGAAAAAAATTGTAGATGTACTTCATAGATTACCCTAGCTATGTATAAAATTTCAAGATCAAATTCATTATATATCGAGAGTTACAAAAAAGAGAAAATTCTGACAAATTTAAACTCTTTAAACTTGTCAGAATTTTCTCTTTTTTGTAATCCTTGATATATAATGAATTTGATCTTGAAATTTTATACATAGGTAGAGTAATCTATGAAGTACACCTAACATTTTTTTCAGAATTTTCCGTGACTTTTGTTAGTTGGTGTGTACGGTGTGTACACGAGAAGGCCTGTGTGCACAGGATACGTTGCCTTAATTAATTATCTATCTGTTGTGTGTACAAAGTGTAAGACCATATGAAGGTCGATCTATGGACGTGAGATAAGTATTTGATATTTGTTAGACTTGCATCGATTTGTGTGAGTTTGTTTTGGGTTTAGAAAACTGAATTTACAATTTTGGGTTGTTGTCGATTTGACTGGCCTTGTGCTAGGACAAACCGGCCTAATGAGCTTGGACGAAACACTCAATTGAGAATTTATACCGGTGTTAATTACATATTATATTGAGTAATGATATGTAATGAAAATCTTGTCTAAGATAGTTGCATGACTTCAGAGCTAATGATAAGGCAGAAGAAATCGGGACTAGGCTAGGAGAGCTGAGATCAGAATAGTCAAGGTGACGTCGGAAGATAACTAAGACCAGGGAGTTACTGCAAATTAGGATGACAAGTGAATGGATAAGATGCTAATTTAAGCCCTACTCAAGCGAAGGAAAATCATTGGATTAATAGCTCACGGATGAAGTAGAGGTTAAGTTAGTGTTTAAAGGTTATTAGATCTTGAACTTAAGTGGCTCTTTGAGAAGCATTAAAGTGTATGGTTAAAACTCGTTATGTTGTTGGGTTGCGAGTTAGCTTAGCTATGAGTGAAAAGAGTGAATTTCAGTTCTTGGTGAGGTTTCAATATATTATCTCTCACCTTTTAAGATAATTAAGTGTGTATTTAAGTTATTTTCACTCATATTTTTCTCTATTTTATTTTAACTTTAATTTTTATGCAAAGTTAATATGCCCCTTATATTTCTAAATAGGGAATACTATCTCATTCCACTTCTCTACTGCCTCCCTCCCTCTCTCCCCTCGGGGGTATATCCAGTGCAATCAGCAGTTTGATGCAATCACCGTGCAATCCAACTAAGAAAAGTTTCAAAAAATTCTGAAAAAAATTATGGATGTACATCTCATCTTACCCCATCTACATATAAAATTTTATGATCAAATTCGTTCTATGCTCGAAGTTACAAAAAAGACAAATTTAGGGTGCATTTGAACTATTCAAGTTTGTCAGAAATTTGACTTTTTTATTACTCTTAACATAGGACGAATTTGATCATGAAATTTTATATGTAGATGGGGTAAGATGAGATGTACATTCATGATTTTTTTCAGAATTTTTTGAAACTTTTCTTAATTGGATTGCACGATGATTACACCAAACTGCTGATTGCACTAGATATACCCCCTCTCTCCTATCTAACTCCGCTGCTTGTTATGCTTTCACTCGATCTGGTGGCTCGCCGACAATCGGACTTTGCCTCCCGGGAGCCCGCCACCGAAGCAACGCCTCCCTGCCTCCATCTATCTCTCGGTTGCCACACTCGTCGTCCCAGAGCGATCTCTTGTAGACCGTGAACTCAGCAGTGGCATGGTCGTGATCAAGGGCAACGAGGATGTCACGCCGGAGCTGCTAGATCCGGCCGACGATCGTCACGTACCAGAGACGAGCTAGTGGCGGCCGAAGATCGTCACGTACCAGAGACGAGCTTCTCTCCCTCCCTACGGCTCCAAGGCCTTGGAAGCAGGTTAGAGCATCTCCAACCGATCCCTTAAATTTGCCTCCCTATCCTCTTATACAGGAAGCTCTCTATCCAGATTCCACTCCCTACTTATCAGCGCACTCCAACCGACTTCCTAAATTTAGCTCCCTATATTCCACTTACCTCTATTTTATTCATATCTTGTAACTAATAGGTATCCGTTTCATGTTTAAACGATGCCATTTCGAACGGTGATGTTTCCAACGGCTATATTTTTTGGTTCTATATATGCATGGTATTTCACCTGGTTGGTAGACCAAGTCATTCGCGTTATAGTTCATTCTACCCGAAATGAGTCATCGATCTCTCTTAGATTAAATCGTAAATGCGTCATCGGATGACGACGATGAACTCATTCTTGCGACACTACACCAAGTACACACTCAATATCAACTTATGAATGCTCCACGACATGGCGGTTCTGTGCCTGGACGTCAGTATATTCATCATGATAGAGAAGCCGGGCATTGGAGGTTGTACAACGACTACTTCTCAGATGCTCCTACCTATGGCTCAACTTTCTTTCGACGCAGGTTTGCAAATAGTTCATTTTTGTTTGTTCGTCTTGTCTTTTGATCCTCTTGGGTACGACTCATTCCTCTTTCATCGCCTAGGTTTAGGATGGCTCGTCCTCTGTTTCTTCGCATAGTGCAAGCTGTAAAACAACATGATGATTATTTTGTTCAAAAAAGAGATAGAAATGGATGTCTTGGGTTATCTCCTATTGTCAACTCTTTTCACCCACAACTGCACCAAAAACAAAATAAAAGAGAGCGAAGATTAGAGGTATCAGTATCAGTGTATCACATGAATGGTTTTTTCCTCATTTTTTAGACCTAAAAAGTTGATGTCAAATGCATTTGTTAGTTGTGCCACTAGCCAAATCCGAATCGCTGCAAATGGTAATACTAAATTTTCTTCTTATGAGCTCAAGATTATCCTAGAATATCTCTATGTTACTATAACAGGCTCGGCAGACAGTCATTACAGTTCTAACACTTGTCTAAGGTAGCACGCCAGTAAAACCTAGTAATTCTCACAGGCCAAAGCGTTGCCGTGTTCAGTTGCACCATTCATCATATGCCAACACAGAGAATTGGATGTAGCTGAAGACAACAAACACAATTAGAACACCATTTGCTTAGCAAGAACCAGTACCACAACCAAACAGAACATACATACTCCAACAAAAATAACTGCTTCACCTAATGCTTGGAAATAAAAGCTACAAGCTCCCAACTCACAGGGACAACCACAAAGTAAGCTAGAAAGATAGGAAGTGTAATTAATTTACATCATTGAGGCAGAGTTGGCAATATAACAAATCTAATCGTTTACCACATGGCTTGGTGATGCAATGCAGTAAGATGAAGCAGAATGTTTAGATAAAGGAACACAAGGACTGAGTAGTTAGTATGGGTCAGGGGCGAACAAAAAATATTTAGAGCCATTCAAGCGTTCACATTTCACAAAATCCCATATCAGTAGTAAGCTCCATGATAAGCAGATGTGTAAGGAAACAACCCAAGGTGGAGCAACAAAATTCAGTTTGCTTTTAGGAACCTTAGTGTTTGACTGTTAGTTTCGCATGTTCATAAATCACAAGTTCATAACTGACTTATCATCTGAATCCTAGTTCTTCTCCACCAAGCAGATTTTAGTGTAGATAGATAATACTAAATTTTTAAACTAATTAAGTTCAAAACACAAGAACGACACAATCCAGAACACAAGAACCAGCACCACAAACAAGTAGGAACGAATAGCTTATATGTCACATGCTTTATCAAATTGAAGAAGCTGGTATGCCTAATATGATGTGTTCAATGAACTGTACTAGATGATAAAACTTCAACTAAAGAAAAAGGAACGCAAGCATGGATCAAGTTCTTCACTAATAAAAGCAATTTACAGTGTGACGCCCCTGTGATAGGCTGGTTGACGCCTTGGTGCTCGGTCTTCTTTAAATAATCAGTGAAAGTAGTCACAACTCACACTGAACGTAATCACACTGCAACAACCACACCACTTCCACAAGCGGAGAGCCAATAGCGTCGAGCGGCGGCGATTGCAAGCTATGACCAGCGGGAGCTGAGTCCACAGGCGGCGCATCATGGTGACTACGACTTCTGACGAAGCGGAGCCAAGCCCATGGGCGAGCGGCGATGCTGCAGCAGCAGCGCGACGGCGGGAGTAAGGGGCTATGACGAGCGAGGCGCGGCGAAAGTGAAGCGGTGGCCCAGCGAGAGAGGCTGCGACCTTCCATGGCAGGCAAATCCCCTTTCCCCTACCTCCCGTACCTCTCTCCTCAGATCCGACAAAATTGAGCCCATAGAATCTCAAATCGCGTACAAAGGGAAGAGGAGGACAGGAGAACGAACTTGGCGTGGCGGCTGTTGGGTGCTGGCGAGCAAGAGAAGCCCGGATGGTGGCGGGAATGGAGGCGTCTGTAGCAGCCGTTGGGTGATAGCGAGCGAGAGAGGCTCGCCAGATCTGGCGAGCGGCGGAGCATCGATAGGGAGTCTCCAAAAGTAACGAGCAAAGTAGGGAGCCGGTTGGAGACGTTTTTTGTAGAGTTTCGCTAGAAAATAGGATAGGGAGTGAGATGAGGGGTCGGCTGGAGATGCCCTTAGGTTACCAACATAGTGACCCGAGCCGGCCTTGACATTGGTCCGTGAACAACGGCAAGATATCGCCGCTCCGCTTGAGACAAAGTTTTCACAATTTACGGCCGAAATCCATCCAGATGAGATCTGAGAAGCGTACGATGGGAAGGGTATATGTGAAGGACACGAGTAACTTAAAACGAAAGTAGCCGTGTTCAATAGACAGACTTCACTTCCAACCGGCCCACAACCGACGAGCAGAGTACGGATTGTAACGGACCGTCTTTTTGGATGCGTATAAATACTTTTACAGCTACCTAGAATTTTAGCTGTAGATAACCAAGTGTACATTGTCAGATAAAAGAACGAAAGCGAATATTTTATGGATAAATTAAGAGCCTAACGGCCAGAGTTTTACAAAAGATGCGGTTGGCACCAGATACATTACCAAAACACCCATAGAAAAAGCTTGAGCAGATAGATTAAGGCCTTCAAAACCAAATATCATCGCCATCTACGCTCTTCTAGAACTCGCCAGCCTCATTGAAATATAAAAGAGGGATTGGGAGCAAGGATGAGTACACAACCGTACTCAACAAGCCACACGAAAATTCTGAATGCTACATGTATGGAGTTACAAGGAATTAGCACTAGTTTTAAGTATTTGATGGATGCATGAGTTAAAAACCAATTTTTCATTACATCTAAAGCACAAACCATCAACAGCATTACCAGGAGTTATTAGCAAAAATCTCGATTACGACAAGTTCATGATTAAAACTACTTGAGCTCGGTTACAGGAATCGCCCTAAATTAACTCAGCTTCATTAATCCGAAGCACGGCATATTCGAATACCATTTAGATCACTCTGCAGAGCTACTCAACTTTACCCTCAAAATATCTACGATCGTTAGTGCCACTCGAAAACAACATGCAATTTAAATGCATGCGGCTGGACCGAGATTAACATAGCCTTCCATTGGATTTCCCCTCTTTAGCTCTTACCCAGTAGGTTACGAGGATCCACAGTCTCCAGGACCCACTGGCCAAGGCGGGAGACACGATCTGGTCATACTGTGGATACCTACTATTATGAGAACCGCTGAATGGCCGCACCATTCCGTTCCACCCCGAACAATACGCGATCCATTCTCCCAACTGAGAATGGTAGTTCCACATATAGGTATTCCAAGAGGAAATACAATATACCGGGCTACGTTGGATCAGGTCAACAGAGCTGACCGACCCAACTTGTGGTTGAGAGAGGACTGAAGTTATTTACTTTGCCCAAGATGGTTGATCCTTAAATGCTGGAGACACAGCCCAATACACACCACAACATTGGTACCACTGTACCCATCACCAGACCACACTTGGGCTTGTCATCGGTTAGGGGTTGGGCCAGCATCAACCTTTCGTAGTCTGCCCAACACTATCTCCCTAACCGTAGCAGGTTTTTGAAAATACGCCCCGAGTTACGACTCGGGAGTTTTGAATAATAGTTCATAAATGTGAAAGATTATTATACCTAATCTATAGAGATTCATTAATGATAACCTAGAGTTAACAATTGAATATGGCATAATCAACATGGCTTTAACAAGGGGGTGGGTTTTAACTAATCAAGTCATTCCAAATTAGCTCCTTTTTAGTTCTCTATTATCAGACAATGATGCAATAGTAAAATATACAGTGTTTATACGAAAAATGGGATCAATATGTTCAAAGGGTGCGGCTTGCCTTGCGGGATCGAGGGTTCGCCTAGCGAGAAGTAGTCGATGTCGCATCTGGTCTCGAACGGCTTCGGCTCCTGGTATAGCTCCGAAGACTGCTCCTGCTTCGAGATTCGTGCCAAGGGTTGCTCCGACATCAAATCTAGCGCGGGAAAATGCAACCAATAAATAAACGAACAAAAACAATCAAAGAAAGAAAAACGGAAAAAGAAACAGAGAGAAAATATGGCCGGAACAGGGCTTAGGGATATTTTGGGAATTTTCTGGACTCGGTCTGGCGGAATGGAGGTCATTTTTTGACTCAGCAGCTTGAATTAATCAAGAATATGTATTTTTGGTCATTTTTGGATTTTTGAGAATTTTTGGGATTTTTCTGGAATTTTTTGGGAATTTTTCTGAATTTTAAAATGATTTTCCGGAATTTAAATAAAACTTAATCCGAAATATCAAAATTAAAATCTGGAATTTAGAACTTGGCCGCAAAGTGAAAATGGGCCCATCACTGTACGGTCCACAACGCCACAGCCCAAGGTCGTGTAGAGGAAAAGTTAGGTGGTAAGCCAGTGAGGGGTAATGGTGACGCGTGGGACCAGCGTAGCGACGCCGACGTGGCAATGACCCAGCCTACAAAGGGAGAGGAGACGCGAGGAAGCTGCTGTGCGGAGGGTTCTTGGGACTCGGGGACGATGAAGTCGACGTGGGCGAAGAAGGGCTCCGGGGAAGGAATGAAGTGGCGGAATGGGGAGAGGGGCTCACGACGGACTTGGGGGTGGGGAGAAATGGGCGGGGAGGGAGGCGGAGGTCTTGGTGAAAGGGTCCGGGCCAAGGAGATGCACACGACGAGGGCGAACGGGGGCGCGAGGAGGAGGAAGAGAAAGCGGGGGAGGAAGAGGAGAGCACGGCGAGCTCGGCACGGCGAAAAACAAGCGCGGAGAGGGGCTATTTAGAGCACGGCGAGCTCGGCACGGCGAAAAACAAGCGCGGAGAGGGGCTATTTATAGGGCCAGAGGGAGGAGAGAGAGCGGGCAACGAGGGAGAGAGAGAGAGGCGGTTTTTTTCTACGGCGAGGACGGCCACGACGTCACGGTGACGGGGCATGCCGGTGGCGGAGAAGACAAGCGACGCGCGGCGGGATTCGCGAGCAAGGGCCGGGCGAGCAACGGGCGAGAGAGCTGAGCCACGCGGGAGAAAAGGGGGAGCGGGTTGAGCAAGAACGGGCCAAAAGCCAGGAGGGGAGATGGGCCGAGCGGCCAGGCCAGGCCGAAATAGGGGGGTGCAGAATCTAAAACGGGAAAGCGCAAAACAAATGGTAAACTTTCCCAAAACAGAAAGGTTTCAAATGGGGCTCAAATAAATTCAGGAAAAACCCAAATTAAATCCAATTAAATCCATTTTGAAATTTTTTTGGGGTGTTTCACGGATCTTGCCTTCTTTTTCAACCATGATTGAATCATGGGCAGAACAACTCTGGAATCCATGTATGCAACATGTATTCATTCTCGAGTAATTCGTACACCGCGGTGGAAAATGAAGCAATACAACGTCCCTGATACGAGCAAAAGGTTCAAATTCTCCGTGTTGTTCGACAAAAGCTTTCCAGATACAAAAATCAAACCACTGGACATGAGACCGTAACATGCGGTAACATACAGATACAGACACTGTTCATGTTTATGGCTGACAACACCAACACGAGGTGATGGCAATTGTTCATGCAAAATGTCTACAAAGCTTTTATCACATAACCTATACAAATGGTACCAGTCTTTCACCTCCCACTGAACTGAACTGAACTGAACCTAATCATTCTCATCCTATCCCATCGTAATAACATTTAGAAACCAGTAATTAGCTCAAACTCGGCTAGAGATTTTACTCGCCAAAATTGTCCTGGTATCAAAAGAATATTTAATTCAAACAACCAATAACCCACACCTACAACTTCAAAGATGCCTCCGGATCCTCATACTTCACCTGTGCATAAACTGAAATATTTGGCATCGTCTATAACCTTCAAAAGCCAACCAGCAGAGGATATACAACTCAGTAGCTTCCCATTGGAGGCATCCCATATGCCGGCATCGGACCAGGACCCATCGGAGGCATACCCATTCCGCCCATTGGAGGCATGCCCATTCCGCCCATACCGGGTACAGGCGGAGCAGGCAAGGCAAGAGGAAGCAATTGAGCGTACATGTTCTGCGCAACACAATGAAACTTGTCATGCCGGCTGCTTAATCATGAATAATAAGTTTTTGAACCAAAGGAAGAGCACTTTAGATCACCTGCTGAGCAACAAGGTCCTTTTCTTCTTTCTCTTTAGCTTTTACTTCATTCTGTGATTCAATCCTGTCCTTCACTAACTCATCTACCTTGCTTGTGTACTCACGGATGAACTGAATACATAGCAAGCATGTAATTATAACAAACTGTGCATAAATGAATATGTTTGTTCCAAACATACAGACAGAAATAAGATACCTGTAACAAATAGGGGAAAGCAAAGTCCACCATGTTGTTCATCCATGCAAGCTCAAGAGCAACATCCGCACGAATCAAGTCATAACAAATGAAGAGGCAAGAAGCAAAACATTCTTTCTTTCCCTGCAATACACAACCAGAGATGTTTACTGATCAGAAATGCAATAATGCGCAGATAACTGCTGCCTAAACAATACAAATACAAATCAGATGAGTTCGGTGTTTGCTGGATTGGCATATATTCCTTATCTATTATTGCTTGGTATGCTACCTACAAACACCGGATGTAGATTTCATGCCACACAACACTGAAGTTAGGAATACAGAAAACTCACAACATTAAAACCATCAATAAGAAAAGCATGGCTTGCGATTCTCTATAAAAAGGCAATCCTATTAGTACACACTACATACGTGTCACTCAATTCAAAAAGAAATTTGAGCAGAATGGGCTCTATACAAACCTGCTCGATAAAATAGACAAGCAAATCCTCTGACAGCTCACGATCACCAGACTGCGAGCATGTCTCCATGCAATCCTTGTACATGTTGTCTTTCTTCGATAGGGCAATAGATTGCTTCCATCTGCCAGCCTTCTTATAAATGTATGCAGCAATCCTCCTCATCTCAAGCAGTTCATGCTTCTCAAGCTGATCAAGAATTGCAGGAACAGGTTATAAAAACAGCTAGAACATCAACAAGCATTGCACATTCATCTTTTTTATTATTATTTTTACCTTTTGGGCAAGACCTATCTGATCAAAGTTATCATGCATATCAACTGATTCACGGAGCCTCTCATAGTCCTCCTCTTCAACATAAAGCTCATTCAAAGCTTCATTGACAGCGGATACATTGTTACTCTGAACTGCAACCATGTATGGTTTCACAAGATGCAACTGACCAGCCTGTATAAAGAATAAGAAAACAGCTCAAAATTTCAGAATGACATTGGGGCACCAACAGAAGGATCTATCCATATACGACTAAAAGCCTCCATTTAGACAAACCTTGCGCATTATGTCTACAACTCTTGTATGGTCCAAACGAAGTGCAAGCACATTGAGAAGATCGTTGATAAGATCAGGGTGCTCTTGCAAATAGAAGTGCACTGCCTTGTAATATAGCTCAACATTTGCAACTTTAACAGCAACATCCTTAAATTGCATATGATCCCATGCATCCGGAGAATGGTTCATAATAGTGGTGGCAGCATTGTCAAATTCATCATACTGTATGTATAGGTAAGTAAGCTCCTTCCAGTGCTGTTGTTCATCACAAGCGCGGATAAGCTTAGGAATGTTGAGACGGGTGGAGAAAAGTTTGATGTGTTCCATGAGCTTCTCAGGACGGTATCTAGCATAGAGAACTCCCAATTCTGTAAAGATACCCATGTGCGCACGTTCGAGTCCAAGACCACTCTCCATGAGAGAAATAAGTTCATTGAAGCATCCTCTGTTCTGGTAGTATTCACTGACTTCTTCCAAGTCATCAACCTAAACAAAACAAGACATGTCAGAAAGGGTTGAAAAAAATAAGGTTTCTCATAAACCATAATACACGGAACATATGTTTTAGCTTCAACAAGAAGCTCCTACTTATATACCTGAACAATGATATTGAGACCACATATTTGTGCTAGACGGAACTCCTCAGCATCAACACAAGCAAAGCAGACCTCCTTCCATGTTTTAGCACTGTTAGCCTTGCGAGCAGCATCTACAGCACCTTGGAACTGTTTCAGTTTAACCAGGGTGACAGCCAGCTTAGCCCAGTTCGAGATGAAGGCATAGATGATCTTTGCAGCCTCATAAAGCTCTTCATCATAGAGCCGGTCACCAACATTTTGGAGATTGGCAACATTTGGCATAAGAATAAACTCTTCAATGTCACTGAGCCTATCAATCTTAGCATATGCAAATATGAGTTCTCCATCAACTTTCGGCTCCCTTGCCTTTTGCCTTACCATCAGCAAGTACTTAACTAAATCATGGTATACATCCGCTTCCTCAGCAGCACGGATGACGTCAAGGAAATGTGTTGCGTCATCTGCGACGAATGAACGACTCAATTGCTTCACTGACTAAACCTTCACGTAACTGGGCCTTAGCAACCTGGCTCCAAACAGCATCTTCTTCAACACGGAATGCAAACTCTTCAGCTCTTTCTATGCTTTGGATGTTATCCAACAGAACATTGACAGCCTGCACATTGAGGTTGAACTTCTTGAATATGGCAAAAGCCTCCTCATACAGTTGGGCCTCAACAGCTACTTCTCCAACAGCAGGCCCATCGAAGTTGTCCAGTCTGTTAACATAGTCCATGACCCTGGATGGGTCCGCCTTGATGGCTGTCAAGATGAGCAGATTCTGAAGATTGAAGTTTCCACTGAATGCAGAATTCTGAAGGACAATCTTTTCAAGAAGTTCGATCAGTTCATGAGGGAGGTCAGCTGTCATGAAAGCCTTAACAGCAGCAGACACTTGTTCAGGGCTCTTGCTTTCAGGCAATGCGGTGGAAACCACTTGGTCAATGAGCTGCCTTCTATATTCATTTTCAGGTTGTAGAACTTTATCCCACAGATCACCATCCATTCTTTCAACCACATACCTGACAATTTAAATCAAATGCATTGAACATGTCACTCAACAGATATAAAGATTCAGAACAACAGCATGGCATCACAAGAACAAAAACTACATACCTAGCTTGCAGCTTGAACAGCGAGTTTTTGTTGGTAACATTAATAAGTTCATCATCACACTGTCCACGTCTGTAGGCAACAACAGCAAGTGTAGGATCCCGCTTTTCACAGTATTTACCTACTACTCGAGAATCATAAAATGGGTTGGTAGTAAGGAAATGCTCAGGATTGTTATTGCTGTCAATGATAATTTTCCCAAGAGCATTGTGGACATGCACATCTTGGCTACCCTCGCTCACTAAGTGTTCCAAGAATTGTGTCAGCAGCCGTAGGCGGTTCCTGATTAAAATAGCAAACAAAAACAAATTAAACCAACAGAAAAAGAGTGCATGAGAGGGGGGCAGAGGGAGTACAGGATAAGAGCTAGAATCAAACCTCTTCTCACATTCATCAACCAGTGGCTCAACAGGAAGGAGAGAACGAACAGATAGAATCAAACCCTTAATGAAATCTTCAGGGCACTCATCATCAAGTAGCTGTCCCACTACCAACGGAGCATTTCCAGGATTCACCTACAAACCAGACAAAGGGAAATGGTCATTCATATACTCAACGTATTAAAAGAATGATATTCAAATAACACTGAATTCGAAGAGCTACATACTTTCTGAACATAGCCTTCAATGTACCGAAGCATATTACTTGTGTACAGATAATGAGTCAGATCTGGAACAAAACCAAAGCGGTCGCAAACATTAATCAGTGGGCGGGCATCAGGTAGTTTTGCTTCCATCAAAAAGTTCTTTGTCTTCTCAGCGTCATAGAAATTAGACTCTCTCGTTACACGCTCAACTTCTTTGATCTGTCCAGTCCTTGCAGCTGCTTCTATGTATTTGAAATGGATATCTGGATCCTCACTGTTGCATGTAAAAAAATCCAATATTAAGGTGTGCCAAATTAAGAAAAGAGCATTTGAAACGTATCAACATCAAGAGTAACTACCTGGAGCTCAAATAAGATCCCAAGAAAAAGTAGAGGCCCTCATAAGATTTGAATTGCTCAAATAGTTTTATGCAGGCGTCAACCCCTAGCTGCTCAGAGTATTCTTTTGCAGCCTGCAGATGTGTCACAGGTTTTGTAATAATTAGAACCAACAAGAAAGATGCGACAAGAAAAAAAAGGTTGAAAGGAAACTGAGCAGGGTTACCTGCACAACAATCTGTAGATTTCCTCTCAGATTGACCAGTAGAAGGTCCTTCATGCACTCTAATGCCCATTCTTTTGAAAGTGTGCCAAAGAACTCAACGAGTGCCTGTGCAAGAAAATTGTTAATGAACCAAACAATAATAGACTAATAATCAAACATAAATGAATAGAACAAACCTGTGGCTCAATGGCGTGGGTATTCACAATGACTCGCTTGATATCAGGTAACTCTGTGTAATGCTGTGTCACAATAAAAGATTAATTAAATTGAGAACTAGAGAATAGATTAACCGAAATCATGCAAAGATACTGACCTGGAGGGCTCGCAAGTACAATCCACCCTTTTCACACAGCTGAGCAATACGAGGGCGATCATAATGACTGAACATACCATTAGCAAGGATGGCATCAGCAACATTTGGGTAAGTCACCAAGTTGATCTCCAAAACCTACAATGAGTTCAGAAGATGCTGAGTAAAAACATTTGGTCTAGGATAACCATTCATATTCGAAGAAAAACTAAATGCTAACCTTGGTTTGAAGAAAAGCATGCTCTGGCAAGTTTGGTTTCAGAACATCCAGCAGAAAAGCAGTTGCCTCTCGTATCATGTTTCTCTGTTAACGAAAGACACATTAGGCAAGACATATAACCGAATTTTATAGTAAAAAGGGCAAAAAGAATATTATAAACCAACAAAGCATTGATATGAATAGAAATAATACCTGAAGGAAGAGATCAGTTATAGTATTATAATCTACTGGACAACCCCCCTCCATCTGTGACATCATGAGAGCAAAGTTGACAGCCCCCTGGTCAAGAAGACATACGATACAGAGTCAGGCAAGGATTTCTAAAGATCAAAGAACCCCACAACCAAGTACCAAATGGACCATGGCCCAGTTTTGCTTAAACAACCTATTACCTGTGGATCTGTTCGTAAGATGGTCTGGAGGAGGAATAGGTAATCGGGAGTATATCCAACCTGGAACAGCAAAAGTTTTAGGTCAACAGTACATGTCAAAGCTGAACTCGGGTCTAAACACTGAAAAGAAGAATTCAACAGTACCAAAGCAATATACCTGCTTCGAATATATAAGGATCTTGTCAAACTCCCTCCTTTCGGCAAAAGCAGCAACAACTTTTGGGGTTGCCCTAGCTTTTATGTATATTTTCAGTGCAAGATCATTGTCCACCGTCTACACCAAAGAGTAACAAGTACCGATTAGTGAACAATCCAGACACAACACAGTGAACAAAATTTGTGAAAGAACAACAAAATCTGTGCGATCAAAAAACACAGAACACCCATCTTACCTTGACAAGATCTCCTAGTTCTTCACTGCACTCCAACTTGTCTTCCGCCAACCAATTTTCCAGAAGATTCTTCTTGTTCTGATTGACAACAAGCCGAGACAACTCAAGAGACTCGTAAGCATTGAGCTTCCCTCGTGTTAGCAATGTGCCAAAGTACTGCAAGAGCGGAGGTGTTTGCCCAGTTTGAACAGGAACACTCTGCATTTTAAGCACACAAACGACAAGTCAAGTCAAGCAGAAGAACCTACACTCTAAGCAGATAATACTCTCGTTGTAATTGAATCCCTTATCCAATAATACTTTCCAGTAAGGAATGGCAAGTAACTACCAAGAGTTTCACTTATGTGGTCAGTTTGCTGAAATTTATATGGTATCAGACTCATCTCTAGGGCTAGCATAGGAAGCACGCTTCATAATTTACACAATTGAAGCTAAGAAAAATGGCTGGCACATTAGAAAAGTACAAAGGTGTTTCTCTTGGATTTCGTGTTTCTTTTCCACACAGTCTGGTGGATCTCAAAGTTAGATATGGCCACCAAACTGTGAAAAGGAGGAAAATAAACATTAACAGCTTCATAGGCAACAATATCATAAATGCACCTGAAATTTTGCAACAGTCTCGGGAGTTCGCAGAAGACCTTGAGGAGATTCTGCGGCCAGCTCAGCTGCTTCCTTGTATTTTGTTTGCGCGAACAGTTCCTGAAATCTTTGGACAACCTGCAATTCAGGATATTAAAAAATAACTTTCAGTACCCACATTAAACTGAGATAGGAAAAGGTAAATCCGAAAAACAAAATCTTCAACTTTTAAGGCCAGTATAGAGCATTAACATTTGCATGACTAAAAGGGTAATGGTGCATGTGGCATTTGTGAACCACTAAAATGCCCACAGCACAAGCAATAAGCACTTCAGAGACACTGACTTAGACCAAAACAAATGGTTACTAGAAGTAGATACAGGCAAAAAACCATTAGTGCTAACTGCCAAATGACCTATGAGCAAAAAACAAGGCATTTTAACTACAAAACCAGAGATATGGTAAGAGGTGATTAGGAAAACAGTTTTACAAGATAGAAGTGCACATTCATAAACATGTTGGCTACACTAATCTTATGGAACACCAAGAAATTTACAGCACATAACTCAACAATCAGGAAGGAAAAAGTAGTTACAGGATGGGTTTCTAAACACTACTCTCTACCAAAACTTGTACAAAAGATTTATGAAAAAAAAACATAGATAACAAGTGAGCGAGTTCCGCAAATGAAACAATATCATTCACAAAAGCATAGAAGTAACGAAGCTTACCAAGTTCTCTGCCCCAGGAAGATTAGCTCTTTTCGCGAGATTCACAGCTAGCTCAAGGTTGTTTAACTGCATGCACCGTAATGAGTTAAAGAACTATCTAACATTTGCATCAGCCAAGGAATTGAAGAATTGCACAACGTCATACTTGACTGCTGACAAAAGGCACAATGGTTGCATCGTTAACCGTGGCATGTAAAACCTGCCCTCTTCTATTGATGGCATAAAATCCTCCAGTTGTAGAAGATTCTGCTGTTAAGAATATAGGATCTGGACTGATTCTATTTCTATAAACTGCTGCAGCAGTTTCCAAATCATATACAAACAAAAGGCCAAGCTTTGTAATTACATAGATAAGGCCATACTTCTGTGAGATCTGTAATCAGAAGATATAAATGAATTATATTTATTATGTGATATCTAACAGCGCATAATTCCTTTGGGACCTAAAATAGTCACCTGCATGGCTACAGGAAAATCATCCTGGAAATCCGGTGGGAAGAAGAGATCGGATTGTTTCTTGGAAAAGCCAGGTTTCCCTGAAATATTGATTTTTAATGAATTGTAAGTAAATATAAATTCATGTTTTAATGACAGTGCAATACACTGAAAAACCAGGAGGTCTACAAGGAAAAATATGGGGTAAAATATATAAATAATTGCAAAATTTTCAATGGTTACATTGAATGACAAATGTATGGTGGGCAAAAGACATTCTACCAAATTTATAAAATTTTAGTTGTTTCAAGCTAGAAATAACTCCACTTGCGTAGTTTTCTACATAGCCTGTCCTAAGCCAGGAAAAAGGAGGAGGGTTGTGTTAGGCTTGGTGAGCCAACGTAAAATAAAACAGCCTCCCTTTCATGGACTGAAACCCAAAAGGACATTCCTATCGAGATGTGGAAATGCCTTGGAGACGTGGCAATCATTTGGCTAACCAAATAGTTTAATATCATTTTTATGTCGAACAAAAAGCCTGACAAGTGGCGGAGAAGCACATTAGTGCCAATTTTCAAGAATAAAAGATACATTAAAAGTTGTACTAACTACAGAGGAATTAAGCTCATGAACCACACAATTTTGGGAGCGAGTAATTGAGCATTGTTTAAGAAGAGCGACTTTCGTGATGAAAAACCAATTTGGTTTAATGCCTGGGAGGTCGACCCTAGAGGCGATCTTCTTGACACAACAGTTGATGGAGAAGTATAGGGAGGAAAAGAAGGATCTACACATGGTGCTTATCAACTTGGAGAAAGCTTATGACAAAGTGCTAAGAAAGATCATGTGAGAAGAAAAAAGTCCCAATAAAGTACGTTACCTTAATCAAGGGTATGTACAACGACGTGGTGACTAATGTCAGAACATGTGATAGCTATACTAGTGACTTTCCTATTAAGATAGGACTACATCAAGAGTCAGCATTGAGCCCATATATTTTTGCCCTAGTGATGGATGAAGTCATGCGGGGCATACAAGGAGAGATTCCTTGATGTATACTTTCTACTAATGATGTGGTGCTAATTGTTGAGAGTAGGGTAGGTGTTGATAGAAAACTTGAGTTGTGGAGGAAGACTTTAGAATAAAAGGGTTTTAGACTTAGTAGGACTAAAATTGAATATATGAGATGTGTTTTCAGCAGTGCTATGGCAGGCAATGGAGATGTTAATCTGGATGGAAAAGTAGTGCCTAGGAAGGAAACTTTTCGATATTTGGGATAGATTCTACATAGTGACAGCGAGATTGATAAAGATGTGAGCCACAAGATATAAGGGGTGGTTGAAATGGCACCAAGTATCAGGTATCCTATGTGATAGAAAAATCCCTCAAAAGTTAAAGGGTAAATTCCATAGGACAATAATTAGACCTGCGATGTTGTATGGAGCGGAGTGTTAGGCGACAAAACGACAACATGTACAGAAGATGATCGTAGTAGAGATGCAGATGTTGCGGTGGATCTCTAGTCATACAAGGCGAGATCAAATCCGTGATGATGATATACATGATAGGGTTAGGGTAACACCAATTGAAGAAAAGCTTGTCCAAAATCGTCTGAGATGGTTTCGACGTCTCCAACAAAAGCCCCCTGAGGCACTGGTGCGTAGTGGAATTTTAAGTCACCGTGAAAACATAAGAAGAGGCAGAGGTCGACCAAGACTAATATGGGAAGAAGCAGTTAAAAGAGACTTGCGGGATTGGAATATTCCCAAAAATTTGGCATTGGATAGGAGTGCATGGAAGTTAGCGATCCACGTATCGGAACCATGACCCAAGATCGAAGGTTTTGGGGTTTTATTTACTTTGATTAGGTTTCTTTCCTAGTCTACCCCAACATGTTTGGAACAGAGGGCTTAGTTGTTGTTGTTGTTGTTGTTATTTAAGCTAGAAATTTGAATGTAAAAATAGAAATAATCAAAAATAAAATTTGAGGATTCTAAATTCAAACCTGGCTGGGCACCCAATTCAATAACATGCAACTTAGAAGTAATCTGTCCAGCATTAGTTGTCTTCGAGGCGAAACAAATGAGGGTTGATGGGTTCTCATTGCCAACAACCTGGACAGGGAAAGCATAGCACAGTTGATGAATACTGGAAGTGAACAAGAATATAACCACCACAAAATAACTGAACAGTACCTTAAATGATGCAAAAGATGCTGCATGGGCTTCAAGTGCCTGGCTTCGCTGCTGATCCACAGAAAAAAGTTGCATGTTTCCCTTCACCAGTTGCGGCCTCTGATAGGTGAAAAGAAAAGCAAATCAATATGAGAAGCGCATATAACAAGGCATCATATAATTAGTGCCAATAGCAACTGCTCTGGTAGCTTACCATAGTAGATTGCTAATGATTTTGCAGAACTATATTTTCATAGTGTTATACACAAAGAGCGGTAAAAATCATCAAAGGAATACAAGAGACAATAGCAGAAAGGGGCACAAAAGGAATTTTGATCTTTATATCACGTTCAATTACAAAGACAACAATGCACCATGTTGTGATGACACTTATTAAAAATGTTCTTTACAAGCATACCTCTGGAGCACCAGGTGCAATTCCAATAAGCACGAGCCACTTCTCCGATGGATCACACCGATAGTTGATAATCTGATTATTGGCCAAATTAGCTGTCCTATCGAACATCTTCATGGGTTCTGAATCCCCTGTATTCCAACAAAAGCAAGCAATAATTATATTGGTTTGTATACATAGCAGCCAAATCATGCAAAGCAGGTGATTGAACTTAGACAGAAAATAATTGTGATTTGTCACAGGAGTAACCTTCAATTGACCAGTGATAAACTGATGTTTGAGTTACCAAACCCAACAACTTTGGGGTGATCCATTTCCAAAACACAACCTGCGATTGTAAAAAGTAAGATATGTAAGTTAATACATCAAGCAAGATTATAGATTATCAATAATACTTGGAAAGGCTCAGAAACTTTAACCTGCTCAGGCATCTGATGAGACTTTATTTTAGTTTTAGCTTCAATATTGAATATTTGCAGGTGATCCTGTGTTGTTCCAGCTATTTGGGCTGCAAAATTCAGCAAAAATTTCTTATTGCTATTTGCAAACTCCTGAATATATAGACTGAAGTAAACTGCTGGTAAAGTTTGTGTTTGAGTATATCAGTTTCTTTTTCTTTTCTTTTCTTTTTTTTTTTTTTTGCAAGAAACTATTTATCTAACGAGACACTAAGCTGTCAATGTATCAACCAGTCATTCCAACTTAAATGATTAAAGTTAGAATAAGTCTGATAATGAGATGACAGATTAAAATTATTGACATTGTCATCCCATCTGAAGCAAGCGTGTTACATCCAAAAGCACCATAACCAAATCATCACATAGGTAAAACAGGCTACATTCCAGAACAAATAACTTCAATTATAAATTCAAGTTCCACTCCATCACAACTAGCTAATCAGAACGAACAGGAGTGACAAAAATAGACCGTAAACAACTCCTGCAGAGCCATAGCAGGAGAAGTCATCAATTCAATGAGAACAACAGCATAGAAAAGTTTGGATATTAATTTTCATGGTCCCCTATCCCAGGTCCAGAATAAGCGCAACCAAAGGTAGTCTAAGTTGTGGTCATGGTAACCATATGAAGTCTATGAACAGAACAGATGCCACGCTAGAATCCTAGATAGTTGCAAGCACATGGAAACTCTGATCTAACTGCACAGCCAAATAAACCAATAAGCAGCCATCATACAGTTTTAAATGCTATGATATCGATAAGCATGAGCAAAATTGATATTGATAAGCATGAGCAAAATGTCAAAACTGTGACCTCTCATGAGAGCATGTATTCTTGAAATTCTAAAATGCATGTCTCCATGTAAATTCATCATCGACTTTCAGATATTAGATCACCAAGCTATCTTTCTGCCACCAGCATGCTATCACAGTGGAATATTCTATCTATATTTGAAAAACGATACTGATAAACCATCATTCCTGCTATGGCTCACAGCTTGAACAAGACTGAGCAAACGGTAAAGGCGTTACTAAGACACTGTGTTACCAGCTATGGTACACATGACAAAAAAATCCATAGCCACCCCTGGCCATGTGCACTAAGAAACTAGAAGCGAGATCGCTGGCCAATTCTGAGAGATCCGACGACAGGACTAGGATGGCAGCGAAGCAAGCCATTGGCGCAGCTAGGGCGTCATCATCAGATCCTGCGAGGCGAAGGAGAAAGAGTAGTAGATCTAGGTTGTGCGGTGGGGGTGGGTACCTTTGAGGGCGAGGATTCTGGTGTTGGGGTTCATGAGAGCGGAGTCGGCGGTGATGGGCCTGCGGAGGGGCTGCATGGGCATGGCCATATCGAGGATGACGACGCTGTTCTGCGGCGAGGTCTCGCGGACGCAGATGTACTTGTCCGACTCCATGGTGACATGGGTGAAGGTGACGAACTGCGGCGCGATCCCCAGGCTCGTGAGCTGCAAGCAACGCCATAGCAGTCAAGCACTCGGAGATCTGATCTGAGAGATCGTATCGGAGAGGACGGAGACGGATAGTGTGCGTGCGTCGTATGTGTGGTACCGTGAGGGCCTCGCGCATGGCGATGGGGGCGGTGGCCGCCGCCATCGCGACGGACGGCGGTGGCGAGATCGCTGGAGGGGGGGCGGCGAGAGATGGGATCTGAGGACGGGGCGGGGAAAAGCACTAGCAGTAGTCAGCCCACCACCATCTCTCTCTATCTATACAGTTCAGTTATTCCCTGCAACTCAATTTCCTAGCTTAGCTGTGAACTACTGAATATAGAAGAATTAATGCGTCATGACTAAAGGGGTCGCTAAAGTGTTAGCTTAGGGCATCTCTAATGGTATTAACTATAAGAAATGTTCATATCTATAGATAGTATATAGACAACCTCTTCAATAGATTAGCTATAGCATTGTCTATAAAATTAGATATTGGCCCACATGTAATAGATAATAAGTGCCTTGGAATCAGTTATAGCCTAACTATACATTAGTAGCCGGTCTATATCTCTCTCATCATTTTTTCTCTTCCACCTAAGCAAAATGCTGAGATAGCACGTGACGAATAATCATACCAAGGGTACCCCGCGCCGAAGTATACGCCCATTCCAAGATTATATTTTAAGTCTTCAGAGCGTTAGGCGAGACCACCGACGGACGACCAGCACCAAAGCAGGCTCTGGTCGGGAATTCCCACAGGCTCCGATCGGACCCCCGGACCGAGCCTCGATACATCTTCACTGCTTGACGGACAACTCCAAGTCGGCCGCTTGTCCCATGGACACGACGCCCCATGCCGGGTAGGTAGCTCCTTCCCAGCGTGGCATAAGGGCCGCGAGGACGGACACGCGATCCGTCGCCTCGTCAGACACAGTGGAGGGACGCGCTCCGTCCCAAGGCAAACACGGCGGATAACGTCAGCGTCGACAAAGTAAGCGAGGGCGAGGCGTACCTTTCCAACAGACATTATCGATTTGTGCCTACCAACCCGCGTGGGGCGAGCAGAAATGTCGATCATCGGGACCAAGACCGGACTCCGGATGTAACCTACCCCTACTTTCCTGTTCTTCTCCGTGTGACACCGCCCCTCCGACTATATAAAGGAAGCAGGCCCTCGGGGCGAGGAGAGACCTCTCGATATTCGCATCTTTATTCCATTCACCTCCAGACCCCATCCAAATTTGACCAGGAAAGTGGCGTTCATCCTCCCGAGTCTCCTCGTTGAGACGGCGCTAGGGGCTGTCCTTAGCTCTCGCTTGTAATCCACCACACCCAGATTAACGAGATCCATCACCACTGGCGGAAGTAGGGATATTCGGCCTGAACCAGTATAAATCTTGGACTCCTGAGTCTAACCATTCAAGGAGCAGGGACGTGCGGCCCCTAGACTTACAAATCTACTCAAATCGGTTACCGTAACAATCGACAAAGACGCTTATAAGCTAGTGAAGTGGCACCATTGGAGATGCCCTTAGTGGGGTGGTGGAATTTCGGGCTCTAGGCCTAGCATGATCTATAGATGTAAATTTAAGCCCAGCCTCGTATATATACACGGAATGATTTGTACTCGGACGTCCGAAATTTTCGAACGCGCTGCAACAATTTTTTTCTTCATGTACAACATTTTGTTACAATGCGTGCAACATTTTCCTTCGATAAACAGTAAAATTCGCTACAGTAAACGGATGTTGCAAGCGTTAAAAAAATGTTTCACGCGTTGACAGAAAATGTTGCAAACGTAGAAAAAAAATGTTGCAGGAGACGTCCGATAGAATGAACAGAAATCGGACGTCCAAGCGCTAGTTTCTCCTATATATATATAGGAAGTCTTTTCCGTACTCCCGGGAGTACATACTCCCACCTCTCATATACCACTTAAATGAATACTTTATACTCTTTTATCACTTTTAGTACACTCTAATAATAATTCTAAGATACTCCAATACGACATGACTAAAAAATTTCATCGAAACCCTTTATTTTTTTTTGCTACATACCATTTTCTATATGTAAAAAGGAATATATAAACAAATTATGCTATAAAGGGTGGACTTTAATGAAATTTTTCGTGGAACCCAATTTGGAGTATATTATAGTGACAACATGTACGAAGATGATCGAGTAGAGATGCAGATGTTGCGGTGGATCTCTGGTCATACGCGAGATCAAATCCGTGATGATGATATACATGATAGGGTTAGGTAGCACCAATTGAAGAAAAGCTTGTCCAAAATCGTCTGAGATGGTTTCGACATCTCCAATGAAAGCCTCCTGAGGCACTGGTGCATAGTGGAATTTTAAGTCACCGTGAAAACATAAGAAGAGGCAAGGGTCGATCGAGACTAATGTGGGAAGAAGCGGTTAAAAGAGACTTGCGGGATTGGAATATTCCCAAAGATTTGGCGTTGGATAGGAGTGCATGGAAGTTAGCGACCCACATATCGGAACCATGACCCAAGATCGAAGGTTTTGGGGTTTATTGACTTTGATTAGGTTTCTTTCCTAGTCTACCCCAACATGTTTGGAACAAAGGGCTTAGTTGTTGTTGTTGTTGTTATTTAAGCTAGAAATTTGAATGTAAAAATAGAAATAATCAAAAATAAAATTTGAGGATTCTAAATGCAAACCTGGCTGGGCACCCAATTCAATAACATGCAACTTAGAAGTAATCTGTCCAGCATTAGTTGTCTTCGAGGCGAAACAAATGAGGGTTGATGGGTTCTCATTGCCAACAACCTGGACAGGGAAAGCCTAGCACAGTTGATGAAAACTGGAAGTGAACAAGAATATAACCACCACAAAATAACTGAACAGTACCTTAAATGATGCAAAAGATGCTGCATGGGCTTCAAGTGCCTGGCTTCGCTGCTGATCCACAGAAAAAAGTTGCATGTTTCCCTTCACCAATTGCGGCCTCTGATAGGTGAAAAGAAAAGCATATCAATATGAGAAGCGCATATAACAAGGCATCATATAATTAGTGCCACCAATAGCAACTGCTCCGGTAGCTTACCATAGTAGATTGCTAATGATTTTGCAGAACTATATTTTCATAGTGTTATACAAAAAAAGCGGTAAAAATCATCAAAGGAATACAAGAGACAATAGCAGAAAGGGGCACAAAAGGAATTTTGATATTTATATCACGTTCAATTACAAAGACAACAATGCACCATGTTGTGATGACACTTATTAAAAATGTTCTTTACAAGCATACCTCGGGAGCACCAGGTGCAATTCCAATAAGCACGAGCCACTTCTCCGATGGATCACACCGATAGTTGATAATCTGATTATTGCCCAAATTAGCTGTCCTATCGAACATCTTCATGGGTTCTGAATCCCCTGTATTCCAACAAAAGCAAGCAATAATTATATTGGTTTGTATACATAGCAGCCAAATCATGCAAAGCAGGTGATTGAACTTAGACAGAAAATAATTGTGATTTGTCACAGGAGTAACCTTCAATTGACCAGTGATAAACTGATGTTTGAGTTACCAAACCCAACAACTTTGGGGTGATCCATTTCCAAAACACAACCTCGTATTGTAAAAAGTAAGATATGTAAGTTAATACATCAAGCAAGATTATAGATTATCAATAATACTTGGAAAGGCTCAGAAACTTTAACCTGCTCAGGCATCTGATGAGACTTTATTTTAGTTTTAGCTTCAATATTGAATATTTGCAGGTGATCCTGTGTTGTTCCAGCTATTTGGGCTGCAAAATTCAGCAAAAATTTCTTATTGCTATTTGCAAACTCCTGAATATATAGACTGAAGTAAACTGCTGGTAAAGTTTGCGTTTGAGTATATCAGTTTCTGTATTTTATTTTTATTTTATTTTATTTGCAAGAAACTATTTAGCTAACAAGACACTAAGCTGTCAATGTATCAACCAGTCATTCCAACTTAAATGATTAAAGTTAGAATAAGTCTGGTAATGAGATGACAGATTAAAATTATTGACATTGTCATCCCATCCGAAGCAAGCGTGTTACATCCAAAAGCACCATAACCGAATCATCACATAGGTAAAACACGCTACATTCCAGAACAAATAACTTCAATTATAAATTCAAGTTTCCACTCCATCACAACTAGCTAATCAGAACGAACAGGAGTGACAAAAATAGACCGTAAACAACTCCTGCAGAGCCATAGCAGGAGAAGTCATCAATTCAATGAGAACAACAGCATAGAAAAGTTTGGATATTAATTTTCATGGTCCCCTATCCCAGGTCCAGAATAAGCGCAACTAAAGGTAGTCTAAGTTGTGGTCATGGTAACCATATGAAGTCTATGAACAGAACAGATGCCACGCTAGAATCCTAGATAGTTGCAAGCACATGGAAACTCTGATCAAACTGCACAGCCAAATAAACCAATAAGCAGCCATCATACAGTTTTAAACATTATGATATCGATAAGCATGAGCAAAATTGATATTGATAAGCATGAGCAAAATGTCAAAACTGTGACCTCTCATGAGAGCATGTATTCTTGAAATTCTAAAATGCATGTCTCCATGTAAATTCATCATCGACTTTCAGATATTAGATCACCAAGCTATCTTTCTGCCACCAGCATGCTATCACAGTGGAATATTCTATCTATATTTGCAAAATGATACTGATAAACCATCATTCCTGCTATGGCTCACAGCTTGAACAAGACCGAGCAAACGGTAAAGGCGTTACTAAGACACTGTGTTACCAGCTATGGTACACATGACAAAAAAATCCATAGCCACCCCGGGCCATGTGCACTAAGAAACTAGAAGCGACATCGCTGGCCAATTCTGAGAGATCCGACGACAGGACTAGGATGGCAGCGATGCAAGCCATTGGCGCAGCAAGGTCGTCATCATCAGATCCTGCGAGGCGAAGGAGAAAGAGTAGTAGATCTAGGTTGTGCGGTGGGGGTGGGTACCTTTGAGGGCGAGGATTCTGGTGTTGGGGTTCATGAGCGCGGAGTCGGCGGTGATGGGCCTGCGGAGGGGCTGCATGGGCATGGCCATATCGAGGATGACGACGCTGTTCTGCGGCGAGGTCTCGCGGACGCAGATGTACTTGTCCGACTCCATGGTGACATGGGTGAAGGTGACGAACTGCGGCGCGATCCCCAGGCTCGTGAGCTGCAAGCAACGCCATAGCAGTCAAGCACTTGGAGATCTGATCTGAGAGGTCGTATCGGAGAGGACGGAGACGGATAGTGTGCGTGTGTGTGTGTGTGGGGGGGGGGGGGGGTACCGTGAGGGCCTCGCGCATGGCGATGGGGGCGGTGGCCGCCGCCATCGCGACGGACGGCGGTGGCGAGATCGCTGGAGGGGGGCGGCGAGAGATGGGATCTGAGGACGGGGCGGGGAAAAGCACTAGCAGTAGTCAGCCCACCACCATCTCTCTCTATCTATCTATACAGTTAAGTTATTCCCTGCAACTCAATTTCCTAGCTTAGCTGTGAACTACTGAATATAGAAGAATTAATTAATGCGTCATGGCTAAAGGGGTCGCTAAAGTGTTAACCTTAGAGCATGTATAATAAGTTGACATCAGCTGTCTATAAGAATTGTCATGTCACCTATTTGTTAATGTGAATGAAAAAGAAAGAGGAAAGAGAAAGAAGTTGTTCGACATTTGCAATATGTAGACTGTAGAACTAAGCTGTTGTGTAGAGATGAATTGATTGTAGCACGGAAACTAAAAAAATGATTGTCTATATCATTGTATAAGATTGTCTATAAGTAACATGACAATTTCTTTGACGATAAGAATCGTGAGGATGGTGGAATTTCGGGCTCTAGTCTAAGCCTAGCATAATCTATAGATGTAAATTTAAGCCTAGCCGTGTGTGTGTATATATATAGCAAGCTAAATACGAATGATGTGTGTCAAATTCTCAACTTCACCTCCCCCATAGCACTGGGTGATATTGCTATGTCCTTCACTCACTCATACACACAAAAAGATTACCGACGTTCCACATCGATCAAATGTCCATATGGATGATTTGGTGCGTTCATTGAGACTGGCACTACCGCACTAGTAAGGTGGATCTATATTGTGATAAAGTTCTACGGTATGCATACACATTATTTAAGATTTTCATACAATATTTGTTCTATGTGTTTATGGAAATGAAGTTGATACATTGCCTTCGATTGTTTTTAGGGGATACATACATACATACATACATACATACATATACACATGTATATTCCTAAGTAGATCCCTTATTTGTAAACACACCAGTAGTGCTTGCCCTGACTTGAGCAGACTGCCCCTAATAGTGGTAGTGCCACAAGTGTCGGGTGGGGTTAATTTTGAGCGGTTTCTTATGTAGCCAGTAGTTTCCCTCTTCCTCATTTACTTTCTTGGACAATTACACCTCATTCTCTACCCTCATTTGTGCCTCATTCCTCTCAAAGCAAAGGTTGGCTCTCAAGCTCTTTTTCTTCCAAAAAATTCCCAAACCTCATTCTCTTAATTTCAAGGATCCTCCCCTTCTTAAAGGCTCTCAATCTTCTCAAGGTAATCATCTCTCATCACTCTTGAGCTTTTCCTTCTGGTCACTTCATGCCTTGGGTCTCAATTTTTTGTTTTTCAAGGTTTGATGCAAATGTAGCAAATGCATGTTGTGTTTAAATGAAATTTCTAGTTTAAATGAGTAGATCAGTGACTTATGAAGTCACTTTAAGCAATTCTAGTATTCGATCTAATCAAAAATGGAGTTTTCACACTTGATGGTTGTGGTTCCACGATGAACCCGACACTACCGCTGTGGTACCGACCTAGTGTGGCACTACTAGCCCTGTTAGTGCTGTAGTACTGCCCAAGAGCGGCACTACCGGTCCAATATAGGCAATAGTGCCGAGTTTGCTACCAAAACAACATAACCTACTGCATTTTCATTAAATCTCTAAAATTGAGTTCCTACTTCCTTTGCTTATCCCTCCTATTGTCTTTGTGCTCTAGAAAACATGCCAAGGGTAAAGAATCATTCCAAGCTCAAGGCACCTTGCGGCGGGGGACAGTCAGAAAATCTACATGAAGTGCTAGGGTTCCCACTCCTCGGTCCGACAGTGGAAGTGACAGCAAGGACTCCTACACTGTTGTTACCAGAGATAAGCAAATAAGAAAAATAGTGTAGCAAGAATTAGGAGGTAGTAACTCTCAAACCAATAAAGCCAAAGGACCGACACATGAATCGAGTGAGGAAGGAGATGATGAGGATTATGGCATGGATGTTGATGAGGAGGAAGATTCTAAGGAAAAAGAATGTTTGCCTGGCTTTGACCCTCAAGAGGATCTAAGGAAAATAAAGGGAGATAAGTATTATTTCTTAAGGGGAGTCAATGAGTATCGTCTTCTAAGAACTGCATCAGAGAATTTTTTTCACACTCTCTGTCAAGAGAAGATCTTTAATAATATTTACTTAGATAAGGACTTTGCCTATCAGAAATGGGTGGATTGGGACCATATTAGGAAGCTACCTTTGTTTGCCAGTGTCCCTGAGCTATTTCATGGAGCAAAGCCTCATAAATTTTGTCAGTCAGAGGTGTGATTTTGAGGAGGACATGATTCGTCAGTTTTACTCCACATTCCTGACACTTATGACTCCATCACCTGGGTGTCCAGTGCTAAGGTTTACACTACCACTAAGGATGAGTTTGAGCTGGCATTGGGCATCTTCCATAGTGGATATCCTAGGATTCACAGCGATAGGCCACTTGGGGTCACTCACCAGCTTGAGTTTAATGATCCTGCTGCTAATGTAAGGAGGCCAGGTAAATTGCAGGGCTACTTCCACAGGCCAATCTAGTAAATAGGATCATTAGAGTTACCATTCACAACAAAAATGGTAACTTTGATGACATTCGTAGATATGCCTAGAATATAATGAGCAAGGTGATGCACAGGCAGAAATTTGATGTGATTGACTTTATGTTGAGGGAGATGGCCTCTTCAGCTTGTGAGCGAAGAAAATCCATTTACTTTGCTCCCTATATTATGAAGCCCATACTTACGAATACTGGGTGCAAAGGAAGATGTGGATACGCTCATAAACAGTACAAGCCTTGTGAAGCTCCTTCTCAGGTGATTGGTCACTCAACACAACAGCAGGATGCCCCTCAAGATCCATCTCAGGCCCATGATGTGCCTCAGGACGCCTTCTTGGCTTCTTGGCGAGTTTGGAGAGTCTTGGTTCAAATATGATGACTCAGTTCGTCTCACTCAGCTCCAGGATTGTGAGTAGGCTTGACCAAGAGCATCAATTTCAGCTCTAGACTCGTGCCATGGTTGATGAAGTTCGGGAGCACATGGACACTATTGGAGCGACGGTGGATCTTCTTCGTGGCAAGTTTGTCCTCGTCTCTTTTCATTGCTTTGGTTGTGGTTGTGGTTGTGGACGTGAGCGTGGTTGTGTTACCCAAGACTCATCTTCTTAGGTGTTCCATGAAGGCCACTTCTTTTGGTACTTGATGCCAAATGGGGAAAAGTAGAAGAAATAGAAGAAGCGAAGTGGGATGAATAGCTTTGAGGATTAGCTTTGTAATTTTTTTATATCTCTGTAAGCTAATTAACCTCTATTGTGTGCTTTTGGATGTTTTGGATGTTTGTAATGTTGAATGCTTAAATGTCATATTACTATGTTTCCTATTTTGTCATATTGGATCCTATGCTTAATGTGCATGCATATTAACATATTCATCATGTTTTCTCAGAACCAATATATAGCGGAAACTCCACCAAAAATTTCAAATTCTTCAAACTGTGCTTAATCTCATATTAGTATATTCATGCACACATTTAGGGAGAGTTTCAACTATACATTGTGGTTTTTATGACATTTTGATTTCAAATTCAATCTTCTCCAAAAGAAGTGAAATGCCATTAACAGCAAAATCCAAAGGTATACAACTTGCTTGATTTGATGTATATTTAAAACATTTCAATTTCATTATATTTGACAAGGTTGTCATCAATTACCAAAAAGAGGGAGATTGAAGCATTTAGGCCCTAAATTTTGTCTTTGGTTTCGGTAATTGATGACAATCATATTTTAAGGATTAACAATTTTTCTCGAGGTTATGAAAAATCACTGAGCTATAAGGAAATTGGAACATCAAGCTAACACAAAGGGTATAAGTTGTAAAGACCATTTTCTAACTTTTTGACAATCTAGGTACTTGGAGAAAAGATCGGGTTGCTAGCATAGATACCGTACTATTAAGAGGGACCTTTGGTTAGTAGCTTGAAGATCAGGGATGAAAACGAAATGGAAATGGTCGGTAAATAGCCGTTCTATTTCTGTTTTCACATCTTTTACTAGTAACAGAAACGAAATCGAAAACCTCATAAACAGATACAGAAATGGATAATGACGGAAGTAGATGCAGAATGGAATGGTGCGGATATGGAAACAAAAGTGGAAAATTCCATAAAAACATAGTATATGATCACAATATACATGATCGTAAAAACAATGTAACTTATTCCACATCCAAGGCGAACACAAGAACAATGTTATGTTCACCGGTATTACTAGAAAGTTTTTTCTCAAGTTTGTCAGCGGAAACCTCATTATTTATCCCCAAGATCAGACCATCATGTCCCCCTCCATATCATTATCATCAATATCCTCTTACTCCTCCAACTATAAAGGTGTAACGCCTAAAATTGCATATTATTGTTCAATGAGGAAGATTCGAGGAAAAGAATCTTTGCACGGCTTTGACCCTTAAGAGGATCTAAGGAAAATAAAGGGAGCTAAATATTATTTCTTGAGGGGAGTCAATGAGTATCGTCTTCTAAGAACTGCATCAGAGAAGTTCTTTCACACACTCTCTCAAGAGAAGATCTTTAATAATATTTACTTAGATAAGGACTTTGCTTATCAGAAATGGGTGGATTGGGACCATATTAGGAAGCTACCTTTGTTTGCCAGTGTCCCTGAGCTATTTCATGGATCAGGCCTCATAAACTTTGTGAGTCAGAGGTGTGATTTTGAGGAGGACATGATTCGTCAGTTTTACTCCACATTCCTGACACTTATGACTCTATCACCTGGATGTCTAGTGCTAAGGTTTACACTGCCACTAAGGATGAGTTTGAGCTGGCATTGGGCATCTTCCATAGTGGATATCCCAGGATTCACATCGATAGCCCACTTGGGTTCACTCACCAGCTTGAGTTTTATGATCCCGCTGCTAATGTAAGGAGGCCAGGTAAATTGCAAGGCTACTTCCACAGGCCAGTCTAGTAAATAGGATCATTAGAGTTATCATTCACAACAAAAGTGGTAACTTTGATGACATTCGTAGATATGCCTAGAATATAATGAGCAAGGTGATGCACAGCTAGAAATTTGATGTGATTGACTTTATGTTGAGGGAGATGGCCTATTCGGCCCGTGAGCGAAGAAAATCCATATTTACTTTGCTCCCTATATTATGAAGCTCATACTTAGGAATACTGGGTGCAAAGGAAGATGTGGATACGCTCATAAATAGTACAAGCCTCGTGAAGCTCCTTCTCAGGTGATTGGTCACCCAACACAATAGCAAGATGCCCCTCAAGATCCATCTCAGGCCCATGATGTGCCTCAGGACGCCTTCTTAGTGAGTTTGGAGAGTCTTTGTTCAGATATGATGACTCAGTTCGTCTCATTCAGCTCCGGGATCATGACTAGGCTTGACTAAGAGCATCAATTTCATCTCTAGACTCGTGGCATGGTTGATGAAGTTCAGGAGCGCATGGACACTATTGGAGCGATAGTGGATCTTCTTCGTGATGAGTTTGTCCTCGTCTCTTTTCGTTGCTTTGGTCGTGGTCGTGGTTTGTGGACGTGAGCGTGGTCGTGTTACCCAAGACTCATCTTCTTAGGTGTTCCATGAAGGCCTCTTCTTTTGGTACTTGATGCCAAATGGGGAAAAGTAGAAGAAATAGAAGAAGCGAAGTGGGATGAGTAGCTTTGCAATTTTTTATATCTCTTGTAAGCTAATTGAACCTCTATTATGTGCTTTTGGATGTTTGTAATGTTAAATGCTTAAATGTCATATTACTATGTTTCCTATTTTGTCATATTGGATCCTATGCTTAATGTGCATGCATATTGACATATTCATCATGTTTTCTCAGAACCAGTATATAGTGGAAACTCCACCAAAATTTTCAAATTCTTCAAACTGTGTGCAATCTCATATTAGTATATTCATGCACGCATTTAGGGAGAGTTTCAACTATACATTGTGCATTTTGATTTCAAATTCAATCTTCTCCAAAAGAAGTGAAATGCCATTAACAGCAAACTCCAAAAGTATGCAACTTGCTTGACTTGATGTATACTTAAAACATATTCAATTTCATTATATTTGATAAGGTTGTCATCAATTACCAAAAAGGGGGAGATTGAAGCATCTAGGCCCTAAATTTTGTCTTTGGTTTCGGCAATTGATGACAGCCATATTTTAAGGACTAACAATTTTCTTGAGATTATGAAAAATCATTGAGCTATAAGAAAATTGGAACATCAAGCTAACACAAAGGTTTTAGTTGTAAAGACCATTTTCTAACTTTTTGATAATCTAAGTGCTTGGAGAAAAGATCGGGTTGCTAGCATAGGTACCGTACTATTAAGAGGGACATTTGGTTAGTAGCTTGAAGATTAGGGATGAAAATGGAATGGAAACGGTCGGTCAATGGTCGTTCTGTTTCTGTTTCCACATCTTTTACCAGTAATAGAAACGAAATCAGAAACCTCGGAAACAAATACAGAAATGGATAGTGACAAGCGGATGCAGAATGGAATGGAGCGGATATGGAAACAAAAGTGAAAAATTCCATAAGAACATAGTATGTGATCACAATATACATGACCGCAAAAACAATGTAACCTATTGAAAGTTCAAGCTCCATTGATTTGGTTTTGGTGTTAATGACAAATCTAATATTGAGACTAACTCTTTTGATAATCGTATATTGATTAGTCTCAATTATTAATTAATGATAAATCTTTTTATGAGGCTAACTCTTTTGTTGAGCTTAACTCTTATTAGTCTCTTTTGGATGAAAAAGATGAAAATATTAAAGGTATGCATTCGAGCTCATGTTATATATCTTGTTGCATTCCTTAGATACAATACCCATGATTATATTAACAAATCCAAATATGAGACTAACTCTTTTATTGAGTATATCTTTGTTTAGTCTCATCTCATTGAAAAATAGAAAACCCAAGGTATGCACTCGTATTTATTTTATGATATCTTAATGCATATTTTGGAGTCAAGATTAAAGGATGAACTCTATCATTATTCAAACCTCAAGAGATGCATAATGTTTTCAATTCCATATTTACATATATGCATATATCTAGGGGGAGTTCATCATTTAACTTGAAGGTTTCATTGTATTGATCCATTCTTTATTGACACATATAAGGATCAAGACATTGAAACTAAATCCTTGAGTATATATTCGAATTGCCTAGTTGTAGTATACTCATGGTAATTAGGTAATATAGGATAAGCTCCAATGTAATCAAAATTGAATATGTGCATATTGTCTCAAAATCAATTATATCTATGCACATATACATGTGGGGCTTATTCTATAGTTGATGCCTTAAAATAATGGTCATTTTCATGTAGTCCACACATTATGGATCATTACTTTTCATCAACATAAGTATATGAAAACTTGTGTAGTTAATATATACTCATATCAATTTAAATAAAAATTTAAATTGAGGTTGGTTGTCTTTTAATCATCAAAGGACATTTCATCATGTGTTGATGGTATCTTTTGGATTGATTAAGGATAATCGATAATTCTTGAGTATAACGAAGCATTAGTTGCATCGATGTACTCAAGACACGTTTATATCATTTAAATTGATTTGGGTTGTGCTAAATCGATATAGAGGCTTCTATTATGTGTTAATGGAGTGAATATATGATTGAGACAACCATGTGTCTTGGACTAACTATTTTTATGAGTTGTGAATGAGATAGGTTAAGTCCAAATGGTTGAGATGAGAAAACAGGACAATGACGCATCAAGTGAAGATAGGCGTCAAGAGGAGATCCCGAAGAAAAGAAGAGAAGAAATTCATCAAGAGATGATGGACAAAGAAGAGAAGAAGGGTGACAATCCCGGGGAGATGCAAAAAGATCAAAGATCTTAAAAGCCCCAAAGGGGATCGTGTGCGGCGGCGAAGGTATAACTAGATAGGCTAAGAACTTTCTAGTCTTTGAGTCTAGTTTTTATCGCCATACTATTAAGAGGGGTCGAGTTTTCTAGTTTGAGCTTCATCATGTGTTGTTGAGCTTAACCCGCGTTTCACTCAAGCTCAACCCGTTTGGTTTTTTCATGGAGCTAACCATTTGGCATGTGTTGCGAATGGGTGAAGCTCGTGCTTTGGTTTTTGCATATGGCTTTGATTTGCATGTGTTGCAAGTGGGATAGCGTATGCGTTGGTTTTTGCATGAAGTTCATATTTTGCATGTGTTGCGAATGTTGAAGTCATGCTTGGTTCTTGCATGAGCTATGTACTTGCATGTGTTGCAAAGAAAATAGCTCATGCTTGCTTTAATTCAATTTCTTATTTGGAGTAATTGTTTGGAGCTAAGTTTTGCATGTGTTGCAAAAGGAGAAGACTCAAGCAATTTGTGTTTATGGAGTATGCATGGAACTAAGATTTGCATGTGTTGCAACTAGAGAGCTCATGTATTTGAGTTTGTTTTGGTTTTGCTTGGGGCTAGGTTTGCATGTGTTGCAAAACGAGGATGCTCAAGCAAGTTGGATTTGAAGTTTACATATGGTTCTTTGGAGCATGTGAATAGTACTTGCAAATGTGTTTTGTAAATTATTTTGATCATGAGTTGATCATCACATGGCTCAAATTTTAATCTTGTTGACCCTTGTTAGCTTGTAGTTATGTTTTTGATCAAGTCTATGTGAGGGATTTCGAGAAAATCAAAATTAGACTTGAATGACTACATTAGAGTCTTTGTTTTTGTGATTTTGGAAAATATCTATGGTTGATTAAATCTTGAAAATGAGTGAAGATTGTAGCCCTCGTGATAAGCTCCGCATAGAGTCCAAGATCACCTAAATTGGAGTTCGGAGTAAAAAGTTATGAGCGTTTTAGTGGCTGTAGTAGCGGTAGTACCGCAAAAGCAGCACTACTGCCCGTAGGGGCCGGTAGTGCCGCCCAAGTCGGCACTACCGCTCATTTTTGCGGTAGTTATTTGCCAGAGGAGGTTCTTTTGATTTTTAGGCCGGTACTACCGCTCTCCATGGTCGGTAGTGCCGGGGGTACTGTAGCAACGACTAGTTTTAGTATTTTTAATGTCCATTTTGCCTCCCAACGGCTAGTTTTCTTTGTGAGGCTATTATTCCACATCCAAGGTGAACACAAGAACAATGTTATGCTCACTGGTATCACTAGAAAGTTTTTTCTCAAATTTGTCAGCGGAAGGCTTGATATTTATTCCCAAGATCAGACCATCATGTCCTCCTCTATATCATTATCATCAATATCCTCTTACTCCTCCAACTATAAAGGTGTAACGTCCTAAAAATTGCATATTATTGTTCAATGTTCATTTATGATTTTTTGAGATTTATCTGGAGATTTTTTGGAGTTTATAAATATTGTTTTACTATTTTTAGATTTATAAAATTAATTTATTCATAAAAATAACACCAAAATTATGCTAAAAAAAACTTTCCTAGGTTCAAAATGTTCCAAAGTATTTTTGAGAATTTTTTAACTATATTTGATATTTTCTATAAAGCCATTTGTATTTCTACAATTATTTTAATTGAAAAATAAATGTAAATTTTCTATTGTCCTTTTTGGGCTAAGTGGGCAAAGTTTTCGATGGAATTTCCAGTTTTATTTATATGGAATTTTCATTTCTGTTTTCGTTTTTTTGTTGGAAATGACTCACCTGTTTTGGAAAAAAAATTCTATTTCCATTTTTGTACCAATATTTTTCATTTTTGTTTCCAAAAAAGGATTTTATTTCCATTTTTCTCCAAAATGGTTGGAAATTCCTTTTTTTTCATCCCTATTGAAAATAATCTAATGTCAATAGCTCAAATTCATACTCATACTTTAGTCATATGCATTTCTTGAAAAATCCTTCAAAGTCCTTCGAAATTCTATATTGTCAGCACTACTAACCTTCTAGGAGCGGTATTGCCACAAGAGTGGTAGTACTGGCTCAAGAGGCTAGTAGTTATTTGACAGAGAGGATTGTTTTTTGGTCTACCCTCAAGCTGACACTATCGACCTTGTAGAAGTGGTACTACCACAAGTGCGGTAATACCGGCCCAGAGGCCAGAAGTCGGTAGCTATTTTACAATATGCATGTTTTTGAGGTGTGCCCAGGCTGCCAGCACTACCAACCCACTTAGGGTGGTACAGCCGTAGGTGCGGTAGCACCAACCCTTGTGTTGGTAGATTTTTTCCAAAATAGTACATCTTTTAGGTTTTTACCTAGCCGATACTACCACCCATCGGGGGCAGATCGTGTCAAGTGAGCACAAAGAGTACAAACCCAAATGAATGGTAGCCTTATCCAAAAAGGGTGAAAATGCACAATTCTTTGTGCTTATGGCTGGTACTACCGGTCCTATATGGACAATAGTACCGAAGTACTGTAGCAATGGCTAGTTTCTCTCAGCATTAAATGCTATAAGCGATCGTTGAGCCTGAGGACGGTACTACTCGGCCCTACATGGGCGGTAGTGACGACTTTCCTAAATTTTACAAAAATTAGGTGGTAACGGCTAGATTTGTGAGTGAGGGCTATAAATACACCCCCACCTGCAACAAGGAGTCTCTCTTGGTCATTTATTGCATATTTGTGAGTCCTTACAAATCTCTCATCATCTTTAGAGTATTTAATTTACATTTTATGAGTTGTTGAGAGAAATTCAAGTGTGTGTATTCAAGTTGAGCCATTAGACACTTGATCAACCTTAAGCAAGCGCCAAGGTCTATTCTCTTGGAGGTTGCTGCCTCTTAGATGGCTTGAATGCGTGAAGATTGGTGATCTCTTCAAAGAAGCTTGTGAGGAGGTCCGGTGGATTGTGAAGGTTGGAGCTCACCTACCCAGAGCGGGAAGAGCTATCACTAGTGATTGATGGAGGCTCATTTGCTCAAGTAATTGGTTTGATTCGTTCAAGTTTCCTCAACGTCGGTTTGGGGGACCGGCAAGTCTCCGAGACCACGAGACAAATCATTATGTTCATCTATTGTGGTTTGCTCTCTTGTGTTTAATTGTACAAATTCACACTCCTAGTGTACTTAATGTTTGTTCATATATCTAGTATTGTACAATTTGATTAGATCTAGTTTGTTGATTCACTTAGCGAAACCTAGACAATTTAGGTTTTAATTGTTAAAATTTTCAATTTTAGCATTACTTGATCATCTATTGCAATTAGAACCAAAGAATTTTAAAAACCTCCTATTCACTCTCTTTAGTCGGTTATCCTTGATCCTATAACGGGGATAAGATTCAAAATTTGACGGAATGAAAAAAGTTGAAAATTAGGGTTTGCTATAGTGATTTTAGTAAATTTCGGCAAAATCTCAGCTGATTGTAGCCAAAATTTTCAGCATTTTGGACTGGTTTGCATGGGTTTTGGACTAGATTTCACACTATTTTTGGTGGGGAATTGTAATGCCATTTAAGAAGAATACATGTAAAAAGTTTAGAAAAAATACATATGCAAATTATGAAACAAAAATAAAAAAGAACTTATGATCATCTCATCTATTCTTGAGAGAAAAAATAATTTAAACCTAACTAATGTAATTCACGAGATCAAAACATTAGATGAGTCATATTGATTTGAAGGTATTGTAGAAGAGCTTGAGGTAAAAACAAGGAGAGACTAATCAATCTCAATCAATGATGACATGCGTGTTGGCTTAATTAAGTTTTGTGTTTAAGTGTAAACTGTTAACTAGCTAGGTGTAGATATGCAAATAATTTTGATTTGAGAACCAAATCGATGTAAAAACTTTGGAAAAAAGATGCTGTGGTAATTAGAGTTTTATAGAACCCTTTAAAATTTCAACTCCGAACTCAGACTACATTATAAGAAACATAAAACATATGTTTGCTATGGATAGTAATTTTTGTCTTATTTTTGTTTTCCTTTTAATTGATCATTTGAAATAATTCTTTCACTTTTAATACTCTTAACATAGCATGCATCTGCGCTTGAAACTCTACACGAAGGTAAGGTAATTGATTAGCACATCAACCTGTGTACCATACTACGCTTGTAGTGTCGTGTACTTATTTTTTTGATGGTGAGCGCAATATGATGCACAGGTCCAAAAGTAATCATGCCATGTATACTGACAATACATATGCAAGCATCTACCACCAGCTCACTTCGACATTATCCTCCTAGCCGACACACCCACTGCCTGAACTCACCCAAATGGTAGGCCCTCTCTTCACTCCTCTCGAGCTCAACGACAACCGGGCAACTCCGGTGCAGATCCGGCCACCGGTGACCAGCTCCGGTCAAGCTAGGCGATAATCTCGACTAGAATCACCGAGTTCTCGGTCAGTGTAGCCGAGATTTTATTTCATATGTGTCAGTGAATTGCCATCTCTATCAATTTTATTTTATGTTTATCATTTGTGATCATAATATATATTGATTGTTGCCGAATATAACTGTTAGAATTCAAAAATAAGTCGAAATGCTGCAAAAATTTCTAAATTTAGGGTCTTTTATGTGTAAATACTTATTATTTTGTATTAAAACAGATATGAAATGTAGATAAATACTTGCATGATTTTTTTCATATTTTTCTGAATTGTTTCTAGCTTTGGGAGACCATTTTACCGATTGTTCAAAATTGCCGAAATTTCAGCAATTTCGGCTGGAATTTTGGTTTTTATGGGCAAAATTTCCGGATTTCAAATTTGCCTTTTGAATGTCGTCCAAAAATCTCGCCGAAATTTTGGATTTCAACCGTCTCCAAGATCTAATCCGAAAACGAAATTTTAAACCTTGCCCGCAACATCTAGTTGGCATTTTAATGGGCAGATCGGAGTATAAGATTGTAGCATTAATGAGATGCAAAGAAAGAAATAAAATGGATTGGACGTATGCTACAACCATTAACGAGCATTTTAAGTGACTATTTTAAATTCAAGCTAACAGGACACTACAGAGTCGAGTCTCATTAATTTTTTTATTCGAAATAGATCTATTTTAATTTTCAACTATTTAACTACAGTTACTGAAACAATTTTGGTTGAACGTACTGGGTAGGTCGGTAGGCAGAGAATATGCTGGTTGCATGGGCCAAACCCAACCCAACCCGACCCAACCCAACCCAACCCGGGCTTCTGTGGAAATAGGAATAATACGGCCCAGGCACACGCAAGGAAGGAGTCGACCTCCCTCCCTCCTCGCATTCCCTACGTTTCCGAGCCTCAAACAAAACGAAGCAACGCTGAATCTTGTTCTTCCTGTCATGTCAGCCATTGTACACTACACGCACGTACGTTGGTGCTTGCTGTTTATCGTCTTGGTAATGCATTGATCAACGAAGCATCCTGGGAATGAGCCGCCGGAAAGATCAGGAAGTTGCCGGCCAGAACATGCCTAGTCTAGCATCCACAATGATGAAATAGCTAGCTAGTGTCCGTACACCATTAGCATCTTGAGCCGAGAGGCATGCATGCCACACACACACAAAGGAGAACGGTAATCAATGGCGGGCAAACTCCGGCTCGGCGTCCCTACGTTCCCTGGTGCTTCTTTGCCCTCTCGCAAGTTTAGGTCTATTTGGTAGAACTTCAGATCTTAGGCGGACTCCGTCTGAGATCTCAAGCTTGTAGGCTAAAATAAAGTAAATTATGTTTATATTTTTGATCTAAAATGTAAACAAGATGGTCTATCTAAACATTCTTAATGTATCTACAGCTCAAACTCCAAAAATCTGATGGAGTTAGAACTGTACCAAACACAATCTTAGTCTCACGATACATTCCTTAGCAACCATTACTTTTTCACACAACTTGTAACATGTTGCTCCAAGCCTCATGTATACAAAAAAGAAAAAAAAAAAAACATCCCACACTCCATGAATCTGTAGTGACTCAGGTTAATTTCTTTCCCCATCTTGTTTTCAAATATTTCACAATCACTCTGCCACCTGTATGATCCAGGTTAATAATGGCTGGCGACTATTTCCGGACTTCAGTTCAGAGTGCAACTGTCTACTACAGTGCTGTCTGCTCAATTGGCTAGCTCAAAACTAATTTACAATTCAATTGAACGATTTCACATGGCATCAGTAAACAGCCCACTCAATTCTTTTCCTAATTTTACCAAACTACCCAAAAAAAAAAATTTTTTTAATAACGATACATTTCCTATGGAGGGGGCACCTGCTTCTCATTGGGAAGGCAGAGAGGGAGGCGCCGGAGAAGGGGAAGACGACTTGGACAGGATCCTCGTATAGAGTATCTGGTTCCAGACATCTGGCACGCCGGGAAGGCACCAATGGATGCAGTCGGCGAACTTGCCCGGATCAGCCTTCTGCTTTGGCGTCAGCAACTTACCCTGCCTGATGGAATACACGGATGTGTGGGCATCCTTCCTGTAATCCGACATCCTCGTGATGTCAATCAGTGTGACCGGAACTTTCTTCATGGATTTCGCCGCGTTTGCTACCAGGTCGTAAATCCGCATGTCGTGGCCGAGGTCGAGGGGCTCAGTGTAGTTGAGCACCGGAAGCGTCTCCTTTGCACACTTGATCCCGTTGGGGTTTCCCCATTTATCCGGGCTGTTTACAAGAGAGCATCACAGCAGAAATATGTTTTAGCATGCTAACCTATGATTCAGATGCACAAAGATAAATTGAAGCTGGCTTTATGCTGACATCATCTAACCACATTTGCTTTAAAATTTGTTCCTCTCTCTTTTTTTTAATCTCAATTGGTACACGAGTACATCAAAATAAAATCACCCAACATATCAGTAAAGCAACATGATGCAGAAGCAATCACAACGGAATGACTTGCAAATCTATATCTGTACATGGTGTGAAATAATTTCAACGTCCAACATGCTGCAAATGGTGCCTAATTTCTCACATGCTCGATCTCTGGCACATACCCATGTGAATGAATGTGGAGCCAGATTTATAGTACAACATTAGTATATTGTCGACACCGACACTTACTTTGCACAACACTACTTTTGCACAACAGGACACGAGGCACAGACTCACATGATGCCTATATTTTAGTACGTTCTGGAAACACTCACTTCAACAGTAAGGCAGTTCTAAAATATCTTCGAAACACACGTGATTTGAAAACCTGATATAGCTTAGAGACTAAATGTATCTGCCATGTGTTACATAGCACATCTATGTTGTTTAATTTGGTTATTTATCACATATTAACAAAACTACGATTTTATCAAACTTCATAATTTTTTGTCAAAAAAATGAAACTTCATGAAGACCAGAATGATTTAAGATACAACCAATCATCCTAAAAATTCTGACATCCACATGGGAGTGTAATAGATGTTAAGAGTAAAATCTCAGACTGACCTCCATCAGAGGACAAGCTTTCCACAAAGTGGATGGACTATTGACTAGCAACCAAAGGACGAGTATGGAACTCAGTGATGGTCACAGCTATATAATTTATAAATGCCGGACCCATCTTTAATTTAATTGGTGATGGTAGCATCGATGGTAAGTCAATGGCCGCCTCTATTGATTTGTTACTATTACGTACCATTATGTTCCTGCCTCAACGACCATCTTTATGAGTACGACCATTTTTCACATTACACTGGGTTTTGCAGTTAGACTCATTTATGCGGTTATGCCATACTTCTGCAAAATTGAACCTTATAGTGCAGGGTTTTCTTTCTGGTAAAACCCCATAGTAAGATCTTTTAACAGTGAAAACTCACCAAACACATCACCTGGGTACTCCAGTATCTATATGTGAGGACAACAATAAACAACGAGGTGGCAATTCGGATACAGTGGGGGACTCTTTTTTCTATTCCGCAGGGTGTTGACAGCTCAAAAACCTAGCATGCATGTTGCTCGTGATGCCACACAATTCCATCATACCTCCCATGCGAAACAGTTCTCCATTGTTGCTTTTCTCTTCCCATTTGTTAGCCAGGCCCATCTAGAGATTTGTTGGGATCCTAAAGATTCTATGGCTCAGTTTGGGACACTTCTTATTGTGTAGATTTTGGATTCCCTAAGAATCGAGTGGATGGTAACTTCTGATTTTGTGTAGAAATCTATTTCTGATTATGGGAGAAGTTTCTTGGAGAAGCTATAGATTCTTAGAGAGCAGGAGCTATCACCCACCTGATTCTTAGAGAATCCAGAATCTACACAATCAGAAGCTATTCAAAACTAGGCCTATACTATGGATGTTTATTTGATGCATGTTTTCTTGCCTTTAAGCAATGGTTTCAGATAGCATGTGAATCAGACAACCAGACATATGGTGGAAGATTCCAAAATGAAGTTTTTTAAAAAAAAAAATCATTTGGTCCATTACTCTAGGATTTGCATGCGCTCAAGATTAGGTGCCATGAGGATGCTATGGTACCATACCTTCTGATTCCATGCACCGGAGAGATTTCCAATATCTATATGATCTACTAGTGGGAAATTGACCTAACATGCATGACTTGATTAGCAATGCTGACTATAAGACCCAGAACTTAGGCAAGTATGTTCCTAATGGATCATGAGCAAACCTATCAGCTGAGTTCCATTGACATCTTGTGGTGGACAATGACGTTCTGCCCTGCAGACCATAAAACCAGAGGAAGATCGCTTCTCTGGAAAGGGATTTGGACTTAACAAACTACTTTAATCAAGGCTAGGTAGGGTGTCCTATTGAACCGACAGTGGTCCACATCATTCAAAACTGCAAGGAAATTGATCCTAGGTCCTAAAGGAACTTTGATTGGAGTTTAAGGAGCCGCCATTGCTTGTCCGGGAAAAAAAAAGTTAGGAATACAGCTTTGATTGAATCACCTGATGTGAAGAGGAGAAATTGTCATGAAGAACACCGATGTCCGTGTCGGATCGATGTTCTCATTCAGCCAGTCCGACCACGTCTTGAGCACCCGGCCATACGCCTCGATCCTCATCACCTCGTCGTGCTCCGACCAAAATCTTGAATTAGGCCTCCTGCAAAATTCAACAAAAGAAAAGAAAAGGACCGATATTTTAGCATACAATTGCAATAGATAATAAATCAGCTGGGGTAATGTCAATGCAGCGGGCACTGACCGGACTTTCATGTCGGGGGTGTTCATCCACCAGATGTAGGTGTTGAAGATGAGGTAGTCGACGTCCCTCCAGTACTTGGCATGGCCCTCGATCCTCTCGGGGCGGATGATCCTGTGCTCGATGCTGTGGATCTTGGGGTTGTCGGAGTTGGACTCGACGAGGAAGGGAGCCCAGTAGAACTCGAGAGTGGCGCGGTACTCCTTGGCGTGGAAGATGGTGAGGGAGCCCCTCTTGACCACCTTCTTCCTGCCCTTGGACAAAATGGGCTGCACCAGGCACACCAGCGACTCCCACTGGTTCCGGTTCAACGAGTCCCCCACGAACATGAGCCGCTTCCCCCGCATCCTCTCCATGAACCGCCGCGCATCGAACCTTCAATCGATCGATTCGAATCGCTAAACCAGCGAAGAAAGATGCAAACTTTAACAATTTCTTGCAGATCTAGCTACTTACGTGGGTAGCGAGCAGTTGCCGGGCTGCCATTTCCAGTACTGCCATTTGTCGTCGGGGCGGCCGTTGGCGAGGCAGGTGACCTGCGCAGTGAGGAAGGTGCACTCTTTCTCTCTGTAGACGGGGAGGGAGGTGTTGTCGAAGACCCAGTAGCCGCGGGAGAGGTCGCAGGTGGGCGGGGGCAGGGCCACGGGGGGCAGGCCGGAGACGTTGTAGTACTCGGCGTCCGGGTAGAGGTAGTCGTCGATGGAGAGCTCAGCGATGGTGCGGACGTCCTCGCCGTACATGAAGAGGGCGAGGAGGAAGAAGGCGGCGACGAGCGTGGTGACGGGGGAGCGGTGACCCACGGCGAGGAAGGAGCGCGCGTACGAGGCGAGGGACTTGAGCCCCAGCGGGTGCGGCGGCTTGCGCGCCTCGCCGGAGGGGGCGGGAGCGGCGGTGGAGGGAGCATCGGGTGAGGTGGACGGGGGTGGCTGTGGCTTGGGCATGGCGGCGACGGCGTCGGCAAGGTAGCGCGCGCAGGTTAGAGAGTAGTGGCGCCCAACTCCGACGACTCTGGCTCCCGCTCCTGTCTTGCTCGTAAGGTGTGGCTGTGGCTAGCTTGGGTGGGTGCAATGTAGAGGTGGGCGTCGTGCCAGGTTCGATTGTGCTTTAAGTTTAAACTGTACCGAATCAGGTCGGTCTAGCATAGGTTTATTGTACTTTGAGTCTAAACTGTGCTAGACCATAATGGCTCATTGTGCTCGCCATGCTGGACCGGGTTGGCTCGGCTCATCTTCAACGAGTTCAGGCACGGTCTATTTGTATTTTATGTCTGCTTCGTGCCGTGTCGGTCCAGATCCAACCTATTTATACTATTGCTACGAGAGAAAATGACCATAGATTGATTTCTTTCTTTATCTGTCTAGGACTTCCTTTTTCTCCAGTCGAAACAAAACCTTATTGTGTTTATTCTTCTCGATTTTCTTGATTCGGTTGCTCTTTCCAGTCACATGCATGCAGCTATGCATTTACTCCTTGATTTGCTCACCCACACATACAACGCATGTATGCATTCCCTTTCTTTTCTCTAGTCCATCTAGAGTTTTTTTTTCCTTTGCTCACCCACACATAAAACGCAGGCACGCACGGACTGTTTTGGACCAAACGGTCGAAAGCACGCCGAATCGCTGCCGGTGGTCGGATCGCCCATTGTGCCAGATTAGCAAACCCGTGCAGTCCGAACGACCTGCCAGGTCGACTCGAATTGTTTAGGACAGTTTCATACTAGACTATGGATCGGACTAAACTATACGTGTCTTGTACCGATCTAAAATGGTCTGGCCTAGTGCTCACCTGCCATGCCACCAACTTGGTGGAGAGGCCGGCCCGGCCGTACCTAAAAGGGGAGAGGAAAAAAAAACTGTAAATCTGTCCATTCCATTCAGCCATGGGATGGGGGTGGGAGCTTAACATCAGTCGGTCGGTAGCCCGTCTGCTCTAGAAATTTACATACCATTGTATACATAGCACACGACTGTATTTTTTTGACAGATTAAACTCTATCATATTCATATATATGGTGAACGATCGTCTTGCCTAAAATGCCCACCACCACTCGTCTCGTCTGCGGCCACACGCACGACCGCACGAGCTATATATATATAGTGCTGTCTGTGCATTGTCGCTTCTTTCTTTACTAAATTGATTGCTTGCTTGAGTTTTTGGGTTCAGGACTTGTTCATGTTTTCTTCTCAGTGCGTACTAAGCTCAGATCTTCTTTGGTTCAGGATTTTGGTTGACAAACGCCTGCAACGTACGTATCATGTGTACCGACGAGTGAGGCCGGATGCATGATCTCTCTTGTATCTATCTATCTACAGGACTACCTCTTTTCAGTAAGAGATGCAACCACCTGGCGCCTGAACTATCTGACCATTTGAAGCATGAGATGCAGTGTGTCGAGGAGAATGCAGAGGGGAGGTAGAGCCATCACCTTCACATGCATGTCGAGCCAGTAAATTATTGCATGCAAAATCCAGATCGATATATCTTGTATAGATGTGTTAAATTACTAGTTTGGTGTGGGTGCACCACCTAGATTTGAGGAAAATTCATGGCGGATGCATGTGGGGTTTGCATCAATACAGGCCAGAGTGCAGGAGAAAATTCCATACCCAAAACTGTCAGCGGTTTGCACACGTACGTACGGCAGCAAATTAACAATGGTTGGATGATCCATTAATCGCATCGCAGTCCAATCAGGCAGAGAGACTTAAATAACAAGAAGCTTGCTTCTTCGGCTTCTAAAGCGATCCTCCACGACAGATTCACGATGGCATTTCCTTTTTGCAACCACCTGTGGAGCCTGCCTGCCAATAATAATAATAATGATATGTATATTACATTGTTCTTTGCCAGCAATAGGTAGCATGCATGCATGATGGATCATGGATCTAGAAACATAGTATAGACTACAAATCCTACTATAATTAATTAATTGTTTGGTAACTAAAAGCTTCCTGGCGCTTGCAACCTGCTGCATGAATTAACAAACGTTTTAATCTGCATATATAGACAAGGGAACAAGGGACCATCCATCGATATGCATGCTAGCTAGCTATTAGTCTCCTCGATCTCCTGTGATGGAGTGCTTCGTCCCAGCATGCAGTTGGTCAGAATCCCATTAGAGAATCATTAACCATGCATATATTCAGGGTACGTAGGTGATCACCGATCACGTGTTCGCTTTGTGATCGATGGCTGCGTCGTCCGGCCGAATAAGAGCCTTTTTTGATCCTGTTCTATACACACGATGAGTGCTGCTGATATCTGATAAGTGCTTCCAAACTCTAGCTAGCAAGTATTACTCTATGAAAAGTGCTTCCAAGTACTAGCTAGCAAGTATTACTATATGAAAAAGTGCTTTAGTTTTGATCAGTGTCATTTCTACGAAGCAAACACACACTTTTTCAATTATATTTAGTAGTGTTCAATTATATTTAGTAGCAATATTTGTTCAAGTATGTCAAGTAGCAATATTTACTTAAACATATTTTAAGTACCAATATTTGTTCAATTATGTTAAGTAGCAATATTTGTTGAAGTATGCCAAGTAACAACATTTATTCAATTACGTCAAGTAGCAATATTTGTTGAAGTATATTTAGTAACAATGAAAGGTGTTGATATGTGAATATCTATTTTTACACTTGTTGGATTGATATGTAAGTAGTATTGAAATGAAAGATTATTTGTTGACATATTATTGCTAAATGACTATTTACAACTTGTAATTGTCTAAAATATAGTACTAAATTAAGGTCATGTCAATTTTTTTCATGTTTAGAAAAGTTCATGCCGGAATTTTTTCGTGTTTTTTCATACTTTTTTTTATATATTTCTTATATATTTCTTTTTTTGCCTTCAATGGCTTTTTACAAATTGTACGATTTTTTTTTCAATTTTTCCCATTTTTTCTAACTCTCACCGAAATTCGAGCCTTTTCGAGCTGTTTTCGTCCATTTCTTTCGAAATTCGCTCACTGGTTTAGTTAGATTTCAAATTTGTTTGACTTTTCAAATCATTCGGTTTTATACGAATTTTGACCGATTTTTTGTGATCTTCGATACTATTAGATTGTCGAAATCCGAGTTTAAAACGGTATTATTAACTTGCCTGGCCGACAGATACTGAGATACAGTACCAGTACATGTTCTTCGCGGGCCCGCCCAAATAATTACTCGGAGGGAGCTGCATGCGATGCGTCCATGGATGGGACCGTACCTCGGTAGCGTACCTGTGTGGCTCTGGCTACTTATTTAATCGGACGGACCATACATGTATGTCTTGCAGGGGACATGGACCCTGAATTTCATCTCGTCGTACCGTCCTCCGAAGGGAGCCAGCCACAAGCTAGGATCCTACTGAGATGCGTGGCCTTGCTTCATGTCTGTACTGGCAACAAGAGAGAGAATCATCAATCGCTAAGGGCATATACAATACAACAGTAATTAATAAGTCGTCTGCAAGTTGCTACGTAATTTTTATCATTCTATGTGCATAGAATTAATGAGGAGAGAGACGCTTGCCGTCTCTTCGCGAGAGGACGGCAGTGGCCCGTGCTCCGATGCAAAACGACGTAGCATAAATTAATTAGTTTATAGACGGTAATTTATGGACCCATGCATAAATTAATTAGTTTATAGACTGTCTGACAGACAAGCTATTGTACAAGTTGTCTGTTTTGTTGTCTTTATACGACATAGCATACACTTACAAACAGCAGTTGTCTAGACTGTTGTGCATACCCTACACTACTACACAAATGGGCTTTAGGCTTTAGTCCCGGCTGTTAAACCGACAAATTTATCCGGACTAAAGGTCGGTTCTCTAACAGGGACTAAAGCCCTCTCGCATATCAAAAATTATGACGAACTCAAGACTCGAACCCGAACCTCCTCGCATGCCACCACAGACACTACCAACCCACCCACGATATTGAATAGACTAGGATATGCATTCCTTTTAAAGTATGTTGAACGAGTTTTTAGTACTGGGTTCAGAATACTAACCCGGACTAAAGGTACCTTTAGTCCGGTTAAGAATACTAACCGACTAAAGTTTGTTTTTAGTCCGGGTCAGAACACTAACCGACTAATGTGTGCCCGCATACCGGTCGCTAAGCACTCTTCTATCCCGGTTCATAGCACGAACCGACTAATGTGAGCGAAAAATCACGCTTTTAGCCTAGTAGCCACGAACCGGATTGTTGCTACTATTAGTCGGTTAAGTGGCTAATCGGACCGATGAATCGGTATGAAAGATCGTTTCTCTAGTAGTGCTAATCGAACATCAAAAGCAAGTAACTACACATCCACGTGTTGTCTGTGATTGGTAAATCAGTAGGTGATTAGGCATGACACCCGGCAGGTGATGTGTCTGAGAGTAGTAGAGCTGGAGGGAGGTTAACTAGATGATAACCTGCTGAAACAGCAGGGAGGGCAAGCTATTGAAATGATCAAAATCAGATTATATACTGTTCGACCAAGCAATTAGTATATTTATAACAGACCAAACAAAAACTATAAACAGAGCAAGCATAAACAACCAAGTCAATATATTTAGAGATGAACATCAAACTAGGAACTAAAGATAATGATCAAACTTATAGACAGTGAAGCATCAAACAATACTTTCTAGCATTAATAAGAAGTAAGACTCTAGTTCAAGGCCACGTTCACTACTGTAATTGTTTAATTTATGAATAGACCCAATACATTATTAAGCATACTACTAGGCAATAAATAATCTGAGAATGATTCTAAGAATACTCACTGAGAAACAAGCACTTAAAAGCTTGTTCAGATGGTAGAACAAGCACTAAGGTAAGGATTGAGTCCTCATCTTCCCTTTTCCTGAGCCCTAATGGGCCGGCCGAAAAACGCCCAAATGACAAAACGGGCCAGCCCTACATTCCAACTCCGACCGAGATTTCAATTGACATCAAATTTCACAACACCAACCTTTTCTTTTTACTGTTGAGATCTCGCTGTCTCATTTCTCACAACCGGCTGGCTGGCCGGGCAATCATTCAGGACTAGTCCATGCATGCATGTACGCTTTACTTGCAACTTATGTTCATTTGGTGCATGAAACATCATTCATCCGATCCATTAATTAGGTCACCTCTTTCCAGAAGAGATCCTGTTAATTGTGCCTATGCAAGTGCACAACTTTGCTTACAAGATTTTTTTAAAAAAAATACTCGCACTTTGCTCGCGTAATTACATTTTTGTTCAAGAAGTCTACTTTTCAGGGGGATTTTTTTAAAAAATAGAAGAAGAAAGTGTAGTTTGTCAGAGACTCCTCCAAGTAGAGAGAGACCTTGGGCCGGCAAGGAGGCCGAACCGCCCAAGAGGAGGATTCTTGGCCCACTACTATTCAGTTTGCGTCACGCAAGAAATTAAGGAAATTATGTCAGATGCGTGCATATGTATGTCCAACTAATGTTTTCGCGGCGTGTTTTTTTGGCGGTGCTTTTTTTCAAAAAATAGTTGAGAAAACACGTGAAACGATTGAAATGATACAAACGTAATCACACTCTTTCTTTGCATTTATCTGGGGTCCTCTCACGAAGGATCCGCAATTGCGCTAAATCAAAAGATCTTTTTTGTAAAAAATAGCTGGAATGATTTAAACGTAACTACGTTCTTTTTTGTATTTATTTAGGGTCCTTTCACGAAAGATTCGTGATTTCGCTGAACCAAAAGGTTATTTTCGTAAAAAATCGTTGGAAGGATCTACACGTAATTACACATTTTTTTAGGGGCATTCACAGAGGGCCGGCACGTGAGAGCGGTCTTTGGGCAGGAACTCTTCCATCACTACCACAGAACAGGTTATCCCTGCCGGCTCATCCACGCCATTACTGCCAGTTATGGGAACCAGCAATGATTGGTCGGCAGTGATACCCGGGATTATCATTGCCGGCTCAGGAACCGGCAGTGATAATAGATATCACTGCTGGTTCATTGTACAACCGGTAGTGATATTCGACTATCTCTGCTGGTTCACACTAGAACCCGGCAGTGATATATGTATATCTCTGTGGCTCATACCAAGAACCGACAATGATATATGTGTATCAACGCTTGGGCTCGACTAACCCGGCGATGACAAGCCGTGCAATTCTGAAAAAATTTGTAGATGTACTTCATAGATTACTCTACCTATGTATAAAATTGTAGGTTCAAATTCAATACATATCAGGACTTACAAAAAAAGAAAAAATTCTGACAAATTTCAACTCCTGCTCCCATGTAGCCAGCATCCTCATAAGAGCAATTATCATCGGATTGACTACATAGTGGGAAAAGGTCAAGGTAAAATTGAACAAATGTGATTGCAAATCGGGTCTTCTATGTCCTTGGGGCATGAGAAATCACACAGCCACCTGCAACATCGGTGTTCACAGTGTGCTTCAGCTGTTCAATTGAAATATTCCCTGTCAACTTTGTCCACATGAACTCAAATCCTTCTTACTCGTGCGGGAACTCAAATCCACATGTTCCCGCCGTGAGGCCAAGAACACTTTATCAAGTCCCCGCTGTCCATAGTCAGTAAAAGTATATTATCTACATGACTATGTACTTAATATCCAACATTTTGGCGGTGTAACTCAACATGTAACTACAAATTCATTGGATGATGATACTGCCATTTGCTAAATATATTTAAAAAACAATCGTTCAGTATACTCAACATAGATTATTATTAAGAAAACCATAATCTCGTCAGTACACATGATTGAACCTATTACATAGATTATTATTGTCGTAAAAGGAAGTCATTTTTTTGGTTACAAAACACTACTAGAGTATGATAACCTAGTTACAATGTGTCGGTGTACTTTGCACCGGGGTACCCTCTCCGCCGCAGAATAGTGGGCCCAAGAAGCGGCCTGGCCCCGCGTGGCAGCCTGGCGAGTAGGTGGGCGATTATGCCCGGCCTGCTCGCCGAGCGGTAAGCCCACGTGGCGACTTGGCGGGTAGGTGGGCGATCATGCCCTGCCCGCCGGACGAGAAGCTCGCGTGGCGGCATGGCGAGCAGGTGGGCGATCATGCCCTGCTCGCGGGGCGGTGAGCCCGCGTGGCGGCCTGGTGAGTGGGCGGGTGATCAGGCCCCGCTCGTCGGGCCACAAAGACAACCAAAGGAATAAGGAGAAGGCTTCGCCTCGAACTCTCCTTCCCCTGACATGCTGCGCAGGGCCATTAATTGCGAAGAATGCTGCTATCGACATGACGACGGCCCATCCCTCTGACGCCTCTCACCAAACCCGTCGTAGGAGTGTCATATCCCGGGCGGACCGGGCGAAGCCTCACAGCGGTATTAAATAGGGCTTGAAGGACAAGGCTACAACGATGGGCGTAATAAATGAGTCATGGGTCAGTGAGATAAGGCTCGAATGATGGGTGTAATTAATGAGTCGTAGATCAGTATAGCGTCACCTTCTCATCTGCCCGGGCCAACCCGTCTATATAAGGGCGCCTCAGTGTATGGAGGAAGGGGGGTCGGTCGATAGGTCGAAGGTTGGGGGTCGGTCGATAGGTCGAAACGTAGGGCTATTACCCGTGCTGGGGGCCTGAACCTGGGTACATCACCGTGTCCATCGATCTGTTGATCCCCGGGGTTCATTGTGAGAGAGCCGTTAGGGTTTCTGGCCACGAAGACACCCTTTACCGAACCATACCTTCCATCCTGTGAGTAGTCAACCCTGTTCGTTGACGGGATCCTGTCCGGTGGAATACGCCGACACTATGAAATAAAAAATATTAGAGTTTAAAATATGTATAAATATTATGACAAAATGTATATGGATCTTATAACTAAATAAACCAAGCTTTCACTAAGATATAACAAGTGCAAAAGAACTACGAATCCCGCTATTACACAAAAGGAGAGGCATATCAATAGATTGGGAAACACTATGAATGACAAAAATACAAAGCGAAGAAGAGGAGCAAACGAACTGGAGCAACGAGATGATCGACGAGGAAAAGACAAAGAAGTCTAAAGATGTAGACGATGGTGGATGCGGTTTCGAAACGTCAATAGATCTATGCAATATTTGAGAAAAATATGAAGAGGTAACAAGGAGAGGAAGAGTATATAAAGTTCTCACAGCAGCTAGAGTGATTCCCAATTTGCAATTGTTCAAGATATTACATGCGGTTTCAACATAAAACCGTCTAGGATAACAACATGAAGAGTATTAAGTTAACACAGTGAAGCCGGCATGATTCCCAATTTGCAACCGTTCAAGTAGTTATAGGCGGTTTCAAAAAAAATTGTATGTGATAAGTTTGCTTTCATAGACCGTTTATTTTCACAACAGTCTGTGGTATATCATAGGTGAACTTTTTGAAAAAAAAAACCATCTGTGATAAGTTGTCACATCACAAGTTTTGGAGAATCTGCAGTTATCATTGATAGTTGCTTAAAACTAACTATCTGTGATAGTTTCAATGTAATTTTCACTAGGCCTTCACAAATAGATTTTCATGTAAACATCAAAATTGTTTGAGATGAGGTGTTAGAGATGATCCTTTATGTAGTAGTATGCAGTCATATGGGATAGATCAAAATTATTTGAGTTAACACCCTATGTTTGTAACTCTCCATATATTTGATCTCTTTACCTTTGTGCGTCATTTTTTATTTTACTACTACAGAGAAGGTTATTATAGATAGTTCGAAAACATCATCATAGATGGTTTTCTGAACCGTCTATAAGCATTTGTCAATGATAATACGACATATATAACAGATGGTTTCCTTACTGACTGTGAAAACACATATTATAGACGGTTTTTTAACTAGAACCTTATGTGATATGTGTTGATCACAGAAATTTTTTAAATAGAACCGTCTGTGATATATATGTTTTTTCCTAACTCTCTTGGCAGAACTTCCATGATTAGTATCTGTTATTCGAAATTTTAATCTTCTTAGATATTTCTATAGCGACATTTACAAAGCACAACTAACTATAGATTTTGTTGAATATTAAACATCTTAGATGCATCGAGGCAACGACATGTCTGATGAGGATGGTCTTAAAATATGAACATTATGGATTCCAAAGCAAAATCCAATTCCATCCATAGTTTATCCTGAAACTTATTATATTATGATTTATCTTTTACTTCATCATCACCTCAAACAAAAATACCATAGGCAGCCTATTTTCACTCTGGTTTTATGTAGGGACACAACCAGAATGATCCTGTTCCTATCAAGTGTCTAAGTGTTTTTCTTCTAATATCTAAGTATCTAAGTGTTCTTCTAGTATCTAAGTGGTCAAATTTGATCTGCTTTTGGTCAAAATTGATTGATTTTAGGCTAAAATTGTGTGACAACGTCGCAATGGTCAGCACCTACACTACAGGGATCTTGCTCAGTGTCCTCGGCTTTTACCGACGACACAAATGCCAAAACCGCCGACACAGGGCTCTGTCGTCGGCCTCCCGACGACACAAGTCCCACGACACAGAGTCGACGACACAACCAACCTATGTCGACGGCAACAATAAATCCCGACGACACAGATGCCATCCGGGGCCGGCCCGACACCCAGACATTTGTCGTCGGCTTAACTCAGGCTGCCGATACAGATGGGACACTTGTGTCGTCGGCCAACTTAAAGCTGCCGATACAGAGGGGATACTTGTGTCCTCGGCCTAATTAATGCTGCCGACACAGAGTGGACATCTGTGTCCTCGGCCTGGGCTATAGCCGACGACACAGACCCCTTCTGGTGCCAGAACCTGGGGCTATCTTGTGTCGTCGGCATGGTCAGAGCCGAGGACAAAGAGTGGACATCTGTGTCCTCGGCCTGGGCTATAGCCGACGACATTACGCACTTTCCGTGCCGTAACAGGGCTATCTTGTGTCGTCGGCATGGTTAGAGCCGAGGACAAAGTTGTAAAATAAAAAAAAATACTGGGAATTTAAAAAAAAAATCCAATTTTAACCTGCAAAAAAACCCCATTCCCAGCAGTTTTATATCCCCAATTGCCCAGAACAATCACAACATATAATTTCACACACATTCACATTCACCAATACAATTCACAAATGATCAAAGTTTCCAATGACACATTCACATTCACAAATATATTGCCCAGAACAATGACAATATAATTTCACTAGCTATTTCCAATGTGTTTTGCTCAAAGTTCTGAAGACTATGAATCATCGAGACAAGAAATAAGAACATGGACAAGCCACACTAGTAAATTTCAAAACTGACATGTAGGTCAGTGTTTGGAGAGAAATTATCGGTTTCATCCCGGGATAATTAATGAATCCAGCTTGATACGCTTCTTGACCACCGGTATGGACATCACAAGAAACCAAACAAACAAAACATCGTGACACCGAGCTATGCCATAATTAGCTAGCAAAATTGTTAAGGAAAAATAAAACTCTAAAAATATATTTTTAATACCTTCATAGTGTGCTCTAAACTCATTCGATGTACCTAGAAGCAAGTTTCAAGCTCCACAAGACTTAGTGGATATGGGGGTATTTTAGTTTCTCCGATTCTCGACATTTTGTACCGCAGGAAACAAAATAAAACAACTTAAAACTCTCTCAATCATCAATAAAGTATAATAATAACTCCTTTTCTCGACAAAATAAAGCATAATAATAACTAGGCATACATATTGAAAGAAAACAAAAGTATGTAAGTACTTACAACCAAACTTTCCTCCATCGAGCAATTGTTCTTATTTTGGATGCAACTTCTTCACTAGTGTTTTCAATGTGTTTTGCTCAAAGTTTCAAGACTATGATCAACACCATATTTCACTCAACCTAAAGCAATTTCCATTTATTAAAAGATTGTAATGCACTTAAAGAGTAAAAAATTTCGGCAGCACTTCCCCTAAAACTAGGACATCCACTCAGCAGACAAAAGACAACAGTTGATATGATAACAACATAAAGCAAATTAGGATAGCCAACCAAGCACATATAGCACATATAGCAAAATGCATTAATAATTCACAAATTCAGCTCACAAACCAAAAGTGTACATCACATTCACAATCAATGTGTCTATGAACCAAGCAAAAGTAATAACTAACTAAGTCTGTGAACCAAAAACGGATCGACAAACACAATGTCGATTTAATTGATCTGCAATGATCTAGTGCCATCGAATCACCTCCATGAGCATTCGTCGCAAGAGCAAAGCAGTGAGGTGGACACCTACAAGAATAGAGGAAACCACAATTTTCAAAACTCTTGTGCATTTGTGTACTTGTATGAATAGTTAGCTAAAATCGAACAAAATGCATTACCCCTGCGTCGGCGTCGGTTCCGCGTGAAGAACGGCGGAGGTGGCATTCGCGGTGTCGGAGGGTCCCGCCGCAACGACTATGGATATGATATGTTAGCATCTGAAACGTAAGTACAACGTAGCTACGATACAATCTTAATTACCGAAATAGTTGTACATCCAGAGGTTTCGACTCGGAGGGCCTCGCATCGCCTCCTATCCTCCTCTCGCTCGCCTCCGCCTCATCATCCGCCGCTCATCCACACCGCATCTGCTGCGCAACTCGCGATCATCTTCGCCTGGGCTTCTAGCGTGCCTTTGGCGGAAGAGGCGGCTCATTGTCGACGCGGTGTCCGACTTGGCCTCAGACGATTCAGGCGCCACCACCGAGTCCATGAAGCCGAGTCCGCCGTGACTCCTCCCACCGAACTGGTCAGATGACCGGAGGGTCGACCGGCATGGTCAAGGGGTCACTGATCGGCACCATGCTTCTCCTTCATGGTCTGACTTGTATGTATCTCGCGAAACAAATAAGATATGAAGTGGATTAGCTCGCCACAGTTGCAATAATGAGAGTAGCTAAAAGAGAAAGTCACTTACAATCCTCTCTGGGCGTGGGGCCATCGGTGGTTGCGCATCGTCAGCCGGACACGGGCGTGTGTGCATGCGCCCACACGGTGAACCCATCGGGCTCAAGTCCCGTATGAAACTCCCGCAGCTCAATTTCAAATGTGAAATGAAAACCGAATTGACAAGAATGCTAGAGTTGTACTTAGTATACTTACGATATCACGCGACGTGACCCATGCCTCGCCCACCTAGGTAGGTCACACAGATATCGGGTTGGCTTCTCGATTCCCCTGCTCCTCTTGGACCTCTCGATCCACTCCTTCGATGCCCACATCTTGCGAGAGATCCTTCCAGCGTGTGGACACTTGTCCATCGGTCCGGACGCAAAGGCGGTACTCCTTCGCCGAGGTATCGCCGCAAGGCATGTGCCCTCGAGATCTTCATCCCCGTGCTCTTGTAGTGCTTCATCACCGCGTCCCGGCGGCATAACCTGATGGCGTCCCTGACCGTCTTTGCCGCCATTGTGTCGAGCACAGGGCGACAAGCATGATAGTCGCCCCGATGCGTTAGGGCCAAGCCGATACCTCGCTCAAACGAAACAAACACGTGAAGCTATAAACACGAAAACATTAATAGAAAGGACAACTTACCCGTAACTCCGGCTATGCAATGATCCGCAATGATGCCTCTCGTCGTCCTCCACGAGCGAGTAGTCGCTCCATCTAGTCATCGGGCGCCGAGCACCACCTCGCCCACTCGCCCGGTAGAGCCGCTTCAAGATCACCCCTAGCAAGTGGTCCGGCCTGCTTACCCTTGTTGAGGCAAACCAAGCCACTTTGCATGAAGAATTCATAACAAGTAGTTAGCAAGTTTGTGGTTAGCAATAAAAGACATCGAAAATTTGTAGAACATACCTTCGCCCGCTAGAAACAACTATCAAGATCCCGTCTATTTGGATCTGTGGGGGCTTTTGGCAATTTATTCCGCCCCGACTCTTCTTGGATCCCGCAGAGCTCGAGGCGGAGGCACCCCCTGACTCGGTACCAACAGACTCCCATGGACTCCAGTCCTCGTCCCCGTCCTCATCCTCGTCCTCACCCCCTCCTCAAGTGCTTGACGCCAAGAACCCCAACGAAGCTGCTCCTCCTCCTCCTCCACCTGCTCCTCCTCCTCCTCCTCCTCTTGGGAAGCGTCGTACTGGGGTGAGCTGCCCTGGCCTGCACTCCTCATGCCCCCCTTCCTGAAGACCTTCTTCAATTTTGAAGCCAACTTCTTCGTAACCAGAGCCATCCTGCACAAATTAAATTAAATGACATAAAGTACATTCATATTAATTGAAACGAATAAAATATAAATGTATATAAAATTAAATGACATAAAGTATATAAAATTAAACCTATAAAATTAAATAGCTTAAAAATCTTCGGCTTCCTCTTCCTCTTCCTCTACCTCTTCCTCTTCCTCTTCCTCTACCCTTTCCTCCTCTTCTTCTCCTTCTACATGAGATGGGTATACCGATCCCAAAATATTATCTAGCCCATCACCAATATCGACGTGCAGCTCTCCTGGTAACTCTTGTTCTTGGAATACCTCCACGTCTGGGTGAGAATCGTAGTCGTCTTCCGTGAGATCGGGCAATCTACCAGGTGGAAGACATTTATGTACAATCCACCAACTTTTGTAATTCGGGTGGGCGTACGGCAGATAGAACACCAGCTCGACCTGTTCGGGCAGAATGAACACGTCAGGCTTTTGATACAGCTTCTTATGATTGATCTCCACTAGTCCTAGTTTTGGAGTACGCCGCACCCCACTAGTTGGATGGAACCATCTGCAACGAAAGAGCACGAGCGAGAGATCTTTGTTGCCTTCATACGAAATTTCTACAATATCTTCGATGATCCCATAGTACTCTATGTCCGACCACAGAGTCATCGGTGACATAACTCACGACGCCGTTGTTCACCGTAGTTGCATTGGGGCGAGCTGACTCAGCCGCTTCGGATCGAAATCGATATCCATGGCAATCATAGCATCCATGGACCTTAATTCTACGGCTGCATCCACGTGACATTTGTCGGAGATCGTTGTGCACGCTGCGGTGTCTTTGACACTGCACAAGCATTCGAGGCAAAATTCATTAAGGAATAAATGCCACACATTTGTAAATTAAGTGAACTTGTATAAGAGGAAGAAGGTTACGTGGTAATGAAACCAGGTTAGAAAGTTTGGACGGCCTTGTCCACGACCTCGCCGTTTCAGATTGTCAATTTGTTCGCCCGAAGGTTCACCTGATCCTTCCCACTCTTCTTGAATAAATTGACTACAAGATTTAATATTTATTTCAGACATTTATTTCATAAGTACGATTTATGACTTATTTCGACATTTATTGACTTACTCGATGTACACCTTCATTTCATCCATATTGTCGCACACGCATAACCGAATCAAATCCTTTTCCACAAGGCCCAAGTCACGTGTGGTGCTTTTGCCGACATTGCATCCGGCTTGGTCATGGAACACCTCCAAGTTGGAAGTACTTCGTGACGTGCCTTCTTATACCTTGGTTGTGGCACATGGACCTTGTTTTTGTCGCAGTATTTGTCCGTGAAGTAGGCGATCTCGATCACCAAGCTTCAATATCGCCTTCGACTCGTGCTTTGTTCTTCACCTTCGCTCTAAGACTTTTCATCATGCGCCCACAAAGATACATCCACCTAAATCGCGCCGCCCTCCAACTTTTGCTTCATATGGCGATGAACCAAGAGATGTTGCATGCAATTGAAAAACCCAGGACATAAATCTTCTCGAGCTTTGTCACAAGCACGACAATGTCCTTCTCCAATTCCTCCATCCTCGCGGATATCTCTTTTGCGCAGAGCTCTCGATAGAAGAAGCTAAGCTCGCCAAAGTGATCCATATATCATCGTCAACATATCCACGCCACACTACCGAAACAGACGCCTATGAAGACTTTGTAGTCGTGGGCATTCATCCCATTTAACTTGTATTGCTCTATACTAACGGCATGTCGAAGGTTCGCCGCATAACCATATGGGAATTTAACCTTTTCCTTAATCCAATCAAGAATCGCTTTATTTGCCCAATGCAAGGCGAATTTTGCCCTAGGTTTCCTCCCATTCTCATCGAGGTTCATGTCCGCCGATCACATATCGAGCACACCGAGACGTGCTTTCTTGTTATCTTTAGTCTTCGTGGGATGTCCTAGTTTGTGTTCACGATCGACTCGCACATATTTTCTCTTGGTGCATCACGTCGATGTTGTGAGGTAGCTTCGTGTCTTTTGCATAAGGAAGGTTGTAGATGTCTGACTTATGAGTCCAATGGTGCTCCTCACCATAGTCTTTCACATACCCGATATCCGCTAGATCATCATGCCGCCGATGATATCCTCGTGACTTCAAACGCTCGGTGGCCCTTCTTCACATCTTGCCTTTGCGAAATGCCTTTTTTATTCCTAAATGGGTGCTTCGGCCCAGAAACAACGGTGACAATGAACCAACAGACTTACCCCCATTTTTCAGTGTGAAAGCATCAGTGTTACGCAGGCATATAGGGCATGACAACTTTCCATGCGTGCTCCACCCCGAGAACATGCCATACGCGGGAAAATCGTGTATTGACCACAAATATGCGGCACGCATCCTAAAGTTCTTCCCCTTGTAGCTATCATGTGTCAATACTCCTTTAGTCCACGTGTCACCACTCTTCTACCAGAGGTTGCATGAATAGATCTAAGTTTTTTCCAGGAGACTTAGGCCCAGGTACTATAACAGAAAGAAACATGTACTCTTCTTTCAAGCAGAGTTGAGGCGGCAGGTTGTACGGGATTGCGAACACCGGCCAGCACGAGTACGGGTGCGCCATCATATTGAATGGCATGAACCCGTCGGTCGAGAGGCCTATACGCACATTCCTAGTCTCCGCCGCAAATTCAGGGTGTTGTTGGTCAAAGTGCCTCCAAGCTTCGCAGATCGACGGATGAATCATCACGCCTCCTTTCTACGTTTGCCCTCTTTGTGCCACCTCATGTGTCTCGCCGTGGCCTTAGACATGTACAGACGCTGTAGACGTTGAGTGATCGGAAAGAAACGGAATGTTTTCCGGGCCACCGTCGTCTGTCTCATTCCACGCTCGTACATTTAACTTCCTCATACCGACTCTCATTACAATGCTTACAAGTGAGTCACCCGTAATCGGTCTTCCAATAAAGCATGCGAACTTTGGGCAATAGTCTATCCTCTCAAGACGGCATGCCTAACACGCGAAGAAGCTTCTTCGACTCAGAAGATTCGAGTCATCTTATGTCCACTCGGAAGGAGGCTATCCAAATAGCTTTGCAAAGGTCGTTGAAGCAATTGGTCGACAAGTTGTACTTGGTCTTCACCGCCATTAGACGCGACAACGCCGAGAGTACAACACATCGGTATGCTCATGCAGCGGCAACTTGGCGTAATCAAGGAGCTTCTCGAATTGTTCGCAAGTGGCTCTGACTCTTCCTCGGGGAGAGATCGAAGCTGAGCCACATCATCCGTGAGCTCGTCTAATCTATCAACTTCGACTTCGTCGTAGCCCTCTTCAAAATCCACAGGCCACACACCGGCGCCAGACGCTTCTCTCGCCATGAGCTACCCATACAAAGTAATTTGGTTTGAAGCCATGCCTACATAGGTGATGGCTAATATCCTTCTTGGTCCTCTTCTCGGTGTTCGAGCATGCGGCAGAAGGACACCACACGACCATCACATTAGGGTCGGGAATCTTCGAAAGCATCATCCACGAATGCTCTAGCCTTCTCGATCCACTCGTCTGTGTGTCTCCTGACTTCATCCAACCATCGTGACATCCACCGCCGATCTTCCATCCAAAGATCGCTACTACATAACGTCAATGCATGTATCCAAATTTTAGATTTAGACAGGTTTAAGCCTTGCTAAATAGGAGGGCTTACCCACCCATCGATGTGGGCTTAAATGCTGGTGGTGGGCACGAGGGTGCTCGAGTCGAATTCTAACATAACCTCGTTGTTCTCCGAGTGCAACGACGGTACGGCGTACCACTTATGTTATGCACTAGGAGAACGATAAGGAAATACCGCGGAATCCCAACCCGACACCCTCGTGTCACGACCATCGACTCAAGCGCAAGACATCCGTGGGCTGTCCAAAACGTGATACCGAGAGCGCAACACTTTTCGTAATGGAACCCAACGAATCACCGCTCGAGCTCCTTACTTAAAATATGCAGCGCCGAACGGGTTTAACTCGCTCGGTTGGACGTTACAGATGCTAAATGTTGAACCACCAAAAGCCTAATTATGAAAGTGTCAATTAGTAACATTTCTAGAAATTTTCAAAGACCTCCCTAAAACTAGGACATCCACTCAGCAGACAAAAGACAGTATTTAATATAATAACAACCACATATAGCAAATTTCTACAATAAATTCTTAATTCAACATAGTTAATCAAAACATCAATAGAATAGAATTTCTAATGCATTTTTATCACGAACATTAACTAAAATATAATTTAGACTAACAGTTCCAAAAGAGCACTGTTATCAATTGCCTAGGCATCAAATAGCAACGAATCAAATAGAACCATAACTAAATGTCAGTATTCCAGGAATAATGGTTGAACCGCCTGAGCAAACTCATGCTGCCACATGCTGGATCATTAGCAACAATGTCAAAATTTGCAGTACCACTATGCAAAGCATGAAGAAAATTCAACCTGGTAATTCAAACAAGAAAGGAGGCCGGGGCCGGGTAGAGGCGGGCCGGCGACGACGCGTGGAGAAGACCGGTCGGGCTAGGGAGGTGGTGGCCGGACAAGGCAGGGAGGCGACGGCCTGGGCGGCGCCTGTGGCGTCAGGCAGCGGCGGCGGGCGGTCGGGCGGGCTGACGGTGGCAACGGACGGGAGGCCGAACGGGAGGCGCTGGGAGGTGGTGGTGGCGGCAGGAAGCGGCGTCGGCCGGGCGGGCAAAGGGCAATGGACGGGAGGCGGCGGTCGGGCGACGCGGATGCGGCAACGATCGGCGGGTGCGGGCGGCCGGACGGGAGGCCGACGGGGAGGCGGCGGCGCGGGGCGGCGGCGGCGGCGGCGGGCGGGCGGCGTGGAGGCGGCCGACGACGGGTGGAGGCGCGGCACGGACGGGAGGAGGCGTCACGGACGGACGGAGGAGGCGGCGTCACGGACGGGTGGAGGCGCGGCGGCACGGGTAGGCGGGCCGGTTGGCTGGGGCTGGCTGGAGGAAACGGCGCTGTGGGCGAGCGAGCAGCAGATCGAGCGAGAGATTCCATCGGCTCCTGGGGTCATAACGGGCACCAGTGTCGTCGGGCATAATTATGCCGCCGACACAGACAGGGCACGTGCGGGCCCACAGTCAGAGAACCTGTGCACTCACGGGACCACAGGGCACCAGTGTCGTCGGCCATAATTCTGCCGCCGACACAGACAGTCACAGGGCACCAGTATCGTCGGCCATAATTATGCCGCCGACACAGACACCACGCAAAGGAAGATTTTGATAGAATGAGGTGGGTTTTGGTTGTGAGATGGATGGAAGCACAAAGTGCTTGTGGCCCTTGCTCCTTGGTTGGCTGAGGGAGTAGCTCTCGGCCGGTTGCTCCTACGCCTTATTCTTGGCTGTTCCCGATTCATGGCTTGCTCGTGGTGATGGCCTTGCCCGGTGTCTTCTGAATGTTGGGAGAGAAATGGATTTCGGTCTCGATCCTGGTTTCTTTTCTCCTTTTTGATCGTGTCCTTTTATCTTTTTATCATATGAATGTTTATCTTTTTACTAGGTGATATTTTTGCACTATTCCCGTATGGCTGCAGATACTTGACAAAAATAGGTTTGTGTCCTATCAGATGATGAACCCATTCTAGCGAGAGGTGTTGACTAACCCAAGATATATATAGTCTGATGATATCTCGATAAGCGCTCGCTACAGGTCTTTTAAAGTCCTTATTGTCTAGCTCTCATTTATATTTATAACATCTAAACGATTTCAAACGGTCGAAGCTGATGGTCTTCCAGAGATTAGATTATAGGTCATTTGAGACATTATTCTATACTACTAGTAATTAATATTGTATCTGATTCTGATGTATATTCTAATTTTACTGTATGATACTTGTTGAATGATGAGAAGGGGATTACTTCTATTACATGTTTTAATTAATTTTAAAAACAACAAAAACTTTCTAAATAGATTTTCTAAATTAATCTGGAATACCTATTGTCCTCAGCTAAGATGAAACCGTCGACACAAATTTACCTGTGTCGTCGGTGAAATTAATGCCGTCGACACAAATTCACCTGTGTCCTCGGCACAATTAATGCCGCCGACAATGAATATTGTTTTTCGGCGGCTGTTTCTTCCCCGACGACACAGGTGGAGCATCCTGCAGAACACGTCGAACTCTTGGTTTGGGTGGAGTGCCTGTGTCGGCAGTTTTTATGTGGCCGACGACATAGCTCGTCTTGGCGGGATCTGGAATTTCAAATTTCATCCCGCGCCGATGGCTGTGTCGGCGGTTTTGATGCGGCCGACGACATAGCTCGTCTTGGCGGGATTTGGAATTTCAAATTTCATCCCGAGCCGATACGCATCGTCTTTTGTATCGGTGGCTGAATATTTACCGCCGACACAGTCTTCCAGGGTGTATGTTTGTCGTCGGGGTCTCTTGAAGCCGTCGACATAGATGAAAAATTTGTCGTCGGGATTTTTACCGACGACACAAACTTTTCGGCCGACGACACTACTTCTGTTTCCTGTAGTGCTACTAATTGGCCCAGTCAATTTTCAGTCAAAATCAACCAGTTTCACTTTTTTTTTTAATTTTTTAGAAATTTTGAATCTCTAACCCTTTGGTTTCTGATGATTTTCGAACAATTTTTCACTTGATTTTTTTATTTTTAAATAGTTTTTTCTAAATCGGTATTGTTAACCCTACCTACGTATGTTGGAGCTAGCTGGTTGCATATGGACAGGGCACATATATATACACACAGCAAGTGATGCCTCTTAGACGGTTTCCCAGATGTGTGCGATCCTGTAAGAAGAACACGTCTAGATTCAACGAACTTAATTGGAGGTTGCAGGTGGACAGAGCACATATATACATGTACACAGCAAGTGATGCATCTGAGACGGTTTCCCAGATGTGTGCGATCCTGCAAGAAGAACACGTCTAGATTCAACGAACTTAATTGGAGGTCGTGATCGATCATGGAGTACGTACGCACGTGTAGGCAGCACCACCTTGCCAGTGCTGTATAAGATAGACAGGCACGTCTAGGTACATGGTCGATGTAAAGAATGTAGCCTTCCTAGCTTATATCGCATCGCCTCGATCGATCGCATGCATGCACTACCACGGCCGGCCGGATTGATTGGAGCTAGCATGATCGAGGATTATTCGAGAATATAATGCATGTTACGTATATACGAGCTCCATGGGCTTGCAGGGTTAAGCTAGCTTTAGCTCTTAGCTGGAGCATGCATGTCCAAGTTCAATGAATATATATACATGGTCATTCAATTTTAATTTGCTCCATCGAGATCATGCATTTGGATGTGGCAGCAGGCAGCTGCTGCAGCTTGCACATCACATAGGACTGCATGCTGACGATACACTGGATGTAAATTGATCAATCAAATACTGAAAGATATACCGGTAATGTATCACTTTGTATTTTTAATCTGCACCTCCATGCATGCATGTTAGAACATGGAGGACCGCGTCGGTCGATGTATATATCAAGCGTATATAGGACATGTGAGGCTTAAACCACTACTACAGAATCGACTTTCACAAACGGCCTATTACAAACGATTAATTGCGTGCCGCTTGTGATCTCTGCACCACAAACGGTTCGTGGGAAACGGTCCAAAGGGGGTCTCTAGAAGCGGTTCTAGACACGAATCCCTTCTAAAGCCCTAACTCTAGAAGCGGTTCGTGTCCCGAACCCCTTCTAGAGCTCTAGAAGGGGTTCGGGACACGAACCCCTTCTAAAGCCCTAGCTCTAGAAGTCTAGAAGGGAACGTGTCCCCAACCGCTTCTAGAAGCCCAGTTTTCGAAATAATAAAAGGAATGCATGCCCTACTCTATCAGAGAGCACGCGTGGGTGGGTTGGTTAGATGGGTGAGACGTGGGTCACGAGGAGGAGGTCGTGGGTTCGAATCCCAGTCCTCACAATATTATTTATCTTTTGAAGTGACTTCTACAAGCGGTTATAAAACCGCTTGTGATACTGACGGGAGTATCACTCACGGTTGCTTACAAGCGGTTCTAAAACCGCTTCTAAAAACGGTTTCGAACCGCTTGTGATAGTCTTATTTTAAACCACTGAAAATCATATGTAAAAGTTTTCACAAATTCCTTAAGAACATAGTACATGATGATCACAATATACATGGGCACAAAAATAATGTAACTCAATTCACCTCCGAGGTAGACACAAGCACAATGTTATATTCACCGGTATTATTAAAAAGTTTTTTCTCAAGTTTGTTAGCTGAAGACTCGCTATTTGTCTCCTAGACCAAATCATTATGTCCTTCTTCATATCATTATCATCGATATTCTCTTGCTCCTCCAACTATAAAGGTGCAATGCCTTAAAATTTGCATATTATTGTCCAATATTTATTTATGATTTTTTGAGATTTAACCTGGATTTTCTAGAGTTTATAAATACCGATTTGCTATTTTTATATTTTTAAATTTTATTTATTCATGAAAAATAAAATCAAATTTAAGCTAGAAATAATTTTACAAGGTTCAAAATGTTCCAAAGTATTTTGGAGAATTTTTCTAGAATTTTTTAACTCCATTTGATATTTTCTATAAAGCCATTAGTATTTCTAAAATTATTTTAATTCTAAAATAAATGTAAATTCTCCATACTCTTTTTTGGGCCAAGTTTCCGATAGAATTCCCGATTTTATTTATATGGAATTTCCATTTCCATAATTACTGTTGTCGTCGAAAATGGCCTCCTGTTTCCATTTTCGAAAAAATGCTTCCATTTTCGTTTTTCTCCATAATAGTGAAAAATTCTATTTTTTTTTCATCCCTAATACCAGCACTACAACAAAAAGCTCACATAAATGCATTTTTCTATATATATTTTTTATTTGCCTCTATAAGTTACCTTAACATATTGTAAAGACACTTTTTGTGATATTTTAGAATATGACTTAAATGTAAAGACACTATTTTGAGATATTTTGGATGAAGAACATGGAATGTAGACCATAGAAACATTTTTGAGGTATTTTAAAGTTGTCAAAACAAAATTCATATGAAGACATTTTTTGAGATACTTCTTGAATCGATTATATTGTACAGACGTTATTTGAGGTTTTTTTTATTATCTAGAAATATTCTTTTAGATGTTTAAGAGATATTACTGTGTACCACTCATAAGAATTATAATATGAGTACAAACAAATTGTGATGTGAGAATGAGATAGCTAGTCGAGTTGCTTGTTTATCCACATATATAGTCTCGATTTCGAGTATTGGTTCTAATATATTTTTAGAATAAATTTTTTATTCTCTAGAGGTAACATATTTTTAGAATATATTTTTCACTCTCTAGAGAGTGCAAGAGACACAATATAGTACATTTACAAAATTTCTCTATATAGAATGTAAATATTTTTCAGTGTCTCTGATCTTCAGCTGTAGCGACAGCACACAGAGACACCATTGTGGTATTTTAAAAGATGCCTTTAAAATCATATAGAAACATAAAAGTATGACAACACTGTAAAATAAAAAACTCCTATATAGGATATTTCTCCTACAATGTAATAGAATTTTAAAAAAGAAATATAAATGGGGCGAATTAACAAGCTCATCACTTCCTCGATCCCTACCTTTTGAGAAAATGGAACTCATTGTACCATGCATGAAGAATCGAAGATAGATCAAGATGAGATGAAGAGATATATATGGGGGTACACTTATATAATATCATGATCAAGCAAGGATCGAAGTAGTTGAAATCATATCTTTCTGTATTAAAGCCGAGAGGAAACCATGGAACAAGAGAGTGCCATGCAAGTCACCTCATATCCTTCTTGCTATATATCCGAATTAAATACAGTGGATATAATGCACAAAGAAAAAACTAAATAAACTAGATTGATCTAAATCTTTACTGCTTTGAAAGTAGCTAGTGGTGATTTCATCAATATGCATCTCTTCTCCCCTCCTCTCATAAAAGGATTACATACTGACACGTGGGTCTTCCTATAAAGTCTATGACAAAAAAAAAAAGAAGAAAAAACAATCCCTCGATCTGGATCTTCTCCACTCACCTTGCATAAAAATTTTGTGCTGACATATAGGTCTTCCCAAAAAATCTAAAAACAAGAAAATAGAAAAAACAATCTATCAACAAACAAATACAACCTCACTAAATATTCTCTATTAACTAGTGCCGACATTCTTTAAAAAAAAACTAGTGCCGATAGGTGAATCCAAATATTTACCTACGACCAATTCGCAACGTTGTTATAATGTAGCTTAGTTATGTTCCGTTTCAACGCGCAGTCGTTCGCGCGGCTAGTGTTCTAAAACCTATTACAGACACCAATGCACGAAGAAAGCAATAGATTACACAATCTAAATTTACTAGAGCTAGCCCACTACATACATATATATTTGTAATGGAATTCTCGCAGCAACGTATGGGCTTAAGTTACTGTTCTCTTGTGTACGATAGACAGTTGAGCTAATTAATATGCATTGCAATACAATATATAATTTAATTAGCTAGTAGTTCCCTTGTCATTGCGCTAACTAGCTGATGGATGATATATGGTAATAATCCTCTCCTCGCTTGTAGGAATTGAACATATGGTAAGCCGTACGTGCGTACATATGCTAGCTTTGTTGATGAATGTGTGATCAGATTTTGAAGCTGGTGCATGATTAGCTGTTTAAGCACGATATATTAATTGTTCGTATTTCCTCAATAATTTAATTCTGTGGGTGAACTAGAGGTGACGCATGAAACTGATCAACATAGAGCTAGCGCTAGCTATGTGTCAGTTGTCATCGAGATTGGTTAAACATAGTAAACATCAGACGCAGTACTTGTAGAGACTCACAAATGAGGCAAGAGATTCACTTGTGGAATGGAGTAACCTAGATTAATTACATATCTGTCCACGGTACCGAGAGGGAAGTACCAAACAGGAGCATCGATCGATCCCATTCACTGACCTGATCCGATCGTTTCACATGCGTATATGCCATGCACATGCCGCGTAGGAACCCTTATCCCCTAGCTACATGATCCTCACTCTCTCTCTCTCACTCACTCATGGAGTCATGGAGATCGATGGAGACACGGCGCTGGTTGGTAGCATGGTGGGGCTCGTACGTGTCTGGGTGAGTCATGTCCTTCGGCCACGTGGAGTCCGGGGACGCGAGGAAACGCGAACGCGCGCGTGAGTAGAAGAAGAAGATAATTGAGCGAGAGGAATTAAGAAGACGACGCAAGAGATTAGCATCGGTCGAGCTGGAGCTCATCAGTTAGCGACAGCCATGACAGCGAGGTCGATCGGTCGGTCTTTGATTGTACGTTGAGCAGGCTATCAGAGCCCACATACAAGAGATGGACAACACAGATTATCACTGCGGATCGATCGAGTCGTGGCGTCCGCAGCAAAGCAAATAAACGCGCTAGCTAGCTGCCCAACAATAATGGAATATAATTGCATATTTTATGTCACTCTCGCTTCCAACGATCATCCATTATTTCTCGTAACAGAAAGACATACTCTCTCTCCGGTCACAAATAGATGTCGGTTTGGGATACGTGTAGTTAAAATTTTAAAATTTATCTATCGATATCTTTTTAAATATTTAGATTGGATGTATGAAAATCGTATCTGTAGATTCATTTGGAAACGTACTTTTATAATATTATGCTCCATCTAGTTTCAATTAATGGACATGGACATGCTTCATTCCAATCCAGATTATGCATGCATGGTTCTCCAGTCCGGCCACCGTCAAACCTTAGCTAGCTTGTCTCCTCGCTGCAGAGTAAGTTGCTTCTTCTCTTCGCGTCAATTAATATATCCAGTTACTGATTCGATCGGTAGGATCAATTAGACAAATTCGCCGTATTAAACGTGGCTCGCAGTCGCAGCACTAGAAGTTACAAGGAATCGCAACGGTTGGGAGGAGTTTGAAACACTTGTGTGCTAGTGAGGATCAAAGTGCTAAAAAAATATATAATGCGTACGTGGAGGAGTGCTGGTAGAGTAGGCAGTACACACCAACCGACCGACCACATGGCACCCACCAATAATGAATGCTTGCTGCTGGAAGAAGTAGAAGAAGGAGATCGATCGATCGATCGATTATTTGAATACGTCAGCAATCGAGCTGAGCAGAGAGATCAGGCCGTATGATCGAATCCCGTGTCAGGCACGAACTAATATCCGTCCGTGTTTTAGCACTACTAGAATTAATAATTAAGGTAAGAAAGAAAGAAAGAGAGCGAATATAGCAAGATGGAAGACTAAGAGGCGGCGGCTAGGTAGCATAGGAGTGCACGGAGATGGAGAAGCGCAAAAGCCTATTTGGCACAGCTTTATATTTTAATTTTATCTGAAATTTGAAACTTATAGACTAAAATAAAGTGAATTAAGTTTATATTTTTAGTCTAAAATGTAAACAAGATGATCCATCTAAATACTCTTAGGGCCTGTTTGGTAGAGCTCTAGATCCTAACTTCACCTGAGATCTGAAACTTATAGACTAAAATAAAGTGAATTAAGTTTATATTTTTGGTCTAAAATGTAAACAAGATGATCTAAACACTCTTAATGTATTTACAGCTCCAACTCCACAAATCTGGTAGAGTTAAGAATACCCAGCTCTACCAAATCCGTAGATCTAGTAAAGCTGAAACTCTACCAAACACACTTGTACTCACAGCTCCAGCTTCACCAGATCACATAGAGCTAGAGCTCTACCAATGCTGCAACGTTTAGCTACCTAGCGCATATAGCACCGTAGCCTAGCTAGTCTGCTCCGGCCTCTCTCTCTTAGCTTGAGAGAGACACGGGCTGCCGCTCTCTATAAATAGGGGTAGCTCTCGATCAGCTTGAGCACACTCACTCACTCCCTCACTCCTGTAAGACGGAGCTAGCCGGCCTTAGTACTCTCGTGTGACTCTCGTCTCCTACTCTTGATAATTAATTTCCCTCTAGCTCTGCTTCGTGCTGCTGCTGCTGGTGTTGGTAAGACCAGCTAATTTCATATAAGCAAAGCAGGGAAGCAGCAGCAGATATGTGTGGCATACTTGCAGTGCTGGGTTGCGCCGATGAGTCGCAGGCCAAGAGGGTTCGCGTCCTCGAGCTCTCGCGCAGGCATCTCCATCTCTTCTCCTCCTCCTCCCATCATTCATAATTCCATAAACTCTAGCTAGTATATAGATACTGCTTCTTCAGATTTAATGCGTATATCTGCAACTCCTAGCTTGCTAGCTACCTTCTGACTGACTGAAACGCAAACAGATAGATTTAAGGATGCCCTCCCTTGCCTGCATATACATATGTACGTGCTCTAAGCGAATAACCAACCCATTATGCCTATGATGAATGAATGAAATGCAGGCTGAAGCACCGCGGGCCTGACTGGAGCGGGCTGCACCAGGTGGGCGACTGCTACCTGTCCCACCAGCGCCTCGCCATCATCGACCCGGCATCCGGCGACCAGCCCCTCTACAACGAGGACAAATCCATCGTCGTCACTGTACGTAGCAACCTGCATACTGCTTAATCCTGCAGTGCTAAGCAGGGTTAACAAAACCGTACCGCTAAAACCGATTCAGTTTTCATAGTACGGTTTTTACAAAAACCGCTCAAAAACCGAAGATTTGAAAAATAAATTTAAAAAAAAAATGAAAAAAAAATCGAAACCGCGGTTTTTCGCAAAAAACCGTTTGGTTTTCTCGAAAAACCGCTCGATTTTCATAAAAAACCAGTCCGATCAATTGAATGTTCTTCGAAAACGATTTTTGAGCGATTTCAACGAAAAACCACTTACATAAATTTTTTCAAATTTAGTTTTTAATCTCGAACCGGAGCGGTAAAGTCAAAAACCGCGGTTTTCGTTTTCGAGCGGTTTTGTAAACCATGGTGCTATGCTGCTGGTTTAATTGCTAGTCACCAACAACGACTCTTAGGACACTAAGAATACAAAGAGACTCAAACACCACAAACTCCAAAACACTAGTTTAAAAAGATAGGAAAGCGAGCGAGAAAGGGATCGAGTAGACGCTGTAATTTTGGCGAATCAGGCCGGCACACAAGAGAGACACCAAGAGTTGAAAGAGATGTGAAGAGTGCCGATCCTTTTCTTCCTTTTCTTTTCAGGTGAACGGTGAGATCTACAATCATGAAGAGCTCCGGAAGCAGCTCCCCATCCACAAGTTCAGGACCGGCAGTGACTGCGAGGTCATCGCCCACCTGGTCAGTCAAATCACTCACCATCTATTCTACGGACCTGCTTCATCTTAATTTAAGCAAACAGTCATCTTAATTCATCTTCTTCTCGGTAATCATTTCTGCTAATCATATCATTAAGATATAGGATGTCGACTACCACTTAACATATCTATCACAAATCAAAACGCGCACTTCGGATGTGGAAAAGACAGAGACCGAATACCAGGGTGCATGACTAGCTTGCTGCATAAGTACGTCAGCTGCTTTCAAGAACGGGACCACCTGCACTTGCAATTAAGCAAAGAAATGATTTGACGTCACCAATTGAAGGAGCAGGAAAAAGGGAACAAGATAGTAGTAATTAACCAAACTGATCATATGCTTAACCAGTGGATGGATGCGTAACTAGCATATGCAGTGCCATCATTATATAACCACGTACTGATCGATCACATCACTTTCACCTTTCTGTAGTACGAGGAGCACGGAGAGGGCTTCGTTTACATGCTTGATGGGGTCTTCTCCTTCGTCTTGCTTGACACGCGCGACCGCAGCTACATCGCTGCCCGCGACGCCATTGGTGTCACGCCCCTCTACATCGGCTGGGGAATTGACGGTAATTAGACATTTATTTATACTCAATACCGCTTGCTTTTTACAAAACTTGCCATGACTAGTCCTCAGAATACCACTCACGTTATGGAACTCGACATCAGGTTCAGTGTGGATATCTTCAGAGATGAAGGGGCTCAACGATGACTGCGAGCACTTTGAGGTGTTCCCTCCTGGCCATCTCTACTCCAGCAAGGAAAGTGGCTTCAAGAGATGGTACAACCCTCCTTGGTTCTCTGAGGCCATCCCCTCGGTTCCGTATGATCCACTCGCTCTCAGGAAGGCGTTTGAAAAGGTCTGAACTAGTCAGAGCATTGTGTCTGAAAATCGAGCGGTAACCAATTTTCAGAACTCAGCCGCAGTGAGTCAACTATGTCTTCCTTTTTCAGGCTGTCATCAAGAGGCTTATGACAGACGTTCCATTCGGTGTCCTCCTCTCTGGTGGCCTTGACTCGTCTTTGGTCGCAGCCGTCACAGTTCGTCACTTGGCAGGGACAAAGGCTGCAAAGCGCTGGGGGACTAAGCTCCACTCCTTTTGTGTCGGTCTTGAGGTCAGAAACTGAAAGGAACACACTGCCTATTGAGGCTTCTAGTTCTAGTAGTAATTTTCAAACAAATTGCACTTAAATGTTGTTACCTTTGTTTTGCAGGGATCACCTGATCTGAAAGCTGCAAAGGAGGTTGCCGATTACCTTGGCACCGTGCACCAGGAGTTCTACTTCACTGTTCAGGTATCAAGCGTGGCAACCATGCATAGCTTGAATCTGCTGATCATACTAGAGTATTAGTACTAACTGCAATAGGTATTGCAGGATGGCATTGATGCAATTGAAGATGTGATATATCATACCGAAACATATGATGTGACGACAATCAGAGCAAGCACGCCGATGTTCCTGATGTCGCGCAAGATCAAGTCACTTGGGGTCAAGATGGTCATCTCTGGTGAGGGTTCAGATGAGATCTTCGGAGGGTACCTTTACTTCCATAAGGCCCCCAACAAGGAGGAATTCCACCGTGAAACCTGTCGGAAGGTCGTTGGCATAGCAATGTTCAGAAAATAGCAGAAACAAGATTGCATATACAGATACCTTGACATAACAATTGTTTTGCAGGTCAAAGCTCTGCATCAGTACGATTGCTTGAGGGCGAACAAGGCAACATCTGCTTGGGGCCTCGAAGCTCGTGTGCCATTCTTGGACAAGGAGTTTATCGATGAGGCAATGAGCATAGATCCTGAGTGGAAGATGGTACGCTCAAAATCCTCGCAAAGTAGAAAATCCAGAAGAGACTGCTGCATTGTTTCCAAATATCTCCTTTCAATCAGTAAAAACCATTTCTAATGTCACAGATCCGGCCTGATCTTGGAAGAATTGAGAAGTGGGTGCTGAGAAAAGCATTTGATGATGAGGACCAACCATTCCTGCCAAAGGTAACATTTTTAAACTGCGGCTGCTATCGAAATTTCTGCAACATCCTAAATTCAGATGTTACTGGAGTAATGGAGTTAACAGCTTCTGTTATGTGGCACTTGCAGCATATTCTGTACAGGCAGAAGGAGCAGTTCAGTGATGGTGTCGGCTATAGCTGGATTGATGGCCTAAAGGCTCACGCAGAATCAAGCGTAAATAGCTACTGTTTCTCATGTTCAAACAAGCTATTGTTATCAACAAAGTTTTGGTGCAAAATTCTGTATCCATAAAAGGATTTGATTGCAAGCTATATGAAATTACTGATGCAGGTGACTGACAAGATGATGTCAAATGCAAAGTTCATCTACCCGCACAACACTCCGACTACGAAAGAGGCTTACTATTACAGGATGATCTTTGAGAGGTTCTTCCCTCAGGTGAGCAAATAAAACAGCATGAACATGGAATAAATAGCTTACATTGCCATTGGAGCCGCTTGGTTGATGCAAGCATCTTGATTTGTTGGTCTTGTACCAGAACTCGGCGATCCTGACAGTGCCGGGTGGGCCAAGCGTGGCATGCAGCACAGCGAACGCAATAGAGTGGGATGCTCAGTGGTCAGGGAATCTGGACCCCTCAGGAAGAGCAGCGCTTGGAGTGCATCTCTCGGCCTATGAGCAGAAGCATCTCCCGGACACCATTGCTGCCGGAGCCAGCAAGAAGCCGAGGAAGATCAAGGTCGTGGCGCCTGGTGTTGCCATTGAGGGTTGATGGTGTTCTGTCCTGCTTGCCATTTCCGAGAACAAATAAGATGTATTATTATCTGTTCTTGTCGGTACAATAATGTGAGGTTTACGGAACGTTTACTTAGCGATGTGATTTGTTGGGCAGCATGCAGAAGTAGTAGTAGTAGTAGTAGTAAGTAGTAGTAGTAGTGTAATTCTAAATCTATTTTATGAGGAACGTGTGCTTCACAAAGATGGAGATGTTTGAGTGAAGACATGTAAAAATATGGACATTATTTCTGTTATTTATGTGAGATCATGTCAGTTGGATTTGCAAAACTGTATCTTTACCTGTGCTAATCCTTCCTTGCCAAAAATAATGTTTGCATGGTAGTTACTGTTTGTTCTAAATGGCTAAACTTGTTAGAATTAGCATCTTAAATGATGTATGAAAAATCGACAAAATAGGAAAAAGCCGAAAGAGAAGTAGCATGAACTGAGCAAACGAGTGCTCTACTCGCAGTTCGGATAAAACAACCACGAGAGGAAAAAAATAACTAATAGAGTTAGGAGTGTTAATTAAGTAGGATACCTTCGACCTCTCATATGAGATGCCCCTATTCACTACAACATAGCTAGCTCTCTCCCAAAAAAACTTAGCAAACTTTCAATAAAATAAAACAAATGTTGGGACATCGATAATTAAAAAGAGATAATAGTTTTTTTTTCAACACTAAAAGATGACTACGATGACAATGTAAGATACTCCATCAAGATGAGAAGCCACATATTTGCTCAAAATAAACTCACAGAAACAGCAACCTTTTGTTATACGGTCAATTCTGAAACCATACAGGCAACAGTTTGCCAACGGTGGCAACTGAACTTGTACAGCTGAGCTACCAATATAAATATCATTTATACCATCCATCTAAGTTGCAGGCTTGCAGCACAGGATAGTTCAAAAAAAAAAAAAAAGAGTCAAATCCCCATATACTGCAACATTGGCTAACAAAAGCATTTAGATGACTTTGCAAGAGTTCATCTTCAAACATGACATTCTTCCAACTACAGATGACAAGAATAATAGGAACCAGCATATCTAATAGGTATCAATGATAATGTCAAACAGTCAAAGTAATGACAATGTTGTTGCTATGTGATTATTGGCTTCATTTCCCTTTTAAGTCACCTTTAGGGCTGCCTAACCAATTCTTCTTGCCTCTATTTGTATTTTGTAAATGAAGAATTTCTGCACTTTGGCCTTGTTACTGGTTCAGAGCATCTAGGTCTGCAATGTTCATATAAAAGAAAATTTTTCTTAGCATCTCGGAATGGGCATCAATTATCAGCTTTTGGGTTGCAACTGCAGAGCACCCTGAACATCAGAAATGAATTAATCAAGTTTACCTTTTTAGAGTTTGAATGGGATCATCTGATTCATTCATCACATCTCCACTACTAGCATGAATGTTTCCCTGGAGTAAACATGCATTAGACAAAAGGCTTAGAGAAAAATGCTATGCATCCTCAAGAGAATGTTACTTCATCCACTTGATTTTGTTATTTGGCTGCTAACACGCTTCCATTGATGTTATTACTATTTTACCATGTGAATAGCCGCAAAGCTTATGTTCCAGAACCATCACTCCACAACAAGAATCAGTGTTCTAAATAGCTAGCTTTTTTGGACCCCAAACATGAAGCTACAGGCCAATCAGCCAATGATCCGCTATATATGAGCTACAAGCACTATAGCTAGAAATAGCTCTGCTATATGCCGTAGTTTGTAGCTAGCGATAGCTCCGTTATTCTACATAGGTACCCACAGGCCAAAAAAATTGTGCCCATTTTGAAATCCAACATTACTAGAAGACCCAAGTACATCTCTTATAAGCCTAAACTATGAGAAAACCTAGTAAAAAGATCTCATCTCGCCCTTTTTCAATAATCCAGCATTCATATTTCTTAGTAATTAAGTACTTTTTGCTAAGAACATTATGATATAGTTATTAGTTATGATCTTTGGCGTGTATTAGCATGTTTGTTGATTCTGGACTTGACGCATATTCTTATTATAAAAATTAAAAATATTAATACCTTCAAAAGTACCAAGGTTTTATTATTTGTTTAGAGGTAACTTATATTATATACATATTTAATTTTTTTAAAAAAATTAATACTAAAAACGTGATGAAGGATAGCTTCCACGATAGCTGCTATAGCTTTCTTGGAACCTTGCTATGAAGCCATGAAAATCATGATTTAAAACCTTCATGAGAATGATCGTTACCATGTTGCTCATGATGCAATTATTATACCAATAGCCAACCTAGTGATGAGCAAAGTAACACTAATTACTAGAACTAACCATTCTGTACTCTGGTCAATCAAAGCATGTTGCACAGGATGATGTATTCCCAACATGAAAAACGTCTAGCAATACATATGGCTCGTAAAGTAGGTAGCAATTTACCACACTACACAAGATAAGATATGATTTTTGCATAAAGCACGTAGCAAAACAACAAAATTTTTACGAGGAACAGGTGATTTTCTCTACATGCACAATTTAATTTATGTGTGCAGGCTCAAATGTGCACAGTTTTGTGTGAACGGGGCACATAGATGTGCATAAGCAAACGCATGTGGAAGCGCAAGTGGCACACAGACACACGCAATAGAACACCTAACGACATCTTGGGAGTGACCAAATTCACCACTCCCCCTGCCTCAATCATCCCAGGGCACTACATCTTCGTCCAAGAACTCGAGGAACATCTGCATTTCAATGCAAGCGGGGACAAATTTGTGAACCTGAACAAAATATATGATTTAAACACCCCTCCGTACTTTCTTATCATTATTTCCAACAGAAGGATGCTACATTTTCTGTAAAAATGCAAGCTTTGTTCAGAGGAACCAATAAAATAGATATATCTGAGCTTTGGCAGTCCACAGGCAAGCCGATTAAGCAGTATAACGCATGAAGACAGTATCAGAAACACATGTCGAAAGTAAGAGTAGTGACCTGCAAGATAGCCTCTTTCTGTTTCTCCTCCCTGTCCCTCTGCATCTTAGAGACAAGGCTGGCCCTCCTCTTGCCCTTGTTGAGATCCTCAGGTTCAGAGACCTCCGAGGCCTTCTTGTCTGCGATCTTCCAGACGGCGCCCTTGCGGGCGAGCAGCTTAGCGGCCTTCCATCCGTCGGTGCTGGTGTCGATGACGGTGACCTCGGTCTTGGTGGACCTCTCGCCGTCCACATCGGCGGCCCGCTCGGCCCGGCGGCGCTTCCTGGCCTTGGCCTTAGCCTTCTTGTCTTTCTTGGACTTGTTCTTTTTGTCCTTGTGGGGAGAAGGGGAGTTGTCGGGGCGAGGGCGGGGTCGGGGCTGCTTGCGGAAGGCCTTGAGTGGCGAGGGGGGTGGTAGATGGGAAGGCATGGTGAAGAGGTCGGAGATGACGGTGAAGAACGGCGGCTGTGGACTGCTAGGGTTTGGTCGGGAGGGGTTCTTACTGCGGGGTGGATGCTGCTGCTGCTTGGGCTTAGGATGCTTAGCCTTGGGAGGCGGCTCCAGGGCGACGGCGTGCTGCTGATTTGAGGAAGAGAACGGAGGCGGCGGAGGAGGTTGGCCGTAGAGGAGGTCGTCTATGTGGAGATGGGATGGGAAGGAGAGGCCCCCCTTGGCGTGGAGGCGGTGCAGCCATGACGGCGTGCTCCTGCTGCTAGCGGCGGAGGCCGCCGCTGAGAGAACAGAGTGGCAGAACGGCATCGAGGAGGCTCCGTCACCCTCTCCTATGAATTACAGGTCCTATTCCAATTCCAATGAAAAGCCCTAAAACTCTGCGAACCTTATCAGATTTTGCCACGTAGCTCCACCAACATTAAGAAAAAAAAACCTCCCTGCCAACCAACATGGACACTGAGTTATCATTTTTCTAACCCTATTATCTTACTTTTTTTTAAAAAAAATCCAGCTAACTCTCTCGATAAAATTATAAATCTAGTCTTCTCCCATTGATGAAGGTGCCTCCTACTGTAAGAGGCCACCTCCTGTGCTTGCTGGGCGTGACAGGTAGCCTCTGTGCTCGCCAGCCACGATAGGTTGCCTCGGTGCTGCCATGCTTTTCGAACACGGTAGCGTCCACACCTTCCACGCTGAATGCGGGGGACTAGATTTGTAATTTCACTCGAAAGAGGACTAGATTCGGAAAAAAAGAGGTAACGGGAGTCAGAAAAAGTGATCACTTCCACCGACTCCGTAGCCCGGTTCTGCTTACCTCATCACTAAGTTCTGTAGCCCTACAAAGTCATCGCCACTCCTGTGATGTTGCGCTGCATATTTTCACTACCTCCTTCGACTAGACACCTAAGTTCAATAACATGACATAATTTGTCGCCATCCTTGAGCAATGTTGACGGTAGTATGCAACATGAAGATGGTGGGTGGTAGAAAAGGAGCAAAGGCGATGATGAATCGTAAATATGATTTCAATCTAACACAGTTGGTGAAATATTATCAAAGGATCAACGAGCATCGATAGTGATTGCTTGACAATCGCTCGCTCAATGAACTCTCCTTCTCCAACATTAACCATTGTACAAGGTGGAAGAAAGATAGGGATGCAGATCTATAAAGATTCATACTACCCAAATGGAGGGCTGATGTCTCCACGGCAAGATAAGGTCCTCTAAGACCTATCTACTCATTAGCAAGGCTATCCACAACCAGGCACAAGGGACTAGATATGTGTTATATTTTGTGCGATCTTCGACTAAATATCTATGATCGAGACTATTCATATTTTGCTTGATATGTATTCGCTCTATAATCGTGACCAAGACGATCCGTATTCTTCATTGGCATTATCCGTATTTGACTCGATTCCGAGAAAAATATAAAATTTGATACGGGATAAGTGGCATCCGTTCATATCCACTCCAATTGCACTCCTACATGGGCATTGCAGTCCAAACTACTTGGGAGACAATTTATCCAATAAAAAAAAAAACTTTGCCATTCGATTCGACGGGATACAATATTTATCGTTAGATGAAATGAAATCAATGAATAGTCAGGAATGTTCAATTAGTATATACGGCACGAGAAAGTTCCTGATTCTACTCGTCACTTCTCTCGACTCCATCGACTCGATGCTCCCTCATCATCTGGCTACCATAACTCATCGATGGAATGACGAGGAGCTTGGTAGCAGTGCAGCATCGATCAACGCTTGCCTGCAGTAGTCCATCGGGATCCTTGTTGTCGGGGAGCTCCCTAGTGGCTCCTCGATAGCTTCGTATGGAAGGTGCCGAAAAAAATGATACTCCGATTCTTCAGAAATTTTGCTAATTTCTTTCAAATTTGATCGAAACTTTTTTTGAGAAAGAAAAAATACAACCGGACTATAGCATGGGCGAAAGAATTAACTCATGTGATTGGAACTTGCATGGTATCTTGTGAATCTTGCCTGAACCTCTAGTGAAATGTTCATGAAATTTTGAAACTCTGTTGAAACTCTTTGAAACTTGAAGTGTATTTTGTGAAATCTATCGAAACTGTCTTGAAACTTGTTGATTTACTTCTCAAACACGAAAACCATGTTTGTCTCTTGATGTTTCAGTTTTGAAACTCTCTTAAACTCGAAGTTTATTTTGTGAAACCCTATCGAAACCTTCTGAAATTTGCTTGTTTTACTTTTGAAACATGGAACTCACGTTTGTAGCTTGATGTTTCAATTTTTCGAGTTTTAGTTTTGAAACTTCCTAAAACTTGACGTTTATTCTGTGAAACTATCTCGAAACCTTTCTAAAAATTATTGTTTTACTTCTCAAACATGAAATTCATGTTTGTAACTTGATGTTTTAGTTTTAAAATTTTACTTTTAGTTTCAAAACTCTCTTAAACTTGAAGTTTACTTTGTGAAACTCCGTCAAAATTCTTCTAAGACTTGTTTTACTTTCGAAACATGAAACTCATGTGTGAAGCTTGATGTTTTAGTTTTCAAATTTGAGTTTCATATTTGAAATTATGTGAAACTTAATTGAATCTCTACAAAATATGGGTGAACTTCAAGCCCAATTCGTTTCAGTTTTTTTATTATGGATTATGAGAGAAACTGATTCTGATTGTGAAAAATAGGGGTCGGGCCAACTGCGACTCTAGGTTTCGTACCAGGCTGGCGAGAATCAGATTTCAGTCGAATTCTGATTTTATGTAAATAGTAGTTTCTAATTGTAAGAGAAGCTGTGCAAAATTCTTCCATTCAATAAGGGTGTGTTTGGTTGGTAGAATGAGGTTAAATGAGATGGGATGATCCTGTACCATTTGGTTCCATTAGGGTGTTTGGTTGCTTGTACTAAGTGGTACATATATGAGATGGTTCAAACAAAATATCATCCATGTGTTTGGTTGCTTGAATGGAACCACCCCGTCCTGGACGATGTGATATAAATTTAAAGAATATTCTCTATAGATGCTAAACCATTCCATTCACCTAAAACAATGGAACCAAATGATACACGATCATATCATCCCATTCAACCTCATCCCACCAACCAAACGCATTCATTATTTTGGATGAACGGAATGGTTCAACATTTATAGAAAATATTCTTTAAATTTATATCACAACCGTGAAGGACGAGATGGTTCTATCCAATCAACCAAACATATGAATAATATTTTTTAAAGAGAGCAACTACCATACACGCTATACCGCTGGGAATCACTTCAACCAGATAGCATAGTTCATAGGTTCAAGGGTGAGTTTGACCAGTTTCATGGGTAAGTTTCATGATATTTCACGGATAGGTTTCATGGGTTTTATGAGGTTTCAAGTTTCATAAGGTTCAGTATTCATTAAAAAAGTCTCATAGATAAGTTTCAACCAAAGGTTTCATCGACAAACACAATGCTAAACTTTTTAATGAACACGAACCTTATAAAACTTGAAACCTCATTTTATCGTTAGATGAAATGAAATCAATGAATAGTCAGGAATGTTCAATTAGTATATACGGCACGAGAAAGTTCCTGATTCTACTCGTCACTTCTCTCGACTCCATGACTCGACGCTCCCTCATCATCTGGCTACCATAACTCATCGATGGAATGACGAGGAGCTTGGTAGCAGTGCAGCATCGATCAACGCTTGCCTGCAGTAGTCCATCGGGATCCTTGTTGTCGGGGAGCTCCCTAGTGGCTCCTCGATAGCTTCTGTATGGAAGGTGCCGAAAAAATGATACTCGATTCTTCAGAAATTTTGCTAATTTCTTTCAAATTTTCGAAACTTTTTGAGAAAGCAAAATTCAACCGGACTATAGCATGGGCGAAAGAATTAACTCATGTGATTGGAACTTGCATGGTATCTTGTGAATCTTGCCTGAACCTCTAGTGAAATGTTCATGAAATTTTGAAACTCTGTTGAAACTGTTTGAAGTGTATTTTGTGAAATCTATCGAAACTGTCTTGAAACTTGTTGATTTACTTCTCAAACACGAAAACCATGTTTGTCTCTTGATGTTTCAGTTTTGAAACTCTCTTAAACTCGAAGTTTATTTTATAAACCCTATCGAAACCATGAAATTTGCTTGTTTTACTTTTGAAACATGGAACTCACGTTTGTAGCTTGATGTTTCAATTTTCGAGTTTTAGTTTTGAAACTCTAATACCGTTTAAAGGAAACTATCTCAAACCTTTCTAAAATTATTGTTTTACTTCTCAAACATGAAATTCATGTTTGTAACTTATGTTTTAGTTTTAAAATTTTACTTTTAGTTTCAAAACTCTCTTAAACTTGAAGTTTACTTTGTGAAACTCCGTCAAAATTCTTCTAAGACTTGTTTTACTTTGAAACATGAAACTCATGTGTGAAGCTTGATGTTTTAGTTTTCAAATTTGAGTTTCATATTTGAAATTATGTGAAACTTAATTGAATCTCTACAAAATATGGGTGAACTTCAAGCCCAATTCGTTTCAGTTTTTTTATTATGGATTATGAGAGAAACCGATTCGATTGTGAAAATAGGGTTTGCCAATCATGACTCTAGGTTTCAGATTAAAGCAGCGAGAATCGATTTTATGAATTTCGATTTTATGTAAATAGTAGTTTCTAATTGTAAGAGAAGCGTGCAATATTCTTCCATTCAATAAGGGTGTGTTTGGTTGGTAGAATGAGGTTAAATGAGATGGGATGATCCTGTAGATTTGGTTCCATTAGGGTGTTTGGTTGCTTGTACTAAGTGGTACATATATGAGATGGTTCAAACAAAAGGTGATCCATGTGTTCGGTTACTTGAAAAACTTCTCTAGCGAGATGATATAAATTTAAAGAATACTTCTCTATAGATGCTAAACCATTCCATTCACCTAAAACAATGGAACCAAATGATACACGATCATATCATCCCATTCAACCTCATCCCACCAACCAAACGTACCATTATTTTGGATGAACGGAATGGTTCAACATTTATAGAAAATATTCTTTAAATTTATATCACACCGTGAAGGACGAGATGGTTCTATCCAATCAACCAAACATATGAATAATATTTTTTAAAAGAGCTATACCACCACGCTATACCGTTGAGAATCACTTCCAATCGGTATAGCATGGTTCATTAGGTTAAGGGTGAGTTTGATGCAGTTTCATGGGTAAGTTTCATGATATTTCACGGATAGGTTTCATGGGTTTTATGAGGTTTCAAGTTTCATAAGGTTCTAGATTCATTAAAAAGTCTCATAGATAAGTTTCAACCAAAGGTTTCATCGAACAACACAATGCTAAACTTTTTTAATGAACACGAACCTTATAAAACTTGAAACCTCATAAAGCATATAAACTTATCCGTGAGACATCATGAAACTTACCAGCTGAAACTTGCTTAACTCTCCAACTCTAAATCCATGGTATACCGCTGAAGTGATTATCAACGTTTAGACTTTCATTTTTAAATTATCTCATCATACCACTTAGTACAAATAACCAAACACTCTAAACAATCTTTTTTTTAAGAAAATCATCTTTGAAGCTCAAAGCGAATGGGCCTTGAAAGCTGTCTTCTTTAAAAGGAAAAAGTGCGAATTGGTCCTCCAACTATACCAGCTGGAACTGGTCCCTAGCTGCAATACGGACTACAGCGTCCTTCAACTCCCAAAACCGTTACTGTGATTAAACCTTTGACCAGTCAAATGGTGGTTTTAACACTATTAGATTTTTAAAAATTTTACAAGCTTGATAATGATCTGAAAAATTTATGGTACTATTAATAGTAGTTTAGGATCATATAAAAAATTTTAAAAATAATTTAACATCATTTGTTATCTTTAAAAATCAAAAATAGAATGGACATAATTGGGACAGTAAATTGTTAGATTTTTCTAAATTTTCTCGAGTGTGATTATTATCTAAACTTTTTATGAAAGATTAATAATTTCTCAGTACCATTCTATAAAATTTTCAAAAATTTCAACTTTATGTTCTTTCTCTGTTTGATTTTGAAATATAATACAACAAATTAAGTTTAGTGCTTACTGCATTGAAAGATTTTATTGAGAAAACAAATAAAGTTGAAATTTTTGAAACTTTTATAGTATGGTACTGAGGAAATTATTAATCTTTCATAAAAATTTTAGATAATTATCAACTCGAGAAAATTTAGAAAATCTAGCAAGTTTACTGTCCCAATTATGTCTATTCTGTTTTTGATTTTTAAAGATAACAAATGATGTTAAATTATTTTTAAAAATTTTTATGTATGATCCTAAACTACTAATTGGTACCATAAATCAGATCATTATAGCTTGTAAATAAAAATCTGACAGTGTTGCTGGAAGCCATTTGACTGCATTTAGTCAAGGAAAGAAGATGGTTAGGACCACCATTGCTCTTTAAAAAGTAGCCCCCAAATGTGTGCACAGTTCCATCCGTCTCCTCTCTCTTCCCCGGTCCCGACTCGCCCGTATCCCTCCCACCGTCACCATGACGGCTTTGTCCGCCTCCACCGCTGCTGCTTCCCTCCGCCTTCCCTCCCCACCCCTTCCCGCCCCCGCCTCCCTCCCCTCCACCCTCCGCTGCTTCCCTCTCCGCCGCCGCGCACCTCGCGCCCTCGCCGTCTCCGCCTTCAGGAAGCTCTCCGAAGCGTCGCCCGTCCCAATCCCTCAGGAACCCACCCAGCCTTTGACCGACGAGGACGACCTGCCGCCCAAGCCCGGGGTCTACGGCATCTACGACCCTGCCGGGGAGCTGCAGTTCGTCGGGATTTCGCGCAACGTCAGGGCCAGCGTCGAGGGCCACCGCAGGAAGGTCCCCGCCGACCTATGCGCCTCCGTTAAGGTATACGAATCATCCATTGGATTAGATTACCAATTAGCCTCTACTTGGATGAAATTCTCTTGCTGTTTACTTTGAGCACTACTGTTTTCAACTAATTCTTGGACTGGCTCATGTCAAGTAATGAAGTAATGTTTCATCTTTCCATAGTGTAAGAGGGTTCAGAAAAAAAACCCTGGGCTCCAGGCTTTGATGTTACTAAAATAAAAATGTCCTGATTTGCTTGCTTATCTCCAGGCTTTGATGCTAAGGGTTACTAAAATATAATTATTTCTGGTTTGTCAATTGCTTTAGTTTAGTTCTGGCTGTGTGGCTGATTGTTCTTGTCTATCACACCTGCTAGAACGATAACTATTTGTCCAGTTTCTTGAATGGAACTGACATCCCCATTTAAATTACTTCTGTGAATGATTGTCCTGCCTCTCCTTGGGCCTTACTGCACACACCAATGATTCTGTATTGTTAACTCTTATGACAGCAGTGTGCAGACTCCATTATACTGCTATTGCATTTACTAGTATGATCACTAGCCCCCAAGAATATCTGCACAAGATAACCTTTCAACAGGACATAATTATCTGTATTCTCATCTCGAGCGTACTACTTGAAGATCTGACCGCACCGGTTTGTACAGCTTGCAGTAACAGACGAGGAGACGCCAGATCGAACTGTCCTGACTAATGCCTGGAAATCATGGATGGAAGAACATATGACAGCCACTGGCAAGGCACCACCAGGGAATGTTGCTGGAAACTACACCTGGGTTGGACCTCCACAGAGGCCTCCAGACTTGCGGTTGACGCCTGGACGCCATGTTCAGCTAACCGTCCCACTAGAACAACTGATCGATCGCTTGGTGAAGGAGAACAAAGTGGTGGCCTTCATCAAAGGATCGAGGAGTGCTCCCCAGTGTGGGTTCTCACAAAGGGTGGTGGGGATCTTGGAAGCACATGGAGTGGATTTTGAAACCGTTGATGTTCTTGATGAGGAGCATAACCATGGGTTGAGAGAGACCCTGAAGACGTACAGCAATTGGCCGACATTCCCACAGGTTTTTGTTGGAGGGGAGCTTGTGGGAGGCTGTGATATTATTTCATCCATGGCTGAAAAGGGGGAGCTAGCTGCCCTTTTTAAGAAATAGCATTCTCACCTTGCAATTTATGTAATATCTTGAACCACTTTTAGCCGGTGCAAATTGCAAGCTTGTCTCCTGCCATTTATCATCCATTGCTGCAATGATATACTTAGCTTAGTTCAAGGCATGAAGATCCTGGCTCAGAAACATGCCACTTCGATTCAGATGAGACAGTGCTGTGCGGTGACGCTTGTTATTTCTGAGAGGAGGCTTAGCGAAGGTAGAGGGATGTCAGTGTTGTTGTGGTTGTTTCAGATGTTACACATGAATAAATTGTGGCTTCTTGAGACAGTGATGTGATTCAATGCAAAATTGGTTTGTAGAGAATTACTTCATCATTTTTAGTAGATGAGCTGAACTATGAGATTAAACTCATTTCTCAGTAAAATTGCGCATAGCTTCGTGATGTAAACCATCGGTAGCAGAGATACCTGTTGCCTCAGTAAGTCCTTGATTTTCGTCTTTGAAATGAAAAGGAAATAGCTAGTTAACAATTTTGGATTTTCAGTTGATCAAGTATTTTTGCTCCATTGATCCATCCTCCGGCGAGCTCTGCCGACTCGTCGTCTTCCTTGCTGGATCCATACCTTAACGCTAGGGAATGAACCCAATGACCACACGTCAACGAAGTCTGTTCTGTTTAATTGCTTGAAACCGTAGCAACAATCTGCTGACAACATGCATTTTACAGTGCTACTTGGGTGGATCGATCGGAGAGATACTTACTATTTTAATAAACAATGTCCACCTCGACATGCATTGGCACTCATGTCATCCACCACCTCTTCACCCAAATACCTCACTACCAGCTAGTAGCAGTGAGTGCACTAAGACAACACTCTACTGAATATGTATGTACTAGAGTGCTACCAAGTTCACTGCTACTGACTAACTAGTACTGAAACTACTACTTTCGTCTTGTTTTGCGAATAATAAAAAACAGACCAAGGCAGCATGGCCAGTAGCTAGACAGATATTACAGGGAGCCGGAGAAGTCAGGTCCACTGCCGCTTCGCCTCTTCGGCCTTCTCCTCAGGAGTTTCGAGAGTTCGCCACTTTGTTAGTGATGTGGGAGATGTTGTCTACTACCGAACTGACCACAGCTTGAACGGCAGCAACTGGATCGAAACTGGCAAGCACAAGTGATGAAAGCGCGAACTATTCAAGTTACTACTATTCACGAAAGAATGCCTGCCCTCATAGATCACTGGCGGATCCAGAGGGTGGGCCGGGTGGGCCCTGGCCCACCCAAAAATTTAAGATCAATTTCTGTCATTACTCTAAGATCAATTCCCGTCATTAATGAGACAGTCATATTGCGAAGGTAATATCTTTAGATCTGTTGATCCGATCGGATTGATTCTTGTTGTGTTAATTTCGAAATTGCATCTAGTTTCTACAGTTAAAATTTCACAACAATCCAACAGTAGGATCTTTGGGAATTATTATTTTGGTGAACGTGAGTCAATCTGTTTTTATTTGGTCTGGCGTTTGATTCAGTAAAATTGCAAAGAAAATACCTTTAGATCCGTAGATCCGATCGAGCTGATTTTTGTTTTGTTAGCTTGAAAATTGAGTCTAATTTCAGTAGTTAAAATTTCACATCGATCTAACAGTGGATCATCAGAAATTACTTTTTAGTGAACGTAGGTTAATCTGTTTTTGTCTAATCCGAATCAGTTAATTGGGGTGTTTCAAAATAATAAAATTTGATTTTAGCTTCCATGCAATCATTCATTGAGAAATAGGATTGGTGATAGTCTTTGGACCATTGTCTAGTCACATTCATTGAGCGAGATATTTTCTTTTAAAGTGAATGAAGAAGATATAATGGACACTTTCATGGCTATTAGAAAGCCTGAGGCCCAACAAGAAGCAGATCAGTAATCTTCTTCAAATTATTGTAGTCGTGTAAGTTTCTTAAGTCAAATTTCATACTTAGTTGTTGATTTTAAGATGTTCTGAAGACACCTTATTAATATATCATGATGCACTTTTGGTAAATTTTATGCTAAGTTGACCACCCATACCCAAAATCCTGGATACCCCACTGTCATAGATAGATAACATTAGGGATCACATTACCGAACCGAGGTGGAAAATCGCTCAGATGTCAGCACCGACTTTCGTCGAAAGTAGACCTAGATCGGCACGCTCAAGGATTGATTTTTGATTTCGATTTGCCATCGGTTTTGTCCAATTTTCTATTGGTTTACATCGAAAACCGGCACATTCAAGTGAAATTGGAAAAATTCAAAAAAATAAAAAAATTGTAGAAAATCTTAGTAAATCTCAATTAATCTAATTTTTTTTAATTTATTTAGTGCTTCCGGAAAATAAAAAACATCAGTTAATGGAAAGGAGACAATGAGACATGTCGGATTTTTATAAAAATTTACAAGCTTGATCATGCTCTAAAATTTTAATTGTGTCATAAAAAGTGCCCAAGAATCATGTAATAAAATTTCTAGAAATATTAGGCTTCATTTATAGAAAATCAAAAACCGAAGATCATATACAAAGACAAAAATCCACAGATCTGATCATCATCTAAAAATTTTATAGAATCATTATCATTGCGTTAGGACCTCACAATTTTTTTAAAAAATTTATAACAATATTTGACTGCTCAATTGAATCAGGTATTGTTGACTGCTTTGCCCTATTTTTTCTTTTTCTATTATGTATATTCAGATTTGCTCAAAAAACATCTCCCAAATTTGGATAAATTTGTCCATATGTCAAAAATCTATTATTACCAATTTTAGGGAACTTTTGGATATATTTTTTCAATTTTTTGAATTTGAATTATACCGGTTTACCAACTGATTTTAAATAACGAACTGGTTCGATACGGCCAACTGAAAGAAATAAGCAGCAAAGGCTACCTGCTCAAAAGCAAGCAGCTCTGCAACAGACAGGACGCATCGATTGGTTGATATGGCTGACCAGGTTCAGATCATTAGAGTAGCATTCTCCAACTGTGGTTGTAACTGGATGTTGTTTCAGTTTTTGAGAAGTTCTGAATGCAGAATTAATTGTGTAAACCATTAAATTTTCCAGGCCATTACATTAGTCTGGAATCTGCATGTAATTTCCAGGCCTGGAAGAACGAACATTAATTTGTGAGCCAAAGCTTAATGGCGTGCAGCGGCAGCGGCGGCGGCGGCCGCCTCCTCGCGCTGGCGTGCAGCAGCGGCTGCGGCGTCGTCGTCCATGATCCGAACGGGAGGAGTGGCGCGGCGCTGGTTTAGCGGCCGAAGCGATGGTCGCAGGATGCGAACATATCTTATACCATGTAAGAGGAATATCACGCGAAATGAATTAATATATTTGGAATACGCGTTACAGGTATACATAGCCCCAAGGTTGAGAACAGGGCTGGAAAAAAAAGTTTGTTAGAGCTCGAATCAAAATTTCTTCAATTATAGTAGCTGATAGGTTCAAAATTGAAATAAGATAATTTCGAGCGAAAAAAATTAATAAGGCTCGACTCGATAATGGCTCGTTAGCTTGAATTTAATGTAACCACTTAAATGGTACATAAAATGATTTTACATCAAACTACATAAATTTCGAAAGAAACTCAATAATAGCTTGTAAAGCTCGATATCCAGCCCTTGTTGAGAACGTCCTCGCATGATTTATGGAATTAAGCAGGATCAATGCGAGGGAAATCTGGCCGGGACTAATGGAGCGATGCAGGACCTGAGCCGCACAGTACCATGCAGGGCTGTACAGTCCATGCAGGCATGCGTAGGAAAACTCAAGGGCCGGAACCTCTGTCGACTAACACTAATGGCAAAGTTTGGATTACAGTGAAATATGTAGAAAAATGTAGGTTTGAAACGAATAAATGTTAGGCTAAAATATATAACATGAGCGATTTTTAAAGGATGTACGTAATATGGATATCTTTTCGTTCGTAACATCGCACCGGGCATTCATCTAGTTAGGCCTGGGCGTTCGGTTTAACCGAAAAATTTGGTTTCGGTTTTCGGTTTATTTAAAAATTCGGTTATTCTAAAACTAAAACCGAATTATGTTTGAAAATTTCGGTAACAGACACTTCGGTTAACCGATAGTTCGGTTTCGGTTTTAACCGAATTAACCGAACTTAGCTAGAGCATAGAATAAACAGTAGAATGTATAATCGAATGAACAAAGATCCAAATCCAACATGCATGTTATTTTCTAAGCAGCCAACATATAACAACACTACAACAGAATGAACATATTACAATCAAATAATATGAGGGACTGAGGGCTCGAGCCGCTAACTTGCTTCGCTATTCGCCCACTTGGGTCAGCAAGATCGAACAAGGATTCGGCCTATGTCACGGTAGTCCGGTTAGTTCGGTTAACCGAGGGTTAAAACCAAATTAACCGAAAAAGGTCGGTTATTCCATACAACTAACCGAATAATTCGGTTTCGGATTTTACGGCTTCGGTTACAGTTTTAACGGTTTCGGTTTTCAGTTTCCGGTTTATTTGCCCAGCCCTACAGCTAGTAGACGTAAAAAAGAGTGTGTAATTACGTATATATACACATTACGAAATGAGTATGAATTAATGACTTACACTTCCATGCATGTATATGTTGTACTTAAAAAACAGGAGTATATATAAACATGCATGGTCTAAAAAAAGTTATGTACACGGTCTAACAAAAAGGATCGGAGTACGTACACTAGTATACGCTTTCTAGCGTGCACATATTATGTATGCCTTCTAGTGTGGGCGAACGATATATATTGGCTCCTCTTGGAGAATCAAGCAAGCAGTTGATCAGCTAATGCTTACTATATGGATGGATACAGCACTAATGGATGCCTTAGCCAGTGCATCGTTTGGGACCAAAAACCCGATCGGAGTGCAAGTGTTGCGAGGCAGATGGACGATGGATGAATTTTTTTAAAAATAATATATATTTAATGAAAAATTACAGAAATAATATGTTGAAAATAAAATTGACAGTTCTGCACAGCTATCGCACATCTAATTTGTGACAGTTCCACAACTTTAACATACCATTGAAAGAGGCTACACAGATATAGTCCGGCAGCTATGAAATACCACTCACTGAAAAGGCACCATGAAACACAACCGAGACACTTGCTGTATTCGGTACCATCCCCCTTAGTCTTCGAAATCAGAAGCAAGGGACCAAGCAACAGTGATTTCCATCTTACAGAAGCCTAGATCACATCTGCCATGACTAATGGTGGCCTTTTTAGCTGTGAACACGGCCTGACCTTCTGCAACAACATCTGAATCGTTATCAACTTTTGAAGCCACCACATCAACTCTCAGCGCTCCGACTATTTCCACAGAAACAACACATCTTGAAAGCTTAATCGCACCATCAGAATCGACAGGCATTCTTCCATCTCGAGAATCAAGTAACACAATTTTCCCATGGTCTATACTGGCGGTACGGGCAACAACTAGTCCTCGAAGATGATCCGGCCATGATCCATCAACCAGTGGCCTCAACCGATCTAGCAAGTAGTGCAAATGTGAACTCAAGCGTGCTTCGCCTGCTGGAGTAATGACTACCAACCATGCGAGGAGCCACTGCAAAAGAACATTCCTCACAGTAATTGAAGACTGTAAAGCTCAACACTTTATCTTCAGACTCTTCTTTGCCCTTTACTTTTAGTTGAACTTCAAATATAATCGGATCAATTAACACGACTGCGCGATACGGGCCTGTTAATAGCAAAAAAGGATCCTGCAACCATCACCATTAATTAATCAATTGATTATTGGTGATGTCAAGCTCCTAAGAAGGAAGCAGGGGATACAACCAATCCATATTAAGGAAAATACTTGTTGCCCACTTGACCATACTAAGTTCAGGTGAATATAAGATCCATCACAATAACTCAACAACTATTTGTGTATCTTATCATCTTTTTTTTAAAAAGAAAAAAACTATTTGTGTATCTTATAAAGGAGAAAAAACACATAACATAACAGTTCGAAGGAAGTGAACCAAACAGAAGCAAGGATGGGAGAGAGAAAGATACAGCCCCCCTACGAAACCCGGGGGCCCAAACTTATAAGCACAGTTTGTACTGATGAGTCTGTACAAAAAGAGCATTAAAGAAGAAATATATATTGTTAATGAGGGTAGGTTGTTTAGGTACAAGCTAACTGTGAATAATGTAGCAGATCAGCCCCCCAAACCACAAAAAAAAAGAAAAGAAAACATTAACAATTACAGGTATGAAACACATGTACGAGCAGGTGCACCTAGAAATAGCAGATTAGGTTAAATAGTACTTACTACCAGCAAGGAAACGAACAAACAGAAAAGGCAAAACAAAAGACATGCAGTCTTCCCTTGTGCGATCGAAAAGAATGTTGCGTTTATGATCTACGGAGTCCCTGGTGGCAACCAAGCCAAAGACATGCAGTGGCCACTCAAGGCCCTCTTTTATTTCCGCCACTCTGACCGAAAAGATCTGCAAGGTAGGTTCCAAGGAAGCATAACTTGGGACGAGTCCATGCGTATATCGCATCGGACGCACAGAGGCTGCAGCCAAGTGAGTGATAGACAGAAACAATTAGTACTTGTTGTCAGAAAACAACACAACACTGTAGGTATTGATTCATCTACTCATCGACTGCAAAGAAATCACTTAGCTCTTGCCATTCAGCCCATAAATGTAACATTCATAATTAATTAAAGGGAGGATCCATTCCACTTACTTATTGAAGAACAAATAAAGATGGAAAATACTAGTATTGGTCTAGCAACAATACGTAGTGGTGGTGGTGGTAGATTGTAGACACCACTAGGTACAAGAATTAGTTATTCTAGCTGAGACAAGAAAAGAAAAGAGGGGGGAATCAGATAGATGATCCTAGATACGAATTCTTCATGTTGGCAATTCTTTTTTTTCCCCAGGTGTTCATGTTGGGGTTTTCAACAGGAAAGCTACACAGCATTTAGGGGCCAATGGTAGAGATGGTGGTCCTGTATTAATTATCTTGCTGCCGTGGAACATGCTATTCTCTTACTTTCTAGCGTCATAGTGATTTTTTTAAAATGCCCAAATATTTAATATTTTTATACATTATATTCCTTTGTTGATTAGTTACATTTTCTGTTTGAATATTTCTTATTTATTGATTTGGGTGTAAGAATTGCCAAGATGAGAACTCTGGAAGAAGTAACTGCTTTTTGTATATTGTGTCACAGGAAGGCATTTCCATTGGTAATCACAGTATTCTTCAGAAATACACATCTGGCAGAGCAAGGATATTTGGATCAGCAAATGCTTAAGATATCTTAAGATTGCTATTGGGCATGTTTGGTACTTTTCAATACATTTGAAGCATGTTAATCTTCCCTTTTCCACCACAAATGCTGAAGATGTTATACCCTTTTTTTCGTCTTTTTACCTTTAATGCTTAACCCTGTCTAGATTATCTCCCCTAGTGAACTCCAACGTAAGGCGGTAGGAGAATAGCTATTTTACGTGATGAAAAACAGCACACAAACTAGTAACGTATGTTATAGCAGCATTCCAAATCCCAGTTGGTTCATGGCCGGGATTTCTGGTTTACAGTGAACTAAGCTGTTCAAAAAGCATTTTGCTTTCCAATCTTCAGGAGAAGGCCAGAAACTGGCTTGGTTCTGTCAGTAGTTACCACACACAAGCTGATACCTGAGAACCATCCAACACCTGAGATTTGGAACCCTGATTTGTTGTTTTAATACTTGTTATCAGAAAACAACACAACACTGTAGGTATTGATTCATCTACTGATCGACTGTAAAAAATCACTTAGCTCTTGCCATTCAGTCCATAAATGTAACATGAACAATTAATTAAAGGATCCATTTACTGATTGAAGAACAAAAAAAGATCGATGGAAAATACTAGTATTGGTCTAGCAACAGTACGGAGTAGTAGTATTAGTATAGATGATCGATGGACTACGTACTGGTGTCTTGGAAGGAACCGTAACGGCCGCCATAGCAGGATTCCCAGAAGCAACGGAACTGAATGATCTCCTCCTCCTCATCAGGCTCCCTCTCCTCGTACTCCTCCTCCACCCACACTCGAGGCGGATTCTTTGGCTCGGCCTCCTTCTCACCGAGATGCCGGTTCTTCCTCCTCCCACCGCGGCGTCGGTTCTTCTTCCTAGGACCCACCCCTTTGCCGCTCGCCATCTCCAGCTCCATCTCCAGATACTTTTTCCTCTCCGCCGTCGGAGGACAGCACGGTCTAGGGTTTCTGCTTTCGTTTGCGATGGAACGATGCGGACGGCGTGGGTGGGCGCTGAAGTGGACAAACTAATATACGCTTGTTTTCATGTCGCAAACGAAAACATATAGGCGAATACTAGCGTCGGAACATCCAATTTTTTTATTTTCTTCGGACGCCTTTCGAAATATTTTTTGTCTACTCCTGCAATATTTATTACCAACGCGTGTAACATTTTTTTTGAACGCTTGCAACATCTATTTACTGTAGCATTTGTCGAAGAAAAATATTGCACGCATTGGTAGAAAATGTTGCACGCATAGAAAAAAAATGTTACGGAGTGTTAGGACGTCCGATGCCTAGCAAAACCGAAACATATATCATGACATAATTTGAGAGTTCACAAAAACAAATCTAAAAAAATCACAACGGGTCAGGAATGTCAGCAATTCTGCATATACAGGAAGACGAGATTAGATCGAACAGGCATTGTCTGCACATGTAGCGCATGTGCAAAGAAGTAATTTGCTCGCATAAAACACTACTACACAAATGATCTTTAGTCCCGGTTGATAACTGGCTTTAGTCGGTTATCAAGCCGGGACAATCATCGGGACTAAAGGTCTGAGACCTTTAGTCCGGTTCCCTAACCGACTAAAGCTCTCTCGCGATGTAGAAAAATTATAGCGAACTCAAGACTCGAACACGGAACCTCCGCATGCCACCACGGACACTACCAACCCACCCACCCAGCGTATTGAATAGACTAGGATATGCATTCCTTTTAAAGTATCTTTGGAGCGAGCCTTTAGTACCGGTTCGTGTAACACGAACCGGACTAAAACCTGCTAATCCGGGTTCGTAATACGAACGGGACTAAAACCTGCACTAGTCGGTTCGTAACGAATCGACTACTATGTTCGTCGCATTTATGCGCCAAAGCACTCTTATCGGTTCGTGCTAACTAGCACCGACTAATGAGCGAAAAATCATGCTTTTAGTCTAGTAGCTACAAACCGGGACTGTTGCTACTATTAGCCCCGGTTCGTGACTAATCGGGACTGATAAGTCGGTATGAAAGGTCGTTTCTCTAGTAGTGAAAGTAGATGGAAACACGTCTCAATTATCTAGCATGGAGCGGATTGTTAAATTGAATGATAGATAGCATCCACAGCTGTATAAATAACCACAAAAATCCTGATAAATCACTTCTGAGTCATTCAATCCACTCCTATGATCGATTTCAAGAACCGGAGTTTCGCATTGAGCTCCATCAGGTCAGAGGTATCCCTCAAGCGGACATGGGGCTCCATCTTATTGTATCAAACTGTTACCTCAACTGTTCTTCAGTGTAGTGATTTTGGTGGAAACAAAAATAATCCTGTTTCAGTACAGAAATATTGCACGAGTACTATGAATCATGCTAGGCAGGTAACAACTTAGAAACGTGTATTCAATCTAGTAACTGTGCTATAAACTGCTTAATTAGCCCGATCATCCATGTTTCGAAAAACTACAGATGAACTGGTTAGCAATCCTTACTATGTTCCTATCAGCATCAGTCTTGTCCCGATGTTATCTGTTAGATTAAATTCTTAAGTGAAAGCATTTAAGTGAAACAAACTACATTTTGAAGTCTTGAAGTTGAACCAAAGGGGCAAGATTAATGTAAATTTTCCACCTCTTCTGTAGCATACTGATATAGTTTTCATGGACTTTTACTAACAAATGGCTGATCTATGTAGGATTTTTCAATTATACTATATGTTAGTAATTTCTTGTTGTAGATGTAGTGATTTCATGTTATAAAAATAGTAATTTACTTTGCCAGTTAGTAAAAAATAATGTTTAATAGCGAGACTTTTATCATTTTGTTCCTCTTGTTGTCAGTAAGCTACTGGTGAAAACCATTTACAAATCCAAGCTACCAATAAAAAGATATAGCTAAAATAAAGAAGAAACAGATTCATGTATAAACTACGATACACATTAATCCAGTAATTGATTCGGTAGTAATTGTATTTGTTGTCCTATAGTAAAATATATTCGTGATTTACTACCGAATAGCAAAACTGGAGAGTATTTATTAGTTGGTTTATGCCACGTCAGTCCGATGCGCTATTTAGTGCGTTGCATAGCTCAGTCGGACTAGGTTAAATGGCTGGTGAGTAAAATAGGCTATTCTACACGTAGACGTAGAATAGCATAATGAACCATGCACTAGCTAGGTTGAACGGCCAATGAGCACGAGGCGGATGGATTGGATTGGTTGGAATCACCTTGATCGATCAGCAAGATAGAAGTATGCCTTTCCAGGCAGCTGAGCATCAACCACTACTACTGTGAGTTGCCAATTGCCATGGTCATTTGCAGCTGCACTTGCACACCCAAATGGATAACATGTATGCATCTAGACGATTCACTTCCTCACATGATCATCTCTCTCCTTTGGCAAAGTCTCCGGCCGGCGCATAGCACACCGGTAGCCATGCACTTTATTCCACCACCACTCTGAAGCTTATTTTCCAGGATTCATAGTGAAAACCTTGCTTACTTTTTTTTAGGGAAAAAAACTTTGAGTGGAAAGAATAACGAGTGACCGCCGAGCAGCCACAATCACACAGGAAAGGCAGGAGAACAAGAATATTCCGAAGATATAGTATTTGCATCAGGCAAGAAAGTGAAGAAGATTTTTTTTTTCGATAAAGGAAGCAAATATATTGATACCAAGAACAGTACATCGAGAAGATACAAAGCCTTGGCACACTCCCGGCTTCTGTTTAGAATACACAGCTATGAAGAAAAGGAAAATAAAAGACAGACATACTCTAGTGATCCGCAATCCAAAGACTAGACCGCCACCCATGAGCCTGGGAGAAGAAAGACTTGGCCGCCTTCACCAACAGTTGCGAACCCACCACAACCCAAGCCTGCAGATCTTCCTGCTGAAGAATAGCCTAACTGGAGAGCCAGTAAGCCGCCAAGTGGATAACCTGTAAAGGAGATAACAAAGACTTCTTGTTAAAAACCACATCATTTCTGCAAATCCAAAGTGACCAGCACAAAGCCGTCGCTCCAAGCAGAAACAAAGGTTTCAACTTTTTATTCAAACTATGAAGCCAATTCCCAAACAAATGTTCGATGCAGACAGGTTGTTTTATCCCGGTTGCTAAATGAAGAAGATGATGGTGTGTGCATGCATGGTTGGTAATGGAGATTGGAGAATGCCATCGATTCAGTGGAATTCCTCCTCCCTCCAATAACAAACACGTTTTGGTGCAAAGTTGCGATGCTTCCATTCCACTAGCGCCATGTCATGGTAAAGGCCCTTGAGACTTCTGCTGGCACTCAAAAGAGCTAACCAAAAGGTGACTTGGCACTAGCACATTATTTACATATGTTCTTGCATCTTTCAGGTTTCTCTTTTCTTTTATTTCTACTGGGTTTCCAATGTGCAGAGCTGCCAAACTGCAAGATACTTTATGGTTACGGCAATAGATGAAAAATGTTAAGTCAGTCAAGACATATGTACAACTACTACACCTTGAAATACATTGGCAAAAAGTATTCTCTGTGGTTTTTCTCAAAATACGGGACTGAACCCAAATGACAAAACTGAAGAAATAGAGACATGATTGAAGAAACCATGAAACAAAGAAGGGATTGAGGTGAAAATTTGATCTCATTCGTATTCAGTAGTTACAGTTCGACAGGAATTTTTCATATAACCAGTCTATAAGGTCATTTGAATGGACATTGAGATCTAGTCGATACTCTGATTCTGAAGGATGAAATGTATCTATTGTAATAAGAGATCTGCTACAGATGCATCGAGTAAGAAGTTGCAATCACTGATAGAAGAATCTTGCATGTTTGGCTTCAAATTAACATTTCTGTTGACGGATAATATTTGTGAAGACGACGTGTAAACCAACATGCATGCACACTTGGATGACACAAAATCTTCCATGTTGATTTCTGCCTGAGATGCACGATGGGTGTCAAAAACTACAGCTAGAATCCAAAGATTTAATGGTGATATATATGACAAAACACATGATAAATAAGCAAAATAATTGGCTTATTTTATAATAATAAATTTTCTAATCACTGTTATAATGCCTCTGATCCGTCCTTTTTGTAGATAGACTTAAAAAACATTATAGAGTTTTGGCCCAGAAAATGGAAAAAGAATGATTATATCATGACTCAGCATTTATGCTACCATTTTAAATTTTTTTTGGCATGTTAGAAAAGGAGATTCTAGTCGGGGTGCCAAATGTTCAGAAATTATTCAATATATTTTATCAAGGAACTTTGTTGAATCATCGTCGAATGTCATCTGCTAGTCTTTTGTTTTACGTTTGTGTGCTGTGATGATATTTACTGAGCACTCTTGTATCACTAAGTAGAACTCAAATGCACGATCACATTTGTCAACATTATGAACCAAAAGTGGGCTATGGCCTATGTGTCTTTTGTTGCTTTATAATCTTCATGTTTTGTGCACTCATGATGATTCCTTTTGCTGTATGTGCAAAGTAAACATGATATGGTTTTACATCCGATGGCCATGTTGTTACCTTGAGCAGGGCCGTACCTAAGTTTTTGAGGCCCTGGTGCGAAACACAAGACAGAACCCTATACTAGGGAATTAAAAATAACTAAAATGTGATTCCATTATATAACTATATGTTTTTTTTCCAATATTTAGAACTACAATAGGCATTAATATTAAAAGAGTAAACGGTGAATCTTTCTTACCGATATCTTTTTAACTTCTAGTAAAAAGCATCGTGCGTCTGGTATTCTTCGAAATGAAATCTTCAATTATATCTTCATATTTAATCTTCTCCAGAACATCATTTTCAAGTGCAATTGTTGCCAATCCATTGAGTCTTTCTTGTGTCATAGTATCTTTGCGCATGTAGGACTTTACCAACTTCAATTTTGAAAACTTCGATTCGCAGATGCAAGCTGTCAAAGGAATAGTCAACAAAATTCTATATGCAATAAGGGCATTAGGAAAACAACTTATCCATTTCACAAACTTCAGAATATCAAGAGGGCCCACGTCTCTCATTTTCTTGGGCTTGACAAGAAATAGGAAGTTATATAGAATACTAGCAAAGGTTAAGCGAGCGAACACAACTAGAACCTATGCATGGTAGTATCTTAGATCAAACATTCCTTTACTCATGGCAGCAAGAGAATATAATTACTTCTTGACAACGGCTATATGTTACTATACATTATCCTGCATGATTAAAGGGTACTGCTATCATGCATATAACAACTAGAGCTAGTACCATGGCAAAGAAAGGATCTTGAATAGAAACTACTCAGAGAATTCCTATTTACCATTAACTTGTTCAAGCCATAAAACAGAGATTCATCTAGAGATCTAACAGACTCGTATAAACAATCATTTCTATGACAAACATTTATCTCGAATGAACAAGCGCCAAATATTGAAGCATTTAGACAACCAACACACATGTTGATGGCTATTACGTAAACATGCTCGCAAGACATAATGATTTGACAGTCTGTAACAAACAAGATGATAAGTAACAAACAAGAGTTACTACTTACTAGTATTGACAGGGACCGGAGGAGAACAGAACAGCAGGAAGTAGCTAGCAACGCTGAAAGCCCGAGTACTCGTGACCAAGTGCTGGCGAATGGCGGCGATCACGCCTCAGCAGTCGGCAGAATACGATGAGTCGCGCTGTCGCGGTCTCGTGGAATCGGCAATTCGGCGAGACGGGTGGAATACGATGCGTCAAGGGCTCAAGGCCAGGCCATACTAGTAGTGCAGCTGTTGTAGCATATGCTGGGGGCCCCAAAAATTTGGGGGTCCTGTGCGGTCGGCCCACTTGCGCTGGGTCTTAGACGGGCCTGACCTTGAGACGAGTAACAAGATGACAACAGAAATTAATCCATTTCATTATGCAAGTAAACTGTATCATGATACTTTTGCAATTTGCATGTTTTTTTGTTTGTGATTCATGCTTATGTTCAGGTCATACACTGCACACAATACGTGGAGAAAACCTTTCCACTATCAAGAGCTAGTAGGGAAATGTTAATTCCATTTGCGAAATATATAAGCGTGATGATTAATTTGACAACAATATAATATATGTCTGATAATTTATGGACAGCAATATTTGTTATGGAATAAGATGCTGCGAGAGTTTGTTTTATTTGTGACAGGAGATGCAGCGTAGGCAACAGGAAGTGCAACGCAGGGACGCGAGATGCACGTTGCAGCGCAGACGGATGTACACTGCAGGTTGGGGAGAATCTCGCATAGGTGGCGCGTAACCCGAGAGAAGCACACATGAAGGTCGCAGAAGTGCAGGCGCAACACGCGAGGTTGCAGAGGTGCAAGTGGCACGCAAAATCGCAGGTGCAGGAGACGCAGCACGCGAAAGACGCAGGTGGTGCAGCGAGACAGGATGCGTAAAGGTCTACGCAGACGGACGACGCAGTGTGGCGGCCAGTGGGTCGTGCAGGCGAGTTAGTCACGCGAGAGCGGCAGGTGGGCTGTACGCGTGCATATGTGTGAGTTTTGGTGTGTGTGTATGTATTGAGCCATGTGTTATTGGGTTAGGTGACAAATGTATACATGTACTTTAGGGTTGAAGAGTATAAAAGGCATAGGGAGGAGACCTCCTGGGCGAGCGCTACAGGATTGATACAGTACATGCTACAGGATCACTGCAGTGCGCATGCAAAGGGCAGTAGTAGCAGATTAGTACCTTGGAGGTTGTAAGGCGCAAGAGAAGCAGCCAGAAGTTCAGCGGCACTGCGCAACGCAAGATAGAGAAGATAGAAGATTGAGAAGAAATCAGAAAAGAAGAGAAGAAACTTTGCGAAAAATTTTAGAGATTATTTAAGGGTTGTGCTTTCATATAAAGGGATCTATATACATATTCTTTGAGAAAAATTAGTGAGTATAGATTCCAATCTACAAATTACTATTTGCGTACCATTACTTTCTAGCATACATGTTTAGCCTAGTTTTCTCTCTTAGTATTAGATTATTTATCCTAGATTGATTTGTTCAGTTTAGTCATTAGTTTGGTAATTTTCAGAATTAATAAAAGCATAAAAAAAATTTAGTTTTAGGTGTTAGTTTACACCAATTCACCCCACCTCTTGGTACGCCTCGATCCTACAGAAAATACTACAGAAAGATGAATATGACCTTCAGGTTAATTTTGATCCCTTTTTCATCTCCTTGAACTGTTAGGCTTGTTCAGGATCATTATTTCTATGGTCAAACATTATGAAGAATTGTCAAAGTTCATTTACAAATATGTGTTTGTAAGTATAAGCTGTGGTTACTGTTGAATAATTCTTGTGCACAACTAGCTGTTAGCTGTAGTAGCAGATTAGGCGCATGACTGATTTAGTTGCCTATTTTGGTTCCTGTAATGGTGGGCAAATTGCTTGCCAAGTTAGTTGCTAGTTTTCCTTCTCTGGTTTTGTTTCCTTTCTCATGCCAACCTTGTTTCCTCTATTTAAAGTTGATTAATACAATGAGAACAGCTGAACTGTTTTAGAGCACCAAAACAAGATAGTGTTCATTGTGTGCATTCTGTGTTCGCGTGAGTTTGTGAGTGCTTCAGGAGTTCACCGGCAACCAGGAGGGTTGACACTCCGGTGATCTCTGACAAGTGGTATCAGAGCCTGTTCCGAGCCAGGGAATACGCACTGATGACGGGCCCCCAATCCACGCCGAGCAGCAGCAACGTGAACGACTCCGGCAGTGGTGCCATGGTCCAGCGAGTGATTCGTGAGGTGGGCGACGGGACTAGCTACCCCGTCCTCACCAAGAACAATTACTCTGACTGGGCACTGCTGATGAAGGTGAAGCTCAGGGCGAGGGCACTATGGATGGCTGTCAAACCAGGCGGTGTTGATCCTCAGGAGGACATGATGGCGCTTGACGTCCTGGTCAGTGCCGTCCCGCCAGAAATGGTAGCGACGGTCGCCAACAAGAACACAGCAAAGGAGGCGTGGGACGCCATCAAAACCATGCGAGTCGGTGACGATCGCGTGAGGAAGTCGACGGTGCAACAACTGCGGCGACAATTCGACTTGGCTGTGTTCAAAGAGGATGAGAGCGTGGAGGATTTCTCCATGCGCCTGAGCAACATGGTTGCACACCTTGCAACGCTCGGCGAGGAGGTGGAAGAATCCAAGGTGGTGGTGAAGATGCTCCGAAGCGTGCCATCACGTTTCAAGCAAATCGTGGTCGCGATCCAAACTCTTCTGGACGTGTTGTAAGTTCAACCATCATTAGTTGTGGTTTTGGTGTTAATGACAAATCTAATCTATTGTTAATGACAAATCTCGTATTAAGATTATCCCCTAATGCGATATTATTATTAATGACAAATCTTGTATCGAGACTAACTTGTTTATTTAGAATATCTTTGGTTAGTCTCATCGCATTGAAAAATGGAAAACCCAAGGTATGTATGCGCATTCATCGTAGTATTATTTAGTACTTTGGAGTCAAGTTAAAGTATGGATATCCCGTTAACTTAACCACAATGTGCATCATGTTTCCCAATCCATATAATACATGGATGCACATATTTAGGGGAGTTCACACTCTAACGAAGAATCAATTTAAATGATAATTTAAATTGAGTTCATTTGTCGTGTTAATCATTAGAGAACACTTCATCATGTGTTGATGGTGTTTCGTGATTAAGAAAGGACAAATGAATAGTTCTTAAGTATGATAAGGCATGAGTTGCATTATTGTACTTAAGACATACTTAAATCATTTCAATTGATTTAGGTTGTGCTCAATTGATCTAAAGGCATCCATTATGTGTTAATGGAGTGCAAGAGATGATTGAGACAACCATGCATCTTGGACTAACAAGTTTCATGAGTTATGTTTGAGTTAGGTCCAAAGATGGATGAGAACAGGACAAGGACGGCGTCATGAGTTGATGGGCATCAAGAATGGATCCGAAGAAATGAAGTCAAGTTGATATCCCGGGGAGCAAATATCACGATGATTATAAAGACCCCAAAGGGATTGCTTGTCTTGGCGCGTAAAGGTATAACTAGATAGGCTAAGGACTTTTGTAATCTTTGTGTCTAAGGTTTTACCGCCGTTCTATTAAGAGGGTTGCCTCTTTCGCTGAGCTTCATCATGTGTTGGTGATCTCAATCGCGTTCACTCAAAGCTCAAATCTTATGTTGATTTGGTTTTTGCATATGGGTTAACCATTTGGCATGTGTTGCGTAATGTGTTAAGACTTATGCTTGGTTGTTTTGCATTATGCTCGGATTTGCATGTGTTGCAAAGATGAAAGAGTATATGCATTTGGTTTTCAGATAATGCTTTGATTTGCATGTGTTGCAAATAGGATAAGTTAGTCGTTGGCTTTTGCGTGAAGTTCACTTTTGCATGTGTTGCATTAGTTGGCGCTTCATGCTTTGGTTAAAACAATCTTTCTAAAATCGTGTGGTTGCTTGGAGCTAAGTTTTGCATGTGTTGCAAAGGAGAGCTCAAGCATGATTTGTGTTGCGTGTTTGTATGGAGCTAGAGGCTTGCATGTGTTGCGAGTAAAGAGCTCATACGGTTGATTTGGTTTTAGTCGAAGTTTGATTTGTGGTTGCATTGGACTAGAAAATTGCATGTGTTGCAATTAGAGTTCATGCACCTTGAATTGATGTTGCTTGGAGCTAGACTTTTGCATGTGTTGCAAGAGTAGTGCTCAAGCATGAAATGATTTATTGTGTTATTTGCAAGTTCGTTGTCAGCGAATAAAGCGAGGTTTATGAGTCCTAATCCCGAGGCGTGTGAGTGGGGCTTGCAACGGGTGTTGGCAAGTTGACCGGTCTTGTGTTGACCTTCACATGGCTAGGGGGATTAATCTCATAAACTTCGAGTTTGATTTGCTTATCGTTTTGCAAATAGTTCTTGAGTTGTTGGCGAAATGTGTTTTCGTCATTTGGAGTTAGTTAATTGGCGCAAATGTATTTTGCGATGAGCGTTGGAATTATGTGTGTCGATCCTAGAGCATGTGTTGGCATTTGCAAATGTGTTTTGCAAAGTGTCGGGTCATGTGTTGATCCTTGTTATTTAACAAGTATTTAATTGTTATATTTATATTGTTGTTGTAAATTGCATATTATTGATTATTCAATTTAGAATTTACTTGGTTTTATTAGGCACTTGGCCTGGTTATTTATTTAATTGTAAAACCTTAGATTATGGTGAATAAATTTTAGGGATTTAATTAATTCATTGTTTAACATCGAATTTTAAAAGCCTATTTATCAAAATCCCAACCAAATTTAGCCAACCCATTTTGGTTTAAGTAAAAGTAAAAACCTTAGTTTAGTGATTCCAATCCAAAAGTTAATGGTTTTGCTTTAAAATATTTAGAAACATTTTTTAGCCCAAAATTTGTATAGATTGATTTTTTTAAATAAATTTCCAAAAAAAGGAAAAGTTTTGAAAATAACCTTTTTCCAAAATAAAATCTATTTGCAACCTTCCCCATTTGGGTTGTTCAAAAATTTTCAAAAACATTTAAAAAGGAATTTTGAAATTTTTAACTTCAACAAATTATGAACCCAAATTAACTAATGCCAACTTAATTTATTTTCTCCCATAAAATTCCTTCTTTTGGTGGTAAGAATGGGTGATTAAAAATGGTTTTAGAACTTATAAAAAACAAATAATTTCAAAAGGGAAAAGAAATCGTTTTGAAATTAGAAAATTTTATATTTCAAAAAAATCATAAAAACCCAAAATTTAAAAGCTTTATAAAAATATTTAATTATGAATTTCAATTTTACAAATTTCAAAATAAAATATTAAATGTTTTTTGCCTGTTGGCTCAAAAAAGTTTTATTTTTAAAAAGGGGCCCTATTTAAAACTTAGCCCAAGGGCCCAAGAAAAAACTTGGGGGTAAAGGAAACTTAGCACCAACCAAGGGCCCTGAAAGCGAAAATTGATAAAACCCAAAAAAACAAGAGGCCCGGGAAAAAATCAAAAACCCCCTTTTATGCCCAAACAAAAAAACCAAAATAAAAGGGAAAATTTTTGAAACAAATCAAAGGGAAACCAAAATAAAATGTTCATTTGAAAAATTTTTTAAAATTTCCCAAAATCCAAGTTTATTGTAAATGTTGGAAAAAAGGGCTTTTGCCAAACTTGTCCCCCATGTTTTAGCTGGAAAGTTTCTGAAATTTTTGAAATTTTTCCGAAAAAAATTTTTTTGCTTTGGGAAAATTTTGAAAATTTTGGAATTTTCCTTTTCAAAAATTTTTTTCAATGCTTAAAAGGGATCAAATTTAAAAATTTTAAAATTTGAAAAATTCAAAAAAATTTTTTGCCAAGTTTCGAAAAATTTCAGAATGAGCAATTTAAATTGTAAAAGGATTTTTTATTTTTTAAAACAACTTGTGAAAAAATGAAAAAATGAATTCAATTATTAACCCACGGGGGAATTCATTGCAAAGTTTTGGGCAAAAATTTAAGTTCCAAGAGCCAATTTTTATTCTTTAACAAATTTTAAAAATTTTATTATTTTTAACTTTTGAAAAGGTTATAAAATTCAAATTTTAATTTTCTTTTAATTCTTAAAAATTTTTCAAGTTTGTATCAATTTTTGGGATTAAATTTAATTTTAAAAAAGAGATTTAAATATAAAATGAAAAATTATAATTTTTAAAAATTTTCCCAAACAAAATTTTGTTTTATTTTTTGTGAACTTTGATTTTGTTTCCCTTTTTAATGGTTTTGGTTCCTATTTTCTAAAAAAAAAATTTTTGCCATTTTCTGTTTTGGTTTTTAAATTTTCTAAATAAAGTGGTTTTAAAATTCAATTTAAAAGGGCCCCTTTGTAAAAGTTTTAAAAACCCAATTTTTAAAAGATTTTTTTTCAAAAAAAATTGAAGTTTCAACGTTTGATTTCTAGGAATTTTTAAATTGTGTTAAAATTATTTTATAAAAAAAACTCAATTTACCCTTGCCTTTAATCAAAATTGAAAATTTCCTTTTTTGGATTTTAAAAGCTTTTAAAAAATTTTTTATTTCCCAAAAATTTAAACTTTCAAAATAAAATTTTTTTGAAAATTTTTTAAAATTTTTAAATCCAAAACCTAAAATTCTTTTTTATTTTTTTTAAAATTTGCCAAAATATTTCAAATGGGAAAATTGGGCCTAAAATCCCAGGGTTTTGTACTTTTTTTTCCCAAAACAAATCATTTTTCCAATAAATTGTTTTTTTAAAAATTTTTTGAATACCTTTATTAAAATTTATTTGAAAAAATTTTGAAAAATTTCCAAAAGGGAAAATATTTTAAAGTAGGGGGAGATTTAAAGCCAAAGGGTTATTTTGGCCGGGGATTGAAAACTTTTAAATTTAATTTTTTCCAAAGGGTTTTGGGAATTTGTTAATTTCTTTTTAAAATTTTTTTTGTTTCTTAATGCCCAAAGGGGAAAATTTTGAAATTTAAAATTTTTGTTTAAAAAGTGAGTTAATTGTTAAAGGGGAAATTTTAATTGTTTTTAATTGGCTTTTTCTCCATGTTATTTTTAAAATTTGTTTATTTTGGATTTTGGGTTTTGCATGTGTTGCATTAGTTGACGCTTCATGCTTTGGTTCGAAAACAATCTTTCTAAAAACCGTGTGGTTGCTTGGAGCTAAGTTTTGCATGTGTTGCAAAAGGAGAGAGCTCAAGCATGATTTGTGTTTGCGTGTTTGTATGGAGCTAGAGGCTTGCATGTGTTGCGAGTAAAGAGCTCATACGGTTGATTTGGTTTTAGTCGAAGTTTGATTTGTGGTTGCATTGGACTAGAGAATTGCATGTGTTGCAATTAGAGAGTTCATGCACCTTGAATTGATGTTGCTTGGAGCTAGACTTTTGCATGTGTTGCAAAGAGTAGTGCTCAAGCATGAAATGATTTTATTGTGTTATTTGCAAGTTCGTTGTGCGAATAAACTGAGGTTTATGAGTCCGGAATCCCGAGGGTGTGAGTGGGGCTTGCAACGGTGTTGGCAAGTTGACCGGTCTTGTGTTGACCTTCACATGGCTAGGGGATTAATCTCATAAACTCGAGTTTGATTTGCTTATCGTTTTGCAAATAGTTCTTGAGTTGTTGGCGAAATGTGTTTTCGTCATTTGGAGTTAGTTAATTGGCGCAAATGTATTTTGCGGATGAGCGTTGGAATTATGTGTGTCGATCCTAGAGCATGTGTTGGCATTTGCAAATGTGTTTTGCAAAGTGTCGGGTCATGTGTTGATCCTTACATGGCTAGTGGGTTGAGCGCGTAAGTTCGGTGTTTATTGCGGAATGCGTTTTCGCGACAGTTGAATTCTTTGAGCGTGAGCTAAATTGGTGCAAATATGTTTTGCACGGTGTATGATCATGTGTTGATCATTTATTGGCTCAAGGAATGGCTTTGGTTTTTGGAGAATCGGTTTTTGCGAAGTATTGAGTGTTTCTCTGTCAGGCGGTCGGACAGTGAGGGAGCGGTCGGACCAGACGGCGTCGGCGTGTGCATTCCGGTGTCAGGCGGTGTGACCCGGCGTGGGGCGGTCGGACCGGCCTTGGTCGGTTGGACCGGCGGCGCTGTGATCGGACCGCCTCCCCCGGCAGACGGCCCTAGGGCTTCGGCCATGTGAGTGTTTTTTTTTGGTGCGTCAGGGGTGGTGTGCGGCGGTCTGGTCCGGCCGGACCGTCGGACCGGCAGGCGTCGACCAAACCCCATGGCGTGTTTTTTCCAGAGAGGTAGTTTCTTCACGAGTTCGCGTGCTTTGCTGATTTTCTTGGCGGTGCGGCCGCCGGCGTGCGATCGCTGGCGGTGTGACCGGCCGTCCAACCGATCAAGAACCTCATGAGCTGGAAATCAGACCGTTGGTTCAGTGAGGACGGTCGGACCGGGTGTGGTCCGGTCCGACCGATTTTTGTTTTCGCCCGAGTTTGCTCCCAACGGCTAGTTTCTTTGGTGGAGGCTATAAATACCCCTTGGGGGCTTAAAGCGATGTTGCTGCATTGTTGAGTGTTTGTGGGAGTTGTGTGCATGTGTTGCTCTTCTCCATTTGCATCTTGAGCTAAGAGTGAGACTAATTGCATTCGTTGCAATTAGGAAGTGGTTTGGGTACCTCTTGTGCATGTGTTGCACTTGAGGAGGCCTTGTGCATGTGTTGCACTTGGTGATCACCGAGGCGCGATTCGTTGTCCGGTGAGGTTCAAGTGAAGGAGCGGCCTATTCTCTTGGAGGTTGCCGACTCCTAGGCGGCGTGGGCGTCGTCTTGGCAGGGAGCTCTCAAGGTGTGAGAAGCCCGGCAAGTTTGTGAAGGTTCGGGTTGAGCCTACTGCGAGCGTGAAAAACCACGACTAGTGGAAAGAGGCGGTGCTCGGCGGGGCCGGTCCGAGTCATCGGGCTTGCCTCAACGTGGACTAGGGAGACAAGCAAGTCTCCGAACACCACGGAAAAACGTCGTTTGTCTCTTGTCTCATTTACATTCAAGTATTTACATTGTTGATATATTCATGATTGCTTGATTGTAGAATTGCTTAGTATTATTGATTAGTTCAATTTAGCAATTCTAGCTTAGAGACATAATTTAGTTAGTGCACATAGTGAGCCTAGGTTATTTAGGCTTTAATTGTCAAAACCTAGATTATCGCTTCCGCATATAAATTAATTAGGTTTTGATTTAGAGGTTGAATTAGAGCGATTGTTTAGTGAGCGATCGAATTTTGTAAAACGCCTATTCACCCCCCCTCTAGGCGCATCCTCGACCCTACAAGTGGTATCAGAGCCACGGTCACTCTCATTTTAGGTTTAACCGTCTAGAGAGTAAAAAGGATGGCGCCTAGCGGTTTAGTGCACTCTCACGATCCACAAATGCTTAATGGCTCAAATTATGCTTCATGGAAAATATTTATGATTAATCATTTTAAATCCATGAGCCCACAAATTTGGTGGATCGTAGATGTCGGCATTTCTTCTCCACTAAATGAAATTGCTCCAACTAAAGGAGAGGAGAAATGTCTACATCTCGACGCTCAAGCTACTAACGTTTTATTTAGCGTTGTGAGCGTAGATATATTCAATCTCATTTGCAACCTCTCAAGCGCGCATGAAATGTGGATTAAGCTTCAAGAATTATTTGAATCATCCACAACATCATTTGAGGATTGCAATGAGGAGGAAGTGTCGGTTGAAGATTTTTTAACTTCAACATCAATTGATGAACCGATAACTCCGTCAACCTCAACCTCCGCCTCAAGCTTAACGCACGATTGTTCAATCCCATCAAAAATTCGTTGCTTTATGGCGAAAGGTAAGAATGAGGTGAGTGACGACGAAGATGAGCCCTCTTATGATGAACTTATGAATTTATTAGAGGAGCTAAATGAATTTCTTGGAAAGGAGAAAAAGAAATACAAAGTTTTGAAATTAGAACATGATTCACTTCAAAATGATTATGATGTTCTAAAAGAAAATCATGAAAAACTCCTTTTCAAGGAATTTAGTAAAGCTAGTGTGGATATTGCTATACAATGTGATTTAATTGATGAATTGCCTCACTCCATTCCAATTACAAATAATTCATCAAATAATTGCATATCCACTTCTAGCGATGATTTGCCTTGTTGCTCTAATGAAATTGTTTCGAGTTCTTCTATGTGTTTAGATACTAATCTTGTAGAAGAAAACAATGAGCTCAAGGCTCAAGTCATTAAGTTGGAAAATGACTTGAAGAGGTGCGTTAAAGGAAAGACCCTCCTCGACGAAATCTTGAGCAAGCCAAGGGCGCCTCAAGACAAGCGAGGACTCGGTTACAACTCCAAGAGGGAGAATAGCAAGACAAGGCACAACGCGCGTCACTCGAAGACCATCAAGTGCTTCACGTGCAACAAGAAGGGCCACCTCGCCTCCGTGTGCCCAAATCAAGTGGATAACAAGGCCACAACATCAACAATGAGGCAAACCGGCGTTGAGCACAACAAGAGGGTCAAGAGAGGACCAAACGGAGTAAAGTGCTTCAATTGCCGGGAGAAGGGACATTTCGGTAAGGATTGTCCCAAAGGTATAACTCCTAAGCCTATTATTGTAAATGATAATTATTTGCTTAGGAAGGACAAGAATGGCAATGTGTTTGCCAAACTTGTCAAGTCCCCTATGCCTACTAAAAATGATATTCATTTGCATAGGAAGAGTATTTCTAGAAATGTAATTGCTCAAAATGATAAATTTCCTAAGAATAAGAAAAACCATGATGATCATATGCTTAGGAAAAATAATTATAGCAAAACATTTGCTAGAAATGCTAGATCCTCTAAGCCAATGTATAATTTCAATAATCACATGCTTAGAAGAGATCAAACTAGAAATAATTTTGCAAAGTATCATTGCCCTCCTAAGCCAATTCATAAAAATGTCAATTATTTGCCTAGGAGGAATAATTCTATAAAACTATTTCTAGTAATGTTAGTCAATTTAAAATGCTAAAATTAGGACCATTTGGGTTCCTAAATCAATTGTGACTAACATTGTCGGACCCAACAAGGATTGGGTACCAAAACCGCATAAAAGAATTTTAGGCAATAAAGAGATGGATTGACGCTTGCACATCAAGAGGAGAAGGATTACATTCGTCTACAAGTGGTGTCAAGCAAGAAAATTATCAAGTCCATCATGAGCCAATGCCATCTCGGGTAACAAGTATTTAAATTGATTATTATTTAAACTTATAGCCTTGTGTAGGTTATAATGCAATATTAATGAATATCAATTTAGATTACTTGTTATGGCCACTTGCTCTCGCCTCTTATCTATTATCTTAATTGTAAATCTTGAGCAAGTTATGTAGTGGCATATTTAGGGGGAGTGTTAATTCATATTCATGTGTACCACATCCCTACGTGTGCCCATATTAATATAAATGCAAATATATATAATTTCAAAATCAACCATTTAGCCAAAAACCAAAATTTTGTATACTATTAGTAAAATTGTGAAAAACTAGTTGAAAAGTGTATACAAATGCTTTCAAAAGGTTTTTCAATGGTTTTGGCTTTACAAAACTAATCTCAAAAGAAAACAAGTTTTAGCCCAAAATCTAGTTACTAGTATCTTGATTTTGATTTAAACTTATAATTTTCATAAAAATAAAAGTAAAAGGATTTTGAAAATAACTCCAAAATGAAAATCCTAGAGTTGGTCATCCTTAACAATTTTCGTGTTCAAAAGATTTTCAAAAGACCAACTTATCAAAAGATATTTGATTTTGAAACTCACCGAAAAACTATACTTGACCAGAATGGTCATACTATTGCACTTAGTGAGTTTCTCCATTTGGATCCATTCTTGTGTAGAATTGTGATTCAAAATGGTATTTTAGACTCATACACAAAATTCAAATCTCAATTTCTTACCCTTGCTTTCATTTGAATTCTTGTGTTAATTGAATTTGACTTTTGCTTCTTCAATTTGGACTAATTAGGTCAAAAGTCAAAAATCATATTTAAAAGGCCCAAATTTGTGAAAAGCTTTATAAAAGTATTCTAGTATGTATTTCAAAGGATTTACAAGCTTTCAAAATGAAAATATTATGTTGAAACCTAGTTCGGCTCAAAAACGATTTGATTTAATCTAAAAGGACCTATTTAGGCATATAGCTCAAATCGTGGCTTTTAAGTTGGATTTTATTATAAACCTTGGCTAGAAACATTCATGATACACCAATCTAAGCCATGAAAGTCGAAATTGCATAAAATCCAAATTGAATTGCATTTTGAGGCTTTTTGTGAAAATCAATTTCCTTTTATGCCTCAAAGCAAAAATACCATATCTTTCAAAATAAAATTGTTTTTGAGAAAATTCTTTTTGCAATACCTTCTAATTAGTCCAAAGTTCATCTCTGCAAAATTTCATAATTTTTGGACTTCATTTGAATCTTTTGACAAAATTTGCAAAAATCTGGAGGTTTCACTGTCGGGGCGGTTGGACCGGCTCGAGGGGTTGCACCGCCAGAGGGCGGTTGATCGACCCTGCACCGGTTGGACCGGCCGTGGCACAGCTGTTCTGAAATTTCAGATTTTTTTCGAGGTTTGCTTTGGGATATCTTTTGATTGGAACTTCCTTTTTCAAAAATTCTTTTGCAATAGCTTCTTATGATCCCAAAGTTTATTTGTGCAAAATTTGAAAAATTCTAAAATTTGTTTGATCAAGTTTTCAAGTAGTATCAGTTATGAGCACTTTAATTGAACTAAAGAGTGATTTTCACTTGATCTTTTGAAAAGACAAAACTTGTGCAATTCAAATGCAAATAACTCCATGATTCATTCATTAAACATCTTGGGGAGTTTATTCATTGCAAGTTTTGGGCACTTTAATGCTTCCAAGTGAGATCATGTCTTTATTGTGCTCTGATACTAAATCTTTGAGATTTTATTGATCCTTCTTGAACTTTTGATACCCGTAAGTATATGATGCTCTGATTATATTGCTCTGATACCCATCGATCTTATCGATAAATTATTTCAAGTGGTATCAATTCTTCGTGAGTTGATCCTAAGTGGTATCAATTGAGCATTTATTTATCCATATGCTTACAAGTGGTATAATTGAGACTCTTTTCTCCAAGTGGTATCATGGATTTTATTGTTTATTTCTTCTAGTGATATCCTTGAGTATTTGATTTCCTTTTAAGTGGTATCATTGAGTTCCTATTTTCTACAAATGGTATCATTAAGGTCATTGCTCATTCCTTCTAGTGATACCCTTGGTTAAATAAATCTCTATAAGTGGTATCATTAAATTCATTATTTCCTACAAGTGGTATTTCATTGCCTCTTTGTAGCATTACTCCGATACCCACATTCTTGATTAAGATTTTTCCTCTCAAACTAACATTGTAAGTTCAACCGCTTAAGATTTCTCTGTGTGAGAGTCTTTATGTGTTGAAATATATAAAAGAGGAAAATCTCAATTGAGCATTGTTCTTCAATCAAAATCTGAAAATGCTAAATTCTTTGGATTTTCAAGCAAAAGCCCTTGAGATTAATTTTACAAGTGGTATCCACATTTTAATGCTTATCTTTACAAGTGGTATCCATATTTGCAAATGCCTATTCTTCCTTCAAAGTGGTATCCAAAATCCCGAATATGGTCTCTTTTCGAGTTTTCTTCTTTTGGTATCAGGCCATATTTCAAATGAAAACTTGTTTTATTCCTCGTATATCCTTTTCATTTGGGATTTTATTGCCTATCTTTTTAAATTGGTATCTAAAATCTAAATCATTGCCAAGGTCATTAGTATCCTTTTAAATTCTTGTATGACCTTTATTAGATATGACCCCGAAAGAAATTGTTAAATGCCAAAAGGAGAATGATTAAAGTAAAAAGGGGAGAATAATGAAATGCCAAAGGAGAATTATTTCTTAAGTTAAATGCCAAAAGGGGGAGATAATGATAAATCTTATTAAATGATATATGTTTGCCAAAAAGGGGTGGAATGTTCTTCAAGTTAATCTTTTAGTTTTCCATTTTTGGTGCTTAATGCCAAAAGGGGAGAATTAGGAAGCTTAATGTCATTTGGTTAAAAGTGAGCTTAATTTGATTAAGGGGAGAATTAATATGCATATGTGTTCAATTAGCTTAAATTCTCTCAACATGTTAGTTTTAACCCAACTGTGCTCATTAAGCTTGGATTTGTCATTAATCACCAAAAAGGGGGAGATTGTAAGTTCAACCATCATTAGTTGTGGTTTTGGTGTTAATGACAAATCTAATCTATTGTTAATGACAAATCTCGATTAAGATTATCCCTAATGCGATATTATTATTAATGACAAATCTTGTATCGAGACTAACTTGTTTATTTAGAATATCTTTGGTTAGTCTCATCGCATTGAAAAATGGAAAACCCAAGGTATGTATGCGCATTCATCGTAGTATTATTTGCGTACTTTGGAGTCAAGTTAAAGTATGGATATCCCCGTTAACTTAACCACAATGTGCATCATGTTTCCCAATCCATATAATACATGGATGCACATATTTAGGGGGAGTTCACACTCTAACTTGAAGAATCAATTTAAATGATAATTTAAATTGAGTTCATTTGTCGTGTTAATCATTAGAGAACACTTCATCATGTGTTGATGGTGTTTCGTGATTAAGAAAGGACAAATGAATAGTTCTTAAGTATGATAAGGCATGAGTTGCATTATTGTACTTAAGACATACTTAAATCATTTCAATTGATTTAGGGTTGTGCTCAATTGATCTAAAGGCATCCATTATGTGTTAATGGAGTGCAAGAGATGATTGAGACAACCATGCATCTTGGACTAACAAGTTTCATGAGTTATGTTTGAGTTAGGTCCAAAGATGGATGAGAACGGGACAAGGACGACGTCATGAGTTGATGGGCATCAAGAATGGATCCCAAGAAATGAAGTCAAGTTGATATCCCGGGGAGCAAATATGCGATGATTATAAAGACCCCAAAGGGATTGCTTGTCTTGCGCTAAAGGTATAACTAGATAGGCTAAGGACTTTTGTAATCTTTGTGTCTAAGGTTTTACCGCGTTTTATTAAGAGGGTTGCCTCTTTCGCTTGAGCTTCATCATGTGTTGGTGATCTCAATCGCGTTCACTCAAAGCTCAAATCTTATGTTGATTTGGTTTTTGCATATGGGTTAACCATTTGGCATGTGTTGCGAATGTGTTAAGACTTATGCTTGGTTGTTTTGCATTATGCTCGGATTTGCATGTGTTGCAAAGATGAAAGAGTATATGCATTTGGTTTTCGCATAATGCTTTGATTTGCATGTGTTGCAAATAGGATAAGTTAGTGCGTTGGCTTTTTGCGTGAAGTTCACTTTTGCATGTGTTGCATTAGTTGACGCTTCATGCTTTGGTTCGAAAACAATCTTTCTAAAACCGTGTGGTTGCTTGGAGCTAAGTTTTGCATGTGTTGCAAAAGGAGAGAGCTCAAGCATGATTTGTGTTTATGTGTTTGTATGGAGCTAGAGGCTTGCATGTGTTGCAGTAAAGAGCTCATACGGTTGATTTGGTTTTAGTCGAAGTTTGATTTGTGGTTGCATTGGACTAGAGAATTGCATGTGTTGCAATTAGAGAGTTCATGCACCTTGAATTGATGTTGCTTGGAGCTAGACTTTTGCATGTGTTGCAAAGAGTAGTGCTCAAGCATGAAATGATTTTATTGTGTTATTTGCAAGTTCACAGCGAATAAACTGAGGTTTATGAGTCCGGAATCCCGAGGGCGTGTGAGTGGGGCTTGCAACGGGTGTTGGCAAGTTGACCGGGTCTTGTGTTGACCTTCACATGGCTAGGGGGATTAATCTCATAAACTCGAGTTTGATTTGCTTAATACGTTTTGCAAATAGTTCTTGAGTTGTTGGCGAAATGTGTTTTCGTCATTTGGAGTTGGTTAATTGGCGCAAATGTATTTTGCAGATGAACGTTGGAATTATGTGTGTCGATCCTAGAGCATGTGTTGGCATTTGCAAATGTGTTTTGCAAAGTGTCGGGGTCATGTGTTGATCCTTACATGGCTAGTGGGTTGAACGCGTAAGTTCGGTGTTTATTGCGGAATGCGTTTTCGCAGCTTGGTTGAATTCTTTGAGCGTGAGCTAAATTGGTGCAAATATGTTTTGCACGGGTGTATGATCATGTGTTGATCATTTATTGGCTCAAGGAATGGCTTTGGTTTTGGAGAATCGGTTTTGCGAAGTATTGAGTGTTTCTCTTTGCCGGTTCGGATCGCGTGAGGGAGCTTGGCGGACCGGGCAAGCGTCGGCGTGTGCATTCAGGTGCAGGCAGCGGTGTGACCTGCGTGGGCGGTCGGACCGCCTTGGTCGATTGGACCGGCCAAAGGCTGATCGGACCGCCTCCCTCCGGTGTGACCGGCCCTAGGGCTTCGGTACGGCCGTGAGTGTTTTTCAAATAGGCGGCGGGTCTGGTGGTGGGCGGTCGGCCGGTCCGGTCGGACCGGTCGCCGGCAAAGGCGACCGAACCCCACGCCAGCGTGTTTTTCCGAGAGGTAGTTTCTTCACGAGTTCGCGTGCTTTCTTGATTTTCGCGGTGCACCGGCCGAGAGGCAGGCGACCGCTCTGGCGGTGTGACCGGCCGAGCGGTCCAACCGACCTCAATGCGGTCGAAATCAGACCGTTGGTTCAGTGAGGACCGGTCCGGACGGGTGTGGTCCGTCCGACCGGATTTCTTTGTCTGCCCGAGTTTGCTCCCAACGGCTAGTTTCTTTGGTGGAGGCTATAAATACCCCCTTGGGGGCTTGAAGCGAAGTTGCTGCATTGTTGAGTGTTTGTGGGAGTTGTGTGCATGTGTTGCTCTTCTCCATTTGCATCTTGAGCTAAGAGTGAGACTAATTGCATTCGTTGCAATTAGGAAGTGGTTTGGGTACCTCTTGTGCATGTGTTGCACTTGAGGAGGCCTTGTGCATGTGTTGCACTTGGTGATCACCGAGGAGCGCATTCGTTGTGCCCGGTGAGGTTCAAGTGAAGGAGCGGCCTATTCTCTTGGAGGTTGCCGACTCCTAGACGGCGTAGGCGTCGTGCGCGGGAGCTCTCAAGGTGTGAGAAGCCCCGGCAAGTTTGTGAAGGTTCGGGTTGAGCCTACGCGCGAGCGTGAAAAACCACGACTAGTGGAAAGAGGCGGGTGCTCGAGCGGGAGCCGGTCCGAGTCATCGGGCTTGCCTCAACGTGGACTAGGGGAGACCGGCAAGTCTCCGAACACCACGGAAAAACGTCGTTTGTCTCTTGTCTCATTTACATTCAAGTATTTACATTGTTGATATATTCATGATTGCTTGATTGTAGAATTGCTTAGTATTATTGATTAGTTCAATTTAGCAATTCTAGCTTAGAGACATAATTTAGTTAGTGCACATAGTGAGCCTAGGTTATTTAGGCTTTAATTGTCAAAACCTAGATTATCGCTTCCGCATATAAATTAATTAGGTTTTGATTTAGAGGTTGAATTAGAGCGATTGTTTAGTGAGCGATCGAATTTTGTAAAACGCCTATTCACCCCCCCTCTAGGCGCATCCTCGACCCTACACGTGTCCACTCTCACGTTGCCGGAGGTGACGAGGCAACTAAAGGCTGCCGAGGAGGCATTCGAGCCGCCACCATCGGCGGTGCACCACGACGAAGGCTATACTTGACGGAGGAAGAGTGGGGCCTACGAAGAAGCGAGAGGTGAAAATGGCGAAGAGCGCAGCGCAAGATCGGGCGTCTTGGCGTCGCACATTGCGAGCCGCATGGCGTGGCGGCGACTCAGGCTCCACTTCGTCCTCTGGTCCGACCGACAAGAATGGGAAGCCAGGCAGAGATCAATGCAGGAGGTGCGGCAAACTTGGCCATTGGGCCCGTGACTGCCGGTCCAAGCCCAAGAGAGAGTAGGCAAATGTGGCTCAAGAGGAGGAAACACTAATGTTTCTGAGGGCAACGCCAGCCACCAAAGACTCGTCTCCAAATCCAGCAATTTTCTCCATGCCGCCACCTCCCATCTCCACGCCGCCTCCACACGCCGCCCTCCCACACGCGCTAGAGCCGAACTCGCCAGCACCACACGCGGTGGATCCGAGCCCACACGCGTTGGCTCAAGCGCGACGGGAACAAGCACCAGCACAGCGGTGCTGGACTGGGAGCGCGCATCAGGAAAGACGGCAAGATCCGGAGGCCCGGTACACCTGCGAGAGGAGAAGGTGTTCATCCACCTCGGAGCGAAGGAGGAGCGCGACTCCAAGCCATGGATCTGCGACACCGGAGCCACGAATCATATGTCGTGGTCCCGGCGGCGTCATGATCTGGACACGACGGCAAAAGCGGGACGGTGCGTTTCGGCGACGATTCGGTGGCGCAGATCGAGGGTAGCGGGACAGTGCTGTTCGCATGCAAAAATGGCGAGCATCGCTCCTTCTTCGGCGTCTACTACATACCCCGGCTCACGTCGAACATCGTGAGCGTCGGGCAACTCGACGAGGCGGGGTACGACGTCCACATCAAGTCCGGCGTGATGAGGATCCGCGAGCCCAGCAGACGCCTGCTGGCCAAGATATCGCGCGCGGGGAACCGGCTGTACGTGCTCGACGTCAACATAGCACGGCCGGTATGCCTGGCGGCGCGCGGTGAGGAGAGCGCCTGGCGTTGGCACGCCAGGCTAGGCCACATCAACATGCCGGCTCTTCAGAAGATGGCGCGAAGAATCGTCCGCGGCCGCTCAAATCAGCAGTAGACCACGTGGCGAGGCCTGCTCTCGGCAAGCAGAAGCGACGCCGCTCCTGCATCGAGCACGCGGAGGGCGAATTGCTCTTGAACTGGTTCACGGCGACCTGTGTGGACCAGTGACACCTGCGACACCAAGCGGGAACAACTACTTCCTGCTACTTGTGGATGACCGAAGCCGGTACATGTGGGTGTCAGTGCTTCCGTCGAAGGACCGTGCAGCAGCAGCAATCAAGAACTTCCAGGCGCAAGCCGAGACGGAGTCCGGCTGCAAGTTGATGGCACTCCGCACTGATCGTGGAGGGGAATTTACTTCGAAGGAGTTCATGGAGTACTGTGCGGCCGATGGTGTCAAGCGACAGCTGACGGCGCCATACTCCCCGCAACAAAACGATGTTGTGGAGCGCCGAAACGCCATGATCATCAGCACCGCACGTAGCATGCTCAAGGCGAAAGGGCTACCGGGCTGGTTCTGGGGTGAGGCAGTAATCACTGCAGTTTACCTGCTGAACCGTGTTCCGACGAAAAGTGTGGAAGGCATGATGCCATTTGAGGCGTGGTACAAGAAGAAGCCGACTGTTCATCATCTGAGAACCTTCGGCTGCATTGTTTTCGTCAGGAACACAACACCCCATCTAAAGAAGCTGGAGGATCGCGGGTGTAAGATGATCTTCATCGGGTACGAGCAAGGGTCCAAGGCCTATCGGGCCCTGTCATGAAGCGCGTTCATGTGACGCGCGACGTGGTCTTCGACGAGTCCGCACAGTGGGACTGGTCTGGTGGAGGCAGATCTGGCATCGACGCAGTCCGCGACGACGACACTTTCATTGTTGAGCACCAAGCTGTACCGGAGCACCATGGATAGATGGATGCAACGGCAACAGCCCCTTCATCGCCAACTGCTGCATCTTCGACATCCTCGACACCGGCAGCAGGGATGCATGCCATGGATCCTGCGTCACCACCAAGCACACTGGCAAGTACCACTCCTCCAACGGCTGCTGCTCCAACAATCCAGTTTGCTACACCGCCGACCAATCCGGGCGATACACTGGACGCCTACCACGACGATGAAGAACCACTCCGGTTCCGAACCTTGGACAACATCCTTGGTCCTGCAACACCTCCTGGGTACGCGTTGCGTGATCTGGGAGGCGGCCAACTCTTTGCAATGAGCACAGAGGAGCCTGGGTCATTGGACCAGGCTGAACGAGATCCTTGCTGGCACCAAGCGATGGAGGAGGAGTTGAAGGCAATCGAGGAGAACCGCACATGGACACTCACTGAGCTCCCACCTGGCCGGCGTGCCATCGGACTCAAGTAGGTGTACAAGGTCAAGAAGGATGAGTGCGGTGCTATGGTGCGGCACAAGGCGCGGCTCGTTGTCAAAGGCTATGCACAACGTCATGGGATCGACTACGACGAGGTGTTTGCTCCCGTAGCACGCATGGAGGCAAAGTTGTTGCTTTGTTGGCGTTAAAGACATGAAGGGTGGCAAGTCCACCATATGGATGTCAAGACGGCGTTCTTGAACGGTGACCTCCAGGAGGAGGTATTTGTGGAGCAAGCGCCGAGATTTGCTCAACCTGGCCATGAACACAAGGTATTCAAACTACATAAAGCTCTGTATGGTTTACATCAAGCTCCTCGTGCGTGGAATCAAAAATTGAATGAAAAATTGGGTGTTCTGGGGTTTACAAGAAGTCCATCAAAACATGCTATCTACTGCCGAGGGAGTGGTGCTGAAAGGCTTATGGTAGGTGTTTATGTAGATGACTTGGTAATCACAGGTACAAGCAGCAACAGCATCACCAAGTTCAAGATACAAATGGCATAAGTATTCAAGATGAGTGACCTTGGGTTGCTTTATTACTATCTAGGCGTTGAAGTGAAGCAAGATGCAGAAGGGATCACACTGTCTCAAGGAAGCTATGCAAGGAAGATTCTTGAGAAGGGTGGCATGGTGGACTGCAATTCATGTGAAGTACCTATGCAAGCAAAACTGAAGCTTAGCAAGGAAAGCAGCAGTCCCTGTGTAAATGCCACCGAATACAGGAGCTTGGTTGGGAGTTTGAGATATTTGGTCAATACCCACCTGATTTGGCGATTCAGTTGGGTATGTGAGCAGATTTATGGAAGAGCCTCACGAGGAGCACCTTGCACCGTGAAGCACATTCTACGGCTCATATTTGGGACAAGCAATCGGGTCTTGTCTATCCTGGGAAGAATGGAGGAGATGTGAACTTTTGGGTTTCAAATGATAGTGACCTAGTTGGAGACTTGGACAGCAGGAAGAGTACTCGAGTCATATTCTTCCTTGAAAAAGCCCAATCGATTGGCAATCAAGCAAAAATGAAGGTGGTAGCTTTGTCTAGTTGTGAGGCAGAGTACATTGTCTGCTGCCATCGCTGCATGCCAAGGTATATATCGCACGGCCGCTAATGAGATCGAGGATTCGCCAGAGCAAAGGCGGTGCTAATGGTGGACAACAAGTCCGCTTATTTCACTAATCAAAACCCAGTGCATCATGACCGGAGTAAGCATGTAGATACAAAATTCCATTTGATTCGAGAGTATGCAAACGCCGGCCAAATTGAAGTGAAGTTCATTAGAATAGAGCAGCTTGGATATATTCTCACGAAGCCTCTCTGTAGAATCAAGTTCAAGGAGCTATGCACCAAGATTGGACTTCAACCTGTGAATAACTTTAGTGCACAAGCCTTAGGAGGAGATTTGTTGAATAATTCTTGTGCACAACTAGCTGTTAGCTGTAGTAGCAGATTAGGCGCATGACTGATTTAGTTGCCTATTTTGGTTCCTGTAATGGTGGGCAAATTGCTTGCCAAGTTAGTTGCTAGTTTTCCTTCTCTGGTTTCGTTTCCTTTCTCATGCCAACCTTGTTTCCTCTATTTAAAGTTGATTAATACAATGAGAAAAGCTGAACTGTTTTACAGCACCAAAACAAGATCGTGTTCATTGTGTGCATTCTGTGTTCGCGTGAGTTTGTGAGTGCTTCAGGAGTTCACCGGCAACCAGGAGGGTTGACACTCCGGTGATCTCTGACAGTTACTGTGCCCAATTCCTGGCTATATTATGCCATATTAGAGAATATCGACCTACTATGTCTATCCATTTTTATCGCAAATTGAGTTTCCGTTGTAACGCACAGGCACATGGCTAGTAATATTTTATACATTATATTCCTGTGTTGATTAGTTACATTTTCTGTTTGAATATTTCTTATTTATTGATCCTACTCATTTTTCTGTACCCAATTAACAAGTTTGAGAGAGGGACCTAGTAAGATTGTTCTATCTAGAAGTGACTCTCATACTTTCTGTTTGGGTGTCAGAATTGCCAAGAGGAGAACTCTGGAAGAAGTAACTGCTTTTTGTAATCACAGTATTCTTCAGAAATACACATCTGGCAGAGCAAGGATATTTGTATCAGCAAATACTTAAGATATCTTAAGATTGTTATTGGGCATGTTTGGTACTTCTCAATATATTTGAAGCATGTTAATCTTCCCTTTTCCACCACAAATGCTGAAGATGTCATACTTGTTTTTGTCTTTTTACCTTTAATGCTTAACCCTGTCTAGATTATCTCCCCTAGTGAACTCCACTGTAAGGCCTTAGGAGAATAGCTATTTTATGTGACGAAAAACAGCACACAAACTTGTAATGTATGTTATAGTAGCATTCCAAATCCCAGTTGGTTCATGGCCGGGATTTCTGGTTTACAGTGAACTAAGCTGTTCAAAAAGCACTTTTCTTTCCAACCTTCAGGAGAAGGCCAGAAACTAGCTTGGTTCTGTCGGTAGTTACCACACACAAGCTGATACCTGAGAACCATCCAACACCTGAGATTTGGAACCCTGATTTGTTGTTTTAAGTCTTCTTTTACAGTTTGATAGTGGGCAGGTCCTAAATTTGGTGCCAAAGGAACAGGATGGTGAGAAATTTGATGATGCCCTTGCTCGTGCGCGTCGCTGTGTTGGTGGTGGAACTGAGGCAGATATTGCAGATAGTGACAGTGATATTGAAGTTGTGGTTGATTCTGTCTCTGTCAGTCTCCGATGCCCTGTAAGTACTCTGGCACTTACTGATAATACTTGGATCTTTGAATTGTTCACCTGCTGCTAGTTGCTCTGATATGTCTATTACACTCGACTTCATGATTTTAACCCAGATCCTTTTCTATAATCCCATTTTGTCAATAATATGTTGTTTGATTCATTGTATATTTTGCACCCCTTCGCACAAAGTTAGCCATTATGTTTTCTTTTTTATGGTCTGTGAAAGTTGATTTATCTTGACAGATGAGTAGATGACTGGCTCAAGGATTAAGATAGCTGGTAGGTTCAAACCCTGTGTTCACATGGTGGTTTTGATTTAGAAGCTTTTGTGGAACTTAGGGTCTGCTTGTTTTAGCTTTGGATTCTCCAAAAGTTGGAATCCAAAAGTACATATAAAGTGGATTGTGGATTCTAGTGTATATAGGTGAACTGGATTCTGAGAATCGGATTCTAGAATCAGACTGTTTGTTTCTGATTCTGCTTTTGGGACCAGAATTCAGAATCAAAAGCTGAAACAAACAGGGCCTTAATCAACGTGCACAGAAGGTTGATTATTTTTCTCACGCCAATTAATTTGTTTCTCTCCTTTGTCTAATCAAACTATGTTTCCTTGTCTGCAGTGGCAATGCCCAATTTGCCTGAAGAATTACTCTCTGGACAACATACTCGTTGGTTCTTATCTCAATCGCGTCACTTCGTTGGTGAGTTTATACTTTATAACGGAAATGAAGTACACGTTTTCGTCTACATTATTTCATCATGCATCATTTGCTGATTTGTTGCATTTTTGGTAATCTAGATCCAAAGCTGTGGAGTTGATGCATCTGAAATTGATGTCAATCCTGATGGTTCCCGGAGAGTTAAGGGTGGAGCTAAACTGAAGTATCCTACATAGTGGCATTTACCTGATGGTACTCTCTGTACGGCCACAAATATAGGATCCACGCTCGACATGGGTATTGTAAAGCATGAGATTAAAGAAGAAACGTTGTCTAAAGAGCTGGGTTGTCGTCTGAAGTTGGGTATTAGAAAAACAATGGTCAGTGGGAAATTAGTAAGAGAGGGGATGTTAACTTGTACCATTTTCTGATAATGATCAGACAGGAAACTTTGAAAATGAAAACCGCATCACCCTTGCAAGCAACACTGATCATGAGAATGCCGAAGATGGAAGTTATAATTTATGTTGAAGTATAAGTGAATTGTCTACCTTTCCTCATCAGCTTAAGTTTTTGGGTGAACTGGCTGGTGCATGCAACTCAATATGGTATCAGAGCCACGAGGTATCAAATTCAAGACCCGGTTGACGCAATTTTAAAAAAATAATTGCAGCCCACTTCTATTCCACGTCCTAGACCTGAGGGAGCCTGCACGTGAGGGGGAGTGTTGAAGTATAAGTGAATTGACTACCTTTCCTCATCAGCTTAAGCTTTTAGGTGAACTGACTGGTGCATGCAACTCAATAATTTAGAACAAGGGCAATTTGATTGCACTACATGCAATGTCCATGATCTTGATTCTTCTCCTATGCATGAACATGTACTTCCAGCTCCAAGAGAGCAGGATATAATAGTTGTCAGTGACTCGTATGATGATAATGTTGCTGTGAATTGCGACTCGGCACGTGACACTGGGAGTACATGTCCACCCAACCAACTTGAAACTTCAGGAATGTGTGGGGAACAACCTGTAGGAGACCCAGATAAAACTTCATTTCTTGTGCTTAATGGTGGTTTTGATGATCTGGGACTGTCATTTCGGGAGTATCCTTAAGAGTCCCCGAGATGATACAGGCAATGATCTAGGTGGTGTGCAAAACTACCCTGCCAACCATCAATCTCTGCATGAGCCAGTTTCCGGTGGTATTTTGGGAGTACTAGCAGCAGCAGCAAACCTGCTGGCATATGGACATGTCGGTGCGTTGCAAGTTGTAGGGTGGGTGAATGATTACGTGGAAGTTAAAATCAAATTTTTGATGAATTTTAAAACATCTCAATTCGGACTCAAATTGCCTGATTTGAATTTGACAAACAGAGTAAGATGTGATCACTAAAACGTATATTTCTGAAGTTCCAATCAATGGATTGGCCTGAAACTTAACTGTAGAAACTACATTCCAATACGAATCTAAAAAAAAGAATTAGCTCGATCGGATTTACGGATCAAAAGTTATGAACCCCGAAAACATGCTGCAATAGGTTCATAACTTTCGTGATTAATCAAAATCTACAAGAGATTAACCAACGAAACTTTGAGAAACACTAAGTTGTTACCCTAACTTTCGTGATTAATCAAAATCTACAAGAGATTAACCAACGAAACTTTGAGAAACACTAAGTTGTTACCCTAAGCAGATTTTGGATGGATCAAATCAAGATTAAACTCATTGAATCAAGAGAGACAATGAATCAATCTATAAAAACCAAAACTAAGCAAACAAAATCAGAACTAATTACTGTAGCAAACCACGCATGAACAAAAGCGCAAATGACTATAACAAAGTACTGTAGCTTCACGAAGATACTGCAGCAACGCCATTTACTATAGCACCGAGAAAATTTCCGTTGCTGGCAACGCTTGAGTCGGCTGGATGAAGAAATTGATTTTTTATTTCTTTTTATCTAGTCTGGTTACAGTACTCCAAATAAAAGAATACAATCTCTAAATGCCCAACTCACAACAAATAAAATACACCTCCTATTTATAATGAGCAATCCTAAAAGTTTGTATACAACTCCACTTGACCCAATACAACTTTGCACATGTACGGCCTATATGCCGCACTCACGTGACTAACCAGCCTCCATGTGCACCGTTCTCTAGCCTGAACATCCCGCATAACATTCTTGACCATCAAGACTTCGATTCCTCTCTGAACCTAGTCTCGAACCTCAGTTCATCTACAAACCTAGTTCCAGTCCCGTCATCGACCACGTTCGTCTTCGAGCAACACCTACACATGAACAAACATGAAAACCATGTACGCACAAGTGCACAACTTGACTCAAGATCAGTCCATGCAGAACTCACACGAGCGCACTGCATCAAGCAAACCATTACCATGCTATCATAAGCATATTAAGTAATCATCTAACATAGCACATGTATAAGCATCACATATACCATGATCACAACCACTTTGCAATGTCAATTTCATCATTAAGCCAATTTTTAAACGCATGATTTCACACAAGCTTGTACATCAAGTGGAAGAGATCGATGGCGGTATGCATGGGTCTAGCCAACATGAATGACATTTGGCTGCGGACTTAATTTGCAGTTTTGCTGCTTCCAGCCAAGCGAGCCTACCAAAGAACCTTATCAGGTGGCCTGCAAAGCCCTAGAGCCGCCGATGTCCCAAAGAAGGCAATTCTTGAGAGGGTGAAATCCAAGAGAGTCAAAGTCCTATCAGCTTAATTGGCCACAGGCTGTCCCTGAAATGGAGCACTGGGGCTGGTCCAAGAATTGGATGTGTGAAGGATTATCCAATGGAGCTCAGAATGCAAGCACTGGATCGAGATGGTAGACCTCTCACCAAGGCATCAACTCCTTCGACCTCGAGGAGGCTACTGGCATGCCTTTCACCCACCTTACCAACATCTCCGCTCGCTCCAATGCAGGTCTCCCTGCCCCAGCCAAGTTAGAACAGCTGATGAGTATGTGACTGGTGTGCACAGCACAACAGCAAGAGACATTTGCAGTTAAGCCGTTGTAGTGGTATCGTCATTGTAGTTCTGCATCGCCATTCTTGGTCTAGAATGCAAAGGTCAGACATATGGTTTGTACTTGCTGCTTTTACTACGTTGTCTGGATCAATTTATGCCTCAAATGATTTCGTAGGAGTTATATAAGTTTTTCGACTTGTCTGAATTAGTTTAGCAATGTTCACTTGCGCTTTTGTGTGCCGAAGAATTACCTGTGTCACATAATCAGAGGAGTCAGGGCAGCTTGCAGCTAATATGATCTCTAATGATAGTATATTTGATTACGACAATCAGGAAAGATTCAGGGGCAAAACCTGAATAAGTGCCGACTGCAGGTTGCTCCATAGCCTCATCTAAATGGACACATCATAGATCAATACTCAGCAATAGTTAGCAATGAGTCAAATTCTGCAGCAAGCCAGCTAGACTGCTATCAAATTCTATAATATATACATCAACTGAAAAAGAAGGAATTGAATTAAGTCATAGAGTGGTAGCAAACTCCTTTTTTTTTGCATTTCCAGAAGCAGCATCTTACAGAAAGAAATGATTTGCTGAAGTAAAATAGTTAAACACGCTGCTGAAGTAAAAAGAGTTAAAACACACTACTCATTTTTCCAAGTACATCAGAGACCACATCCGTTTACATTCATTAACGTGCACCTGATTATAATTTGTGAAGCAATCACACTAGTCACCACTAGCGCAGCCCTTGCATCCACAGAGAACACACATTATGATCTGTTCTTCCCTCAGATGTTTAGGAACCCTACAAGCGCATATAGTTGCAAAGTTCTGATATTGTCACGCCTGGAAACAGTGCAGCCAGCAGAGACGTTCATAGCCTTGCTGCAATGCAAAATCCCCATCAATTGGGCCTTCAAATTATACCAGGAAATACATAGCGTCCAACTGGACTAATGAAAAAAGTTCAAATCAGCTAGCTATGCATCTGCTCGACTGTAAGATTTATTGTTGAGAAAGAGGAGACTCATATCCTAACCCTACAGACTTAACTAATTTGAATAAGAAGTACAATCCACATATCCTAACCCTACAGACTTAACTAATTTGAATGAGAAGTACAGTCCACCAATCAATTGCGAATTGGTTTAACATCCGTCATAGAGGAATAATCTTTTAGGGATTATTTTTGGTTCAGTTGTGCTAACGTAACACATAACCATTTTCTGACGAGAACTAAAATGCACACCTTGTTCCACTTGGCAGTGAGGTTACAGTCAGCATGGCCCTGGTCCAGGCAAAACTCGTTCAGCTCCTGCCAGATTTCCTTAATTCCTATTGTAGTAAAGATCATACAAGTAGTTATTGATCTTGAAGATGGGCCACGAAGATGGGCCACAGTGCTTCGCACTTCCTCTTCCCATCGTGTGCGGATCATTCTCAACTGCGCCAAACCGCAGCAACAGCACCAACAACAACGCATGACTCTTCAACAGTTCATAGACTCCTTATGATATTGTGGATGGTCAAACAGACCTTCCCTCATCTTAGCCTGCAGTCCGAGAGGGTGGGGTTCACAAGCACCTACCCATCAAGGTATTTTACACCACTAGTTTTCATCTTAGGCATGGTGCAGCTTCTTCTGTTGAGAATCGCAACGAAATTACTACTAGTAGTATTTATCAAGATTTATATATGTTGCAGCAAAATGTGAAGCAAGTACAGCAGTACAATTGAGCCGTCACAATCCAGCTATCAACAGTATCATTGGGAGGATGTGAAAAACGCAACACAATTGAAATTAAAAATGGGCTCTCAAGAGAAATACCAAACCAAAACTCAACATTTGGCTGCGGACTTAATTAGGAAGTTTTGCCAATTCTGACCTGATTTTCCATTTCAACTAACACATGATCTGATCACTTCCAATGTAACCATTGAACTCAGTATATATGTATGACCTTAATAATTAAGTTAGCATTTGAGAGATAAAACAAGAACCAGTATACGAGCTTAGTTCGTCGCCTCCTCTCGCTCACAATGAAGGAAACCATAAAATCCTCATTATACTTAGGATCAAAATATCTCCTTTTCTCCTCACCAAGGTCCACCTCATGTCTGTTGGTTCCAAAATTGAATAGTTAAAACGACTTATATATACTTCTCTCGGATTTTATGCAGAATAAGCTCTCCATTTGCATGACACACTAAGTTTGGGCTCAAGACACGCTAGTCACGCATCATGATCACGAGGTGACCAATGTCCTTCCGGTCTCCACTCACCAGGTATGTTTCCACTATCTTCTGTACTTCTATGAAACGTTGTGTTTCACTCAGCATGAGGGCAGAACATCTCAGAACTATCTCCCTCTGATCACTTCAAACCATGGCATCTTGAGGCGTGTATCTGGATAATGTATGATAGATATCGTATAGACAACAAGTTTCGACTTTGACTTTACTGCTACATGTCAAAATCAAAAGAACACATATAACTTGTAAGCTAGCAATCCAACATATATACATACATACATAGAGAGAAGAGGCGGATGATTTATGCGCACGAGTTTTATACAGATCGTACTCACATATCAGTGTAGCCGAAGCTGTAAATGTTATAATGCAACTAAAGAAATGAGAGGATCTCATCCTTGAAACTGAACCAGCCAGATGTGTTTCTGCGATCGTCCCCTAGACTCATTACATGGAATCCTGTAAAATAAAGATTGATCTTCCTAAATAAAAGTTCAACATAATTATCATCCACATTCACGACCTCAATAATGTGGTATGTGTGATGATCCTCTCTTTCTCATTGTGTTTCGAGAGGGTAAGTGATGGTGGTGTAACTGGCACCTTGTTCAGCGTTATTGAGCAAATCTCACACATGCGTTGGTACCCCTGCATCATCAATCTGTGAAAAAATCTCTTGCCAGCATCAACTCTAATACGAAAGCGGAACTTGTTGATGTCCTGAATGATTTGCATGCATGTATACATCGTTGCGATACTTGAGTGGATAAATATGTAAGAAGTACAAATCATTTTAAGAAGTGGTTTTTTGTTTTCCCCTACATATAGTGGTGGATTTAGGATTTTATGAATGGGTGTTCACTAATAACATTGTGCTATATTTGAAGTAATAAGCTAATATTAACACTTTGTTTAGTGATAAAATAATAACAAGTTTTTTTATAATAAAACTATTACAACTTCAGTTGACAACACAATGATGCATTTTGTTCTTAAATAGATATTAATTCTAACCTTATTATCTATTCTTGTTTCATATGTTAGCATATTAAATGGTATAATTTCTCTAAAACCCTTACCAAAACACTCGTTCCAAATCTATGCGAAAAGCCGAAAACAATATAATTTCTCTAAAACCCCAACCAAAACACTCGTTCCAAACAAATTTCTAGTCCATGACCATTCATAGTAGGAGTACATCCTGCCTCGTATTTTAAAAACGTATTTGAACATACGTGATCATATGGAGTTTGATCTTTCTAAAATCTAGATAGTTCCATAGAAATATCTAGATACTTTAGATATTTTATTTGAAGGAATTTGATGGTGCAAATTGTCATGAATCTAGTGGTCATAAGAATTTATAAGTAGTCCTTTGAATAAAAAATATACATCATTTGCAAGAGTTGGTTTTGGTTTGCAAATATTTACATTTTATTTGTGAAGCAATATGCTCGACAAAATATTCATGTTAATTGTTTTTCGAAGCAATATGTACCAATTCATTTTATATGTGTGTAAAAAAATACCATTTAATATGTTAGCATATAAAATAAAAATAGATAATAAGGTTAGAATTAATATCTATTTAAGAACAAAATGCACCCTTGTGTTGTCAACTGAAGTTGTAACAGTTTTATTCTAAAAAAACTTGTAATTATTTTATCACTAAACAAAGTGCTAGTATTAGCTTATTACTTCAAATGTAGCATAATGTAATTAGCGAACACTCATTCATAAAATCCTAAATCCACCACTATATGTAGGGGAAAGCTAAAAACCACATCTTAAAATGATTTGTACTTCTTACATTTTTATCCACTCAATTAACACAACGATGTATACATGCATGTAAATAATGCAGGACATCAACAAGTTCCGCTTCCGCATTAGAGTTGACGCCGGCAAGAGATTTTTTCATAGATTGATGATGCAGGAGTACCAACGCATGTGTGAGATTTGCTCAATAACGCTGAACAAGACGCCAGTTACAACAACAGCACTCACCCCCTTGAAACACAATGAGGAGGAGGTTCACAAGGAGGATCATTACACATACCACGTTATTAAGGTCGTGAACGTGGATGACAATTATATGTAACTTTTATTCAGGGAGACCAATCTTTATTTTATAGCATTCCGTGTAATGAGTCTAGGGGACGATCGCGGAAACACATCTAGCTGGTTCAGTTTCAAGGATGAAGAGATCCCCTCATTCCTTCAATCGCATTACATCAGCTACAGCTCCGGCTCAACTGATATGTGAGTACGATCTATATAAAACTTGTGCGGATAGATCCTCCGCCTCTCTCTCTCTCTATGTATGTATATATGTTGAATTGCTAGCTTACAGGTTATATATGTTCTTTTGATTTCGACATCAAGGAGCAAAATCAAAGTCGAAAATTATTGTCTACACGATATCTATCATACATTATCCAAGTACACACCTCAAGATGCCATGGTTCGAAGTGATCAGAGGGAGAGAGTTCTGAGATGTTCTGCCCTCATGCTGAGTGAAACACAACGTTTCATAGAAGTACAAAGGATAGTGGAAATATACCTGGTGAGTGGAGACCAGAAGGACATTGGTCACCTCGTGATCATGATGCGTGATTGGTGTGTCTTGAGCCGAAACTCAGTGTGTCATGCAAATGGAGAGCTTATTCTACATAAAATCCTAGAGAAATATAAGTCGTTTTAACTGTTCAATTATGTAACCAACAGACATAAGGTTTAGGCGTTGGTGGGAAGAAAAGGAGAGATTTTGATCCTGAAGTGTGATGAGGATTTTGTGCTCTCCTTCACTGAGGCAACAGCGAGAGGAGGCGGCAAACTGAGCTCGTATACTGGTTTTTGTTTTATCTCAACTTAATTGTTAAGGTTATACATATATGTTGAGTTCAATGGTTACATTGAAAGTGATCAGATCATGTGTTGGTTGAAATGGAAGATTAGGCCGAAATCGGCAATACTTGCAAATTAAGTCCACAACCAAATGTTGAGTTTTGGTTTGGTATCTCTTGGGAGCCCGTTTTTAAATTTGATTGTGCTGCATTTTTCACATTCTCCCAATGATACTGTAGAAAGTACTATTTATAGCTGGATTGTGACGGCTCAATTGTACTGCTGTGCTTGCTTCACGTTTTGCTGCAACATATGTAAATTTTGATAAATACTACTAGTAGTAATTTCGTCGCGATTCTCTCGCCTTATGCAACAGAAGAAGCTGCATCATGCCTAAGATGAAAACTAGTGGTGTAAAATACCTTGATGGGTAGGTGCTTGTAAACCTCACCCTCTCAGAACTGCAGGCTAAGATGAGGGAAGGTCTATTTGACCATCCACAATATCATAAGGAGTCTATGAACTATTATAGAGTCACTGATGATAATGTGTTGTTGTTGTTGCTGCTGTTGTTTAGCACAGCTGAGAATGATCCGTACGATGGGAAGAGGAAGTGCGAGGCACTGTGGCCCATCTTGAAGATCAATCACTACTTTTATGATCTTTACTACAACAGGAATTAAGGAGATCTGGCAGGAGCTGTACGAGTTCTGCCTGGACCAAGGCCATGCTGACCGTAACCTCACTGTCAAGTGGAACAAGGTATGCATTTTAGTTCTCATCAGAAGATAGTTATGTGTTACGTTAGCACAACTTAACCAAAAATAATCCCTAAAAGATTATTCCCCTATGACCAGATTGGTGGACTGTACTTCTCAATCAAATTAGCTAAGTCTGTAGGGTTAGGATATGAGTCCCCTCTTTCTCAACAATAAATCTTACAGTCGAGCAGATGTATAGCTAGCTGATTTGAACTTTTTTCATCGGTCCAGTTGGACGCTATGCATTTCCTGGTCTAATTTGAAGGCCCAATTGATGCGGATTTTGCATTGAATCGTTGCAGCAAGGCTATGAACGTAACATCCTCCTTATACACCAAAACCATCTGATCTGATCTGACCTGACCTGAGTTGACCTGAGGAAAGATGGAATGGAATCGGCCAGGTTGGGGATCAGGTGGTGGCGGTGCGGGAGCGGTAGAGCTTGCCGAAGACATGGAGGGTGGTGACGAAGCCGATGAAGAAGAGCGACATGATGAGCACCATGGTGGGAGAGAGGCACAGGCCCGGCGCCTCGTCGGTGTAGAAGCGCAGCATGTTGCTCCCGCCGTCGCCGGAGAAGGCTTCGGCCTAGCCAACTGCGGAGGTGCGGCAGCGGCGCATGCCATAGGATTTCACAAGACAACTTGCAGCACCATAGGATGTCACAGTATGCTCAGGGGCAAAAATGATCTTACACCATACACTGACCGTTCGGGAGGAAAAAAAAACCTCAAGCTCAAGTATTGGGTTCTCATTATTACCAACACAGCCAGCAACCACCTCTCACAAAAAAAAGGCAACCAAAACTTAAGATACAGGCATGCATTCATCCAAAATACCTAATGAATTCACACGAATATCTCAAAAGAACTAGTGAAATAAGGTAAGCCACATAATTGTGCCCACTATACCTCTACTATGGAATAGGTGTACAAACTTAACCTCTTCCACATACATAAACTGACAATATTCACACTAGCATCTGAGAGAGACCATTCTTGTTATTGTAAAACATCAAGCTTTCATTTTAAAAGTACATTTTCAGGGAGAAGAAAAGACGCCCCTACAGACTCATGACACAAAATTTTCTCTCTCAACCAGATCATTACCAATTAAGTTGCACAAACTATAGGTTCTCTCTTCTCCTCCATGACCCGGAACAGCAATCAGAGTGTTGAGGTATTGCACATACCCACCAGTTTGAACAATTTTGACAAACTGAGGATCATCAGACTAATAGACAAGTCAGTGCAGTTTAAGCATGCAGCTTTGCTCAAAGTACCATCATGATTATGATGCATAGCTAAAATTGTGTCAAGGACCAGGAATGGACGAAATAGCAGTATAGCACCTCTAAGAGATACAACAATATGCGATTTACTCAGGAATGAACTAGGTTTTATGATGTCTCTTACATCAACCGTAAGTCGAATTGATCATTCGTCATTTATTATTGCGTCATAGATTGACACTGAAGCAGGAATCCCACAATAAGAGAGACACCAACCCCACTGATAAGACATCAAAGCATTCCAAGCGTTCTGAATATGGCATAACTATTATTCTAAATATAGTGGAGCCATTAATTGCAGCGAAGATTAGCTTCTATTATCATGAGAAACATTGTGAATGCTTAACCAAACATCCTTCACGACTTGCCTAGAATTTCAGCAAATCCTCTACAAGATCCACTCATCTTAGCTATTAAATCATGTCTGTTGTCCTATCATAAGGAACACCTGGCCTGCTCATTTCTAACTTCTAATTAAACCAAGCAAGCCCAAATAAAATCCTTGTGGACAAATATCATGATCAGAAATTTAGAATAACTTCATGTTCCTTGTCAAGGAGCCATCCCAAAGTAAAGCTCTCATATACATGTTCCTATGATCACCAAGCAAGCTAGTATATTGATAAAAGGAGCCAGCCTAGCTCCAATTCCTAAATGATCACAAATATCCGTGGAAAAAAGAGTGATAACAAGATATAGAAGCACCACATAGATGTAGAATTCTAGTACTAGAGCAAAGCTCAAGCAAGAATTATGAGACCTAATCGATTCACCAGACAGAAACACCCAAATTTTGTAATTAATTAGTGCCAACTAATAGAAACATGCGGCAAGTAATAAATTTAGCAACAGATGGAGCAAGCAAGATGCAAAATTGTACTGGGAATCCTCAAGGACATCCAGGACATCTAGTGATTTGATTTCACAGGCACATCCAAGTTACGAAGACATCTAGTGATTTGATTTCACAAGCACGAGTGATTAGCCACAACAGTTTGCAACAAGGCGCTCAAAAAGAAGCAAATAAGGGCGCCATAAACTTGTAGGGTTCATTCGCAGATCTAAGTTAACCCAGGAAGGATCAAGCAAGAGATGCTAACCAACAACAACTACATCCTCCTTATACACCAAAACCATCTGATCTGATCTGATGTGAGCTGAGCTGACCTGAGGAAAGACGGAATGGAATCGGCCAGGTTGGGGATCAGGTGGCGGCGGTGCGGGAGCGGTAGAGCTTGCCGAAGACGTGGAGGGCGGTGACGAAGCCGATGAAGCAGAGCGACATGACGAGCACCATGGTGGGAGAGAGGCGTAGGCCCGGCGTCTCGTCGGTGTAGAAGCGCAGCATGTTGCTCCCGCCGCCGCCGGAGAAGGCTCCGGCCCCGCCAGCTGCGGAGGTGCGGCGGCGGCGCATGCCAGCGGCCGCAGCGGGCGTGCCGCGGGGGGCCACAGTGGCCGAGCGGGAGCCAGCGCCGCCGCCGACGGAGGACTGGGACTGTGAGGAGGAGCGAGCGATGGCTTCCTGGGCGTCGGGATGGTCTGCGTCGCGCGTGGAACAGTCTGGATCTCAAGAGACGGAGGGAGGGCCCCCACCAGTCAGTCATACATACCACGCACACTAGGGCATCGCTAGCCAGTCAGTCAGTCGGGCGTGCGAGCTAGGGCATCGCTCCTGTCTCCTAGGCCTCAGCCGGGACTGCCGAGTCATGTATTGCTGCTGGGCCTCAGGCCGACTTTTGTTTGTAGTCCAAAGCCACACTGGTCCGAGGCTTAGCTTCACCCCTATGGGCTACAAGGTTGGAAATCGTGTTTTTGCTCTATATCTCAGAGGCGATCAGAGACCGAAATTTCATTAAGATATTAGAATTTCAGATAAATTCTGAATGAAACACAAAAATAGAATTTTAAATCTATTTTTTCCACTGCAAAATCCGAGATCTCTGCCGGTTTGATCGAGATCTTGACCAAATTGCACCGAGCAAAAATCTAGTTCAAACGAAATCAAAAAAATGTTGACATTTTTGTGCATGTTCTTGACACAATAATAATGTTATCATAAAAAATTTAGATTATTATCAACTTAGGAATTTTTTAAAAATTCAAAAAATTCTACTACCCTGATAAACTGTTGACCAGTAATTTTGAATAGAATGAAAAAAAATAGAACAAACGAGGTTAGAAAATTTTGAAATTTTTGTGCATGGTTATGACATATCACTAATATTCTCATAAAATTTTCAAACGCTCGGTTGGGGCAGAGGCGGAGACGGCGGGAGGTGGAGATGGTCAGATAGGGGGCGGAGACGGCCATGCGAGGGGCGGAGACAACGAGATCGACAAGCAAGGGAGGTCGGGGCGGCAGCCGAGAGAGGGAGGGTGGCCGAGCGACAAAGCACAGCCGAAGCACCTTAAAGGCTTTTCAAGGTGCTTCGGTTGTGACTTCCATCCACAACTGAAGTAATGCAAGGTTATTTGGGGAATCTGTCGGCCATAGCTGAGGTGTAGCCCCACAAACAGCCCCTAAATCAAGTAGCTAACAAATGTCATGGTGACTCGGCTTCCTCGCCAAGGACAGATGACTACCTTGGGATCGATCAAATATATATTGGTACAACAAAGAGAAAGAGAAGGATGCCATGGCTAGGGGTGGGCAAATAAACCGGAAACCGAAAACCGAAACCGCTAAAACCGGAACCGAAGCCGAAAAAACCGAAACCGAATTATTTGGTTGTTGATTCGGTTAGTTCTATGAAATAACCGAATTTTTTTGGTTAATTCGGTTTTAACCCTCGGTTAACCGAACTAACCGAATTTTGGTAAAGAGACCCACCAAATCGGAGACATATTAAAAACTTCACGTCTGTTTGCTATCGCTATAAACAGTCAAAGGCTCCTTCCTCAACGCTTGAAACCATAATTGCATAAGGAGCATTTTAGTATAAAACAAACAACTGGGTTATCCTTAAATTAAGGTGTCAAAAGAGGAGGCTACAAACGGTGGCTACCTGAGCAACAAAGTTGCTGACGACACGGCTATCATCAATGCCAAGTTCGGTTAATTCGGTTAAAACCGAAACCGAAATCAACTATTTGCTAACCAAGTGTTTGATATCTGAAATTTTCAAACACAATTCGATTTCAATTTTGAAATAACCGAATTTTCAAATAAACCGAAAACCGAAACCGATTTTTTCGGTTAAACCGAACGCTCAACCCTGGCCATGGCCATCTCATCATGTGAAATATATATTGGGCACACAAGAAGATTGCAGCAACCTTTATGTATTGAAATTTGGGGGGATATATCCATTTATTTCTAGGGTGATTTATGCTTTGTCAAGTATAAGTTACATTTTGGGAGTAGTAACAAGAAGAGATTAATGAGCGAGTTTGGAAATAAGACACGACTAGTTTATGTTACGAGTTGTGCGAGCTGCTAAAGGTAGAAGAGTAGAGGGGGAACAATGAGCGAAAATTCGAGGGGGGGCAATAGAAAAATCCACGACGAGCGTAGCGTGCGTGGTATTGTATGACTGACTGGTGGGGGCCCTTCCTCCGTCTCTTGAGATCCAGACTTTTCCACACGCGCGACGCCGACGATCCTGACGCCAAGGAAACCATGGCTCGCTCCTCCTCACAGTCCCAGTCCTCCGTCGGCGGCGGCGCTGGCTCCCGCCCGGCCACCGTGGGCCCCGCGGCACGCCCGCTGCGGCCGCTGGCATGCGCCGCCGCCGCACCTCCGCAGCTGGCGGGGCCGGAGCCTTCTCCGGCGGCGGCGGGAGCAACATGCTGCGCTTCTACACCGACGAGGCGCCGGGCCTGCGCCTCTCTCCCACCATGGTGCTTGTCATGTCTCTCTGCTTCATCGGCTTCGTCACCGCCCTCCACGTCTTCGGCAAGCTCTACCGCTCCCGCACCGCCGCCACCTGATCCCCAACCTGGCCGATTCCATTCCGTCTTTCCTCAGCTCAGCTCAGCTCAGATCAGATCAGATGGTTTTGATGTATAAGGAGGATGTTGTTGTTGTTGGCTAGCATCTCTTGCTTGATCCTTCCTGGCTTAACTTAGATCTGCGAATGAACCCTACAAGTTTATGGCGCCCTTATTTGCTTCTTTTTGAGTGCCTTGTTGCAAACAGTTGTGGCTAATCACTTGTGCTTGTGAAATCAAATCACTAGATGTCTTGGTAACTTGGATGTGCATGTGAAATCAAATCACTAGATGTCCTGGATGTGCTTGAGGATTCCCAGTATAATTTTGCATCTTGCTTGCTCCATCTGTTAGCTAAATTTATTACTTGCCGCATGTTTCTATTAGTTGGCACTAATTAATTACAGAATTGGGTGTTTCTGTCTGGTGAATCGATTAGGTCTCATAATTCTTGCTTGAGCTTTGCTCTAGTACTAGAATTCTACATCTATGTGGTGCTTATATATCTTGTTAGCACTCTTTTTTTTCCATGGATATTTGTGATCATTTAGGAATTGGAGCTAGGCTGGCTCCTTTTATCAATATACTAGCTTGCTTGGTGATCATAGGAACATGTATATGAGAGCTTTACTTTGGGATGGCTCCTTGACAAGGAACATGAAGTTATTGTTAAATTTCTGATCATGATATTTGTCCACAAGGATTTTATTTGGGCTTGCTTGGTTTAATTAGAAGTTAGAAATGAGCAGGCCAGGTGTTCCTTATGATAGGACAACAGACATGATTTAATAGCTAAGATGAGTGGATCTTGTAGAGGATTTGCTGAAATTCTAGGCAAGTTGTGAAGGATGTTTGGTTAAGCATTCACAATGTTTCTCATGATAATAGAAGCTAATCTTCGCTGTAATTAATGGCCCCACTATATTTAGAATAATAGTTATGCCATGTTCAGAACACTCGGAATGCTTTGATGTCTTATCAGTGGGGTTGGTGTCTCTCTTATTGTGGGATTCTTGCTTCAGTGTCAATCTACGACGCAATAATAAATGACGAATGATCAATTCGACTTACGGTTGATGTAGAGACATCATAAAACCTAGTTCATTCCTCAGTAAATCGCATATTGTTGTATCTCTTAGAGGTGCTATTTCGTCCATTCCTGGTCCTTGACACAATTTTAGCTATGCATCTCAATCATGATGGTACTTTGAGCAAAGCTGCATGTTTAAACTGCACTGACTTGTCTATTAGTCTGATGATCCTCAGTTTGTCAAAATTGTTCAAACTGGTGGGTATCTGCAAAACCTCAACACTCTGATTGCTGTTCCGGGTCATGGAGGAGAAGAGAGAACCTATAGTTTGTGCAACTTAATTGGTAATGATCTGGTTGAGAGAGAAATTTTTGTGTCATGAATCTGTAGGGGCATCTTTTCTTCTCCCTGAAAATGTACTTTTAAAATGAAAGCTTGATATTTTACAATACCAAGAATGGTCTCTCTCAGATGCTAGTGTGAATATTGTCAGTCTATCTATATGGAAGAGGTTAAGTTTGTACACCTATTCCATAGTAGAGGTATGGTGGGCACAATTATATGGATTAACTTATTTCACTAGTTCTTTTGATATATTCGTGTGAATTCATTAGGTATTTTGGATGAATGCATGCCTGTATCTTAAGTTTTGGTTGCCTTTATTTTTGTGAGAGGTGGTTGCTGGCTATGTTGGTAATAATGAGAACCCAATACTTGAGCTTGAGGTTTTTTTCTTTTTTCTCCCGAACGGTCAATGTATGGTGTAAGATCATTTTTGCCCCTGAGCATACTGTGACATCCTATGGTGCTGCAGGTTGTCTTGTGATCTCCATTCTCAGTGCAGATATTCTGCGGTTAGAAATAGTATGACAGTAGATCGACTGAATGCTGATCTTTGTAGGTGAATTGAGCTTTCATGTTAACTAGGAACTGTTTGGAAATGCGAAATTCTTGCGATCCATACAAGGCCTTAATTTTAAATCCATTGAATAGCAGTTGCTGAAATTCCCTTGCTTGGGCATAGGGCGTTGTTTGAACTTGAGCACAGTAGCCAGTTGTGATTACAGGATTTGAACATGCGCAATACCAATGTTTTTCTCACGACAGTGTTTTGAGTACATTACAATATTAGACAGAAGTAAAAAACGTGAAATTAAACAGTAATGGCCTTGGGCCCCTTGCAAAGTTGCTCAAAATTAAGACAGAAGACAGAAGGAAAAACAGGCAAGGATTTGCATTCGGATGCATGCAATCCCCCAATAATTCCCAACACAGGAGAGCAAGAGGCAGGATGTTAGCTTTGCAGTGTTTCCCTAGACGCTAGACGTTATTCGGGTGATAGACCAGCGTCTAATCGCCATCTAGACGGGCTAGGCGGCCGCATAGACGAAAAAATTTAGCCTAGGCAGTTAGGCGGGAGGGAAGGGCCTAGCGCCTAGACGAGCTAGACGGCTGCTTAGGAGAACAGGGTATATCCGCAGCTTGCCCTCCACCGCCGCCACCTCCGGGAGCCAGGTCGCCTTCCCTCCCTCCTCTTTACCTACCTTCTTTCCTCATTTTACCCCCTCTTCCTTCAATCCCTTGTCGATCGTATTTACCACTCCTATCATCTTTCTTGGGTCTTGCTGCTGCAGGCTGCACAAGGTGTTGATGTCCTTCAGGGTACGCACGCTTCTTCCAACACTGATGTCTTGTCATCCTCATTTTTCTTGCTGCTCATTTCTTTCGTAGAGCGTGGAGCATTATTACTTCATGGTGGCTCTTGCCCCTGCAATTCTTTTCCTTCTTCTTAGGGCTTAGCTCATACGTACGAATACGATCCTTGTCAAATTAGCAATGGAACAATCGCTTCTTGTTGCATAAGCCCGTGGTCTTGTTAACAATATGATGATAATCACGGACGGAATGAATGTTCATTTGTAGGGGGAAATTTGATGATTTGCCCCGAAGTTGAGCGGCCTTTGATAATTTACCCAGGCAGCATTTCGGCTAGTAAAGAAAGATACAGGGGGGAAGTGTGTCTGACTAGCATAAGTTCTTTTGTAGGAGAAAATGTTGTATAATTTATAAAGTCAGTTTTTGAAAACGGTGCTACCTTTGTTAAAACTATCACAAAGCCACACTTTTAAGCTATAATTTTGTATAACCACACTTCCCTTTGCATAACACTTCACAGAACCACACTTAAGTATCCAACGGGCTGGGCCCACTCGTTGGTCTCACAATCCCCCTCAATCCTAATCAGAAAACATTGGGAAATTCATGCAAGAAATAAATCTTTTGATGGTAGGAAAATAAAGTGAAGAAAAGAAATGGATAGGTATGTAATCCAATGGATTAAGAGGCAGGGAAGTTTAGAAAAAAGGCAACAAGCAGAGAGTAAGAACACAGCGCACCTGCCCAATGGGAATGAAGTACTAAGTATGTAAGCTCATAATGTTATCTAATTCATGTCGACTTGTTGAATGCAGAGCGTTTTTTTTTTTAATTTTGTGATTCTTGTTTAAATGTTGTCACTGTGCAATCTGTATCTGCTTAATGTGCTGCCTTTTCCATTAACAAAATCTCCCTTTGGGTGTATTTCAATGAGAATTATTACAGGATACTACAGCTAGACGGTTGGTTACATAGATAGAAAGATAGACGATCTGCACTCTGAAGACCTCTTTTATATATCATTTAAGGCCTTATTCTAGACCGGATGGACTATGCCTGTATATCTTCATATCTTAGGCATCTTTTGAAGCGTTGGATTGTCGAAATTCGGCCTTTGAATTAGCGAATGATGCTACATGTCAACTTGTACTATCGGGATTCATAATTTTCATTCAATTTTTGCGGTACAAATCGTATTGATGTATTATGGACTGGCCTGGAAACAGTTTTGTCAATGCATGATGTGGTTCTTTTATTTTAATCATTTGATCTTCACAAATTATTATTATTTTTGGATCTTTTTATTTTATGGCTGAGAGGTTTTGTTGTTGGTCCTAGCATGAATGCATGATGTTCCTTATTTAATTCCCCGGCAGGGGCCTCCCCTGTTGTTTCGTGCCTCGAAAAATGCATGATGTTTCTTGTTAAAGCTTTGTGCTAACAATTGTTGGCACCCTATTTTAAGTACCTGCAAAGACCAAATGAACAGCATGTGTCCATATATTCTACGTGCTGAAAAGCGTGGGTCATGAGTTTCTTTTTGACGAAAAGCTAGGCTTTATTGGTGAGACGGAGAAGGCCAGCAGACAAAAGGGGTCAATGGAGGAGGCAAATCTGGCTGGCAAATGAGGAAGGGGAGGTGGAGGAGATGGGAAAGCGGAGGAGGCCACAATTGGAGAGAATCAGGGATTGCAGTAGGAGGGGAGGGGATGGTATAGTCTGTATTCTTCCTTTGCGATTATTACATACCCTTGTCATTGCTTCCGGTGTTCCTTACATGCCGTCTTCATAGTATTGTGCTGTCTGTTAAATTTTCTTCTCTGGGCTTAGATGAGTGGAGATTTTGGAATCTCAGCATTTCCTGAAGCTGAGAACATTTTCTGTTGCGTCGGTACAGTAGAAGAAAGCAAGGTCAATCCATATGAGGGCTTTTCTTGCAAGCTCTCCCTGCTCTTTTGATTGGATTATCCATTCAAACCTCCAAAGGACAAGTTTGAGAACCCATGCTATCACCCCAATGTTGACCAATATGGCAACATTGCTTATATGTCCTTCAGGTAAACATCTATCATGCAGGTTTTGCTCTTCTATTAATAGTTTGTCAGGATGGACTTGATGTAACTCAAAACATTGTTGCGTTTGTTGAAATCTTTTCAGGACATGTGGTCTTCAGCACATGACATCAGGACAATCTTGCTTTCCATCCAGAGCTTGCTAGGAGGTGAGCTTTTGTCTTAAACGCTTCATTGAGCTCAGCTCACCAAAGGAGAATCTTCAGCTAAAGAACACAGGCTATCTGTTGCACAGAAGCCAACAACGAGTCGCCTATGAATTGCCAGGCTGCAACACTCTTGAGCAATCAAGAAGGTATCTGCTGCCAGCCTTTTGTGATCGTTTCATGAATCAATTATTAGAACAAATAGCACTTTTAGCTGTAACCAGTCGTCAAATAAATCATACTATTCTGCAATCTTTTAGAGCCATCCTAGACACGGTTCTGGTTTATTGACTGGTGCTATGTTTTTCAGAGTACAAGAAGAAGGTTGAGACAGGATAAAGTAACGGCTGTGAAGTAGCAGATTGCCGATTACCGCAAGCTTGAATTCATCCTTGGAGTTATAGTGCGTCGCCAACGGATGAGTGACTGAAGGTTTCCCAGGCGTTTTTAGTTGTTATGAAGGTCCAGGATTTTGATCTTTTTGTATCATTCTGTAAACAAACAAACAGTGGCATTGTTGAACAAATGAACTGTCGATGAAAGCAAAAAAGCTATAGATAGATCCTCCTTATTGGATGGATGAATGTGGATCGACATGCATGTTTAAGCTTCAATGACGTTTCTTTTTGCCTGAATATCCACGGCAATTTGCACAAGCAAGCTACCCTCCAACATGTTATTCAGCGAGTGACCAAATTTGCGAGGAAATTAAATTAATTGCGATGTACATGTTACTGTCTGCAGTACGCACGTGCTGATGTGTTGTACTTGCCATTGTAGCGAAAAATGACAGAGGAGCAAGCACTGATGATGCGTTCTAGCTTGCTGTAGCCAACTACTAATTCATGCTGAACAGTGTAAGATTGACTCTGTCCCAAGTCATTCTCCTTCACATTGTGCTTCAAAGAAAAACCAAACCCAATAATAAATCTTTGCCTTGGGTTGGTTGGTAGCTGTATCCGATTTGTTCATTAAAGTAAAGCTGATCGTATCATATCAGATGAGAAGAACGACACCAAGATTGGTAGCCCGAGTCACTTAAAAAAAGAACAAGATTGGTAGCTCGAGTCATGAGCTTCTCCAACTCGCTCTTGATTGTTCATATTAAAGAAAAGAAAAATGCAAAGTCTTTGCTTCTGCTGGATGGAGGGCCTTGGTTATGATGACATTGATTAATCTTGATGGTTATTTTAGAGGACTTGGCTTCACGTCTTCTTTCTTCATTACTTGAAAAAAAAAAAAACTGTAGTTGACCTCTACCATTCTTTGAGGAAGATTTTTCCAAATCACCCCTTCACTTAATGACCTATTGCCTATTGTGTGCTAGTCTTGTTTTAAAAATCACCCTCTCATATAATTTCCCAGTAATTTCTTCTTCATAATACATGCCTGCTCCTTCAACTTTATTAGTATTTCAGATGCCATTCCATGCAAGCTAGCTGACCGCAAATTCTTTCAGATGCATGGCTAGCCACTGGCAATTCTTTAAACGAGCTTTGATTTGATGTAAGGCTATGGTTGTTATCTTGTGACTTCTATGTACAGGATATATATGCCATGGAGTCTCCTCACACGTTCATTTTGTCTCAATATATACAACTACTAAATAGTATAAGACGTATGGATTGAGCCAAGCAATCGGTACGTACTAAGGGGTATTTAGTTTGAAGCCTATTCTTCAAGCCAAAGCTTGGGCATGGCACAGCATGTTAGACAGGTGTTTAATTTGTTGCTACAATTAGATCTTGTCATATTTTTTTAAGCCTATGACACACATGTTGTAGACTTAATTTTTTGCCTATGCTTTGCCACACTTGTTGCACTAAATTTTGGAATCATAAAAAGTGTGGCTACCACACTTGGCTAAGATTAGTTATGGTAAAGTTATGCATCAACCAAACAGGCTCTAAGTTAATCAATAGGGTACAAGACAGAGAAGTACTCTCTCCGGTCGCAAAAAGAATGTCGTTTGATATTGATACGGCCCCCAAAATACAAGTTTATCTACTAACTTCTATGATAATATATTTATAGAATCCAATAAAAGTATATATTATAAAAGTATCTTTCGAGACAAATATACACATATAATTTTAATGTATTCAAACTAAATATCTAAAAAGATATCGACAGCCAATTTTTTAAAAGTTTGGTTGTGTGCATCACAAAACGACATTATTTTTGTGACTAAAGTTAGCAGACAACCAAACCTCCAAAAGATATCATCATTAATTTAAGGAAAAGGACCATTCGTTATATATTCCCTTGTAAAGTCATAAAGGGCAAAGAACAGTATGTTGCCAGGCCAATGCGAAAAGGTAGAAGAAAGTACTCGTGGTACTGTACATGTGCTGTGAGTACATTACATCCGAACAAAACCTAAGTTAAGTGAGCGCTTAATTAATGCAAATGCAGGGCGTTTCATCTATCGTGTGGAAGATTGGAGTTTAGGAAATTAATACAGCGATTAATTTTCAAAGCAGCTAGCTTTTGTGGTACGTGTGAATAGATGGATGGATAGATAGATGCTCGATTAGTGGAGTAGCAGCTGGCTTGGAAATTCTGATCGATCGTAGCATATCTTGTGTAGTCTACGTCGACGGATGGGATTACCGATCGATTAATTCTCTCTCTTTTTTTTTCCTTTTCTTTTTCGCAATGGTCTTATATTGTCCTAGACTGTTTAGGTTCTATAACCAGCAGGATATATTCGTACGCATATCTGTGAAACTGGCGCTATTCAAGAATACATATTTCCATTACGAATAAGATATTTCCCTGCGAGGCTATCTAAATCACATTTTTGACCACTAATTTTTATTATAATATATTTATAAAATCCGATAAAATTATAACATTATGAAAGTACTTTTCTAGATAAATCTACGTCTATGATTATCATGTATTCAATTTAAATATTTAAAAAGATATTAATAGTTAAAGTTTCGAAAGTTTGGTTGTGCATATGTCCAAAATGACAACTATTTGTGACCAGAGAGAGTACACCTCGTTAAAAAGGCAACTATTTGTGATCAGAGAGAGTATACCTTGTTAGAAGGTTTAAAAACTGAACATAATTTGAAGCTCAAAAACTGAATATGTCAGCATGCAGTGAATAATTAAACCTTATGGCGCTCCCAATGACTAACTGAACCTAGTTACCAGGGGAGACAAGTAGTCAGATGGAATTTTAAAAACAACCACTTCAATAGTTTGTTGCTGAGGGCCTACAGTGATTTAATGCTACATGGATCTCTTGTCTCTGGCAAGTCAATACTACATGATGGGCCACAAAATTAAATTAGAAAAAATTGATAAAATGCCATCCCTGATATTGCCGCTCACTAAAATGCTACTCATCTCTTAATGACATGTGGGACCTTCTGTGTCTATGACAGTGGACTCGAGTGGCATTTTAACGAGGACCAATGTTAAAAGTGGCAAATTTTCAAACCTCCTCACAAAATTAGTACTCCACTAACAAGCTCCACGAATGGGGTGGAGAAGTTGGAGGATGGGAGGAAGGAGTGAGGGTCATTATGGTCTTAAAAATTTATAACTTAGTACTTTCTTCGTTTTTTTTATAAGGCGTATTTTGATTTTACACAAGGATAAAGGTTACGTTGAAATTGAGAAAGATACGAGAGAAAATGACTTAGATACCCCCACTTAATTGTCTTGAAAGATGAAAAATATACTTTGTATGGGTGGTAATGAATAAATACATATGAATGAGAGATAATAAATAGAGATATAGAAAGAAAGATCTTATTAAATCTACATACAAGTTTTACATTTGTAAATAAGATCATTAAAAAAATAGGTTTTATAAAAAAAAATGGAGTGAGTATTTTTTTTTAATTTTGAGGGATTAGTAGTGCGAGATCTAAATACGAAATTTTGCAGTGACGTACGTAGTATGGTAAAATTGGAAGCTTTGGCATCTTCCTCCTCCTCCTGCTGCCGTCCAGCGCGGCGCCATTGATTATTCTACTCCTGTTTTCTTTTCAGACGCACCAAATCCAGTCTTGGTCTTCCTTCCTGCTCTCGCACGCGCAGGCGGCCTCGACGCGGCGGAGATGGCAGCATAGCAACGCCCACGCGCCGCCATTAGAGAGGAGAGGAGAGCAGAGGAGAGCAGAGGAGAGCCATCCCATTCCCATCTCCGCGCGAGCTGCATCTCACCGGCGGGAGGTGAAGTATGGGCAGCTACGCGTACAGGTACTGCATGTGCTTCACCCGCAAGTTCCGATCCCCGGACGCCCAGCCGCCGCCCGACGTCCGTGCCGCCTACCAATCCACTTGCTCTTCTTCTTCCGATGATGCTGCTGGTGGCCTCCGCATCTTCCTCTCCCACGTCCAGGCCGAACCTCCTGCCGAGGTCGACCGCATCCTTGCCATGCTCACTGGGGGCTATGCCGGCGCCGGGGGGATCTCCCGCCTCGTTACCAGGTCCCCTGCAGCTCCCACCACGCTCGACGATTTCTTCGGATTCCTCTTCTCCCCCGACCTCAACGCGCCCATCGCCAAACAGGTACAACCTACTCTGCTAATCAACCCTTCTCCTTTGCATATTCTTGCCAGTTAATTACTACAAGTTAAGCGCATCCCTGATCTAGTGGGAGTAATACTTTGCGGCTTGCGTCGCGTCGCGTTAATTTGTGCCCATTTTGGCAGATTCCATTTGATCTGCTCTAGTACTATTACGCAATGCTATTACCACTTCTTAATTTGGAGGTCAACGAGCAGCGCTTAGCCCAACTCATCCCTTGCATAAGTATTTACTACTAGCAGTAGTACATTCTACCGTCAGTGTCCTCAATTGGGAAGTTGGGATCATGGGACTATGGGAGGGAGGTAAATGTACGGACCACTACTTTTCTTTTTCTTTTCTTTTTCACCCGCAATGTCCGAGGTTAACTTCTACATTTGTTACCTCCTTTCCCTTCCCTTGGGGTCAAGGATTCCATGGGGGACTTGTGTACTCTTACAGTGGGATGGGATTGCCTGACCAGGAGAAAACTGAAGAAAGGGTAGAATGTTCTGATCTGCCATTCTGCCCTCCATATGACTTTGTGGAGTATTCTCATCTTCCCTGCATTGCATATGATCGTTATGATTTAGTGATCCTTATGCACCGGTTATACTTGAAAGCTCCCAACAATAGCTCCTTATTCCACTTATATATTGATTTGGGCTGTTGTACAATATATGCGCTTGTTGTTGCTCATTCATATATGCTGTTATTTTTCTGTTGCTTTGCCTTACCTCATGCCTCATCCTTATTTTACTTCTGTGCTCAGGTTCATCACGACATGTCAGCGCCGTTTTCTCATTATTATGTATACACCGGGCATAATTCTTACTTAACTGGGAACCAGATCAATAGTGACTCCAGTGATATTCCGATTATAAAAGCATTGGAGAGAGGCGTGAGAGTCATTGAACTCGATATGTGGCCAAATTCCGCAAAGAACAATATTGATATTCTCCATGGAGGGTAGGAGTTCTCCTTCCCCAGCACATTGACTTTATGTATCCTTGCTGTTTTTACATCGCAAAACACTCTGAATGGTTCTGATATAATATCTTATATCATGATATCCCCTTAAAAATGCCCTTCAGAGCTGAACTCTATTTCTTGGGTGCAGTGGTGTATCTAGGATTTTGGGTATGGGTGGTCCAACTTGGCATAAATTTTTTAAATAGCGTAAATCTAACATGCCAATATACAATACAAGTATAGAATTTACCAAAAGTGCATCATGATATATTAATAAGGTGTCTTACGAACATCTTAAAATCAACAACTAAGTATGAAATTTGACTTAAAGAAACTTACACGACTACAATAATTTGAAGAAGATTACAGCACTACTTCTTGTTAAGTCTACGCTTTCTAATGGCCATGAAAGTGTCCATTATATCTTCTTCATTCACTTTAAAGAAAATATCTCGCTCAATGAATGTGACTAGACAATCTGATATGGACAAATATGACCGAGTATTCTTTAGAAGAAACAAGCGGCAACAGGATGATGTGGAACAGGAAGATCAGGGCGCAAGGTTCAGGGAGTTTGGGGGCGCCTGATCAGGGCAGAGTCAGTCCATACCATATTAGTTCTTACCTTATTTCATTAGTTACCTTGTTTAGGATTTGCATTATTATGGGTTGCTTTCCTTCTTTTCTTAGTTACCATGTTTAGGGACAAATACTATGAATAAAAGAGAAACAGGAAAAGGCAGAAGGACTTATCAATTTGCCACAAACCCAGTCTTAGGCGCCGTCGACGTTATTCGGCCGTTGGCTTCGTACAGCCATCCACCATAGGTCGCCGGCGTGGCTTTGCTGCGCCGCCCTCCTCCTCTCAGTCCGGTCTCCGTCCGGGAACCAGGGCCTACGAGAGGGAACATCCATATCAACTAGTATCAGATTCAGGCGACTCCACCTCCATGGATTCTGTTGAAGATCGTCTTGGCAGTTTGGAGTCTACCGTGGATGGTCTCAAGTCATCCATGGCCAGCCTGGAGAAGACACTGGGAGACTTCATCAAAGTGGCCAAGCAAGCGACCGAAGGGGTCCGCTGTCTCCATTGGGCACCTTCGGCTAAGCGGAATGGGGCAGAACCAAACTTCGTCCTCCGCTTCGCATGCTCGTATGGATTACAGAGAGGAAGACGGCGGCGCCGTGAGCAGTGGCAACGGCGACGCTGGCGCCTGTGCCCCTCGAGATGAGTCCGGTCTTCGACGCAGACCGAGGATCCGTTGCTTTGGTGAAGCAATGTGAACGTTTGGCGATCCATGGGATCCCAGAGGATGAGTGGGTCGAGATGGCGGGTCTTCACCTACGAGGAGAGGCTCAGGAAGTTCTTGAGAACTGGGGAGTGGAAGATGGGCACATCTCTTGGGCAGAATTTCACGAGACATACCTGCGGCGCTTTACTCGTCATGCCACAGCAGACCACTCGGTGATTTGGCCAACTCAAGCAGGTGCCACGCGTGGATGACTTCGCGGGATTTTCAACGATTGACCAGAGACTGGCGCATTGCCGACAGTGACAGACCGAGTTATTCACAGCAGCCCTGCCCCCACCTGTCACCGACAAAGGCCGAGATCGATCGCGCCATCTGGCGGATGCAATCGCCTTGGCCAGGAAGCCGGCGAGCGCGAGGATCTTTGGATTGCACGGCAACACAAAGTGCGGCCTCGTTCCACCTTCTTGTCTCTGCCGGTTTCTCTTCTCCAGCTAGCGAGCGGGGCGAGTCCGGTGGCTCGGTCGCTCTGCTTCCACCAAGTTCCGCTCCAAGTTCTCAGCGTTCTAACTGCCCGGTACAAGGCTTTTTAGCCGCTTTCCTTCTTTTCTTAGTTACCATGTTTAGGGACAAATACTATGAATAAAAGAGAAACAGGAAAAGGCAGAAGGACTTATCAATTTGCCACAAACCCAGTCTTAGGCGCCGCCGACGTTATTCGCCGTTATTTTCTGACAAATGCCCACCATAGGTCGCCGGCATGGCTTTGCTGCGCCGCCCTCCTCCTCTCAGTCCGGTCTCCGTCCGGGAACCAGGGCCTACGAGAGGGAACATCCATATCACAATTGTCCAAAAGACTATCACCCATCCTATTTCTCAACTTATTCTTGATGAAATTCATAGCAGAAAATGCTCTTTCAACACTTGCAATATCTCCATCCCTCTTCATGTTTCAACAATTCTGCAATACAATATGTAGGATCGATATATATATTAAACTAGCAATCAGAGGGGGGTGAATGATTGCGCGGAAGCTAAAATCAAAATTTTGAAACACCCTAATTAACTGATTCGGATTCGACAAAAACAGATTAACCTACATTCACTAAAACAGTAATTTCTGATGATCCCACCATTAGATCGATGTGAAATTTTAACTACTGAAACTAGACTCAATTTTCAAGCTAACACAATAAAAATCAGCTCGATCGGATCTATGGATCTAAAGTTATTTTCTTCGCAATTTTACTGAATCAAACGCCAGACCAAATAAAAACAGATTGACTCACGTTCACCAAAATAATAATTCCGAAAGATCCTACCGTTAGATAGTTGTGAAATTTTAATCAGAGAAACTAGATGCAATTTTCAAATTAACACAACAAGAATCAATCCGATCGGATTAACGGATCTAAAGATATTACCTTCGCAATATGACTGTCTCAAGAATGACGGGAATTGATCTTACCGCTACTGAATCAAACTCTAAAAACGAAATTAATCAGATTTATGAAGAGTTAACTAACCAAACTTGGAGGTTCGGATTGTGGAGGTGGAGCAGTAGTTCACGCATGCAAAAAGAACAAAAAGTATCGATGAAGAACAGAAGAACTAGAAGTATAGCAAGCACCAGGCAGCAGCACTCTTTGCTTCTAGTCACCACAGAGTCACAGACGCTGGAGCTCGACCAAACGGCAAACAGAAGCAACAAAAACCAACACGGCAACACACCCATGCCGAGACGCAAGAGTACGAGACGCGAGGCGAGAGCAGCCGAACCGACGGTCGCATGGAGCCGAACCGACTTGTGGAATTTTTGGGTGGGCCGGGGCCCACCCGGCCCACCCTCTGGATCCGCCGGTGCTTGGGTGGATTTGTTGACACTACTCTATTGAGAAAGTTCAACTGCTAGATGGTTCTGCTGTAGCACACGATATCCATACATATTTGCTAATGAGCTTGTGAATGTGTCCATTAGGACAAGGCTTCTCTGATTTAAAGTCCACTAGAGTGAGGTCAAATTAGCCAAGTCTTCTCAAAGAAGCAATGTGAAAGCCTCTTTATTGTCAAAGATAAAACACACAAAAATTCAGTGTTGTTTGAAAAAGGTAATATGTGACATTATCCAAAAAAAATTGTGCTTACTATTGAATATTGTACATATTTCACTTTAGGACATTAAGAATCGGTAGAGTTGTTGCATGACAGAAAAATAAAGAACACTCTGCCAGTGAAGATAATTTAGTGTTGTATGTATAAGGTGTTATGGGCTACATGTTTTCTTTTGGGACAAAAAATATCAAGTTGTGCTTACCATTGAACATTGTACAATGTACATATTTCAGGATATTTGGAACTGGTAAAGTTATGGCGTGATAGACCATATAACCCCGTTGTACCTTAATATATAAATTTTATACCTTAAAAAGAAAGAAAGGAGATGAAAACTTCACCCTACACATGCCACTGTAGCAAGCTTTCTCAAATAAAAATTCTACTTGACCATTTCTTATTTATTGACTTGTTGATTCTATCTTTATATTTGTCTGTTTGTTGCGTAATAAGCTGTGTTGCTTGAATTTGCAACCATCCTCTCTCCCTTTTTGCAATATATTTCCTGAGTCTTTCTTTTCTTGGCATTTGAAAGGACATTGACTGCACCTATAGAAATTGTCAAATGTTTAAAGTCCATTAAGGACCACGCATTTGATGCTTCCTTATATCCTCTTGTCATTACTCTTGAGGATCACCTCACACCAGATCTCCAAGCCAAAGTAGCTGAGGTAAAGTTTACATTTATATTCTTCCCCTACATTTGTTTTGTTCAAATCCTCAATACTAACTCCAAATCATTATAGATGCTCACTGAAACATTTGGAGACCTCCTTTATGTCCCTAGTTCAGACCCACTACATGAGTTTCCTTCTCCAAAAGCTCTAATGAGAAGGATAATCATCTCAACTAAACCACCACAAGAATACAAGGAATTTCTTAAAGCTAAGGATAAACCGAACATCAGTGGCAACATAGCTAACTTCGCAGAGGAAGGAAGCTTGAGAAGAATAGATTCAAATGCTGAAGACTCTGATGGAAAGGTCTGCAATATCACTGCCTTTTGAAGGCATGCACCTATTAACGAAAGTCAAAACTCACTAAGTAAACAAATTCATAGTTTCTTTTTGTCATGAACAGGATGAACTGGATGAGCAAGATGAGGAAGATTCTGATGAGGATGATCCTAAATTTCAGCAGGATACTGCCTGTGAGTATAGGAAATTGATCACCATCCACGCTGGAAAACCAAAAGGCCATTTGAGGGATGCGCTTAAGGTGGATCCTGACAAAGTCAGGCGCCTTTCTTTGAGTGAGACACAGTTAGCTAAAGCTACAGCTTCTCATGGTGCTGATGTCATAAGGTAATTTGCATGTACCAATAGCTGCTTATATTTCAAGAAGTCCAGTGCACAAGAACATTAGAAGTTTTAGTGACTGTATCTACTTTGTGTTGCTCGATGTTCTTTCCAAAAGTGCCTATGTGTCTATGTTCATGACTGAAGCTGATACGCTGCTGAAGCTTGAATATTTAGATGATCTAATTAAGCTGGCATCTGAAAAAAAAAGGTTTACATAGTTCCTTAAACGTCTGTAAATGTTTATCTGATGCACTTAAATCTGATTCAGATTCACTGAGAAGAATATACTCAGGGTGTACCCGAAGGGTACAAGGATTAATTCTTCTAACTATGATCCAATGAATGCCTGGACTCACGGTGCTCAGATGGTCGCCTTCAACATGCAGGTTGGATTATAATTCTTAATTGTCATGAATCACTATTTTTCTTGTTTTACCTGCTTTTATCCTCACATAGTTTAAGTTGTTTGAGCGCATCATATATTGAACTTAGTGAATCTCTTGGAGATAACATTTGGTGTCTAGTTAAAGAAGCGAAGGACCGAACAAAATAATGTAGAATGGATACACAAGAATTATACGGAGTTGTAACTACTTTTCCTACGTCTCCGGCTCTCCGCCAAGAATCACCTACCAGGAAACAAGTTTCTGCTTTTTTGCTCACCTAGCTAGGCAGCAGAATGCCTTCACAGGTTGTGAAACTTGATCTGGTCTAACATACAGTTGTCTCTAACAATCAGAAGGATTATACAAATCCATCCAGTGTTTTAGGAGAAGTTAAGCTCTTCTAATAGACCCTGAATGTAAATTGTATCTTGTAGTTGTAATAAAATATAAACGTATAGCAGCTAGCAACACCTTGCCAATATGCTTTCCTTGTTTTGATTGCTCTTTCATTTATCAGGGGCATGACAAAGCACTCCGGTTGATGCAAGGATTTTTTAGAGCCAATGGGGGCTGTGGATATGTTAAAAAGCCCGACTTCTTGCTAAAGACAGGTCCAGAAGGCGAAGTCTTTGATCCTAAAGCAAGTTTGCCGGTGAAGAAAACTCTGAAGGTAGGTATATTTTTGAGACTCTGAGAATCGTCCTTGCTCAAATCTTAATTAGGATGCTCTGGCCTAGTTAACAGTTGTGCTAATGTTTAAGCAGGTCAAAGTATATATGGGAGATGGGTGGCGCATGGATTTCAGTAAAACCCATTTCGACGCCTTTTCTCCACCTGATTTCTATACTAGGGTAAGTTCAGTAGGGCTACGCTGGTTTTGCTAATTTTGTGTATTGAAATGCTGATCCATGTCATGAAAGAGCTTCCGTGGTTCCAAATTGAACCGGCTGCCGTTGATAGAAATGATTCATTGGCTTTTGTAGACATTAGAACGAGGCGCGCGCACAGTGCTAGTTTGTAGTTGACATCCAAATTAATTGCTAAACAGGTAGGGATAGCTGGAGTGCGAGCAGACTGTGTGATGAAGAAAACAAAGACGATCGAGGATCAGTGGGTGCCAGTGTGGGACGAGGAGTTCACATTCCCTCTGACGGTTCCGGAGTTGGCTCTGCTGAGGATAGAGGTTCAGGAGTACGACATGTCCGAGAAGCACGACTTTGGGGGGCAGACATGCCTGCCGGTGTCGGAGCTGAAGCAAGGGATCCGTGCTGTGCCCCTCCATGACCGCAAGGGCAACAAATACAAGTCCGTCAGGCTTCTCATGCGTTTCGATTTTGTCTAGGCTTGATCAGCTCTTTCTTGTGGGCTGGCTGGCTCCCTGCCTGCCTGACACACATCCACGCACATTGTGTTGTAATCGTAACCTGTATCTATGAGGTCAAATAAATCAATCAGTCCCCTGTGCGCTTCCATTCCGTCTGGTGTATGTAGGACAGTACTCTACTTACTAGTCATCGTGTTGGCATGATTGATAATACTAGCTAGCATGGAATCAGCGTAGTCCTTGGTTTTGTTTATTTTCTTCTTGTGTTGTCAGGGAGGGAGCTAAACTGTATCTGTTTTGTTGTAATGATGTATATAGTAGCAAGTGTAGCTGTAGTACAATTAATATATACTGGACTGGACTGGACTGGAGTAGTAAGATTTTGTGCTGCTGGAACTTGGCTTTGGCCTATTATATTATATTATATTAGACATGAATGAAGGACTTTGCTTTCCTTTCCTTCCATGCGCTGCTACTGCTATTTTTGTCATACAGAGGAGCAGAGCAGCTGGATTAAGGGGAAACGGCCATTTCCTTTCGATAAACAAACAGTTAGGCCTGTTTGAAAACATAGTATTTTAAAATTATGGTTTTGATATACTATAGCTTGTAATTATTTTGTCATGAATACTATAGTTTTATCAAAACCTTTTTGAAATCATGGTATTTTTGGAACTACCAACTGTTTGGATATAACATCACAAACCATGGTATTTGAATGGAAATAGACAAGAAGTTAGCTAAAATCATGAAAACTTTGGGTTAGAGTGGAGTTTCAAATACTCCAAAAATACCATGATATCTATCAAACCATGATTTTTAATACAGAGTTTTTAACATGGGTACTAAACACCTTATGGTATAAAATACCATGATATTCTTAGAAATTATAGAATTACTTAAAAACTATAAAAATATATTTCTTCTGAACAGGCCCTGAGTTGCGGGGAAGAGGAGGCCACTGAATAAGTAAGTACCACCGTGGTTGTTTCTTTGCGTCGCCCACAGCTGGACACGTCAGCGTCATCCTCTTCTCTCCTCTCCTCTCCGGAAACCAGCTGAGAGTGAGGAGAGCCGAGCTGACCATGGCCGTGCCCATGCTGCAGCACACCAAGCTCGTCCACCCTGCTCACTTCCCCGCCCCAACGCCGCCGCCATTGCTCATCTCGCCCGCCTCCTCCTCCCACCTCCACTCCCGCTTGGCCATCTCTCCCACCACGTCCACCCCACTCTGCCCCCATCACGACGATGCCTCCGACGCCGCCCTCCTCGCTCTCCTCCGCGCCGGCCACACCGACGCCGCATACCGCCTCTTCGCCTCCAACCCCTCCCTCCCCGAATCCCCCACCTCCGCCTCCCGCCTCCTCGCCCAGCTCTCCTACAAGGCTGACAAGCGCTCCGATACATTCTCCCGCGCCGCCCGCCTCCTCCAACGCCTCCGCGCCCACGGCGCCCTCAGCCTCCTCGACGTCAACTCCCTCTCCCTCGCCGCCTCCGCCGCCGCCCGCTCCAACAACGCCCACCTCGCCTACTCCCTCCTCCTCTCCATGCTCCGCCGCGGCCTCCTTCCCGACCGCCGCGCCTACACCGCCGCACTCTCCCGCCTCCGCCCCACCCACGCGCTCCGCCTCTTCGACGCCGTCCTCCACCACCTCCGCCGCGCCCCCACCGACCTCGTCTCCTCCTCACCCTTCTCCCTCCCCGACACAGCCGCCTTCAACGCCGCGCTCAGCGCCTGCGCCGACGCCGGCGATTCTAGCCGCTTCCGCCAGCTGTTCGACGAGATGCACAGGTGGAGCACCGTCCCCGACGCCCTCACCTACAACGTCGTCATCAAGATGTGCGCGCGCGCCGGCCGCAAGGACCTGGTCGCGCGCGTGCTCGAGCGGATACTCTCCTCCGGCCTCACGCCGTGCGGCACAACCTTCCATTCCCTCGTCGCCGCGTACGTCGGATTCGGCGACATCCCCACGGCGGAGAGGATTGTGCAGGCCATGCGGGAAGGTCGCAATGACCTCTGCTTGCTGCTCAGAGCAGTGCAAATGGAAGGGGGCAACGACGGCGTTGTGGCGACTGAAGAGCAGAGTGCCGTTCTAGAGGACATCGTCGGGGCCATGCCGGAACAAGGCAGAGAGGTGCCGTTGCTGCACAAGACGTATCCACCCAACTCGAGGGTGTACACGACGCTGATGAAGGGGTACATGAACGCTGAGCGAGTCGACGACGTGGTGGCCATGGTGCGGGCGATGCGGCGAGAGGGGGAGACGAAGCCCGCAAGCCGGCCGGACCATGTGACGTACACGACGGTGGTATCAACGCTGGTCGCTGCCGGGGACATGGAGCGGGCGCACGCCGTGCTGCCGGAGATGGCCGGAGCAGGGGTTCCCGCCAACCGGATCACCTACAACGTCCTGCTCAAGGGCTACTGCCAGCAGCTGCAGGTCTGCAAGGCCAGGGAGGTCCTCCAGGAGATGGTGTCCAGGGGCGTGGAGCCCAACGTGGTGACGTACAACACCCTCATCGACGGGTGCGTCCTCACGGACGACAGCGCGGGCGCGCTGGCCTTGTTCAACGAGATGCGGACGCGAGGCATCGCGCCGTCGGCGGTGAGCTACACGACGCTGATGAAGGCGTTCGCGACGTCGGGGCAGCCGAAGCTGGCGCACAAGGTGTTCGAGGAGATGGAGAGGGACCCGAGGGTGACGGTGGACAGGGCGGCCTGGAACATGCTGGTGGAAGGGTACTGCCGGCTCGGCCTGCTGGAGACGGCGAAGCAGGTGGTGGAGAAGATGAAGGACCAGCACGGGATGCAGCCGGACGTGGCGACGTATGGCAGCCTGGCGAAGGGGATCGCCGTGGCCCGGAAGCCGGGGGAGGCGCTGGTGCTGTGGAACGAGGTGAAGGAGCGGTGCCAGGGGAAGCCGCCGCCGCCTCTCATGCCAGACGAGGAGCTGCTGGACGCGCTGGCGGACGTGTGCGTGCGGGCGGCCTTCTTCAGGAAGGCGCTGGAGATCGTGGCGTGCATGGAGGAGAAGGGCATCGCGCCCAACAAGACCAAGTACAAGAAGATCTACATCCAGATGCACTCTCGGCTCTTCACCAGCCGGCACGCCTCGCGGGCGCGGCAGGACCGGAGGAGGGAGAGGAAGCGGGCGGCGGAGGCCTTCAAGTTCTGGCTTGGCCTCCCCAACTCCTACTACGGCAGCGAGTGGCGGGTCGCCGACGATCCCAGCTACCACGACGACTCCAGCTAGAGATGTGCTGCCATCAGTTGCATCGCAATTCTGGTTCCCCCGGCAAATATATAGACGAGACAGATATACAAACAATTGCATTGCTAGCTAGCTCTTTGCATCAGTGCAGTGCTATCATATAGTATTTCATTTGATCTGATCTGATCGGATTTCCCACCCTTCCTTGGCATATGTTTTCCTTGCTAAGGCTCAACACCATGACAGACGAGATGAAATCTTGCGAGGAGCTTTTCTTTCTTGTTTCTTTACCAGGTGTTTGCTTGCGTCTGGTCAGTGGTTTACTTACAATCAAGAGAGAGAATGGGAGGTTAACAAGGCTGTACTGTACCCAAGAATCAGCTGCAGCTCTGGCCTCGTGCAACCCAGTAGATCGATCATCGATGGATGTGGTTGGGGCCCTGCTACTCTCAGTCTTAGCAAGGCGAAAATGTATTAGCCTCGATGGCATACTTGGCTTATTCACAGAGACGGTCTTCTTCAAGTATGCAGATTTAGGATATTGTATCTATGCTTACCGTGTAATTCTCATATGATATTCTTCTACTCTTTGTTTTACCTAGAAAATGTATGTGAGCTGTTACACATTAGCAGTCCTTAATTACCTCATTAACTTCTGCAGAACATGATTGTACCGCCATATAGTTTTTTGAATTTTAATAAATACTACTCGATCGGACTATGCACTATAATCCATCAGAAAATTTACCAACGGGGATCTCATGGGTGCGAGGGTATTGCATCATCTATAATAATACGTCTAGAGCTCCAGATATTGGCTCCATTCTGTTAGTCTCACAAATATTGCTGATGAAAAGCTTGGTTCGTTGATCTGTTGGAAATGAAAATCGTTAGCTCTTGACATGCTACTCCCAAGCTTTGTTGTGTACTCTGTTGCTGCAGGAAAGAGATTCTTTGAGGAGTTGGACAGAGATGGTGATGGTCAGGTCACACTGGAAGACCTTGAAGTTGCAATGAGAAAGAGGCGATTGCCAAGGAGTTATGCTTGGGTTTTCATGCGGCGCAACTTATTTTCAAAATTAGTTGGGTGGAAACTTATTTTCAAAATCAATGGGGTGGAAACAGTGTCTATCCTTGATGGAGCAGGAGGAGGAAGCAATACTCCGCGCATACACCACACTGTTTGAGCAAGTCTGGAACACTTAACAAGAATCAAATCCTGACATCGTTAAGAAGTGCAGGCCTTCTGGATAACGAAGATAATGCTGCCGCCATGCTGCGGTATCTAAATGCAGATTAAGAAGGATCAATCTCATGCAGCCATTTTCGCAATTTCATGCCTCTACTTGTTTCAGAGCGCCTTGAAGATGATCCTCGGTATGTCTGATGCATCGTGTTAGAAGAAATTTGCATCTTGAACCATTAAATATTATATTTTACATCTCTGTTGACTTGAGTGAACATCCAACTAGTCATGGCAATAATCACCATTTCTTGCTTATTTTCTAGTGGTATTTGCTACTCAGCTTGCCATTTGACTTGTTTCTTCACTTGTAAATGCATTCAGGAACATTTGGTTTGAAGCTGCTACTTTGGTTGCTTTTCCCTGTTAGATCTAATCTTGACAAGGTTAGCATCCAGATAAGATTAGTTAAAATAGAGTTCTGATACTTTAAAGTTAGTTTTTCAGTTAAAGTTTGTATTAGGAAAGTTTTTGGTTAGTTTTGAGTCCGAGTCCATAGTGGAGTCAGTTGCGTGAAGCGTTTGCATGGCAAAGTATCTAGCCGTCTGAGTGTAGTTCACGTGTATAGCAAGTTTTGATGTTTGCTAGACGTTTCGCTGTGTATGGCAATAGTTGAGTCTTGCCATATTTTTCTAGTTGAGTTCGTTGTCCGATTACAAGTTAGAGTCAGACCTACAAGAAAGAATATGTTCAGCTTTTTGGATGTGGAGAGGGGGTTCTTCCTTTTAGATATTTGGGTATTCCAATGCATCACAAGAGACTTAGTAATAAAGATTGGATTTCTGTGGAGGAGAGATTTCAAAAGAAACTTGCTAGTTGGAAGGGTAAGCTTCTTTCAGCTGGTGGCAGACTGGTATTGATTAATTCAGTTCTTTCTAGTCTACCCTTGTATATGTTATCTTTTTTCAAGGCTCCTAAGGGGGTGATTAAAAAACTAGATTATTATAGATCTAGGTTTTTCTGGCAATGTGATGGGCACAGGACGAAATACAGATTAGCTAGATGGTCGGTGCTTACTAATTAAACCTAAAGATGTGGGAGGCCTGGGAATTTTAGATTTGGAATTGCAGAACAGGTGTTTGTTAGGGAAATGGTTATTTAAGCTGCTCAATGAGGATGGCCTATGGCAAGACCTACTTCGAAGGAAATACTTGTATAGTAAGTCCATCACTCAAATCACCAAAAGGGTGAGGGATTCTCATTTTTGGTCAGGATTGATGAAGGTTAAAGAACAATTCTTGTCTTTGGGTTCCTTTCATATTAAGGATGGAAGGAGCGCTAGATTTTGGGAGGATATTTGGATTGGAACCAAGCCTCTTATGGAGGTTTACCCTAATCTATATAGTATTGTTAGGAAAAAAGAGGTCTCAGTAGCTGAAGTTTTACAATCGGTCCCGCTTAACGTCTCTTTCCGCAGATCTTTGGTGGGATCCGTTTTGACAACTTGGCTTGATCTAGTATCAAGAATTGTTAACGTTTCTTTAACGCAAGATAGGGACGAGTTTAGATGGGATATATCCAGTAGGGGTACCTTTTCGGTTAGTTCCATGTATGATGCCTTGGTTCAGGAAAGCTCTATTCCTAGGAAGTGTGTCATTTGGAAGTTAAAAATCCCCTTGAAGATCAAGATCTTTCTTTGGTACTTAAGGTCTGGAGTTATTCTAACAAAAGACAATCATGCCAAAAGACACAAGGTGGAAGTATTAAATGTTGTTTTGTAATTGCTGAAACAATTCAAAGACTTGTTTTTGATTGCCTTTTGGCGAGATCTATTTGGAATACCATCTTCATTACATTTGGAATTCATTCTCCTAGCAAAGATTTCGCTTTTGTTTGGTTCTTGGCTAACTGGTGTTAACTCTAAGCTTAAATACCAAATTTTAGCAGGAGCAAAGACCATGTGTTGGTCAATTTGGTTATATAGGAATGATCTGCATTTTCAATGAAGGTCTTTTAACTCATTTGTACAGTGATCTTGAGGAGAACGATTGGATCGGTCGGTCTCCATTGTATAAAGAGGAAGAGAAAGGGCTTTTTAAGAGGTTGCGTGTTGTTAGAGATCGTTGTTTGGGAGTTTTTGCGATTTGGTTGGAAAAGAAGTCTCACATTTGGGGCCTAGGGCTTGCCATTGTATTTCTGTTATTTTGTTATGTGTCTTTTGTTGTCGGAATGGTTGGTACGTTGTTGGCATTAGTGTCGGTTGTTATTTCGTTGTATCTTTTGGGGTTTGTAACTTTGGCCGAATTCATACTTGTGTGAAGAGGTCGGACAATGTCCTTTATCTAAAAAAAAATATAACCGGGTGTTGTGTACTCCTTTGAGAGCAAGAATTCAGAAAACGGTACATCAATTTGAAGCACCACAAATTGAAAAGATTTCTTCCTTGCTAGCATCAACGAGAGAAATCTAACAATTGGTATCAGAGTCGGTGTTGTGATGGCAAAGATGGCAAGGTTGTTGTCCCGTCATCGTCAAGGCGTGTTACTGGTGGCCTAGAGGAGGCGGCCAACGGCAGCATCCATATTGCCAGCTGCAGTGAGCAGGTGGCTCACGATAGGGCGGTGGTGCAAGATGGGAAGGAGGAGAGCATCACGCTCTAATATCTATTGTTGACTAGTAACAATTATGTTGCATAGTCAATGAAGATGCAAGTGTACATAGATGCCCAAAGAATGTGGGATGCCATTGAAGATGACAACGCCGATAGACGCCAAGATAAAAAGGCACTCGCGGTCATCTATCATGGTGTGAGCGAGGAGACCCTTCTTGCCCTCAACGGCAAGAGGACGGCTAAGGAGGCATGAACGACTCTCAAGTCTATGTACGTTGGAGTTGAGCACGTGACAAGGACCAAGCTCCAAACCACCAAGAAAGAATTTGATAGCTTTCATATGCATGAAGGGGAGCCAATTGATGCATTCGCCATTAGGTTCACCCTTGCTCTCAGTAAGATGCGAACGTTGGGTGAGAGGGTTGAAAACTCTTTTGTGTGTGGATAAAGTGCTTCGGGTCTTGACGCCAAAGTTTTTGCCGATCGTTTGCACCTTGGAGAACCTCGTTTGGATGTGATGTCAGTCGAAGAAATGTTCGGGCGGCTAAAGGCGTTCGAGGAACACCACATGTTCAGTGGATAATCTCTATGGTACTCTAGATGCAATTGCTTGGGGCAAAGAACCTTCTACTGGAACGTCAGCGTTGCTGTAACATTCCATTTTTGAGCCCTTTTTAAAAATTGTATGAAATTAAATTTGAGCTCTCAAGTGCAAGCAAATTATTTGAATCAAAAGTACAAGTTTAAACGAGTTTAAAGTAATTAATTTGGATTCTAAATGTTTAAAAGTATTTTTGAGATTTTTCTAGAATTTTTTCTAATCTATTTGATATTTATTTTGGCTTTACTTATTTTTCTAGAATTTTTTAAAAGAAAAATCTTTTCTTTGTCCTTTTCTTCCACGCGGGTCGATCTCCCTGCGGCCCACTCCTACTTCATCACCGCTCGACCCGATTTCCTCTCCTGGCCCAGTTGGAGTAGCCCGGTCTAGCCTGTTCCCGCGCCGCGTAGCCACCCCGTCAGTGCCGTGTGGCAGCCACGTCAGCGCCGCTGCGGCTCCCACGCCCACGACGCGTCACCCGCCACATGGCAGCTCAGCTCCACATGGCTGTCACATCAACCCTTGCCCGCCGCGTGGCACCCCACGTCAGCTAGTCTGTCGCATCACCTCGTCATCCCTCGGTGAACCCGGTTTACCATGAGTCGAGCCACTAATGCGTGGGTCCTATGTGGCAGTCAATATTTCTTTTTCTTTTTCTGATTTTCCAAAAATCTGAAAAATGCAACCAATCACGTCACACCACGTGTCAGGCCTTTTCTTTTTCTCTAATTTTTGATCTGGAAATCTTCCAAGAGTCCGTTCTCCTTCGTTCGAACTCTGATTCCAGTTATTCAAGTTTTTTAAATTCATCTAAATTTATGATCTATCTTTCAGTACCATTCTTTTCAATTTTTGAATTTTTTTTAAATTTATTTTATTTATTTGTTCTCGTTTCGCATGTAGACGACGCAGTCAAAGCTCAGTCAAATCAACAATCGGAGGTAGAACTAGCAGGAGGCAACGAAGGCAAGTCTTCCTTGAACATGTTGATCCTAAAATTTATGAAAAGCTTTTGTTATTTTAAATTATGCATGCTTCCTTTTATGCAATTTACTTTAAATTTGGTCTTAAGGTTTAGATAAATTCTAGATTTGTTATACCCTCATTGACATTAATCATGATGAACCTTTGTTACTCTAGATGATGTTAGCTAATTTATCTGCTGATAACCAATTGTATAGCATGGGACGGTAGAATTGCTTAGTCCAGCTTAAACGTTTCGGTATTATGCTATTATGGGAAACTTTTCAAACATTGTTTAAATTTATTTGTAAAGATACGGTAATTAGTATTGCTGCTGTTATTTAAATGAATTAAAGTGCAAATAGTTTACACCAGGGCAGATGGATGTTTGGTGGGTGCTGGATGCACGAGGCTTTGTAAAGTGAATGTTCCGCCCTAGTCAATAAAGGACCGAAGTATGTGTTACCATGGACCGAGCACTACCGTACAACCATAAGTTCATACGGGTACGACCTGGCTAATTAATTTGTGCATCTCGTTATTAGCTTCGCTATTCAGTGGAATGTAGGTATCGGATGGAGATAGTTTTTCTCCACATAGCGCAAGAGGGGGCTTCCGACTGGATGGATGTAACCCTTCAGCGGTGAAACCTTAGCGGGCGAGGTTAATAGCTGGATTGTACATTGTAAAGGTCTTATTATAATCTCTCTACCGACACACCAAAAAAGTGTGTTAATTGCATAGCAACAAGAGTCGATCATGTCTTGTAGATAAAGTTGTATACACTCTGCAAAGTTAAAATTACTTAAGTAGCTGTGCCCGCGGTCAAGGGCAGGCAAGGTACGCTTGCACATTGTAGATCTCATGGTTTTGTCTTAAATAAAAATGGTAGTTTGGGAATCTGTGAGTGGATGGAACTCTCGTGTTATGATTTGGCAGTTGGAGCCAATCAGGTGGTTGGAATCTGTTTAGTTATAATTTCAAATTTAATTATATTTTGATCAAATGATGCTTGTGAAATTACTATTGGTATTTAAAGTTAAACTTTGCTTTATGCTAAAAGAGTTATATTATGCCTTTAATTGTTCAGCCATGCATATAGTTTCATGCATTATATTTTCAAGACTTGCGGAGTACATTTTGTGCTCACCCTTGCAACATTCAAACTTTTCGCAAAGTTCACATAAGCTGAAGGTGACTATGAGTTCTATGCTTGTGGTTATAATGAAGGCGATCCAGATTACTAGGACGCGAACCCCAGTCGATTGCCTGTGGGCAAATGGATAGGCTTATTCTGCTGTAGTTATTTCATTTCCGCTGTATTGGGCTCAAGTCATGAGGCTGCTTATTTATAATAATTAGCCATAAGGATAACTCCTTTTTGCTTAATTAATATTATTTGATCTGTGATATGATTGTGTTATCATCACAGTTTCCACTGTGTGTGCTAACATTTCCTGGACTAGCAAGTTGTACACAAAGGGTTCGAATTTTGGAAATCCGGTCCCGACAGCTGCCTGAGGAGAGTTATGTTAGAGGATTATGTTTCTAATTTCTGCATTGAGTACGTATACTATCAATAATACAGTAAATGTGTATATGTTGTGAATTTGTCGATCTATCAGTATACTGTGAATTTGTTAATTGTGCATATACTATTAATTTCTGAACATACTGTGAATTTATCAATCTGTGAGTGTGAATATACTGTGAAGGTTATACTTGGGATTTATCTCTATTGGTTCCACAGTTAGAATCGGTAGAGACGTGTAATTTCTATCGGTTCTGAGCATGGAACTAATAGAGATAATTTACTAATCTCTATAGGTTTCATGCTAAGAACTAATTGAGATTATAAGGACTTTTCCATCGGTTTTGATCGTGAAACTGATACAGATTCCTAATTATCTCTATCGGTTTTAAGCTCGAAACTGATAGAGATAATAGGTCTTTTGGGTCAGTTCTGACTTTTGAATCGGTACAGATAATGCTATATCTCTATTGGACGAAAACCAACCATGATAGCCGCTCGTCATCACTGTCTAATAACTTTGTATCGCCATTAAAAATGACTCATATGATGAAAAAGAACCAGCCCATATGACCATTTCTGTAGTAGTGCCATCATGTGCTTCTCAACCGGCAAGAATGGCATTAGTAATGATGACCTCTACACGAGTTGGATGAGATTCACAGGGCTGAGAAGGGAGAGGTTTGGCTTGTAGATTCTTGTTGTTCTCGCCATATGATAGGAGATTCTCATTGATTTTCTTTCCTAGCTCATGCCCCTGGTGATGTGCTAATCACTTTGGGAATACTTCTTCTGGTCGAGTCATTGCTAAAGGTTCCATGTGCATTAATGATAATTTATTTAGATGTTGACTTGGTCAGTAAGCTACAATATAGTTTGCTTTCTATTTCTCAGCTTATTAATAACGATTTTGAGGTGAACTTCAAGTATAATGCCTATAGAATTCTCGATTCTTTTAGAGTGTTAGTTTGTGGAACTTCTAGTTTTGGGAGTCTTTTATGCTGATTCTTTTGGTGATTTTTTTTCATTGCCTAGTTGCTTTAGAGTCCTATAATCTCTCTTTCTGGTATAGGAGATTTGATCACATTGGTTTTGATCGTTTGACCCGAGTTAGCAGCCATGATCTCATTCATGATGTGTCCAAACTCAAGATGGTCAAAGACTTGTTTGTTCTCCCTGCCGACATAGCAAGATAGTTACTGCTTCTTATTCTCTAGTCACTGTTGTGATAACTAATGTATCAGGATAGCTTCTACATATGAACAGCATTAGTCCAGCTAGGGTACAGTTAGTGAGTGGAAAGTGGTACGTTTTTGTCATTGCTAATAATTTTTTGAGATATTTTTTGGTGTTCTTCATGGCTTCCACTTTTACAAAAAAAGCCATCACAGACGGTTCAAAAACATTATCACAGACAGTTTCTGAACTGTTTGTAAGTATGTGTCAGTGATAATACGACGCATCACAAACGGTTTCTAAATCATCTGTGAAAAATCTATCATAGACAGTTCTTGATAAAAACTGCTTTTAATAGCCTATTATCACAGACGACTTCAAGTAGAGAATCGTATGTGATAATAAAATATCATGGACGGTCTACATAAAGAAGCGTCTATGATATTCTATTATCACAAACGGTTCATAGTCCCAGCCATCCGTGATGTGAGATGTATCACAGATGATTTTTTTCTAAGGAACCGTTTATGATATTATTTTGTATTGCTGAAGTTTTTTCTTTTTATTGACTAGCCTCAAGAAATGCTACCTATGCCCTCTGAAATAAGTAGATTACACATTACACATTCACAAGTGCACATATACCATAACAAATCAACTCAGATTACATTACAGCATACGCAAATTATATATTACACCACATCACATCTATTTTAGAAATCAACTAAGATATATTAACCAATTGAATGCACAAGTACATATGCCACTACAATTCACAAATTCACAGCATAAGTTTCTCTACTTGTTGTGTTTATATTAGATCCAGGAGATGTAAGAAGTTGAGTAATTCATATAGAACATGTTCCAACCCAGCAAGATCGATTAGAACTCATCCTTGCTTAAGTTGTGCTTACAACATCGTGTTCTTGAGATTTTTTGGTATAGCTTGAATTTTCTACATGAAAGGTTGATACCTTGAGATTATCCTTTCAATTCCTATTGGAATCATAGTCTGAAGGTCATTCCCTAGTCATGGTTCAAGTTTCATCAAGTTTGAATAGGTAAAACTTAAGTTATTTAGGTTTGTTTGCTGTTAAGTTTCTGAAATTCATGTTTTTTGTGTAACGTGGATGTTAAGTTAGATAGGTCTCTTATTTGAGCTTTGTTTTGAAATTTCTTTTGAAATCATAATCCTAATTCCTAAGCACGTTATCTTGCTATGTTTTAAGTTTCATCAACTTTAGATAAGTAGATCTGGAGCTAATAATGTTTCTTGATAGTCAAATTTGATATTTCTTTACATCTAAGTTGCCGATGTTTTTGTTCTATTCATTCTGTTTTTGGTGTTCTTGAATCTAGTGTTTGCTTCATAAAACTAGTGCTTTAGAGAAGTAATTTTAAAAAGGGAAGTTTTAATTGGCTCCTATTCATCCCTCAAGTCACCGGTTTCGATCTGTCAGAACTACACCCACTAGAGGTTCTTTTTTTTTTAGAAAAAGGAAGCTTTTATTAATTCCAAGAGCAATACATCGAGAAGATACAAGTTCTTGAAATTTCTTCCGGCCTCTGCTTAACAAGAAGCACACAGCCCAGCAAAACAAAAAACACTAAAATAAAGAAAGAAAGACCACACACACACTCTAGTGGCAGTCAATGCGAAGACTACACCGCCACCCACCAGAGGTTCTAGCGGCTACCTTTTTCACACATGAGTATGACACGTGGTAATTAAAAAAAAAGTCTCGCTAGTAATCAATAAAACTCTTGTTTCCCAAAAATACCTTTTTTATAAAATTAATCAATTAACTAACTAATGACTGATGTTAATCGTCTCATTATTTTTGGTGGAGTTTTTAGCTAGTTTTGAAACGAGGCCGAGTCCCGTCGAAATCAGCTTACATAGGAGGGGCTGGTATCCTACCTTTATTATACCTGATAGACTTCCCGGAAGGAGAGCACCCCCACGTGTCCCCTTTGACGATTTTGCAAAAAAACCCCTTGCGTTTCTTGAAATTATGGATAGGTCCCTATAGATTACGAATAGATCTCGCGATTTTTTGTGAGGGGAAGATTTTTTTTCTAAATCGCGTTTGGGTCCCTCGTCTGCCGTTTTACGGAAAAAAGCTTCCGTTAAATTCAAATCTCGAAAAAGCCCTTTTCTAATTTTTCAGGATAGCGGACAGGTCCAAAAACGTAACAATCAGGTCCTTACTCCTTACGTTTTGGTCCTTTCTCCGTTTTCCCCGGAAAAAATATTTTCGTCAGCAGAAATATGTGTGCAGACTTTTTCCCCATCTCGATTTTCCATCTCGATCTCTGATATTTTTTTAAATCATGTATTATTACTCGGTGAACGCGTAGAGTGTTAGACTCGACAAAAGAATGTTGTCATCTCTAATAATTTTTCAACATTTTCCCTCTAGACTTTTTCCCGACCGTAGTTTTTCACCTCGGTCTCCAATATTTTCCAAATAATTCGTTGAAAGAGATATTTCTACAACATCTCTTTATTTTTTCCCCGTTTCGCTCATTATTTCGACGATTTAAAAAATAAAACGGTGCCGGAAAAAAAGTAATTTCTTTACGAAAAAACGCCACACGTGGCGTGTTACGTTGCGAAAAATTTAGTGTCCTTTTAGCTGTTTCGCTCATTATTTCGACGATTTAAAAAATAAAATGCCGCCGAGAAAAAAAAATTCTACGAAAAAATGACACGCACATACGCCGCGAGTCTCTGATATTTTTTTAAACATGTATTATTACTCGGCGAACGCGTAGAGTGTTAGACTCGACAAAAGAATGTTATCATCTCTAATAGTTTTTCACCTTTTTCCCTCTAGACTTTTTCCCCACCGCGGTTTTCCAGCTCGGTCTCCAATATTTTCCAAATAATTCGTCGAAACAGATATTTCTACAACTCTATCTCTCTATTTTTTCCCCGTTTCGCTCATTATTTCGATAATTTAAAAAATAAAACGCCGCCGAAAAAAAGAAAATTTTCCTAGAAAAAACAACATGCGTAGCGTGTTACGCCGCGAGAAATTTTGTGTCCTTTCAGCCGTTTCACTCATTATTTCGACGATTTAAAAAATAAAACGCTGAAAAAAAGAAATTTTTTCTACGAAAAAACGGCACGAAAAAATATTGTCATCTCTAATAATTTTTCACCATTTTCCCTCTAGACTTTTTCCCCACCGCGGTTTTCCAACTCGGTCTCCAATATTTTCAAAATAATTCATCGAAAGAGATATTTCTACAACTCTATCTCTCTATTTTTTCACCGTTTCGCTCATTATTTCGACTATTTAAAAATAAATCGCCGCCGAAAAAAAAAGAATTTTTTTTCTACGAAAAAACGGTACGCCCGGCGTGTTACGTCGCGAAAAATTTTGTGTTCTTTCAGCAGTTTCGCTTATTATTTCGACGATTTAAAAAATAAAACGCCGTCGAAAAAAAAAAAATTTCTACGAAAAAACGACACGCGCGGCGTAACACGCCGCGAAAAAATTTATAGTATGTACGATGGATTAGGTGAATCAAGCTAGTGTCGAATCACATAATACATTCCAAACAAACGAGATGGACATGTGTGTTGCATTGATACACACACACCAGTGACAACCACGCATGCAGATCAAAATTGCAGATGTTGCAGTACAGGCCGGCAGCGGTAGATCACGATGGATGGACGGATGGATGGATGCATTTAGTGTTGCTAGCTAGCTAGCAACTGGTGCTTAAGTATTGCACAATTAAGCTATAGCTAGCTATAGATCGACCGTACAATCAATCGTCCAAGCAGACTGGGCTGCCCCTACATTGCCGTCGATCCCCCTGCATGACTGACTACAGTACTGCAGCACTGGCCGAGGGAGGAGGAGCAGCAGTACAGTAGCCTGCAGGAGGAGGATCACTAACCCTGGACTGGACTGGAGTACCTAACCCTAGTGTAGTGCCACTCTCTGCTAGCTGCTGGGCTATGGATCGGCATGCCCGTGCGACGACCGGCGTTGTCTATCGGTGCGTTGGTGGTGGGTGCCATGCCACACACACTCGAGGGGCCGCCATCGCCGCCTTACCGCACCAGCACCCGTCCACCGACCTGATAGCAACAGCGGATGCAGGATTTCAGGATGAATGTTCAGACTTAAAAGAACATTATTCAATGTAAAATATAAACATTCGTAATAGCAAAAATACAAAGTACAAATTGTTCTTATTAGAGATAGTACCTGAAATAATTTAGAGATTTGTAAATTGGGGATTTAAAATCTAGTATTTTTCATTTTTGAATGCTCTATATGCTACATTTCAAAAATCACTGCTGATATCTTGATCACTTTGGATCCTATTTTGCTTCCCTCCAATCTTTCGGAATCACTGCTGATTATAACGATACAATAAATGCCTTATAGTAGGAGATAAAGACAAATATAGACATAGTTAGCTATGTCATTTTCATCAACATCTCTATTGGTAATATCTTCGAAGCCATATCTTGATGGATGTTTTTCTACGGTGCTACTTTTTCCTCTTCTTACAACAACAGGCAAATTTGATTCTTCTCCCCCTATTTTAGACTCTTCCCCTCCTATATTAGAGGACAACTGTACAGGGTTTAAAGAGTCAGATGGTTGATCTTCCACTTCAATTATATTTTGAAACTATTGCCGCTCCATTAAAGATTTTGACTTCCTCCTCGTATAAACTTGCAGATTTTCTTCTTCGTTCGGTCTTCTCCATTTCCACGCACACATTGGTTCACTTACATGACATGGGATTGAGTCAATGACCACCTTCCTCAATTGATTGTCCTCTTCATTGCTTAACGTCCCATCCTCCTTTTGCCAATCATCACACATATTAGGGAGATCTAGGTTAGGAAAGAGAGTACTCAGATTTGTGTTTTCTACGTAAAATGGAATGGATTCTCTAAAGGCTACATCCATGCTCATAAATGTACGCCGTTCGGATGGAATCCAACATTTGTACCCCTTTTGTCCAGGTGAATAGCCTATAAAGATGCATTGGATAGCTTACTAAAAGTCTGTGATCTCGAACAAAACAAGTGCGCATCCAAGGACTATTGGAGGGACAATAAATTCATTCTTCCAAAATACCATTTCATAAGGAATTTTTATCCTAAGAACACGTGATAGTATGCGATTAATAAGATATACAGCAGCCATAACTGCTTCACTCTATAAGAATTTAGCCACATTTATTGTATACATAAGAGACTAAGCTACTTCCAAAAGATGGCAGTTCTTTCTTTCAACCACTCCATGGTGGTAGTGACGGTTTAAGACCAAAGTCACCAAAAATTTATTTCTCTAAAAAATAACTACCGCTCCATTTAAGCGATACTACCGTATCAATGGTAGTACCGGCATTATCATTGCTGTAGTGCCGATCATGCTGATTTCTCAAAAACAGTTTGTCTACAATATAACTACCGCACATAGAGAGCAATACTACCGGCCCAGCGGTAGTACCGTTCTCTAGTTACCGGTAGTGCCGATTCCAGCAGGTCAAAATGATTTTTCAAGGAAACTTTTAATGCATATACATAACCAAGTATGAGTATGATCTGAGCCATGATTTTTAAGCATTTCCAAGCTACTAGCCGATGATCCATCTTAATAGTATGACACCTATTCTAGCAATCCAATCTTTCCTCCAAACACCGAGATCAACAAAATTTATGAAACGGTCCTTAAGCTTTTATACCTTTGCCTTGATCTTGAATCATTAGATATGATTGTTCACAATTTCACCTTTTCCATGTGCAATGGTGAGGACCAAACTTTTCTCATGCACTCGAAAGAATATGTTATTTCTTTAATCTCGATTGTTATTAATTATCAAAACTCAAATAAAATTAGAGGCCTAGATGCTTCACAAGTGGGCTTTGCACCTTGGTTAGGCCTACAACGTAGGGTTCCACCGAGGGGCTATATAAAGGGAGTTCGTGATGGCTAGGGTAAGGCAATTATTATACCACTGCAGCCACCAAAACCTTAGCCATCACCACTCAGACCCTGCCGTGCACGTTGTTGATAGCACACCGACATACGGCGTTTCTTCCCTGAACATGCAGACTTTGGTGGAGGCGTTGCTGCTACTACAGTGCTGATCGGGGCAATTGTTCGTGATGTTCGACCGCCGCTGGAAGGCAATCGACCATTGTTTGAGGACGCATGCTATGTTAAAACTAGCTACATCAACTCTCTTTTTGATGCACTGTGCGTCTAGTAGTAACGATCTATGATCTCTTACTTTCTTAGCACTCTAGTTTACATGATAAAATTTTTAATTTATATTAGTATAGCCTACCTATATTCCTTCAACAAGTGACCTTTGATTTGGCAACAAACCTGACGATAGAGATGGGGACTCTGGAAAACCATTTAATTTCTGGGATATAGTAGTATGATCATGCATGTCTGGATTAGTTAGCTTAGCTTGGAAGGCTGCATGCAACCGAGCAATAATTGCAAGGCCTTGCATGCATGTCCATCGGTCGCACGAATGTACAAGCAAGCTTGCTTGAGCGCCCAAGAACGCTTAAAGCTCAAGGCTAGCTATCCATCGATCCATCATCAAAACATCCATCACGAACGAACACTACACTTGCTCTTTCCTTTACCTTTTCCCCTCGTTCTTTACTTTTTATAAAACACACACACACACTGCATGCATGTAGTATATATCATGGAATGGAATCATGGATGCTGCATGTAATTAAGCAGGTAGATCTACCCGGCCCTCTCGTGAGTGCTGTTCTTTAGGCCGGTCAGCTTTTTCTGGGTTGGGAGTCCAGCTTTAGCATGAAGGCATGCAACTGGGAAAAGTTGGGATAAGAGAGAGAGAGAGAGAGAGAGAGAGAGAGAGAGTATATACAGACGCCTCCAACTCATCATCGAGGAAGAAAACAAGCATACATATACATAGCAATATTGCACTTGCACAGGGGTTACGTTGATTCAAAGCTCAATATCGACGCATGCATGTCGATAGCGATGAATTTAATCCCAGTGGCAAACTACAAGCTAGCGTACATTGACCAGGAACAGGCTGAATTTGATATATGGTATAATTAGATCATCTTTCAAACATATATAGGAGTTATGTAAAATTTCAAAGAACAATGAATCATGTGTTATATACATATTGTTTGAGGTAGAGTACTTAATGGAATTATTTTTTATTTAATATTTATTTTAATTTTTTTTTCAAAACTAATCAACGAATTTTTTTTTTCAAAAATAGGCACCCGTCGCCTGGATATGGGGCGATCGCCCCATATTCGGGCGATAGGGACCTGAATGTAAATTTTTTTACCCATATTCGAGGTTAGAGACCTAAATGTAAAAAAACCGTAAAATTCAGGTACCTATATATCGCTCTATACTCGGACGATAGGTACCTGAATGTAAAAATTTTTATGGTGTTTTTTACATTCAGATCCCTAATCTCGAATATGGATAAAAAAAATTTACATTCAGGTCCCTATCACCCGAATATAGGGCGATCGCCCCATATCCGGGCGACGGGTGCCTATTTCTGCAAAAAAAAATTCCCGTTGATTAGTTAAAAAAAAGATTTAAAATAAATATTAAATAAAAAAATTCGTACTTAATGCATGTGACACCTTGATTGATACATTAAGAGATGACTAGCGTCCAGATCTTTGATAAGATCTAGGATTATTCTTAACATCCCAAAACAGCAGAGGCAACAAATTAATGAATTCAACCTACGCGAAAAAAAAATTGATCGATCTGACATAGAAATAGAGAAAAAAAATTTAAAATCCCAGCCGTCTCCGAACAGAATTACTTCGCCCGCCGGCCGTGTGTTTGATTAAGGCAGGCAACTAGCATATATATGTACCTTGAATCCTAGCTAGCTTGATGCTACAGATGAAGGCTGCTTCAATCATTCAATTAAGTTGGTAGTCTACGACATATCGTTGCATAGCTGCTGCATTGGTGTAAGTTGCTGGAGTATTCAGAAAGACAAGTTTTACTCCAGTCCAGGTCCTACTTCAAATCTTCAATCCAACAGACGTACATACGAATTAGCTAGATGGATCAAATTAATTATTGTACTCTTAGTATAACAACCAATCTACTTGCAATTAGAAAGCTGCGAGTACTACTTAATTATCTAATGGACTTTACAAATGCATATTCAATAATTTACTACTTTAATTCTTTAAAATATTAGATTAATGGCCGGTGAGAGGATGGTAGGATTAATAGGATCTTCTGTGGGGATATATTACATGTGATTCTCTGTGGTTTGCTAATTGGATCATAATCCTGTACGTATATTTCCAAATTTAGAGATAATCATTTGTGCATCTTTAATACTCCGTCTGTTTTCAAATACATGCTATTCTAACTTTCAAATTTTGTTCCTACATACATATCGCTATAATTTTGAGTTGACTTTTTTTTTAATCTTTTTTCCTCCTATACCCCTCTTAGCTATTTTCAATTCTCATTTACTATTCGGAATGATTTCAGATCGGACGTCCGATTTTTTCAGACGCGTTGAAACATTTTTTTCCACCGCGTGCAATATTTTCTTACATCGCGTACAACATTTTCCTTCGACAAACAGTAGAAATGCGGAATAGTAAACAGATGTTGTAAGCGTTGAAAACAAATGTTGCACGCGTCGGAAAAAAATGTTTCACGTGTTGAAAAAAAATGTTTCAAGAGGCGTCCGATGGAATGTACATTAATCAGACGTCCGAGCGTTAGTATTCGCCTTTACTATTATAGTTTAGAGTAAGACACACCATCCGGATTCCGAAGAGAGTAATGCAATCCTCTTTATATATATATATATATATATATATATATATATATATATATATATATATATATATATATATTATATATATATATATAGGAATGGATTTTAATGAAATTTTTCGTGAAACTCACTTTTAGAGTATCTTATAATATATATAGAGTATATTCAAAAGGATAAAGAGGTATAACAACATCATTTAATATATATATATTAGAAAATGATTATATACACCTGTAGTATATATGGAATCATTATATATATATATATATATATATATATATATATATATATATATATATATATACACGACTTAGTGGAAATGCGAGAAGCTAAAATGATATCTACTAGGTAGATGTTGATTTGATAGCTTACAGATAATTTTTTGTGCATGACGGTTGACGGATCACTTTGGTACGCTAATTTAGTGTAAATTTTTTAAGATAATTCATATTATACCACTCCGTGACGTGTGGGCTAAGGGTCACATGTCATAGAAATAACGAGAGTGATATTTCTTGAAGTGACAATCTTTAAAGTGGTACGACATAAATTATCTCTAATTTTTTATGTTCCGAGTATTATTTTGTTTTCTGGGTTTTAGACATTCGATATGGTTTAATTATGGATCTAATCAACACGATTAATCACGTGATACGGCAGCAAGCTCCAAGCCTAGGATGGCAATGGGGACCCGCTCTCGATCTCCGAGAATTCTATTAGGATGTATGAGAAAAATCGCCCATAGGATGGAAACGAAAATTATTCTCGTCGGGATAGCGGGACGGGACGAATTTTTTTCATGAGGACTTGATTGGGGATCCAAATTTAGTTTAGTCCAATTTAGTTATTAGATTGCAAACATATTCTCGAGCCCATCATATTCACATTTTCATAAAGGGACAACATAATCTTCAATAAATACATGCATTCTTTTTTCCTTGTCTGCTGATATGATTTTAGAGTTAAAATGGCTATGAGAGCTTTTTCTTGTGTGAAATTTTATGGGATGGGATGGATTCCCGATCTAATCGGGATGGGGATGGATTTTCTAGAGACGAAACGGGACGGAAAAATTTTGGATCATGACGACGAGGCACTCCCGTGAAGACCCCGTCACCACCTAGTCAAGCCGCAGGGCAAGCAATACCTACCTGCAGGAGGAATAAGAGGCACAAAGCTCCCCCCGCAGCCACAGGGATACTAATTATGAGTGACGTTGCCAGCAGGTGTGGGTCTCACTTAGGAAACAAATTCTGCTGAGGAGATATACAAATTTAATCATGTGCATTCCCACTCCGATAGCTATCACGTGTCCATATAGCTAAATCTTAACCTCATCTTATCAACAGTATTATTAATTGGAGGAGCGCGAAATCAAAGGTATTATTAATGGGAGGAGTGAGAAATTAAATGAATGGTTGAGATTGGCAAAATAAACATATAGCATCCATCGAAGTGGTGATGCACAGAGTTCCTCCACGGAATTTTTTCCCCCACTTGTAAGTTCATTTGGGTCCCACCTTCCTTGGCCATCCTCCGGTAGGTTTCTTTCCTCCGTCTCGTTCGTCTCCTACACGGTTCACTTCACACTACTTTACTGATCTTCTTCCTATCAGTGCGCTGTGGCTGGTAATCTTCTTGCTGCTCCTCTTCTTTTGTTGATTCCCCTCCCCTCCCCTCCCCGCACCACAAATTAAAGAAAGAGAAGGAGCTGCATGCACGCCTGTATCCTTGGCCTGTACTCTCCTCCTACTGCAGCAAGGAAGGAAGAGAAATAAGGAAGGATACTACAGCTCTCGATCTGTTGCTGTGGTATGGTAACTACCCTTGTAATCGATTTTGAGCCAATCATGCATGTCATGATGTCCAACAGACAAGCCGTAGCAGCTCTGTTTGCCTTCAATTTGTCCTCCATGTGAAGAGGACAATCCAAAAGAGCTAGCTTGCTTGCCCTCAGACTGAGCAAGGATAGAGGGATTTGATGGCTTCCGCCGCCGCCGCTCTTCTCCTTCAGCTCCATGTGCTGCTCCTCTTCTCACTCTCCACTACTGCTCAGCCTGGTGAGTTCAGTCAGCATGCCTGCCTTCCATTCTCACAGGATTATCGGGGGTCTCTCCTTCTCTCCATTCTTTTTGCTTTGGGGGACTAAACCAACACTTCGGATTTAAAAAATTGAGTAGCGTGTGGGGGATTGGTGGCATTTCATCTGGTTATACATTCATCATAATCATAGATGAGAAAAGATTCCTACTTTCCAAGCAGATTTGGAAAATTGCAGCATATGCATTTTATCACCTCAGATAGAGCTGTTCCTTTCCATCATGCAGGTTTCATTAGCTTGGATTGCGGGGGAGCTGATGATTACACAGATGGCATTGGGATCCAGTGGACTTCTGATGCTAAGTTCGTCTTTGGTGGACAGGCTGCAAAATTACTCGTCCAAAACCAACTCCAGAAGCAATACTCAACTCTAAGGTATTTTCCAGCCGACAACAGGAAGTATTGCTACACCATGAATGTGAGGACCAGAACACGCTACCTTGTTAGAGCTAGTTTCCTCTACGGTAACTTCGACAACAGCAATGTCTATCCCATGTTTGATCTCTCCCTCGGAGCAACTCCATGGTTCACTGTTGTAATTGATGATGCCAACACAGCAGTAGTTGAGGAGGCGATTATCTTGGCTGCCACTCCAACACTCAGTGTCTGCCTCTCTAATGCCAGTACAGGACAGCCGTTTATCTCTAGTCTGGAACTTCGACAGTTTAACGGTTCACTCTACTATACCACTGATGAGGCACAGTTCTTCCTTACACTGTCTGCAAGGATAAATTTTGGTGCAGAAAGCAATGATTCAGTCAGGTACTACTGTACTAGTCCATATTCATGCCAACATTGTCAATAGCTTCATATCAAAGTCCAAAACATTTGAACGAAATAAGTATTTCAGAAACCCAAACTAGAGCTCTATTAAAAAATGTAGGTTTACACTAGCTATAAACTTGGTATCAATACTGTGCAGAATATCCTGTTAAAAGAACTATGGTTATGTGTGTTTTCACGATTGTCTGTCCTGATGAGGTAGCATGCCTGTTGTAGTGTCCGACCATGCCATACTGCCATGTAACAAAATTCTGATTACACTTCACTTGGTACATGAGTTATGACCAAAAATATCCTTTGTTCCATGCAAAAAAGATGGCTAAAAGGTGCTCGTTTATTTCAATTTCTCAGGTACCCTGATGATCCATTTGATAGAATATGGGAATCTGATTCTGTGAGGAGAGCAAATTACCTTGTTGATGTTGCTCCAGGGACTGAAAGAATATCAACTACAAACCCCATTTTCGTTGGTACCAATGAAGAACCACCTGAAAAGGTCATGCAAACAGCAGTAGTTGGCCAAAATGGTTCCTTGACCTACCGGCTTGATTTGGAAGGTTTCCCGGGAAATGCATGGGCGGTCTCATATTTTGCAGAGATTGAAGATTTGGCCCCAGATGAAACTAGAAAATTTAAGTTACTAATTCCAGGCATGCCAGCATTCAGCAAACCAACCGTTGATGTGGAGGAGAATGCTCAAGGGAAGTATCGTTTGTATGAACCAGGCTACACAAATGTCTCACTTCCATTTGTTTTCTCTTTTGGGTTTAAGAAGACGAACGATTCTTCAAAGGGGCCTATCTTGAATGCAATGGAGATTTACAAATATGCCCAGATTACAATGGGATCTCAAGATGGTAAGGAACTGCCCACATTGTTGTTATTGTTTATGTTTTTGGCTAAAGCTAATATCATTGTTTCTGTGCTGTAGAAAAAAATCTGTTTGGACTAATTTAGTGCTTCCGTAATATTGACAGCAAACATTATGGCTAGCTTGGTATCACGGTATACACAAACAGGTTGGGCACAAGAGGGTGGTGATCCGTGCTTACCAGCATCATGGTCCTGGGTGCAATGCAGTTCAGAACCAGCACCCAGGGTGTTTTCAATGTATGATAATCATGCTACTCTGCCTTCACGTTTGGATTTCTTAATCAACTTCAAGTATTTAAAACCTAAGAATTGTTCCTCACAGCACATTGACAGGGAAGAACATTACAGGAAGTATCCCCGTGGAATTGACAAAGTTATCGGCATTGGTTGAGTTGTAAGATCAGAATGGTTCATTCTTTTTCATCTTCCCTTTTTTCACTTCTCTTATTTGATTCTACTAATGCAGAAGGCTTGATGATAACTTATTTTCTGGTGAAATACCCGATTTCAGTGGATGCCGAAATTTGCAGTATATGTGAGTTTGCAATTCTTTTGATAGTGCAGCAACCGGCAGGATTTATTGAACTAATCCAGTATGGTTTTCTACATTACAGTCACCTTGAAAACAATCAATTAACTGGTGCATTGCCATCTTCTTTGGGAGACATACCTAACCTGAAAGAGTTGTAAGTTTTGTATACCTCTGTGCACTTTGTTTTTCCTCTCCTTACTCTGGAGATTTCAAGTGAATTCAGCCTGCAGTATTTCTTCCTCTTTCTTCTTTTCTCTTCATTTCCTGATTCTTGTGCTCAAGATACCCAAATGTTGTTAGTGCTATTGATTTTATCTTCTTTCTGGTACAAATGCATTTGTTCAAGAGTCTTTACAGAAATAAAGGACCTGCCCTTACTATTCCCCAACCTTTGCAGGTATATTCAGAACAATAGGCTGTCCGGACAGGTTCCGAAGGCACTTTTCAAGAAGAGTATTATTTTCAAGTCTGTACTTTCCTTCAGGCAGATGTACCTTAATGTATTTCAGATTATTAATGCATAATATTGTGCTTGACAATGCCATTGTGGCTGGACAAGCTTCACTTCCCTTTATGGACGTTAAAATGGTTCCATACATAGATCAAATAACTGTATCTAGTTCCTTAGGATTTCCGGGATTTTTAACTGGGAAAAAATAAATCTAATCGTGTTTTTTAGGATGTTTCCATCTGTTTTAATTTGTTGCTGCCTGCAGTTTTTCAGGCAACAAGGACCTTCACATGGCACGCGGAATTAGCCACAACACCATAGTAATCATCGTATGTGCTGTGATTGTAGCCATCTTGTTACTTGTTGCCACTATTGGGTGTTGTTTGTTTACACGCAAGAGAAAGAAGAAACCTTCACATGGTATGTATTCTTTAGCTCATTGGATGTGTGATGTATCGGGTATCGTGTAAGGACATGTAGTGATTATTTTGCTATCTCTAGAAACTGTTGTTATTGCAGCACCAGCAAAAAAGCTAGGCTCGTATTTCAGTGAAGTAGCTACAGAATCAGCACACAGATTTGCTTTATCCGAAATTGAAGATGCTACTGATAAATTTCAAAAAAGAATCGGCTCTGGAGGGTTTGGCATAGTATATTATGGAAAGCTGGCAGAAGGGAGGGAGATCGCAGTCAAGCTTCTTACAAATGACTCCTATCAGGGCATCCGAGAGTTCTTGAATGAGGTCCGTTTCTGTTCTAGCCTTATTTAGTTTCTTCTACAAGTGTAACTCTATAACAGTACATGACTTTTTTTCACTGTTAAGGAGATAAAGACAACATTTTACTTCTTGCTGCTTTTAGTATTGCTTGGTAGAACGAAACCCTGAGGTGGAACTAGAGCCTGATGTGTTCTGAGACCATGCCGATTTTCTTCTCTTAATCGAAAGACCTGTTAATGGGATGTGACAATTGTTGCCTCACATAGACTTATAACGTTGTGTTTTAAATGTGTCAGAGATAGTCATTCTGTATGTTTTCTGTATTCTGTAATGATTGGGTGACTGAGGCTTGCTGTTTGAAGTGTTCTTTGCATTGTATATCTAGACATCCCTCGCAACTTTTGTCAAGGTCCACTGAACACCCGTATCATGATATGATTGCCTGCGCCATATGTTCATGCATGATATTTCTTCAGGAAGGTTATTGTGATGGGCTGATTGGTCATCTTACTGGTTTATTGTTTCAGGTAACATTGCTTTCCAGAATACATCATAGAAACCTGGTGACCTTCCTTGGTTACAGTCAGCAAGACGGGAAAAACATACTTGTGTATGAGTTCATGCATTATGGGACACTAAAAGAGCACCTTCGTGGTAAGTCCCCTTCCAACTAATTATAAAACTAGTTTGCAGAATCAATAGCATAGTGTTGGCATGTAGATAATGATTATTTTACAAGCAAAATGTTCCTTGTGCAGCTGTATTTTAGGACCTTTAGGATTGCAGGGTACTAGTTCATGCTTGGTTGGTTGAGCTCAGACTTGTACTGAAATCTTATTTTCAAGGATAGAAGAGCTATTATCTCTGTTGACATTGACCGATTTCTACCCTTAAACGAAATTTAATATCAAGTTCAAGCTTGATTCTTCAATGTTGAACCTCAGGATCTACATGAACTGTTAGATGAATGTGCCCCTCAGAACAGAATAACATATTAAGTATTAAACTTTTGCTGATGGTCACAGGAGGACCTAGTGATGTTAAAATAACTAGCTGGGTCAAGCGCCTTGAGATAGCAGAAGATGCTGCAAAAGGTCTCTCTCTCTCTCTCTCTCTCTCTCACTCGTGCAATCTGAAGATTCTGAATTCTCTCTCTTTTACTTTAATGTTGCAAATATCAGGTATAGAGTATCTCCATACTGGATGCTCCCCAACTATCATTCATAGAGATGTCAAGAGTAGTAACATTCTCCTTGACAAGAACATGAGAGCAAAAGTTGCAGACTTTGGCTTATCAAAACCTGCGGTCGATGGATCTCATGTATCAAGTATAGTTCGCGGAACAGTTGGGTATCTGGACCCAGAGTAAGGCCATGATTTTCTGAGCTTATTGTTCGTGTTCTTTTAGGCATGGTTTAGCAAATTGAAGTGTTTCATACCTTTGAAGCATCTGATGCATACTTTTTAAAAAATTGTGTGTGGTGAATAGGTACTATATCTCTCAGCAGCTAACAGAGAAGAGTGATATCTACAGTTTTGGTGTCATTTTACTTGAGCTAATCTCAGGCCATGAGCCAATCTCTAGTGAGAACTTTGGGCTCAACTGCCGTAACATTGTTGCATGGGTAAGTGCCAGATCACTGCATTTGGTTTCTCCTGATATTGAAGACTACTGATATATGCCCACCACCCCATGTGAATTGCGATTGATGTGAACCGCGATGCTGATGAATGAACTTGAATCTGCAGGCTAGATCGCACATCGAGAGCGGGAATATCCAGGCTATCATCGATGAATCGTTGGACAGCGGCTACAACCTGCAGTCGGTGTGGAAGATTGCGGAGGTGGCTATCATGTGCGTGAAGCCCAAGGGCACGCAGAGGCCGTCCATCTCGGAGGTGCTCAAGGAGATCCAGGACGCCATTGCCATCGAGCAGGGCCCGGAGCTGCCCCACATTCAGCAGCTCATGTCGAAGAAGTCCATGGGCGCTTCCTCCGTCAACACGGACAGTGTGGACCTGGAGCAGAACGCATCCTTCGATGAGCTGCTCATGCGGCCGGGTCTCAGATAACGTCGTTCATAGGATGATGAGATGCCTTCGACTCTTCCGTGAAGGCTGGTGTGTTGATGTGATGTGATGATAATTAAGCTTTTCTGTCGTTGTTTCTCTGTTAAGGATTTGGAAGCTGTGAATGCCTTGACTTGAGCACGGCTAGCAAGCAAAATTTTTGGGGATGCATGGGTGGGTAAAACTAATCTGGTGGTCGATCTGGAACTGCTGCTGCCTGTTTGCACTGTTCTTGTGGCGTGCGTCAAGTCTATGCAAACATTTCATGAGATCGAACGACCCAACATTCCAGCGTCTGGTATTCCACGCTCCCATCTTTTTACCTCAAGCCCAGCCTTTGTGTTGTTACTTACTTGGGAGCGCTCTATGCCAAATAGGGGTGGAAATCGAGCCAGTCCTAGTTTTTTCGAGCTTTTTTTGAAATTGATATAGTTTAATTTAATAATATTTTATCTATAATTTAGATGTATTTTTAGAATCGAGTCAACGAGCCGAGTCAAAGTAAAATCTAATTTCATTCGAAATTAACTCATTTTAATATTTAACTAATAAACGAGTGTAATTAGAACAATTTTTAACCGAGCTAACGAGTTCCACCACCACCACCGAACTTTTTTCTAGCCCTAATGCCAAAGAAGCATGCTACCTAGTTTAACAAGGGACATGGCAAGACGGACGGCATCCTGTCCTGTCGCAATCTAGCTTGAAACGGGGGCAATACTGTCAAGCACAAGATATACCAGGTAGGAACAAGGCTGGCTTTCTCATGAATTATTATATGTTATTAACACTACTCAAAATCCTTCTTTGGTTTAATACGCTACACACTGTCAATTGAACAGCATACGGTACGGTCATGCCCTCACGGTTCAGCAAACCCCACAACAACAAAACATCAGCTTCTGTGCACGGACGCACCACAAGAGCTTTTACCTACCAGCCACAAGTTGCAGCATATCATCATGTACAAACAAGACTTTCGGTTTCCCAAGGCAAGAAAACATTTCCACAGTAACAAAATTAATCAAATGCTATACGGTTTATATCTCTTCCCAAGGCCAGCTTCCATCACACCTGCGAGCACCATATAGGCATGTACTACTTCACGGGCCACTTCCTCTTCATGGATGCATCTTACGCGTGACTTCCTGATGACCACGCAAGGGAACAACGGTCAGTAACTTTCTAGTGTACCGGCACATGCAGCAACTTCCAGAACCCTACAAAGCAAAGTCAAAATGGAACAGAAGGGCGAAGGAGCCAAAAACTAACCGATGATCCAAGAAGATACAAACTGACACCAACTATTCAGGAACAAGAGAAAGCAAGCTGTGCGTAGCAAAAAAAGGTGAGACGCATACCTGGTGTTTGAAAGGGCTGGTAACAATCCAGGGTCATGTTGGTCCGTTTGAATTCACTACGTTTCAGAAAAACAATCATGTACCAGCTCATAAGCACAACCATTAGCCAGCTCAGTATCCTCTTCACTGTGCAACCAGTTACTTTCAGATCTAGAGGGACGCCCAAGTTACACGGGGAGAGGTCAAAGTTGCATCTTCCAAGACAATTACAGTCCAAAGGCTCTGTTATAAAGGTCATTAGAACCCAGCATTTGAAAGTTGTTCGCTTCAGTTGGATATAACATCCTCGACATATCTGGCATTGGAACATTATTCCCTTGTATCAAATCACTCCAGCCATCCCAGTGACCATTTGCAAGTTGTGAGTTTCTAGGTTGTTGGGGTGGCATCTGTGCGTAAGGGGACAGAGAACCATGGTTCTGTGGTAGAAGTCGGGATGCCAGAAAATTATCATTCATAGGGTTGAATGCATCCTGAATATGGTCTGTAAATCTGAGATTTTGATGAGAGGGCATGTTATGTTGCATAAGTAACTGAAGCCTTGGGTCATTATTTGATGCTTGCAACTGCACTGGATAAGTAGGAGCATTTTTCAGATCCAACCCTGAATCACTAACTCCAGGCATCCGCCCTTTGCCAACAGCCAATATAGCAGGATCAATAAATTCTATGTCACTTGTGTGTCCCGCTGACTGAGGTTGATAATGATTGGTGTTGCTTCCCAAAAGATTATCATGTAGACGAGTTTCTGCCAAGCACCGCAAAAGTATGACAAAAACTGAAATTGTTTTACGAGAAGAAGCAAATTAGACAGAGTAGACAAACCTGAGTATGTTGATCCATACACCTGATTAGACCCATTCTGAGATGAAAATCTAGTAGAAAATGCCGAAGAAAATCCAGGAGGGGCATTAGACCCATCCTGAGATGAAAATCCAGAAGAAAATCTAAGAGGGGGTTCAACCCATCCTGAGATGAAAACCCAGAAGAAAATCCAGGAGGGGGATTCAACCCATCCTGAGATGAAAATCCAGAAGGGTATCCAGGAGGGGGGGCTCTTGCTGGTGCTGAAAATCCAGGTGGTGGAGATATTTTAGACCTTGACGTGCCTGAGAATGCAAATTTATCATAAGTATACAAAAGTACCACTGATGAAAATATCAGTTACTGAAGCACTTCACATAAAAATCACAGAAATACAATATCTTGTATTGCCAACAGATCTACAACCCATTCACACGAGTTAGAATGTTTACCAATGTTCAATGAACAAAATGTGCAGTGCGCAAACATTGTATTTCCTTTTATAGGCAACAAAAACAACTTTTAGTTTGGCAACAAATTGAAATAAGATCAAAGAGATAAAATATGAATATTTAAAATACATTCAGTTACAGTACTAAAAGTCTAAAACACATCATTCTGCTCGGTCAAATACAGGAGTCGCAGGTATCGTTACTCACCAGTAGTTGCCATATCCGATATAGCAAGATGATTGCTCCTTGAAAAATCATTCTCTGGAGATTGGAACATGAGGCCACTCTGATAAACATTTCCATGAGAATTCTGGGATAGCAAACTGAAATTCTGCTCGCTACCACAATTTTTGAAAGATGAATCTAGGATGTTTCCTTGGTTATCCTGTCTAGCAAATGAAAATCTAGACTCGTTATTGCTGGCTTTTGATTTCCATGAAGGCATGTTGAAAAGCACATCGTTCTTTTCAGATTCACTAAGCATCTTAGCCAAACTGTTAGCAGTCGAATACGATTCATCCCATGGATCAAACTCCAAAGACAAGATATCAGAAATTATGCTGCTCTCATCCTTATGTACACTTGCAGCCTTGTCAAAACTGCCAATGTTCTCATTTTTTACCGCATCCATTGCTCCATGCTGATGGCTTTTCATTCCAGAATGTTCGGAAACCTTACCAGGTGTACATATAGTTCCTAGCCCCTCTTGACGTCCATTTAACAAGGTAGAAGTGTTGTCGGTTGAAGACAACAACCCGGATTGCATCATTGTGCCAGAAGTTCTACTATCACTTGTCGAAGTACGGTTAATTTCTTTATCATTCCACAACGAAATATGTGATGTGTTAGCAATATGGACATATGGTGAAGACAATGCTTGATCTGTAGCATCCAGCATCCTAACATGAGGTTTATCAGTCGTCATTGAAGAATTCCATATATCATTTAATGGAGGAGTCACACCACAAACTTGGAGCTCTGAACTCCAGTCAAGATGCTTATCAGAATTAGATTGACAAGAAAGTACAGTGTCCTTATTTTCTGATGACAAAAGCTCAGCAAGCTTCAAATGAGATTGCTCTTTGTTCGACTTCTGACTCAAAGGCACCACAGCCGAAGTACTTGGAATTGCACCCAGTTGTTGGTTATCTACCATACTCTGAACCCCATCTTTGCTATCTAAAGCTACTGAAGATACCCCAACAGATAACTTCTCAATTTCTGTAACCTCAGGTCTAACATCTTCCAGTACATTTGTCCTAGCAGTGTGATTAGATTGGATGTTTGTAACTTTCAAGGCAGGGCTTTTAGGATCCGTGTTGGTTACTTGGTGGTCACCATCACCACCATTTACTTCTGATTTAGATATTGCTGAACTTGATGCACAATCTGAAGGACTTTGCCTGGTACTGTTTACTGATGTGTCTTTCTTTGGTGATGTTGATGACTTAGGACGCAAGCTGGCCTGATTCGGTTGGCTTTGAAGACACTGAACAAACAAGCTTTTCATTTCCATTCACAAATCGCTTTTCTTCACTACCTTTCGACGTCCCATCTGATGCTACAACTTCATCATCATTCCAAGCTGATGGTATTGTAGAAAAGTCTATGTCCAACGATGGCTCCAGTGATATTACAGCATGGTTTTCCTTTGCAATACCAGGTTTGTATGGCTTCAAGGTTTTAGACAGACTATCTTGTTCTGATACTTGCCTTCCTTCAGTCATTTTTGGTACTGCGTTTGTATCATCATTCCATGAAGAAGGCAGTCTTGCACTGGAATTAATTGAAGAACTTGAAAATGAATTACTCTGTGACTCGATTTTGATATTGTAAGAGACTGAGAGGATGTCACCCCAGTCGCTGTTGTCCTTGCATTCAAATCACGAAGTCCCCTGCGCATACCAAAATTTAGCAACACATTGCATTTTCAAGTATAACATAAGACTCCAATAGGAACCTTACCATGAAGCGGCTTGTGGAAGTGTGGACCTCCCGAACTACGGTTTGGTGGTGACAGTCTGGACTGGCTTGTGGTATTCTGCACAGACGAAGGCCAATTAATTTAGAAATATTATGTAAACCAACAAATACAGAAAATATCAACAATTTAGCCTAGACTAGACTGGAAAGCACATGAAATCAAACAGAATTGAATGTTTTCCAATGGATTCAGTATTTTCAAAAAAAGACATACAGTTGTTGCATTCTTGACTGTATTTTTGGCTGCAACCACCGCACTGTAAGAGAATTCATCTGTTGGCGGAGGCAATACAGTCCCTGAACGTCTTTGGGAAACACTAGACGCCATTTGGGGAACCCTACTCCTGATAGAAATATAAGAGGATGAGTCAAAGGTACCAACTGATACTACTAGTAGTTTAATCAACTTATATCTTAGAGACAATAGTTCACCAAAAAAGTTCAGCAATATTAGACATGCAGACAGCAATATTTGACATGCAGACCATTTTCAAAATGCATTTTCATGGAAAGGCAACAATTCCTACAAGTAGGCTTGGAACCTACTTGTATATATATATATATATATATATATATATATATATATATATATATATATATATATATATATATCCAGGACTGGCACAGTGGTTTACTCGCTTAGAGCTAAAATAGATGAAGCAAGCAAGCAGTGCAAGAAACTGTGGTTCCAAATCACATGTTAAAGGTAGTTCGGTGTTACCTTGTATATGCTGAAATTATCTCATCTTTAGTGAAACTATCCTCCTGACTGCCTACATCATGCAAATAGAGACAATCTGGATTTCCACATGTCTGAGAAAAATCAAGAAGCCACTCAGAAAGATAGAATTGGGTAGAGTTCTAGCAAATAAAGTTGTCAGGATCAAACAGTTGTACCATGTTCCGTAGCCATGCATGGCAATACTTTGTAGTACCAAAGCATGCTCTGCAACAGTCAAGAATCATTAGAATAACCATATTGTGTAAAGATGCTAGAAGAGAACAAAGTATGGAAGCTCACCTTAACACTTTTCCTTCCAAAACAAAGTTGTGTACAGCTTGAATACACCGGATGGCCTCTTCTTCTTTGGCATAAGTAATATATCTGAACACATATCACAGTAATAGGTCAGTGTTCAACATACAAACTGATGCCTACACTTAAGGACAGAAAAAGAACCCTGACTCCATATTGGTTTTATGTAAAAATTGAACAACTAAATTGTGTACATATAGTGACTATGATCCACAGGTTTCACTTCTGAATCTCTTTTTCTTTTCAGGAAAATGAAATTTACTTTTAGCTTTTTTTTCTTGTACAAATCATTAGAAATAAGCTGAGTAGAGATGTACTTCATTCAGAATCTATTCATCTACAATCCATGTTTTCATATTTCTGAAATCACATGGCCACCATGACTACGTACATCCATTCCCAAGAAACATGTGGAGTACCCAAAAAATAAAAATGAAAAAACTGATGATTCATAAAGAGATAAAATTTAAGAAATTTTAAGAAACAACTGATATCAGTATATGCAGGTCCTGAGCTCAGCTCAGATTGAATAAGGGAATCTTCCATCCATAATAATCTAATTAGTATATCATAGATGATGTAAAAAATTATGCCATGACCAGTGTTACCGGGACTCGTGTGTCCAAAAATTTTTTGGCGCGTCGACACGCGTCTAACACGGTGCAACGTGCGTATGACACCTCTTGCTGTGTCCAAGCACGGCACACGGCGCAGCGGCCTGGAGGAGAAGCCAAGCATCGGGGCGCACCGGCGCGTCTAGGCGTCAGGCCTCCTGATGGCGATGAGGAGGTGGACAGGACGGCCGAGCATTGGGCGGGGCGGCCGAGCATCAGGCGGGGCAAGCCGGGCGTGAAGCAAAGCAGAACAACCCTATCCCCGTGAACAGAGGAAGTAGCAGCATGGGATAAGGGAGAGAAGTGCTGCACGGGCATGAAGCAGCAGGAGGAGATGAGCTGCAGTAGAGTTTGATGAATAGAGGAAGAAGATGAGCTCCATGGGATAAGGGAGAGAAGGGTTGCAGGCCACAGCCTAACAGCCTTTTTGTTGGTTTCCTTTTTTCTTTTTTTAATGATTCAATCCAAGGATCTTTTGCGCTGGCAGTAGTCACAACTCCTTGGTTTGGTTTATTGTCAGTTTCTTTTGGCTGCTGCTACTTTTTGGCTTGGACAGTTGGACATGGCTACGTGAGAACTTGGAAGATGGTTGTTGTTAGTTCATTTTGGTTTTATTGCTTATTACTTTTATGATAAGATGTATTTATATTAGGCAAATCCCGGAATCCTATTTTCTAGAGTTTGCCGAATTGGACACCCGAATCTATGTTAGAATCGGACACCCATGTCCGAGTCCTGGTAACACTGGCCATGACTAAAACAGACAGTTTTACATTTATCTGAAATTCCCTGGATTTTACAACACTAGAAAGCTACATCTTTTATGTTGGCTTTAGGCTATCAAATGTTATTTTTACCCATGACTACGGAGATCAAGTGGTCCTCAGTCAAATATAGGTCAGATTAACCTGAGATTGACGGTGTTAATTGCAAGAACAAGGACATAACATGTTAGAACTAGCCATCTTTTTCACCTACTTTTGATGGAATACCACCTAATTTAACACAACCGAACTCCCACTTTGCTTTGTGAATCACCTAAGCTTTTCTAGTACACTACCCTACTACCCCTACAGGAGAGCATGACTTTTTAAAAATCATGCAATCGCACAAAACGTAACATGGTAATCACTTGATATATCAATGTAACTGTAGGATCAGTACCAAAACAAATAATAAACATTGTTTATGCATATGAGAAGATCATGAATGCGTTGCATGAGGTTCATATAGACATACACGCTGATACTGTTGTTTGTTGATGCCTGCTGGGAAGGAGCCCCAGTCGGACGAGAAACTGAAACCTTCAGAACCTTCCCATACTGGCCAAAGTATTCCCTGCGCTCAAGTGCCTAAAACAAAAGATAACAGTAATGTTGACATGAGAGCTACTTAAGTTACACATGTCTCTTGATTTAAAAGAATCTAGATGTAAACAATATGGTGCTCACACTCTCATTGCATAAATTTGCAGGTAGCCCAATTATGTACACCAGGTTTCTCTGGATAACCCTGACACTAGCCAGATGCTTCTTAGCTTCCACAGTTGCTGCCCTTGACCTAACCTTTTGGGTCTTGTGCTTCTTCTCCGCATTTTTCTCTGCAACCATCCTGGATCCACCAAAATAACCATAAGTTGCAAATATGTTATCGCAATACACAGAGAAAAGATTTATGGATATCCACTAAGATGAAAGTCCCAAATGCTGCAGAGCCCAAATTGATTTCTAACAGCGGCATCATTTGTGGGGTTGAAAGTTTTGAGACGGACAGACCTCTCACAAGTGGCAGCCATCTTGACAATCCTGTCCTTGTCGTAGCGGGTGCGGCAAGCAGGACAGCGCCCCTCTGTGTCCTCCTTCTCAGCCATATCCATGATATGGTGCCAGCACCAGACACAAATCTGCAGAGTTGCACAGACAGACAATTAGATAGCGTTCCAGGTGTTGCACGGGTGGGGGGAGTCGGATACCACGAGATGGTAGTACCTCGTAGCCACATTTGCAGGGCTTGAGCTGCTGGTCAGTGATGTCCATCTCCTCGGCACAGAGGGGGCAGGTGCGGTCTCCATCGTCGCTCATCGTCATCCTGAGCAAACAGAAAAGAGTCATTAGACATCCGACGTGAAACCTTAGCAATCCATCGTAGGGAGGCAACAGCAGACGAGGTTTGAATCTCCAAACAAAAGCAAATAGGCATGCTGATAATCCCCAAGCTATCGGAAACCTGAGATCCCAAAATAAACCGTTGAAGTGGCCAAGGAACAGGGGACATGGTCATGGGCAAGGCCAATCTGCCCGATTCTACCAAATCAGCTATCCAATCTAGGCCGAGAATTTCGACGCGGGTTCCATCGGATCGCATCAAATAAAAGAACAAGGAGGCTCAAAGCTCCGATTAGATGGCACCAAATCGGACATCCCGAAAAAGAGAGAAAAATCGTAGAAATCGAGGGATCCGACGAACTCACATTGGAGGTGGACCCGATTGGGCGGAGCGAGAGGGAAACCCTAGAGGGCTGACTGGTTGAGGCGGGGAGGTCTCTCTCTCTCTCTCTCCCTCTCCCTGTGCGGTGGGTGCGATGGAACCGATCGAGGTTGGCAGCGAAAAGGTTGGACTTTTGGTGGCGATGAGTCGAGCGAGTCGATGTGTTCGGTTTCTCGTTGGGGAAGGAGGAGGAGGAGGAGGAGAAGGCAAGGCAAAACCAAGGGCGGAGAAGAGAGACAAGGCACCACCGCTCGCTCCTGCTCCGGATCGCCTCCTCCTGTGCCCTTCCCTGCGCCCATTCTCTTTCTCCATCCCCTTCCTATTTTATGTGCACTATAAGATATGTAGCGAAATGGCAATACTAGTTGTGTTAGAGTCGGCGTAAGGTATTAGTTGATGAGGGCACGTCGGCGGATGGAACTAGAGATGAGGGCAGAAGGACTCGATTCAACCAGTAGAGCTGATGACAATAGCAACAGTGATGGACCTACACAAGAAGAATGGGAAGATGACAATGTCGTTGGGAGAGATGGTGCAATGGCGGGAATGTGGGAATACAAGTGTCACGTTCGAGATGATTTGTAATGGTTTGGATTGATCCGACGGTTAGAGGAGCCTAGTTTAAAAAAGAAAAAAAAACTCAGTGTGTTTGTTGGCGAAAACATCGTTGGCTAACTCACCATTTGTCTTTTTATATAAATTATACGTCATACGTTGCAAAAGGCATTAATATATTTTGAATTGAATGACTTTTCGAAAGCCTTCAGAATTTTCTATAATATGACTAAGATATTACGATGAGTATATAAAGTATGATGAGTCGCTTAATGTAATATTAAACTTACAAAGATTACTTGGAAGAGATACTAATAGATTTATTCTTTATTGGCTACCTATCTATAGGGGTGAAAACGAGTCGGATATGAGCAGATATTGCTCTTCCTGTATTCTAATCTATATTTTTTTCCGAATTTGGAACCGGATATGGATATAGATCCGGGTTATTCGGGATACGGATACGGGACAAATATGTGACAGATTCGGGTCGGAAACAGATAAAGATATATGAATAATGCACGCATATATGAAGTAATATATATTGAATTAAAACTATTCGAGTACGTAACTATAGTAACAAGTTATATATCAATCAAACTCAATAGACGTCGTAAAAAAATATGCTACTTGAGGATAAATGGAACAAACTAATTGTTAATATAAATAGGCTGTCATGGGAAAAATATGATGAGAATAGGTTGGGTGTTACTAATATCCGAATAGAAAAATCCAAATATCCGATCCGAATAGGAAAATCTGAATATCCAAATATCAGGATCTCGTCCCGTATTTACGGAATATTAGAAGCTCCGGATCTGATCCTAAATCCAGATTCAAATATCTAAATTCAGTCCTGGATCCGATCAAATATTTAAATTTGGTGAAAGATTTCTGATCCGTTTTCACTCCTATCTATCTATCTATCTATACGAATGAAATTTAATTCTTGATAAACGCATAGTATAAGATTGATTTTGGTTGGACGATCATGGCTACAATCGGTGAATGGAAGGGCTGCAGGCAAGGCAAGGGAGGAGAGAGACACGGCACATCACATCTGATCAGAGTTGTAGAGCCGCAGAGGATTTCGAAACTGATCTGGTCTGGTACCTGCCCGACCCGGTCCATCCATCCGACTAGTGGGACCCACCCCAAGCCGGGACGGGATGGGAAGGGAAGGGAGACCGAGACTCGTGGTAAATTACCAACACGCCCCTGCGCGGCGGATCCATCGACCGGCCGACCCACCTCGTCATGAGTCATGACCACCGTCGAGAGGAGGAAGGGGAAAGTGACTGGCTCGATGCGGTGAGGAGGGAGGTGGACGCCGAGAGCGTCGAGGCCATGAGGGGGGAGCTGCTGCAGCTGATCGATCGCCTCATCCAAGACAAGCGGCAGCACAGGGAGGAGGACGAGCAGGCGGAGGATGGCAGCAAGGAGGAAGGATGACTGAATGCCTTCTTTTGTAGCTCTTTAGCTTAATCACTGGCCCGGTCGCTTGCTGTGTTTTCGACGGTTGGTGGTTTTGGAGTGAGCTTGGAAGAACATCAACAAGTAGAACAGACCCTGTGTAAGTACAGTTTTGCTGGAATTTCGCGGTGAAATATTAATTCTTGGGTATAATTGATGCTGCATTGTTAGTGTGCTTATGTTTGCAAGTTGATCGAGTATAGATACAACTCAAAGCTATGAAACTTTGAGGTCAATTCTGTTATTCAGTTGTAGTTTTTGTTTATAATCTACTTTCCTGGTTCGCTGAAAAAATTATCAGGAGATTCATCCATGTCCTTTCATCTAATACGTTTTCTGCGATGTAACTTTCTGCCTTTTTTCCCCCATTTTATTCATCTTCTCAAATATGTATTTCTTTATACATTTTTTTTGGGTACTGCGATCTGCTTCTGGAAATTTCAATATCCCAAAAAATGATTTAGCTTGTTAGGTTTGATTAATGAGGTGAAGTGATGGTAGACAAGCACAGTGATGTCGCATTTCATCAATTCAGGCCCTTTGATGGAAATTTAAATGCATGGGATTGATTGCTACAGAATAGTAGCTTTAGTACCAAATCTGTTTCTTTGCTGAATGCACTTTTCTTGCTATTTAGTGAAGTGACACGGGCAGACAGTGAGGAGGGCAGCTATCTGGCATCTACCTACCCCCTTGAGTCCAGACCTAACAGTCATGCACGCACCCCCCAACTGTCTTCTTGCTCTCTCCTTGTTGTCAACTCTTCTACCCACTGATCAACTCTTCTACCCAAATTCCTTCTCGCCCTTCCATTGCCATTGCACCTACCAGTCGACGCCTATAACAGAGCACAAGGGTTTAGGTATGTGATCCAGCTAATATTGCACAATTTGGCAATTTAATTTGTATCCAGTACCTTTTTTTTTTTGCCATTTCCTTTTTACATCTTTTTTTGGTAAGGATTTTCTTCTCATTTTTCATTTTGATGGTTTCTTTCATATAGCTATAATTTCCAGCAAGAGGACACACATCTCTGAATTGTTGTGTTCGTAATTTAATGTGATTCCTGCTCTCTTTTTTTCCTTTAGCCCGGTTGATTTCTTCCTGTGTGATTTTGCATTTTTCAGCACAAAATTTGTACTACCTTTGTTTCTCTATCCAAAAAACACCGAAACCATTTGCTATAATGATTGATTAGGTTTAATGGTTCATGTATTGTCCTCTATTTTTTGTCAGTGGAAGATGCAAAGTCACAAGAAGATTGCTGCTGTGAAGCCTGTGGCCTCCAGGCCTTTCTACAGCTCCAGGTCCTTCTCAAAGCTCCTGAAAGACTGCACTGCCACTGGTTCCCCACGGATCACTTCTCCAGAGGAGGCAATTGTAATTAGGCGGCCAAAGGCAACACGCTTCACACCACCACTGAGTGATCTATCGACTGAAATTGCTGCAGCCATAGTCAGTCCCACAATGAAATTAAGTTTATCCTTTTCTGAATTTAGAAAGAACTTCATGTTTTCTGATAGTGATGAAATTCTGTTACTTTCTAACAGTGATACTTCAAATTCAAAACTATTTTGAAATTACCCGTGATATCATGATGTGATCATTTTCTAACGATGTGCCAAACTTTTCAGTTGCGGGATGGTGGCTCAGGTGCCACACATGAGCAGATGGAAGTAGATACAGAACAAGTAGTCTCTTGTGACCATCTGACAATATGCCACAATGCCAGGAAGCCAATTGACAGTGTGAAGAACCGTTTGTCCTATGATGGCTATAACTGGAGGAAGTATGGGCAGAAGCAAGTGAAAGGGAGTGAGTTCCCACGGAGCTACTACAAGTGCACTCACCCAACTTGCCCTGCCAAGAGGAAGGTGGAAACGACACTAGATGACCATATTGCTGAAATCGTATACAACGGTGAGCACAACCACCCAAAGCCTCATCCTCCAAAGAAACCATTATCATCGACAAGCACGGAGATTGTGATCATTGACGCCCATGGTACTGATGATGCTGGAGTAGCAAACCAGTTAGGACGACGCAACCAGGCTCTTGGTTCTGATATTGTTGCTGCAGCATTCAGAAGCAATTGTAATTGCTTGGATGATTATGAATTTGGAAAAACGAGTGAGCTTGGTGACTGCAACAAAAGGTAATGTTTATTCTGTTTAATCTTGTGATCCAGAACTTTCTATTGTTGCTTTGCATAGCATGTGCAAGTGGTGGGTTAGAATGGCAAATAGCAGACCACAGTTGTGTAATTATGACATTCTGTTAGGAATAGGGAGTAAGGACCATGTAATTGTTACCAATTTACAACCCCATAATGACGAATCTTAGGAATAAGAGATGAACATTGGCACGCATACTTCATTGCATTACCTTTGCATGTGTTGAGCAGACTGCAGTTTTACAGTAAAAGGAAATAGAATCCCAGCGTCCTTGGAAGCCATGGGGTTTCCATTTTGGAGTGAAATCCCATGACGACACTAGCTCTTCATGTAAGAGAATTCTGGCGCAACATTATTAAATTTGAGTTGAAACTTGGTAGCTAAATGTATTAAGGCAAAGCTATTGTTCAGCTGCCCCAAAAATAATTCATTCACTGTAAGAATGACACTATGTAGTGAAAAGGGTGAACTTTGGTGTAGGGCCTTGCCGACTAGCCTATCGAAAGAAAAATTTTCAACTTCAGAAGAGCTGCCCAAAGACTGTCTCATCCAAGAATTGTTCTATCCCATTGTATGTCAATATGTCTAGTAAAAATTCCATACGCTGAAGAACATGTACACACTTGTCGCTGCTTGTGCCCGATTAAGTTACTACATCTGTTTGATCCAAGTAATCCAACCCTTCATTTAATATTTGCCATTTCAGCACTAAGAACAAGCAACCAGGCATAACTAGTGGCCTGACAGCTTATGTTGAGCCTACTCCTGCTCCCGAACCTTCAACAGAATGTGGACTATGTGGGGATGCATTCCATTGGCGCAAGTATGGTCAGAAGGCTGTAAAGGGAAATTCATTTCCAAGGTAAATACTTATTTGTGTAGACTCACTATGCCTGGAACCCTGAAACATAATTGTCGCCTTGAATTCATAACCCTTTTGTTTTCTGGGAGAAAATTGTTACGCACTATAGTTTTGTGTTAAGTGGTTAAATGTCTTTTAAGTAATCTGCATCAGAGGTAGTATCAGAACAATAGTATGGATTGTTAAGGAAAAAAGGCAATATATTCCTATCCTTGCAGTTGAATATGTGCAGGAGTTACTACAAATGTGGCGCAGCAGGATGCAATGCACGCAAGTATGTGGAGCGTGCGTCGGATGATTCAGGGGGGTCATTTGTAACCACATACGAGGGAAGGCACAATCATGACTGACTGACTGAAGTCAAGTCGATTCCGACCACTTGAAGAGGAAAGTGGGTGCGCGATATATGTGCTTCAAGAAAGAACAATGACAAGTGTGTTCATGTTCTGTGGTGTAGAATTATTCTCTCACAAAGCGCTATGTATGTCCTCTAATAATGTCACTGCCTGCTGAATAACCTTTGTTATAACTGGCTGGTTAAGAGCCCATGCGTTGCTACGGGAACCAAAATAGGACTCCCTTGTGTCAACTATCGATGGACACAAAAATTGCAAAAGAGCGCTCTCGTCCTGATATATATACATACATATATATGAAAATAGTTCTATACTCTTTGGAGTACGTACTCCCACTTTAAGTATACTGTTTAAATGATGTTATATCTCTTTATCCTTTTGAATATACTCTAATACTAATTATAAGATGCTCCAACGTAAGTTCCGTGAAAAATTTCGTCATGATGTATTTTTTATAGCATAATTTGTTTATACACTTCTTTTACATATGAAAAAGTGTATGTAGCAGAAATAACGAGTTTCAATGAAATTTTTTTCAACCATGTCGCATTGGAGTATCTTAGAATTATTATTGAAGTATACTAAATATGATAAAAGAGTATAACAAATTCGTTTATCTGGTATATTAGATGTGGGAGTATGTACTTCAGAAATTCTAAACTACACACCTACCAAATTTTATGAGGAAAGGGATATGCCACATGCATGCCCTGACATACGCAGAAAAAGTTCGTGCAGTGTCGCAAAAGGATTATGAATTATTATGTCGACCAAATTTGAGCAAACACGCCTGCAGCAGAATCAAGAATACGTGATAGAACAAAAAAAAAGAGTCTACCCCAGAACAATGAACAAGAGTAATGGTTGCAGATGAAATTACAAAAAATTGAGACCAACAATGGATGGTGCACAGAAGACAGAACCTTATAAACTAAAAAAAGTAACAAACACAATGGTGGCTCAGCAGAACTGCATGTAATAAAAAAAAATAACAAACGACAATTTTGGGCTAGCAAAAAATAACAAAGGAAAATATATGACAGTTCATGAAAATATTAACAAAGGAAAACATATAACAGTTCATGAAATAAACCTTGTCTATTACGACCAAAAAAAAATGAATTCTTTGCTTTCTTCTTGAACAAAACCTCAACGACTTATAGTACTGCTGTAACACTACTGCACACAACAAGTCATCACAGACAGTTCGTAAATCATATCATAGACGGTTTTATGAATCGTCTATATGCAAGTGTCAATGATGACAAAGAGTCATTACATACGGTTTTCCAACCGTCTGTGAAAAAACTCATCATAGCTCCCAGCTTCTAGAGGGGAGAGTCGAACCTGATGTTATCCCAAAAAGAGCCATATAAAAACAAGAGCAGCACTTGCATAAATCTTGAAACAAGCGAATGGTGAGTAATTCCTATTTACCTATTATCAAGCTCTCGGCTCTGGCCTCAGTGCCTAATCTAGCTTCGTCTTGGTCCACACCATATCTCTTATGTCAAGCTTGGCTTACATCATGCCTTTGTTTCACCACTATTATTTATATCGCTACTCTATCGTACACCATGAAGGGGGTTGTTGGGATAAGTACCAAATTTCTAGCAGTTAATTTATTTATTATATGGCAATTTTTTTGTTAAAGATTTTTTAGGGGTGAATGAGTGATTTGAGGAAAGGTGGGGGAGGTTAGAAAGGTGAAGAATGTACCGCATTCACCACAACTAGGTTCTTTCAAAGGAGTAAAGAATAATAAAAGGAGTAAAGAATAATAAAGAGAGAAAGAAGGTAGCAGAAAATTGCCCTTAAGGTATATCCTTACCTACCAAAGCTGCTACTAACCAATAGAGGTGTAATCTACTCGAATTCGGTCAGATCACTCTTTTTCGCATCTTAAATCATTTTTTTTATCGAACTCAAAGTTGGATACAAATGGTACCGGATACAAATGCAGCATTGATAATATCGGTCATGAATCTAAAGCAAATACAAAATGGAATCAATACAATACCGAATAGTTTTTGTCGAATATCACATGAAATCAACCATATGAGTTCAATATGCAACATAATTATCATAATTTAACAAGTTATTTTATCCAGTAATCCAACAAAGTTACAAAAATATCAAACCGAATTAATAACTTTCTCCGTTCGCTAATGTATAGAAGATCGGGACAATGACGGTTTTGTGGGTATGCCCGGGGGGCAGGAGAGAACGGACCACCGCCACCAACTCGTAATTAGAAGTAGTAAAGATAATTAGCTGGGTTACAGTCAACACGCATACTCAGCATTCAGAAACGAACAAACCAACCCATGTGGGCACCCTGGAACACTTGGCACCGGAATTCCTTGCCTTGCCTACCACACACATTCAGTCCTGTAGCAACGAAAAGGATACAAAAATCTCAAGGTCTACACAAAGCAAGCCAACTACGAGTTGGGCTCATTCCACCTTCGGATTTTACTCACCACCATCGCCCGGATGCCTACAAAGACAAGATGCTACCATCAGAAACAAGCAACTGGGGCCGAGGCTAAGAGGTAAGATGCAAAGCAAGCAAGATAACAACAATCCTACCTCCAAGATGTCAGATTACGAGCTTTCCGGTCTAGTTGGATGCTTTCCAGAGCACTTGATGCTCGCAGTACTTCTTCGGATATATCATCAGCATCATATCTCCAGTTGTAATCATCTTTCCTCGTATTAGAAGCCGAGGACCCTCCTCTTCGGTCTGAATATTCAAGGTGCTTGTCTTAGAATTTAGGAGAGCAGCACTGCGGCATATGACAAACTGAATGAATTATATCACGTACCTGATGTCTGTGATGATGGCATTGGCCTGGAAAGTTCAAAGTAAAAGGTTACCCATATTTATAGAAAAAAACAAATAGCTGCAACATAATTATGATGGCACAATAGCACTCCCTATATGTTGATTTTTGTAAGGTGCCCACGTATTTGGAGATTCCGACTTTGAAATGATTAACCAACAATTAATCAACAGTATATAGGTTTAGTGACACATAAGTAGAATGTACTTCCATATGATTATGATTTGGGAAAGACTCAAATCATATCGGATGCTTTAGCGCTATATTTCGCAACAATGTCTACAACAAATCTATATAAGAGAATCAATAAAAAAAAGCGATTGAAGAAAAAAAAATTGAATAAAACCTCATCTGAAGTGCAATAGAAAAATGATGATCTTGCAACAAACCATTGATCATGGTGCTAGAAACACCTAATGCAAAATAAACCAACCACACAAAAAAAAATCTTGTGGCAACAAATGAACTATAGGAACAAAACTACAAATGCTGCAATAATTGTGAGAAGCTACTGCAACATCGAAACACATTGCCGCAACAATGAAACCAACCTGTTTCAACATATCCCTGTGGGTTGTTTTTGTGTGTGTGTGTGTGTGGGGGGTGCCCTGGTGTGGAGGGTCATTGAAGGCTCTCAGCCATAGCTCATCAGTGGTGTCAAGGCCGTAGCTCAGCAGGGGCATATTAAGCTGAGGCACAACCAGGAGCATGGAGGCGGAGTTCAAGCAATTCAGATGCAGAGGCAGCTCGGCCAAATGTCACTAGAGGTGGACGTGTCTCAGTCAAATCTAGCTGGATGCGAAGGCGATGCAACCGGAGCTCTTGGCGGTAGGCTCCACCAGAGCTCTCATGCACGCGCGCATGCACGAGAGAGAGAGAGAGAGAGAGGCGGCAACAGCAGCTCGATAATGGAGTCTTGGTGGCGAAGCTGCTAGTTGGAGCTTGTTGTAGTTGGTGGCATGGATGCCTAGGAACGGAGATGAGATTGGGAGATGAAGCAAGTGCTGGATTTGGGGGAGGTCATAATCGTGTGGAATCCACTTCACAGTGGAGTGGAGACGAGAGTGAAATGGATGAGGGACTAAATTAGGGGAAGGAAAGTGTGAATATGCGAAGCATCCGATGCATCGGACGTATGTCCCATAGCATTATCATTACAATTTTGTAGTTATTAACAATATATATTAAAAGATATTTACAGTCAAAGTTAAATTTTGGAGACCATGCAAGTCAAACACCGCCCTATAAAAATTAACGGAAGGAGTACTAGTAAGGTATTACCTTCCCATAGGAGGCAGCCCCCCAATTGAAGATGAAGATGGCGGCCTCCTCATGTTCCGATACTCAGCATTTAATGTTGAATCAGACTCAGAATTGATTATTTTCCTACCAGCCATCCTTGTTTGAGACAAATTCTGCTCAACAGAACAATTTAGAGTAAACCAAAGTATGAACTGGAAACATATAAGGTTTAAACTAAATTAGTAAGGAGATAGAGTTGTTGACTATATTAGGAGGATCATATGAGAAAACAGTGCACAGTTACTTTGTGAGCTCAAGAACAGTGAATACTAAGATGAAAAATATTAAATTGGTTATAAGCCATAAATTAAAACTCACAGGCTGAAACTACCATTGCACATACATGTGGTCCACATCCCAAGCAACACATGTCCACCAAAAGTGCACTTCAACTACAGATTTTCATATACCTATGTTGGCAAATAGCATGCAAACAGAGCGCAGTCACAATAATGCATTGTAAATATAAATGCCAATGCATTGTAAGCCAATTAGCCAACTAAACAAAGTCAAATAGTTCAGTTTTTTTTTCTTCTCCTACTATCTCCTTTCTTGTACTTGAGTTTGCTGACATTCCACATCTTACGCTGAAACCAAAATTAATTTCACCTAAAGTGTTACACGATAGATTACTTTTTTAAAAAGGTATGCCTTACTGAGCATCATAACAGTCACAAATCATTGTTTTATGACTAGACATGAAACATGCCTTTTTTACAGATTGATTAATCTGCGTACAGTGTTAATAAAAAGGGTCGCTCATCAACGTCATACACATCTATTAACTCTATTTTAACAATTGTCTTTCAGAGTTAGCAAGAGGTAAACCTCATATTTGAGATATCCTTCAAGAACATCTAGAAGCATGGGGCCACTCTCAGCACTCCTGCTCCCTTCAGCTCCACTTTTGTTAGAAAAATCCTTCAGTTCATTCTTCCAGAAGTCCTTGGGCTGATTTACAATGCAAGCACACAAATTAGTGGATATGTTGATTTTGGACAAACACAACCAGGATACACTAAATATACAAATGGTTACCAGATTACATTCTGGCAAATAAACTTTCACCGTGTGACTTAGCTGGGCCCACTCCAAGTATTCACACACAAGTGCTGTCAGTAATCTACCTGCAAGCAACATAAATTTTAGAATGTACACCACTCATGCTATGTAGCTTACAAAAAAAACATGGCTACACTTAACCATTAACTACTAAAAATCATTTTAACCTTGCAAGGAGACCTTACCATCCAAGATATCTGTGATGAGACTTGAAACAACATAGATAAATGTAATCAATTACATTATACAAATGCTTCTTTGAACTAACATCAGTGCAGAAGCATCAATGCCAAAGTCTCACCAGTAAACACTCAGGACAAAAAAGATAGATCTTTAAGGTTGAAGTGTAGAAGAGAAAGAAAAAGGATGTGCTACAAGCTTAATAAATTTGAGTTCCTCTATTTCCAGTCAAAAAAAAGTAGAATAGGCTAAAGGCTGCTAGAATTTCCAGCGAGGAAAAAATTATTATGCAATGTGGTATCAATCATTCAATCTTGTATGGTTCTGGAATATTCAGGAACGGCAGTATAAAAATATCCTAGAGGGTTGTATATATCTGACAAATAGTTGTAGAAGCACCCCAAACAAGTTCTGGGTAACAGAGATAGTTTGTATTGATCAAATGGCCACCACATGTAAAGCAAGAACCTGACGGTGAAGCATGCAGCTGCTTAGCACGGTCATGGCAGCTACCAAGCAAAGCAGGATTCCCACCATCGTCATTTTGTACCACCTGATCCTCCTCTTCAATGGCCTCAAACACACTTGCTCTCAGCTCAGCCTAGTCATCCAAGACAAAGCATAAGAAAACATGATGCCTTATGCTGATATGAGCCCTTTCATGGAAATTTAGCAGCTAATTAGATTATACATCGAACGGTTCACGACTAATGAAAGCTCGTGGATGTAATTGAACATAAACTGGCTTTAACAGATGAGGAAAAACAACATACCTCCAATTCTTTACAAAACAATTATATTCCGTAAGTTTCTGACATAACTTTAGCAGAAGTATACACCAAATGTTCAAGTTTTTCGCAAGGTAACCAAAGGACCATATATATAGAGAGAGAGAGTTGTTGCCTAATGCTTATAGTTGAAACGAAGATTTGACCAGATCGTAGATGGGGAAGCATACATTAAGCCTACCATGGAGTCATACGGACATGTAAACTAGATAACACACAAGCACACAATTCCTCCGAGCATGCGTGCTGGGCAACAGCTAATTCATAATGTAATCCAAACTGGAGCAACACAAGTTGTGCGAGGTGAGATTCTTGTTTGGCAATGCGTGAGCAAGACGAAAGAGCAGCAAGACAGGACGGGCAGAAAAGCTCTTGACTTTTGTCGAACAGCGAAATGTTTTCCTTCACAATTTGAAATGCGGGGTGAATCTAACAGCATCGGCTCATAGGACCATGAAATCTTTGTAAAAGAAAATATACTATATTAGCATTTCATTTCCAATTTAAACAGAAGGGGATGTAAAATGTGGAGTAGAAGGGAACCGTGGAACCAGCATTCAAATATTCAGATCCCCAAACCGAAAGGGAGGGAGAGCTAGATCCGAAGGGGGGGCAGGAGCCGTAGAGGCAATCGGTAACCCTAGTCGTCCTAGTCGGTAGGATGGAGAGAGAGAGAGAGACAAACCCTAATCTTGGCGAGGACGCCCTTCTTCTCGAGGGTGCGCGTGACGAGCGTCTTGAGCTCCATCATCTCCCGTGCGTAGTCGTCCATGTCCTCTCTCTCTCTCTCTGTGTGTGTGTGCAGGCTCTCCCTGTCTCTAGGCTCTGGAGAGACGAAGAGAAAAGAGGAGAGACGGAGAGAGAGGGGTCTCTTCTCGGCTATTCGTCTTCCTCCCTCCCTCGAGAAAATTGTCATTGGGTCACTCTGGACATGTGGCTTCACCTAGAGTGAAAACGGTCGGAAAACACTAAAACCATTTTTGTTTTCATATTTTTTCTCAGAAACGATATCGGAATCGATAACTACGGAAATGAAAACGGCATCGGTAATTCGAAAATATTGGAAACGAAAATTCGATACAAAATATATATATCAGAACGATCGGAATCGAAAAAGAGACCTGTAACGTCGTAAGGACATGTACCACCAATTGACTTCAAAAATTCACACAAATAGGACATCCACATAGAAATTAGTAATTAATAAATATTCACAAATTTACGATGAACACACATCAAATTTTAGACTTGAATGACTACATTAGAGTTTTGTTTTTATGATATTTAAAAATATCTATGATTGGTTAAATCATGAAAATGGGTGAAGATTGTAGCCCTCGTGATAAGCTTCAGATAGAGTCCAAAATCACCTAAATCGGAGTTCGGAGTAAAAAGTTATGGGTGTTTTAGTGACCGAAGGAGTGTGATTTGTGGGTGGAATAATTCCGGTAATTACCGACGGAATTTACCGATTTTTCCGGATATCAAGGAAACGGTCGGAACCGATCAAAACCGCTATCGTTATCGCTTCGACAAAATTACCGATTCGATTCGAAAATTACCGATATCGACACGTCCGGTTGAAAATTTCAAAACGGTTTTGAATTTCGAATTACCGATACCGCTTTTCACCCTAGCTTCACCCAAATGCCATTATTAACGTAGCAATCGTCAAAATATCACTTTCAAACGCTGACAACTCGTTTCCATGCCATTTTGGAGTTTTTGGTGCATTTACGGATAATAGCGAGGAAATGACCTCTTTGCCCTAAGACTGCGGCACTCCAGATCCGGCGATAGTTCGACGACTTCGACCCGACGGAGAAGCCGCACAAGCTCTCCTTCTTCAACCGGTGGATGTTCACCATCTTCCCGGCATCCTCTTCTCCACCACCGTCCTCGTCTACCTCCGTGACAACGTCACCGGTTTGCCGATCGGCTACTGGCGTCGACACTTTCGCCGGTGGCCTCTGCCGCCGTCTTCCTCGCCCAAGACGCCGCTGCATCGACACAAGGTGTCGCAGGGCGCACTTTTCGCGAGGATGGGCAAGGTGCTCGCCTACCATGTGGAAGTCTTGTCGTACCGCCTGCCGACGCAAGGAAGCCGCAGACGAAATGGAGCCGAGCACTAGTCGCTTGATGGCGAACTCGAACTTGAGAGCAGTGGCGTGGGCTCGAGACCGACGGCCGGGGATCCGGACACGGCGCATGCCTTAATGAGGAAGGGAATGTGAACTTGTTGGCGCACTCCGCAGAGCATGAGAGCGGAAGAAGGAGGCGTGTGAGACGGACCGAGGAGGAGGGAGGTGGCGTGGGCGCGGATGAGGGTGTTGACGAGGAAGGCATCGAAAGGGAGGGAGGGATGGAGGAGGCGGCGATTTAGGCTCGAGGGCTGGGGCGACGGAGGCGGAGGCGGCGAAGAGCTCCGTGAGGACGAGCGGGTTGGATGAAGGCGGACTTGAGGAGGAAGGCAAGGATCGGAGGAGGGACGCCGGTGTCGAGAAGCGCCAACAGACGGAGGCAATGTTGCTCACCAAGCGCCCATGGACGGTGGTGGAATGATGACTGGCGCCATGGTGGAGAAAAGCACAGTGCCGAGGGCAAAGAGGTCATTTCCCCATGCTATTATCCGGTAAATGCACCAAAAACTCCAAAATGGCGTGGAAACGAATTGTCAACGTTTGAAAGTGGCATTTTGGCGATTGCCACGTTAATAATGGCATTTGGGTGAAGCCACATGTCCAGAGTGGCACAATGACAATTTTCTCCCCTCGGCTCCCCGCAGCCTTGTTCGGATTGAAAGGACAGGGGATGTCGCCTAGAGGGGGGGTGAATAGGCGAATTATAAATTTAAACTAAATTGCAGCGGAATACAGAACCTTCGGAATGTCCGAATAATACTCCGGATTGTCCGAATAGTTCGGATAGTCCGAGATTGTATTCGGATATTCAGGCGATTCGGATAATCCAGAAAATCTATTCGGATATTAGAATGTTCCAGAACACAACTTCGCAAATCTAGATCTAGGCTATTTGGGAATATTAAACACACCAAATTAAATTAGTTAGCCTAGAATACTTGAGGCAAATAAATATCTAGCGAAAACTCACTAGAAAAGTAGATCGGGCAATTTCAAGATTCAAAATCAAATATTAAAGCAAGAGTAAGAATCAAACTTGGAGACGAAGATTTTTCACAAGTTCGGATCCTTGAGGATCCTACGTCTCCGCTTGAGGCGGCTCGGTCACACTTGAGCCGGGTCTCTTTCAACCCTTTTCCTCCGGTGTTGCACTTGCACTCACGGCGTGTCTTGGCCACACAAGACACGGGGTCTCTTTCAACCCGCTAGCCTTGGGTGTTGCACCTTGCACTCATGGCTTCACTTCTTGATTCCTTCCCATGAGGCGGAATCGAACCTTCACAAACTTCCTACGGCCAACCACACGAAGAACCGGTGGCTCAGAGGTGACCTCCTAGCCGCCTAGGAGTCCTCAACCTCCAAGAGTAACAAATACTCAAGAACTCACAAAGAGATGCCTCAAGTGCTCAACACACTAATCTCACCCAATCTCTCACCCAAACCCTTCTCTCAAAGGGATCACTAAGATCTAAGGGTAGAGGGGCTTTGTGGGGCTCAAGATCACCAAGAACACTCCCCAACAACTCACCAAAACATCCCCACTCTTCTCTAACGGCTACCCATAAAGGGTGGGCTTTATAGCCAACTCAAAAACTAGCCGTTTGAACTCAATCCAGAGTCACTTGGACAGTCCAACTCAAGTTCGGATAGTCCTAACAGAGAGATACAGACTTGAGCCACATGGTTGGACATTCGAACACTCCTTGGACACTCAACACACAGTCCGGACACTCGACACACAATCGGACACTCTCAACTCAACAGACAACCCTAACCGAGAGGGTCGGCTCGGATACTCGAACCTTCATTCGGACATTCCAACATATCGGACACGCCAAAGAGAGTCGTCTCGGATACTCAACTCCAGTTCGGACATTCCAACATGCCACCAAGGCAAACCCTAAAGGGCACAACTTTTGCTCCGGACTCGGAACTTAACAAAGTGGACTCTTTGGAAAGCTAGCCACTAAGGCTACTCAACCAACACGGTCTCACTACTCAAATCACAACAGATAATTTGGACTCACAAAGAATCCATAGAGACCGCAAACTGGCTCTCCAACTTACACCAACTCTTTTCCTCACCCTAACCAACCTACACTTAGGCACTCATGGGTGACTTGGGAAACTCTCACAACCTTAGACAACTTGAGCACTCGAGACTTGTCTAAGTTCATTCAACGACAGCATCCCTCTTAATAGTACGGCAATCCTTAGACTCAAATTCAAACGAGAAATCTAAGTCTTACATTCAATCCGCATGCCGTCTTCTCCGTGGATGCAATGTGCATGATGTCTTTTACCAAATGATTGATGACGTCTTCGCCTTGTCCAACTTGACTCGATTCACCTCATGAGACTCTCGTCCTATCAACCTTGACTTGATCATCCTCTCTGACGATCTCCACGCCAAGTCGATCTTGACTTAGTCCTCAACTCTTGGTGACACTGCTGTCTTGTTGACCTCGCTTAACGATCATCCTTCACGATACCTTGGTCATCATACACACACGGACCTAATTCTTCCCAAACCACTCATGAAAGACATTAGTCCCAAAAGCTCGAGAGATGTGAATAAATTGATATTTTTGAGCAATTAAGTACCACAAGTGTTTCATATAAAGAGGCATAATATAAGCGGAAACACTTGACATAAGAGATATTCTCTACTAAGTACATCATGATGAATATGTAATTGATTTATATGCACTAGAGAGATAATTGCGATATGATGAATCAATTAAATCATGGCAAGGATCACTGTCTTTACTTAAATGAAGCACATGATAGAATATACACGAATTGTATATGTACGACTAGTATTTGGAATAAGAGTAAATATGTGATCCAATACTAGATTAAACTTCACTAAGAGAATTGCATGAGAAGATATACAACTAAAATATGCATGCACCAAGTCAATCTATAGCAATATGAAGTTTAACTCTAGTTAATACATACATACCAAAAACAAAGCACATAATGAACTCAAATAAACATATATGCACAAATAAATATGACATGAACCAATGTGCATATATACAATCAATATACTACTTGGAGTTCACTATGCATTTGCACAAAAGGAATGCAATAACAAATATGGAAGGGATCTTGAGATTGCATACCTTATCTTTGCTTAACCATTCACTTGATTTTCCTATAAATAGATGAGACTAATACTCAACTTGGCAATGAACATGTTAGTCTCATAGCAATATAATCATATTAGAGGTTTGTCATTTGTTAAGCACTAAGTTAAGCATTTACACAATTACATAGATTGTCATTATATGCGTTTGTCATTAATCACCAAAATAACATAAGTGCCTAGATGCACTTTCAGGTTTCCTCCTGTGATGAGTGAATGACACGTGGGCCCAGTGCGCCATTAACATGACGAGGAGTTCCTCAGCACTTGGGTCGGGCTTTGCATTTTAGGGTTACTGTCTCTCTTATTTTAATTCTATATAAGGATTAACTTTACGATGAAATTGAAAAAAGTATAAGAGAAAATAACTTAGATATCTTACTTAATTATCTTAGAAGATAAGAGATAATACTTTGTATATGTAGTAATAAATAAATGCATATTGTTGAGAGAGAAGAAATAGAGGTATAATAAAAAGACTTATTAAATATACATGTAAACTTAATAATTCTAAATAAAACCATTTAAAAGGCAATATATGCTATGCACATAGAGTTTCCCGTGTACACACTAACTAATAAAAGTCAGGAAAAATTCTGAAAAAAATTGTAGACATAGTTTAAACTTGTTAGAATTTTCTCTTTTTTTTGTAACTCTCTATATATAATGAATTTGATCTTGAAACTTCATACATAGGTAGAGTAATCTATGAAGTACGTCTACAATTTTTTTCAGAATTTTTCATAACTTTTATTAGTTAGTGTGCGCGGTATATACACGGAAAGCATGTGTTCACAGAATATGTTGCCTTAAACTATAAACCTTATAGTTCTGAACGGAGAGACAGTACTAATCAGTTGGGTTGGAGTATTTGATTGATACTCCGTTTAGCCATCGAAACCACCCGCATTTACAGATGATTCACTAGCATCATCTCTTTATGTTCCCCAATGTCTATAAATTTTATTTGTTTTGTTTGCATAAGGAAGATTTGATTTCGTTCCATATATACACCTCAGGCGGCATGCCACACGCACAGACATAAGTAGTAATTTTGCACAGGCTCTAGGGTCTCACAGAGCACAAACACGCGTCCCAAAACGATTTCTTTTGTTATCGGAGGGATAACCACAAATTATATACGCTGACATGCAAAACTTGCATCCTTAATTTCAATCTAGGGCAAATACCAGCTCATAAATACCGCTGTTAGCCACGCGAGAGAGAGAGAGAGAGAGAGAGCTGTTAGCCTGACCTCACAATCTGAGAGAACCTCATCAAGCTCGACCTTTTACCAATTAATGTATTTTGTTGCATTGCTATAACCCCTGCTCATCTTTTGCCAAATCAAAGACTCATTTCACAACAAAGTTTTGATCACTTCAGATATACAACAAAGTTTTGATCACTTCAGATATACAAGCTCATGAGCACAAGTTATCCGCCTTATCTCAGAACCTGAGAACTTGCTTTGGTTGGCTTCCATGTTTGCCGAGGGCCTTATCAAGAGCCAGACTGAAGTCACTGAAGGGAGTCAACTCCATCCTGTACGGCAAATGTTTCAAAAGATTCACTTCTCCCGGGGTGTGCGAAAATATTTGCTTGGGTGCTTCAACATACAACAACAGTTCAAGAAAGAATAGCATTACGTACTCATATTTAAGTTTGCCTTCGTGCACCAGGCCCAAGAGGTAGTCTATCATTGTTCTGCAATCCTCTGCCTTGTCTGGACTAATCCACTTCTGTAGCCAGAATCCTCTGAGGGAAAGATCCTTTCACAACATTGCATGGCATCGTGTTAAACAAGGGGATTGACAAGAGAAACGACTTGATACATAGCAGCATGAAACAATCACTCCTTCAAACTTCGATATATGGATTGTTTCAACTACATGATAATTCAGCACCTTGAGATAACGACATAATTCTGGGCTCATAAATTTTGATGCAGAAATTACTTATTGCATTAATTTGGCAATTTGGTATAGATGCTTAACATGGCCTAGCTATACAGCATGGGAAAGCCTATTGACCATTGTTCAGAACCAGGATCTGATGTACTGACCTTAAAAATGAAAGATGAAGTAGAAACAGTCACAGGTTTCTTGGACATTCCACCATATGTCACCATGGTGCTTCCTTGCCTAAAAGAGAAGGGTTATAGCTCGCTATATATATGTAAAACAAAAGACAACTCCAATTCGGTTAAGTTTGACGCTGTTACCTTAAGAATTTCAGTATGAAAGAAGCAGAATTTCCTCCTACACAGTTAAATCCTAACGCAGGTTCTGGTAAAGCACCCTAACATCACAGCAAACAAAATAGCATCTAGATGAGGAATTGGTTCAAAAAGACTGGAAGCCGTACCCCAGTATCCAGTTGCGGTAGCAGAAAAACAAGTTCCAGTCAAACTCATGATTCAGTTCTTGGTGAGGAGCCTGGGCTTCCCCACTTTAGTACGATTAATTGAAATTAAATATTAACACACCATACATGATATTTACGAAGTAAGTGGCAAATTAAAATAAATAGCCGCCAGGGATGATGCAGTGATCGGAAATGCAGGCTGTAGAGTAGTACCAGCAAGCTCTTGACATTCTTTACATCTAGCTGACTTTCTGTGAACACCTCATCAGCACCAAGCTGTTTAAGTCTCTCTTTTGCTTCTTCTGAACCAGGCCTAGAGCATTTTAGAGATGATTGAAGCGACTGGTTGGGATGGGAAAGATAAAGTGATTTGAATGTATTCGGCAAATAGCCATGATCACATAGAAGGCCAAAGACAGCAAGAGAATCATTGTTCATTTTTGGTGGCAAATTGCATTGTACCTGTCCCTTATAATGTTGATGGTGTGAAGTCCCTGTACTTTGGCAAGCTGAATAACGCACTGGCCGACAATGCTGGTAGAGCCGTTCTGGACAATAGCATCACCTGATAGACAGTAGTAGAAGAGAGTGGATGGCATGAGATGGGAGGACATGCATGCTAATTCCTAAGGTAGGCTAAAAGAAATTGAAAGGGAAGAAGCAGCAAGGTGGGATATTAAAGCTAATAATAGGTGAGAGAGAAATGAATGAGCACCAGGATTGAGTTGTACAAAGTCTTGCAGCATCCTGAGCGCCGTCAAGGGGTTGACTGTGATGGTGGCAGCGTATTCCATAGGCACATCGTTACGGACCTTGTGCCACACATCTTGTGGCTTGACAATGTAGGTTTGCCATGTTCCTGCAGGGAATTCGATTTCAGGGGAGCAACAGCCAAGAGGGATAGCAAAGCGATGTGCTTGCGTGCGTAGAGAGAGAGAGAGAGAGAGAGAGAGGGAGGGAGGGAGCGGACCGAAGGAAGGCGGGGAAGGGATGACCCAGTCGCCGGGGGAGAGGGGATCCCGGGTGACGCCGGGGCCGATGGCGTGGACCTGGCCGACCCCCTCGTATCCCCCGACGGCGGCGGGGAGGGGAGGGCTAACCGGGTAGACGCCCTGGACGCGATTGATGTCGGAGGGGTTGATGGGGGCGGCGAGCATCCGGACGCACACGTCGCGCTCCCCAACCTCCACCGGAGCCACGTTCGCGACCCTTGGATATAAAGATGAGATTGCGGTGTGATGATCTTGATTCTTGGAGCAGCAGCAGCAGCAGTGGGAGACGGAGAGAGCTAACCTGAGTACCTGGTCGGGCGGGCCGTGTTTGTCGTAGAGGACGGCCTTGGAGGGCGGAGAGTAGGTGGAGAAGGAGAGACGAGAACGGCAGGCGCAGAGGGGAGAGGAGGCGAGGCGACTCGCCGCCGGCAGCAAGCGAGACGACGACGCCATTACACTAAGAGTGCAGGGGATGCGTGCGCTCTCTCTGCAACGATTCGCCTCTCGCCTCGCCTCTCCTCTCCTCTCCTCTCCTCTTCTCCAGTCAGGTCTAGAAGAAGAAGAAGAAGAAGAAGAATAATTAAGTCTGGAAGAGCAGCCCATCACAGGCCCAGGCCCAGCAGCAAACATTTTATTTATTTTTCTGTTCTTTGTAAAACTAGCTAGTCAGTAATCACACGCACGCAACGCACCATCGTTGTAAAGCTATTCTTGAATCCTTGGAACTCGAAAATAAATTCAAATTCAAACTCAGATGAATGAACCCAAAGAATCGAATTAAATTAAACTTTCCATAAGTTAATTATTACTACTAAGTAGTATATATTAAACTAAACTTGGAGCCCCTCCACTCCACGTCTCCGTTTTGCGCTCCGGTGAGCGCCCCGCCCCGTGGTCTTCTAGCCGCGACGACCAGCAAATGCAAATCCCCCGATTATTCCGATGATGCCTAGATCGGTCGATGTGCACCGGCTCCTCTCCCCGCGTGCCCCTTCGCCGTGAAGGCCCCGCCCGGTCGTCGCAGCGGCAGCACGCGAACAAGAGAAGAAAACAAGGCATTGCATGCGTCCTCCTAACTCACCTTCGATGGAACCCGCCGCCGGCTCGCGCCGCAGCCCATCGGTCCGCCACTTCTTCAGATAAACATGCCTGCCGAGTGGAAAAATTCTAAAGGTGTGTTTGTGAGGATTCAACGATGAAGTTTGAAAATTCTAAATTTTAACAGATTCGTGGTTTGAAATGTGAAGACATTTTAGACCAAAAATATAAACTTAATTCACTTTATTTTAGCCTACAAGTTTCAGATCTCAGGTGAACTTAGAATCTGGAGCTCTACCAAACAGACTCAGTTAGCGCATTTTTAAAATTTTCTGAGACAAAGCACTACCATAATTGCAGTACGGTTTTTTGTTATGGTTCTCACGTACCATTTTGGAGGCCGGGGTGTTCATCACCTTCCTCTCGTTGCCGCAGAGCGGGAACGACCTTAACGACATCCGATTCAGGTGAGGTCTTGCACGCACCTGAGATGAATGTTTGCATCTTGGTAGAACAGTGTGGTTCTTTGTCACAAAAAAGAACACAGGTTTGAGTTATTTTGGTTCAGAATTTTACGTACACTCCATATCAACAGCAAAATCCTTTGTTCATTTTTCAGCAACTTCAACAAGTTTTTGTTTTGTTTCTTTTGTTCATTTCTAACTTGCTTAGCTTCATGCCTGGAATATTTTCATGGAAGAATTGTTATGCGACTGTAGGAATAGAGGGACAGAGATGGACAAGAAAGTTATAATTGGAAAATATTTCACCGCTGCTCAAAAGTTTGAACTTCTGAAAAAAAAATGTAGAACTTGTTCCTATACAGATTTTTGGTATTTTTATTTAGTCAAATGAGATAAATACATGCTTTATCTCACTTTTGGTCGTTATTGTTGTTTCTTTCCTGCCTTTGCTTTCACCGGATGTTTGGAATTTCCCAAAAAAAAAGATTGTCTACTAAGGATATATAGAATGTACCTGTCTTCCAAACAGCAAGTTTTTCTATGAAATTCTCGCATTCCAAACAAGCTTTAAAAGGAAGCTCTGCAATCACTGCCTGGCTCCAAAGCTTTCGCCGGAAGTTTGGAATTTCATAAAAAAAGATTGCCCACTAAGGATAGAATGGAGAAGGAAGGATAGAATGTACCTATCTTCCAAACAGCAAGTTTTCTATGAAATTCTCGCATTCCACACAAGCTTTAAAAGGAAGCTCTGCAATCACTGCCTGACTCCAAAGCAAATGTAAAGAAGCCGGTGGTATGTTGGTTGAAATAGACCGGTATAGTAATTTTACCCAAAAAAATTGATGTACGTCTATGGAAATAATCGAAGGTAAAGCTTGCTGAAGCCTTTTACAGTTGTACTCTGGTAGATATGGCACTACAAGCAATTGATTTAACATGTTTAAATTTAGGAAATGTATATTACGGCATTTTGTTTCCCCTATTGTAACATCGTTTTATAGGACCCAAAATGAGCAGGTTCAATATTTTATTTGCAGAATGATGTTAATCAATGGCCTTCTAAAGTTACTTATATGCTGTCTTGTCATCTCTTAAGAACTGATAAGTTTGTTAAGTGTCATCTAGCACTACATACCATGGATATCATTCATGTCATCTGGCCGACTGGACGACATGTCGTCGACTAGGCAACGCCATGGCAATGCCGTGACAACAATGATTTTGCTACCCTATGCAATAGTTAATTTACAAAAACTAAAATTTGCTAAAACTTAAAAAACCTTGGGAGTGAATTTGTGCAATGAAAGAAGCAAGGTGAGATTGTCATTCACCTACAGTTTCTTCCCAATATTTCTTCACGGCTATATTCTGTCAATTGCAGAAAACTATCGGGCGCAAATATCTGCAACATTGTCCAAAGAATAAATACAGGTTCATGAAAAGTGATATCTATATCACTAAAAAGAACAGTGGATTCAGAGGTACAAGAGGTCCGAGTTGAATCTTACAATGGGATTATCAGGCAATCTTGGGTCAGTGATGACAAAATTCTTCTCAGTACGTTCAAGTGTAGTAGCCAAGTCTATACGCCTTCTCATTTCTTTCCTCCTCAGCTCATCATCAAAGCTCTCAGGTCTTTCATCATCACTGTCAAGTAGTGGATCTTCATCTCTTGGTTTGAGCATGTTCTTCTCAACATTTCCATGGCCCATACCAAGAAAACTGCAGGTACAAATCTGATATGGATGTTCCCTCGCGTAGGCCCTGGTTCTAGGACGGAGACCATTGAGGAGGATGATGGCAAGAGCAGAGCGCCGACGACCTATGGTGGATGGTCAGACGTAGCCAACGGCCGAATAACGTCGGCAACGCCTGAGACTGGATTTGTGGCAACTGATAAGTGCCTTTTCCTTTTCCTGTTTACTCTTTATTCATAGTACTGGATTCTAAACATGGTAACTAAGAAAGGATGGAAAGCAATCAATTAAAATGGAAATCCTAAACATGGTAACTAGGAAAGTAAGGAAATAACTAGTATGGTATATGACTGGTCTCAGCCTGATCAAGCGCATCCAATCTCATTCAGCCTGGCGCCTTGATCACCCTGTTCCATGTCATCCTGTTGCCGTTTATTCCTTCTGAAGAATACCCGGTCATATTTGTCCATATCAATACTCCCCCCCTCCAAAACAAGCTTGTCCTCAAGCTTGAAGGTTGGGTGTGAACGACGAAACTCCAAAGCATCAACCCAAGTAGCTGCTTCCACCTCTTCGCCTGTCCAATGAATTAATAACTGACGATGCCCTTGAAGGAAACTTGGGCCAAAACCCGTAAGGAGAGGGTGCATCAAGCCGCGAAGGAAAAGAAATATCATCGAGCAAGGATGGTGTGGTCATTGGAGGAGAACCTTTAAAGGGCTTCAACATCGAGACATGAAAAACATCATGAATCTTAGCAGTAGCTGGCAAGGCGAGACGATAAGCAACTTCCCCAATACGGGTAACCACCTGGAAAGGGCCAAAGAACTTAGGTGCAAGCTTATGGTGATGATCAGGCCGAACAGACAATTGGCGGTGGCATTGGAGTTTCACCAAACCCAATCCCCATCGAAAATGTGACTTCGCGATGATGAAGATCATAGCGTTGTTTCATCCTGTTTTGTGCAGCCAACAAATGAGCTCGAGCACGGTCCAATAAGGCATCTCGGTCTACCAACTGACAGTCAACCGCATCAACCAAGGTGGAGCCTTGACTGTAAGGTAACAGTGGTGGAGGAGAACGACCATAAACCAATTCAAACGGTGTCAGCCTAAGAGCCGAATGATAGGAAGAGTTATAACAAAATTCGGCCCAAGGAAGCCACTGGACCCAGGTAGAAGGCCTTTCTGCCGCCAAACAGCGAAGATACATTTCAACGGTGCGATTCACCACTTCCGTCTGGCCGTCGGTTTGGGGATGGTAAGAAGAAGACATAAGGAGTCTTGTACCACAGCGCTGAAAGAGATCCTTCCAAAAAGTGCTAGTGAAAATTGGGTCCCTATCCGAGACAATAGACTCGGGCATCCCATGAAGGCGGACAATCTGATCAAAGAATAAATCTGCAACTGCTGCGGCGGTAGTTGGCCTTTTAAGAGCAAGAAAATGACCATATTTGGATAAGCGATCCACCACTACCAGCAATGCTGTCTTGCCTTGCGATTTGGGAAGAGCGACAATGAAGTCCATTGACACATCTGCCCAAATGTCTTTGAGGACCAGCGAGGTTGTAACAGATTTGGGGCTAAAGTACTTGCCTTTGTTCTTGTGAATGAGCATTGACGGATGTAATCTTCCACAGACCGACGAAGACCTTCCCAAGAGAAGTGCTGCTTGATGCGGTGAAAGGTCTTGTAAACACCCTCATGGGTCAAATCATGATAGGCAGCAACCACTTGAGTCTGGAGAGGAGAGGGTGTGGGCAAATAAAGTCTGCCGTGATGATAAAGAAGACCTCCTCGAGTCGTCCAGGTGCACGCCTCTGGAGAAGATGACTGGGGCGCAGCTTGCAAGAGTTGCTCACAGCGCCGTTGAATTTCGAGGATGTGTGCGCAATGCCTCTTCCCGGTTGCTTGGACCAAGAATTTGGGCGATGAAATGGCGAACAAGTGCCCTCGCATCATGAAGTCTCGGACGGTCGTCGCCACGACATTTGCTCTCCGGGCTTGTATTCCACGAAAAATCAAAGCCCATTAATTTGCTCAACCAATGTTGTTGGGGAGGGTCACCAAGGCTTGGTCAGCGGATACTTCAAGCTAGCATGGTCGGTCACGGACCACAAATGGACGCCCCACAAATAAGGCCTCCAATGCCGAATGGCTTTAGATAAACCAATAAGTTCGCGCTCGTAGGCGGCTAGCTTGGTGTGCCGATCTGCTAACTTGTGGCTATAGTAAGCCACTGGATGGCCGTCTTGTTGCAAGACTGCCCCAATCCCTGTGCTGGACGCATCACACTCAACCACAAAAGGAACATCGAAGTCCGGAAGACGGAGCACCGGGGCCGATTGTAAAGCTTCTTTAAGGCGGTGAAAAGCATCTGCAGCCTCGGACGACCATGTGAAAACTTGGTGACGAAGGAGATTGGTAAACGGTGCAGCAATTGAGGCATAGTGATGAATAAAACGCCGGTAATAGCCGGTGAGCCCCAAAAAACTGCGCACGTCGGCGACAGTTGTAAGTGGTGGCCAGCGCCCAATATCCTGTATCTTGCTAGGGTCGGCCGCCACGCCCGAAGCTGAAATCACATGACCAAGATATGCGACTGTCTCCTGACCAAAAGCGCACTTGGACTGCTTCAAATATAAGTGATGGTGTGAAGGCGTGTCAATACCGGATGGAGATGCTGAAGATGATCCTCCCAGGAAGAGCTGTATACCAAGATATCGTCGAAGAAAACCAAGACAAAACGACGAAGGAATGGAGCTAAGACTTCATTCATAAGGGCCTGAAAGGTTGATGGAGCATTGCACAACCCAAATGCCATCACCAAGAACTCAAAATGACCATGGTGTGTGCGGAAAGCTGTTTTTTCAATATCGGACTCGCACATGCGGACTTGATGATAGCCCGAGCGCAAGTCCAATTTGGTAAAGAAGAGAGCCCCATGCAATTCATCAAGTAACTCTTCCACCACAGGTATCGGAAACTTATCCTTGATGGTCTGGGCATTCAATGCGCGATAATCCACACAAAAGCGCCACGAGCCATCGGCTTTGCGCACTAGCAACACCGGTGAGGAGAACGGAGATCTGCTAGGCCGGATAATCCCTTGGGCTAACATGTCCGCACACTGCTGTTCAATCTCATCCTTTTGACGATGTGGGTAGCGATAAGGGCGAACCACAACTGGATTGGAGCCTTCCTGCAAACATATACGGTGATTACAATGGCGGGAGGGAGGCAGCCCTTGTGGCTCCTGGAATAAATCAGCAAAGGCAGTTAAGATGTCTTTGCAAGGTTATGCCGCCTCGGCGACACCGTGCACACCACTGGCTTCAAACCCCGGCTAGCAATACCTTGTAAACATATCTGGCGTCCATCCACTGTGAAGGTCATCTGGAGGGTATCAAAATCCCAACTGATCTTACCCAGTTCTTTCAACCATTGCACCCCAAGGACCACATCCAAGCCTTCTAAAGGAATCACCAAGAAGGGAGCAGAGAAGGAGTAGTCTTGGATAGTGAATTGGATGTCTGACACCTTCCCAAGACATGGCAAATAAGCTCCATTAGCCACCCGCACTTGTTGTCCCGGAATCAACAATTGCTCCTGCTGTACTTGAGTGGCGGCATGGTCACGAGGAAATTATGAGTGCTGCCAGTGTCCACCAATCCCACCAAACGCTGGCTTGCGAACTCCAAAATCACCTGCATGGTATTGCCGGCCTTCGGACCACGAACAGCAATGGCCGAGAGAGAGGGTTCCTCCTCCACAGCCTCCCCTTCTTCCTCGCCTTCACTCAGAACTTCCAAGTGAAAGAGGCGTTTGCATCTGTGGCCCCGGGAATACACCTCATCGCAGTTATAACACAAGCCTTTCTCCCGGCGAGCAGTCATTTCCTCCAGGCTAAGGCGACGCCGGAACGGCGACGAGGCGGCTACAGAAGCCGTGGCCGAGGCTTGAGAAGGCGGTGGCCTAGCATGAGTGTTACCCGAAGTGGTGTCCGATGGCGCGAAGGAAAAGCTAGTGGGACGTTTAACGCCTGAGTCGGTGTTGAACTTGGGGAAGCAGAGCGACCTGTGCCGGCGGGACTCGTCCAATCACTAGCCGAAGAAGTGAAGCTGGCAGGACGGTTGAAATTGGAGCGAGGCCGCGCAGCCTAAGTTGCCCGAGCAATCCAAAGATCCTCGCGCCGCTCAGCCTCTCTGGCCAAGGCGATGGCATCCGCCAAATGACGGCCGATCACAGCGCAAGACATCGGCACGAGGTGGGAGACAATCTTTGCCAGTAAATAACTCGATCGATCACCGGTCGACAACCGCTTGATTCGAGCCAGCAAAGCGCCGAAAGTCCGCTGAAGTCATCCACGTACCGAGCCCAGCAGATTAGCCAATCGCCGAGTGGTCCTGCCGTGGCATGACGAGTGAAGCGCTGCAGATATGTATCATGAAATTCGGCCCAAGAGATGTGCCCATCTTCCACTCCCCAGTTCTCAAGAACTTCCTGAGCCTCTCCCCGGAGGTGAAGACCCGCTATTTCGACCCACTCATCCTCTGGGATCCCATGGATGCGCCCAAAACGTTCACATTGCTTTAGCCAAAGCAACGGATCGTCGGTGCCGTCGAAGACTGGTAACTCATACCGAGGGGCACGGGGCACCTAGCGGCGCCCGTAGCCCTGCTCACGGCCGCCACCATCGTCCTCTCTGTAATCCATACGTGCCCGCTGAAGCGGAGGAGGGGGCTGGTTCTGCGCGCCATGCCCGCTGGCCGCGAAGGTGCCCGAAGGAGACGACGGGCCCCCTTCCGGCTGCTTGCCCGCAACTTTGATGAAGTCTGCTAGCGTCTTCTCCAGGCTGGCCATGGAAGACTTGATGCCGTCCACCGTGGACTCCAGACTGCCGAGACGATCTTCAACGGAATCCATGGAGATGGAATCGCCTGAATCTGATACCAGTTGATATGGATGTTCCCTCGCGTAGGCCCTGGTTCCGGGACGGAGACCCAGCTGCGAGGAGGATGACGGCGCAGCAGAGCCGCGCCGATGACCTATGGTGGATGGTCAGACGAGCTAACGGCGAATAACGCTTAAGAACGCTCGAGGCCGGATTTGTGGCAACTGATAAGTGCCTTTTCCTTTTCCTGTTTACTCTTTATTCATAGTACTGGATTCTAAACATGGTAACTAAGAAAGGATTGTAAGCAATCAATTAAAATGGAAATCCTAAACATGGTAACTAGGAAAGTAAGGAAATAACTAGTATGGTATATGACTGGTCTCAGCCTGATCAGGCGCATCCAATCTCATTCAGCCTGGCGCCTTGATCACCCTGTTCCATGTCATCCTGTTGCCGTTTATTCCTTCTGAAGAATACCCGGTCATATTTGTCCATATCAATCTTACAATGGGATTATCAGGCAATCTTGGGTCAGTGATGACAAAATTCTTCTCAGTACGTTCAAGTGTAGTAGCCAAGTCTATACCCCTTCTCATTTCTTTCCTCCTCAGCTCATCATCAAAGCTCTCAGGTCTTTCATCATCACTGTCAAGTAGTGGATCTTCATCTCTTGGTTTGAGCATGTTCTTCTCAACATTTCCATGGCCCATACCAAGAAAACTGCAGGTACAAATCGAACAAGACAACATAAAATCAAGGAACAGGAATTGTGCAAGGAAATTAAGAATGAGATGTTGCAATTCTATCGTTTGACTTGTATGAACCTAGCGTACCCCATAAATGAACCCAGACCAGATTTTCTAGTTTTATTCCCTCCTTGAGGAACTTCACTGATCTTCTGCAGCGAGCTTCTTGTTCCAGTACGAGAGTTATGATGAGATCCAAATTCAGAGCTTCTCTTGCCAGGAACTTCACTTATAAACACACCTAATAACTCTTGCGATTTTCTTATTAAGGTGCTATTTCTTGATTCTGACAATGACCGCGGATTCTTCAGAGCCAACACAAGCTCAGATAGTGAGCTACGGGCCTGATCCTTCTGTCTGGCTGCAAACATAACATATGTTTTTCTAAAAAGTTTGAAACCAATTTTCTGAAAATTCAAAGACTTCCTAGGCAGAGCTCTTTCGAAGCATAAGGTAAAACAGAAGCAGTACCATCATATTTGATCAGTGATTCTGGCAGTCCATTTGGACGAACAACCATATCCTAGGTCCCTTCGGTGTATTTACTCACTTCCACTTGCATCCTGGAATAGAAACACATATGGCACAATTTGTCTCCGTAATGCATACACAGTGGTCATATATTATCTTGCTGCGAAATGCCGCGGAAATAAGAGTAACGAATCTCTTCAACATGTGGTGTTATGATCGGAAGAAGGGCTGACCCGATGAACTTGAGGACCCTGCCATCCACATCCTTGATGGGGGCGGGCCCCAGAAGGGTGTGCCGTCCTTCTTGTAGTCGAGGACACGGCCGCAGTAGTTTGAACCAGCGGCGAGAGCTTGTCTGATCTTTGCGATCTCTGCGGGGTCCGTGCCGGAGCCTTGGAGGAAGCGGCTGCAGAGCACACACATTCCATTATTCCAATCCAATTCCACTCCATCAGGAGGAAATTAATTAAGCCCCCCCTTCCGCCATGAGGGAGGAGGAGGAGGAGGATTACCAGTTCCTTCCTACGACCTCCTTGGAGCCGGAGGTGTAGCCGGTCATGTTGAAGAATCCGGCGCCGGCGTACATGATGGGGTGGTCCAGCCGGCTTGCGTCCGACACCACGAACGTCTGCTGGGGCGCCGCCCGGAGCTCCTCCGACACCCTGGTAAGCGCCACCCCTCCGGTCACCTTGTCCTCAGAGCTGCTGCGGGCCGAGCCGCCGGCCCCGGGGGTGCGGGCAGCAACGCCTTGGGGGCGGCCCGTGTGCTCGTCGGTCTGGAGCACGAGGCCCCACTCCGCCGCCCTCTGCGCAGCCTTCCCCACGGCATCCTCCGCGGTGCTGCTATCCCTATCGGCAACGAGGGGGGAGGTGGACTTGGCGGCGGGGCGGAATGCAGAGGCGGCGGATGAGGGGTTGAAGACCTCGAGGGATCCTCGGGAATCACGCAGCAGGTGGTGGTACGGTCGCTGCTCCGCCACGCCCTCATGGCCGCCTTCCCCTGCAGTGCAGTGCACACACGTTATTTCCAAGTTTCTACAGATTCTGAAAAACATATATGCAAAATTTGAAAACCAAACTCAACATATATGCAAAATTTTGAAAACCAAACTCAGCATATATGCAAAAATTTGAAAACCAAACTCAGCATATATGCCAAATTTGAAAACCAAACTCAACTGCATTTGGATTCTCAACTACGAATACCTAAGCAGCTATTGAATTTGTTCTTGAAACTTCACATCCCCTCCCCTACATCTCATGATTGTTGAGATTTTTTGCAAACCCTGTCAGTTCAATTTTCACCGGACATGCCTAGGCCTAATATTTTAGGGTATTAAATTTGGATTCCTCCTAGCAAAGCTGTACATATGGGGGGTTCAAACTAGCCAGCAAAATGGAAAACAAATTTAGGAGTTGAGGTAGCTGTTGTGCAGCTATTTCCTATATAGCTGCTACTTGTTCAGTGAAAAGCACGGCAAAAAAAGCTGTAGATACGGATATATACCTCACAAAAGTTGAAAAGTAGGACAAAAGCCATGGAATTCGACTCTCTGTAGTATATGTACATCACTTTATTCATGGGATTCAGATTCTCTCTGCAATTTCAACTGATGTTTTCTGTTTACTAGTGTCGTACGTATGTGTGTCCTGATCCTGCCAGCAAGTTGAAGCTGGAGTATGTACGTAGTAGAGAGCTAGGTTGCATTTGCATCTGCATGTTGCTGTTATATATAACGCACGGGATGATGAGATGACGCATCTTTAATCCTCCCTCCTCGAGCTTGCGTGCATGTCGAGCCAACAATCAAGGAACTAGTATTTATTAATTGCTCAAATTAACGTGCGTCGCAGACTGACCAAGAAAGAAACCAGCGGAACGAATCAATGAAAACGATGCAACAATGATCATAGGAGCAACAGCAACTGGGCATGCAGCATGTACATGCATATACTCTACTTATGTTGCCAATGGAATTTTAGCTTGCATCTTAATTTCATAAACAAGGAAACAGAGAAATTAATCAACTGAAGTGATTAATTTGAATATGATTTGGGTAGCTGTGGAGCTGATGGCCTAATACATCAATCAATGCCATCATCCATACAGCCATGCATATACCATGTCTGAATTCACCGACAAGAAATGAAAGGGATCGAAATGGTTAGTACATATGGGTGTGTTTGGCAGGAATTCAGTTTCTCCAGATTCATGAATCTGGTAAAGCTAAAAATTCTAGTTTCACCAGATTCGTGTAGCTGAAGCTGTGAGTACATTAAGAGTGTTTAAATAGATCATCTTGTTTACATTTTAGACCAAAAATATAAACTTAATTCACTTTATTTTAGCCTACAAGTTTCAGATTTCAGGTGAACCTAGAATCTGGAGCTCTACCAAACAGGCCCATAGTGCATACCTTTGGAAGCCATTTTGGAGTGAGAGGACAGGACGATCGAGATTCAAGACGCTTCAATTTCGAAGCTAGTTGCCTTTCGTTCTCTCCTCCTCTGAAATCCAAGTTAATCTTAAGTAATCTACTCTGGCCTCCTCCTCTTGGGTGTCTTCTTCTTGCTATCTGCTTCCCATATACATCCAGTATGATGATCTTGAGTTGAAATCAATCCAGGAAACTAAATATGCATGTATATAGGGACTAGCTAGTACATGTCCAGATGGTATAGCATGGCGATGAGATGTAGAGATGAGAGAGAGAGAGAGAGAGAGAGAGAGAGAGAGAGCTAGCCAGCCATGCACGAGCAAACTGAGAAAAGAATCCGAAGGAGAGTGAAGGGTTGAGCTGATTTGGGATTAGCCATCTGATCATGTAGTACTTTGAGAGCGTAGCTAACGAGAAAATGAGGTCTACTCAATGTCTCGCCGATATTATCTCCCACAAGATCTGGACCGTCCGCATCACGTACGATCCAATGGCACCAAACGATCCAATGGCACCAAACAGTGGGTGCTTCTCTTTGCGCTTCCGGCTACTTCTCCATCATGACCAAGGGCATGACGGTGACTAACCTTATCTTATCTAGTAGGAATGAGTACCTTCTATGTAATCATGTGCCTCGATTCAGTTCATTCAATTAAGCTGTTATATAGACTATATAATAGCCCATCGGATTTCCGGCTTCCCAGGTGCTCCACGTGTCACCCCCTGGGGGAGGTCCTCTGGAAATCCGAAAATCGCGTTTAGGTCCTTTCGAAAAAAATTAAGAATCGCATTTAGGTCCTTTCGGCGGTTTTTTAAGTAAAATAGAACAAAAAATATCAAAATTACATTTAGGTCCCTACACATGGTTTTTTTAAAAAAACACAGATTCGTCGAGGGTTTATAGCTGAATTGGAAATCACGTTTAGGTCCTTTCGTCGATTTTTTTGTAGACTAGACCCGAAAAAAATCAAAATTACGTTTAGGTCCCTCCACACGGTTTTCTAAAAAAACGCGGATTTGTTGAGGGTTTATAGCTGAATCAGAAATCGCGTTTAGATCCTTTCGTCGATTTTTTTAGACTAGACCCGAAAAAAAGCATTTCGAAAAAAGAGACCCGTAGTTCCGCAAATTCGATTTGCAAAAAACTCGTGCTAAATTTTTTTCTCGCGGCGCGGCATCGCGCGCAATTCAACCTAGTATTAATAATACTCCCTCGGTCGTCGAGTGATCCACACTTGGAAACTGACCATCCATATGTGCCAAAAATATACTCCATCCGGTTCAAAAAAAACTTATCGATTTTAGACGTGTGCAATCAAATTTTTGAAATTTTAGCTATTAATATCTTTTAAATATTTAGATTGGATGCATGAAAATCATATGCATATATAGATTAGTTTCAAAATGTACTTTCATAATATTATAATTTTATTACATTTTTTAAATATATTGCAATAGAAATTAGTGGTCAAATTTGAGTTTAGAGACCTTCTTGATGTCCAAAACGATAACTATTTGTGATCGGAGGGAGTATTATAAATTGGCTACATAGAAATTATCTTGCAAAATATTTTCATAACATCCAATTTCTTATTATTTTTGCTAGTATACAAAACCATTGTCTAGTCTTACATTGGAGACCTAAAGAAATCAAAATTGACTTACATTTTAGGACAAAGACAGTATAATTTGTATACGACAAGAAGAATAAAACTGTTGTTCAGTAAAAAGTTGAATAAGAAGCAATATGCCAATAACCTGCCTGCCTGTCTCTAAAGAACGCAGCATCAATATTCTACTCTGTTTGAATAAGGCACAACGAGTTCTTAGCCTGGTTCCACTTACCTACGATCAGGGTTTGAAAAGTCGACAAAAATCTCTTAAAAATCATGATTTTCGACCATATCAGTTCGGCTTGAGATTTGGAAACCGGTCGGTAAACCGGTCCAATTTAAATTCAAATTCAAAAAATTTAGAAAATTTGAAAAATTATCCGAAAGTACCATAAAATTAGTATTAATAGATTTTTTACATCTGGCATGAAAATATTTTGAAAACTGAATTTAGGAGATGTTTTTGAGCAAAACCGAATATATATAATAGAAAAAGGGCAAAGCAGTTAGCAATTCTTGATTTAATTGAGCTGTCAAATCATGTTATAAATTTTTGAAAAATTTTATGTGAGGCCCTGAGGAAATGCTAATGATGTTGTAAAATTTTCAAATGATGATTAGACTTGTGGATTTTTGTAAAATTCTAACGATAACAAAGCAAATGATCCTTCTTAAAAAAAGGCTAATAAAATGCTTTGAACTTTGGGTGATTTTTAGTGTTCCAAAGTATTAGCGCGCCATTACACAACACACGCGGGCATTATAGGAAACATATCCCTAGTGTTCCGAGCTAAGGAGGTCCAGTTTGCAATGTACAATCTAATGTATACCTTTATATAAAGTGGATAGAATTGGCGGACAGGTAAGCTGGCCACTTTACCGCTTTTGCGATAAAATTTTTCAAAAATTTGAAATTGCGTTTAGGTCCTCCCGTCGGTTTTAGCATAATGGACCCAAAAAAACAAAAAATACGTTTAGATTCCTTTGTGGTTTACGTTCAAGTCCTCCCGACGGTTTTTAACAAAATGGTCCCAAAAAACAAAATTACATTTAGGTCATAAGAAATCGGTTTTTAGCAGATTGGACCTGAAAAAACTAAATTACATTTAGGTCTCTCTGCGGTTTTCTCCCAAAAAACCCGCAGGTTCATCGACGACTTATAACAATCCAAGAAATCGGTTTTTAGCATACTGGACAAAAAAATTACATTTAGGTTCCTCATGGGTTTTTTCTAAAAAACTCATAGATTCGCCGATGGTTTATAGCAATCCACAGATTCGTCGACTGCTCCTACCAACCCGTATTTAAAAAAAAACAAGAAAATGGATTTTACGCAAAAAAAACAAAATTACATTTAGATCCCTTCGTGATTTTATCCCAGAACAAATTCCACAGATTCGTCGACGGCTCCTAGTAATCCATAGATTCGCCGACAGCTCTTAACAATCCACATATTTACCGACGGTTCCTAGCAACTCATTTTTTTAATAAAATTGAAATTACACAACCACATTTTTAGAAACCCCCTCCCCCAAGAAAAGCGAAAATATGTTCATGTCCTTGTACCTTTTTTTCATAGGTAACCATCGGAACAAGTTTTGCCTCGCACAAAGAGGACCCGTGGTGCCACAAATTTGTTGATGGATTCTGGCTAGCACATTTTTCAAAAAACCCTCAAAAAAAAGAATCCCCGTTTACGTCCTCTGATCCTTTTTTCCGAGATATCCATCAAGTCAACCTTTGGATGATTTTGCACGGTGCAACGTAGCATGTGACCCTAGCTATCTTCATCGATCCACTCTTCCTTAAGCTCGACGATTACTTCCTTCATGATCTTCAGGGTTAACAACAAGCACTCGATGTTTTCTCCTAAAGTGTGGTATATCGTTTTCTATTTAAAACAACTCAGATAAGATTTCAACTTAATCCAGTAAGAAAAAGAGGAAGAAATTTTAGTAGACGGAAAGAATAGAAAGATGAGGTAAGTCAAGAATGTATTATTCTTTTTGGTTAAGTCTTAATTAAGAAAATAATTTTAAAGGTCTTAAAGAGATGACCAGACTATCTAGAACCAACACCTACAGTCAGTTTTGGCCCTCATACCACCTCTATCGTAACCCGAATATACAAATTCAGACTCATTTTGTATATCGCACTAGTCTAAAATCACGCTAGTGCATACAGATTCAACATAGATGAATATCACAATCACATGCAGCAGTAACATTATCAAAGACATCATATATTAAATAATACTTGTTGAATTACCATATAGTCAACTTACATGACTATGCCTCGTAAGGCTGAATAACAGATTAAACTGTAGCGAAATGAAAACGTAGATAAACACCTCAGTATACCATAGGTAACTGACAAGGCTTCACCCTAAACATTCGTATCCTCCTGATACTCCTCCTCAAGAGCTAATGTTGACTCCTCAACTGGTGATTTGTTGTTGGCAAGAGTGAGTACTTAAAGCACTCAATAAGTTGTGTACAAAATGTAATTCTATATAACTATATGCAAGGTTTATTCTAAATAAAGGCTAACATGGATATTTTGCAGTAAAGCAGCATTTGCAAATAGATACAATAAATAGATTGTAAAGACAATAAACAAATAATGGTAATAGATAGATTCAATATTTCTCAAGTAAACAAAGGTATCCAATTCGTAATAGATAGATTTAACATTTCTCAAGTAAACAAAGGTATCTAACCCTAAATCAAATTCCAAACCATCCAATGGCAACCTGCCATCCATCCCAAGTTTTCATTTAATTAAAATCTAACCATTGATTGTAATTCCTGAGCTGTACTCAATACCATAAGCACGACTATTCGAATAGATTTACACTTTATGGAGGTTATGCACTTTACTCACATGTGTAAGTTCAACCTTCATTAGTTATAGTTTTGGTGTTAATGATAAATCTAATCTTGTGTGAATGACAAATCTAATATTAAGCTTATCCCCTAATGCGATATTGTTATTAACGACAAATCTTATATCGAGACTAACTTGTTTATTTAGAATATCTTTGATTAGTCTCATCGCATCGAAAAATGGAAAAACCAAGGTATGTATGTGTATTTCTTGAAGTATTAGTTGCATACTTTGGAGTCAAGTTAAAGTATGAATGTCCCCGTTATATTAACCACAAAATGTGCATCATGTTTCCCAATCCATATATTACATGGATGCACATATCTAGGGGGAGTTCACACTCTAACTTGAAGAGTCAATTTAAATGATAATTTAAATTGAGTTCATTTGTCTCATTAATCATTAAAGAACACTTCATCATGTGTTGATGGTGTTTCGTGATTAATTAAGGATAAATAAATAGTTCTTAAGTATAATTAAGCATGTGTTGCATTATTGTACTTAAGACACATTTACAATCATTTCAATTGATTTAGGTTGTGCTCAATTGATCTAGAGGCATCCATTATGTGTTAATGGAGTGCAAGAGATAATTGAGACAACCATGCATCTTGGACTAACTATTTTATGAGTTGTGATTGAGTTAGGTCCAAAGATGAATGAGATGATAAGAACGGGACAAGGACGGCATCATGAGTTGATGGGCGTCAAGAGTGGATCCCGAAGTGGAGTCGAGTGGATATCCCGGGGGAGTATCAAAGTGAAAATCATAAAGACCCCAAAGGGGATTGCTTGCGTGCGGCGACGAAAGGTATAACTAGATAGGCTAAGGACTTTTGTAGTATTTGAGTCTAAGGTTTTATCGCCGTACTATTAAGAGGGGTCGTTCCCTAGCTTGAGCTTCATCATGTGTTGGTGATCTCAATCCCGCGTTCACTCAAGCTCAAATCTTATTTGATTTGGTTTTTGCATATGGGTTAACCATTTTGCATGTGTTGAAAATGTGTTAAGCCTATGCTTGGTTGTTTTCCATTATGCTCTGATTTGCATGTGTTGCAAAGATGAAAGAGTATATGCATTTGGTTTTCGCATTATGCTTTGATTTGCATGTGTTGCAAAGATGAAAGAGTATATGCATTTGGTTTTCGCATTATGCTTTGATTTGCATGTGTTGCAAATAGGATAAGCTAATGCGTTGGCTTTTTCGTGGAGTTCACTTTTGCATGTGTTGCATTAGTTGAAGCTTCACGTTTTGGTTCGCAAAACATCTTTCTAAAAACCTTGTGGTTGCTTGGAGCTAAGTTTTGCATGTGTTGCAAAATGAGAGAGCTCAAGCACGATTTGATGGTTGTGTATGGAGCTAGAGGCTTGCATGTGTTGCAAGTAGAGAGCTCATACGGTTGATTTGGTTTTGGTGTTTAGTTGAAGTTTGGTTTTAGTGTGTTGCATGGAACTAGAGAATTGCATGTGTTGCAATTAGAGAGTTCATGCACCTTGATTAGTGTTCTTTGGGAGCTAGACTTTTGCATGTGTTGCAAAGAGTAGTGCTCAAGCATGAAATATGTTTATTGAGTTATTTGCAAGTTAGTTGTGCGAATAAAGCCGAGGTTTATGAGTCAGGAATCCCGAGAGCATGTGAGTAGGGCTTGCAGCGGGTGTTGGCAAGTTGATTTGGGTCTCGTGTTGACCTTCACATGGCTAGGGGATTAATCTCATAAACTCGAGTTTGATTTGCTTATCGTTTTGCAAATAGATTTGGAGTTGGTTGCAAAATGTGTTTTTGCAATTTGGTTTAAATTCTTTGAGCATGAGCTAAATTGGTGCAAATGTGTTTTGCACATGTGTATGATCATGTGTTGATCATCTTATGGCTCAAGGAATGGTTTTTGGTTTTTCGGAAAAGAGGTTTCGGAAAATCAGATTTTAGACTTGAATGATTGTATTAGAGTTTGGTTTTGGTGATATTTAAAAATATCTATGGTTGCTTAAATCTTGAAAATGGGTGAAGATTGTAGCTCTCGTGATAAGCTTCGCATAGAATAAAAAATCACCCAAATCGGAGTTCGGAGTAAAAAGTTATGAGTGTTTTGCTTTGCTGAATTTTGTGTGGGCGGTTGGACTGGCCCAGGTCCGGTCGGACCGGCCAGATGCGCGGTGCAACCGCTTGAGACTCGGCCTGACTTTTCCAGAGAGTGTGTTTTTCGGTTTTTGTTGGGCGGTCGGACCGGGGTAGGTCCGGTTGGACCGGACGAGTGGTCGGACCGGCCGGAGTGTGGTCCAACCGGCCATGTAACGGTCGAAAATCCGACCGTTGCCCTGTGAGGGCCGGTCAGACCGGCCGAGGCCCGGTTGGACCGGGTTTTTGCTGATTTCGCCCATTTTGCCCCAAAACGGCTAGTTTTCTTGTGGAGGCTATAAATACACCCCTTGGGGGGCTTGGGAGTTGTTGTTCTTTGTGTTTGAGGTTTTGGGTGAGGTGTCGCATGTGTTGCACACTCCCATTTGATTCTTGAGCTAAAAGTGAGCACTAATTGCATGTGTTGCAATTAGGAGTGGATTAGTGATCTCTTGTGCATGTGTTGCACTTGAGTGAGGTCCTTGTGCATGTGTTGCACTTGGTGATCACCGAGGAGGCGCATTTGTTGTGCCGGTGAGGTTCAAGCGAAGGAGCGGCCTATTCTCTTGGAGGTTGCCGACTCCTAGGCGGCGTGGGCGTCGTCTTGTGGGAGCTCTCAAGGTTGTGAGAAGCCTCGGCAAGTTTGTGAAGGTTCGGGTTGAGCCTCACGGCATAGCGTGAAAAACCACGACTAGTGGAAAGAGGCGGGTGCTCGGCGGGAGCCGGTCCAAGTGTGGGCTAGCCTCAACGTGGACTAGGGAGACCAAGCAAGTCTCCGAACACCACGGAAAAACATCGGTTGTCCTTGTCTCTTTACATTCAAGCATTTACCTTTTGCATATTATTGATTGCTTGAATGAGAATTGCTTAGTATTAATTGTTTGATCAATTTAGCAATTTACATAAAGACATAATTTAGTTAGTGCACTAGTGAGCCTAGTTGATTTAGGCTTTAATTGTCAAAACCTATTTATCGCTTCCGCATATATATTTGATTAGGTTTTGACATAGGGGTTGATTAGAGCGAATCAATTAGTGAGCGATAGAATTTTGTAAAATGCCTATTCACCCCCCCTCTAGGCGCATCCTCGACCCTACAAGTGGTATCAGAGCCACGGTCACTCTCATTTTAGGCTTAACCGTCTAGAGAGTAAAAAGAATGGAAACTAGAGGTTTAGTGCACTCCACCGATTCATTTATATTTGATGGCTCAAATTATGCTCAATGGAAATTATTCATGATTGATTATTTTAAATCCATGAGCCCACAAATTTGGTGGATCGTAAATGTCGGCATTTCTTCTCCAATAAATGATATTGCTCCAACTAAAGGAGAGGAGAAATGTCTACATCTCTACGCTCAAGCTACTAACGTTTTATTTAGTGTTGTGAGCGTAGAAATATTTAATCTCATATGCAATCTCAAGAGCGCTCATGCAATGTGGATCAAGCTTCAAGAATTATGTGAACCATCCACATCGATTGAGGATTGCAATGAGGAAGAGATGTCTGTTGGTGATTCTTCATTGTCAACATCAAGTGAAGAACCGGTATCTCCATCAACCTCAACCTCCGCCTCAAGCGACGACGAATATTCTCTTCCATCAAGAATCCGTTGCTTTATGGCGAAAGGTAAAATTGAGGTATGTAATGATGAAAATGAAGATGAGCCCTCTTATGATGAATTAATGAATATGCTAGAGGAGCTCAATAAATTTCTTGGAAAGGAGAAAAAGAAATATAAAATTTTGAAGTTAGAACATGAATCACTTCAAAATGATTATGATATTCTAAAAGAAAATCATGAGAAACTCCTTTTCAAGGAATTTAGTAAAGCTAGTGTGGATATTGCCACTCAATGCAATTTAGTTGATGAATTGCCTCACTCAATTCCTATCACAAACAATTCATCGAATAAATGCATATCCACCACTAGCGATGATATACCTTGTTGCTCTAATTCAATTGCTAGTATTTCCTCTATGCTTGTTGAGACTAACCTTGTAGAGGAAAACAATGAGCTCAAGGCTCAAGTCATTAAGTTGGAAAATGACTTGAAGAGGTGCGTTAAAGGAAAAGCCCTCCTCGGCGAGATCTTGAGCAAGCCAAGGCGCCTCAAGATAAGCGAGACTCGACCACAACTCCAAGAGGAGAATAGCAAGGCGAGGCACAATGCGAGACACTCGAAGACTATCAAGTGCTTCGTTTGCAACAAGAAGGGCCATCTAGCCTCAGTGTGCCCTAATCAAGTGGATAACAAGGCCACAACATCAACCATGAGGCAAACCGGCAAGAAGCAAGTCAAATCGGTCAGAGAGGGCCAAATAGCGTGGCGTGCTTCAATTGTCGGAAAAAGGGCATTCGGTAAGGATTGTCCCAAAGGTATAACTCCTAAGCCTACTCTCATTAATGATAATTATTTGCTTAGGAAGGACAAGAATGGCAATGTGTTTGCCAAGCTTGTCAAGTCCCCTATGCCGACTAAAATGATATACATTTGCATAGGAAGAGTAATTCTAGAAATGTATTTGCTCAAAATGCTAGATTTCCTAAGAATAAGAAAAATCATGATGATCATATGCTTAGGAAAAATAATTATAGCAAAACATTTACTAGAAATGCTAGATCCTCTAAGCCATTTCATAATTCTAATTATCATATGCTTAGAAGAGATCAAACTAGAAATAATTTTGCAAAGTATCATTGTCCTCCTATGCCCTCTCATAAAAATGCAAATTATTCGCCTAGGAGGAATCATAATCGCAAAACTATTTCTAGTCATGTTAGTCAATTTAAAAATGCCAAAATTAGGACCATATGGGTTCCTAAATCTATTGTGACTAACATTGTCGGACCCAACAAGGATTGGGTACCAAAAACCGCCTAAAAGATTTTTAGGCAATAAAGAGATGGATTGGACGCTTGTTCACTCAAGAGGAGAAGGATTATATTTGTCTACAAGTGGTGTCAAGCATGAAGATAATCAAGTCCATAATGAGCCAATGCCATCTCGGTAACAAGTATTTAAATTGATTTTTATATTTAGCTTCTAGCCTTGTGTAGGTTTAGTTGCATTAATATCATGTGAAAATCAATTTAGAGTACTTGTTGTAAGAACTTGCTCTCGCCTCTTACCTATCTCTTATTGCAAATCTTGAGCAAGTTAGGAAGTGTCACATTTAGGGGGAGTGTTAATTTATATCCATGTGTATCACATCCCTACGTGTGCCCATATTTATATAAGTGCATATATATATAATTTCAAAATCAAGTCATTTAGCCAAAAGTGAAAAATCTTAGTAACTATTACTAATCTTGTGAAAAACTAGTTGAAAAATGTATACAAATGTTTTTGAAATGTTTTCCAAGGGTTTTGGCTTTACAAAAACTAATTTCAAAAGAAAATAAGTTTTTAGCCCAAAATCTAGTTACTAGTATCTTGATTTTGATTTAATCTTATAATTTTCATAGAATTAAAAGTAAAAGGATTTTGAAAATAATTCCAAAATGAAAATCCTAGAGTTGGTCATTCTTAACAACTTTCGTGTTCAAAAGTCTTTCAAAAGACCAATCTATCAAAAGGTATTTGATTTTGAAACTCGTCGAAAAACTATACTTGACCTGTAATGGTCATATTCTAGCACTTAGTGAGTTTCTCCATTTGGATCAATTCTTGTGTATAATTGTAATTCAAAATGGTATTTTAGACTCATACACAAAATTTAAATCTATATCTTACCCCTTGCTAAATTTGAATTTCTTGTGTTGATCAAATTTGACTTTGGTTCTTATTTGGACTATTTAGGTCAAAAGTCAAAATTCATATTTAAAAGGCCTAAATTTGCGAAAAGCTTTGAAAAAGTATTCTATTATGTATTCCAAAGGTTTTACAAGTTTTCAAAATGAAAATTCTATATTGAAATCTAATTTGGCTCAAAAATGATTTGATTTGATCCAAAAAGGCCTATTTAAGCAATATGCTCAAATCGTGGCATTCGAGTTGGATTTTATCATAAATCTTGGCTAGAAACAATCTTGATACACCTATCTAAGCCATGGAAAAAGAAATTGCATGAAATCCAAACCGAATTGCATTTTGAGGCTTTTCGTGAAAATCAATTTCCTTTTATGCCTCAAAGCGCAAATTACCATAACCTTTAGAATAAAATTGATTTTGAGAAAATTATTTTTTCAAAACCTTCTAATTAGTCTAAAATTCATCTCTGCAAAATTTCAAATTTTTTGGACTTCATTTGAATCATTTTTGACAAAATTTGCAAAAAAAATCAGGATTTTCAGCCTGTATGGGTGGTCGGACCGACCTCCATGCGGTCGGACCGGCCCGAGGGCGGTCGGACCGGCCATGGAAAGGGTGACTCTGAATTTTCAGAATTTTTCCGAGTTTCCTTTTGGGATATCTTTTGATTGGAACCTCCTTTTTCAAAAATTCTTTTTGGAGAAGTTTCTTGTGATCCCAAAGTTCTTTTGTGCAAAATTTGAAAAGATCTAAAATTTATTTAATCGCATTTTCAAGTGGTATCAGTATGAGCACTTTAATTAATTTAGAAAGTGGTATTCACTTGATCTTTTGAAAAGATAAAACTTGTGCAATTCAAATGCAAATAACTCCATGATTCATTCATTGAACATCTTGGGGAGTTTATTTATATCAAGTTTTGGGCACTTAAATGCTTCCAAGTGTTATCATGTCTTTATTTTGCTCTGATACTAAATCTTTGTGATTTTAACTGATCTTTCTTGAGTTTTTGATACCCGTGAGTATATTGCTCTGAGAATATTGCTCTGATACCCATCGATGTTATCGATAATTCTTTCAAATGGTATCAATCTTTGTGATTTGATTCTAAGTGGTATCAATTGAGCACTTATTCATTTCATATGCTTACAAGGTGGTATCTTTGAGTTTTTCTTTTCTCCAAGTGGTATCATGGATCTTATTGTTCTTTTCTCATGTGATATCCTTGATTATTTGGATTCCTTTTTAAGTGGTATCATTGAATTCATTTATTTCCTACAAGTGGTATTTCATTACCTCTTTGTAGCATTATTGCGATACCCACATTCTTGATTAAGATTTTTCCTCTCAAGCTAGAATTGTAAGTTCAACCGCTTAAGAACTCTCTGTGTGAGATTCTTTATGAGTTGAGATATATTAAAGAGGAAATCTCCTGTTGAGCATTATTCTTCATGCAAATTTGAAAATGCTCATTTCTTTCGGTTCTTCATGCAAAGCCCTTGAGTATTAATTGTTTGATCAATTTAGCAATTTACATAGAGACATAATTTAGTTAGTGCACTAGTGAGCCTAGTTGATTTAGGCTTTAATTGTCAAAACCTATTTATCGCTTCCGCATATATATTTGATTAGGTTTTGACATAGGGGTTGATTAGAGCGAATCAATTAGTGAGCGATAGAATTTTGTAAAACGCCTATTCACCCCCCCTCTAGGCGCATCCTCGACCCTACAACATGACATAATTATCTCTTGTTGCCAAGCTATTAACATGCTTTTTTTTGGTTTATCGGCAGAGAAATCATGACAAAGCCTTTACAAAGCTCTGCTTTAACCTAGTACTACCCGCTGAAATTTCAACACTGAAGGGTTAAACCACCACGACAAGGCCCCCCTCTTCGCTGTGTGAGTTGATCCATGATCCTAGGACTTACACCACTATTGGTAGTATCAAAACTAAAACATTGCTAATTAATCAGCTAGGCTGTCTCTTTCCAAACATGTGGTTGCATGATTGACTCAGGTCAAACGCTTGCAAGATTAAATCCTTAAGATGACTAGGGCAAGATTTTCACATACCTTCTACCCTTTAGCCCACCTTGGCACATTGCCCCTTGCCACTTGCCCCAATCTAAATGATTACCACCTCAGTTGATTATCAAGCACCACGTGCTATCAACAATTCAACATCGTTGCGTGACATCACTCGCCACAACAACTCATTCTCATCGTGTGACAACATCTGACATCCAATTCATAATCATGTTCAATAATCCATTAATCAAGATTAAACTTTGATGATTCAAGTACATGTGATGACGTGGCATGGCTAAGCATCTATTATGTCTAACCAACCCATGTTGATTTTAGTATTAACCAACTAATAATGACCAATCTAGGGTAACAAATAAATTATGACATACAAATGACAATGTAGAGTATAGATCAAATAGGTAGATTAGCTAAGTCCCAATTTAATTTGAAACAGTTGTATGCATGAAATAATATGCAATAATGTAAAAAAAGAGTAGCATGTCTTATAAACTGGGTTCAACATGATCAAATCATAACTTGCCTTGGAATAGGTCTTGAACTTTTTCTCGAAGTTGGTCTTGGGTTGACAGATCTTCCTTGGATACATCGAGCAACTCAACGCCTATGCAAAACGAGATAGAAAGCCAAATGAACACCAAAATAAAGAGAAAGCAAACTCTAAAAATCAAATAAAATTTACCATTAGATAGATCTCAATTTTATAAATTTGAATCATCTCAATCGGAGCACATATGAGGGAGAATGGGCTCTCAGAAGATTCAAAAATATAAAAAGTTGGTGGAGTAGGGTATTCTTAACTCCAGAAATTTATGGAGTTGGAACTGTGGATACATTAAGAGTGTTTAGGTGGGTCATCTTGTTTACATTTTTGACTAAAAATATAAACTTAATTTATTTTATTATAGCCTACAAGCTCCAGATCTGAGGTGGAGCTAGGATTTGAAGCTCTGCCAAACAAGGCCTAGTCAAACGTATCAGAGTTGTACAAAAGAATACAATTTGTATTTGTCATGAATTTTTTTAATATTTTTAAAAAATTACAGAAATAATATGCTGCAAAATATTTTTACAGATCTACCCTACTGACACCATTTCAAATGGCAACAGAGATCTGTTCTATTGACGATAGCCCTCTATCACCATTAGAAATGGCGGTATGTCCCTATTGCCAATTGAATTGTCGATAGAGAGGTAATTTTTAAAGTTGTAATGTGCAAAAAATGTTTATGGGACGGGGGATTTGTTTGTGTAGATTGTCATTGGTTCTGCACTTTGCCGTAATGGCATAATGGAATTTAGGAAAAATTAGAAGCGATTTTGTCGTTAGATAGTGAAATTCATTGTGGGGTATAATACCGTGATGTTATGTTTAATGTTGGAAGAAATGGAATAAAGGATGGTATAGTATTTCATAGTGAAAGCGAGGAGCACATGGCGAATATAGTTCAAATTGGTGCCGATGTTGGCCATACTAATTCTACTGGTACAAATGGCCACATAGAAGGACAACGAATATAAACTATGTGGAACATAGTTGGGGCATATCACAATTGGAAATAGGGGTATATGGATACTGTGCTATGGATAGAAGCCGCTAGAGGTCAAATGTATAACCGTACGGAACCCACATAGAGTGCTGGTCATCTGAGTGGTGTGGACACGGCTGACTCTCCCGGTAGTGGCTAGCATAGCTGCAGCTCATGTTCCCACAACAACAATAGGTGAGGTAGTCATTGCAGGGGTAGGCCACCTCTTTGTTGTTCCTCTCCCTAATCCTTTGATGCCATAGATTGTCGTTCTACCTGTGGAGCTCGATGTTCTGCCTATGGAGTGATTCGTTGTTGTTCCTCTCTACCTATAGCAGTTGTTGCATTTCTTGGAGGTGTATCAGGACGGTGTGGATGTCCATGGCCTCGAGACGCTATGTACCCCTGGAGGTGCCTACTCTATCTTTAAGAAGCTCAGATGAGGTGCATATGTTATATATAGGACGATACACTTGGACAAGAAATGCGGTAAGAGCGATGCCAGTGTGTTGTCTATTTCTTCTGAGAAAGGGGGGCAGCGTGTTGTCAAATCAGGCTGACAAAGGAATTAGTATGTTGCCACCTCGCTCTGAGATAGCGGGGGGCAGCGTGTTATCTAATCGGGCTGACAAAGCAGTGGACAATATATTGTCACTTTGCTTTGAGAAAGCGAGAGAGCGTGATGTCCGGTCGATTTGAGAAAGTTAGTTCGGACGAATGCAATAAATTAGACAGAAATGCAATAACTGAGAATAATAATTCGACATATAAATGCAATTGTTTGAAGCAATAAATTGCATACAATAGTCAAATTTCATACACTATTTTAACACATGGAAGGCTTATAATAATTTGACATACAAACTGCACTACATCCATACAATCTTTCACGGTTTCTACACCATTGGGCAATATTTAAAAGTGTGGCTATCTCCTTGCAAATTAAACATTTCTTGACTCAACGCCCAAATTCCGCTGCGTCCATGTCATTCTTGATACGCCTTGTCTACCGACGTCTGACACCCTTCAGCCTCTTAATGTTGGGAAATGCTCTACATCACCTTCTTCATCAGATAAAGCCACATAGTCATGGTTCTTAGCCTCCATCGCTTCCACCAAACCTTCAATCTGTTCTTCCTTCTCTGTCACACCCATCAGTTCCTGCACCTTCGACATTGTAAAATCAACTTCTTGGGCTTGCGCTCTCTCTTGACCCAAATCCATATACCGCCTCACTAAGTATTATGCACTTTAATGGCCATTCTTTCTCATTCGTCAATCTTACATATGAGCTCTACGACTTCGGTCTCTTCAGTTCTACTAACTCCCAGTACGTATAGTCCGTCTCCGATAGCCTACCCTATGCAACTTCAAATGATGCAACTCATAGTTTAACGAGAATAGGTGGTACAACCATCTCGTACCGTGCCCCATGGTAGCTCCCCTATTTATGATAGGTTAGCCACCACACTTGGAAAATGTTCTAATTTTACCCCTTATGTAACCATATGTGAAATCCCTTCTCCATAATATATTTTAAATTGTGCTCATTCATCCATACTTGTCGAGAATTTCATCAAGTTGTTATTACATGCACAAAGTAACACCATCTTGTCTACTCTGCACTACATGAATCGAATACTGTAAACATTCATAAATTTAATTTCTAAACTACATATTACTCCACGTACAGTTCACAATTTTTCATGCCAAATCCAATTCATCCTACACATTAAAAATATTGCTACAAATCTTAACATACCTAAATAACTACGCAACTACTGCTATTGCATACAGCTAATTACTTACAAATTATGTAATTAGCAGAAGCAAAAATTATATGTATGACGTTGCCGACGATTTCTTCTTCCTCCTCCTTCTCCACCTCTTCCTCCTCCTTTTTATTCCCCTTCTCCTCCTCCGCCTCCTCCTCCCTTCTTCCTCCCCTTCCTCCTCCTTTCCCCTTTTTTCCTTGTCCTCCCCCTCTCCCTTTCTTTCTCTCACTGGTAGATGTAGGAAAACATGGCCATTCTAGCCGAGCATGTGCTCGGTTAACTTTTAGCATCCCTCTGTCGCTATTTCAAATGATGACATAGACTACTGCCATTAGCGACAGTGTTTGTCGCCGTTTAAAATACGACAGGTCTCTGTCACCATTTGAATTGGTGAAAGAGACATTGTCGTCATTTTAAATAGCGTTAGTAGGGTAGATCTGTAATTTTTTTCGTGGCATATTATTTCTACAATTTTTCTAAAACATATTATTGTACTAAGATTATATTTATCATACGTGTCATAGTACCTAGTCGCCCAGTTGCGCGTGCAATTGCACCGGGTAATATAAACTTGAGAATAAGAGGCACTTGATGCACACTACTACAAACTGACAGATGCCTGTCAGTCCCGAGCCAATAGTCAGGAAAAATAGTGGTTGCTGACGTTTCTTTACGTCCACACGAATTCACAGATTTTCCTGACACGTTAGTGCTGACAGCGGGGACTGTCAGATAGCAACTTCACTAATGATTTTTAAGGTTTTCCTGATGGTACCTGACCGTTGGGAATTCTCAGGATCTTGGTAGTGGAGGAGCAGTTGAAATGTAGATATAACAGTAATGGTTCCGATAAAGTTTGTTTAGAGATGATGCTATATAGGTTCAAGCTAGCCCCATTTGGGAAAAATAAAGGAGAGAAATATTACTGTAATTTTGTACGATTTGAAAGTCTGCTCTCACTTGACGTTCTTGTGTGAATCTCTTAGGAAATTTCTTTTTTCCATGTGCTCTATCAGTAGATGCATGGTGCTCCAAATTATATTCCGTTCATTGTACATATTGTATATGACTATGTCAATAATATTTTATATATACTCGCTATTAGAACCTCGACTCGACTGGAGGGATTCCATAATTCCCTCAGGTTTCGTAGAGTAGGAATTGGCACGTCAGTGGCACCATTGAAAGCATGATGAACCATTCTCTGATAACAAGCAAGCTAGCAGTGGTCATTGAGTAAGAAAACAAGTGCATCGATCTGCACCTCATTGCTAAGTATGAATTTGATTTCATTGCTAAGTACTGGAGCCGGTTGGAGATGCATGGGCGAGGCGGCTAATTTGATTTGATTCCATCGAACCGATGGATGGATGGATCAGTGGCCGCGGGGAGAGTAGGAGTAGAGGTTGATGGAGGAGACGCCGAGGTAGGCGGCGAGGAGGTCCTCGTCGTCGGCGTCGCAGAGGTTTTCCTCCTCGTCCTCCCTGGCCAGCGCCTCCTGCATTGCCGGCCACCAATCCGGCACGGCCGTCGTTGTCCCGCTGCTGCCTCCAGCTGGGAACATCGTCGGGCTCATCGCCATCGCCTTGCCCGGGTGTCGAGCGTCACCATCATCCATCTGCAGGGGCGCCCCTGTTTCTGTGAGCTGCTCCGGCTGAAGAAGATCTGCCTCCTCTGCGTCGCCGGCGTTGCGCGCGAAGCGGCCCTTCACCCTCGGCCGGCTGTCCGCAAGCGTCTTCCGGCAAGCGTACTAGCAAGCAATTGGCACAAGCAAATTAAATCGAGATCGATCCATGCACGCATATGTGGTGAGCAAAGAAGCATGCATGCGCGGAAGAGACGACAGGAGTATATATATATATGCAGGTACGATGGATTGCTAGCTAGCTAGCTAGCAAGAGGCGCGCGAACGTACGGTGATCTTCTTTTGGAAGTTGCGTTGGTTGCGCTTGCTGCGGTACTTGTCGATGCGCTCCCGCCGCTCCTCCGCGCTGTACCTCCCCACCGGCACGAGGTCGCCGGCGCTCAGCACGCGCCGGATCGACGGCGACGCCGGGATCACCTGCTGGGCCTGCGGGCAGCCGGGCCCCAGGGGCTGCGGCAGGAGGAAGGCGTGACTCGCCGGCTGAGAGGCGGGGAGGAAGTGGCCGTCGCCGTTGCCGCCGTAACAGCAGGAGGAGGAGGAGGAGGAGGTGCTCGAGCGACGATACATCTCTCTCTGGTCTCTCTCGCTCTCGCTCTCGCTCTGGCTCTGCACGTATTGGTTAGCTGGATGTAGGAATGGATGTTGGGGTGGTGGAGTGCTGAATTTATGGAGATGCATATATCGAGTCCGTCCATCCGTCTCGCTACTGCTCCGGCCGGCCTCAGCAAGTCAACTCTTGCCTCAAATCTGATTTGACATTAGCATCACATGCATGGGATGGACGGGGCACCAAATTACGTCCGCTAGCTTCGTCTCTCTGTTTTATCGTTGGTACATGCTTCCTGCCTGTAATCTACACATACAAACAACTGATGTAACAAATACATGCAGCTATTTGTAATATGTAGCCCAGTAACAAATACCGATAGTTCTGGACCAACAATTAATATTACGGTAAGTTCACCGATTGCATTCTCTTACGATATGTTTGGTTGGATGTTTGGTTGGTGGGATGAGATTGAATTAGATATGATGGTTCTCTACTATTTGGTACTATTGTTTTGGGTCAATGAAATTTTTTGCTATGTATATGGAATGTTTCTTAAATTTGTATCCCACCATCCAAGATAAAATGATTTCATTTAAACAACCAAACATATGGGTAACTAGGTAAAAACCAGTAACCAAACACAACCTTAAGTGGGTGATGAACAGGAAGTGCAGTACTGCTTGTTTGGTTTCCCCTATCCAACCCTACCCCTATTACATTGCGCTCGACTGCCCTGACTAAATCACCCAAGACTAGGGTCTGTTTGTTTTCGCTTTTGATACTAGATTCTGGCCCCAAAAGTAGAATAAAAAATATTCTAGGAAACGATTCTCACAAGCTAGCCCATTCATATACACTGAATCCATAATCCACTTCATATATGCTTTTGGAGAATCAACTTCTCTACAATCATAATCTAAAATCAGTTTGTAAAGAATCCAAAGCAAAAACAAACGGCCCTTAGCGTAAACACAAGCCAATTAACTGCACAGCGCTGCTTACCGAGAAATTCTAAATAATTCTGAACGCATGCCCCTTCGGCTTTGCTCATGCCCGACATTGTGTAGGGGGCGCGTACGTGGCAAGGAAAACCTTCTGCGTGGAAGGCCAACCGACATAATACGAAACAACTCACAAGTACATTCTCGATCCTCAGCAATCTGATCACACTTGATTTACTGTTCAATATACAATTAATACCAAAACCTGCATATAGTATATATCAATATCTTTCCTGGACCATGCAGATAGATCTACCAGACGCTAGCTGCGTGCAGGAGAGTTCATAATGGGCATGCAGATGCAGACGCAGAGACGAGTGACATCCACCACCACGGCCACAACTACAACAGAAAGAAGCTGTTGCGCATAAACACACACGCATGTAGCTCGCTAGCTTTTGGACGGACTACAAGCTAAGGGGATTCCAATCCAGAGCCCTAAGGGCATGTACAAAGTTGAGCCCGATTCAATCTCTTAGACAGTCCACGTCAACAAGAGTCGGTTCCTATACAAAGGACTGTCTCTAAAGCTGTCTTTTCATTAAATGCCTGATAATTAATTTTCTGCATGCGCCTCTCTTACGGTAGGAGACGCTAGGGCTGGCTGGCTCTCCAACAGACGGCTCTAGCGTCATTGTTTTTTGATCCCCGCGCCAAGAGTCGTTGTTTCATAAAACAACGATGTTTCTCTCTCCTTCCCATCTCTCCCCTCCACGTCAGCTTTCTTGTCTATGTGGCAATTTTTAGGGCCAGCAATTAATGCCCATGGTACATGCCCTAACTCAATGCGCGCAGGAGGCACCAACATCTCAATGCTCGTAAGGGGGAGAATCTCAATCGATTATGAATGAGTGAATGGATACAGCCAGCGCAATCAGAAGATAAAAGCTGGCAGTCACAACTGCATATATAGCAAGTTGGGGCCATCTACTCCTGCTTTTCCACTGATATCCTTAAACCATATGCCCTCTGAGACATGCCTTTTTCAGCACCTCCACAGGCGCTACATGCTCAACTTGCAATTAGGCTACAAAGTGTAGCAGCATGCCCTACCACTTTGCTTGCTCCATATGCAGCAAGCAATGCCGGCCAGATTCTGGGGCTTAAAAGATGGAAAATATCTGGCTGATTCTAAGGTTCCCACACTCCTAATCATTCCTTTGTTAGAACAATGGCATGCAGTTTATTTATAGAGAGATCCAAAACTGGGAAACAAGAAACACAGCAAAGTTGCCCAGGAAGCTCACTGAAGTGATGATCGGGATTAAACGCAAGCATGAAAGACAGTCCAGCACTTGGCGATCGATCGACACGCCTCCAAAGTCCAACGCAATCCTATGATTAGCTTCGAAAAGTGACATCTCCCAAGATTTCTGTGGGGGAGAATGATATCCCCCTTTGAACATTGCAGCCTATATAAGATAGAGCCCCACTGGAATCTTTGTTGTTTCGAGCATCTATTGGACACAAGTTTGCTGCTATAGACCCAGGACGCTGTTTTCAGTTGGCAATTGGTTGGTACGATCGCTGCAGGTGACCAAGACCAATCGCAGGGCAGCTCCGTTCCTCCTATCATGGCACAGCTTCTGATGAATCCCTACAGTAGCCCACTTCTGAATTGCGTATCACATTGACATAGCCTGACAACACGGGGTCGCCAACCATCAAGTGGGCTTAGCCAACCGACAAGATAAAGTCAAAGAGCACCAGCAGCTATAGCATTTGCACATCGATCGATCGATCGATCCATTTGCCTTTGACACCCAGCTGCAAAATATACTTGGATCGTATACTCCCACGGTTCTATGATCTCCTTTTCGACGTACGCAACCTGCAGAAATTATCTCAACAGGATCGATCGATGTTACTTACACATCGTAACCAGATGAGTTCAAGCATTCATACGCTTTAGGAATTTGAGAGAGAAATCAAGAGAATCGCATCGAGGGGCCGGATAGAAGGAGTTAGGAGTCTTCACTACTGAGGCAGTACGTGCCTGTTTGTCAACGAACATGTCAATGAAATTATTCATATAAGATGATGAAAACAAGTGGGACTACTAGGATAACACACAGTTCTCATAGATTTTGCTTTTTTTCCTGGTAGGTCAACTATAAATATAGTCGCGCCACTATGGCGTGAGTGGGGAGGCAATAATTGTCTGGTTGATGTGTATAAAGAATTTATACGAATGAGCAGCAGGCTACACAGTTATGTAATTATACCAAGAATTGGCATTATTGCCAAATGATCCCGAATCTATCTAAACTTACCCCTATGGGACACTTAAGTACATCACTATTCATATGTAATGTGAAGTTAGGGACAGCCAGTGAGTCATTTCAAATGTCATACGCTTTGGCAAAAAATGCGACCACATTGGTGAAGGCTGATAAGACTGCTCTTTCTAGTGCCATGCATGATTTGGAGGAAAAAAACTATGGGTGCATTTGTGGGGGAGAGGCCTTTTATTGCTGTCGTGGTCTCTAATATCTTTTCCACCTCAAATCAATTAGAATCACTACACTAAATTCATGATTCTCTTGCCACCCAACACAGTTTTTTTTTAAAAAAAAAAAAGAAGAAGAAAAATGCTATTAAGTCTGTGTTGTCCAGAAAACAACATTGATAAAATACAAGCAGAAAGGAGAGAAAATATGAGATATATACACATCTGAGTTAGCCTATTTCCAAAATGCATTTGAGGAGATCGTATTTGATTCGTCGTACTTTGAGGGAGCACATTTTCAGATTTTTAGAATGACGTGTACCAAAGCCGTAATTTTGCAGGTAGCAATATGGACACTATATTCAGCCGTATGTGACAAAACTAGGCATATCCCCATGGTACACTAATGTAAGACCATACAAAGGTCAATCTATAGATGTGTAATAAGTATTTGATATTTGTTAGGCTTATGTCGATTTGTGTGAGTTTGTTTTGGACTTAGAAAACTAAATTTACAATTTTAGGTTATCGTCGGTGTGGTAGAGGGAAGCATGCTTGTTACTTTGACAGGCGAGCAGGCTATGCAGTGGGAACAATGGCAGATGGGCAAAGCATTATAGTCTTCAGATTCTACGACATCTCCTACCACCTCCTTTAGTAATATTGCAAACTATGCCCACTTGGGCGAAGGTACTTAGGTACAGGCACTTGCATCCACACATAAGTATCTTCATATTGATTGGGCTTGTCACAGGTCATCTTAGAGCATTTGCATCCTATATTCTATATACACATTATGAAACTATTTAGGCAGCTGATAGGACCTCTCAGCTTATTCAGAGATTAAGGTCAGTACAGTGCACACCATCCATTGCTTTATCCTTTGTCTTGCATGTCCTATTCTTTCTGGTTAATCTTCTTTTAGTAAGTTCCATCAACAACCAATTCAAATACACGGTTTTATTTGATGCGGACTCTTGTCTATTCCAGAAGGAGGGAACTGGGAAGAGAATTGAGATTGGAATTAGGCATAATGGACTGTGGTATGTTGATTAGGTGGATACAACAATGGTTGTGACAGCAAGAGGAGTTAAGGAAGAGGTTTTATTGCATCATCATCATTTGAGATATTCTTTGTTTGGGAGTTTGAGTCGAATTGATCACTTTTCTAGCCCCTTTACCTAATGTTTTATAAATTTGACTCCCTTCCGAATGAAATTACAAATATAGCCCCATTCTCGACCGCAGTAGTGCCAAAAGGTGACACGTGTTATCTTCCGTGCTCCCATACCGCAGAAGGCCCTCCCGTACTCCCTGGACACAAAAGTGCACTTCGCACGTTCACCACTAGCAGTGTCCCTCTTGCGCTCGCTGTCTGCAACAACAAGCTAGTCGCACTCCTGGGGCATGGCAGCCGGCTTTTGCTCACCCCGAGCGCGATAGGTGATGGGTGTCACCTGCTGTGCCTTCCACGGTGGGGGAGGGGGATAAATTTGCAAATACATTCGTGGAGGGACTAGATTTGCAAAAACGAGGTGAGGGGCGAAAAAATGATCAATTAGTTTGATTCACCTTGAGTTGTTTAATAAACTTGTGTGTGATGCTGTGAGTTTGGAAAGCATACACGGTCTACTTATAGTAGTATTAGTTTTTAGAGTTGTGAACCTTTAATATTAATACATTACGATGTTTGGGGTCTATGCTCGGTTACATCTGTGAGTGGTTTTAAGTAGTTTGTCACATTAATTATTTGCTATACTCGTATGACTTGGATTTATATGATGAAGCACAAGAGTGAGGTCCTTTGCTATTTCTAGGACTTCCATTGGTTGGTGGCAACTCAGTTTGATGCGAAGGTTCAAATTCTTCAAATAGACACTAGAATTGAGTATGTTAACAAGGAGTTTGTAGCACATCTCTCAAAGAATGGGATACTTCATAAAACCCCTTGTCCAGGAATCCTGCCTCATAATGGAGTTGCTGATCAGAATAAAGAATAGACATTTTTTGGAGGTAGAACGTTTGTTTCATATGAATGTGCCGAAGAGATTCTGGAGTGAGGCAGTGATGACAACTTCATATCTTATCAATCGCATGCTGTTTTGAATACTTAGGATGAAGTCTCTTGCTAAACTTCTTTTGAGTCAACGGAGTTCAAGTTCCCCCTCAAGTGTTTGGGTGTGAGAGCTTTGTACGGAATCACTGGCTAATGGTTGGCAAACTGGATCCTCAGGCTATGAAGTGCGTCTTTATAGGATATTCATATAATCAGAAGGGATATAAGTGCTAGAACCCAATGGAAAATTGTTCGTATGGATATAACTTTTTGGGGGTTCGAGCCATACTAAACGAGTAGTGATGATCTTGGTCAATTCTTAGAGGAATTATCTCCTATCACTAAGGGTGATAGTCGAGAGGGGGAGTACAAAGAGAGTAAGAGTGATAACCGAGGGGAAGAAGTTATTAGGAAAAAAGTTGTTATGGGAACAATTCTATGTACCTCTACGAATCAGAATAAAAAATGTAGAAGAGATATGACAACTCCAGAAGAATTTAAAATGTATCAAAGAAGATGCTTCCAAAGATAGGAGGAGAAACAACCATCATTGTTAGCACCTACGCTGTCAGATAAGCAAGTTCTACCAGAGATATTGCTGAGAAACAACAGTTGCTGTCAACACTTGAACGAGTTTAATCAGAAGAACCATAACCTGTACAACCAACCAATCTAGTTGATTCAGCCCTAGTCCCAAATCTTTCCTCAAGTCTGTCTCCATCAAGTTCCTTACCTCCCTTGTGGCAAGTGATAATGTTCCCTAAGATTCCTCTCATTTAGAGTTACATCTTACACAACGTAGGGCAGTTAGATCTAATGTTGAAAAACCACCGCTATGGTATAGCTTTGAGTATGATATTGCAAATTCCATCTCATACTCCCATATCTCTCCTGCATAAAAATCATTCAATGCATCTCTCTAGGCATTGTTTATTCTAAATGATTGGTGGGTTGCTAAGCAGGATCCTAAATGGAAGGGTGATATGAAAGAAGAGCTTAGTGCACTTTAGAAGAATATGATGTTGGATCTTATTCCACTTCTAGTAGGAAAAAGCAGTAGAATACAAATGGGTCTTTACGATAAACATACTCCTGAAGGCAAAGTAAATAGATACAAGGCAATGTTGGTTGCAAAAGGTTATAGTCAGATGTATGGAATAGACTATGATAAGACTTTTGCATCAGCAGCAAAGGTGAGTACAATAAGGACGCTGATTTCTTGTGCTGTTATTTTTGGGTAACCTCTTCATCAGTCAGATGTGAAGAATGAATTTCTCTATAGAGATTTACAAGAGGATACATACATACATACATACATACATACATACATACATACATACATACATACCTCCTGGCTTTGAGAATAACCAAACTAACTATCGGAAGGTGTGTAAGCTTAAAAAGTCTCTATATAGCCTGAAGCATCTTCATGAGCATTGTTTGATAGGTTCAGACGTACAATTTATGGAATGGGATGTTCTCAATGCAATGGAGATTATATGGTGTTTTACAAGTATAGAGGTTTACATATCACTACACTAGTAGTCTATGTTGATGATATTGTGATAAACTGATAACTAGAAATAATAGTGAAGAAATCAAATGCTTGAAGGAGAGATTAGAAGAAACATTTGAGGTGAAGAATTTTGAACCTTTTCGATACTTCTTTGGAATTAAGATCGCTCGGTCTCTAAAAGGGATAGTTCTCTCTCAAATGAAGTATATTTTTAATCTGTTAGCAGAGACAGGAATGCTTAGGTGTTATCCTATTATTTCATCTATCGATAGGAATCACACATTCTATGCTGAGTCTAGTGATCCAATTGACAAGGAGGCTTATCAAAGACTGGTTGGGCATCTCATCTACTTGTTCCATATAAGACCTGATATTTCATATGTAGTGAGTGTGGTAAGTTGATATATGCATGATCCTAGAACAAGATATATGGATATTGTCTTTTGAATTCTATGATATTTGAAAGTAGCCTTGGGTAAGGGCTTTGGTTTAGGAAGAACTAACACTTGAATGTGGAGGAATATTATGATGCTGATTGGGCAAGCAGTGTAGAATCAGCATCTTTGTGGGTAGTAATCTCGTGTCATGGATGAGTAAGAAGTAGGAAGTTATAGAACGATTTACTACAGAGGCAAAATATAGAACAGTGTCCTTAAGTTTGTGTGAGATTATTTGGATGAAAGGACTATTGCATTGTGACAATAAATTTGTGATGAGCATTTCTAATAATCCGATACAGCATGGTCGTACCAAGAATATTGAAATTGACTAGTCCTTTATCAAGGAGAACCTAGATGACATAATTCTAGAGCTGGAGTATGACAAGTCTAGTGAACAAATGGCTGATGTTTCACTAAAAGTTTAGATCCTAGCAATGGTTCTACAATAAGTAACAAGATAGGCATGAGTGATATTTTTAGCCCATCTTTAGGGTGACTGTTGGGATAGAATTAGAAGTACAATCTGATTCAATTAGAGATAAATTAGGAAGTTAGAGATAGAGTTTAATTACACCACAATTGTAATTCTTGTTATAAATAAAGGGGAGAGTTGATGATTTGCCCTATTTTTGTAGGTGCAATTGATCATTTGCCCCGTATGTCTTACTGGCATGTGGCCCAGAGCTCGCATGTCAGCGAGACATCATAGGGTAAATGATCAATGGCAAAGGAAAAACAGGGCAAATCATCAAATTTCCTAAATAAATGATGCGAACGGTGGCCCGATCTTCCAACAAGTAGTAGTAAATTGATTGATAGAGATCTTGACATTGACGATCCGGCTTTCAATCAGAACTGATTGGAACACTGCAATCGCTACACCATGGCTCTGTTGGTTATCAACCATGCACAAACATGGTTGACCTTGCCAAGAAGGCTAATTCTTGCATGCAAATCAAGAACACAAGTAAGAACATAGAAGATGCAATCTCAAATTGTGAATTATATTAAGCACATGAGTTAGGGTTCCACAAACCGATGTATGTTGAAAAACTGACAAAAGTGTCTGTAGGATCGATATACACTAATATAGCAATCAGAGGGGGTGAATGATTGGCGGAAGCTAAAACATTTTTTTTAGTGATTCTCAAAACACCCCTAAACGAATTATGAAAGATTGCTTCGGTTTCCACAAAAATAGATTGATATGAGTTCACTAAAGTAGCAATTTCTGAAGATCCCACTATTGGATTGATGTGAAATTTAGATTACAGAAAATAGATTCAATTTTGAAATTAACCCAAGAAGAATTAACTCAATCTGGTCTACGGATCTAGAGTTATGACCTTCGTAAGTTGACTGTACCAAATAATGATGAAAATTGATCAAACCCTAATTACGAGATTAATCTGGATCGAATTAGCCAATCAAACTTTTTAGATCAATCACATGATGCCCTAGAAAGGTTTTGAATGGATCAAATCAAAATTATTATGGTGAAACTATGAATCAATCTAAAAACAAAACATGCATGCAAATGAAGAACGAAAAAGAAGAACGAGATTACCAACACATCAGCTTGCAAATCATGATTTTTATTGTCGAGATGTGTTCACAAAATGCCTCTAAAGCATCCTCAAATAATCTCCAAATTGTTGGAATGCCACTGCCAGGAAGTCTCCAGCCGCCAGGAGCCTACGGCAAAACCACCAGGCGCAAGACATCCTCACGCAAGAAAGTCTCTGGCCGCTAGAAAGCAACCAGGCGCCAGGAAGTCCAGCGACCAGCACTTGCAGGCGCAACAAACTCCAGGCCAAAGAACCTGCAGGTGGCGCAAGGACCACTCCAGCACTCTGGCCGCCGTAGGCAACCTTCAGCCGCCAGGACTTTCTAGTCACAAGGCGTTTCTAGTCACAAGGAGACTAACCAGCAGCGAGGAAACTAACCTGTATATATATATATATATATATATATATATATAGGAAAATGATTTCAGCATAATCTATAACCAATGTTCATTGTTGAAGAAACATAATCTACAGCACGACAAGTTGCGAATCCTACTTATGCCATCTGGTTTCAGCATGACCAACTTGTTCTTAGTGCTATTCTCTCTTCACTCACCGAAGAGATTCTTGGCTATGTGCTATTCCTAACCACATCGGCTGAAGTATGGGCAGCGTTAGAGCGCATGTTTGCCTCACGCTTGCATGCACGAATGATGCAAATCCGATTTCAACTAGCAAATCTGAAGAAGAAAGATTTGACTGCATCAGAGTATTTTCAAAAGATGAAGAGCCTTGCAGATACAATGGCATCGATTGGACGACCATTACAGGAAGAAGAAATTGTCTCCTATATTCTTGCTGGTCTTGGACATGATTATGATGCTTTTGTCATCTCTATGACAACTCGTACAGAGCCAATCACCATGACAGATCTATATGCTCATCTTCTCAGCTATGAGTTGCGCAAGGAGCAGCACACCACAGTGGTACAGATTTCTTCTTCAGCTAATATTGTTGTTAGAAACAATATGCACAACAACAGCAGTAGCAGTTGTGGATGAGGACGCGGCCGTGGTCGCTATAATGGAGGCGGTAATCGAGCTGGACGTCATGGATCTAGCAACAATTCATCCAGGCCAACTTGCCAGGTGTGTGGCAAGTATGGGCATGATGCTCTTCGCTGCTATCATCGGTTTGATCACTCCGATCAATCAACAGAAGATCAATGCCTGGCTGCAGCGGCTTCTTTAGGAAATTATCAATTGATACAAACTGGTATGCCGATACAGGGGCTACTGATCATCTGACAAATGATCTTGACAGGCTTACTGTTCATGATCGGTATAAAGGCGGAGATCAAATCCAAGTCGCAAATGGAGCAGGTCTATCTATTTCTCACATTGGTAACTCTACTATTCATGGTCATTGTCATTTTCTTCATTTTAAAAACATTCTTCATGTGCCAAAAATCAATAAGCATCTTCTCTCAGTTCACAAATTTGCTTGAGATAATGATGCTTTCTTTGAATTTCATCCTAACTTCTTCTGTGTCAAGGATTGAGTCACGAAGACAATCCTCCTTCATGGTCGCTGTAAAGATGACCTCTATCCCATTGCTTCAACCTGACAACCTCACCAAGCTCTTGCTGCTGTGATGATCACTCCTGAGCAATGGCATCAAACACTCAGTCATCCATCTTCATCTATTGTTCAATCAATAGTTTGTTCAAATAAATTGAATTGTACGCCTGGTAGTATTAGGAACATTTGTAATGCTTGTTAGCAAACAAAATCCATCAACTACCATGCAATTCCTCTACGCATGTATGGGGGCCTGCACCCATGTCGGTGAATGGTTATAAATATTATGTTAGCTTTATTAATGATTATAGCAAATTCTCCTAGATCTATTTGATTAAACACAAGTCTGATGTTGAGAATGTTTTTTCACCAGTTCCAGGAACATGTTGAACGTCTTCTTGGAAGGCAAATCCTTGCCATCCAATCTAACTGGGGTGGTGAATATCATAAATTGCACAAGTTTTTCAATCAATATGCATAGCACATCATGTCTCATGTCCTATACTCATAAGCAGAACGGAGCTGCTGAGAGAAAGCATCTTCATATTGTTGAAACCGGCCTTTCCTTGCTCGCCCAATCCTCTATGCCTATTCATTTTTGGGATGAAGCCTTTCTTACTGCCACTTACCTCATCAACCGCTTACCCAGTCGAGTGATAAACAATTCAACACCTATACAATGTCTTCTTCACGTTTCTCCAAACTATTCCATGCTCAAGACCTTTGGATGTGCTTGCTGGCCAAATTTGAGGCCTTATAATTATCGGAAACTCAATTTTCGGTCCCAACAATGTGTGTTTCTGGGATATAGTACTTTTCATAAAGGATATAAATGTCTGCTTCGACAAACTGGCAAGGTTTACATATCCTGTGATGTCATTTTCGATGAAACTGTGTTTCCTTTTGCAAAACAGTCAGATACATCCTCTCATAATTCTTCTCCTCATACTCAAATTTCATACTCAAATTTCATCCCTTCCTTCTCCTTTAATTTCTTCTTCACAGACAACAATGACCACTGAATTTCCTATAGTAGAGTCTGCTAGATGTGAGAATGACAGTTCATCAAACTCTGTGACTAATGAAGTGCAGCCAGATTCTGTTTCCTCTTCTTTGGCAAGAGATGCAGCTGGAAATTCAGAACAAGCTCAAGAAGATGAGGAGCAATGTCGTCCAAGAACACGACTGCAGAATCAAATCACTAAGCCAAAGCAATTCAAGGATGGCACAGTACGATATCCTTTAAACCGAAGAGCTTTTTGTGCTAAGCCATGCTCTTATCAGCAAGAGCTTGAACATCCAAAATGGAAAGAGGCAATGGACAATGAATATGCAGCTTTAGTCAGAAACAAGACCTGGAAACTGGTGCCACCACAGAAAGGTATCAATATCACAAACCCTAATTACGAGATTAATCTGGATCGAATTAGCCAATCAAACTTTTAGATCAATCACATGATGCCCTAGAAAGGTTTTGAATGGATCAAATCAAAATTATTATGGTGAAACTATGAATCAATCTAAAACAAAACATGCATGCAAATGAAGAGCGAAAAAGAAGAACGAGATTACCAACACATCAGCTTGCAAATCATGATTTTTATTGTCGAGATGTGTTCACAAAATGCCTCTAAAGCATCCTCAAATAATCTCCAAATTGTTGGAATGCCACTGCCAGGAAGTCTCCAGCCGCCAGGAGCCTACGGCAAAAACCACCAGGCGCAAGACATCCTCACGCAAGAAAGTCTCTGGCCGCTAGAAAGCAACCAGGCGCCAGGAAGTCCAGCGACCAGCACTTGCAGGCGCAACAAACTCCAGGCCAAAGAACCTGCAGGTGGCGCAAGGACCACTCCAGCACTCTGGCCGCCGTAGGCAACCTTCAGCCGCCAGGACTTTCTAGTCACAAGGCGTTTCTAGTCACAAGGAGACTAACCAGCAGCGAGGAAACTAACCCTGTATATATATATATATATATATATATATATATAGGAAAATGATTTCAGCATAATCTATAACCAATGTTCATTGTTGAAGAAACATAATCTACAGCACGACAAGTTGCGAATCCTACTTATGCCATCTGGTTTCAGCATGACCAACTTGTTCTTAGTGCTATTCTCTCTTCACTCACCGAAGAGATTCTTGGCTATGTGCTATTCCTAACCACATCGGCTGAAGTATGGGCAGCGTTAGAGCGCATGTTTGCCTCACGCTTGCATGCACGAATGATGCAAATCCGATTTCAACTAGCAAATCTGAAGAAGAAAGATTTGACTGCATCAGAGTATTTTCAAAAGATGAAGAGCCTTGCAGATACAATGGCATCGATTGGACGACCATTACAGGAAGAAGAAATTGTCTCCTATATTCTTGCTGGTCTTGGACATGATTATGATGCTTTTGTCATCTCTATGACAACTCGTACAGAGCCAATCACCATGACAGATCTATATGCTCATCTTCTCAGCTATGAGTTGCGCAAGGAGCAGCACACCACAGTGGTACAGATTTCTTCTTCAGCTAATATTGTTGTTAGAAACAATATGCACAACAACAGCAGTAGCAGTTGTGGATGAGGACGCGGCCGTGGTCGCTATAATGGAGGCGGTAATCGAGCTGGACGTCATGGATCTAGCAACAATTCATCCAGGCCAACTTGCCAGGTGTGTGGCAAGTATGGGCATGATGCTCTTCGCTGCTATCATCGGTTTGATCACTCCGATCAATCAACAGAAGATCAATGCCTGGCTGCAGCGGCTTCTTTAGGAAATTATCAATTGATACAAACTGGTATGCCGATACAGGGGCTACTGATCATCTGACAAATGATCTTGACAGGCTTACTGTTCATGATCGGTATAAAGGCGGAGATCAAATCCAAGTCGCAAATGGAGCAGGTCTATCTATTTCTCACATTGGTAACTCTACTATTCATGGTCATTGTCATTTTCTTCATTTTAAAAACATTCTTCATGTGCCAAAATCAATAAGCATCTTCTCTCAGTTCACAAATTTGCTTGAGATAATGATGCTTTCTTTGAATTTCATCCTAACTTCTTCTGTGTCAAGGATTGAGTCACGAAGACAATCCTCCTTCATGGTCGCTGTAAAGACGACCTCTATCCCATTGCTTCAACCTGACAACCTCACCAAGCGCTTGCTGCTGTGATGATCACTCTTGAGCAATGGCATCAAACACTCAGTCATCCATCTTCATCTATTGTTCAATCAATAGTTTGTTCAAATAAATTGAATTGTACGCCTGGTAGTATTAGGAACATTTGTAATGCTTGTTAGCAAACAAAAATCCATCAACTACCATGCAATTCCTCTACGCATGTATGGGGGCCTGCACCCATGTCGGTGAATGGTTATAAATATTATGTTAGCTTTATTAATGATTATAGCAAATTCTCCTAGATCTATTTGATTAAACACAAGTCTGATGTTGAGAATGTTTTTTCACCAGTTCCAGGAACATGTTGAACGTCTTCTTGGAAGGCAAATCCTTGCCATCCAATCTAACTGGGGTGGTGAATATCATAAATTGCACAAGTTTTTTCAATCAATATGCATAGCACATCATGTCTCATGTCCTATACTCATAAGCAGAACGGAGCTGCTGAGAGAAAGCATCGTCATATTGTTGAAACCGGCCTTTCCTTGCTCACCCAATCCTCTATGCCTATTCATTTGTGGGATGAAGCCTTTCTTACTGCCACTTACCTCATCAACCGCTTACCCAGTCGAGTGATAAACAATTCAACACCTATACAATGTCTTCTTCATGTTTCTCCAAACTATTCCATGCTCAAGACCTTTGGATGTGCTTGCTGGCCAAATTTGAGGCCTTATAATTATCGGAAACTCAATTTTCGGTCCCAACAATGTGTGTTTCTGGGATATAGTACTTTTCATAAAGGATATAAATGTCTGCTTCGACAAACTGGCAAGGTTTACATATCCTGTGATGTCATTTTCGATGAAACTGTGTTTCCTTTTGCAAAACAGTCAGATACATCCTCTCATAATTCTTCTCCTCATACTCAAATTTCATACTCAAATTTCATCCCTTCCTTCTCCTTTAATTTCTTCTTCACAGACAACAATGACCACTGAATTTCCTATAGTAGAGTCTGCTAGATGTGAGAATGACAGTTCATCAAACTCTGTGACTAATGAAGTGCAGCCAGATTCTGTTTCCTCTTCTTTGGCAAGAGATGCAGCTGGAAATTCAGAACAAGCTCAAGAAGATGAGGAGCAATGTCGTCCAAGAACACGACTGCAGAATCAAATCACTAAGCCAAAGCAATTCAAGGATGGCACAGTACGATATCCTTTAAACCGAAGAGCTTTTTGTGCTAAGCCATGCTCTTATCAGCAAGAGCTTGAACATCCAAAATGGAAAGAGGCAATGGACAATGAATATGCAGCTTTAGTCAGAAACAAGACCTGGAAACTGGTGCCACCACAGAAAGGTATCAATATCATTGACTGTAAATGGGTGTTTAAACTTTAAGCAAAAACCTTATGGGACAATTGACAATAAAGCTTGTCTGGTAGCAAAAGGTTTTAAGCAACAGTTCGGTATAGATTATGAAGAGACCTTTAGCCCTATTGTTAAACCTACAACAGTCCTTTTGATATTATCTTTAGCCTTTTCTCAAGGGTGGCAACTTAAGCAAATCGATGTTCACAATGCCTTTTTGCATGGTGTTCTGCAGGAAGAAGTATACATGAAACAACCTCCAGGGTATGTTGATCACAATCATCCTGATTACTTGTGCAAACTTGAAAAGGCACTTTATGGGTTGAAACAAGCACCAAGAGCTTGATTTTCTCAATTAACTGCAAAACTCCTTGAGTTGGGATTTGTTCCTTCCAAAGCTGATAATTCATTGTTTATTTTGAATAAGAGTGGAGTAATAATCTATATGCTCATATATGTGGATGACATTATTATTGCTAGTTCTTCCGCTGCAACCACAGAGAAACTCATCAAAAATCTGAAACAGAGGTTTGCAGTAAAGGATTTGGGTGATCTTCAGTATTTTCTGGGAGTTGAAGTGTCAAGAGGGCATGATTCTCTGGCCCTTACTCAAGAGAAGTATGCAAGCGATCTATTACATAAGGTAAACATGCAGAATTGTAAACCAGCGGACACACCAATGGTTTCAGCTAAAAAATTAAGTCATGAATCAGGACAACTGCTGACTGAAGATAAGGTGTTCCAGTATTGCAGTACAGTGGGTGCCTTGCAGTATCTTACTCTGACAAGACCGGATATAGCATATGCTGTTAATAAGGTTTGTCAGTTTCTACAGGCTCCGACTGATACTCATTGGGCTGTCGTTAAAAGGATTTTGAGATATGTCAAGTCTACTGTTGAAGTTGGGTTGAATATCAAGAAGACATCCTCAACTTTGTTAAGCGCCTTTTCAGATGCAAATTAAGCAAGATGCCCAGATGATCGTAGATCACAGAATGGATATGCTGTGTTTCTTGGTCCGAACTTGGTATCATGGTCTTCAAAGAAGTAGTCCACAATATCAAGCTGAGTACAAGGCTGTTGCTAATGCAACCATTGAAATTGTCTGGATACAGTCAGTATTGAGGAACTTGGTGTGTTTCAAAGAAGAACTCCAATTCTGTGGTGTGATAACTTGGGAGCTACTTATTTGACTGCAAATCCTATTTTTCATGCCAGAACAAAGCATATCGAGGTTGATTTTCATTTTGTCAGAGAAAGAGTTGCATCTCGTATGCTTGAAGTTCGGTTTATTGCATCGCAAGATCAGGTAGCAGACATTTTTACCAAACCATTGGCTAGAAGACAGTTTAATCAACTTCTTCATAATCTGAGCCTGACGCTGACGAGCTGTGATCGAGGGGGAATGTAAAACAAATAGTTACGATCACAATTGCATGTATTAGTCAGCTAATAGATAGTTAGTTGTATCTGTAATCTTATAGTTGTATCTTTAATCTTATCTCTACTGTACCATATCCAGGAAAAACAGAGTTGTAACAATATGTATCTTTCTGTTTGTCTGTTACGAATAGGTTGTAACTTTCAGAGTACAAATATATGACAAACTCGTCTGAGTTTATTGTGGCAAAACACATCCAAATATTTTCACAGAATTATTTGCAGTCTATAGAACAGCATGACATAATCACGAGCAGCGCACAATATGACTCACCTTGCCGCTGTCATACTTGTCCTCACTGAGAAATAAGCTCAATTATTCAAATCCTCTCATGTCCAACGATTTCTTACATTGACTGAAAATTTAGGGAAATGAAGTGAACAGCGAGTCCTAATCAAATGAACGAACAATGAAGGGAATCAAGAAGAGGAAGGCCCTACATCGTCCCAATTTTTGGAGTGGCAGAAGAGCAAAATGAAGTAGCTGCACGACCTTTTGTATTGCTCTTGGAGGCAACCGCCTATTCTCAGTCATTTGTGCAACCGTCGCGCATTGAAGTGGACGGCCCTAGTCCACCGGGAGAGCAGCAAAGCAGCAGCGAGGAGAAGAGCGGCGGCGGCGGCGGCGGTACGGCGAGGTCGACGCCCACCAGGACCGTGAGGGCCAGTAGAGCAGCCAATGTGTCAGGTTCTTTAAAATCTGAATCCAAAATCTGAGCGGGCCTAAGATATCAGCAGAGTCGGCGGTAAACTGAATCATTTGCCGAGTTTGTTTAAGTGTCATCTGACGGCTGGGCTACAAAGGGAAAAACACAAAACCACATCCAACGGTGGAAGAAGAATATCAGTTTTCTGTAATCACTGTGCTGTAACTTTTGCCATTTCACTTGCTTTTAGTTGTTACTGATGTCATTCAGTTTTACTGGGGGTGAACCTTGTAATCGGTTACACTTTAATTCTGTTGAATGAGAAAGAAGAGTAACTATGGATCCTTCGTCCTGTTCTTGTTCTTTCTCTCTCTTTCTCTCCTAAAATTGCTATCTACATTCAGAGTTGATTTTGAATTATTTTGGGATCCTGGCAGAGGATCTGAGAGAGAGGAGGCTTAGGACAGCCATGAGGGCTAGAGGAAGCGCTGACGAAGGAGCTTTTGGCTTGGGCTCGACGGCGTCGATCGATCGGAACTGAGGGTGACAAGGCGGAGGCGCAAAGGGGGTAGGGAGGCAGACAAGGGCGGATGACGTGAGGGGTGGATCTGAGGGCGACAAGGCGGAGGCGCAAGGGGTGGTGGGGTGGCGGACGTGGTGGATCTGAGGCGACCAATGAGGCGCCGGCGGTGTGGCGGACCAAGGCTTCCTCGTGCACTCGTGGGAGAATGGGGGGCGGAACGGTAGACCAAGGCTTCCTCGCGCACGCGTGGGAGAGGGGGGACGAGTGGCGGACCAGGGGCGGAGGCGGGCGACAGGCAACGGGAGGCGTAGGGATGCGCAGAGGAAGGCACAATGGGTGAAGGCGGATGATGCGAGGATTTTTCGGGCGAACAACAAGGATTCTCTGTGCGAACGTGCGCCGGTCTGGTGATGGACGATCCACGCTGTGTGCGGGTGTAAACCCCTTCCTTTTTTAGCTTGACTAGTTCAATGCCCGTGCGTTGCTGCGAAAAATAACATTTCATGTAGAGATTACCATACAGCACATGCCAGGGAAAAATCCAACAATTCAAGAAACATTATGACTTGTTCATGATTCACGAATTCCGATCACAAAAATTGTAAGTGGGCGTCTATCCGTGCTAATTCCGAAGTACATGATGCTTCCCATGGGGTCCATCCATGGGCTTTCTTGAATGGTCTGATCACAAGACCATTCTGTGGATTCATGACAAAATTCCTTCTGAGGTCATCAAACATGTTTGTGTTCTTTTCATTGTAGTACTGCATATGGAAGACAGGAGTAATGAGCAAATGACTTGATTACAATCCGTCACAGATTCATTAGTAATACACTAAGCATAGAATATTAACCTCAGGGAACTGAGCCCAAATGACACCAAGAGGCTTGCAGTTGAAAGTTTTTGTCAGGTTCGGCCAGCACTACACACGCCGGAACCAAACCTGACAAGGACAAGGGCATCAGAGTTCGTCTAGGATTCCAGTCTGAGTCCGTGTAGGAGTCCAGTTTTAGTATGAGTCGGTTTGTTGCATTATTTCCCTTCTTTACGTTGTGAACAATTGGCTATTTAAGCCAGAGGAAAGACCAAGGAATAAAGACAAGAAACAGAGAAATATCTTCCTGTTGCTTTTCATCTGTTGCCGCTCGTAGCCCTCGGCTACGAGATTGTATCGCCACGGCGCCGGCACGGCGCCAATCCGATCCTGTCTGGCACCCTTCGCACCACTACAATCTCCGAAGTCGTGCCCATAACAGTTTTCTTTTCAGAATGCTTTTCAGATTGCACAGTTATCATCGCCAAGTGATCCAGAAGAGCAGTAATTTTGTAGTCGGGGTTGGTAAGAACTCCAAGTTGCCCCATCTTCAACTCCACCCATTTCATACAACATTCAAGGGTAAATGATACTATTTTACCTATTTCACGTCACAATCATAACCAGTAAACTGTTAGTTAAGGGTGGCAAAAGGCTTACCTAGTTGCTGACCATATCATGATATCAAACTCTGAATATGCAGCAGAGAGGAACTGGTGAAGATCTGAAAAGGGGATTACGGCATGAAACTTTACTACAGCTCATTGGAAAACATAATAGTGATGAAAAGTGCCCTTACATGGACGCATGGGTTCCTCAGGATTCTCAGCTGAAAACCTATGGTCAAACAGAGTATAGTCAATGTCTAATACAAGCAATTATTCATCCAATTGATTAATAGGAATGGAATAAAGGAAAAATATAGAAAAATTACATACCCTTATGATTCCAAAGGAAAATCATAGGAAAACTGACATCCAACAAAATCTCTCTTTTCTTGCTACTCACAGTATTGAGGCAAATTTTTATGTTTTCCTATTACTGTGTCCCAAACACTCGACATACAAAATTCTTGTGTTTTTGGATCCTCTATTTAGCAAATACATTCAAGCATATTCTCGTGTTGTTCTTATCCCTGCGTTTTTAGAATCCTGCGAATCAAAGAGGCCCTAAAAGCTAGCAGATGCACCCTGCATGAAAGATCAGTTGCCAGATATCGTCATACTACTGAAGAGGAATACATTATCAATACAGTTAGTCAACAAGGAAAGAGGCTTGGCTTAGTAGTGACCATCCATGAAACTGTCTAATGGTGCCATAATTATTAGTGGGAGACCCCCTTGGATCAGTGGTTTCTGAAGGTCTGGGCCCTAAGATAACAATTACCAGAGATTAACTAAATGAACTGTAGCCACAATTACCACTAACCAAAAAAATCCTAAATATCTCTAGACAAAAAGCACATGTTAATTTGGTGAAACTGACTACAATTAATGGAGTGTCAAGATCTGCACCGAAAACAAGTGCTCAAGTTTATCCCTTTCAGTCAACCACAAATGCCGTGACCCTTGCTGGTTGCTGCTGTTGCCTGTTGAGCACGCCATGTTGCACATGCCACATCCTACAGAATTATAGATGCCAAACCCAAAATGCAATAATAAAGAACTAAATACACAAGTACCTGTTCTAAGTGCAATTTTATTTCAAAATATTGTGTACAAAAAGCATAACTCGGATGAAATAAAAGTACCAGATCAATATTGCATGAATTTTCACTAAGAACAGATAAGACAGCATTTGGTGGGCTCTTTGGACTCCATAGCAGCCATATGCTCAGAAATTCAGATAAGACATGCCATATGCTTGACCAGACAAGCCTGATGCGGTTCATATTGTAGTGCCTACAAGAGAAAAGGAAAACAATCATACTTTGATGTCCATATAGAGAGAACAAAAATGTAAACAAACATCACAATGTGGATTGATATGAAATCGAAGACTTAAATTCCTTACGCGATCTCGATAATCTTTGTCAGGCTAAAAACTCATGGATCAGATGCAAACCGTAATTCCTCCATTGAAACCTTACAGAGAGCCTTTACAAAATCAATAATGTCCTCACTGTTGAGCTTTTGACTTCTTGCAAATACACGGTTCATTTCAGCAATGTATCAACAATTCGACCCCGCTCAACCAAGAAGTCCTTCAGCTGTCAATCCAACAGTACAGAAATGACATTAGTAATTGAAAATAATTCCAGTCATTCATAATATTGTTTCTCCTTAAACACAGGTCATTTTTACTTTTATCAGTGCTAAAAGACACGATGTGCATAGATTTCTCAAAAATAAAACTATCCACACAACATTTTTATTAGAATGAATAAATATATAAATATACATCAGTTGTAGTGCAGCATGTCTCAAGAAAATAATGCATAGACAAAATGGCAATACTACAGCTCATAAAGGCTGAAGATTAATACCTTCAAATTCTCGTCTGCTTCCTTCTGCAGCTTTCTTGATTCTTCAACAATAGAATTCATCTCCTTTTCCTGTTCATTAAGTAGCGCTGAGCAGACGCTTCTTTTTCGATCTTTTCCTTCTCACCGCTTCAATTTCTTGTTGTGCAGCTGCCAATCTTTCCTCAAGAGTTTGGCGTATCTATATAGATTAAAATTAAAGATCACTTTTACTTTCAATTCAACTTAATTTTTTTAAAAAAGCAATATCGACTATATGTGTCCAACATCAAGTTATTTTACATATCAACAATTTTGAAGAAAATAAAACAAACTAAAGAAAACATTTTATCGCAATAAACAGAATAAATCTCAACAGAGAGAATAAGAAAGTAAAAAGACACAAAAGATGAGTATTTCTTTTCCTTTACTGTTTTCAAGATCCAAAGTGGTGATTTAATTGAAAGCAGAAAATGTTAATACAAAGCAACGGTCCCGAGTAAGTTAGCACCAAGGCAACAAACAAAAGGATATTATTGCAGTAATGCAGTATTACTTACAGTTACAATGTTGTCTGAATGGACAACATATCTCTTGACAGAAGCATCCTCACACACAACATACGTGGCATGGCATGTTGGATTATTTGGGCTTGGCCCACCTAATTGAGACAAATAATTCCTAGAAAATCTCAAAAGCCCACTCATGAGGAGGCATGCACTATGAATAGTCCCACATTGCTAGCCTAAAGTGGTGAACACTAGTTTATATAGTGGAGTGTGTTTCACCATGGTAGAACCATGTGAGAGAAAGGAGAAGGCCCACATCGCGCCTCGCCGGGCTCGCCCTCGGCTCGGGCTCGGGCGGGGCGGAGGCGTCAGCGACGGCACCCACGTGAATGGTCCGCCGAAATCGGTCCAGGGCCTTGCTGACGCAGCCTCCTTTGCAGTTTATTCTTTTGCTACTCGGGATAGTCACGTTTGCAGATGAGATACGGACCAGAACGGACTCGATCGTGGCACTTCCTCGAGTCACGTTCGTCACAGTTACGAGTAACCCTATAAATCTCGCGTCGTGCACTGTGTAGAGGAATACGATGACACACATCGTTAGGGTTTTTGCCACCTCTCTGCCGCCGCCGCCGTAATCTTCTCCATCCCGAGCGCGACGCATCACTGTCAACGGAGAGCATCGCCAAGATCGTCACCACGGCTCATCTTCCTGTTCTGCTTCTTCGGACGCCGTCAGAAGGCTGCTCTCTGCGACCGTCACCAACGCCGACTCAACAACCGTGATCCGCATCTACTACGCCAACACCGCAATACATAACGCAACGCTACCGTCATCCTCTTCTCGATCAAGACGCTCGATCTGTCTTAATCTCGTGGCTAATCATGTTTATCAAGATGATAATGATGTTCGTGCTATCTAGTATGTTAGAGATATACATGCTAGTTTACGTGATCTTTGTTCATGATTTATATTCAGGATTTAATCTCGAAAATATCTAATTTCTCAACAATCCAAAAACCTTATTGTAGACATTTCTTGGATTAACAATGGCTGGATTTGCCAACGACCGAGGCCGGAGAAATTCTCGGTGTGCACTTTAAGAGGTGGCAAGTCAAGGTCACGCTCGCTTCTGACTATGAATGTATTCTGGGTTAGTAAAGGCAAACCTGAAGGTGATCTCTCTGCCGAGCAGCAGAAGAGTTTCACGGATGCCAATACTCTCTTCGTGGGATGCATTCTTAGCGTTCTTGCCGACCGTCTGTGTGATGTGTACATGCACATAACAGACGCGAAGGTGTTGTGGGATACACTGAATGCCAAGTTCGGTGCATCGGATGCAGGCAGTGAACTGTATGTCATGGAAAACTTTCATGACTATAAGATGGCTGATAATCGCTCTGTTGTAGAGCAAGCCCATGAGATACAGTGCATTGTCAAGGAACTCGAACTCCTGGAATGTGTCTTACCCGATCCTTTTGTGGCCGGTTGCATCATTGCAACCGCCTCCCTCATGGAGGAGTTTCGGCACAACTCTAAAACATAAGAGGACAAAGATATCGATCGAAAACTGATAGCGCCCCTTGATGTTGAAGAGAAGGCTCGAGCTAAGGATTTCAATGGTAAAGGAGCCGAGGGCCATCCAGCGCCAACATGGTTCGAAGAACTACGGCAAGAATAAAGGGAAAAATAAGCCTAACAAAACTACCAACTTCAAGAAGAAGAAGATGAACAAAGTTTGAAGCTCTTCGCTTCACATGTGGTGAGGTCGGACACTTTTCAAGGAATGCCCCGATCGCGGCACTGTCCGAGGAAAAAGGCCAACAAGGATGACGCCCAAGGTCATCAACACGATGACCGCTAGCAATGCCGAGACGCAGGTATGGTAATTTACCTTCAGATTCTCGAGATTTCATCTTCCGGCTTGGTGGATTGATACGGTGCTAACGCTCATGTGTGTTCGACATCAATATGTTCTCTTCTTATCGGTCATTGAGATTCCTCTGTCTGATGGGGAATGGGTCACATGCTTACGCTCATGGCACCGCACGATGGATCCAAGTTCACCGGGAAAGATCGTGTACCGAGAACGTGCAAAGATGTCCTTCTATCAACAAGAATCTCGTTAGTGGCTCCTTCTATGCAGAGATGGGTTTAAGGTAGTGTTAGAGTCCAATAAAGTAGTTGTGTCCAAGCATGGACTATTTATTGGTAAAGGCTATGAGTGCGGAGGCTTGTTCCGCTTTTCCCTTTCAGATTTCAATAATAAGTCTGTGAATCATATATGTGGTAGTGTTAATGATGATGCGAGTACTTGGTACTCTCGTTTATGCCACATTAATTTTGGTCTTATGAATCGGCTTTCCAAGCATGAGTTTAATTCGAATTTCACTATTGCCAAAGGTTCTAAGTGCCATAGTTGTGTGCAATCGAAGCAACCTCGAAAGCCTCACAAGGGCCGAGGAGAGGAACTTGGCACCTCTAGAACTCATACATTACGATCATGCGAGATGAATGGTGTGTTGACAAAGGGTGGAAAGAGATATTTCATGACATCGATTGATGATGCGACTAGATTTTGCTATGTTTACTTGTTGAAAACTAAGGACGAGATGCTAGACTACTTTAAAATCTATAAAGTGAAGTTGAAAATCAACTAGAGAAAGATCAAACGTCTTAGGTCGGATCGTGGTGGCGAATTTTTCCCAAAATCTTTGATGTTTTCATGCGGAACATGGTATTATTCATGAGAGGACACCTCCTACTCGCCCGAATCAAACGGGATTCTTTGAGAGGAAAAACCACACGTTGACCGACTTGGTGAATGCCATGTTAGACACCTTCTTTGGTTTATCTAAGGCATGGTGGGGAGGCTGTGTTGACTTCATGTCATGTCTGAATAGAGTTCCCAACAAAACTTGGAGAAGACCCTTACGAGAAGTGGATTGAAGAAAACCATCACTTTCTTACTTACGCACATGGGGATGCTTGGCGAAAGTCAATGTACCGATTAACAAAAAGCGAAGCTCGGGCTAAGACGAGGATTGTGTCTTTTCGGGATATGCTCATGAGCATCGCTTATAGATTTTAGTAGTTAAATCGATGTGCCCGATATGTATGTTGATACTATTATGGAGTTTCGTGATGCTACGCTTTTTGAGAATATATTTCGATGAAACATATGCATAGCACTTCTAGTTTTTCTTCCGAGATAATTCCCGAGACTATTACACTGTGAGTCTTCCGAGCAACCACTCGAGAAAATCCTAGAGGAGGATGACAATGAAGCTCCTAGAAAGAGCAAGAGCAGAGGATTGAAAAATCCTTTGGCAATGATTTCATTGTGTATCTTGTGGACGATACTCCCACGTCCATTGCAGAGGCATATGCATCTCCAGATGCGATAATTGGAAAGAAGCTGTCCGTGAATGAGATGGACTCGATTCTCGCCAATGGGACTTGGGAGGTGACCGAACGGCCCTATGGGTGTAAACACTGTGGGTTGTAAGTGGGTGTTCAAGAAGAAGTTTAGGCCGATGGTACTATTGAGAAGTACAAGGCTTTGCCAGGCTAAGGGTTACACCAAAAAGAAGGCGAAGATTTTTTGATACTTATTCACTGTTGCTAGAATGACCACCATTCGAGTATTATTTTCCTGGTCGCCTCATATGGTCTTCTCGCTCATCGATGGACGTGAAGACAGCTTTCCTTAATGGAGAGTTAGATGAGGAAATCTACATGGAGCGACTGATGGGTATGTAGTAAAGGGTCAAGAGAGCAAGGTGTGTAAATTATTGAAATCTTTGTATGGCCCGAAACAAGCACCTAAGCAATGGCATGAGAAGTTCGACACCACTTTGACTTCTCGCGAACTTTGTCATTAATGAGGCTGATAGATGTGTATACTATCGCTATGGTGGGGGTGAAGGAGTTATATTGTACCTTTATGTCGACGATATACTGATCTTTGGCACAAATATTGATGTGATCAATGAGGTCAAGTCTTTTCTATCAAAGAAATTTGATATGAAAGATCTCGGGAGAAGCGATGTAATTTTGAACATCAAACTTATTAAGGATGAGAGTGGGATTACTCTTTCGTAATCCCACTATGTGGAGAAGGTCTTGAGCGGTTTGGCTTTATGGACAAAGAAGCCCTCTCCCACTCCTTATGATCCCAGTGACACCGAAAGAATAAGAGAATTGGCTTAAACCAATTGAGATATTCTCGATTGTCGGTTCGCTCATGTATCTTCTTTGTGCAACGAGACTGATATATCATTTGTTTGGAGCAAATTGAGTAGGTTCATGTCAAACCCGGTTCGAGATCATTGGCATGCACTTGAAAGGGTAATGCGCTATTTGAAAGGTACTATGAGTTATGCGATTCACTATTCAGGGCACTTCTGCATGCTTGAGGATACAAAGGACTTAATCGGATTTCTGATGTAGATGAGCTCTATGCCACCGGTGGATATGTGTTTACCATTGGTGGTGGCGCGAGGTCATGGAGGTCTGCAAATGACCATCTTGACAAGGTCAACCATGGAGCGGAGCTCATGCTTTGGATACAAATGCATTGTAGAGAGGCAGATTGGTGCGTGAGCTCTTGATGGACTTGCCGGTGGTTGAAAAACCGATACCGCTATCCTTATGAACTGTGATAATCAATGCATGATTGCTAAAGTGAACAAAGCTAAGGATAATGCTGAAGTCATCAAGACACGTTAAAAGACGCATCAAGTCAATCAGAAATTGAGAAACTCCGGAGTAATAAGTGTGACTTATATTCAAACAGCATAAAACTCGGCGAGATCCTTTTCTGAAAGGACTATCACGAATGTGATAGAAGGTGCATCGAGGAGATGGGTATGAGACCCATATAAGTTGCAATAGTGGTAACTCACCTTTGTGATCGGAGATCCCGTGAATTGGGTCCCGGTAAAACAAGCTATTACGCGAACCGAGGAGAGTGTCTGTTACCCTCTCTATGTGAAAGATGCAATGCTCTCAAAATCTCAGAAGGCGGGGATGGCAATATGCCTTAATGTGTTTCTATTGGCTATAACTAGCGAAGATGTTTGTTCTCTGAGCATTCTTGAAAGAACACACCTATATGAGCCCGACTGTCTAAAGTCGTAGTCTATGAGACTTGGGTGATCTCTAGTAAGCTCATGAAGAGACCATGGAGTACGACTTATATGCTCCACCCGCGGAGAAGGCTACTGGCAGCCAGGTATCAGTTATGACTTTGAATGAAACATGTTCACACAAAACTTGCAATTCAAGGCATAGTCCATTGTTCAAGTTGTGGATGGGTGTAGCTTAGAGCTCTAGGCGAAGTTCAACTTAATCTCTCACAAACATTTGGTATATCAAACAGTAGTGAGTATTGGCAAATCTCTAAATGGACTTTGAGATCTGGTGGGGGATTGTTGGATTATTTGGGCTTGGCCCACCTAATTGAGACAAATAATTCCTAGAAAATCTCAAAAGCCCACTCATGAGGAGGCATGTGCACTATGAATAGTCCCACATTGCTAGCCTAAAGTGGTGAACACTAGTTTATATAGTGGAGTGTGTTTCACCATGGTAGAACCATGTGGGAGAAAGGGAGAAGGCCCACACGCTGCTGCCTCGCCTCGCGGGCCGGGCTCGGGCTCGGGCTCCTGCACGGGCCGGGCGGGCGGGCGAGGGCGCGGGCGGCGGCACTGCGTGAATGGTCCGCCGAATCCGGTCCAGGCGTTCAGCAGACGCGCCTCCTTGCGCTTTATTCTTTGCTACTCGGGATAGTCGCTTGCAGTGATGATGAGATACGGACTCAGAACGGACTCCGATCGTGGCACGCCCTCGAGTCACGTTTCGTCACGGTTACAGAGTAACCCTATAAATCTTCTGTCGTGCACTTGTGTAGAGAATACGACAGCACACATCGTTAGGGTTTTGCCACCTCTGCCGCCGCCGCCGTCGTAATCTTCTCCATCGGAGCGCCGCGCAGCATTCGCAATCGGGAGAGCAGGTCTCCAAAACCTTCGTCTTCGAGATCTGCCGTGACCGAGAGGGCGAATAAGGTTTTGGGAAGCGCTCGCGCGCTGCTCAAGATCGTCACCACGCGGCTCGCCTTCCTCGTTCTCGCTGGCTGGACGTCGCCGTGCCGGTGCTCTCGCGACGCTGGCCACCAACGCCGACCTCGTCAACATCGATCCGCATCTACTACGTCAACACCGCAACGCAACGCATAACACGCCGTCATCCTCTTACGATCAAGACGCTCGATCTGTCTTAATCTCGTGGCTAATCATGTTTATCAAGATGATAATGATGTTCGTGCTATCTAGTATGTTAGAGATATACATGCTAGTTTCTGTGATGCTGTTCATGATTTATATTCAGGATTTAATCTGGAAAATGTCTAATTTCTCAACATGGCAACCAATAAACCAAAGGGTCCAACAATTTTGCACGTTCTCTAGTAGCAAAGATCGATATCTCGCAGACATTATGCCTTTGATGTAAAGATAGGTCATGCAATTTAACAACAGATGTCTCGTAAATATGATTCCAGAGAAAGGGTGAACATTCAGCAATCCTTGTAGATCTGAATAAATTCAGAGAACATGTATTGCATCATTTGAGCTGATTTACGATCTCTTGACATCAAATCTTTCTGATTCTTTAATCCACATGATGTCAGAATACGGCATCGATCAAGAGGAACAACAACACGTTAAGCTTTTGGTTTGGTGAATTACGTAAATGTCAACTATCATAAAAGGAAGCGGCAATTGAGATGGACCATACCTTCTTCCTCATCTCACCAGATATCCCAGGTCAATGTAGATGGTGTCATTCGTAAAACAAACACATCATGGTCGTTCTTTTGTAGGAGCCTCTGGTCGATGCTTCGGGTTGCATCCGAGCATGCTTTGTCTTGAAAAATCATTGGTGGAAGGCATGACTTCTCACTAACAGGACGCCAACAAGCCGATTGAGCTCCCGAGTGGCGACCATTCTCCCCAATGTTCTTGATACCATACAAGGATTCATCCAACCTCACAGTAATAGAAACACCATAAATTAAAGACTACCCTAATAATTTAGCAAAAGCAGAAGAGGAAGACCTAATGGTGGAACTTGTCGTCTTGTTCCTCCAACACGCATAATCGACAAACCAGACAAAGGTTACGATATCACATGTCACCATCGCCGCTGCCGTCTCGGGAGGTCGTCATGTCAGGCGGCTAGGGTTTAAGCGTCCCCGCTCGATAGCGATGATTTCAGCGCAAAACCAAGCGGGCGCGCGCAAACACGATCCAAGCGATCAGCGACGATGTTCCTGCTGCCGCCTTGCGGCCTCTGTCCGCCCGCTGCCGTCCATCTCCGCTGGTCGCCATCATCGTCGGCTCCTCGGCTAGCGCGTCGCGGTGCATGGCGGCGAGCGCTGGTGCGGATGGTGGCGGCAGATGCATCGCGAAGCCGCCGAGGATTCGGGAGAGGATTCGCCGGGACGCCGCGATGAGATTGCGGTGGCGGTTTGGCGGCCGAGGGACATTGCGATGGGGGACTGGAGATTGCGATGGGGATACGGGCGGCTTTCGCAGGATTGGAGGAGGGAGCAGGATTGGAGAATGGGGACACGGGGAGGAAGGAGCCAGGAAGGAAAGGAAGGAGCCAGGAAGGAAATCGGGGATTCAGGAGAGGGGGAACGCGGCGGCGGGGGAGGGAGAAAACGCACCGCCGCCACCAACTGTCAATTAAGAATAGTAGAGATAATGAACAGAGAGCATAGCATCGCGTCATGATTCATGCTAAAAATGCCTACCTTTCTAAAAGAACGTTGTCCAAAGTAAAATGATAGAACAGTTGGTTGCAAGTTGCAATCGCAGAGCTGAAACCAGAGAAACTAAAAGTTGTTGTTTTTCCTGCCAAAACCCCACGATCTGCCTTGCACAGCAGCACAAAACTACAAAAGAATTGCTGAAAACACTAGAAAGAAAAAAATGCAGAAAGAATAGGATTGTGAGAGAGAGAGAGAGAGAGAACTGTAGATTAACTCAAAACACGTCAAAATAAAGGATGTTAAAACAAAATGTCTATTCAAAGTTGTAGTAGAAACTGTCCAACATCAGAAAATTATGCACGCCACGAGCTATGCTGGTTCCTGAAATAAGATGTTTGAACCTCCCCACTCCCCAGATAATAAATGTAAAGCTTACCTGCGGTTTAGGGATATAGCAGCTTCGGCTCGCTGTGTAGAAAGGCCAAGCAAATAAGCACATAAATTTATGAAATCATAGGGCCTTCTAATTTCATTAGCAGTGTGAGCAGCACTTGAAATGATGATATTCTTTCCTGTTGTCCAGTCCACCAAGAGCTAAGTAGAGAAGAGAAAGGGCGGCATTAGCAAAGAGACGTGTGTAGTGCACGCATTGTGATATGAAATTCTAGGCACAAGCTCCCTGCACGCGAACTAGTGGTGTTGAAACAAATAGTACAGTCCAGGTAATAAGATTTTGTTAGATCAAATTAACAACAGGTGGTAAAGTGAAATTAACTATTATGGACAAGCACAAGGTCGCAAAAGTAGATTAGATTGTAGGAGAATCACAGTAAGCATATCTAGTTTTGGTTACTTGAGTTGAATCTTGCCACATCCCGGAAAAATACTTCCGAAATCCTCTGTATATTCTGTACTAGTCCAGAAAAAAAACTAGTACACACAACAAAGATGATAACATATCATATCCAACGCACTTTATTAATAATCAGAGTTTACAATAAATATGGCATGCAGACCAAATAAAATATTGCAGCGAAAACAGAATAAAACTAGTAGTAAAACCCAATAAATTCACCACAGGCAATCAATTGGGGTAACGGCCTAGTTATCTTGGTCCTCACCATCATAGAGATACTTCTCTAAAAAGATAGAGTAAGCAAGGGTGAGTGCAAAAGTACTCCGCAAGTTACACAGGAAAATGCAGTATTAATGTAAATGATACAAAAGAAAGCATATTATGGTTAATTTAAGCATAAAGCAATATTTCAAATACAATAAGTAATTTTCAATGCGTAATTGATATAGTAAAAATTGAGTTATAATACAATTTTCAACACGGGCTCCAACCCGGAGTTTCATCCTAAATTTTCCCATCTAGACTCTCTCCACTTATAAACCACTTTTCTGAAACCATTTTTGAAACATCAAAATCTAATCTGTGAAAGACTTGCTCGGCATGCCCATGACCGCGGGCGTGGCTAATCGATAGTTTTAACTCTGCAGAAGTTGTACAGCGTTACTCACAAGACATGTTTATCTCCTTTTGCCCAAATACACACTTCCTTTGGTGTGTTGGCAGAGAAAAATCATGACAAGCCCCCTATAAAGCTCCATCTCATGTAACTATACCCGTTAAGATTTCACCGTTAGTAGGGTTAAAACCACCAAGTCCAGAAGCCCCCTCTCACGCCATGTGGCAAACTAACCATCCCCCACATTCCCTCAATGGCAAAACTAGCATGAGATGTTACTAAACGGACAGCCAGGTCTGTCCCATACCAAACTTGTGGAAGCACGGTTGCGCTATACATTCAGTAGCTCACAGACCATCCTTAACTGACTGGGCAAGCTTTTTAACAAACCCAAAGACCACCAATCAACCATTCTCGCCCTAAATTTATATATTTTTTCAAACAACTTCATAGACCACCACAACAAAATTTTATTTCAACAGATCTTTATTTGGCATAAAATTCCCAAAATTCCAGTTTTTGTTCTAAGCAAATCTAAGCATCCCTAAATATTTTAATTGTGATCATTGTGGTTTTACTCTAGCATGGGTCTGTTAAGTCGAAACACATGCATCCCCATGGGTTGATTTCTTCCAGACTATAAACCTATAGCAATGCCATAACAGAAATCTTGTCTAATTTCCCTTAATCATATTACATGCCTAGATTATTTGTAGTGTCTATTTGTGAAGCAATTTAAAGGCTTGAAAACTCATGTGTAGCTAGCTACCTTTACTGCCAAGCATGCTCAGGTGTTATTTATGATTTAATCCTTTGCATACAGGAAATCTAGTATATAGGCATAAGATCAAGTTGGTTTAGCATATCAATAGTTCTAACCCAAATTAGAAGTTCAGTTTTAGTTGCAATTCTGATATGTGCTTTGATTTCACCTAATAACATCAGACTCCTTTGAATGAACAAAAAGGAAATAAATGGATCAATTAATGGGCACCTTATGGCTGCAGGGGCAATAGGAGAGATAGTGGCGGTCCAGAGATTTTAGAGGCCCGGAACGAGATTTAAAATGGGGGCCCTTCTAAATAAAATAATAATAATAATAATAATAATAATAATAATAAGTGTTACCAATAAACACTTAAGGTGCATTCAAAAAAATTATTCATATCAAGCTTCGTTTCCCAGATACTATTAACTATACGTATTATACTGTTATATATACAATATACTAATACTAGTACATGTACAGAGATGGGACCCCATGATTTGAGGGGCCCGGAGTAGCTGCCCCGCTCACCCCCCCCCCCTCAGGGCCAGCGCTGAGGAGAATAGATGATGAGGGAGGGAGATGTGCAACAGGTGGCTGCCAACTGCCTTCTCTTCCTCCTTGGGCCTACTTTTTTCGGTAGAGAAGGTCAAGAGACGACAATTGCTGCTGCTTTGGTGGATGGATTTTCAGGTAGGTTTTTACACACGGAGAGGGAGAAAAGAAGAGAAAGGTAAATATAAGCTGGACTTGGAGAGTAACGATGGGCTCATGGCATGGGCTAGTTATTATGTTTAAGGGGTTAGTATTATACCTGTAACGGTTCTTTCGTTCGGATGGGCACGACCGAGCTACCGTGTTGCCCATCAAATTTGATTTCTAGGCCAACCTAGCCTCCTATACTGTGCCGTGTCAGCCCAGTTTGCTAAATCTGCGCTAGGCTGAGCTGGGCCCTTTATGGGCTTAGCTAGGGATGAAAACGTATTAGATAATTTTTGACCGATTTGGATAATTTTTGAATACGGATTCTGTCAGATCGGATATTTATCAGATAATATTAGATTAGAAATAGATACAGATTTTTTCTATCGGATATGGATATGGATTCAGTAGTCCACTATCCATCGGATACGGATACAGATCCAGATAATCTAGATATTTATAGGCTGTATATCTAGATATACACATGGGTTGGGACAAGGCTATTCTTTTGGCCCAAAAATGTTTGGGAATTTCAAAATTGTTTCCTAATTTAATTAATCCATAAATCAAATTTTAATTACTAAAATTGTCAAACCAACTCTAAAAATTATGAAATTTTTAGAAAAGTTCTTGACACAATCTAACATTTAAAAAATTATTTTCAAGATTTTATTAGATTTTAATTTTTTAACAAAATTCAAAAACTATTTCCTTCATAGGAAAATATTTTAAATAAGAAGCTAAAAATGTATAAAAACTCATAAATACATAATTTATTATGTTAAACATAATTCCACCAAAAATACAAATCTTGCGTCATTATGTGTTCTTCATGATTGTTTGGAGCAAATAAACTAGTTAGGTTTTTTTTATTTTGTGTGTATAATTTAAAGGGTTTTCATGTTCCGATAAATATTCATGACCATATCCGTATTTGATATTATTCATATTCGTATCCAAGTTCTTCGTATTCATATTCGTATCTGAGAAAAATATAAAAACAAATATGGTAGAATCATTATCCATCTGTATCTCATTTATTTTCATCCTTCGGCACAACTTGATTCCCAGATCTAGCCAAATATTAGAGGTGGGTGTCGTTCCAGGCCGGCCCGACCCGACACAGGCCCATCGTGCTTTGTGCCTGAAACGTGCCAGGCCGCGACGTTCCATCATGCCCGTCGTGCGTCTTTGTCTTTATCTTAAGCTCGGCTCGCTTCTGCAAACTCAGCATGACCTATTTGCACTTCATACCTCCTTCGTGCCATGCAGGCCCAAGCCCGACCCATTTGCACTATTGCAACAAGAGGAAAAGAGTCGGAGACGCATGGAGTTGAGGCAATAAACGCAAATATTATGAGAAAAGATCTAAAATTTATTTATTATTGAGCAGTTACATAGAGCGAGGGGGATGTGCTGAACACGGACAAGAAAGGGGGCAAGGGCGAAAAAGAGAGTGAACGAGACAGACAAGAGAGATTGAGAGGGAGATTGAGAGAGACGGGTGAGAGAGAGAGAACCCGTCTCTCAATCTCTCTCAGCTCTCTCTCCCTTCTTACCTGTCTCTCTTAGGTATCGGCGACGAGGTGATGTCCATACTATTGGGTGCGTTTATGACGCTCATACTGTGAGTCAGTATCTTTCATGCTGGGCTTCTTCCTCATGTCCTGGGTCATCGGGCCTGGTACAACCCGTTCTATAGTGTCGTGCCAGGTCGGGCCGCCTATTGTGCCTAGTTCTCAGGTCCGGTATGACCTGTCCTACAGCGTCATACCGGCTTGGTACAATCCACTTCGTACCGGGTCAGACTTTAGACCGGACCATAATGTCGTGTCTTGGGCAGGCCCAAGTGCCCACATGGGCAAATATACAAGGCACAGACGTACGAGGCTTCAATGCTAAAATTATCAGGCTGGTCTTAGGCACTAAGAAAAACTAACGCTAATCAAGACAGTAAGGCCTTATTTGGGAGAGTTTCAGATCCCAGCTCCAGCTCAGAGCTGAAATTTATAGGCTAAAATAAAGTGAATTAAGTTTATATTTTTAGTCTAAAATGTAAACAAGATGATCTACCTAAACATTCTTAATGTACTCACAGCTCCAGCTCCACAAATTTCTGGAGCTAGAAATACCCTGCTCCACCAACTCCACAGATTTTGGTGGAGCTGGAGCTGTCCCAAACACCCCCTAAGACCCGAAGAACGTTGCTAAGAGGAGCAGCGAGTTAGTTACTTGATCATGTCAAAAATATTACGGTCTGACTAGTTTACAGGTTTGACTTGTATTGGTTTACATGTTTGACTTGTTTTGCAACAGTTCACAATATCTCTCTGGACTCTGGAGCCTAGCTCCTGCATGTGAACTCCTCTTGCTTGCAAATGAAGTCCAAGCGAAAAAGTAAGAGGCTAGGAATGAAGGACGAGCAGGTCAAATCAATAATAACGTGCTTAGTCCAGACTCCAGAGTTACGATAATTCCAACAAAAATACAAATCTTGCGTCATTACATGTTCTTGGTGATTGTTTAGAGCAAATAAATTAGTTAGGTTTTTTTTATTTTGTGTTTATAATTTAAAGGGCTTTCATGTTCCGATAAATATTCGTGACCGTATCCGTATTTAATATTATTCATATTCGTATCTGAGAAAAAATATAAAAATAAATATAGTAGAATCATTATCTATCTGTATCTCATCTGTTTTCATCCTTCAGCACAAAATTATCAGGCTGGTCGATCTTAGGAACGTTGCTAAGGGGAGTAGCGAGTTGGTTATTTGATCATCTCAAAAATAATACGGTCTGACCAGTTGACTAGTTTACATGTTTGACTTGTATTGCAACGGTTCACAATATCTGTGGACTCTGGACTCCGGAGCCTAGCTCCTGCATGTGAACTACTCTTGCTTGCAAATGAAGTCCAAGCAAAAAAGTAAGAGGCTAGAAATGAAGGACGACCAGGTCAAATCAATAATAACGTACTTAGTCCAGACTCCAGAGTCACGATAATTCTAGTAAAGAATCAAATGGTGATGACTTCTGAATTATTGGGGCATATCCTGTGCAATCATCCATATGTGTGTAAGCGTGCAATCAAGTGATTTAGAGATCTAATCCATATCCAACGCTGGTAGTAACAGGAGGTGTTCAGCAAATTTCAAAGAGAAGAGATAGAGGGTGAGGTAGGAGAGTTTAAACGTAAAATAGCAGTCAACATTGGATATAGATTGGATGATCCAGATCGTTTGATTGCACGTTTACATATATATAAATGATTGTATAAGATATTTCCTATTGGTAAAAGGTTAGTAGCGCGAGTTTGACCGCCGAAATGCATAATACTCCTCCAATTTATAGGAAAAACCATCGGAAACTTCCAATTGAAGATAAGGGAAGAGATAAAGGAGAGAGAGAGAGAGTACCATTCGCTATTTAAGAGGCCGGCAGAGAGAGAGAGAGAGAGAGAGAGAGAGAGCGAGAGAGCGAGCGAGCTTCACCCATCTCTCGATGCCACGCGCAGGCTCCCGCAGCCCCTTGGCCTCCCCACCGCCCTCGCCACGCCACCCCTGCACGCTCTCCACCACCTTCGTCGCCGAGAGCGTGGCCGCCGCCGCCGGGCTCGTCGAACGGTGGCATCCAGATGGCTTCCGCCGGTGCTCGCTCTTCCTCGACTACCCAGACGACGAGGGCAAGGACTTCCTGCGCGCCACCGCTGACCTCCACGGCGCCATGCTCTTCTTCGCGTCAGACGCCACTAACGTCGACAGGAGCGGCCACGGCCTCGTCCAGGCCCAGGCGCTTCTCGAGACCACCATGCGGAGGCTTCAGCTCGAGCTTCAGCTCCTCCTCAACGCTAAGACGTTCATCTTTGATGATGACCGAGGCAGCATCAGCCTGCAGCACGACCAGCAAAGTATCAGCAACCATATCCGCGCGGTCGCCGAGGCCATGATGGCCGCTGGCTATGGCAAGGAGTGTGTCTCCACCTTCAAGTCACGCCGTCGTTCGGTGCTGGCCAGCACGCTGCAGCGCCTGCTCGGCGTCTCGCCTTCCCCGCTGCACGTCCAGTTCCATAAACTTACCTGGGACCAAGCGGACAACAAGATAAAGTCATGGCTCGCCGCCGCAACCGTCGCGTTCAAGTCCGTCTTCCCCGCGGAGAGAGAGCTCTGCGACAGTGTCTTCGCCGGCGACACGGCTGTCGGTGACGCGGTGTTCGCAGCCATCGCCAACGACCAGGCAACGAGCCTCCTCTCTGCTGCTGAGGCCGCCGTGGCACGAGCACGCCGCGCTCCGGAGCGCCTGTTCCGCGTGCTTGACGTTCACGACGCTCTCACCAAGACGATACTGCCTGCGATCGTGTCCGCGTTTGGGGACAAATCTGAGGTCGCAGCGCGCGCCTGCGCTGCTCTCAGCAAAGTCGGCGAGGCGGCACGCGGTGCAATTGCCAGCTTCGAGGCGGCCATCCAGAAGGAGCCGTCCAAGACGACGGCGCCCGGCGGCGCAGTGCACCCCCTGACGCGGTACGTGATGAACTACCTCGTCTGCCTCGCCGACTACGAGGACGCCCTTGCTCATATATACCAACAACAACTAGGCGCAGCAGAGTTCGTGCACAGTACTTCAGTTGTCTCCGGCAGCGCCTCGCCGGATTTGTCATCGTCACCGTCGTCGACCTTGTTGAGCCTGTCGTCGAATCCGATTGGTTGGCTGGTGTTCGTTCTGCTGCGGAAGGTGGACGCCAAGGCCGGGAGCTACCGAGAAGCGGCGCTGAGCTACCTCTTCTTGGCGAACAACACGCATTACGTGGCGAAGAAGGTGCGCGACAGCAGCAAGATGGAGGGGATCCTCGGGGAGGGGTGGGAGGAGGCGCAGAGGGCGAAGGCGCGCGGGTACGTGGACGCGTACGTGCTCGCGGCGTGGGGCAGCAAGGTGGTGAGTGCGATGACGGCGTGTCGTGGCGTGGAGGAGGCGCTGATGGAGGCGGTGGCGATGCAGGACAAGTGGGTGGCGGCGGACGAGGAGATGGGCGAGGCGCTGAGGGCGGCGGCGACGGCGGCGGTGGTGCCGACGTACAGGTTGTTCTACCGACGGCACGGCGCGGCGGTGAGGCTGACGCCGGGGGACGTGAACGCCATGATCGCCAGGCTGTTTACCCTGACTGTGGATCCAAATCGGAACCCAAAGTCAAGGGGTCAGTAGCTGCAGCTGACTTGCTAGCTTATTTCGAAGAAGAAAAAATCGAGGTATTTGTTCTCGATCGATCGTATCCATTCGTGGTCCTCCTGCCTGTACAATTAATGGACTGATCCGAAGTGGACTTAATTGGAATAATTACTAGTGATTCAATGTGCAGCTAGCTAGCAAAGCATAATTTCTTCATCCAGCCCTGCGTGCCTGATAAAATAAAATTCACTTCTTCTTTTCCCTCTTAATTCATTCATTCATAGGAGCTCTCCTGCGTGCTAGCTGTATACAAGATTGATTGGTTCATTCATTTCATTTTCATCCATGCGTCCAAATAGTATTTATTTGATTTTCAATGGATGGAGTGGGTATATATATACACACACAGAATCAGGGTTCCAATTTTCGCCAAAATTTCAGATTTCTGGCCTCTACGAAATTTAAACTATCAGCTGAATAAAAAAATCAATTTTTTTTTAAATTGCTACAGTAATTTCATTTTTTTCGACGAAATCTTGCCAAAATTTCATAAATTTTGGCCAGATTTTAAACTTTTAGGGCTGGATTTGACCGAATTTGGTCCAATAACCCATAAGAAAGCTATCTTCTATGAAAATTTGTTGAAAAACCGAATTTTTGAGACATTTCAAAATTTTGGAAAAACACTGTTAGATTTTTATAAAATTGTACAAGCTTGATAATGAGCTAAAAATTTTATGGTACTATTTTGAGTAGTGTAGGATCATACAGAATATTTTTTAGAATAATTTAAATTTATTTGTTATCTTTAAAAAATCAAAAATAGAATGAACATAATTAGGACAGGTACTTTGTCATAATTTTATAAATTTTCTCGAGTGTGATTATAATCTAAAATTTTTATGAGAGATTAAGAATTATCTCAGTACTATTATATAAATTTTCAAAAAGTTTTAACTTTTTTTGTTTTTTCAATCAAATCTATATAAGCACTAAACTTCATTTGTTATATTATATTTCAAAAATCAAAAAGAGAAGGAACATAAATGGTACTATACCTTGTAAGAATTTTATAAATTCACTGGAGCTTGATCATGATTCAAAATTTTTATGAGATATTAATCATTTCCTTATCACCCTTCTTAAAAAAAATTTAAATTTTTTTATTGCTAAAGCAAATCTATGTATCGATCATCGGACTTTTATCATAACGTAGCAGTGTTAGAATTTTAAAAAATAATTTATGCCTTATCATCATTTAAAACTTTTATATGACCATTAATTATACACCAGAACCATCAACAAAAATTTTCAAAATTTTATAACATGGTTTGGACAATTTTTCATTTCGTTCAAATTTGCCGGTAAACCTTTTATTAACAGGACAGTAGCACTTTTCAAATTTTTAAAAATTAATGACACTTGATCATCATCTAAAAATTTTATGAGAATATTATGGATGTGTCAGAACTATCCACAAAAAATTTCAAAATTTTATAACCTCGTTTGTTCCAATTTTCATTTGGTTGAAACTTGCCTGTCAACGTTTTATCAAGACAATAGTAATATTTGAATTTTAAAAAATTTCTCAGATTTGATAATCATCTAAAATTTTAAAAGCAATATCATCAATGTGTCAGGACTCTCCATAAAAAATTTAAAAATTCTTTGTCGTTGTTTGGCCCACTTTTTAGCTGGTGCAAAATGCCCAAAATTTCGGCAATTTCACCCGAAATTTTGGTAAATTTCACTGAAATTATGATTTTTTCAGTGGCAAATGGACCGAATTTTAATTTTATTTTTTTAATTTTGACCGAAATTTCTGATTTCAGCTATACCCGATATTTTTTCCTCAAATAAAATTTGAATCCCTGCACAGAATATATATCCATCCATGGACTTGATGAGAAATGAGAATGACTCATGAGAGGACAGAGCAGCAAGGAAAAGGTGTCGTTATTGCCGCGTTGCCGGCCGGCTAGCTCGGAATCCTGCGTTCCCAATTCTGCCAGCACAGGCACAGAGATAAGACCGTGCTGTCAAGCTTTAACAATCCCTGTGGACTCAATCTCCTAATTAAGCTAGCTACGTTACGTAGGACAGTGACTGGCAGCACATCTTCTCTGCATCACACATCAATTTGGAGGCCTCTTCCTTGTTGTTTCTCCTACATCTCCACCGTGCAGGGTCTACTTGTTGGTGTGCCCGCGGGTTAGCATCATCAGATGCTCAGGCAAGCAATTCAAGCAGCAGACACAATTGCAAAACAACATCGGCATTAATTTCAGTATCAAGAAGCCAATACCCGGAAGGGCTAATTTACCTGTTTTATTTGATGGGGGATAGAACCAATCACCTTGTCTCCTTGGCCATTCCTTTTAGTTTCATATGCATGCCATCAACTGAACAGCTAACATCAATGTTGATTACAGCATCACACTTGTATACCGGCTAGTATCAAACTGTTACACTCTTCCCTCTATTGAGTTTTACGCACCCGCTATTTAACCTAGTCAGATCGAGCCTTTCAATGCACTAATTAGTGCAACGGACTACCCCAGTTACTTGGACAAACCAACTAATTAACACGTCGCATCACCTAAACCATGTTACGACCAAACACATACTGTGAACGAATGTCAGCAGTAAAATGTACTTATTTTGGATTATCGTGTACACATTTTACTACAGGTATCCCTTCATAGTATGCATTTGGTCGTAAAATGGTTTATTACTTGCGCATGGGTGCATGAAACATTTATTACTTGCGCATCATCTATCAACGTCAATGCGCATGGAACATTTTTTGTTGGATTATTGCCAATTAAAAAACATGCTCTCAGCATGGTGATCAACTAGTAAATATGTTTACTTCTTTGTTCATGAATATGTTGTTTCTTTATTTTAGCAATACCTTTTTATTGGCAACTTCGATTTGCAAATGGTTTTCACCAGTAGCTTACCAACGACGAGAGGAATAGAATAATATAAGTCTCACTAACAAACAATAATTTTGCCGACTAGTAACAGAAATTACTATATCTATGACTAGAAATTACTACATCTATAACATAAAATTACTATCATACAGTAGTAAATTTATTAGCGAAACTTATATTATTTTGTTCCTCTCGTCGTCAGTAAGCTACTAATGAAAACCATTTGCAAATCTGAGCTACCAATAAAAAGATATGGCTAAAATAAAGAAGAAACAAATTCATGTACAAATTCATGTAACAGATTTTATTACATCTATATATAGAGATTACTACAATTCTATATAGATTTTACTATCATACAGTAGTAAATTGGTTGTACATATTACTAATTCGGTAGTAAATTCATTCGTTGTCCTATAGTAGAATGTAGTAAATAAGATAGTAAACATTAGTGTATTAAAAAGTAAATGTGGGATTCGTGATTTACTACATTTACTAGTGGTTGGCTATATAACTGACTACTAACGATTAATAAATGTGTTTAGTCAACACATAGGCCTCCGCGGGATGCTTTTGTATACGCTTCTTTGGCTACATTTGGGAGTAGAATAGTGCTACCGTGTATGTATGTATGTGTGTGTATATGCTATTCTACAGTTGCGTGTAGAATAGTCTATTATACGCTTAGGCTATTTAACCCAGTCCAATTTAGTCATGCAAGGCACTAATCAATGAAACAGACTGCCCAGTTAGGTGGTCAAACTAACTAGTTAATGCACTTGTAGTTAGTACATGAATACGTTTTCTCTTTGCTTTAGCCATAATTTTTTATTGGCAGCTCCGATTTGCAAAAGGTTTTCACCAGTAGCTTACTGACTACAAGAGGAACATAATGATATAAGTCTCGCTAATAAATAGTAATTTTTTTGACCGGTAATATAAATTATTATATCTATGACTAGAAATTACTAAGTCAAATTGCTGTTCATTTGGATTTTTTACTATAATACTCTAGTCAATTGATGTTCATTTGTCAGTAAATTTTGATTTATGCCACAGTTATTAGCGAGACTTATATTATGTTGTTCCTCTTGTCGTCAGTTATCTAATGATGAAATTCGTTCATGAATTGGAGCTACGAATAAAAACTTATGGCTAAAAAAAGAAAAATAGATTCATATATAAACAAGAAACGCATTCATTAGGTGCTCTGACTACTTAGGTAATTGGCTTAATCAACACATGTCAAACGGACGTATGCGGGATGTTTTTCATGCACTTCTCTAACTGAAGCCTAGAATAACTAATCTCTATGTGTATGCATGTGTGTGTTTGCATCGATGGAACTTACCTCCGCAGATCAAAGTTCCTGTTCATAATCCTCGCAAGTTCAGTATAGTTCTTCTGTAACAAAACCTTGTGGCCATTAAGCGCTAGCTGTGCGACTTGTTTGATGGATGATGTTATAAACTCTGTCACCATCAAGTCATCTTTGCGTGACAGTGCTGTGGACCATCAAGTCATTAGTACAGGACGGTAGGTACGTAGATATTAATCTGGAGAATGACTGAATCATCTTATTCATTTGTGACATGACAAGATTGTCAAGCAAAAATCTGCCTGTACTAAGTATCAAGTATCTCGGAGAGGATCGGACCGGACCAACCTGGCAGAGTCGCTTGGGTTCTCTGCATAGATGAGGCAGAGAGGAGGGAGCAGATTGACATGTAAAGGTGTGTATAGGCCATGACCCAATTTATCCATATGCACCATGCCAAAATCCCTGATGAGCAGTAATACAAGAGAAATTTTACAGTGAATAACATAAGTAGTAAATAGTGATAGTAGAAATCAAATCTAACTATCCATTCCTTAAGGGTATTTTAGACTTTTTCTATCTATTCATCAAGGATATTTCAGGCTTTTCCTAATTCGTTTATAGTTTTGGATTCACCGAATACTTAGTGATCTTCAGAGGTATCTTATTCATTTATCTGCCATTCATCAGGGTCATAGGACGTGTTTTACTATATAGGACAAATAGTATGACGGAAATTTTTACCCTTTTACCCTTCTCTGAATTTTACTACCAATAAATACCATATGTGGTAGTATAACTAGATCTAAATTGATTTCAACCATTAGATTCAAAGGAATGGACAATTTGTATTGATTTTAATCCGCTGTAAAAGAGCTCTAATATAAATGTTGAAAGATTGATCAAAGAGTGGGTAATCCAACGCTAGGTAGTGGAGGAATGCAGGATCACGGCTGCCATTGCCGAATTAACACTAAGAAAACAACCAAACTAATTTGATTTGATTACCGATTGTATCGTGATCTTTACTCGATTAGTTTCCAACATATTAGTGTGCAACGACAAGGTGAAATTCTGGTCCTTGGGGGGAGGGGTGGTGCTGTTCCGCGCATAGTACTCTAGAAGACTTTGCAGATGGGCATCAGCAGCCCAACGCTGTCAGGAACCCGATGGATTTGGACTCAGAATTGATTTGAGGAGAAGAAATTGGAAGAAAATACAAGAGAAGAGGGAAATCGCAGAACAAAGCAAAGAGTAAAGCAAAAAAATACTAGCATATCATTTCTTCCATAATCCCCAGATTACAACCAATTCCTCCTTTTTAAAGGAAGATTCAGAATAAAGACAAAAGACACAGGAGAATAACCCATACAGTAATCTCATTAATCCTTACATTAAACAGTAATTACTATATTGATTCTCTACCATCAGATCTAACTCAAAAGTTATTAAAGACATCTCAGCCTTTGATTCTTCTTTAATCTTTCCTACATTAGGACCATCCAAGGCACTTTAGGGTATGCTTGGTTATTTGTACCAAGTGGTACATATATAAGACGATTTAAGAAAAAAAATTATCTATGAATTTGGTTGCTTAAATAGAACTATCCTATGGATATAAATTTGAGGAATATTCTCTATAGATACTGAATCATTCCATTCACTTAAAATAATAGAACCAAATAATATAGAATCATCCCATCCTATTTAACTTTATCTCACTAACCAAACACATCCTAAACGAACAGGTATGTTCAATCTACACCGTCCATGACTTCAAGTGTTCCCAAACATACCAATTTTCAGGCTTAGCATTCAGAAACCTGACAAACGCCTCCGTTTTGCAAACGCTCCACCTAAATCAATGAATGTATACACACACATGCATACCATGGACAGACGTCCACAAAGGAGTAAGGAATACACAGAATCGAATCGATGGACCTTGCATTTTGCTTATGAGGCCTGGGACCGATATGGGAAGGCGAAGAGGTCGTGGTGTGGGAATCGATGGAGTTTGCATTTTCATCATCCCGATTTTTAAGTTTTCTAAGAACCATAGTCAACTCTCGTAGTTCTCGTTTTCTACAAAGGCGATTTAGTTGTTTCCATTAACGCCCACAGCTATCATTATTTATCTTTTGTATTTCCGAATCAAGAATGTGTTGTCCACGTACAACAATGGACGGTAATGATCGAACGCCTTAATGCAAGCTCCGAATGCGAAGAAAACTCTCTTCAGATGCCTCTTAGTCGGCCACTTGCTTGACAAACAGTCTTTATAATTATAATAAGTGTTAGGATTTCTTTTCTGAATGCAACTAAATAGTGCGGGTAAATTATGGTATGAGTTTTCAAATTTTCCAAATCTCATTTCTAAGACATTCTGTTTTGCCCTCCATGTCTTCCCGTAGCTAATTGTATACTGATATTTATTTTCGATTACTCGGATAATAGCACAGTGTTCAAAATTGAGGTCCTCCACCATCTCTGGGTACATGATATTTGCGACATACCCGGATGACAAGTTCTTGTGAGCCATCAGGGTTTCCCCAATCATACAGATATGCTGCTCAACCTTCGAACATAGCCAGTTGGTGCCTCATTTGGGCTTGTACGCATGCATTCTCCAGATGCACCCATGCATCTCGCACACCATGTCGTAGCAGGTTGGGTAGACTTCTTAATCTTGAAAGTTCTTCTTACTGATAAGGTCCAATCTATTGAGTTGTATGCACCAGCCAGTTCACCCAAAAGGTTAAGCTGATGAGGAAAGGTGGGCAATTTACTTAAGTTCCCCCTCACGTATAAGCTCCCTTAGACCTAGAACGTGGAATAGAAGTGGACTGCAATTATTTTTTTAATTGCGTCAATCGGGTCTTGAACTCGAGACCTCTTGGCTCTGATACCATATTGAGTTGCATGCACCAGCCAGTTCACCCAAAAGCTTAAGCTTATGAGGAAAGGTGGACAATTTACTTATACTTCAACACAATCTTTCACAGCATCTTGCATTAATTGCCTCTTTTGACAGGTACATACTGTTAGGCCTAACCTCATTCTCACTATACTGCCAAGGTCTATCGCTGCTTTCATTCACACCCAGCTTATTAAATTGATGCGTGCTCCAATCTGCTGGCACAAGCAGCTCCGTACCTCCATTTTCCTTATCCGAGTCATCATCGTCTTACATTAGTCTTTTGGTGTGTTCATGGTCTTCCTCCTCCATCTTTATTGTTATTTTCTCAATTTCCTTACCTTCGTCCACTTATCCCTGCGCTTCTTGTCCATGTTTTTATCATCTCCTAACCTCAACTTATTCACCACTCTGGTAAATGATGTTCTCGATGCATTTCTGTACTTACTGCTCATAGTTAGACTCCTCAATTTCGGCCGATTTTTCTACTGTTATTGTATGGTTGGGCGACAGGAAGGCCGATCTTTTTTTCGCCTACGTGACACCGACATGACTATTTCTCGTGATGTATTATTTAAATAAAAAATCTAGAGTAGAGCGGTTCGCCCCGTAGGTGCACATGGGAATAAGAGATGGGGTGGGACCATCGTCCTAGGGTTGGAGGAAACTCCATCTTTTATTAGGTAAAATATGTAAATATATCTCCTCCTTCAGTAACAGTCACAGTATGTTTGTTACCTTATCGTGTGGACCAATTTTCCGTTTAGCTTGGCGCTTCCCTGATTATAATGCATTATCCGAATAAAAATGTGGTAGATCGTCATTTCATAACACTGTAGCATTTAGTGTTTTATACCATATTAATTGATATCCATGTATTTTTCAGCTATCCACCTTTGGTCCCTGCAGACGGTGGTTTGAGTCGAGCAGTCTGTAACCACACACTGATTATCACTGGATCTTTTTCCTACATAGTTCAATAGTCTTCTGCAATGAATGTTTTCAATCGTCACTGATGTGCTTCTATGTGATGGCGTATGCTCATAAATGACCAGATTCTCCCAACTTAATAGCAGCAGCACAGTACGCCGATCGTTCTTGCATCTGTGTGATTTATTAGCTTGTTTGCGCAACCCTCAATGATATGTAAAGTCTGCTACTATGGCCTGGACATCTCTAATTTGTTTCATGACGTATTGTTTCTATCTATATTCATCTATAATGTGAAGTTAATCTAGCTGTACCAATATGCTTTCACATTGAATTAATGTATTTTTCCTTTCGTGCGCTTTGTCAAAATTCATCCGGCACAAACAACCATGTCTAGTATTTTTACATATGTACTATGGACTTTGGAGTACTAGAGTAGTACTTGCAAGCTAGTACGTCATGTATATTTGGTTTTGTTGGATTCTTCAAGCAACTTTAGCTGACATCTCGATCGAGCTGCAGGCCATGCCATGCTGTCTCTGTCAATTTTTTCTTAAGAGTGCTGGGCTGGGCTGGAAGGAATACCTAGCTAGCAATTGATATTTGCAGTGCCCCTTTTTGTTTCTCTGTCAGTTCCTTTCTTTCTCAATTTTCCTCCTGGCTATCACATCTCCTCTAGTCTAGAATTCCCAGGTACGATTAATGAACTAATATATATATATATATACACACACACACACACGATATTAATTAAGAGACAAAAACTTGGAGTGGTTCGTTGCCGCTCTAATTAGCATCGCATATGACCAGATGAAGAAGAAGAAGAAGATTGGAGCAAGCAAGGGAGAGGAATTTAACACGCCGTTCAAAACATCGATCTCCAGATATATATATTCATTTAAAGATACATAATTACTCACGACTAAATGACGCAATTAAACCGAATCAAAAGATAAGTCGTCGTTTGAAATCACATTCAAATGCAACAGAGAGAGACGTACGTGTAAGGAGACGATGAAAGTAGATGCCTTGGATCAACTATTATCACGCTTAACCTTTTTTTTCACATATACTACTAAACAAGTGGCCAAGATGCATGCTTTGCTCGATCAATGTGTATACAAGTTGGGCCTGCAGGCCAGTTGAGATTAAAGATGAGGAGCTAGAAGCACTGTACCGAGCAGTCAACTGGGAATTAATGTAGTATATATGGTGCGCGTGCATGCATGGTGCACTAGCTAGCAGCATGATCGATCTCTTTAACCGATTTTGTTCTAGGTATGCTGGCATATATGCGTATATATTCAGAGGGAGATCGATATCGAAGGAAGAGAAAATTAGGTCGATGGACGCGTCACGCATATGCATGCGCCCGGCCCTTGCATGCACCCCAAGGGCCAAAAGCTAACTATATATCGAGCTGCAGCTTAATCGCTAGTCGATTCGATCTGGGGTACGTGTTGTTACGGGTGCAGCTAGGGACGTCCCGGCCCGTACGCGGCCGGGTGCACGGCATGCAGTTAATCCACAAGAATTACTATATCTCCATCGATCTCTTTCATCAGATATATACCTTTTGAAAATGTGCGTGAGACGTACATACACCCAAGCAAGTTCTAAGTAGTGGAACTCCTCCTACGCATGATGATATCCTACCTATAGGGTGTGTTTTGGTTGTCTATATAGGTGTCTGAATCGCATGAGTAGATGCAATGTATCTGCTAGGCACGTGTTTGGTTTCCTTTTCAACCAGATCAGGTGGATGCAATTGCATCCACTTATGTAGGATGGAGAAAACAAAAAAATGGGCTTCTCTCTAATGCAGATCCGTGGGATGCATAAACAAGCAACCAAACAATTTAACTTATATCCACTTTTGTAGACCAAGACTAGACTGGATGACTCATACGAAATAGGCTAGAATGATGCAGACAACCAATAACACCTATATAGCACTTTTGCATGCTTTGCTAAGCAAACCCCACCACCTAGCAAGCTTATATATCTCTCTATCCATCTATCCACCTTTGCCGGCCGCTATTCCAACCTTTCGTGCCCTCCTGCGGCCACATCGCGGCCTCTTCGTTCCATCCATTTTCCTCGTTTCGTTTGCTCACTTGCTAGCTACGTTCATCGGTTCGCCACATCCCATATGTATGCACCACCGAGTTTTGTTTGACACGCACGACGTCAAACATGGCGGAAAAAATGGCATCCACTTATGTTTCCTCCTTGAGGTGGAACGCATTCGATCGATATATCGATCGTATCTATAGACTGAAACTTTAGGCCCGCCTTACTTTACTAAGGTTCGAGGACCTGCATTAGAGTAGTCTTTCTGAATTCAGCTTCATCTCAAATATGAAATTTGTAGGCTAAAATAAAGTGAATTAAGTTTATATTTTTAGTCTAAAATGTAAACAAGATGATCCATCTAAACATTTTTAATGTACTCAATAGATTTTGGTGGAGCCGAGTTTCAGCTTTACAGTACAGCTCCAAATCTGAGTGACTTGAATCTCGCTCTTAATGAGAATAGAGCAATCAGACAAATAGAGAAGAGAGATTGAAGACTGTGTGCTTACAAGCAAAACACCAGAGGCGAAAAGAAGTCATATAAAAGTCTTGTATCCTCTCGATGTAATGCCTTTGAAATTAATAAAAGCTTCCTTTATCCAAAAAAACAAATAGAAGAGACATCATTTCTTAATGTACAATGACTCGCATAACAAAAATAAGTGGCCACACATTTTCTAGCCTAATCACTTGGTAGACCTAATATGCGATAGTTAGTACTTTCTCCGACCCTAGGACGATGGTCCCGCCCCCGTGGTTTATATATGCCCCCTTAGTTCTCCTCCAAAAGAAAAGTAGGAATCATATGCCAAAAGAAAGTATGAATCATAATCTTATATATTAGTATTCATCTAGGACTTGTTATAGCACTTGTTTTGAAATCCTAAAAAAATAGATATATGAGTCACCATACTCAATTATGACATTATAGTAGTACCATTTTCCAATGAATTAAGGCAACCAAAATAAGATAAAAATGAGCACTATTTTGTTTGCGTCTGTCTTTATTAAATTATATTGTATACTATATGAGAATTAATCAGCATTGTTATTTATTTCAAGAATCTTGATTACAAGAGAAACTTTTTAATGCACTGTATAATAATAGGCTTTAGTAGACTAACCCCATTTACAAAATTGTAATAGTTAATCATATACAATGAGCAAATTAGATTATCATAGCTTTAGTTTCTTGAAAATGCAAGATGAAGTACACAAAATATACGAGCTTAATATGTTCAGAAAAGAAACAAGATATGCATGGACGCTACATATGATCGTCTGCTACGTTACTCCCTTAATTCTATATATTCACCACGAGACGTGTGTGCAGTTAATTTTATCTAACTTTGATAAATAATATCTATGAAAAACTATCTAGATTGACCATATGAAAATAGTGCCAATAATTTTTTTTTGTCAAATCTGAATTAAAAAAACATAAAAACAAATTTGATTTGAAAGATACTTCCAAAATACTAGAACTTTATAAGCCTGTGCTTATATATGCTTATCTATATATATATAAATAAAATAACCGGTGAGATTCAAAGCATCTTATTTGTTTTCAGGAAACAAAATCACACAATAATCGTGAAAAAAAGGAAAAAAAAATCTCTCATTAATCGATAGACAAAGACAATGATCTAGACTGCTTATTTTTGTGGTGCCAAATTATACTGGTGCATATTAATCATATATAAACATTAAAATTATATAACAAATACAAATGAAGTTTCAATCATGTGGATTGAACTTTCTTTTTATGAAAGGGATATCCCAAAATTCTATTAACAGAAATAAGCTACACAAGTTCGGATTTCAACAGTTAAGGAATTAATAAAAGTGCAAACATTGAGAGCTTTTACAAGCAGCGCTGTAAACAGCCTCTCTCTCTCTGCCTTATCATCTGAAATTATGAAAAATTGAGGGCTTGTTTGTTTCAGTTTTGGATTCTCTAAAAGCTGATTCTGGATTGTGGTTGTAGAGAAGCTGATTCTCTAAAAGCTGGAATCCAAAAGCACATATATATGAAGTGGATTGTGGATTCTAGTGTATATGAGTGGGTTAGATTGTGAGAATCAGATTCTAGAATCAGGCTGTTTGTTTCTGATTCTACTTTTGGGACCAGAATCCAGAATCAAAAGCTAGAATAAACAGGACCTGAAACTAACGAAACTACTAATTAAAAGCCACTCCTAGCCGCATAATACTAAGCAGTGGCAAAAGCTCTTCTTCGTCTCTTTCTTTTATAATAAACACTTACAACTGTGTGGTAATATCTAGCTCGTACAATTGCATGGATAATTTCCCTGGTTTGAAATATTATTTAGTAGATGACGATCACTTTGCAATTTCCAAAACACCGTATTCCGAGAGTACTAATCTAGCAGGCATAGAGTTAGTATATACCGAAATCATATGAGAACAATGGAATCGATCACATGGGACCTAATTTTAGTTAGAATTACATGCCCCCATTAACTTTGAGATTCCATCACATAGAATTAATTATATGGAATTGAGCGGCCATGGTTGCAAACGAGATTCTACGCCTTTATTCTTAAATCGATGTGGCTTTAGGTTACCTGTAGCCAAAGTTCGAAAAAAATTGGCCATTGATATACGCAAAAAAAAAAAAAAAAGATCTGTCAGATGAAAATGATCAATATTAATAGATGTGAAGAGTACTTTTGTATCTTTATATTATGTATGATTTTCACTAATATGATTAAAAAGAGTAACAGTCGTGTCTACGACACCTATGTACGAACGGAGGGAGAGTATATTGGATATCACGAGATAATGTACATAGTAAACATTATATATAGGACGGAGGAGCGGTCATTAAGGTAGCTAGCATATTATATGCAGCATATCGCGTACATCGATCGATGGATGACGCATGTATAATGTAGCTATCGTGTATGTAGATTGTCTCCCTCCCTCCAAAAGCAGTGGAATAACAAGAATGGCCACTAAGGTACCAACAAGCCCGTACTTTGCAGCTGCACCATTAACTGATCATATATACAAACAAGCACGCGCACTAGCTAGCTAGCTCGCTGTGTATCTACGACGAACAAGCACTAGCAGTGGAATAACAAGCTAGAATGACGTACGTCGACCTCACCTCATGTCATGATAAATACTCCGTAAACAAGTAACATCGAAGCGCAATTTAGGGATTGTTTGTTTCAGCTTTGGATTCTCTAAAAGCTGATTTTGGATTGTGATTGTAGAGAAGCTGATTCTCTAAAAGCTGGAATCCAAAAGCATAGGCCCTCTTCGGGATATCTTCTGATTATGTAGATTCGGATTATATTGTAGTCGATTGTCCCGAGAAGCGGTCTCAAGAATTTCGATGGAGAATCGGTCATTCGGCAATCGATTATTCTGTTGATTGTTGATCGGCATTGGTGACGGATGAGCGGATGAGGGTGGTGGAGGGCCTAGGATGATGGCGGAAGCCCTTGTGCCTCTGACGACTCGTGGAAGGCGAACTCGCAGATCGAGTCGAATCAGCAGAATCGGTGGATGACAGATTATTGTACAAATCGATTCGATTCTTGGAGAAGCTGTCTAGAATCCTACTATTGGTGCGTAATCCGCTTTTATTTTAGGCAGAAGTTGTATTTAAGCTGAAACGAAGGGGGTCTATATGAAGTAGATTGTGGATTTAGTGTATATGGGTGAGCTGGATTGTGATAATCAGATTCTAAAATCAGACTGTTTGTTTTTTATTCTATTTTTGAAACCAAAATCTAGAATTAAAAGCTAAAATAAACATGACCTTACGAGCAGAAAGCAGGCAGGCATGCATGTCCGCATGTGTAGTGCTCATGCAAGTCACCCTGCTTGCAGCTACCTCGACCTTAACATATTACGTGCCCGGCCTGCCTGCCTGCCTCACGAGCTAGCCTATATATACATGACTCACCCCTCTGCCTTCACTTGCATGCACGCGATCGATCTATCTATCTATCGAGTTCGCAAACTGCATCGCTAGCTTTGTATTGTACTATTGTACGTACGTGCATGCATGCGTGGGCATATGGCTGAGGCTGAAACCAACAACAACAATATTGTTAGTGCAATGCCACCCTCGACGCACCAGCAGCAGTTTGCCGCCGCGTCGACTAGCGCGGCCGTCGACGTAAACCGTCGTCGTCGTCGGCGCTGGCGTTCGTCTCTCGCCTCGGGCCTCCGCTCCGCTCTGGCCTGCACCATCGTCGGTGTCGTCTCCGTCTACTCCCCGCCCACCATCCGCTGCCACATCACCTTCCCGGCCTTCTCCTATGTCGTCACCGTCATCATAGTCACCGACGCCACCCTCGGCAGCGCCCTGCGAGCCGCCGTGAGCGCGCTCCACGCCACCATCATGGGCGCCGTCCCGTCGGTCGTGGCGCTCTGGCTCGCGCACCGCACAGGCGCCGCTGAGTCCGTGATGGCCACGACAGCCGTGGTGGCACTCAGCACGTTCGCGGTGGCGCTGCCGGAGTCGGCGGGGCTGGTGGCGAAGCGGATCGCGCTGGGGCAGATCATCATCATCTACGTGGCCAGGTTTAAGCAGGGGGAGCACCCCAGCCACGCGTTCGCGCTGCTGCACCCGGCGAACGTGGTGGCGTGCACGGCCCTGGGGGTGGTGGCCGCCCTGCTCGCTGTGCTCCTCCCCTGCCCAAGGCTCGCCACCCGTGAGGCGGCGGAGAAGGGCAGGGACTACGCGGCGATAGTGGCGGAGAGGGTGAGGCTGCTCGTCGACGCCTTCGTCGTCGTCAACAACCACTGTACCTGCGCTGCTGCATGTAGCACTAGACGGCGACGCTGGTGCATGGCTGCTGCGTGCATGGCGTCACAGGCCAACCACCTCGCCTCGGCAAGCGCCAACCTCCTCCGCCGCATAAGCTCCATCAAAGTAAGTAATACACTGCTAGCTAGCAGTGATCACAAGAACTAATATGCATGACACATGCATATGTGCATGCATGCATGCGTATCTAGTACTAAATTCTCGCTTGCGTAATCAATCAATAATTAATGCCCTTGATCCATAATCTAGTGCATGCTTAATTGGAGTAATCAACAAATCTTGCCTTATGGAGAATAGGATACTCCATATCCATATGGCATGTATGTACCAATGAGCCAAAGATAGCATAAATGCCAAAGTACAGGTACTAGCACTAATAAAACCACTACTGGAATCCTCGTCGGAAAGCTTGCAGCAGTGATCCAGCATGAAAAGTGACTGTCATGGACACGGTCTGCAGAACACAACTAAACACATATATTATAACTACTAATTTTTATTGTAACATATGTACAAGACCAAATAAAATTATCTAAATATGAAAAAAAGATATTGATAACCAGAATTTTAGAAAGTTTGGTGAGTGGAGGAAGCATACTAATTATGTACTCCCTCCAGTTTGGTATTAGATGTCGTTTTAGACATGAATTAGGATACCAAGGTGGAGTTAATTCGGGAGTATACTACCGATTGTACCCTTATTAAATGGAGGCATCTTCTTGAAATCTCAAAAGACTAATCAATGCTGAAACGGTCTAGCAGTACTTAATTAGCAGCTAAAACGACATGTTTTACCATACTTTTTGCAAAATCACTCAGTGACATCTAATACCAAACTGGAGGGAGTATGTTATTGTTAATAAATGCGTGCCGCAGGGGGACATGCAGTGGGAGCGAGTGCCAGTATTAAAACATTGCTGGGCGCCAGATACAGAAGACAAGAAGAACAATCATCATCATCAGCAGCAGCAGCAGCAAGAGCGCATCGAGATGCCCCTCAGAGGAATGGAGATTGCACTAGCAACCAGTACCAGTTGTACGACTAGTGGTGGTGCAGCAGCAGCAGGCAATATGGGTATGAATATGACGACGACGATGAGCTGCAGGTTGCAACAGATGAGAGACCAAATACGCCTCGCCCTGCTCACACAAAACCATCAATACACGAGCAGCGTCAGCTACTACTCCATCAACCATTCGAGCATGATGTCGACGTTGCCAGAGAGCCACGAGGAGCTGGCTCCTTACTTGTTCTTCTTCTCCCTGGATCTTCTCCTTCGTGGGACCACCAAGGCCTCTGATCCGGAACCAGGGCCTCTGACGAGTAGTGCGGTCGACGTATCCTCCTCTCAAGACACGATGATCTTCGATGCTACCAAGGTAATGTCGGGGGCAGCAACCCCAGAATCAACCGATGACGGGGTCTTATACTTGTCAGAAGAAGAATTTCAGCAATTACAGGACGGCGGAGTCGTAGGAGGAGAAGATGATGAAGAGGAGCAATTACCGGCAAAGCAGAATATTGTGACGACGGCGTCCAAGAAGAAGACGAAGAGCAACTTATTGGCGGCGGTCAAGTGCGCCATGTCGCTCGGCCTCGCCGTCCTGCTCGGGCTCCTCTTCAACAACGACCACGGGTACTCCCTTGCGTGCATGCGATACGCTCGCTCGTTTCAATTTACGATCCCCTTAACTCACTTACAAATTAACTAGCACATGATATAAACGATGATGAAGCTAGGTTCTGGTCTGGTCTGATCGTGGCGACGACCATGGCGGCGGGGCGCGAGTCGACGTGGGCTGTGGCCATCGCGCGCGCCCACGGCACCGCCCTGGGTTCCGTGTACGGCGTGCTTGGTTGCCTCATCGTTTCGCGGCACATGGAGCTGCGCTTCCTGGCCCTCCTCCCCTGGATCGTCCTTGCCACCTTCCTCAAGCGCAGCCACGCCTATGGCCCCGCGGGCGGCGTGGCGGCTGCGCTGTCGGGCATCATCATCGTGGGCCGGCGGTACGACGAGCCAGCGGTGGCATTCACCATCGTGCGCCTGGTGGAGACGTTCATAGGCATCTCCTGCGTCGTCGTGGCCGACGTTGTCTTCCAGCCCGAGGCCAGGCCGTCTGCCAAGGCCAGAGCGCAGCTCAGCCGCAGCCTCGCCGCCCTGCGGGACTGCTTTACTGGTGCAGATGGTACGTCGGCCGCCTCGGGGAAAAGGAAAGACGACGATTACTACCACTACTCGGTGGCGCAGGAGCAGGTGGCTCTGCTCAGGAAATACGCGGCGGAGGCCGGGAGAGAGCCTACTTACCTGTGGTTGGCGCCATTCCCGGCGGCTTGCTACGACAAGATAGAGGGGAGCCTGGGCAGGATGGCCCAGCTGCTCTGGTTGTACCTGCAGGCACGAGCTACTCTGCGCCATCACCACCACCGGCTAGACGGAGCGGAAGAAGATCTCCAGCGCTTCCATAGGATCGTCTCCGCCTCCCTAAAGCACTCCTGCGTCCGGGAGAAGACCAAGTCATCCGCAGTACTCCAACAGGCGGACGAGCAGGAGGGGAACATCTCCGGTAAACTCGATCTCGACCTCGAGGCCGGCAAACAATCGTCCCGACTCCATAGCAGCTGTTGTTGCGAGGCGGCAGCAGCACCGGGGATGGTGGTGAGGTCGTTTCTTGACCATGCCAGGGAGGCGTTACTAGTAGTATCACAACAGCAAGAAGCAGCACAAGAGAACGACGCAGAAAGGGAGCGGGAGCAGCAGCAGCTTGATGATGATGGGCAGATCCAGCTTGCGGTAGTTTGCTTGGCTTCGATTGGGTTCTGCATGGGAGAGATGATCAAAGAGGCCCTGCAATTGGAGGCTCTCATGCTCCAACTCACACTCCAACCTCACTGACCCATGCATGTACATCTATCTATCTATATATTTGGCCGTCGTGTTCTTCACCACATTAATCATTGTCCGTGCACAACAAAATCAACCAATCTTGCAAATGTGCAAACAAACAATTCGCTGCAATGCAAGTGGGGATTATTATTTTATTTTTGCTTCATTTCTAGATTGAAACTCAACTCCTATCCTTCCTATCAAGGGGACCTATCAGCCTGTTTGGTTGTTGTCTCGCAAGAGCCTGCACCACCACAGCCTAGCCCTGGAAAAATGATCATAGAGCTCGTTTCCCACGAACCTGACTACGAGTGCTTTGTACATCATGCTGGCCTAGTTCTGCACCGCGCACAGGCAACCAAATAGTCATGTTGCATATGTGGGTGCAAGCTCATGCAATACAACGAGCAATCAAATGTTGGTTCTCTAGCTCCCACAAGTCTGACCGCGTAGTGGAACAACCAAACAGCCTATATATATATATATATATACTCACGCTCGACTCCTATTCCAGCAAAGGGGCATCCAAGCATTCATAGGAAGCCACACGCTCCTTCATATATCTTACACACATTCGCGCGACCTGGTGTGCTGCAAATACAATAAAAACCTTCTCTCTATTTCATCACCGAACATGCTGCTCGCCGAATGCAAATGGAGGTAGCTCTACCCTACCAGGTTAAGCTTAAGCATCCCCCACCCCCAAAACACCCAAAAAAAACACGCTCAAAAGTCACAATCTAATTTAGTATATGTTTGCATCTAAGGAGACCAAGGAAGACATACTAGCTAGCTACTTGTGTTGAATGCAGGCAATGCAGTAAGAGAACCAGCTAGCTGATTTGCATTGCTTCCGCATGGTACCTGTCAAGTCCGCATCGAGATCTTCAGCAGAAACTTACTATTGTCACGCCTTCCCCTCCCTCGACCACGACCACTACGCCCTCGACCAGATCCACTGCAAATTTCAGTACTGGATTTATCACTTGCATAAAAAAATCTTCATAATAAATTAGGGTAAAAAGCCCACAGTTCAAATTGTTGCTTCATATGACAATGCAATGTCAGTGATTGGTAATACTCAATTTCGATTTCACTGCACATTTGATTTGATGGACACTCTAATAGCATCAGCATATAAGGTATTGAATTCAATATCACTACAACAAACAGGTTTCCAGATGATTTCTTTTTTTTAAAAAAAAATTGAGGGATCCAAAAATCAGGAGATTCCTGCCCTGCTTGGACTTTGGAGACAGTCAAATGCCAAAAACTGTACGAACCTTGCTGGAAAACCTCTAACAGGCTGTACCAGCTGACAGCTATTCGTGCAAATGCTAATTAACCTAAAGGGTAAGGACTGTGCCTAGAAAGCAGGTTTAGCTTAGCAGTAATTTTGAGAAAGCAATGTTTTACAGGTGATATTTCAGGAGAAAAGGACTGATGGTACTAACCTTCTGGATGAAAAATTGAAGTTTCCAGCTAGTATATTGAAAGCAGCAGGTGCTGGCACCTCAATATTTGTTCCAATGACCTCAATTTTCATACGTTTGCCATCAAGCTTCACATTGTTGTACCTCTTAACAGCAGCTAGACCATCCGATCTTCTTGAAAATACCACCTCTGCAGTTCCCTGCAAAATGTAGTCCCGGTAATGAGCTGAATTATGAGCATTTGAACAAAAAAGAAAGATGTATGAAAGGCACATATTGAAACCAAAAGAAAGTGTGGGGGTGAAACCTTTGATCTTCCACTCCTGTCATAGTTAATGGAGTAACACTTGAGATCGCCAACATCAGAAAAGAGGTCCTGAGCAAAGTAAATAGCACATTGTAGACAAAGTTTAGGAGAAAGAGACAATAAATAAATACAAGTTCGAGATTGCTTTGAAGGACTGGAAATAAATAATTGTGAGCCTTGTGTATATGTACAGTGAAACGGCGTATCAGTAGGAGTAAAATAAGGTAAAGAATGAAAATTTCATTTCCATAAGCAATCTCTAGCCCATGATTGCACTGTACCAGTGGTGAAGGCAAGACATATACATAAAAAAAAGTTTTTGAGTTGATTAGAAAGAAGCTGTGGATGAATTGCTATGTTATAGACTAGTACTTGTTGAAACCAAGGGAAAGGTATGGTGGGTTTTTAGGGAAAGCGAACGAAGGAAATAACCTAATGACTTGGGTTCGGACGTCCGGAATTTTCGGACATGTAAGTAACATTTTTATCGCGTGCAACATTTTTCGCGTGCAACAAATTCACTCGACAAACAGTGAAATTTGCTACAGTAAACGGATGTTGCACGTTCAAAAAATGTTGCACGTTAGAAAAAATGTTGCGCTTAGAAAAAATGTTGCAAGAGGCGTCCGATTTGGTGAACAGTGATCGGACGTCCGAGCCGTAGTAATCGCCAGGGAATAAAAGTGCGGTTTTTTAGGCATAGCATAGCATAGAGAAAACTAGTACTACTAGGAGTTTGTACCTTGATGTCGTCTTTGGAGACGGCGTAGTCGAGGTTGGAGATGTGGAGCTTGATGCCCGTCTCGATGGCCCCTCCGCCAGCGCCGGCCTTGGCCGTCAGCTGTCCATACGCCGGCGGCGCCTGTGCTCGTTCCCGGCAAAGAAAAAGAAAAGGCGCAGATTAGAAGGAGAAGATGACATGCAACGACCCCAAGCACTAGGTCTAGATGGCGGGGGTTTTCTAAACTTGAAATTAGGAGGAAGAAGAGGATTAGACCTGGAGCTGGAAGTTGAATTGGTGGTAGGGGGCGGCGGCAGCGCGGGTGTCGGCGCGCTTGTGGAAGCGGCGGCCTGTCGCTGTGGGGCCTCCGGATCCCGAACCTGGGTTGCGGCTGGTGCGGCGGTGCATGCGCTTATTCTTGGTGACGAGGTCCACGAGGTCACCGAGGGACAAGTACAGGGAGTCCGCCATCCTCAGAATCCCCACGGCGGCGGCGGGTGGATGAGATGAATAAGAAAGGGAACGTGGGTGGGAGACGAGGGAGGGCACAGCAGTGGAGGCAGCGTGAGTAATAACTTATAAATATTATGCAGGGTTATCTCTATTCTATGTTACGACACGAGAAAGACCAAACATAATCTACCTAAATTTATTAATAGTTCGGTTAAATGAAAAATCAAATTAATTGAATCAAAATATTTCAGTAAATTCAGTTTGGATTTTCATTTTAGTCTAAGAAATTCGATAGCACATTTTGTTTTCCATTTGCGAAATTTATATTGTGATGATTAATTTGACAACAATTTAATATATGTGTGATGATTTATATGACAACAATATTTGTTATGAAACAAGGTACTGCGAAGTTTTGTTTTATTTGTGACAGAGATTCAATACAGCAACAGAAGTGCAACGCAGGACGCCGAGATGCACGTTAGAAGCCTTGACGAACACGACGGACGCACACCGCAGGTCGGGGAGAATCCGCGCAGGTGGCGCGTAGTCCGAGAGAAGCACACGCGACGTCGCAGAGGCGCAGGTGGCACGCGAGATCGCAGGTGCAGGAGGCGTAGCACGCGAAGGACGCAGGTGCAGCAAATCGAGACGCGTAGAGATCTATGCAGTCGGACGACGCAGTGTGACGGCCAGCGAATCGTGTAGGCAAGCTAGTCACGCGAGAGTGGTAGATCGGCCTTAGCGTGTGTCAGCATTGTTGGCCAGATGATCTAGTTCGGTTCAGAGTTCTGGTTTGTTTGCATTGTAGTCAGTTAATAGTCCAGATTGTATTCGCTTACTGTTTTTTTGGCCGGGTGGAGTTCGTCTCCGAGTCGAACGAGAGACGAGCACGCGCAAAGAAAATATAAGGCGAACGCAGCGCCTTGCGGCGGGAGAGAAGAAAACAGATGTGACGCACGGGAAAAGAGGAATCGCAGCAGGAGGCGGCGGAAGAAAAGGAGGACGCGAGGACTTCGGCGCTTCTGTCCTTCGCGATGCTACAGTCACTCGAAGCTACAGTGAAAAGAAAGGAACGCCAAGAAGATTTTAGGACTGTTTGGTTTGAGGTTAAATTTGTCAAATCAAATCTTATTAAAAATTGGCATGTTAAAATTTAGTCACCAAATTGGTTGCCAACATTTGGCCAACAATTAGTAAGAAAATGAACTAGGGTGCCAATGGAGAAGAGAATCTAGCTAAAATTTGGTTGCAAACCAAATGCTTGCCAAATTTGATCAACGCTGTCAAAATTTGATAAGGCAAATATTGGCAACAATTGGAAACAAACCAAACAACCCATTTGTGGCAACTTTGGGCGGGCATTTATCAGAGGAAAACGCATTTGAGTTACGTAATATCTGGTCTGCTTCTTCTCATTGTGGATTATGAGTTAGCCAAGATTGTTTATCTAGTAGGGTTGCTGCATATTTCTTTGTTGTTCCACCGAGTAGATCAATTCTAGCATGCATGTTTAATCTAGTTTTCTTCCATGGTTTTAGTTTTACTTTTCTAGATTAATTCTTTAAGTTTAGTCGTTATTTTATTAATTTCCAGAATTAAGAAAAACATAAAAAATTAGTTTTAGGTGTTAGTTTGCACCAATTCACCCCCTCTTGGTGCGCCTCGATCCTACACATTTTCAAAAACCAAATTATTTTAAAATCAAACCTGTTAGACGAAAAAACCAAATACTTACCCTTAAATAGAGTAATAACCAGTAGTAAAATAGTAGCAAGGGAAGAGACGCAAAGAACGTAGCCCAGCCCAGCCCAGCCAAGCCATTCCTTTTGTATTGGAGATCGCAGTTGTCTTTCTTTTCCGCATCGTCTTCTTCCAAGGGAAGGCATCACTTACTTCGCCATTGCCACCCCAAGTTTTTTCTAGTGGCCGATTGGAGTGAATTTGATCTCATCATCAATAGAAAGAGAAGATACAAGGAGGAGGATGAAAACCTTCAAGTTGGAGTTTTCCTTGGGTTATTTGCTTACCAGCTCCTTACTTCCAGTTCCAGATCTCTTGATACTAGTTGGATTCCTATCTCTTTTCTTTTCGGTGCTCATCTCATGTATGAACGACGGTGCTGATGTGCAGACGAGAGGCGGCCGCCATGATCGCCAACTACCCCGACAGGATCCTCGTATGTCATCATCCCAAACTCCATATGCACTCCAATAAAGGCATGAATGTGCTTCAGAAGAAATAATTATATGACTGAAGAAGTGAAGATGTTACATATTATTATTCATTAAAGCTTCCTTCGACTCGACGTACGGAATAAACTTGACCAGCTGTACTGATAGCTGAACAAACAGACAACACATGAATATTTTGTTCCGGTGATTGCCCATTGCGTCCGTTACTTCCTGCTGTCGCAACTCGCAAGTCTTTATGCATATGGCAGTTTCATCATGTCAATACATCCAAGGAATGAATCTAGCAGGTAGGGTGGAATCATTATTTGCTATTGTACAAGAATTGACAGTATCTGGTGCAGATTGAATCATGATTCAGGATGTGTGTTTTTTTTGCGTGATCGAATCAGTCGTTTATGTTCTTTCCAATCAATTTTGCGAATACTGAATAGACCTTACGTACAGAGATGAATCTGGAAAACTAAAACAAAATCACAATTTTGTGAATACTATTTAGAAATGTTCTATAGTCGTTCTACGCACATACGTACTGATGGAGTCTATGCAATTACATAGGTTGCGCCTAATTAACTCGCGTGCTCACCACTTTAGCATCCACCCACTCCCCATGCAAGCATCAGGAAGAAATAGATCGGGGACGTGACGTGTGAGGAAGAGGAAAGGGAGATCGGAACAACAGATCGAAGAAGAGGATATGGTGAAGCAGTTGTGAGGGGTGGGCCGGGGTGAGGCCGGTGTTTTGGGGAGGTGGAAGCCACATGATGGTTTCATGCAGAGCAACATGGCCACCTATCAGTGCCTAGTTTTCTAGAGGGAGAGAGAGTGGTTGTGTCACTGGTACATAAGCGCCAATGCGCATTTGCGAGTACATTAGTGCACTTCAAAAAATATCACTCGATGTCTCAATATCATATGGCCTCTAGACCCACATGTTATCGAGACAACAAGTGGTATTTCCTAAAATGATAATGCATGGAGTGGTATAATATATCACTAATACGAAATGACTTATATTAGACTCCTCATCACTTGGTTTTCAAAAACCGTCTGTGATGAAGTGTCATCGCAGACGATTTTTTTTTGCAAAAAACAGTCAGTGATGAATCTCAAACAAAAATCATCTGTGATGAGGAGGCAATATCACATATAGTTTTTGGCTAAAACTGTCTGTGATGAGGGCCACATCACAGATAGTTTTAACCAAAAATATCTATGATTTGGATCTCAATATATATTTACCCGCTTGCGTTGTCTTTCCCCTAGCCCAAACCCTAGCCTAACCCCACACGCACTGTCTCTCCCCCTGCCGTCTACCCTGGGCGTCCCCCCGATGCCCCCACCCTGTAGCGTCCCCTCGACCTCACCCCCGTCGGTTGCTGCTTGGTGTCCTGGTCGTCATAGCGCTGCTCTCCTTCCTACTCCTCCTCACGTCGACCGATAGCATCTTTCTCTTCCCCTTTGCTGGATTCTACTCACCCTATGTGCATCGCCCCCTGGTACCTGGGATCGTGTCATGTGCTGTGGGAGGCACCAGGATCTGGATACGGGCCAAGGGCCAGCCGCTTTAAGAGGCCGCCATCACTAGGACGCACACCGCAGTGGCGGACAGTGGTGGGACGGTCAGCGTCGTGATGTGGTTCCTGGGGGAGTGCGACACCATCGAGCTGGACGACGCACTGTCGTACGGTGCCAAGATGGAGCGCCTGGTCGCCAATCTCGTCTTGCCCAATCTGCTCATCATCCAGGTAAAAGGAGGGGACTGTCTTTCTCCCCAGCATGCGGTTGACTCAATAGCATTAACTTCAATTCAGCTCCTCATTATTTCTTGGACAAATCAATCTACACGTAATTGAGCTTAAACTTGACTATTTTATGACTAACATCAGCGCGAATACTAATGGATGGCATAATGTTTGGGTCATCTGTGCGCATGTCACTGAAATATCTAGAGTCTCATTCTTAGCTGAAATTTAGCTAAGTGTTTAATTTTACCATGACTTGGATGGGCTATCCAAGTCATGGTAAAATTGGACACTTAGCTAAATTTGAACTATTCAAGTCATGGTAAAATTAGACACTTTCTATTTGAGTCTGCTTCTCACATATGTTGAAGTGTGTTGACTAAAATCCTTTATTATATTCTGTTCATTACATCTTAATATAGTATTTTCATTTCATGCAACTTTAGACAATATCTTGAATAATAAGACATATTATTCTATATTTTTATGTAATCTTTTTGTTTCAGAGGGCATAGCATCTAATATGACAAGAGCATATCACAGACGGTTTTAGGCTAGAACAATTTGTGATGAGGGCGTTCTACTAGAACCGTCTGGAATGTTAATTTTCACTGACGGTTCAAAAACCATCTGTGATAATCTATTATCATCACTGACACTTCGATATAGATGATTCATAAAACCGTCTGTGATATGATTTATGAACCATCTATGATGTGCGATTGTTTAGTAGTGTATGAATTATACCTAGGCTTGCATATGTGTGCACTTTTGCTACTTACGCAGGACTAGCTGTGGAGAATGTTCCAAAGCGATTGAAAAGCCTTCACCACCTAATACCACTCCCACTCCCCTCGTTTTTGCTTGCACTTGCTTAGTTGCTCCACTCACCACACCTACTTAGCAGTTCAGCTCTGAAAGATGATACCCCAACAATCCTAGACATTGTTTTCCACACGAATATATGGTGTTTGGTTTTGCTTCCTTCTTCCTTTTATATCCACAAGTAACTACTACTCTTGCCAAACATCCAGAGAAACAAGCTAGCTATAGTACTCTCAACATCAACACTTCTCACATTGGTTTGACGTCATCAAAAATGAAACTGAAATTTATGCGATTCTGGTGATACTCTGAGAGTGTGAACACCGTGATAAATAAGAGCCAATTATTATTTTTAAATGAAGATGAAAGGTTGCCCTACGGCCTGTTATATACCAATAGCATTTCCATTTTTTTAATCGAGAACTACCATAGCTAGATACGAAGAAAGAATTCCAAATAATGATCTAGAACTAGTCATCAGTGTTGTAACAACTATGTGGAACTATGTAGTTATGCTCGAAAGGTACGTACAACTTGATACTCACATTAGACATGCTATTGAGTTGATAGCCCAACATGTGACCAGGCGGCAGGGCCAGCAATTTCATGACATCAGATAAAAGTGTGCGGATATATGTTGTACAAAACCACTGTGCACATTAGGTTATTCCATGCAGGAAGAAGTATAGTATTATAAGTTTCTATCAAACAAATTAATATTTGATTGGACATCAATTGGATAGGAAAATCTAAGAAGCTGTACCATCTGAAAGTTTAGGTGATCGATCTTGAACACTCATGTCATTTCTAACAACAACTTCAAAATCAGGTCATCTAGAACAAATTAAAGGCCAACCCATGCATTGTTTTTAACATATGGAACATTGTACCACTTGTCAAGAAAAGTAGTGGGTTACTAGTGGAAGAATATGTGTATTGACACATAAGACTGCTCTGCACTTTTGGTGGCTTTGGTTGGGTTGGTAGTTCAGTGATGTGAAGGGAGGACTGTTGAGACATTCCACCAAGAGCTACCTAGCTGCACAATTTTCATGTATACATATATATGATTGCGGCATTGAATTGATGGGCGTCAGTTTGATCCAAATGTCACACCTACTTTCCCACTGCCCAATGTGCCCATTAGCTTGTTCTTGGCAGCTATAAGTAGCAGCAGCTCACTGTTCTGGTCTCAGATTAATTTCCTTTGGAGCTGCTTGTCTCTTGCATTCTGCAAAACCAGGTGCATCCTTTTGTCCCTCGAACTTTTTTGCAGGAAATATTATGAATGATCTCTTGTGAGTTTTTTTTTTGCCTCACTGATTCTGTTTTTTATTTGGAGGATGAATTACTTGGTTGTGATCCTCTTTGGATGCTTTGTTTCTTATTTTTTTGCCACTTCGCACTGATGTTAATTTATGTTGATGCTCTCTTCAGTTAGGTCTATCATGGGGTTGCCACTTCGCACTGACTTTTGGTTTGGAGGATGAGTTTTTGTTTCTTCTTTCGTTGCCACTTTGCACAGTTAGCTTGGATTTAGTTTGTTGCTTGGGGTTGGTGTATCTACCATGCTTCCTGATTATGCCATTGCTTAAAGTACAAAACTAACTAGAATGATTGAGTCAGTTGTCAACTATCAAGGAAGAGCCCAACGATAGCAATCAAAACCACTATTCAATTGCCACCAACCCTAATCAATTAGCTTAATTTCTGCATGTGTTGTGTTCTGTAATTCAAGTAGGTTTCGCTAGCTGGAAGGCAAAGCATATATTGGCAACGCAGGCTGTGACATCTATCCATAAGTATAGTGAAGTGAAGTGATATGTCGATCAGCAGCTAAATAGTGTCTAGGGGTATGAAGGCCTTTTGGCAGGAAGCCTGAGAAGAGCTCATGCGCGGCGCATATAGATCAATCAAGAATTCACAAGGGAGATAAGAGCCAATATTGTAGGTATGGTTCCTGTGCAGTCGGTGGTATAACTACAACTTTATCGGTTGTTCTACCAACCTTTAGATCAAAATCGAAGGGACAAGAATCTTTTAAGCACTGTTCAGAAAACTGTGGAAATACTGCAGCTACTATTGTAGCTAATAGTACTAAGGCGAGAAAAACGGTAGCACAGGAAGTAGAACAACTGTTGTCAGCTGCCTTCCCCAACTAAATATAATTGGTCAGCTAATTGTTTATTTCTGCCTTTTCTTCTGTGGTCTGCATTTTTTATCTTTTTTCTTCTTTTGCATATGATAAGATTACAAGACGTAGCAATGCATAGGCCGGATGCAAGTAAATACGAAGTCATGAAATGCTGCATGACTGTAGAATTATAACCCTACAAACACCAGAAGGCATTGCTTCCTTTGCTTAGTTGGGTTTGTACTCCACTTGTTGAAGTTACTGGATGGCAATTACATAAATTTTGGATTGGGAGGGTAATTACCGTTTGACATGCAGAGCAGAGTAGATCTCACATTGTGATGCATCAGTGTAGTGTGTTGGCCTGTTGGTTAATAACAATTAATAGTCCCCTGGTCTGCTTTGCTGTCCTGTCCCCTCATGCCATGCTCAGCTGAAGCAGCCCCTCCCCTCCAGCAGTAGTAGAGTACTACTAGTAAGAATGTAAGGGAGGCAGAGAGATAAAGATCGATGTTCTTGTTCAGCAGCCCTTGGCCAGCCAACAAACCTCACCCACCAAACATGGCCTGACCACAATATTAGTAATAATTAATAGCCATCACATCAGCAGGCTGTTGCTTTCTCACGGTCCTCACCTCACCTCACTCTTAAGCAATAGGCAGCTCACAGTATGCATGCTCTCTCCAGTACATCAACATTACATATTATTAGTTGCAAAGGAATGGGGAAAGTTCACTCGTCTTTCTGGTGTCCTCTCCTCGCTTGTTAATTCTCATTGCAATTGACATTTGATAATTTGCGTGCAGTCAACAAGCAGCTTTGTTGTGCTGTGCAGCGCTGCTGATTCCACAGCACATGCATGCCAATTGCCAACCACCCAGGCATCACCTTAATCCTGCACACTGATTCGGTTCAGATCGCGGCAACTAACAGTAGACTGCACTTGCCTTTGTGTCAACCGCGATCAGGCCCCCGCTCTTCTCCTCCTTTGATTCACAAGGACGATGAAGCACCAATTGTTGAGCAACGGCCATGGCGGCAGGGTCTCCTCGCCTTCGGTGGTTTCAAGAGCAGCAGCACCCGTGAAGGAAGGTTCTTCTCGCCCGGCTGGAGCCCAAGCCCAAGGGGTGAAGGCCAGGCCAGCCATGACCGCTCCTCCTACCACAGCTCCTATAGCGAAGAGGCTTGTGAAGGTGAGCAGCAGGGAGGAGATGGCTGCAAAGAGGCATTCGCAGGCTGCAGCCAACAAGAAGCACAACCACGAGGAAGAGGAGGAGGAGATGCGGTGTTTGCGCGGGGAGGTGGAGGCCCTGAGGAGGGAGGTGGAGAGGCTGCTGCGCCTCAACACGGAGCTGGAGCGCCACAAGAGCGGCCTCGCGCACCAGCTCACTCTTGCGCACCGCACCATCGCCCAACTCCAGAAGCAGCAGCACGACAGCCAGGTAAGTTAGACGAGAGATTTCAGTTTTTGACATCCTTTAAAATTCGTGTTTCGGTATTTGACATCTTGTTCCATAGTTATAGACTCAGCTAGATCCACATATCATACACACAGTCATTGAGACACACGAATTGAGTGTGAAATTTCTGAAGTTAGACAAGCTGCATCCATGTACATACCATCCCCTTCCAGCACAACTTGTCTGCTACGCATGCAGTTTTTTCGGCCTTCTTTGCTCCCATCTCCCCCCCAATTTGACTGCAACCTGCGTTGATCTGCAAGATCAGCTGTCACGCTTTCATTGTCGACTGCAAGATTGCGTGCGAGCGGCTAACAAATAGCGGATGATTTCCATTCTCAATTGAGCAGGCAAAGACCATCATCAGCGATCTGTCACAACTAGGCAGCCAGAAGGAGGTCACCGGTAGGGGTAACATTGCAAGCACCAAACCACAACCTCCAAAGCTCCCCGCACCGCCACCGCCACCGCCACCGCCTAATAGAATCCCCGGAAGAGGAGTCCCAGCACCAGCACCGCCACCTCCACCGCCGCAGCAAGGCCCTTCTAGGGTAAGCGCGGTGAACAAGGCAACCGCGTTGGTCGAGATGTACAACTCGCTGGCCAAGCGTGACGCCAAGAGAACCACTGCGGTCAGTGCCTCTCACCACAACAGCATCGTTGGCGAGCTACAGAACCGCTCCACGCACTTGTTAGCGGTCAGTATCACCCCCCACTCCGTTCCTGAAACGACTTTGGGATGAAATAAAGTGACTTGATTTTTTTTTTACTGAATGCATTTCCTTCTTTTTTTTTGTCTCGCTCAGATCAAAGCGGATGTCGAAACAAAAGGAGAGTTCATCAATGATCTCATCAAGAAAGTCCACACTACTACTTACACCGATGTGGAGCAAGTACTGACCTTTGTGGATTGGCTAGATCAACAACTTTCAACTTTGGTAATTCAGCACAGAAATTGTCCATTTTCGTTCCATTTCCATCGCTCTTTGTCTATAGTTGGGCTAATAGAGGGCAACCATCCTTCTTACATACTTGTGTGTAAGCAACCTGCAGACAGTATTTTTTTAAAAAAATCCTGTTTAAAATCTCAAGCGTTATTCTTCAGTTGGTGAGACGGTTACTGATCTGGGTTGTGTTTAAAAAAACAGTCTGATGAGATAGCCGTCTTGAAGCACTTCAGCTGGCCAGAGAGAAAAGCCGATGCACTCCGAGAAGCAGCGTTTGAATACCGGGATCTCAATCATGTTCTAACAGAGATCTCTTCCTTGAATGATGATGGCAGCCCTACCTCGTGTGAGGCTACTCTGAAGAAGACATCAAGCTTGCTAGATAAGTATGACAACATCAGTGACCAAATCCAAACTCAAAAAAACTGTCCACAGCAATTGACTTGACATATGACACTAGCCCTTCCCTGGCTGCAACTTAATTACCGTGCCTGTTTCATGGCTGTCAGATTGGAGAAGAGCATGAACAGATTGGTGAACCTGAGGAGCTCGGCCATGCCGTCCTACAAAGAACTTAGGATTCCAACTGACTGGATGCTTGATTCAGGGATTGCTTCAAAGGTAGTCAGTCTCTCTATGTTGCTAATGCAGAGGCCAGCGTGCATCAACGTTAACTATATAGTTAACCTTCGCTGGAATTGTTTCTTGTTGCTTGCAGATGAGGTTGGCATCAGTGAAGCTTGCAAAAGTGTACATGAAGAGAGCCCTAAAGGAGCTCGATAGGGATACAGGGAACGAGGCTGCTCTGGTTGCTCAGAGTGTGCGTTTCACATATAGGGTTCACCAGGTACATTCTATACACACTATATGCGTAGTAGAAACCAAATACATGGATGAGATGTTAATTTGCTTCCTTTCCTTGCTTGCACTGTGCAGTTTGCGGGAGGACTTGACTGCGAAACAATGCGCGCGTTTGAAGAGCTGAGACAGCGGGTTCGGTCGGACTCCTCTCGTTGAATGCTAGACCGCGCCAAATCAAATCTTGAGCGATTGACTATTGTTTAGGTGTCTAGCTAATTACAATCTCTCTGCTCTAGATTTTAGATCAAGCATCAAAGTTTTTTTTTTTTTGAGAGAGACACAAGCATCAAAGTTAATTGTCGATCGGATGAAATGATAGGTATCTTGTGAGAAATGGAGCGGGAAAATTAAGAGAAAATTTAATCTATAGTACAGAATTGGCCTTGGTACCAATTAATACCATAAAATTTTCTCACCTCCGCCCAGTACCATATGTAGGGCACAAGTCTTCCATCTATAGCACTTCTGTCAACTCTTGTTAGCCTTTTATTGCTTGATTTATTTTTTAAAAAAGCATTGAAGTTTTATACTCCTCTAGTCACAACTACATATCATTTTATACATTGACATATAGGGGTGGGCATTTTTAAACCGAAACCGAATTACCGAACCGAATTAACCGATTATTTCGGTTTATTCGGTTTTCGGTTTTCGGTTCGGTTTTTGTTTTGATATAATTCGGTTTTCGGTGTTCAGTTCGGTTTTTCGCTTTCAAAAACTGAAATAACCGAATAGTGCATATACAATACTACTTTTATAATATTCTTCCTAAAGCCACTAAATAATTCTCATGTTATAATACATTTATGCATATGTTTAGTATATTTATATGTTCTATTATGCTTATATTGTAATGACATATGAATATTGTGTGGGTTTATTCATACTCTGTGTTGCAATATGAGAATGACTAAATCTAATCTACCTAGTGTTATTCATATTTCGGTTAACCGAATTAACCGAACCGAAATATTTCGGTTAATTCGGTTCGGTTTTTTATTTTTGGCCGAGAAATTCGGTTTCCAGTTTTAAAAAACCGAATTATTTTAAAACCAAAAAAACCGAACCGATTAAACCGAAAAAACCGAATGCCCACCCCTATTGACATAGTCCCAAAACGCAATTCTGATCACTAATTTCTATTGTAATATAGTTATAACACCTAATAAAGTTATATACTGTGAAAACACTTTGGGACAAATCTATACATATATGATTTTCATATATCCAATCTAAATATTTAAAAAGATATCGATTAATAAAGTTTTAAAAATTTGACGGACAGGGGACGTAGCTCTCAAGGATAAGAAATTACCACATCAAACGGTCATGAAAGGACAGGGGATGTCGCCTAGAGGGGGGGTGAATAGGCGAATTATAAATTTAAAACCTAATTTGCGGTTAGAGGATCGGACTATCCGACTTTGGATATCGGACTATCCGACTTTGGATGTCGGACTATCCGATATGCACAATCGGATTATCCGATCAGAGCGATAACAATCAGATTTATCACAAGTTAGAGCTAGGCAAGGCTAAGCAACAAAAGGAGTCGTAGGCTAGCTATAACAATTACTCCTATACCAAATTAAGCTAGTTGCCCTAGCGAAAAACTCACTAGAAAAGTAGATCGGGCAATTACTAGATTCAAAAACAAATACTAAAGCAAAAGTAAGAAGCAAACTTGGAGACGATGATTTTTCACCCGGTTCGGATCCTTGAGGATCCACGCCTCCGTTGGCGGCTCTGCTAGACTCAAGCCGAGTCTCTTTCAACCCTCTTCCTTCCGGTGTTGCACACATGCACTCACCGGTTGAGGCTTGGTCACGCTTGAGCCGGGGTCTCTCAACCCTCTTCCTCCGGTGTTGCACTTTGCACTCGCCTTGGCCCGGCCACCCAAGACACGGGGTCTCTTTCAACCCACTAGCCGCCTGTTGCACCTTGCACTCCGGCCACTTCTTGATTCCTTTCTTGAGGCGGAATCGACCTTCACAAACTTCCCACGGCCAACCACACAAAGCTCCGGTGGCTCAGAGGCGACCTCCTAGCCGCCTAGGAGTCCTCAACTTCCAAGAGTAACAAATACTCACGAAGAACAAGCTTGGAGATGAAATCAAGTGCTCAACAACTCAAATCCCACTCACTAACACCTCACTCCTCAAACTCTTCCCAACCCTTCACACAAAAGGGGATCACTTAGATCTAAGGGTAAAGTGGTGTTTAGGGGGCTCAAGAACAAGTGGAGAACACTTCAAACTAGTGGAGCAACAGCCCCTTCGAAATGAAGAGGGGAGGGCTTTAAATAGAGGCTCCAAAAAACTAGCCGTTATGCCCTGGTCAGACCCACATCGGACTATCTGATGTTGAACATCGGACTATCCGATGTGTGTAAAACTCCAGATCGACTCCACTCGAAATTCAAATTTTTGTGAATAAAAAGCACAGATCGGACTTTCCGATATGGAACATCGGACTATCCGATGTGTAAATTTCAGATTTCCAAGTTAACATCGGACTATCCGATATCAAACATCGGACTATCCGATATTGGAACATCGGACTATCTGATATCAACATCGGACTATCCGATATTTCCAGAGAGAACCCATTTTCAAAGATGTTTCACAAAATTTTCTAAGTCCACATCGGACTATCCGATGTCAACATCGGACTTTCCGATATCAACATCGGACTTTCCGAACTCACTTCGGATAGTCCGAACTAGCACTGAGCAGCCCGACGAAAACGGGCATAACTTATGATTCCGGACTCCGATTTCAGTGATTTTGGACTCTATTGAAAGCTAAGAACAAGGGCTACACAACCAACAAGGTCTCACTACCCAAATCTCAAAGGATAAATCCAGATTTCACCAAGAATCCAAGGGAGACCTACAATTCTCACTTTCCGGCACCACCAACACCACTCTCTCTCTAAATTTCACAAGGATGAATCATTTGAGCACTTGAAACATCTAAAAGTCATTCAATGGAGCATCCCTCTTAATAGTACGGCAATCCTTAGACTCAAATTAAAACGAGAAATCTAAGTCTTACATTTAATCCGCATGCCGTCTTCTCCGTGGATGCAATGTGCATGATGTCTTTTACCAAATGATTGATGATATCTTCACCTTGTTCAACTTGACTCGATTCACCTCATGAGACTCTCGTCCTATCAACCTTGACTTGATCATCCTCTCTGACGATCTCCACGCCAAGTTGATCTTGACTTAGTCCTCAACTCTTGGTGACACCGCCGTCTTGTTGACCTCGGCTTAACGATCATCCTCTAAAATACCTTTGTCATCATACACATACGGGACCTAATTCTTTCCAAATCACTCATGAAAGACATTAGTCCCAAAAGCTCAATAGATATAAATGAGTTGATAATTTGTGAGCAATTGATTACAACAAGTGTTTCATATAAAGAAGCATAATATAACCGAAACACTTGACATAAAAATGTTCTCTACTAAGTACATCATGATGAATATGTGATTGATCTATATGTACTAGAGAGATAATTGCCAATATGATGAAACAGTTAAAGCACGGCAAAAGATCACAGATCTTTACTTTAAATGAAGCACATGAAGAATATACATGAATTGTACATGTGCAACTAATATTCGAACAAGAGTAAATATGTGATCCAACTCTAGGTTAAACTTCACTAGGAGAAGTGCATGAGAAGACATACAACTATAACATGCATGCACCAAGTCAATCTATATTAATATGAAGTTTAACTCTAGTCAATATATGTATACTAAAATCAAAGCACATAATGAACTCAAGTGAATATATATGCACAAATAAATATGACATGAACCAATGTGCATGCATATATATAATCGACATGCTACTTGGAGTTCACTATGCATTTGCATAAAAGGAATGCAATAACAAATAAAGAATGGATACCGAAATTGCATACCTTATTCTTTGCTTAACCATCCACTTGATTTTCCTCTAAATAGATCGACTAATACTCAACTTGTCAATGAACATGTTAGTCTCATAGCAATATAATCATATTAGAGGTTTGTCATTTGTTAAGCACTTAGTTAAGCATTTACACAATTACATAGATTGTCATTATATACGTTTGTCATTAATCACCAAAATAACATAAGTGCCTAGATGCACTTTCAGGTCAACATCTACCTCTCGTTTGTGTGATCTTTCAAGAGATTGTGCTTGTGACTACTCATTAACACTTGTAGTGAGGTTCAACCCTTTGTCACCCACGAGAAATTTGGCAGGAACCACAAAAGTGTTAGGGAAGTATTGCTTAGCACATCTGTAAAACATTTTTTTAGATCAAAAGGACATCAGAAACCTGATGCCCCAGTTTCAATTAAGAAACCGGCATAAAGTGTTCAGATATGTTCACACATCACAGTGTCATTAAGACCAACCAACACAAACAAAACATCACACCCGAGCACCTAACATCATTACCGAAAATGGAAAAACTACCCCAAAAACCAAGCCATTTTGACATCACCAACCAAAGAACTATAGACACAGACATCACCGATATTGGACATAACAAATCTCAAGCACCCCCAATGAATAGCGGCCGACACAATCTGAGCAAAAGCAATCAAAACACTCCCAAAGAAGCGGGCCGAACCAAACGAAGCAAAGAACCGAAAACACCACTCTCAAACCGCCAACACCCAGCTCTACAAAGATCAATGCAGACTGAATTCAAGACACCTTCAAACTTCCTCGAGAATCTGGAATTTCCGCACCTTTTCGTTTCTTGCGACCTCTCTATGGTTCCACCAAGACCACGACTTGGATGACCCTTTCTTCCAAATTTCTTTGCCACACATTCCACTTGAATTCTCCGATTCTCTTAGCAAAACCACCGGTTTCTTAGCTTCTTTGCGATCCGTCCCAACATCACTCAAATCTCCTTCCAACGCTCTCCCTGAAAACATAAGGAGTTTCGTAATTTCAGATTGTCCAAAGAGTAGCGTAGTACAAATATTAATAATGAGATGTTTCTTTCGACCGATCCATAACCGAGCCACACTTTCAAACGAATCTCCCAACTCCATCTTGAATATCGGCCATTACCGCCACACAATCTTACTAACACAACAATTAAAAAATAGATGAGGAATAGATTCAGGGCTCATTACAAAACAAGGGTAATATCCCCACGCCTTGCCTCTTAATGAGATTATCTCTAGTCATCAACTTATTATTGGCCAAAAGCCATAAGAACACATGAATTCTAGGAGGCACATTTATCATCCACACCGAAGGAATATAAACAGGTCTAACACCTCTAAAACTGATCACAACATACAAGGACTGGATCGAGTACACGCCCTTAGAATCAAATTGCCAGACTATACAATCACTATCATCATGAAAAGCAATAGATTCCGCAATACTCACTAACTCATGCCACATACCCATAAGCCTCTCAGAAACACTTCTTCTAAAAGAAATTTTCAAGGTCTCACCGTCCCAAGCATCTCTAATAGAAATGTTCTTTTCATTCGAAATCACATAAAGAGGCCAAAACTGAATGGCTAAGCTAGAATTGCCAAACCAATGATCTTCCCAAAATATGATACTATTGCCATCACCAACCTTCCAAACAAAACCCATTTTAGCAGCTCTAGCTGCCCATAACACACCTTTCCAAAAAGGGGAGGATTTATCATTAGGGCAGCAGAACAAATTAGGATTCTGAGTTTGATACTTCTTATCAACTATCCGCCTCCAGAGGCTATCCTTATTAGAATAGTATCTGGAAATCCAGGAAGCCAGCAAGCACAAGTTCAAACTTCTTAAATCAGGAATACCTAGACCACCATAGTCTTTTTTCTGAGTAATCAACTGCCAATTCGCCAAATGATAATGCTTCTTCTGGTCACTATCGTTCCAAAAGAAATGAGCCATTTGGGAATTGATCTCCGCAATCGCCCACCTAGGGAATTTAATGACAGACAACAAGTAAATGGGAATGCTAGCCAGGCAGGATTTTAAAAGGGTCAATCTACCACCGTATAGTAATCGCCCTCTCCACCCGGCTATCCTTTTAATTACTTTATCAACCACAGGCTGGATATCATCCCTCCGTAACTTTGCATAATGCAAAGGAACCCCTAGATACTTAAAAGGAAAAGACCCCAAATTACAACCAAATAACCTAGCAAATTCATTTTTCTCACCTTCCTCTAAGCCAACACACATCAAGTTGCTTTTATCATAGTTAATTCTCATACCAGATAAATTCTCAAAGCAGGAAAGCAGCCATTTAAAATTTCTAGCCTTATCTAGATCATTCTTTAGGAAAAGAACCGTATCATCGGCATATTGAAGACTAACAATACCACCAGGGCAAACATGCGTCATCAAACCCTCAATCAAATTATTTTGAGCAGCTTTAATAAGCATTCTAGAGAAGACATCCACCACCAAATTAAACAGCAAGGGGGAAAGAGGGTCGCCTTGCCTCAAACCTTTACCAGGCTTAAAAAAACTACTATTCTCCTCATTAATCCTCACACACATGGAACCTCCAATCACCACATGCCTAATCCAATCAATCCACTTTTCCCCAAAACTTCTACTCCAGAGCATATCTTCAAAGAAGCTCCCAAAACTCATCACGCCTTTTCATAATCAATCTTGAAAATCACACCTTTCTTTTTCTCCCTAGCCACATCATGAATAATTTCATGAGCAGCCATCACACTTTCAAGAATAAACCTGCCTTTAATAAAAGCAGTTTGATTTGGAGAAATGATTCTATCGGCAATTTTAATCAACCTATTATTCAAGACCTTAGAAAAGATTTTGAAGCTACAATTAATCAGACTAATAGGCCTAAACTTCTTTAAACTCCTAGCATCCTCTTCTTTAGGAATCAGAGTAATAATGGTATAATTCAATCTAGAAAGGTTCAACACCCCCTCATTAAAACAACGCACCATAGCCATGAAATCCTGCTTCACTAGGTCCCAAAAACTTTGATAGAACATAAACGAGAAACCATCAGGGCCAGGGGCCCCATCAGCATAAGACTCAAATACGGCCTCTTTAACTTCTAACTCTGAAAAGGGGGCTTCCAACAACCCTTTCTCCTCAACAGTTATCCTACTATCAGCATCCCAGAAATTCTCTTTCAAAGAGAGATTTAAAGCATCCTTAGCACCAAACAGGTTCTTATAGAAATTAACAGCTAGATCTAACATACCCTTATCGTCCTCCACCGGACCGTCAGGACCATCGAGGACACTAATGTGTTTCTTTCTCCTCCTCTGATTAGCAACTGCATGGAAGTATGCAGTGTTATTATCCCCTTCTTTAACCTCCCTGTCTCTAGACCTCTGCTTAGCTTTAATATCTTCCAGACTCCAAATCTTATTCAGCTCGGCCTCCAAAAACTTCAACCTATTTGAATCATTCTCAGATAAAGGAAAAAATTCCCTCTCCAAGTCTAGCATATCTATTTCTCTAAGCAAATCAACTTTATATCTCCGCATCTCAGCATTAACATTCATAGCCCAACCTCTAATTTTTTTTCTCAAGTTTCGAATTTTAAACTGCCAGATCTCTAAAGGCTCAGTCTAACGACACGGAGAATTCCAAGATTTTTCAATCACCTCCCTGAAATCAGCTTTACTCAGCCACCATTTTTCAAACCTAAACAGCTTATGCTTACTACTATTCCCAACACCAAAATCTAAAATTAGCGGAACATGATCCTTGGCTGGCTTTAGAACCAAATTTTAACCATCGCCCTGTGGTAATCTTTGGTCAAAAGCAAGAGTCACGAAATTTTATCAAGAGCAGCCATAATAGGTTGCTCTTGATTATTACACCACGTGAAGGATCTAGTTGAGTTTTTCAATTCCAACATCCCCCAAATATTACACCAATCATTCAAAAGGAAAGCCCAATGGTGATTAATCACCCTGTTACTTTTCTCCGATTGATTCCTCACAATATTAAAGTCACCACCGAAGATGGTAGGACCATCCCAACCACTCATAATCGAGTGCAACTCATCAATAAAATCCTGCTTACCCTCATCATAGGGAGAGCCATACACCACTACTAATCTCCAAACAAAACCATCAGCATTATTTCTAACAGTACAAGAGATGCAGAACTTAAACTTCTGCCAAAGACATATCTCAAATTTCATAGAATTCACACCAAGTAGAATACCACCAGCAGTACCCATGGCAGGAACCCAATCCCACGTAAAATTTCTATTAATAACTCTTAGCAAACTATCATCGAAACTCTCTTTCTTAGTTTCTTGAATCCCAATGAAGTCTAACTTATTCTCAAACACAAAGTCTGAAATTCGAAGAATTACACTTTTGCTTTATTCAGCCTCTAATGTTCCGTAATGCTCCTTTCATTATCATATTTTGGAATATTATTATGAACTACTTGAGACCAAGTCTTCGCTTTACTCAAACTCACTGTCGATGGTTGCTACCGACAATGAAGAAGAGGGAGTGGGGGAAGGCGGAAGATCCCAGCCCGATGGTAGAACAGAATACCCAGAAGATTTTTTACCCAGGTTCGGGCTCCCCAATGGAGATAATACCCTAGTCCTGCTCTCTTTGTTGATGCGAGTATACTGAAGTTCTTGGTTACAAGGAGGCTCTCTCTTTCTCTATACAGGGTTCTCTCTATATATCTCAGACGGGGCATCCCTCGCAGCGAGGAGTTCTTTGGTCTGCTGTCGGACATGTGGGTCAGGAAGCTTGGAGATGGCAGGGAGGGCTGTCCTGTAGCGCCGACAATGCACAGTGCCATGCAGAGCTGCGCCGTCCGGTACAGAGGGGCAGCGGCAGCCCACCTGCTCCTGGCGCCCGCGGTTCCCGCTCCTGCTTTCTCTGCACCCATCCGGTTCCTTCTAGAACTCCCTCCTCCTTTTGTCCGGTGGGCTTGGTCCATCTACATGGGCTGGTCAGCTTGTCCTGCTAGGCGGACCCCAAGACCCTACATTTCCACAAGAGTGCTTGAGTGCTTCGAGACCGTCTTATGTGGGTTAAATCACTTTCGGCTGCGAAGGCTATTTTTCGCCGTTGAATTCGTTGACGGGGAGGTCTCGACGGACTCAATTCCCTTGATAGCTTCGCCGTACGCTCTCGGATTTGATAGTAAGATGTCTACTCCTGGTCATGGCAGGACTCATCGTGGCCCGCCACGGAGCTGGCCGCCATTTGGCCCTTGGCTGAGCGATACCCGCAGATTGTGCGGCAGTCGGCTCATCATGGAGCGTACCTTGGACTTAGGTTTGGTGACGCCTACACCCGGTCATGCCGGGGTATAGCGTGGCTCATCGTGGAGCGCGCCTCCATTCGGCTCTTGGCCAATCGGTACCCGTACACGTACGGCAGTCGGCTCATCATGGAGCGTACCTTGGACTTAGGTTTGGTGACGCCTACACCCGGTCATGCCGGTATAGCGTGGCTCATCATGGAGCGCCTCCATTCGGCTCTTCTTGTCAACCGGTACCGACACGCGTCGGCGATCGGCTCATCATGGGCGTACCTTGGATTTGGGTTTGGTGACGCCTACACCGGCCATGCGGGGTATAGCGTGGCTCATCATGGAGCGCGCCTCCATTCGGCTCTTGGCCAATCGGTACCCGTACATGTACGGCAGTCGGCTCATCATGGAGCGTACCTTGGATTTGGGTTTGGTGACGCCTACACCCGGTCATGCCTGGGTATAGCGTGGCTCATCATGGAGCGCGCCTCCATTCGGCTCTTGGCCAATCGGTACCCGTACATGTACGGCAGTCGGCTCATCATGGAGCGTACCTTGGATTTGGGTTTGGTGACCCTATATTTGATTCCGCCTTCGTTCAGTGCACGATCCGGCAAAGGACGCGCAGCGGGACGCGGACCAAAATCCGGGCGAGTTGGACCCCGGTCAAACTTGGTAGCGGCGGGCCCCACCTTCGGCGAGAATAGACGCCCTTTATAGTCCCTTGGAACTGCTCCAGATAAATTCGTTCTCGCGCTCCACGCCTCTCGCCTCTTCGTTCTCCAGAAACCCGTCGCCTCCTCCACGAGCCCCGCCGCTAGGGTTAGCCGCCGCCGCCGCCGCTTTCTGTTCCTTGCGCCGCCGATGTCGTCCCAAGAAATGCCGAATCCGCCACCCCAAGACCCCGTCGCGCTGCCACCGGCTCATGATTGGGTCCCTTCCACGCTGACGGAGGCGCATCTGGATGCAATGGTTACCATGGGGGTGATGCCGCTGCGACCACGATCGGCCGCCCGCCGCGACTCTGGCTGAGTTCTATCCCACCCCTCGCTGCGAAGAAATCGTCGTCTTCGAGTCCTTCTTCCAGCGCGGATTTGGGCTTCCGGCCGGCAGTTTCTTCCGCGGTCTCCTCTCCTATTACGGCGTCGAGTTAGTTCATCTGAACCCCAATTCCGTCCTTCACATCGCCGTCTTCATCCACCTCTGCGAGGCGTTTCTTGGGATTCGCCCGCATTTCAACCTTTTCCGCCACCTTTTCCTTCTCAAACCCTTTCCGAGCAAGAGCTCGCCAAGGCGATTAGCGGCGGCTTTCACCGAGGATGGGGTGAGGAAGATTTATTTCGCCATCCCCTTCAGGACCTCCAACAAGGGATGGCACCGCGAGTGGTTCTACTGCGCCAACCTCGAGCCCTGTCTTCCGTCCTTCTCCGGAGAGCCCCCGAGAGTATCCCCTTCTTGGACCGCGGTACCCCCCGAGCATGAGATGGGGCAGGTGAACGAACTTCTCGCCCTGATCTCCGACTTGAAGGAGGCGGGTCTGACGGGCGTAGGGATCCTCTCCAACTTTGCTGTTCGCCGGGTGCAGCCCATCAAGGAGCGGGTATTCTTGGGGTATGAGTACCGAGAGGATGACCCCACGCGGGAGGTTGCCGAGGCAATCGATCGGGACTTGCTCGTGATCCGAATGAGCGACCTCCTGGCCCCGGATGTCGCCATCCTTCCGTCCCATACTCCAAGCGCCTTCTGTTTGGCGAATCCGCCCCCCGCGGTGAGTGCTATGCCCTCGGAGTGGTTTTCGATTTTTTCATTGCTTGATTGCTAACAGGGTTTACCCCTTGGCTCAAGCGGGACCGGCACCTTTTCTTCAGACCTCCTCGCCTGCCTCCTCCTACCAGGCGCCATGGCAACGTCCCACTGGCCGCGGTGGGGGAGCCGAGCGCCAAGAGGAAGGGGCCGAGTGCCAAGAGGAAGGACCGCCGAGGAATCGACGAGCGGAGCCGCCGCCTCCACCCCTCAGGTCCATCCACCCGGAAGCCACCGGTGCGTACATAAAGAAGTCGACGCCTCGGCGCCTGAATCCTAGCGGCCGGACCGTCTCCCCGAGTGGTTGAACACTCGGAACAGAGCCAAAAGCAAAAATAAGGAGGTCAAATAGGTTAGCCTCTCCTTTCTCCTTTGCCCCTTTTTCCTTGTCACATGCTCAAGCCGCTTCTCGGTGTCTGTGGCGCCGAGGTGGGAATTCTCTGAGGTCCCTCCGCCACGCCCGAGGCGGCGGGCGTGGGGAGAGAACATCTTGTCACCGATCCCGAGTCGGCGGTGGTGAGCCGGCGGGCCGGCCGATGTGGGCACGATCACACGCCGCCGGCCGACGGCCCTGTGGCAACCACCTCCTCCTGCTGGGACCGCCGAGCGACCGACGTTAACCCCCGCCGCTGAAGGGAGATCCCCGACAGCCTCCGGCGCTTCTAGTCCTCTGCCCTCCCGGATCTCTTCTCGCCATGAGGACGAATGGAGATTTTGAGAAAGGACGAGAAGTTAAGAGAGGAGCTTCGTGCGCATGCGATGTGGGCGCCCACCGTTCAGTGAATCGTTGTCCCTTCCTTATGCTCATGGCGGGTGGCGCTTATTCCTCATTTTCCGGTGTCTCTCAGCGCTAGGAGAACGCCCGAGAGAGGATGCGCCTCAAGAAAATGCTTCCCAAGGTGAGGGAACACGAGAGCACGGCCCGCCGAGCTGCGCGCGTCCGAGGGCGAGACTCGAGGCTAGAACTGTGGACCCAAGTTCAAACTCTAACCGAGGCGATCCAAGGTGGGTGTCTTATCCTCCTTAGGCTTGCCGATCGTTCCCACATTTCCCGACTTCGCCCTGGTTTCGAGTTTCCGCGATCGTACTCCAGCGCCGCAGACTCGAAGTCTCGGATGCTTGGGCCGACAACGCCAGTCGGGCACGGGAGCCGGAGAGCATTCACCGTGAATGATCCAACCATTGAGGACTCAAGCCTGCCCGCCGACAACACCCGATCGCCGCAGAGCCGGAAGGTGATTATCTTCCTACTCGGCGCCGTGTCCCCTGCGTTAGCGATGTTTCTTATGACAATCCCGGGGGTATGCAGTGGTCAAGAAGGAGTCGGGGGAGCAGTTGACGCCCTCAAAAGAGAAGTAGGGTCGCCATGAGCTTCATGACAGTTCCGCGACTCCATCAAGGGATGGCTGTGTTCTTGAGCCGGGGGTCCGAGCGGACGCATGACGACGAGGCTCTTTTTGTCTATCGGCGGGTCCGAAGGCTCGGGCCCATATCCAGAACGCCGACGACGAAGCGCCGACCAAAGCTAGCCATCGTGAAGTCGCTCTATCCGGGGTGGAGCCGAGGTCATTAGGAGGGCTCACCGCCACGTCGGCAACGACAAATTAAGTTTGCAGACTTTTTGAAGAAGTTCGATGTGGCCTCCTCCTTGGTGGAGAACTTAGAGTTGGACCCTTGAGTAATGCCGAGTTGGACTTGTAATTACTTTTCTCCCGACGTCAAGTTCTTGTTGGTTATGAGTGGTATTACCGTGATTTGAGGATTATCTCTTGCGCCATGCCTCGCCGGCACCTCGCTCATCCCCCGGCGCTAGTGGGTTTTAATCATTTCGCCTGCACCCAAGACTTTGTCAGAGGCGCTTCAACTTCCATGCTTGACTGCACGGGGAGTCTGCTCGCCGGGCTCAGACTTAAGGGCGTTACGCCATCGGAGCGATCGCCCATTCTTCTTTCTTCGCCTTCTCGTCTTCTTGCTTCGATGGCGTCTTCACCAACTCGCTGTTCTCGATGAAAATGCCCGGCTCCTCCTGCCGTTGGTCTTCGACTTTAGACGACGAGCCCGCCCGCCGAAGGTCACCAGGAGGAGCTTTGGGCAGAACTCGACATGATCCTTCGTGAGTTGGGCATGAGGAGGAAGCCATGCATGACGCCGCCGCCGGGAGGCCTTCCTCGAGGTTGTTCCGCTCTTGCCGAGGTCGCCACGCGTCCTTGCTTGGCCTTGGCTCGAGCCCGCCAGCAAGCGTAAGTCCAAAAACGAATTGAAATTACAACGACACAAAGGAAAGCATATTTCAAGTGAAAAGCGACGAGTTGTTCTATGTTCCGTGTTGCCGAAAAGCGACGCCATCTTCGCTTGAGTCGGTAGGCGCCGGGCGTATTTACCGCCGATGATGTAAGGACCTTCCTAACCTGGGAGAGCTTATGCTCAACTTTCTCGTTCTTTCTAAGAACCGGTGTCTCCTTAGAGAAAGCTTACCTGATGTTTGGCTGTGGTAGCATCGGAGGCCTTGGAGGTATCTGGCCGACCGATGGATGCGACGTCTCGGCCTCTTCCAAATTTTGTCGAGGTCCTCCGATCGGCTTTCTTCGACGGCTTCTCTGTAGTCCGGACCAGCAGGATCCGGAAGCTAGTTGGTGAGGTAGGACCGCTCAACCGTATACCGGGAAAAAGGGTGATCGCCCAGAGTCTCCCTATTTGGTAGTTCTAGCCCCAGTACCGAAGGCAATTCTTTTACCCACCGTGCCGCATATGGCTTGAGTCGGTCGAATATCCCGCCTTCAGCCTTGTAGCACCATGCCATTAGCTCGCCGACCGCCCATTGTCCGTGGGTGTCCCATGAGGCAAAGCGATTTTGATCCCGAGGTCCTCGCACTACCCTGGAATTTCGCGTCAATTGGGCGCCGTTGTCGGTGATGATCCTGTTCTGTATGCGAATCGGACGACGATTTCTTGAAAGAATTCTCGGCTTTGACCGCGGTGATGGTTGCAACCGCTTGGCCTCGATCCATTTGGTGAACTTATCGATGGCGGCGAAGAGGAAGGCGAGGCCACCGCGCTTCTTTAGTGGCCCGACGATGTCAAGCCCCTGACCGCAAATGGCCATGTGATCGGGATGGTTTGCGGCTCGCTGGCCGATATGAATTTGCCGGCAAAATCGCATCCTTCACAAGTCGCACGATATCCTCCGCGTCGTGATGTTAGATTGGCCAAAAGAATCTTGCGTGAGGCTTTTGTTTACCAGTCTTGACGCTGCGTGGTGCCGCAGATTCCGGAGTGAATCTCTTTGAGGAGGCCTTCCCTTCTTGCTCGATATGCAACCGTCTTAAAATCCTGAAGCGCTCTTGAAAAAGCTCCTCCCGACCATCGCAGAAGCTTTGCCTCGCCGCGCGATGCACTCGGCCTGCACGCGATCTTCGGGGAGCTCATCTCTCAGGAGGTAATCCAGGTAAGGCTTTGCCCAGTCGGGATTAACGACCAGGACTTCTTCGCCGACTGGTCTCTCCCCGGTAGGCCCGACTCCCATGCCAAGAGTCGGTGGTGAAGTTCCTCCACAAAGATTCCTACGGAGCAGGCCCGACCGAGCCTAGTCTGGCGAAGCTCATCTGCCATCTCGTTGTCCCGACGCAAAGACGTGGGTGAGCTTCGAGGTCGTCGAACTTGTTCTCTAGCTCGCGTACTCCTGGCAAGACGCCGCCATGTTGTCATCCACGCACGACCACTCTTTTGCACTTGATTGATTACAAGCCGAGTCCTCATGAGCAATCAGCCAACCACGGATATGAAAGCGATATGGCGATGGCGGCCCATGTATGAGTGCCAGACTGACGGCGTTATTTGACGCCGGGAAGTGGAGCTGAAGGACATACTTGAGGTTTTCCCCCGTCGGGGAAGTCAGCACAACGCCCGCCCCGGCACCATTCAGCGTGAGGGAGCCGTCGAAATGCATTATCCAAGATTGAGATCCCCACGGTGCGGGCTCTTGTGTCTCTATCCACTCTAAGCAATGAAGTCGCCGGTCACCGGGACTTGATGGTCCGTCCGGGGCTTGAAGGAGATTTCAAAAGCTCCAAGCTCGACCGCCCACTTGGCGATCCTGCCGATGGACTCCCGATTACGCAGCACTTCCCCGATCGGAAACGATGTTACCACTGAGACGGGGTGTTCTTGAAAGTAATGCCTGAGCTTCCGAGAGGTGAGGAGTATCGCGTACAGAAGTTTCTGCACTTGGGGGTACCGCCCCTTAGACTCGCCTAATACTTCACTGACGAAGTAAACCGGACGTTAATTGAACCTTCTGCGAGTGCCCTGCCTCTTCTCTTTCTACCACAATCGCTACCGACTACATGGGTCGTGGCGCTATATAAAGCAGAGCGGCTCTCCTGTCTTGGTGCAACCAGATCGAGGAGTGGTCGAGCGACTTGAGGTCTTGAAGGCTTGTTGCGCTCAGGGTCCCATCGAAGTTGTCTCCTGCTTTTTCAGAGTTTGAAGAACGGCATCCCCGATCGCTTAAGCGGAGATGAATCGCCGAAAGTGCTACCATACATCCCGTGAGCTTCGGACGCCTTTACCGCAAGTCGGCGGCTTCATCTTGAGGATGGTGTTGATTTTTCGGGATTCGCTTCAATGCCGCGGCGATATGATGAACCCGGCGGTTTCGGAGGAGAAGACGACTTCTCCGGGTTAAGCTTCATCCGGAAGGCTCGCAAGCTTTCGACGCCTCGGCTAGGTCGGCGGTGAGGTCTTCTTTCACTCGGGTCTTGACCACGGCGTCGCCCACGTATGCCTCCACGCTTGCGTCCGGGTTGGGTGTGAAAACACCACCGAATAGCGCTACCGGTAAGTCGCGCGCCATTTTCAACCCGAATGGCATCGTGACATAGCAATACGGCGAACGGTGTGATGAAGGATGTCTTGATGCGATCCTCCTCCTTGATCGATCTGGTGATACCCCGAGTACGCGTCCAGGAAGCTCAGGAGTTCACACCCAGCGGTGGAGTCTACCACTTGGTCTATGCGGGGTAAACCGAAGGGGTCTTTTGGGCACGCCTTATTAAGATCCGTGTAGTCAACACACATGCGCCAACTTTTATTCTTCTTGCGTACAAGGACCGGATTTGCCAACCAGTCGGGATGATAAACTTCTTTTATAAATTTAGCTGCCAAAAGCTTGGTGATCTCCTCCCTGATGGCGTCGCGGCGATCTTACGCAAACCTCCTGAGCCGTTGCTTGACGGGCTTAGCTTTGCTATCCACATTGAGTGAGTGCTCGATCACCTCCCTAGGGACACGGGCATATCGGACGGCTTCGGCGAAGATGTCGGTTTGTTCAAGAAAAGTGACGAGCACCTCTTCCTATTTGGGGTCGAGCCCGCCCCAATCGTAGGCTCTGGCAGAGTTGGACGGTCGAGAATCACACGCTTGACTCCCTCGTCGGGCTTCATGCCGGACTTGGTTTGCTTTGCGGTCGGAACATCATCTTCGCCTCGGGGGAGGGCTGCCGCTTGCTTCATCATCTCGGCCTCGGCCGAAACCACCAATGCCTCGGCCAGGTCGCAGCTCTCCCTGTCGCACGCGAAGGATTTCTTGACGTCCCCCCGTATGGTGATGATGCCATTCGGACCCGGCATCTTGAGAGCTAAGTACGCATAGTGAGGGATAGCCATGAACCTGGCTAGCCCCGGCCTTCCCAAGATGGCATGGTATGCCGTCTCGAAATCAGCCACCTCGAAGTTTAGGTACTCCGTCCGGTAGTTCTCCTTGGCTCCGAACGTTACCGGGAGCGTGATTTGCCCAAGCGGCATTGTCGACGTCCCCGGGATCACCCCGTGGAACGGTGATGAGCCCCGCTTTAGCTCGGAGCGTGGAATCTTCATATCATCGAAGGTCTTGGAGAAAAGGACGTTGAGCCCGCTCCCTCCGTCGACCAGTACCCTCTTAAGCCTGACGCCGCGTATGACGGGGTCCAGGACGAGGGGATACCTTCCCGGGAAGGGAACGCAGTCGGGATGATCCGAACGATCGAATGTGATCGGGATCTCAGACCACCTCAAATATTGGGGGTGTGGCCGGCGTTATCGCATTGATCTCCCGAGCGGTAAGCTTCTGCTTCCGCTTGGACTCGTATGCCGCCGAACCCCCAAATATGTAGTTAAGTTCGCGCTCGGTCACCTGGTAGTCACCTCCATCCTCTCGGGGCGGGTCTTGCCTCTTCTCCGCCTCGCCTTTGCCCATGTTCGCTCTGTTGCAGCTCTCTCGGGCAAACCTCTTCAGGGTGTAACAGTCCTTGGCCGCATGCCTCCCCTAGGGGTGGAAAGGACATATGGCGTCCATCACTTCTTCGTAGCCACCAACTCGCGGGCCTCGCGGTCGAGCGCGCTCAGCCGCCGCGACCAGCTCTCCTGGCCCACGCTTCCTGTCCCTCGGCTTGGAGGACTCGGCGTGGTCCTTCTTGTCCTTTGTTGTGCAGGCGGTCTTCTTGGCGCCCGCCAGAGCGGCGATGGCGTGGCGAGGCGGCCGAAGTAACATCTCCGACGGTAGTCGGCGGCCTTGAGACATTTTCTTGATTAAGTCGGGTCGTGACTCTTACGGAAGCGGCTATAACGACGCCTTAAACGCCACGCATACGGTATTCTTCTTCGCATGAAGCGCCGGATGAATTCTCGCGAGACTCACTCTTCTTCGGTGAAGTGATAGAGATCCCACGCGCCCCGGGCCTCTCGAAAGTGCCCTCGAAGTTTGAGATAAACCGCTCACAAAGATCACCCCAGAATCTATGGAACCGTGGCCGAGTCCGTGAGCAAGCTTGTGTCGATGGGGCAAGCGTGGACGGCGGTAATTAGCCATCACGTTCGTCGCCTCACGCCTTTGACAACAGTCGCGATACCGCAGCCACGCCTCTGGGTCCCTTTCGCCGTCGAACTTGACGATGCCCCTAGGATTGAAGCCCTCGGGCCACATCACTCGGCGAAGCCGGGGCATGAAAGCGCGAACCCCATCAATAGGGCATTGCACTTGGCGGCCGAGGCGACCGCACGAGGGGTTCGTCCGGGGTTCCGTTGTCACTCTCGGCCCGGCGACCGTGGCTCCCGCGGTCGGCATGATCCTCGCGCCGGCCTCCGCGATCGGCGCGGTCGTCGCAACCAATGCCAAGGCCAGATCGTCTTCACGCGCGCGCCTTCGCCTTCGCCCGGTCGCGGCGTCTTGCGGTGAGATCAACGCGGAGGTCTCGGTTAAGGCTCGTGGCGTCTTTTGGCGGCCTCAACCTGACCGCTCTGGTCGACTTTGCGCCGTCCGTGCACGGCGTCGAGTAGCCGTAGCGGATCGGAGTGTGTCTTCTCCACGGAGCTTCTTGGTTTCTTTGGGACCGACCGCCGTCACCATGGCTTTCACTTGAGCCACAATCGGGGCTGCGGGGCTATCTGGGCCGAGAATCGGCCCAAGGGTGTCGAGCAGCGTTTTGGAGGCGACGATGTTCTGCTGCGGTGTGTGAAAGATCAACTGATCTCCCCTCTTCACCTGCAGGAACTCCTCATTGACGTTACGCCCCCGATGCTGGAGGGACTTGGCGCTCTCTTCTCGCGCCATGGCGTTGGCGCTCGCTTCGCCGTGTCGCCGCCTCCTGGCTGGTGCAGGTGTCGGTCGATGCGTCTTCAATCGCGAAAACTCCGCGGAAGGCTCTTTGGGCACAAACCGCCATGGTGCCACTTGATCCAAACTGCGACTCTGGCGAGAGGCGGCTTGCCGAAGCCGTCGGCGATGAAGTCGAGGCTCCCGGCGGAAAGTGCGGCTAGGAAGCGAAAGAGATGGCGATTTCGTTGAGAGGTGCCATCGGACTCAAGAGGGTGATCTTCACGCTGTCCCTACTCGGGCGCGCAGCGCCGATGGTTGCTCACGACAATGAAGAAGAGGAGTGGGGAAGGCGGAAGATCGGCCGATGGTAGAAACGTAATACCGAAGATTTTTTACCCGTGTTCGGGCTCCCCAATGGAGATAATACCCTAGTCCCGCTCTCTTTGTTGATGCGAGTATCTTTGAAGTTCTTGGTTACAAGGAGGCTCTCTCTTCTCTATCTGAGGTTCTCTCTATATATCTCAGCCAGGGCATCCTCGCACAGCGAGGAGTTCTGGGAGTCTGTCAGTCGGCAGTGGAAGTATTGGAGATGGCAGGAGGCTGTCTGTAGGCCGACAATGCAGTGCCATCTGGCAGAGTCAAGGCCGTCTGAGACAGAGGGGCGGCCACACTCTGGCGCCTCGGGCGCCCGCTGCCCGCCTTTCTCTGCACCCATCCGGTTCCTTCTAGAACTCCCTCCTCCTTTTGTCCGGTGGGCTTGGTCCATCTACATGGGGTCGGGTCACTTGTCTCGCTAAGCGGACCCCAAGACCCGTTACTTCCACACTCACACCTCCTATATTTGGAGAGGAATTTTGAGAAGACACACCCATCAATGGGGAAAATCATGACTAATCAAGCAGTAACATCTAAATCAACAGGAAGTATCACAACAGGATTACTAGCCTCAAAAGCCATAACTTTCCTCTCTTCCGTCTTTTTCATGTTTTCAACATTCTCAACAACATTTTGTGGGTTAGTCCCCAAACTTACACCAACAAGAGAAGCCATACTAATTAAATGATCATTGTGTAAGGAGTTAAAAGAATTACCACTATTAGGATTATCTTTAGATTCTAAGTTCTTGAACTTCATATACTCTTGAGCTCTTTGTAGAACAGTTTTACCATCTTCTTTAAATCTCCTGGGCCGATCCACCCTCAAGGATGGTCCCCAAGTAGCCTCTGTTTTTTTATGTATCACCCCTTCTGTTCCAAAGTTAACTTCCAAATTCTGACATTGGACACATTCACTAAAGACAGTCGCAGCATCACATCCCATAACCTCCAGGCTCTCTTGAATAAAAACATCTTCCTCATTTTCACTTTCACCATCAGAATCTGCCAATTCCATTTGTTTTAGGAGATGCTCATTTTCCATCTTATGTCCTTCCACCTCCAGCAATCTGAAATGTTCCCACCGAGAGTGCTCAGAGACAATCTCATTCATAATGCCCACACTCAAGCCTTTCCCAACAATATCATCATCTTGCTCAGAACTTCTGACCTTTTGCTTAGGAGTCTCGAATACATCCACATTCTGTCTGCATTCTATCTCCTGCACCAAAACCCTCTTATCACTCAAACAATTGATGAGTTGCTCAGCCTGATTGATCAGATTACCATCTCCATCCAGAACATTCACCGACTGAACTCTAACAGCAGAACCACTCACCTTCCCTCCTGATGATTTAGATTCACTTTGTTGATTTTTGGATCTTTCAACCTCCATATTATTCTGCTCACTGTTCAGATCATCTAAATCATCCTCCTCTTCAACATCATCATTCTGACCATCATCCTCATCACCATCATTGGGTTTTACAGATCCACCCAGCTCCTGAGCATATTCCTCAACCGTAAAGGATATCAAATACAACTTTTTATTCATTTCATACAACCTCTCAAGAGGGATCTGACTAAGATTTCTGCAACCTATTTTAACTCTTGCCATCTCATAAAAAGATTTGAAAAGGCCAGCCCAATCAACATCGGTCATAATACCAAATCCAGATGAAATCTGAGCAAAAATCTTCCAATCACACCACTTGGGGGGAATACCTCTAATCTGAACCCATGCCTCTTTCAGCTCACCATATGGTTCAAGTTCTCCAATCCATTCTAACACCTCCACTTCCACACCCTCCTTTCTCAAATTAAATGAAGGGTAATTCTTAATATCTGACACCTTCCTATGAGGAGGAAATCTTACTAAAAATTTATCCACATCCAGCTCTCTAATCTGCCAAGGCCATTCTCTGCAATAGATCTCAGACAATTCTTTCTCAAGCTCAGATAAAGTGATCTCCCCTTTTTTAATTTTGACAATGCCACAATTTTTCAAATTAAGCCATTGTGTAGCTTCCACCGAAGGCACTTCCAAATGATAAAAACCTAGATGATAAATCTGTAAAACATAAATACATGATAAATCACATTATGAAAAAGGCGTATATATGTGTGTGTTAACAATCAATAGATTTATAGAAGGTGGAAGATGCAGGAATAAGAAGAGAAATAAAAACCAACAAGACCAAACCGAGGCTGTCATAGGTTTGGATAATGTTTATTATCGAAAGAGGAAGTTGGCTGAAAGCAAGGAAGCGGCAATTGCGGACCAGGCGGCATTCTGCGCACGGCAACAGGATAGGCGTGAGAACTGATGGGGGTGGCCGGTAGTTGCTAATAAGAATGCTAGTTAGTTATTAGCCTTATCTAGTTTGTTGCTTGTGTTAGTTTAGATTCTATTGCTAGGAATCAGAACTTTGCATCTATAAGTATGAAGAAAGTAAATGAAAACGACAATAAATATTTTATCACCAATTACCTCCTGGCGGTGCCTTTCGATTAACAGGACCGGTAGCTACGTTCGCTTGTATCCTGTCGAGTCATCGCTATGGCCTCGACGTCCACCTCCCACCGCGCTATTCTTGACCTAGCACTCACCTCTATAACTAGACCCATAACAAATTGGTATCAGATTCATTGATCCTTCGGCCATGGCGCAACCTTCTATCAAGGACCACATTGGCCAACTCGAGCTTTCCCTTGAGGAGATGAAAAATATCCTCGGAGAACTGTTGGCCATCTCTCGGGCGGGGAATTCAGCCCACGACGATCCAGGAAAACATAGCCATGTGGCAGATGACACTGGTCGTCGCTTGGACCCTGGCTTAGATCTTCGGGAGCGGTGGCTTGCGCATGACCATCCGGGCTTTGGATCGCACAGACTTACCCGCGCGGCACGACCATGCATGGTTGAACGCTGACGGCATGAACATTAGCCCTGGGATGCTGGTGGACATCTCTGTGCTTCGGCCGAACAATGCCACCCTCTGGAGGTCGTGGACGATGCATTTCATTAGCATCGCTGGACACCACGCACCCCTCATCTTGAACTTCCGGATTACGATGGCACGGACGACCCACTTTTGAAGTTATGTTAGTGCGAACGTTTTTTCCATCTACACCAAATTCCACCATGGAAGCACGTTGACCTTGTTGGCCTATACCTCCGCGGCGAAGCACAAGAAGTGTTGGACAATTGGATGCTAGAAGAAGATTGGATTTCATGGGAAGACTTCTCCGACACCTTCTAGCGGTTCTCTCGACACTCAGGGGCACAGGAACCTTACGGGACCTTGTCAATCTGAAACAAGGTGCCTGTCGTGTCGACAACTACGCCCATGACTTTCAATGGCTTCTTGCTAGGGCTCCCCGCATGGCACGAGCAAACCAAGTTGAGATGTTCACCGCATGGCTCGCCAAAGCCTTGGCGGCTGTTGTCTGTCGAGAGCATCCACGCGACCTCTCTGAAGCGGTCAGTTTTGCGAGAGGCTAAGGAAAGGAAGGACCTTTGGGTCGCAGAGGCCTTGCAAGGCTATGCGTCTCACGGTTAGGGATGTTTGGCCTTCAGCCGTAGTGTGGTGTTGGCAGCCGCGCCTAATGTTCTGGCTACTAGGGAACATACTTCGGGAACTCCTCCATCGTCCAATGGCAGCAACTACACATTGGCAAGCTCGTCGTCCAACATGGCATCCATGGTGGCACAATCCACTAAGCTGCGCCTCAATGCCGATCAATTAGCCAAGCGGTGCGCCAAGGGCCTCTGCTATCACTGTGATGACTTTTTTAGCAGGGGCCACTGCTGCAAGTGGCTTTTTGAAAGACCATGTGGAGGTATAACCTTGTTGGTGATGAGTTATTGACTGTGTTTAAGCATGAGGTGCTTGAGTTTGAGTAATTGAATTTTTAAAATGAAGCAATTTGAGTTATGTCTGCTAGGAGCAGCACTACCGGCCAGGGGAGCGGTTGTATCGGCCAGGGGAGCGGTAGTTATATTCCAAAGAGAGGTTTTCGCTGGGCTTCAAGGGAGCGGCACTACCGGCCATGCTAGGGTGGTAGTGCCGGCCGACCGGCCCTAGGAGGCGGTAGTGCCGGCTTATCGAGTGAATTTGAGTTTTGGATTTTGGAATTGTGTGAGATTTATTGCATATCATTTTGGGCAATGTTATGTAATGTGTTTCCTTGTTTTTGATAGTTGCAGGACGACGGTGCTAGGTCATGGTGAGGCGGAGGATGACTGGGACTAGGTGAGGTGCATTGGAGGTCTAGACGGTCGAGGATCGCCGAAAGAACCTGGAAGACAAGGAGTGGATTGGATCCTAGCTAAGAGCTGCTCGGATCAAGGAGGGCCATTGGATCATGATCCAGGTGATAAAGTAGCGGGTCTAGTTAGTATACTTTGAAAAGCATGCAAAGCCCATTATATTGTTGGGTTTCGGATTAGCCCATGTATGAGTGTCGGCGTATTCCGCCTGACAGGCCCGTGATCTACAGACCGGGTTTGGTTTGATAGGAGGGCGTCTTCGCAGCTGGCTAACCCTAACAAGGGGAAACCCTAAAGACCCCCACGCGGTGAACTTCGGTGGCTATGAACTAGGGATGACACAGAGATTTTACCCAGGTTCAGGCCCCCTTTGCCTTGGGTATTAGCCTTACTTCCTGCTAGATTGTTTAAAGAGCGTTTGAAAACTAGTACAGTACAGAGCTTGGGAGTTACAAGTTCTTCCTTAGGCTCTCATCATGAACTCCCGCTTGTTCGACTCGTCCCGCCCTTTTCCCATGCACCGAAGACCCTTATATAGGCGGGCTAATGGGAGTAGGTAAAGGGGGTCATCATCTTGATCCTTATGCATTTATTACTCCTTCTGTCTTTGTCTCGTTCCTCCGGCCTCATTAAATGCCGACGCATGGCCTCGCCTTGGTCCACTGTGCACGTGACCTCTCTTTGTGGGTAGGTGAGAGGTGTCGAGGAATGGGCTTGTTGCGAAATCCTCGCAGTTGATAGGCTCGACACAAAGAAAGCTGCCGTCTGGCATGGTACGATAGGGAAGGAGACTTGAGGTGAAGCTACCAAGACGACCTTTTGCCTTGCGGCGGGGCGGCGCAGGGCATGCTCGCCCACCTCGCCGCCAGCGCCACGTGGGGGCCGTTTGGCGGGGCGTGCTTTCGCCCTTGGGTCGCCGAACGCCACACGGATTGGGCGCAGTAGCGCGGCGATGCTTTCGCCCACCCGCCTCGTTGGCGCCACGTATGGGCGGCCTTTGGCGTGGGCGTGCTTTCGCCCGCTTGGGTCGCCGGCCGCCACGTGGAAGGGCTTTGTCGTCGGAGAGGGTACCCAAAATGGCAATCTGCCGACAATGAGTAAGTCAATTCTAACCCTTGATGGTGATCCTTAGGGTAGAAAGAACTCATCCAAGAGTGGAGGGTGACTCAAGAGTAGTATAAATAGAAGGGTAGGGTTAGCCTTCCCTCTCTCGAAAGTTTTGAGGTTTTTGTGCTTTTTTAGTTTTGCCCACTTGTTTGTAAGGCTTTGTAAACCAAGCTTCTCGACTATATCCATGCTTGCAAAATTATTGCAATTCCCTCCATCAATGATCACACGGCATGAATGATCCTTGATAACAAACTTTGTTTGAACAGATTGTGATGTTGATTTTGTTTAGCACACTCCACTTGAGCACTTAGCACATGCTTCACAATGATGCTTAAGTACTTGTCAAAAGCTTTAGTATCAAAATATTCTACTTCATGTTTAGATCCTTGTTCATCACCTGCAGGGTCAGTTGCAAACATAGCGTATTCCTTCTCAATATCACTAGTTAAAGTATACTCACCATTATCCTTTATGAGGAGAGCTATCTTGCTAAGGCAATCCTTCATCATATGACCGTAGCCCTTGCAGTGATGGCACTATATTTCTCGTGTTTGAAGCAACCAAGGATGTACTTTGTGTGGGGCCTGCTACCGTGGTTTTGCTTGTTTCATGTGCACATGAAGGAGTAGTGGAAGTAGTGGGGTGCTGACTCTTGTGAGAGGAACTTGGTACAATGGCTTGACTAGAAGTGTTGTATGAAGCCTTTGAATGCACTTGATTGGAACGACCTGCAAAAGATTCTCCAAAATTCCCTCTTGTCTTGGATTGTCGTCCCTGTATTTCTCTTGCAGTCTTACAAGCAAGATGAAACAAGCGAGTGATAGAATTATACTTCTTATAATCAATGACGAGTACTCATACCATGGGTACCCTCAGTGGCCCAGGACGATGAATGGGCTCCCAAGCCCACGGCCGAAGGCCCCATTGAACACACGGGCCTTCGTCTCACCAAACCAACCAGGGGCATCCAGGCCTCGCTATGGGTCGGGCGCCTCGCAAGCTCCGACCAAGCCAAGGCAATCTCCGCCAAGGGTCGGGTGCTAGACTATCACCGATCGCCGCCCACCTACCCCACGGACACAACGGCTCAGAGTGACCGTGCGGGGGCAGGTGGCTCCTTCCCAAGATGGCGAGGAGGTTGCCGGAGTCAATCGCCAGTCTCATCATCCAATCATGCACAGTGGGAGAATGCGCTCCCTCCTGAGGCAACACCAGAGCCAGGCGCTACGGCGTCAGCACCTGACAAATGCGCGGAGGGTAGGTGCGCCACTTCCCGATGAAACAGAAAACTATGCCACTCGATGTATCTACCGACCCAGCATGGGGTGAGCGGACACCGGTCAGTCGTCAAGACTAAAGACCAGGACTCCCAGGCGTAGGACACTCCATCCTTTCTTTTTCAAATTCCCATGTAACTTGCCCCCTCCGTCTATATAAAGGGAGGCAGGACCCTCAGGGAAAGGGGATGGTTTTTTACGGGCAAACAGTTCTTACTTCTCCCACTCATACGAGGCTCTCAAGGCTAGTCCTTAGCCCTCGCTTGTAACACCGTGCAGTCCTCTGCACCCAAAGCAATACAGAACCACCACACGAACTGGAGTAGGGACATTCGGCCCAAACCAGTATACATCTTGGGCTCCCTGAGTCAAACCATTCAAGGAGAGAGAACACGCGACCCCTTGACTAAAAATTCACTTGCCGGTATTCGAAACACCGACAATCAAGTATATCCCAAATTTCACGGTTTAAACCACCCAAAAATCTAGCCATTTTTGCATCTTCGATTTCTTCTAAACCACAACGTAATAACCCTATTTGCAAGTCTTGATAGTAATCCTCTACATAACTACTACCTTGTCTTAAACGTTGCAATTTGTTTAACAAATCACGAGAATAATAAGGAGGTACAAATCTATATATCATAACTCTCTTCAAAGCATTCCAAGTTCTAGGTATATTCTGAATATTTTAGCAATGCTCACTCCACCAAATAGATGCAAAATCAGTGAACTCACTAGTAGCAGCCCTAACTTTCTTATCTTCAGGAAAAGCATAGCAAGCAAAATTTTGTTCTAAGGCTAGCTCCCATGTGAGATTTGAATCAGGATCATACTTTTCAAAGCAAATTAAAGGAGGCATAGTGAATTTAATTTTGCCAAGTGGATTATCACGGTCATGTACCTCTCTTGGTGGTGGATCTCTTCTCATACCTTGGTGATTGAAACGACGTTGTCGATGATCACTATCATTGTTAGGATTATGTCTAAACCATACTAGGGCTACAAGGTTCACATATCCATACAGATTAAGGTAATCTACATTTTACAAGGATAGCTAGTGTCTTTACCCAAATTAGCCATTTACGGAGAAGTACACGTATGCATAATATGTTGACAAAAACAACATATGATAGGTGAAGTATTGGGTTCAACATGGTCAAGGAGTTGCTTGCCTTGCTCCTCGTTGTCTGGATCGAAGTCGAGGTCTACGACAAGATCTCCTTCTTCAGGATTGTCGGTGTCTACACGTCGCACAACAGGGAATAAATAGAAATTAGCAAATAAAAAAGGGTAAAAAGAAAATAGATAGCAAGAATAAATAAAACTTTTCACAAAGAACAGGGGTTGCTCTTACGGATTTATTAGTTTTATTTTACGAATTCAAGAAGCTAAAATTATGAATTCTTTTATTTTTATTTTCGAATTAAAGATGTAAAAATTATTTAAGATTCTAATGATTTAATCATTACAGGTATAAGGTAGATTCTCACCCTTAATTAGGATTTAGATTCAAAGCAATATTTAATTAGATTTCTAGTTACTTAACAGCTAATCTTTCTCATTGTGTGTACGTGTGTGTCTATATATATATAGAGAGAGAGAGAGAGAAATGCTAATATGCTCTCGTGAGCACGGATCTTTCCGTGCTCTCGCGATGAGTTTGCGAAATCCGTGATAAAAATGTTCAATCTGAACCATTCATCTTCTTTATCTTGTTGAAATGTAGCTATAGACCAAATTTCGCATTTTTTTGAATTTGTTTACTATTTGTTTTGTATTTTCTAAAATCAGGCTTTTTGGATAGTCCAAAACTAATTAGATCGCTGATTTTAGAAAATGCAAAATAAATAGTAAACAAATTCAAAAAATGTGAAATTTGGTCTATAGTTACATTTCAACAAGATGAAGAAGATGAATAGTTCAGATTGAACATTTTTGTCACGGATTTCGTAAACTCATCGAGAGCACGGAAGGATCCGTGCTCTCGAGAGCACATTAGCATCTCTCTCTCTCTATATATGAACACACACATATATGTGTGTGTAGGCATACATGCAAAGGCTTGCATATGCATAGGAACATTTGAGCACAACTTAATCTTACACTACTTCCATTCCTTAATATATTTTTTTTGCTAGGAAGTTTTAATAAAGGCAAAATATCCGGTGCAATCAAGGTTCTGGTGCAACCACCGTGCAACCCAACTAAAAAAAGTTTCAAAAAATTCTAAAAAAAATCATGGATGTACATCTTAACTTACCCCATCTATATATAAAATTTCATGATTAAATTCGTCCTATGTTAAGAGTAATAAAAAAGATAAATTTCTGTGAAACTTGAATAGTTCAAATGCACCCTAAATCTGTCTTTTTTGTAACTTCTAACATAGGACGAATTTGATTATGAAATTTTATATGTAGATGGGGTAAGTTGAGATGTACATCCATGATTTTTTTAGAAATTTTTGATACTTTTTTTAGTTGAGTTGCACGGTGATTGCATCGGAACCTTGATTGCACCGGATATTTTGCCTTTAATAAACTTCATATATCCTTTAATGAATCTGTCCAGCGCTGCATTTTCTACTGTTTATAATTATGAAATATTTCCATTTCTTAAAGTATTTAATTTAAGCCACATACATATCACATTGTATAAACATCTATTTAGCAAATGAAGTAACTTAACTTAAAACACAAATATTTTTATATATTTGGGCTCTTTTCAGCATGAGGATTTCAACAAAATTTATCTTTATTTACTTTGCCCAAAGTTGAAATAGTCATTTTCTTAGTATTTCAAATCCCTACTCAAGTATTTTTATTATTAAAAATCACACAATGAATATTTTTGAATTTTTTTTGCATATTCTGAATCTATCAGATTTTAGATGATTTTAGAAATTTATTTCATTCAATTTGGAATTTTAGTTCAAAAGTTATAGCCATTTGAATTGTCTCGGGTTTGAAAATTATACTGAAAATTAAATTATGTTTTCACTGTAGAGAAGGCGCCTTCTACTGTGCATGATATCCTGTTTGAATCTGATCACAGACGCTGACAGCCTCGCCCCACAAGTTAGCGAACGATTGAGTGCGTGACTGCTGCTGACTTGTGTGGCCCATTGATCAGCGACGTGTTCGCGCATGCGACTGACGGGCAGGGTCTGCCTGTCGGCGACAGTGCACGCACACAGAATGAGCTGATCACAGAGACTGACACTGGTGGCCCAGTGATCAGTGACTTAGAACAGGGGTTCACGGTTCTCGGCTCACCGCCGACGAACTATCACCGGAGAGACGGAATGGGTAACACCCTGAGCATCAGTGACTCAGTGCGCACCTGATGGTGGTACCCAATCGGTCTGAGGTGGCTGGGAAGGTGGTCGCCGTGGTGGTGCGGCGGTCGCCATGGTCAAATGGGCTATGTTTGGACCCAACAAGACATTATATATTACTACAACTCACCTTGTGCAAACAATGTAGGACTAATCCCACCACCGTTTTATATGAGCTTTCACATTAACAAGCCGGGGTATTACATATAGTGATTCATGTATTTTTTCTATCGATTCCAAGCTCGGAACTGGCAGATATAATTGGAACCGACCCAGATGATAATATATCTTTATTGGATGAAAACCGACCATGATCGCCGCTTATCATAACTATTTAATGACTTTATATCATCACCAAAACTGACCTAAATAAAAAAAAGAATCGACCCAAATAACAATTTATATGCTAATGTTTCATCCCTACTCAGCCATGTGACCTGCGCAAGTGAGCATCGGAGCCCTCTGCGCCATCTCTGCTTGCAGCTGATGGGTGCGGACTGCCTTTTTAGAGAAGACGAGAGAAGAACATAGGGGTAGAATTGGCAATTCTGAAATTTTCTCTCCAACAATGACTCTGACCATCTAACGGCTTGTTTTGGACGAAAAACGTTACATCAAAAGCATTTTCATGGTGTGTTTTTGCCTTTGCGATGGTATTTTGCGGTGCTTGTCGTACATGGAGGTATTTTGTAACTCGCAGACAACTGTGATGGCATTGAACAAATTTACTCAAAGATTAAAATCCAAGTACTTTATGAACAGACATAAAAATTATAATAAAAAATATAATTTTTTAAAAATTTGGTCAGAAACTCTGACATTCAGTATAAAAGGAGAATAACAGCCGGACTACAGGTGCACACACCCACACACGCACCCAGACGAGTGCGACGACTCGAACCTGGGTGGGTTGCATGCATGCGCACACGCTGCTAGCCAAGCGAGCGTCATCTCATTCGAAAAAAAAACGAGTGTGGTACACACCTATCCCATAATTTACAATTGCTTTCTACAAAGTATACACTTAACTTGTGTTTTCACCTTGTATTTGGCTTAATTGAGATGGAAAGTAATCAACGATTAAGAAAACTAATTGAAGCTCTTTGTTCTGACCAAAGAACATGGGAGAAGTAGTATTGGATTCCCTACGTAGCGTGCTGTTTCTGACACACGGTAGGTGCATGTGGACTTTGAGCAACAATTTTCCCCGTGTAATCGTTCACGCATCCGAATGTGGGTAGCTTCTCAAGGTACAGCTCTGGGAGCAACTCAACTAGGGTAGCTAGTCAAATACAATTGTCTAATCTTCTGGGAAAATAGGGTCAATACTGCACCTTGCATCTCATTGATTTCTCTCCTACATAAGAAGAGAATGCTTTGCCCTTGGACCACTTTATTCTGAACATTTTATCGTCAACGATGATGAGCGAAACATCTCTATTCTCATCATACTGCCCTTTTTTTATCATCACTGCTCTATATGCCGACCATATGAAATCAGTAGGGAACAGGTTTCACGAATATTTTGACTTACCAACTCATTCCTCTGGCTCTAATCACGCCCAAATCATAACACCCAAACTTTTTCCCTGTACCAAGGAACAAGGAATGAAATCTCCGTGAAATTTCACAAGATCTTGATGAGATTTTGGATTTCAACTGGGGACGGGATACAAAATCCTGGTCAAATAAAAAAATAAAAATTCAAATTGCTACATTCATTTCGAAAATTCTAGCGGAAATCCTAGATTGTTTGACCAAATTTTGACTTTTTGACCGGATTTGGCCTAATAACCCATAAGAAAGTTATCTTCTATGAAAATTTGTTGAAAAACCGAATTTTTCAGATGTTTTATAATTTTGACAGAAATATTGTCAATTTTTTATAAAATTATACAAGCTTGATCATGCTCTAAAATATTTATGGTACTATCTTTAGCGGTGTAGGATCATACAGAAAAATCTTCAAAAGAATTGAACCTCATTTGTTATCTTCAAAAAAATCAAAAACAGAATAAACATAACTGAGACAGTAACTTTGTCAGAATTTTATAAATTTTCTCGAGTGTATTGATGATACAAAATTTTCATGAGAGCTTAAACATTGCCTTAGAACCCTTGTCTAAAATTTTCAAAAATTTTAAACTTTTATGTTTGCTTAATCAAATCTATGTATGCATTGAACTTCATTTGTTATCTTTCAAAAATAAAAAACGGAACACAAATGATACAGTGCCGTTGTAAGAATTTTATAAATTCATTGGAGTGTGATCATGACCCAAAATTTTTATGATAGGTTAAGAATTGTCTCAGCACCATTCTCTAAAAGTATGCTTGGCCATCATATTCAAATTTTATGAGAATATTAGTGATTCTTTATGAATATCAACAAAATTTTCTAATGTAGTTTAAACCATTTTTCATTCAGTTGAAATTTGCCAGTCAGCCTTCAGTAGCACTATCATAATTTTTGAAAATTTCTCAGGCTTGATTATCATCTAAAAGTTTTATGGAAACATTATTGATGCGTCAGGACCTTCTACAAAAATTCTCTAACAAGGTTTACACCATTTTCATTCCATTGAAATTTTGTTGGTCAGCCTTTTTTTGACACTTGCACTTTCAGAATTTTTTTAAAAATTCAAGCTTGATCATCATGTGAAATTTTTATGAGAATATTAGTGATATGTCAGGACCATCCACAGAAAATTTCAAAAATTATTAGCTTCGTTTTGACCTTTTTTTCGCTCAATTGAATTTCATCAAGATTTCGTTATTTCTTGGTGAAACTTTGATAATTTTGGTCGAATTTCGGTTCAAAAATTCTTAGTCTCAAATCTTATTTTTGAATTTTAACCATATTTTGTTTGAAGTTCTAAAATTTCATACAAATTTTAAATCTCACCTACAACCGAAAACCAAATTTAAAACCCTGGCGAGGAATGATCCATCCGTAAATGCCTCAAGACCTTTCACAACAGCATGGCCCCCCACCCACGCTGCAGGCCTGCAAGCGCAGTACGCACGCTGCATGAAGAGAAGAGGCAGGCAGGCGCAGGCCGGCCATACGTAGTGCAATAAAAGCTTTGCATGTCAAACTCACCCCTACGCCCTATACTGTCTCCTCCCCTGCTAGCTTAGCTAGCTATCTAGCCGGCTAGCCGCTGCGACACAACAGACGAGCCCTTCCCTGCTGCTGCCTCCCCTCCCTCGTCCCTTTCTTCGATTTCCTTCTCCTCGTTCCCACTCGATTCCCGTCTCTTCTAGCTCTGGATCGACCACTTCTTGCAGTCCCCTTCAATTCCCCCTTTAAATACATGCACATGCATCCAGCTCCAGCCACTGGCCTTCTCCTACCACATACGATACACCAGCTAGCTAGCTTCTCATCTCCGCTCACAGTGAGCAGTGACCAACTCGCTTCTCTTTTTCTTCCATTCTGTCCCTGTGGTCAAATGGAGGTAAGTGACATAACCATGGGAGTTAGAAGTAATTACTGGTATACGCAGCAGCTCTGCTGCATTATCTTACGGAGTATATAGGGATGTAAAGTGCCTTTGGTTGATTTAGCGCTGCGCGTACGTGCAGAATGCGAGGAGGCGACACGTGCCGGAGTTCGGCAAGTGGAACCACAGCTACGGCGACGAGCCGTGGCTGCCGATCCGCCCCGTCGCGGTGGCCGGGTGCTACAGCACCCACGCCGCGGAGCAGGAGGCCTGCAGCGAGGTGTGGTTTCGCTACTCCCCGCCACCGCGCAAGCCGGCACCCAAGAAGGTGAGGAGGCCGGGGAGCAGTGGCGTAGCACCGGCGGAGAGGACGCACGACGGCGGGAAAACGAGGCTTCGGGCGGCGAGACAGTCGAGGGCATCCGACGCCAGCGCGGTGGCGATCACACCGACGAAGGCTGCGAGAACGGTGCGGCGACCCGTCGACGCGGACCTGTACCAGGTGCCCCCGCCGGACTTCGTCTGCCACCGGCCAAGACCAAAGGTGCGTAACGACAGACGGACGACAACATATTAAAGCACTTGTCTTTACTCCTGGTTGTTGTCAACTTGGCATGGAGTGCTATGGTCTAGACGTTTCCCTAACACATGCGTATGTATGAACTTAACTGGTTTCTCGTGCTTTATGCAGAAGAGGGTGGTGAGGAGAATGTGGATGGGATGCTTGGGCCTCAGCTGCGTCGCTTGAACAAAATGAAGCTTATATTATCTATATTTTTTGTCTCTTATTTTCGTTTTGTCTCTTTAGTGAGTTAGTAGTTTGGATCCACCATATATTAGGTAGCACTCACTACAAATTACGGCCCAAACTTGCCGGGAGCCTTTATGTACTAATTAACCTTTCTAGATTGAATAATTACATAGTAACTTCTTCATTTGCTGTACAAGACCTTGGTGCAAAAACGGTGTTTCTCAAGAAAATGCATATGCACACGTCGTTGCTTGGGATGTCAATGCCCATACGTACCTGATGGATTGTCGTTATCAAACAGTTCTTCTGGCACACTACAATGCTACAGCTCTGTGACGCGTCCTCTACTCTTTTCAAGGATTGCTGTACATATTTTGAGTTTTTGCCGAGTTTTGTACAATTTTTGTTGGCTCAGATTCGGAGAAAACTCATACATAACTTTCTTTTTTAAAACACACGGGTTGAAGGAACACACAAGTAGATGGCAATGCCGACGAAAATACGAGAAAAACAGATGAAAATAGGTAGAAAATAGGTATTTTCGTTGGTTTACTAACGAAAATAGGTCGACGAAATTATATTAATAAAAATACAAGTATTTCTGTCGGCAACCGATAAAAATAGATATTTTTGGTTGGATGTGATCATCGAAAGCGATGGAGCATATATATACGTGCAAAAGTAAAACAAAATAGCAATCTATCTCTTACGAGTTAAGATTCCCCTGTTAATGTTGACTGATCTCTTGCATTAATTAATTAATTTCTAGACTTCAATCTACTTCGAGATGGCTTGACATAACACGTGACACAAAAGTCGCAGCAGAAAACTGTAGTTAAGCTGAGACACCCAACATCCTTTAGATATAAGCGGAGAGAATGAGTTTGCGTCATAAACTGGTAACAGCCAACCATCATCGATCAGTCTAACTAGTGTGGTACCTCATTTTTCTGGTTAGCTACCTTCTTCCGCAAGAAAAAGAAACAGCTTAATTTGTAAATTTGCACAATATAGGTTTAAGATCTACAATTAATGTCGACTAAACTAACTAAGGAAATACGTACCTCAAATAAAAACAAAGGTTACAATGTAAGATGCATGCATATATAACAAGACCATTTTAGAAGTCACTGTGAAGCTACCTTGTCGGTGGCGGCGTGGCTCGAAAGCGTCTTGGCGGCGGTGAGGCGGGCAGCCTTGGTGTGTGGGAGCGGCGCGCGGAGTGGCATGGGGACGGCGGCGGCGGCGGCGGGGGACGGATGGCGGAGCGGCGGAGGCGGAGACACGAGGGCTATTTCGATCGGTCGCGGGAGGAGACGTCTGTGGCAAGACGGTGGGCCTTTGGGGGCCGGAAGAATTTTGGCGAGGACGTACGCGTAACCAGCTATTTTCGTCGGCTGGGACCAACGAAACTAGCTAGTCCAGCCACGTGTCATATTTTCGTCGGCTTAGGCCGATGAAAATAGCCGCGTCATGCCATGTGTTATAGTTTCGTCGGTCCAAACCGACGAAACTAGTCCAAAATTTTTTTGAATAACTCAGGCGCGATGTCTCAACTATTTTCGTCGGCCTTGTCAATGATACCGACGAAAATAAAGGTAATTTCGTCGGTTCCTACCTGACCGACAAAAATAATCAGTTATTTACATCGGTCTATTTTTGGCTGATAAAAATATTTCGGACCGACGAAAATAGTATCGATTTCTCTAGTGATTTTCCCTTCTCACTTATTCTCTTTGCAATGGATACAACCTTTTATTTGACAAGCAGGCAACAACCGCCTCCTCAACTCACGTCACTATCCTAACTACTCCGGCCACTAACATGCCTATCTAACGGGCCATGTTAGTAATTTTGAAAAAATTGCATAAATAATATATCACACCTGAAATGGTAATAGATACTTGTCGTCAACAGCCATACACTCTAGCGCTATTCCAATTGGCGACCGAATAGAGGACGGTAAAAGTGTTGGCCGAGCCCTCACTCGGCCAGAATGCTTTCAAAATTAAGAAAAACACCGGTCGCCCAAAGAGAGAAAAAATGGGAGAGTGGAGAAGGGGAAGAGAAGAAAGAAGAGGGGATGAGGAGGAAGAATAGGAGGAGGAGGACGACGACGAGGAAGGGGAGAACAAGGAGGAGGAAGAAGTCGTTGGCAATATTGTAAGTATAATTTTGGCTCCTTTCATTTATATTTTGAAAATATGACTTAGCGACTAGATTATTTAGAATTGTAAGTAATTAGCTGTGTAGAGTAGTAATAATTGTGTAGATATATAGGTAGGTTTAGATTTGTACTAGTATTTTTATGGCTTAGATGGATTGGATTGGATATGAAAAATTGTAGAAAGTATGTGGGGGTAATATGTAGTCGAAAAATTAAATTTATCTATGTTTGTAACACTTGTTCATGTAGCTAGTGCAGAGTAGCTTGTCGTGGTACATAGATAATTTACCAAATAGTGTACCATGAGCAACCTAGCTCTGATACCACTTGATGAGGATACGCCTACGATGCCTACAATTTTCCAATCTTTCACAGAACAAAACAACCAGCAAGAATTCTTCTATGAAATCTAATAAAATAACAAGAACCCACTTAGTGTAACTCAGAATTTCATAAATAAACCAATATAGTAGCAATGGCACCACAATAGATGGATTCTACTTGTAATAATCAAGACAAAAGTAGCAGCCACCTCCCAACAGTAGAACTTGCAATTTAGGGCAAAACAAAACCAGTAGCAACAGTAGTATTAATAGATGAGTTCGCCTTACAGAGTTGCAATCCAAGCCTTAACAAAAAGCCTTCCACCCGTGGCACTGCTGTACCACGATCAAAAAGATGGATCTCCGAGGAAATCAAGGACGCACTCAGATCAAACAATCTGATCACGTTCTTCTCCAAGCCCTAGGGCAGCAGCAGATAATCGAGAGGATGGAATCACCACCCCTCTCTTATTCTTGGGAGGAACCCTAAAGAAAACTCACGAAAATAATCAACCCCCTTACAAGGGCGTCGACCCTAGGCTATATAGCACACAGGCCAGCGATGAATCCAATTCCGACTCGACTTAGAATTGTGACAGACTCGGACTCCATATTGTTTTGGTCATTGAGACGCGTACAAAAAGAATTTTAAGGTGGGGCTAGATTCATTTGAAAGTACTCAGAATAACCTTTCAAACGAGTACTCATACATCCCAAACAGATTCCGTACGAGACTTCTATGATGTTTCCAAATCGACCTTGTCTGGCGGAGTCCGAAACGAATTCAAACTCAACTAAACTATATTGGACTATTTTAGACTAGCTATGGCATAAACTGAAATCAACCTGACTCCCTAACTCAAATAACAAGTTGGACTCATAAATCATGACATTTGGCTCACCCAATTAAAATGCACCAACTGAAGTCCTCCAATTAGGATCCGCCAAATTTGTATTCAGCGATGATTGATCTCCATAGATGGCATAGAACCAAACTGAATGAATTGTTTCTTTCTCCTCTTATGTAGATTAGTTCCAATAAATAACTGACTCGACACGACAACCATATTCTTGTAATGCTGTAAAACAAATGAGAAAGTACCAATCTGAATAGAAGCAATTTTTGGTACACTACTTTCTAAAATTATCAAATCATTGCACTTTCTTTGGGAGTCACTAGCTGAAATAATTTAAGGAGCCGTGGGCTCATCACTCTCTGTCTCTCTCTCTCTAAGTATATCATACATTGTACATTTGTACAACATATACCTACTCCCACACATGTGCGCTTTACGTGTACTCTGCACTGTTCGGGAATACTCCTCCCATTTGTACAAGTATTATATTTTATGCTCACTTTGTCACATGCACATATATATATATATATATATATATATATATATATATATATATGGCAACGTATCCTGTGCACACACTACTACAGGAATCATCATCACAGACGGTTCGTAAACGTCATCAGAGACGGTTTTGTGAACCGTCAGTAACAATAAGTCTGTGATGAGGGAGATCATCAGAGACGGTTTTCCACCCGTCTGAGAAAATATATATCAAAGACGGTCTTATTAATAAACCATCTGTGAGATTTAATTATCCCAGACGGTTCTCATTTTAAACCGTCTGTGATAATTAAATATCACAGACGGTTTCAAATTATAACCGTATGTGATACGAACTTATCACAGACGGTTTCAAATAAGAACCGTCTGTGATGACCTTTTTTCCCACACCCCCCGCAGAACCTCCATTAGTTATGGTGTTATTCGATATTTCCATCAATATTTCTACAACGATATTTGTAAGGCACAACCAATTATAGATATTGTAATTGAATATCTACACTTTCTATATGCATTGAGGCAACAGTTTGTCTGATCAGAATAGATTTAAAATATAAACATTTGTAGCGCTTTTTCTCTTTTCTTATAATAATATTGATGGAACTCGACTAATAAATCAACCAAGACCCGCACGCAGCATGGCGAGGTGACGGCAACCACGGTCTGCTTGATCGAATCTGACACACTGGAGTGTGTGATTTGTTTCATGCCATTCGAAATGGCCTTGCGCAGCGTCACCGTCGTACCACGGTGCAGAGTACCCGGACGACATGCTCTTACGCAGCGTCACCGTCGTGCCACGGTGGGAGAACATGGTACTTCGAAATAAGGTTGCCGAACATCCAAAAATTTGCTTCTTCATTTAATTTATTTAATCTGGAATTTATTTAGAATCTTGTTGATTTTATAAAGTCCTTTTGTTGTAATTTCAATTCTAAAAAGAATTTCTGCATAATATTTAGAGGTTGAAAATTTTTGAAAATAATTTTATTAAGTTCCAAATATTCTAAATTATTTTTTAGAATTGTTCTAGATTTTTTAGAACTTTTTATCTATTTTTATCATCACGCTTTTCTTCTCAGCACAAAAAAAAATCCGAAATTGACAGGTGGGATCGGACCCCACCTGTCATGTCCTTCTTCCACCTCCAGCAAAAGGAATTCAGAGCTGCTGTTTCTCTGTCCTTCATTAAACCAAGAATTAGAGCTTCTAAATCATCACGATTTGAGCACCAAAAATTCGGAAAAAATCATATCCGGATTTCTCGTGATCTCCTCTTGCCATTCATGGCCTTTAATCCCCCAAAATAGAGCAAAAATCTTGTTCTTCCCATTCTTTTAGCCACCATGATTTTCGCATGATTGCTGCTTCCCCGGCCCTCCTCCCGCTCTATAAAAGGGACCATCGGGTGTCTTATTGAGAGAGTAACCTATTTTACTAACTCTCTCAAGCTAGTTCACCGTCGTTTCACCGGAAATCACAAAAATGTGAGTCGCGCCGCACCGCTCTTTTCTGGTATTTTCCGCCGCCTCCGGCCGCCCACGCCTCCCCAACCGGCCGGCCCAGAAGACCCCCACCTCCCCTGTTTTCATTTTTTTTTCCTCTCAGGCGCCATGGCTTGAAGGCTCGGGTGTGCAAACATGAGGAAAAAGAAAAATCAGAGAGGAAAAGGGGAAAAAAAGAGAGGAGAGAGTGTCAGTCGAGGGGAAAAAAAGAAATGAAGAAAAAGGAGAGAGAAAAACTTAGAAATTTTGAAATCTAAATTTTGACTCTGAAAATTTGAAAATTTTATTTGGAAAAGAAATCTTAAAAATTCAAAACTCATTTCTTTATTATTTCAAGCGATTATAAAACTTCCCAATGCCCGTTTTTAACCATTCGAATTCCGGTTTGCTCCGTTTTTTTCTAAATTCATCTAAAATCTCAAGTTACTTATTTATGTCAGTTTGTTGTTTTATTGACCTTATTTGGATTTTATTTGAAATTGATTGTTTTTCACATATAGATTTCGGAGAGTCGGAACGATTCGCTGTCAACAATCTTGAGCACCAACCCTTAACCAAGGCAAGTTGCACCCTTGAACATGTTGATCCCAGAATTTAAAATTATATTTTGATTTAAATTATTGCATGCATAGTTTTATCAATATAATTTAAATCCTAGTTTTAAATGATTAGTTATTTCTAATTGTTATGACCTCAATTAACTTTGAAATATTCATACCTTGTCATCTTAGAGCAAAATATCACTGGTTGATTCATTATTGTAGTATTAACTAGTGCTATATAGTAAATGGCTTAGACATGAATTTATGACTTTTTGGGGATTTATGCCAAAACAAGATTTATGTTGAAAATAAAGTTATTCCTTTGTGTCGGTGCATTATAGGATGTTATGAGAGATGATGTTATTCAAAAGAAAGTGAAAATGTGATTTAGACCGAACGAAAATGGTTGACTGGTGAGTGCGTGAGGCATGAGGGTTATGGAAAGCTCGCATAGCCAATTAAGGACCGGTCTGTGTTACGCTGAATGCAAAGCCTCACTGTACTACCACAAGTCTGGAATAGGACGGGCCTAGCTATCTGTATTGCGACATACCATGGACAGTCGTGCTATTAGGATGAAAGTAACAGTGGGTGTAAGGTTGCCACTCGGTGCAAGAGAGGGCTTCTGGATTGGGCGATTTTAACCTTACCACCGGTGGAATCTTAGCGGGCATGACTATGTGGATGGAGCTTTATAGGGGCGTTGTCGTGATTTTATTTGCAGACACACCAACGGAAGTGTGTATTTAGGTAAAAGAAGATAATCATGTCTTATGGGTAAAGTTGTACAATCTCTGTAGAGTGTAAAACTAATCGATTAGCCACACCCGCGGTCATGGGCATGCCGAGCAAGCCTTTTACGGACTAGACTTTAGATTTCAAAATGTTTTTCAGAAAAGTGGTTTATATGTGGAGAGAGTTCACATCGAAAAATTTGGGATGAAACTCCGGGTTGGAGCCCGTGCTGAAAATTGGATTAAAATTCAGTTTTTACTATATCAATTACGCATTAGAAATTAATTATTGTATTTGAAATATTGCTTTATACTCAAAAGAACTATATTATGTCTTTCTTTGTGACCCTTCATTGATATTGCATTTACTATGTGACTTGCAGAGTACTTTTATATTCACATTTGCTTGTTCTATCTTTTTAGAGTATTATCACTACGATGGTGAGGACCAAGATAATTAGGTCGCTGCCCTAGTTGATTACATGTGGCGAATCTATTGGGTTCTACTACTAGTTTTATTCTGCTTCCGTTGTAATCTTTTATTTGGTCTGCGTGCCATAATTATTGTAAATTCCGATAATTAATAAAATACGTTGGATATGTTGTGATAACATTTCTGCTGTGTGTACTAGTTTTTCCTGGACTAGTACAGGATACACAAATGATTTGGAAGTATTTTTTTGGAGTCCGACATTATTGATCCATGAATGCATCGATAGGATGTGATTGGGGTATATATAATAGCACATGTCAACTGTCTATAAGACTATATCACATAGGATTTTAGTGATGTGGAGTAAAGAAAAAAGTACTGTCTACTATTTAACAGACAGTTTTATAGACAGCTTTTTATTTTATGTGTCATTATATAGACAGACTGTTAATTGGATAAGAGATCATTATAGACAACTAGACGATCCATTATATGAGTTAGTTTTAGTACTGTCTATAGATATAAAGATATATTATAGATAACTGTCATCTATGCTACTGCACATACTCTGAACTATGCTGTGCGGAGACCATATGCTTGTACTGCTTCATATTAAACAAGCTGGTGTGTGGCTGTGTGCTAGAACTTATGGATAAAGAGGCTTGTCCTTGAACATGAATGGACGTAAGAGTGCCATGTTGGCTGTTGCGCTAGCTGGATGCCTAGGCTTGCGGATAAAGAGGCTTGTCCTTGAACATGAATGGACGTAACAGTGCCATGTTGCACTAGCTGGAGGCCTAGGCTTGCGTGGCAAACTAACCAATCCACGAAAGAAATCTTCGTTGCGACACATCATTCGTTCTAGCTCTTTCACATTGCATTCGCGTTCACTACAGATGATACCGGGAAGGATTTTGGTTCTCTAGCAGTCTCCTCTCCTTAATTACACGCTATAATTTCGATCGACGATCGACCATCCATATGCTGACCGGTTTAATATCCTAATTGGAAATCATGCACAACAACAACTTTAATTCCTTGACCCCATTAGTGTCTTGCCAACCTAGTACTAACAAGCATTCGCGTTCACTACAGATGATAAGGATTTTGGTTCTCTAGCAGTCTCCTCCTCTCCTTAATTACACGCCATAATAAAATTTCGATCGACGATCGACCCATCCATACGTACGCTGACCGGTTTAATATCCGAATTCGAAATCATGCACAACAACTTTCCTTGACCCCATTAGTGATCTTGCCAAACTAGTACTAACAAGCACACCTATTTTTTCGGTGAATTGAAACGTCAGCGTTTTCTTCTTAAGGCATGTACAACAGTAATTAATGAGCCATCTGTAAGTTGCCACGTAATCTTTATCATCCTATGTGGCATAGAATTAATGAGAGAGGCGCTTGCCGTCTCTTCGCGAGAGGATGGCAGTGGCCCGTGCTCCAATGCAAAATGACGGCTCCGTCGCCCGTTGTAGGAAAGAAGCCGTCTATATATTCATACTTGATCACGGCAATTTATGGGCCCATGCATAAATTAATTAGTTTATAGACTGCCTGACAAACAAGCCATTGAAGAAGTTATCTGCTTTGTTGTCTTTATGTGACATAGCATACACTTACAGACAGCAGCTGTCTAAACTGTTGTACATACCCTTACGTGTCGCTGCTCGGTTACTCGTGCAGCTAGTATTAATTCGCCCGGCCAAGGAAACCGCTGCTCGAGTCCAGAAGTTGCAGTAATGGAGCTTCATTGAACCACTGAACCGTGCACACCACGAACTCGTGGCACGTAGGCCCAAATCTAGCTAGCTACCCATCGTGACATGGCGTCCTCATCGCCGCTGCCGCGGTGGGCGCCGACGCCTAGCCCGTCGCGGCCGCTCTGGCGCTGGCGAGGCGGTACGCCCGACGCCGGGGCCGGCGTCGCAAGCGGCGCCGGCTGGTCATTAGGTAGCATCTTCCCGTGGAGGAGGGAACGGCACGGTCGTCCGGCGTCAAGCGGCGGTGGGCGGGGAGGCGGGTTGCACGGCTCGGAGATGGTGCCGGCGGCTGCTGTGTCGCCGGCGCGAGGGACGGGGGGCACGGACGACCCCGGGGTGTTCTTGACGTGGAAGGACGTGTGCGTCACGGTGGCCAGCGCCGTCGGGGGCCTGCCGGTGAGGATCCTGGACGGGATCAGCGGGCACGCGCGCCCGGGGGAGGTTCTTGCCATCATGGGGCCGTCGGGCTGCGGCAAGACCACGCTTCTTGATACTCTCGCAGGTTAGACGTCTCATCACCCATGCATGCAATTTTCTTCTTCTTCTTTTTTATTCGTAACTAAGGTGTTCTTTTACACAACGACGCTGAATATATAGCCTATGCCTGATGAATGGAAGGGGAAAATACGGGTAGTGCATCATCTAGGTACAGTGGTATAAATCTTAAGGTAAGGGAAAAGATAAATAATAATTATCTATTCTTTCTTTATATTTTAATATTTATATAAAATTTGAATAGTGATACATAGAAGAACCTTCCAATTATAACTGTGTTCAGTTCTCTTCCCCAGAAAACAACTGCCTTAATTGGCATGGTATATGTAGATTACGACGAACAAATTTGCTAAAAAGTTGTCAAGTCAAATTTCTAGCCTTACAATTTTACTTGAGATTTATGTTTCGGTCGACAAATTTGTACTCTCCAACCATGGCAGTGAGCTAGAATAGTGATTTGTCGAATTAGGGATAGAGGATTGGGTTCAAAAATAGAGAAAAAGAGTCAGAATAGGCTATCACAAGCCCGGTTGGAACCGCTTCTAAGCAATTGCTTGTGATACTCCGGGTAGTGTCACAAACGATTTTATAACCGCTTGTAGAAGTTACTTAAAAAGAGAAATAATATTGTGAGGAATGGGATTCGAACCCACGACCTCCTCCCTCCTCGTGACCCACACCTTACTCATCTAGCCAACCTACCCACACATGCTCTCTGATAGAATAGGGCACGCATTCATTTTATTATTTCGAAAACTGGGCTTCTACAAGAGCGGTTCGTGTTCCCAACCGCTTGTAGATCTCAAGAAGGGGTTCGTGTTTAGAACCACTTCTAGAGACCCCCTCCGGCCCGTTGCTCACGAACCGCTTATGGCGCATAGAGTACAAGCGGTGCGCAACTAACTGGTTGTAATAGGCTGCTTGTGAAGGCCGATTCTGTAGTAGTGAGTTAAGAAACCAAAAATTTTGTAAAAATATTCAAAAAACGAAAACCATTCGGTTTTCAACAAAAACCGTAGTTTTTTTTATGAGAAACCACTCAGTTTTCACTGAAAACCAACTGACCAATTGAATATTCTTTTAAAATGGTTTTCGAGCGGTTGACGTCACATAAATTTTTGTAGATTTTTTTTTAAAATTTTTAAGACCAGTTTACCGACCGATTTTGAATCTCAAATCGCAGCGATAAGATTGAAAACCGTGGTTTTTGAAACCCGGGGTTCACTAGGACCTAAATTTGGTGGGAGACCTGAGCGGGGAGGCACGGTGGTGAGCGACAATGGCATGCTTGGCGGCGACGGGGGTTTGGGGGCACAGGAGGTGTGTGGGACGGAGGGCAATGGAATCAGATAAAGATCAAGATTGGCCGTTGGACCTAGATGTATCCGTTGGTCCAACTAAAAGGACAGTTTTGTTTAGAAAAACCCGGTTGACTGCATTGGACTGATCGATCCACGTGAACAACAACTGGCAAAATTTTATGTTTACGCAAGTAGCTAGAAAAAAACAAGGCGAAACGACTATTGCCTATGCGTTTACAATTAATGACTTGTGATAGGCGTCTACGCAAAAACTGATTTGTATATAATTAAGTATCCTATAGTACTGTTAAACGCCAAGCCTAAACAAACAAACAGACCCCTCAAAAAATTAAACAAGCATGCTCTTGCAACAACGGTGTCTACCATGGGGACAGTGGCGCATTGATTACAAATACAATGCTTAGCATGTGAGATGTTGCTTGCAAGGGGACTAATCTCCTGTTCGTAACACTTCTATATTAGCCATGCGGCCGGACGTCCAAGATGTGATAAGTTTCACAAGGATATATAAATGTCATTTTTTCTGAAGTATAACTGTTCCTTTTGTAGACAAAATCAATAATTATACGCTCACTTTGTCACACACAAATTACGTACATACGTATATCTCTACTAATATAAATTTGCAGTCGTGGCAACGGTCCGTTCTTCTTACCCCCATATCTCCAATAATGGCAGGTCATTATAGCTAATTATTTTTTTCTGATTTACAACTAGCCATATCTCTCTAAATATGGCTAATTATTATAGAAAAATTCCTAATTATTGCTGGTAATTAATAGCCGGCCAATCATTCCTTTTGTACTCTATATATGCTGTACAATTTTCACAGAATCAATCAAAAAAATTTATTCAAGATCTCCTATGTCGTTCCGCCGGCAAATGAACTCGATTTAATCGATCAATAAGTGACGAACCGACGTACATGGTCGCGTGGCGTAGTAGGCGAGCGTCGCGATCAGTAATAACTGCGGCCAGAAGGATAGCCAGAGCACGACGCCCACCAGATGTCGTGACCCTAGCGCCGGTCAGTTAGACGTGAACAAAGCGTACGATGCTTCGGCGCGGTTGCCCGGCGACACCGGTGGGACGTCCTCGGCGGTGAGAGAGTCATTGGCTTACCCCTTGGAGATAAACGGTTTGATCCAGTTAAACGTCGTGAGAGAGAGGAACGACGCAGCGGCGCACGACGTGGCAGACGCTTTGGTGCTGGTATTTTCTGGTTTACCTTCATGGGCTCCGGCGTCATGGTCGGTGAAGCCAGTGATGGCTAGGTACGCCAGAGGCATGGAGATGAGTAGGCTGGCAAAGGCAAGAGGGTCATCTGGGAAGAATAGCGAACCATCGGTGCAACGGACCACCGCCGAAGCGGAGAAGAGCGCGGCACCGAGGGCGGTGGTGATCCAGAAGACGTGGAGGTGCAAAGGTTGGGTGGCGGTGGTGGCCCTTTTCTCCGAGGCGACTGACCATGCGGCCATGGCGTGCGCGACGAAGTCAGCAGCGAGGAAAGCGGACTCCACAGCGCGCCATGGCGTGCTCGGCAGGAGGAAGAACGCGAGCGCGAGGAGGACGGAGGATGCCGTGGCGAAAACGACGGACGCCCCGAGCGCGACCGCGTAGCGGCAAGTGGTCCGAAATGGCGGTGGCTTCGACAGCAGCGCCTCGTGTTTTGGAGAAGCCCCTGTGTCACCCCTACGAAGGCGGTGGATGACGAGGACGAGCGAGGTGACGAGAAAGATAAGGTCAACGGCGCCGAGGAGCGCGCGCTGCACGCATGGCGAGAGGAAGAGGAATGCGAGCTGGTAATATAAATTGCAAAAAGGAATAAAAATGATTGATTGATTTTTGAGATTAGTAATATATATTGCTACGTACAATATATTTGGTTTTAATTCATACCGGAGAAGAAACCATAAAAACTTTTGTAATCAGGAGAAATAGATGTTTGATCTTGTAGCACAATTTTCTTTTATTGCTTGATCTTTATGTTTCGTTAGTAATTTTATTTTTCGTAGCAACGCACGGGCATTGATCTAGTACATATATATATATACATATATACATCAGATATATACATAAATTAACTTAATGCCCATGCTTTGCTATGGGTAAAAAATATTATATTACTCTAGCATGTTAGATCGACATTGTTGGAATCGACCTGCCTGATCCACGTCCTCGGTTCCATCTCCTCGCTCAACCATGTCGTGCCTTTGTGCTCTTGGCTTCAGGTGATGAAATTTGTTTATTTTTTTGTATTTTCTTTTTTCAGTTTTTCTTAGAGATTTTTTTGGAGGTGCAAGTAGCACATGGGAGGGGCATATGAACCACTACCACTGTCTTCTTTAAATATAATAAAAATATATGGTTTTTTAGAGTGGATTATTCTTTAAAAAAATGTTTTAGAACAAATACCATCGTACTTTTAAAAGTAACTATCAATGTATTTCTAAACTATAGTATATATACGATTAGCCTTATATATAAAAACTTAGTTTACGTTAAGATTTTTTTGAAAATAATGGAGGAGGTTCATAATTTTTCAAAAAAATGGTGTGCACGTATGTGCACGCACGCAAGTTGCTCAACTTGCCTCCGCATCGCGTGGTCAACTCCTTTTACACGATGTGCTTGCATGCATGTGGCTCAACTTCCTCAGCATCACCTCCGTATCACATCATCACATGCATGCTTGGCTGCAACATGGTCCATTATTGTGTACTCTTTCCTACTTAATTAGTGGGCAAAGTAATTAGTAGTATTTCTAAGTGTTTTGATTTGTATTGTTGCCGCATGTACAGGTCGTGCATGAGGTACGTGTTGGTTGCATGCAAGGCATGGTCAACCTGGAAATTGCTTGCATGCATGGCTGAAATGTGGGCCTACGCTTCCTTAATCAATTAGTGGAGAGTAATTAGCGCGCGCTTCAAAGCCTCCGGATTCAGTATTTTTATTTTCTTTGTTGCAGCCAGTACAGATCGTGCGGGACGTGGGCACGCATGGCAGTTTCATGGATGATTTTTTTTTTTAAATGCCATGTGGATAGTTACCATTTTGAAAGGGTAATTAATTTCTGCACGCATGCAGCCATAATGACATTTTCCTTGAGACATGCAGAGATGCTATACATGCAGTGGGAGATTTGCTGCATGCAAGCTTTGATTACGTGGCCTGACGTGTGCCACTTTCCATTCTTTCTTTTCCTTTTTTTTTAACCCCAAGGCTACATGAATAAGGTTACATGAATGAATGTATAAGGGCACACAGCAACGTGGGCCCACATGTCATCCAATCCTTAAGTTAAGGGGGCGTATAATTTATATAGGGATGACAATGGGTACCCGAAACCCGATACCCGATGGGTATTTACTCTATTAGGGTGCAACTATGGTCCAATAATCATACCCGTGGATGCGTTAATGGAGAAAACCATTACCATCGGGTATGAATGCACGGCACGGGTACTTCCACCGTGCACTGCTACCCATTTACCCGTGTAAGTGGGAGCGGCCTAAGCCCAGGCCCAGTTGACGAGTGACGACTAGACTCCAAAGTCCAAATCTTCAATTCCGCCTCAGAAAACTAGACTCCAAAAGTCCAAAATCCAAATCTCAAATTCAGAGAGTGTCTCCAATCACGGGATCATCAATAAAGTGTTCTTGAAGTTTTTGAAGCTCTGTCCTAAAAAATCCTGGGTAACTATTATTGATATTATTTGATTCTTGAAGCTGTTGAAGCTAGGTTAATTCTAAATATTATGGTCTTCCGCACATGTTTTTTTTCCTCAACATTCGGATACCCAATTTCATTGCGAAGCAAGATTATAGGCCGATGCAATATTACTTACATTCGATTCTACTTCCTTTACTCATCAACGTCGGTGAAGAGCTATTGGCTAAAATTGTGTTCACTAAATTAACGGTATGGGTGACCCGGTGGTGAAAAGGACCCGCGGGTATAGGTATGGGGAAGAAGTTCTACCCGTGGTCGGGTACGGGTAAATTAACGGGTGATTTTTCATCTGACGGGTACGGGTATGGGTGGCCGATACCCGACGGGTATGTACCCGTTGCCATCCCTAAATTTATATGCGTACGTATGCGGTTATTCAACCAATTGGCCCGACCTGTGTATGACTTTAACCGTTATTAAATATTTAGGTTAGACCAATATTTTATTGCCAATGGAATAGTTATCGTCAGATTGTTTGATGGTCCTGTATGCCATATCAATTTATTTTATTTAAAAGAGTTATTTCATAACTTCTCTTTTTTTTTTATCTTATAACGGATTTTTGCCGTTAGTGCAATTTATTTGTTTAACGCTATTATTTATTCTTATTTTAATCTCCGGATAAAACCATTGTCAACAATTATTGATAGCTGTCATCTATACTACTGTTGCTCTGAACTATGCTCTGTGGAGACCATATGCTTTTACTGCTTCAAATTAAACAAGCTGGTTTGCGCTAGAACTTATGAATAAAGAGGCTTGTACTTGAACATGAATGGACGTAATTAAGAGTGCCATTTTGCACTAGCTGGACTGCTGGAGGCCTAGGCTTGCGTGGTAAACAACCAATCCACGAAAGAGATCTTCGTTGCGACGCATCTCATTCTAGCTCTTTCACATTGCATTCGCGTTCACTACATGCAGATGATACCGGGAAGGATTTTGGTTCTCGCTAGCAGTCTCCTCTCCTTAGGGCATCCGCAATAGTGCCTAGTCAGCTATCTATAAGAAATCCATATCAACATCTATCCTATGTGGCAAGCAATTAAATGAAGAGAGAGCGCTGCTATCTATAGACCTGTAAATTGTCTATTAATTAAATAAAGAAAGAGAAAGAGCACTCTATTAATTAAAAATAGCTATAGACATCTATATAGACATCTATATAAACATCTATATAGATTCACCATTGCAAGGGTTTACTATAGTATAGTATATAGATGATATGGATCTTACTATAGAGAGCAATTATCTTTAACCATTGCGGATACCCTTAATTACATTCTATAATTTCGATCGACCCATCCATACGCTGACCGGTTTAATATCCGAATTGGAAATCATGCACAACAACAACTTTAATTAATTCCTCAGGGTATATACAATGGGCATTAATTACTAGCCCTAAAAATTGCCACATAGGCAAAAAAGCTGACGTGGAGAGAGAGATGGGAATGAGAGAGAAACAGCGTTGTTTCGTGAAACAACGACTCTTGGCGCGAGGATAAAAAAACAATGACGCTAGAACCTTCTGTTGGAGAGCCAGTCAGCCCTAACGTCTCCTACCGTAAAAGAGGCACATGCAGAAAATTAATTATTAGACATTTAATGAAGAGACAGCTTTAGAGACAACCCTTTATATGCGAAATGACTCTTACTGATGTAGACTGTCTAGGAGATTGAGTCGGGCTCAACCTTTGTACATACCAAACTAGTAACAAGCACTCGCGTTCACTACAGATGATACCGGGAAGGATTTTGGTTCTCTAGCAGTCTCCTCCTCTCCTTAATTACACGCCATAATAAAATTTCGATCGACGATCGACCCATCCATACGTACGCTGACCGGTTTAATATCCGAATTGGAGACCGGTTTAATATCCGAATTGGAAATCATGCACAACAACTTTCCTTGACCCCATTAGTGATCTTGCCAAACTAGTACTAAGGCTATTCACAATGCATTATACCTTATCACAATATCGAAAGCTGTCATGTTATATGATATTATAGAAGATACAACTATTCCAATACATGATATCATGAATTGCCCACAAGATAATTAAATGCTAGATGTGTATAAGAGTATGAATTGTGAGCCACTTAGATGATTCAAGTTTCAATGTCTATGATTTCGTGTCCAAGTGGTATCTTCCTCAAGATACAGCTTTCTTCTCTCTTGTCACATCATCAAAAATACTTATGTGACATACATTAAATAGGTATATTACAAGCACACCCATTTTTTTCAGCGAAACGGCAGCGTTTTCTTCTTACGTGTCGCCTGCTCGGTTTACTCGTGCAGCTAGTATTAATTCGCCCGGCCAAGGAAACCACGCTCGAGACCAGAAGTTGCAGTAATGGAGCTTCATTGAACCACTGAACCGTGCACACCACGAACTCGTGGCACGTAAGCCCAAATCTAGCTAGCTACCCATCGTGACATGGCGTCCTCGTCGCCGCTGCCGCGGTGGGCGCCGACGCCTAGCCCGTCGCGGCCGCTCTGGCGCTGGCGAGGCGGTACGCCCGACGCCGGGGCAAGCGGCGCCGGCTGGTCGCTAGGTAGCATCTTCCCGTGGAGGAGAGAACGGCACGGTCGTCCGGCGTCAAGCGGCGGTGGGCGGGGAGGCGGGTTGCACGGCTCGGAGATGGTGCCGGCGGCTGCTGTGTCGCCGGCGCGCGGGACGGGGGGCACGGACGACCCCGGGGTGTTCTTGACGTGGAAGGACGTGTGCGTCACGGTGGCCAGCGCCGTCGGGGGCCTGCCGGTGAGGATCCTGGACGGGATCAGCGGGCACGCGCGCCCGGGGGAGGTTCTTGCCATCATGGGGCCGTCGGGCTGCGGCAAGACCACGCTTCTTGATACTCTCGCAGGTCAGACGTCTGATCACCCATGCATGCAAATATTTATTTATTTTTTGGTAACTAAGGTGTTCTTTTACCCAACGACGCTGAATAGCCTCTGTCTGATGAATGGAAGGGGAAAAAAAATACGAGTAGTGCATCATCTAGGTATAGTGGTATAAATCTTAAGACAAGGGAAAAGATAAATATAATAATTACCTATCTTTTCTTCATATTTTAATATTTATATAAAATTTGAATAGTGATACATAGAAGAACCTTCCAACTATATCTGTGTACAGTTCTTTTCCCTATAAAACAACTGCCTTAATTGGCGTGGTATATGTAGACTATGACGAACAAATTTGCTAAAAAGTTGTCAAGTCAAATTTCTGACCTTACCATTTTACTTGGAGATTTGTGCTTCGGTCGACAAATTTGTGCTCTCCGACCGTGGTGGTGAGTTAGGATAGTGATTCGTTGGATTAGAGATAGAGGATTGGATTCAAAAATAGAGAAAAACCGCTTATAAACTGTTTGAAAATCGTTAGAAATCAAAGAGTTAAGAAATCAAAAATTTTGGAAAAAAATTCAAAAAAAATCGAAATCCATTTGGTTTTGAATAAAAACCGCAGTTTTTCACAAGAAACCACTCAGTTTTCACCGAAAACCAACCAACCAATTAAATGTTTTTTAAAAATGGTTTTCGAGCGATTTTCAACAGTTTTCGAGCGGTTGACGTCACATAAATTTTTCTATTTTTTTTTATTTTTTAGCTAGACCGATTTTGAATCTAAAACCGTAAGGGTAAGGTCGACAGTTTTGTTTAGAAAAACCCGGTGACTGCATTGGACGCACCGATCCACGTGAACAACAATTGGCAATACTTTACGTTTACGCAAGTACAGCTAGATAAAAACAAGGCGAAACGACTATTGCCTATGCGTTTACAATTAATGACTTGTGATAGGCGTCTATGCAAAAACTGATTTGTATGTAATTAAGTATCCTATAGTACTGTTAAACGCCAAGCCTAAACAAACAAACAAACAGACATAGGATGATAAAGATTACGTGACAAACTTTGCAGACGACTCATTAATTATCTGTTGTACATGCTCTAAGACAAGGCTAATAATATAGCCAGCTCAAAACTTTATGTTATTGACATATCATCTATAGCCAATCTAATAACCCACTCATATAATAGTTGGCTATACATACAACGAGCATTAATACGACCCACCTTTCATCTTCTCATTCTCTCAAACTTTTTTGGAGCCCGTCTTTATAGTATAGTTTAAGTTCTCTTCTCCTCTACTCCTCTCTCCTCCAACTCAACTCAAATCTAACGCGACTCTATAGCCCGCTTACGTAACCTTATTATACTTGCTTTAAACGTCAAGCCTAAACAAACAAGCAGACCCCTCAAAAAATTAAACAAACGTGCTCTTGCAACAACGGTGTCTACCATGGGAACAGTGGCGCATTGATTACAAATACAATGCTTAGCATGTGAGATGTTGCTTGCAAGGGGAATAGTCTCCTGTTCATAACACACTTCTATTAGCCATGCGGACGTCCAATATGTGTTAAGTTTCACAAGGATACATAAATGTCATTTTTATTTCTGAAGTATAACTGTTCCTTTTGTAGACAAAACCAATAATTATACGCTCGCTTTGTCACACACAAATTACATACATACATATATATACACATATATACATCGTCATATATATATATATATATACATAAATTAACTTAATGCCTATGCTTTGCTATGGTAAAAAATATTATATTACTCTAGCATGTTAGATCGACATTATTGAATCGACCTGCCTGATCCACGTCCTCAGCTCCATCTCCTCGCTCAACCGTGTCACGTCTTTGTGCTCTTGGCTTTGGGTGATGGAATTTGTTTAATTTTTTGTATTTTCTTTTTTTCAGTTTTTCTTAGAGATTTTGTCGGAGGTGCAAGTGGCACATGGGAGGGGCGTATGAACCACTACCACTAACTTCTTTAAATATAACAAAAATATATAATTTTTTAGAATAGATTATTCTTTAAAAAAATGTTTTAGAACACATACCATCGTACTTTTAAAAGTAACTATCAATGTTTTTCTAAACTATAGTATACGATTAGCCTTATATATAAAAACTTAGTTTACATTAAGATTTTTTTAAAAAAAATAATGGAGGAGGTTCATAACTTTTTAAAAAATGGTGTGGTAGCGTGTGCACAATAATGCGACATCACAGCACGGGTTTATTGATCCATGAATGCATCCGGTCGATGTGAATAAAGAGGCTTTGCACAGCTTCGAATTAAAGAAGGTGGTGGGTGCTAGAACTTATGAATAAAGAGGCTATTGTACCGGAACATCTTCTTTTGCGACGCATCATTCATTCTCACATTGCATTCGCGTTCACTACAGATGATACCGGGATGGATTTTGGACCTGTAGCAATCTGTGCTCTCCTTAATTACACGCTATAATTTCGATCGACCCATCCATACGCCGACCGATTTTAATATCCGAATTGGAAGTCATACCCAACATCAACGACTTTCCTTGACCACATTAGTGTCTTGCCAAACTAGTAATAACAGGCGAACGATTACGTGTCGCCTGCTCGTGCCCCTATTATTAATTCGCGTCCGGCCAAGGAAACCACTGCTCGAGTCCAGAAGTTGCGGTAATGGTGTTACGAAATTAAATCATACATCAATTACCAAAAGGTGTCTATTTAAAGAGTTGTCTTCTCCTGAACAGAAACTCTCTAATCTTGTATGGAGTATATGTGTGTGATCAAACACTATCGAGTATGATGAATCGTTAACAATCTCTCAATTCTCTCCACAACAAAACACGTTATCAGCACTGTTTTGCTCTACCACATCGAGCAATTTTATAAGGAGTTACGAGAAGCAATCTGATAGAAGAAGAAATTTGTTTAGTGGACAGTTGTACCACTAACACCACATTAATGGAGATAAAATATTTCCATACACTTGCAAAGCAAAAAGGAAATATTATGATTGTTGGTTCAAGACATGCCACAGTTACTATCCCTATGGGTACAAAAATAGAAATCAAGGATGCACTTTCTGTATCCTGATTTAACTCGTACCTTATTCACTTTTAAAGATATCTATTTAAATGGTTTCAATGTTGAAACTCCTACCGAGAATGGTAAGGAATACCTCTTTCTCACTAAAGATAACGGATATGACAAGCAAATGTTCGAGAAAATCCCTTCCTTGGCATTTGGATTATACTATACATACATCAAACCCATACCACATGTTGTGCATAAGATAATTTTTCAAAATCTTGATAAATTCAAGATTTGCATGATCACCTTGGTCATCCCGGCCTAGGAATGATGAGAAAAATTATTGATAATTTTGTTGGTCACACCATATCTATTGTAAAATTTTCAAAATTGTTAGATTTTATGTGCATTCTATGTACAACTAGGAAATTAATTTTAAGATCCTCTTACCTTAAAATAAAAAAATGGACCATTTACTTTCCTAGAAAGAATTCGAGGAGATATATGTGGTCCAATTCAACCATTATCTGGTCCATTTAAGTACTTTATAGTGCTCATTGATGCATCTACAAGATAGTCCCATGTATGTCTCTTATCCACAAGGAATCATGCTTTTGCCAAATTAATTGCTCAAATCATAAAACTAAGAGCAAATTATCCTGAACACAAGATAAAATCCATTAGAATGGATAATGCCACCGAATTTACTTCAAGGGCATTCAATGATCATTGTATGTTATTGGGAATTAATTTGGAACGTTCAATACCTTATGTATACACTCAGAATGGTCTAGCAGAATCTCTTATCAAAAGAGTTAAATTAATTGCAAAATCACACCCACAGAATAGCAATTTACCAATATCATGTTGGGGACATGCGGTATTACATTCCGCAAATTTGCTCCAAATTCAACCAACTACATATCATACAGCTTCCCCGTTGCAGTTAATACGTGGAAATAAACCAAATATTTCCCATCTATGAAAATTCAGTTGGGCGGTATACGTACCGATATCACCACCGTAGCGTACATCAATGGGTCCATAGAAAATTGGGGATTTATATGGGGTATATTTCTCTGTCAATAGTACAATACCTCGAGTCCCTAACAGGGACCTATTTACAGCCTGGTACGCTGATTGCATTTTTGATGAGGACAATTTTCCAGTATTAGGGGGAGATCAGTACCACAATGAATGCCGAGAAATAGATTAGAATGTCACAGGCATTCAGTTCTTAGATCCACGTACTAAAGAGAATCTGAACTAGAAGTCCAGAGAATCATAAATTTGCAACACGTTGCAAATAATCTACCAGATGCATTTACTGATCACAAAGGTGTTACTAAATCATATATTCTCATTGTTAATAAATGAGAGCGAGTGAAGGTACCTCATAAAACTGCTCATCTCTCTCATGCAAATAAAAGGGGGAGAAAATCAGTTACAAGGGATACTGTTTCTCAAAAGAAACAAAAGAAGTCATCTTCTAAATCAATAAATGAAATTCAACCTCATGTTGAAAGACATCAAATGGATGCATAACATCCAGGACCTAGCATAATAATACACACAAATTTAAATGCTGGGGCATCAAAAAATCCTAACTCCATTGTTATGGGAAATCATGAGGAGTTAGAAGGTATAAATAAAATTTCTACAAATTATATTAATTCAGGAGAATTTTATAATAGAAAGACTACTATTGTCGGTATATATTTCCTCTCAAAAATTGCTAATGTCCTTCAAATAGATTCAGAACCAAAGTCCATGGTAGAGTGCCAAAAGCACTCAGATTGGATTAAATAGAAGGAAGCAATTAAGGCAGAATTACGCTCTCTTAATAAAAGAGAGGTATTTTCATCGGTATTACCTACTTCTCATAATGTCTTTCCTATGGAAGTTAAATGGGTTTTCGTTTGAAAAAAGAATGAAAACAATGAGGTGGTGAGATACAAAGCGAGTCTAGTAGCACAAGGGTTTATGTAGAGACCTGGTATCAACTATGATGAAACATATTATCCCGTTATGAGTGGAATTATATTTTTGACATTTAATAGCATTGGTAGTTCAAATGAATTTATCCATGCAGTTGATGGACGTAGTGACTGCATATTTATATGGGTCACTCGATTTGGATATCTATATGAAAGTCCTCGAAGGACTTAAGATTTCAAACCCGAATGCAAATCGCAACATATATTGAGTAAAATTAAAAAAAATCACTCTATAGCTTAAAACAGTCAGGTAAAATGTGGTACAATCGGCTAAGTAAGTTTCTTCTACAGAAGGGTTACTCCAATAACGATGATTGCCCATGTGTATTCATAAAGAAATCCACAACTGAATTTTGTATCATCTCCGTATATGTTGATGATCTCAACATTATCAAAAATACACAAGATATAAATGAAGCAAGCAATCATCTTAAGACGGAATTTGAGATGAAAGATTTGGATAAAACTAAATTTTGCTTAGGTCTACAACTTGATCACTTTAATTCTGGAATATTGGTACACCAGTCTGCATATATCTAGAAAATTTTTTAAAAAATTAATATGGATAAATCATATCCCTCTGTTGGTCTGTTCTCTTTTACTTGGCAAATCAGCTGCCCATTTCTTTATGATAAAACTAAATATTTCATGTATTAGTACTCAAAATTATAAAAATTTAGCTGCACTTATTTAAAATGGCATCTATTCATAATAGAGGTATCAATAGTGTACCCACTATGGGCAACCTGAGTATTCGAGGGGAAAGAGATCCAATGCAACTTAAGGAGTTGCGGATGGACTTTTGGATTAAAAAGCAAGGAATACTGTAGCAATACACCGTTGGACAATCTAGACTGTTTGTTCACTGGAACGATCTTAGCCTATGGGGACCGCTTAATGCATTATTAGACTACCTAGACCGTTCGTTCACTCGATCAGACAATCCTAACCTACGAGGACTGCTTAAAATGCAAACCCTTTCCGCATTTGAGAGGGTCTCATGTTACTTCATCAAATGTGCATCATAAATAAACAAAAATATATGGTGTACCTAAGTAAATGAGAGATCAGACAATTTGAAGCTGTAAATGATAAATATAAAGTACAAAAATTATTATTTCATATATTTTTACCGTCTAGGCCGTATCCAACGTAGTCTGAGCCATAACCAAAAAAAAAAGTCTCTCCATCCCATTATCCGAAATATGTCCTCACTGTTCTCTGTTGCCATGGCCGTCGTGTAATTAATAATCACAACGGCCGCTACTATTACTCACCACCCCTGGCTATGCAACTCTCCGTTGCCGCCTTTCTTTCGCACTCCTAAGATGTGTCTGATTGGTAGGATGAGGTTGAATAGGATAAAATAGTTTTTTACTAATTGTTTTCATTATTTTGGGTAAATAGAATGGTTCAGTATCTATAGAAAATATTATGTAAATTAATTTGTATCCTACTATTTAAATAAGATGGTTTCATTCAAACAACCAACCACATAAATAATTTTTTTTCTTTAACCTTCACACACACACACACATATATATATATATATATGTATGTATGTATGTATGTATGTATATATGTATGTATGTATATTACTCGATAGAAACCACCAAACACACCACAAGCCTTCCCGCACCGAGCTACGGGAGTCGCTGCCGTTATAGCTAGCGTTGCGATTATTTTATCAAAATTTATCGGAACATGATTGTTTTGGCATGTGTGGTTTTGAATAACATTTTTCTCATTTCTGAAAGAAACGTTTTTCTGGTTTCACAAAGCATGTTATGTCACTTCTTGCTGCAGTGGTGCTAATCAAGCCTGCCGCCTGCCAATTAATAGCCCTAAAACAACCTGGCTTGATCTGCATTAAGAGCCTATTATGTTTGCTTCCAATAGCTATCAATGTTTACCTTATCAAAATTTAGTACCATCGATCAAATTTGATAAATAATTAATTTACTATCAAATTTTAGTAAGATTCCCTTCTCCCTTAGTTCTTTAGTTTATCTCCTTGCTAATCTTTAGCCGAAATATATATTGATAGTCAATTTGTTAATCAAATTTTGGTAAAACCTAGTAAGATAATTTTGTCGTCAAACTAAACATGCTCTAAAACTCGCGCCCCACTCGAAGGTACGCCGCATTGCAAACCCATATAGCGTGTGGCAGTTTGAGGTACTGCTGCACAAGCGATTTTTCGAGAGAAGATTTTCCTTCTAAATTCGCGTTCGGGTCCTTCATGCGCCGTTTTACGGAAAAACTCTCCCGTTAAATTCAAATCGCGAACAAGTCATTTTCTAATTTTTAAGGATAGCATGACAGTCCAAAATGTAATATCTGTGTCCTTACTCTTTACGTCTTGGTCCTTTCTCTGCTTTTTCGGAAAAAATATTTTGTCACTAGAAATATATGTGCTCTATCTCTAGACTTTTCCCACCTCGATTTCCCATCTTGCTCTCTAATATCTTTTAAAGCATGTAGTATTACTCTCGGACGCGTCGCCTCGATATTTTTTAAAACATGTATTATTACTCTGAACAGTAGAGTGTTAAACTCGACAAAAGAAGGTTGTCATATCTAATAATTTTTAGCTTTTCTCTCTAGACTTTTCCCACCTCGGTTTTCTAGCTCGGTCTCCAATATTTTCCAAATAATTATCAATGAGATATTTCTCTCCATCCTCTACTTTTTTTGTTTACTCATTATTTTGACGATTTAAAAATAAAACACACCAAAAAAAAACCCTCTGAAAACGATGCTTGTATTACGCATGAGTCTCTAATATTTTCAAACATGTCCTTTCTCCGTTTTCGAAAAAAAAAATTTTGTCGCGTAAATATTTGTGCAACTCTATCTTTAGACTTTTTTCCAGCTCGATTTCCATCTCGTTCTCGATATTTTTAAAACATGTATTATTACTCCAAAGCGTCGATCTCTAATATTTTTAAGGCATGTATTATTACTCACAATAACGATAGAGTGTTAAGCTTTCTAAAAAAAGGTTGTTATCTCTAATAATTTTTCACCCTTTTCCTCTAGACTTTTTCCCTTGCGTTTTCCAACTCGGTCTCTAATATTTTCCAAATAATTTGCGGAAGAGATATTTCTACAACTCTATCTCTATTTTTTCCCATTTAGCGATTTAGAAAATTAAACGCCAAAAAATATTTTCCTTGAAAAAATAATAGGCGTGTTTTCTACATATTGCAGCAGATATCTTGTGTGGTAGTTGCAGTTCTTACATTAAAAGCCACCAAAATAACTTTTGTGGAGAGAGATTCAATGCAATTTCTCTATAACTACAACTTTGATAGTTATACATGAGCTATTGTGCAACATACTGTTCATTCTCTCCATTGGATAGTTTTAAGAGCCGAGAATTGCTTCAAGTTGCAGCCTTCTTAGGAACTGCAGATGGAACATTTCCGTCCTTTTCTCACTTCCATTAATATGGGCACTGTGGCGACGCGTTAATCTAATCGAAAGTGTACACTCCATTCTTTCCTTCCTTCGTTTTAGAAATTAACACTGGCGTGTTTGGTTGTTACTTTTTTAATTACAATTTAGGTAAAGTTACCAAATATATAATAGCAAATTCAAATAATTTTGGAATATATGAGTGGTCAAAGTTTTAAATTGTTGACCGTGTGTATTTTAGAACGATAAATAAGAGAGAGAGAGAAACAAACAAGATCTTAATTTGTAGCCATTACGGCAGCATAGAATGTTCTTCAGTGATTTTAGGTGCCACAGTGTATTCGATTCAAAACATTGATTGTTTGTTTGATCGGATGATCCTACCCATAAGAGCCTGATACCTGTATGAAGGGGCCCTACTGAAGCAGTAGAGATCGACATCAACAAAGAAATCGTACTAGTGCCAATCAAGTTAGCATTCTTGCGTGCGAAAATTAGAACAAACGAGGTTATAAAATTTTGAATTTTTTTTGTAGGTTCCTGACACATTAGAGATATTCTCATAAAAGTTTTAGGTGATTATCAGTTATGTGTATTTTTAAAAAATTCGAACATTAGTACTGCCCCGATAAAATGTTGATCGGCAAGTTTGAACCGGATGAAAAATAGTACAAACGACGTTAGAACATTTTGAAATTTTTTATGAAGATTTCTGACATATTTATGATATTTCTGTAAAAATTTAAGATGATTATCAAATGTGAGAAATTTTTTAATATTCAAACATTGGTACTGTCTTGGTAAAGCGCTGAGTGGCAAGTTTCATCCGAATGAAAATTAGAACAAACAAGGTAATAAAATTTTGAAAATTTTTCTGGATGGTCCTGACACATCCATAATATTCTCATAAAATTTTCATATGATGATCAAGTGTCATGAATTTTTAAAAATTCCAACAGTGCTACTATCCTGTTAAAAGGTCGATGATCAATAATAGATTTACTTTAGCAATAAAAAAGGTTTAAATTTTTTAAAAATTTTACATAAGGGTGAAAAGGAAATGCTTAATATCTCATAAATATTTTGAATCATGATCACGCTCCAGTGAATTTATAAAATTCTTATAAGGCACAGTGCCATTTATGTTCTTTCTTTGTTTGATTTTTGAAATATAATACAAAAAATTAAGTTTAGTGCTTACTGCATTGATAGATTTTATTGAGCAAACAAAGAAAGTTTAAATTTTTTGAAAATTTTATAGAATGGTACTGAGGAGATTATTAACCTGTCATAAAAATTTTAGATGATGATCACACTCGAGAAAATTTAGAAAAATCTAACAAGTTTATTGTCCCAATTATGTCCATTCTGCTTTTGATTTTTAAAGATAACAAATGATATTAAATTATTTTTAATTTTTTTGTATGATTATAAACTACTAGGGATGGTACGATAAATTTTTAGATAATTATCAAGCTTATAAATTTTTTAAAAATCTAATAGTGTTTCTACCCAAATTTTAAAAAATCTCAAAAAATAGTTTTTCAACAAATTTTTATGTAAGATCACTTTATTAGGGGTTATTGGACCTAATCCGGTGCTAAAACTTCAAAATCCGGATTAAAAACCCAAAATTTCTGAAATTATCAGTAGCAAAATCAAATTTTTTAAAATTTTAAATTCAGCCAGTATATCCAAATTTGGGGGAAGCGAATTTCGCTAAAATTCACCAAAATTCGGTGATTATTTATCCCTGGCTACCACGCTATGCTGCAGAAGCCACTTGGCTCAGATTAGGCCTAATGTGGTGGCGGTGGCTTGGCCCTAGCTAGATCCAGCCGATAGCAACGATTGAGAAAGGAAGGGGCATGAAGAGATGGCAACGGGCATATACTCGACGAGTATTACCACCTCGTACCCGTGTTAATAAAATTCACCCGCTATAATACCCATACCCGCATGCGGGTACAAAATTTACCCGTACTCGTACCCGTGTGGGTAACGGGGACCCGACGGGTAACCCGTACCCGCATTAATGTGTAGCTAATTCAAGTTTTTCGATTTTTTAATATGTCAACTTGATGATATGTTTCTCATTAATGGTTGATGATTATGTACATTTGTATCGTGCTGGAGAAATGAATAAATTTGATGGATACATGATGAACAAGTTGAACTTGATAACACTCACTTCATCAAGCGAGAAGTGGGTGGATTATACCCACGGGTGAACAGGTACCCCTGTACCCGTACCCGTCATACCCGACGGGTGAAGATTTTCCCCCATTAAAGTACCCATGGGTATGATTATTGGATCAGATTTGTGTCCTAATAGAGTAAATATCGATCGGTATCGGGTACCCATTGCCAGCCCTAGACATGACGATAGCGGCTGGACACTGGTGGATGTTGGAGACAGAGGAGGTCATCGGCAAAGGAGGAGGCAAGGTTTCTGAGGATGATTGGTGAATAGTGTAGATGGCAGAGGGACGAGCGAGAGAGAGAGATGTGAGAGGAGGTGAATATTTATTGATCAGGTCCACTCTTATTCTTTGTGACGTGGAGGGCATTAGAAACAACCTTCGCTATATTTGCATTGGTAGTGCCTAAAAGGACTGTAGCAGGTTAAGGTTGTTGTACGTGTGTCAAGGATGTTTTTTTTTCGGGTTTTCAGTCCGCATCAACATTACTAGGAACAGTACCTGTAATTACTTCTAGTCGCCACGACACGATTCGTGGTCCAGAACGGTTAAACTTCAGCCATTCGTTTTTAGGCATGCTTGTTGGAAGCTAATTCGGCTTTTCTAAAATTAGGGAAGTTCACGGGGTGGGTAGAGACTAGGAATCGGACGTTTGATTGGAGACCTGTCACGTAATATTTTTTAACAATGCATTTAACAATTATAATCACTGCGTGCAATAAAAACACATAATAACGGTAGATATGTCGATAAAAAAAATCTAAATTGGATAAAACCATGAGTATAGAATGTAACTAGATTTTAAAATGGTTCAGATATTATAAATAAAAGAAAGTTATAAGAACACAATACTTCAATATTTGAAAAGAATTGAGGTATGAAAGCAGCAGAGCAACGTGGGCGATGTGGCTTAACACCGAGCTAGCCGTACGCACGGGCGAGCTCGGCGCTGTTGGCGCGTGTGACGCAGCCGGCGAGGGCGTGGCCACGTCCTTCAAATGATGACGCGGCGCGCGGAGGAGCCGAAAAATCTCCCAAGTTTAATATAGGGATGATACTTGTAACATTTTAGAGTGGTTCATACAACAATTCGATAAAATACTAGCAACAAAAATGAAATATCAAATTTGAATGTGTGCAACAAATTTGTAGTGACGCAACAAAAATTCACTATATCTGCAACAAAATCCAGCTCCATTGCAATAAACCCATACTAACAATCAGTGCAACAAAACCAACAAGCTGTTTCAACAAAAAAAAATATATACTTCGATGCAACAATTCATTGACCCTGCACAACAAAATGTTCTTGCCACAAGATTTCATGTTGACGAGTTTCAACAAAACAAAACACTTCATGCAGCAATTAAGGAAAGATGCTACAACAATTTGAGAAAACACCTATTCTACCCCACAAGAATGGATGGCGATGAGTAGAAAACCACGTTGGAGGAGGAGGTTGCGGTGACAAACCCCACGACAGCGGTCTCAACGTTTCTCACAGAGGTCGTACCTCAGTATATATGAAGCTTTGGTGCCGCTAGTTCGTAAGGGCCACGGCCAACGATATTAATTGGAGCTCACAGAGGCGAAGTGGTGAAGGTCAAGGAGGATGCAGCCCGGTAAATGCAGAACTCTCGTGCGCTTATGGGGGCAACGGCGCTCGCGAACACTACAGCGGCGAAGCTCGGTTGGCCACTCGTACACACCTCCGTGATCTTTGAGTGGATCCATATTCATGGATGTAAGCTTTCACATATGGACTTGGACAAAAAAAGTTTCATGTCTGGATACTATGCATATATATTGGATGTTGGATTGATCTGGAAGGTAGATGTGGTCATCCAAAGGCCACACATCATACCGAACGTAAGGTCCGTATCATTTCTGTGTTTCTTTGGGCATGCCAAAAACTTTGCGAAATACTTTTAGGGCGTGACTAACGCTCGGACGTCCATTGCAACATTCTCTCTCCAGGTGCAATAGAAAATATTGTTGGTGCAACAAATTCCCAACTTGATCCAACAAATACGGGTTCCTCGGTGCAACAAATAGACATTCCTACTGCAACAAAAAATAAACTTTGTTGCAACAATTAAAAAAAAATGCTAATTGTAACAAATACCACTTGGGATAAAATTTGAGGAGATATATTGCAACAAACGAAACACTTTGTTCAGCAATTAAAAAAAGTGTCACAATACGAGGAAATATGCGACAGTCCTATCGAAGGAGAACATACATGCAGACGATGAGCTTCGAGGAGGAGGGTGAGGCTGACTCGGTGCCTTGTCTTCGCTCCCGCACAGTCGCCTCATCGTTGGTTCTTCGCTTATCGTCCCTCAGCCTAGTTCTTGCGCAAATCCCGTGAGCTCTAGCCTTTAACCATTCAAAATAAGGCCCTGTTTGTTTTAACTTTTGATCCTGGATTCTGGCCCCAAAAGCAAAATCAGAAACAAACAGCCTGATTCTAGAATCTGATTCTCACAATCCAGCCCACCCATATACACTAGAATCCACAATCCACTTCATATGTGCTTTTGGATTCTAGCTTTTGGAGAATCAGCTTCTCTACAACCACAATCCAGAATCAGCTTTTAAAGAATCCAAAACTGAAACAAACAGGCTCTAAGATGCATTAGTGTGGAACAAAAATACCCATGGGAAGAATTTTGGCACTATTAGGCATTGTTGTAGTGGCTGGATAGCGATACCGGTGGTGAAATATGTGCCACAAATAGCTAAAGCAACTCATTTGTGAGAAGAACTTTGTCATGTTTTATCAGTTCTATGGTGATATGAAACAGTTCTATAGTATGAAACAGTTCTATAGTGATGAAAATGTTCTCATTATCTTTTATGATACTACCATCCACATGAACCGCACCAATTGCACAATCTCATGCCATTCTAGATGTGACATATATAGTTTAAGTTTAAATTTAATTTTTTTATAACTATTGACATTGTGGAGGGGCTGAGTCCAATAGGAGGGATGTACTAGATTTTTCCCGAATGCACAATGGTTATATATATGCATTTTATTCTCCATCTTTTGATGCTGTTTTTCTTCCTGATTTTTTTATTATATTGGATTCAATAAACATTCTCTTAGTTGGACTGATAGAGATATACATGTGGTGATTAGTTTAAAATAAAAAATGAAAACAACCAACGAACACTGTCAAAATACTGATTAGATCTTTGAAGAAATTTTTGGTGACCATTTGTATCATTTTAAAAGAAAGTACTGATTTCAGTTAATTTTAATTCCAAACTGGCAGAACTTGTGGGGGTTGTAAACACTATAGAGGAAGTCATCTGGGGTTTATCAAACTCGGAGTAGTCATCGGGGGGTGTTTGCAAGTGTGCCTTTTTCGAACAAGGTGCCCGGTACTTTCATTAGCTGGAAATCTCCCTATATAATATAGACGAAGTATACTGATAAAAAAAAATCTTTGATCTGTCTTCTGCATTATGTTTTCCTCAAATTAAGTTGAAGCTAAATCATCTTATAAGCTAGTATTTTTCATACCTTTCCCGGGCCCTTGGCCTTAACCATTGAAATTTCCAATGCGAGGCAGGAAGGCTAGGGCCAGGCATGAGTGAAACAGGGGTGATTCTAATCAACGGCCGCCGGGAGAAACTTGCCTTTGGAACCTCAGTAAGACAAAATTCTCAACTATCTCAAAACGCTGGTAACATTTTTCTTTAACAAAGCTGTTTTTCAACCGTCGCGCCTGGGGTTAAACCCAGGTTTGGAGCATATTTGGTGCCAAATGTTTCGTCTGAAAACCAAAACGTTAAGGTTCTGTTTGGAAGCAATGCATTTTCATAGATTCTAGACAATACTATGATTTCTAAGAATATCATAGTATTTTATACTATAATGTGTTTGATTACCATGCCAAAAACTCTATATTAAAAACTATGGTTTGATAGATACCATAGTATTTTTGGAGTATTTGAAACTCCACTCTAACCCAAAGTTTTCATGATTTTAACTAGCTTCTTACCTATTTCTACTTAAATATCATGGTTTGTGACGTTGTATTTAAACAGTTGGTAGTTCTAAGGAATACTATGGTTTCAAAGTGGTTTGGTAAAACCATGTTATTCATGACAAAACAATTGTAAACCGTAATATATTAAAATCATAGTTTTGAAAAGTTATGCTTTTAAACAGGGGGGTATATCCAGTGCAATCAGGGAAGTGGTGCAATCACCGTGCAATCCAACTAAGAAAAGTTTCAAAAAATTCTGAAAAAAATCATGGATGTACATCTCATCTTACCCTATCTACATATAAAATTTCATGATCAAATTCATCCTATGTTAAGAGTAATAAAAAAGACAAATTTCTGACAAACTTGAATAGTTCAAATGCATCTCAAATTTGTCTTTTTTGTAACTTCTAGTATAGGACGAATTTGATCATGAAATTTTATATGTAGATGGGGTAAGATGAGATGTACATCTATGATTTTTTTCAGAATTTATTGAAACTTTTCTTAGTTGGATTGCACGGTGATTGCACCACTTCCCTGATTGCACTGGATATACCTCCTTTAAACAGGGCCTAAGTGGTTGATTATCTGCGAAACAAACCAATTTGTTAAAACGCCTATGTTATTTTTTAGGCCGGAGATAGTGTGTTCAGTGATCCAACTTACTTTTACCATGCGTGCAATGCGCAACTCCTCTGATTCTGAAGGCGTACGTGACCCAAGACAACGTGCTCATGTCGACGCTCTCGGTGCGCGAGGCCGTCTACTACTCGGCGCAGCTGCAGCTGCCGGACACGATGCCGGCGTCGGAGAAGCGCGCGCACGCGGAGCGCGTGATCCGGGAGATGGGCCTCGGCGACGCCATGGACACGCGCATCGGCGGGCGGGTTACCAAGGGCATCAGCGGCGGGCAGCGGAAGCGGATGACCATCTGCATCGAGATGCTCACGCGGCCGCGGCTGCTCTTCCTCGACGAGCCCACCAGCGGGCTCGACAGCGCCGCCTCCTACCACGTCATGAGCCACATCGCCAGGATCGCCGCCAGGGAGGGCATGACTGTCATCGCCGCCGTGCACCAGCCCAGCGGCGACGTCTTCGAGCTTTTCCACGGCCTCTGCTTGCTCGCCTACGGCAGGACGGTGTTCTTTGGGACAGCCTCTGATGCCACCGAGGTGACTCCCTTTCTTTTCATTCTTCTTCTGGACAAATTAGAGCTTTCCTTTTCCATGAATTAAGACTTGCATAGTTTAGCAATATTTTCCTCTGTTTTGCCACCAAATCTCTTGACATAGCAGAGCCACAATCCGAAATTACACACCATTATCTCACATTAGCCATGTAAGCTGATTTCGTGAATTTAATTATTCTTGGAGTTATTTGTGATGAAATTTTTCCCAAGATTAAGGACTTGGCAAGGAAAAACAAAAAAATCATAGAAATAAGTGCAAACAGAACAATATGATTTTTCAAATTTGTCAAAAGAAGAAGAAAATGGGACAAGTTTAGGGGATTCCAGTGCGGTGGGCTCTTAAATTTTCGTAGGATAATAAGTTAGACATGAAATACATGGTTCCCATATACCAAAATTTAAGATTTCAAATTTCGGAGTGTTTCTCCTCCATGGCTCCATGTGAATACCCCTTGGGCAGAGAAGGATTTATTGACCAGCCTCAAGATGCAGACTTCCAACCTGAAATTTGGGTGGATATAAGAAACAATAGCATGACCGTGTAGAAGATATTTGTTTTATGCAAATTGCATACTATTTCCTCACCATTGATGTCGCCTACAGATTCATGCATGATCCACGAAGAGTTCACACTGCCACACGACTGTAGATGTCGGGCAGCCAGCGGCCTAGTACCTGACGGCATAGTAATTGAATAAGGATAATGTGATTATAGAATTTTCTTATTACAAATGTTTAATATATAAGTTATGTATGTGATATATATTCACTTCTTGCAGTTCTTTACTTTAAGTGGCTTCCCATGTCCACACCTGAGGAACCCCTCCGACCACTTTCTGAGAACAATCAACAAAGATTTTGACGAGGTTTATGTTCTTGTGGTTTTATTACACATATGGCCTGAATAAAACTTAATTTTCCTCTGTAGCTAATATGATCTTATGTTCAGGAAGTTGTGGAAAGTTCCAAAGCTAAGAGAAAAACAGCAGCTGAAGCAATAGACATTCTGACAAATTCATATCAATCCTCTACTTATTCAGAAAAAACAGCTAACCAAATAGCTGAGATGAAAGAGATGGTAAGTTGTTTGTAATCCATTTCCTTGAAGATAAAAAAATGGTATTGGTGTGGTCATAAAACTTTATCTATAAAAAAACTAGTGGACGAATAGGTGGTGACGTAGTGTTATACTAATTGAAAGACAATTATAAGAAATTGCAATCTGAAATATCCACGCCCAATCTTACAATTATGTAATTTTCCATTTCAATGAACCTACACATAACTTTTCTGACTTATGAGCTATATGGTACCCCTGCCTTAATTACTTTACCTCTGTCTAGAAAGCGTCATATGAGAAATTGTCAATCCTTCAAAATTCATCCAGGCCTCCATTTTATCTAGAAGTTACTAGAAATACTTCATAGAAGATTAAAACACAGTAGCAATTGTTTGATCAAAAGATTTCTACACTACACAACATGGTGCTTCTGGATAATTATGATTCTAATATGTTCTGTATGGTAGGGAGGAGCTCCATTTAGGAAGAGAGAACAAGCCAGCTTATCTACAAAGCTCCTTGTGCTTACAAGAAGGTCATTCATAAATATGCACAGGGACATAGGATATTATTGGATGCGTTTGGCCATTTATATCGGCATTGGCATTTGTATTGGGACCATCTTCTACCAAGTTGGCTATAGTTACAATTCTATCCAGGTAAGTTAACTGATGTGATATTTCCGGTTAAATAGAATAATATTCTAAATATTAGTAACATTGATAATTTCTCCTAATTTTTCAGACTAGATGTGAAGTAATAATGTATACAGTCGCACTTCTAACTTTCATGGCAATCTGTGGATTCCCTTCTTTCGTAGAGGACATAAAGGTTGCTTTCTCTCCCATCAAAAGTGACATTTTTCGTAAAGATTGTTTTTGTTCCTAATTAATTCTATTGTGAAACAGTTATGTGGCATTAAGTATAAACAATAGTATTACTTAAATGGTATCCATTCATGATTACATTATTCATTTTCTCTTAAAGAAAAGAATTTCAATATTGTAAATTATCTTATCAAATGCTTGTAAAAGTGCGTCCCAAAATACTTTACTCAAACTTAGCTTTATTGGAAACAACTCATCATACAGGTGACTTTCATATAATCGGATACTTAGTACAAGATTATCTGAAAATAAAATAGACTAATTGTTTCAATAAAAGCTCTGGCAGCTTTAAATTAAACATATATTTGAAAAAAGCACAGCTAAATCAAATACACTTTATAGTAACAATATGTTTAAGTGCAGATGAAACTATTTTCTGATAGTGTGCATCTCACTTTTGCTACTGTTGCTGATGTATATATAAATTCGTAAGAGCAGTAGAACTCCCGCTAAATATGGAACGCTATGCATACTTTTTTCTTCTTTAAATGATTAGTTAAGCTGAAATAAATAATTTCCAAAGTTTACTAAAATTGGTGCTGACATGGCAATAAATCTCATGCCACCAAACTTAGTGGCGGAATTAGAAAATTTTCTTTAGGGGTGCACACTTCACAAGTACGTAAGGTGATTTCATAAGATCATAAACCATTTATATATTTGAAATTTATTAAAAGTACAATACAAATAGTTCCAAAGTCTTAAAAATCCCAAACCACTAAAATTGGAACCAATTCAATCAACAATTTGGTCTATCGGAGAGATGATCTTATAGCACTTTTTAAATTTTTCGTGGTGCGGGGCACCCCTGGTACCGCCTTGACCAAACTCATGATCATATTGTACTATTACTAATTCAGGTATTCAGAAGGGAGAGGCTGAGTGGCCATTACGGTGTATCAGAGTTTGTGATCTCAAACACCCTCTCAGCTACTCCGTACCTGGCCGGCATCGCTGTGATCCCCGGTGCCATGCTGTACTACCTCTCAGGGCTAACAAAAGGGGCAGATCACTTCGTCTACTTCGTCATCACTCTCTGCTTATGCACCCTGCTGGTTGAGAGCCAAATGATGATCATCACTGCCGTCGTCCCGGACTTCCTCATGGGCATCATCATCGGAGCCGGGGTGCAGGGGGTGATGTTGCTCACCGGTGGCTTCTTTCGCCTTCCCAACGAGCTCCCCAAACCAATATGGAAGTACCCTTGCTATTACATCTCCTTCCACAAATATGCAGTGCAGGGGCTCTACAAGAATGAGTTCCTTGGGCTGACATTCCCCGGTGATCATCTCATTGAGGCTAATGTCACCATTAGTGGCCTTCAAATTCTGCAGGAGAAGCTGCAGGTGGAGATGGGGTACTCCAAATGGGTTGATCTTGCCATCCTATGTGGAATGATTGTGCTGTACAGGATGATGTTCTTCGCTATTGTCAAAATTGCAGAGGAAGTCAGGCCCGTGAGAGGAATGAAATGTAAATGGTCTAAATAGTGACTCCTTTTTTTTTTTTTTGTCTACTTAGCCGTACGACACACTACGGCTGTACGGTATTGTTATTTGAGGGGAAAATCAGTAAACCCCAACAAAAGAATGTGTATTTACAAATTTGAGGGGAAAATCAGTAAACCCCAAAAAAATAATGTGTATTTACAAATGTATGCTAAAAAGTTGAAAGTACTAAACATACCTAATATATTTTTTACTGTTGCATTTACATTTGCTTGCTGTTAGTGGACCAGCTAGCTCTCGATGTCCTCCAGTTGTGGGAAGCAGATTCTCTGCAATGAGTGCCGACGTTGATCGTGCTGCGTCGCGGCGGCCCTCAGCTGCTCAACGGCACTGCCAGAACGGCAGACGATCCACGTCCCCAGTTGTGTTGCCGTCATCGACGCGCATGGGAACTGTTGAAAATCAGTCACAAAAGAATCAAACACACGAGACGCAGAATAAAGCAGAGGCCGAGGCGACCCGAGGCGCGATCGAGGATGGCGTGCGAGCACCAAATGGCGAGGCGTCGGAGACCTGACTGGCGAACGTGGCGCGAAGGCGGCGGGCCAGAGAACGACGCCAGTGGAGACGGCCGGAGGGTCGCAGACTGGCGTGCGACCGAGATCGACGGCCCGGCGTTAGCTGGCCGGTGATAGCGACGAGCGCCGAAGATGAGGCGGCGCACGGGTTGAAGACGATCTGGCAGCGCGGAGAACACCGAGGAGCAGGCCGGCCGGACGACGATGATGGGTCGGCTGGCGGCGGCGCGTCGGTGACGATTGAGGAGGCCAGCCGGATCCGATCTGATCGAAGATGAAGATGCACAGCGACTGTGATGAAGATGAACAGAAGCCCGATCCGATCTGATGACTTTTTTCTCATGATTGATCTGCTCTGATGCTACTTGTTGAAAATCAATCATAAAACAAGAATACGCGAGACACATAGATTTTTACATGGAAAACCCTTGCGGGAAAAAACCACAGGCGCCAATCGGCGATCTTCACTATTTGAGGAATTGAGTACAAGTTCTAGGGTTTATAAATGAGGCACACCCTTTCACGCCATTGTCGGCGATTCCACCGACAGTCCGGAGGATGCGCACGGGTTTTATTCTAAGGAGGGCGTCTTCGCGGCTGGCTAAACCTAGAGGGCGAAAACCCTAGGGACTCCTACGCGGGGGATTCCGGCGCCCATGAAATGCGGATGACACGAAGATTTTTTACCCAGGTTCAGGCCCCCTTTGGCTCAGGTAATAGCCTTACTTCCTGCTAGATTGTTTTTTGAGAAGGTCTGAAGCTAATACAAAGCTCTTGAGTTACAAGTTCTTTCCTCTCAAATGCCCGTCCCCCCTTTCCATGCACCCGGAGGCCCTTATATAGGCCGGGCTAATGGGAGTAGGTAAAAGGGAGGTCATCATGCTGATCCTTATACATTTATTACTCCTTCCCGGCTTTGTCCTGCTCTCCGGCCTCATTAAATGCCTACGCGTGTTTTTTGCCCGGCCTCACGGATGGGACACCTTTGTGACAGTAGTCGAGATGTCGAGGAATGGGCCTGCGCAGAAACCCTTGTAATCGATAAGCTCGCCATGGCAGTTCGCTGCTCGACACGTGACGGCGATGGAAAGAGCTTCGAGGCGGCCACCGCGCTCCACCTTTTACCTGTGGCGGGAGCGGCGAGGCGCCTCGCCGCCGATTGCTAGGGCGCCACGTGGCCGGGCGCGGTTGCCCACTCGCCATTGGCGCCACGTGGACCGACGCCTTTCGGCGGGCCGTGATCGCCGCCCGGTTGCTGCCGCCACGTAGCTGGCGCCGGGCGAAGCGGGCGTCTTCGCCACTTGCTTTCGCCGGGCGCCACGTGGGACCGACGCCGCCGGCCGTGTGCCGATCGCCGCTTCGGTTGCCGCCACGTAGCTGGGCGCCGGCGAAGCAGGCGTGTTTCGCCACCGCCGCCGGGCGCCACGTGGACCGACGCCGCCGGCGTGCCGTGATCGCCGCCTCGATTGCAAAGCCGCCACGTAGTGGGCGCCGGGCGAAAGCAGGTGGCGTTTCGCCTACCGCCGCCGGGCGCCATGTGGAACGACGCAGCCGGGCGGGCGCGTGATCGCCGCCGGCTGCTGTGCCGCCACGTAGCTGGGCGCCGGGCGGCAGGCGTGTTTCGCCACCGCCGCCGGGCGCCACGTGGATCGACGCCGGCGGCGGGCCGTGATCGCCGCCCGACAAGGCCGCCACGCGGATTGTACTTTTATGCGGTGGAGAGGGTACCTAGCGATAGTAATCCGACAAGAGTCCCTGCTCGTCCTAGAGCGCAGCCTATGCCTCCTTTTTAGAACCTTCATTTAATGCACTTAATGCTTAGCGCGCTTCTGGGCAGGCCACTACTCATGAGGGTACGACCGCTTTTCCTCAGCAGATCCCGCAGATTTTCCTTGGGGTCTTAAACGGCGATAATTATGCCTTTTCGCGAATCGCCGACGGGGAATACGCATATATAGATGCATCTCAGACGAGCGGTTTCACGCCTTCTTTTTCTTGCGTACTTTTGCTTTCTTGTTCTTTTCGCCTTTTTCCCAAAGCTCTTCGTCTTCTTCGATCCACCATGGTGAACCCCATTCCAACTTTCATCGTCGACGCCACCGCCGTGAATCGGATGAGGATCATCGCTACCAAGGCACCTTCCGATAACGTCCGGGATCGCCACGCCGTGTGCCTCTCCGACGAGATCGCCCCGCACACTGGGCCATGATGGCGGCCTTCTTCCACCCTTTTTCGAAGTTTTTTTTCACCGTCCTCCACTTCTACGAAATCCATCATCTTCATCTCACCCCAACTCTATCATCTTCCTCGCCATCTTCGCACACCTTTGTGAAATGTTCATGGGGTGATGCCGAACCTTCCTCTCTTCCGCCATTTCTTCATTCTCGCTACCACCAATGACGCACGGCAGTAGTGGGGAGTTGCTATTTCGCCGCCGGACGGATGGCCTCCCACTATATTCCTTCCGGCCCAAGTCCAATCGAGGACATGGCGCAGCCGATTGGTCAGACATCCGAGGATGACAATGAATCGACGCCTCTAGGGTGCTCACGGCGCAAGACGCTCGAGAGCCGGAGCTCACGGTCGAAGAGACGGCAGAGCTCCCGCAATGGCAGCCCACGTCGGCGGATTGCGGACGCCGGATCAACGGAGGGTCGGTAGCCCCGACTACACGGCCGGAGGATCACTTTCGCCGCGTCCGGCCTTCATGGCAAGACATCGGCGATAACGACCGACGCGCGACGTGGCGGCGTAAGTCCTTGTCTTCTTCTAGTTTCCTTTAAGCACATGTTTTTCTGCGCGCTTCCTACCAATCGACCGCCATCTTTTTCCCTTTCTTGCGACAGCGAGGGCAACTTTGAGGAGCCAAACTGGCCGGTGGCTTGCCGCGGCCGATGCTACCGGTCCCAATCGGCACGCTTTTTTCCGGACGCCGCGCCGCCGACCGAGCACGCGGAGCGCTCGCTGGTCGTCGGTCCGCCCCGCCGATGGACTCCACGGGCCGGCCGTGATCCCGCCCGGGTTCGCCGGTGATCGTGGACGCCGCCGCCGGCGATCGGACGCCGGGCAAGCGCCATTCGCTGCCGACACCACTTGCTCGGACTTAAGAGGGCCGCCACGGACCAGCACCGCCGCCGCCACCGGCCGTGGTATACCCTTCAAGGGACGGGGCACAGGACGCCGCCATGACTTCACCTCCGCGCCGCCCTTCCGCAGAAGACGGCTCGGAGTTTTCACCAACCGTACCTTCTCCTCCGGCCGACAACCTCGGCCACGGAGCCTGTGCCACCGCTCATCAGGTGGCCTCACGCCCCAATGGCGGCTTGAGCTTGAGGGCGCCACCAAGGGCGGCCCTCGTAACGCTGCCGAGGAGCCAACACCCCGGCCACCGAGACGGCGGAGGCCTCTTCAAGCAGCGCCTCCGCCGCCGCCAGGCCGGAGACACTCCGCACCAGCGCCGCCGAGGTCTCGCCCGCCGCCATCGCCGCCGCACCAAGCGCCGTCGAACTCTTCACTCAGGTAAACGACATGCGCGCGGCACTAGGCACCGTTCTTGCCGCCGCCTCCAGGCATGGTGCCCAGACGGCCCAACAGCTTGCCTCGGTGAGCGGCGAGCTGGAGCGGGAGAGGGCGGCAGCGGAGCTGGCGCAGGAGAGGGCCAACACGACCGCAATGCAGCAGCGGGCGGAACGGGCCGAGACACGGGCGGAGAGGGCCGAGGCGGCGCTGAAGACCTCGGAACTTGAATCCTTCCGGTTGCGGCGCAACCTCGCGATCATGCTGAAGAAGGCGTTCCAGCGCACCAAGAGGTGCCTGGAACCCTTGGGTGTGACGTTGAACGTGCCCCTGGAGGACTCGGCGCTTCAATTTGCTCACGCGACCAACCCGAGCCGCGAGGCGCTACGAGGACTTCGCCGCCTTAGCCGCCGCTTCCGCCACAGAAGGACGCCAGGTCGCGATCATGGCCGCGACCTACACGCTGGCCTGCTGCGCCAGCCGTGACGCCGCTTTTGATCCCATGGCGGTGGTGACGGCCGGCGTCGAAGGAGACGCGAGCAAAGCGGCCCTTGTGAGGAGCTGGCGCGCTGCGTGCCAACACGTCGATGCCGCGGTGGAGCAGCCGGCCATGGATGTCTCCACCCCTCTGGCCGCCGAAGGTGGAGCCGACGATGAACTTGACTTTGGCGAGGACGAGGAGTGAAGGCGGGCAGCTTTCTTCTTCCCTTTTTTTGTTGCTTCTGTCGACGAACCTGCGTCCAGAAAGACCTTGGACAACTTTTGGATGAATGTTAGATGTTTAATCGTTATTCATGTGTTGCTTATTTTCGCATGATTGAATCCGTTATATTTGCTTGTTAGATGGCCGTCATTCGGCTTAGGCAAAACGCTTTTAAAAACGCTTAAATTAGGGTAGCGTTTCTGAGTCCTGCCAAATGATTTTATGTGCTTGTTGTGATCGCAAGCATAGATTACGCGGACCACATAAAACGTAGGCGAAAAATGGCCTTCAGCCGAACACGGAACGAAGGACACAGTAAGGCCCTAGCGTCAAGTTTCTGCGCGAGATTATCGCAAGTTTCGGCCTTCCGGAACTTAGACCCTGATGATCGCCCGAAAATGTACCACGGCGTAGCGTGGCGAGACAGCAAGTTTTTTGGAAGTGCCCTTAGGCCAGCAACACTCAACGGAGACGACCAGTGGTGCTTCACAGAGCCAACCCGAGGCGTACGAGCCGTGCAGGAGCGCTGTGCCTAACTGACACTCCGATGACTTGGCCTCGCCGGACGTTAACACATTAGCACATCTTCTTCTATCATACGGAGCCGCTGGTCTCCAACGCTTGCGACAATCACGCGTAGCTCGACCCATCTTAGGATATGATCGTAAGGAAATGGCCAAAAAATGTGGTATAGAGCGCTTATCTTGTTTTATATGCCGCAGGACAAGGAACTCGAGGTCTTTGGCGAGCGACTTGGGGCATCGAAAGCGAGCCCCCAAGCCATCGGGCGACCAGACCTTCGAAGGCCGGGCGACCAGCCAACTGGGCGCCGGGCGAGCACCTTGAGCGCATGGGAGCATTGGGGCACCGCGGAGAAATTTCCCAAGCCACTGGGCGACTCGAGGCGAAGGCGATCACCATCTGGCGCCGGCGAAAGCACCTTGAGCGCCGGGAAGCAACTTGGGGCACCAAGCGGCAACCCCCAAGCCATCGGGCGACCACCTTCAGGCGCCAAGTAGCACCTTTGAGCGCCAAGTAGCAGCTTGGGGCACCCAAGAAGAGCCCTCAAGCCATCGGGCGACCAGCCAGACGCAGGGCTTTTCGTGAAAGTAAGCCAACACTTTTATGCTTACCTCACAAGCCTGAGATGACTACCGGAAGGTGAGTAAACATCTGGAAGGGCATACGCAAGGTAGGCCCTAACATTCTAAGTCCCAAAGATGAAGTGTCTTGGCTCGCCTACTGCTTGGATTCTAAGTCCTTGTGAATCGCCAGAAACCGAATCATGCGGTGCTATGTACCAAAGCAATGAAGTTTTCTAGGGGTGGCATCAGTCGACGGTGCTTGCGGTGACGACCACGGTGCTTCAGAGAGCCAACCCGAGGTGTGCGAGCAGCGTCGAGCACTGCACCTAACTCGCCTCATCGCCGGGCTAAGTGTACACTGAGCCATCAAGATCGCCATGGATTTCACGAAGGAATTAGCAAACGCACGTAACCAAGAACATACACGCCAAGATAATTGTCACTCAAGCACAACTAAGAGGAACAAGAATGGTGAAGCAAAAAGCTTTACAACAATTTCACCGATCGCTGATCGCCGACCACCGGTAAGAGGGACGTACTCGAGGTCGATGGAGCAAGTCACGGGTACTTATAATTCCTTCAGGGATAGAACTTCCGCAACAAGTCTATGTTGTAGGAGTTCGTCAGCTCTTCACCGTCCTCAGTGGCTAACCGGACCGCCCCGGGCCGAGATACTGAGACCACCTTGAAGGGGCCCTCCCATCGGGGAGACAAATTATGTAACCCGGCGGCGTCTCAATCTGCAAGAAGACCAGTCGCCCACTACCGTTGTTCTCTCAGAGACCCGGTGGCGTGGTATCGCCTGAGGCTTTGCTGATAACGGGCGGCGCGCAAGGCGGCCCGATCCCGCACTTCCTCCAGGAGGTTAACCTCTTCTCGCCGGAGATCTTCTTGGTCCTCTTCATTGAAAGCGGAGACGCGCGGAGAGCCGAGCGACAGCTCGGAGGGGAGAACGGCTTCGGCGCCATACACCAAAAAGAAGGGTGTCTCACGGTCGCACGGCTAGGCGCGGTCGGGCGACCACAAAGACAACCGGAGTTCTTCCGTCCATCTTGTACCCCGCTTGTGGAGTCGATCAAACGCCCTTGTCTTGAGGCCCTTTAGTACCAGCGCGTTGGCGCGCTCCGCTTGACCATTGCTCATGGGATGGGCCACCGAAGCGAAACATACCTTGGTGCCCATCTCTTCACAGAATTCCAGAAAAGCCGCTACCGGTGAATCGGGTGCCGTTGTTCGGTGATGATGCGATTAGCGACTCCAAAGCGTGAAGATCCCGCAAGATGAACTTATCATGCAGTGGCCGTGATGGTTCGCGACCGCCGCCTCGACCCACTTGGTGAACTTATCGATGGCGACAAAGAGGTGGGTGAAGCCTCGTGGTTCCCGTGAACGGACCCAGATATCGGCCCCGCATCGCGAACGGCCAGAGAGTGGGATGGTTTGCGAGCTTGGGCTGGTCGGTGGGTTTGCTCGGCGAAGAATCGACAAGCCAGACGCCTCACCAGCCGCAAGCATCCCGGAGGGCGGTAGGCCAATAAAATCCTTGGCGTAAACGCCTTGTCGACTAGAGTTCTACGGACATATGGCTCCCGCGACACGCCCATGGATATCGAGAGCGGTGCGCCCCTCTTCCCGAAAGTGATGCACTTCAAGAGAACTCCGTTTACGCTCTGGCGATATAGGTCCCCACCTACCGAGTATAGCACTTGGCCCACGTGCAATCTTCTCACCGAGGCATCATCGTCGGGATCACTTGGTCACGCAGAAGGCCGAGGATAGGGTCCATCCATCGATCTTCTCGCCCAAGGGTGGCGACCACTCGGTGCTCGCTGGGTACTCACCGGGCCGAAGCTTTTCGGTGTCGCTGCGGCAAAGACCGCCTGCCTTCCTCCCGGACACAGGGCCGAGGGGGCACGCCGCCATCCTCCCCGAATTGAGGTCGTGACAATGCAGACCGCTTTCCCTACCTAAGCCGAGGTCATGACACCTTGCTGCCGTCGTCCCCACTGGACCGGGGTCGCGACAACGACACCATCATCCCCACCGAATCGTGGGTTGCGATGGACTGGTCATGTAGTCTTTCTTCAAGACCCCACCGAACAGAGCCTTTGAGGATGCAAGTGGGACAAACCGTCCCAAGGTGATTGTCACGCCGAGGGACATGAGTATACCCTGACCTTCAAAATGACGCCCATTCTTCTGACCTCGCCAGTGCGCCGCCATGGTGGGGTCGGAACATTGGAACTCCTTTCGCTTGATTAATGACCAGCAGGAGTCTCCTTGACTTGGAGCGCTCGATGCCCAATGCGAAGCGATGCGCCACCGCCAAGCAGACCTTCATATTCAAAGAATGTTGTTGGTGGCCTTGAATTCGAGGGCGACCACGCATCGGAGGGTATCACCGGTCGGGAGACCAGACAACCCAGCCCAGCCTTCGGCACCAAGGATCCATCAAAGAATAACGTCCGTGGGGAAGGCGGGTGCTTCTTCACCAGAGTGGTAGGAGTCCACTCGGCGGCGAACTCCGCCAACTTTTGACTCTTGATAGCGGTGCGGGGCACGAATTTGATGTTGAATTTCGGCTCCATCGACCATTTAGCGGCGCGCCTTCGCTTCACGATTGTGGAGGATTTCCGCAAGGGTAGGCCGTGACGACGGTGATTTCGCCTGAAAATAGTGCCGCGATTTTCGGACGCAACCAAGACCGCGATACAAGATCTTCGAGCCCGAGGATACCGAAGTTTCGCTTCATGCAATACCTCATCGATGTAGTAAACCGCTTCGGACGCCTTCCCTCTCGCGATTAACATCAAGGCTTACCACCTCGGGGTGGCGGCGATATCTGTACAAAGGCTCACCCTGCTGGGAAACCAAAGACCGGGGAGAGGAGAGGTATCTTTCAGTCTTCAAATGCCTTCGAGCTTCCTCCGTCCATTCAAAATGGTTAGTCTTCTTTAACAACTTGAACAGAGGCAAAGCCGCTTCTCCCAAGCGGGCAATGAATCGCCCAGGAGGCCAGGCGACTAGCCGAGTAATCGAACTTGCTTGAGTCGTGACTTTGGCGCTTCATGTGCTCGATGGCCGCTATCTTGTCGATTGGCCTCGATGCCCATTACCGACACCGTGAAACCCAAAGAACTTGCTTGAGGGCACACCGAACACGCATTTTTCGGGTTGAGCCAGCAATTCTTAGGAGGTTAGCAAAAGTCTCCTCCAGGTCTTGGATCAGTTCTTCATTCTTTTTAATCTTCACTACCAAGTCATCAACGTATACCTCAAGATTGCGCCCTATCTGAGGGCGAAAGGTAATATGCATGCCACGCTGATAAGTAGAACCGCATTCTTTAAACCAAAAGCCATCCTTACATAACAATATACGCCCGCTGGGGTTAAAAGCGATCTTTCTTCATCTTCAAGCGCCATGCTAACGGTGGTACCCAGTACGCAGCGTCCAGAAGCACAAAGAAGCGACCCTACCGTGGAGTCAACAATGAGATCGACCGCGGCAGGATATGGATCCCTCGGCAGCCTTGTTGAGGTCGGTGAAGTCGACACACACGCGCCACCTCCCGTTGATTTCTTGACGAGCACGGGTTGGCAAGCCACTCAGATGAGAGACTTCGACGATCCCGCGCCAATAGCTTCTCTACCTCCTCTCGAATGGCGCCCCGCCGCTCGGCGCCTGCCTCCGCCCCTCACGGACGGCAAGACGTCGGGAGTTGCGCGTTCGGTGCTCGATCACCTCCTCGGGGACCCAAATCATGTCGGACGGTTGCTGTGCTAACACGTCTGCGTTTGATCGAGGAAGGTGACGAGCGCGTTTTCCTATTTGGCGCCGAGGTTGGCGCCAATGTTGACGATCTTTCGGGGTTCGCTTCACTCAGGCGACCACCTTTACCTCACCGGGCGAGCCGGTGAAGCACGGGCCCGGCCCGAGGGCTCTCGAGGAAGTGGCGTCGGGCGGCCGACGCAGTGGCACCGCCGATCCCAAGCTCGCCAGGTGGCCGCAGGCCTCCGACCTATCCACGTTGATGACAATGGGGCCGCCCCGCATCTTCACCATCATGTAAGCATAGTGGGTAACCGCCATGAATTTGACCAACGCCGGTCGAGCAAGCAAGGCGTTATATGGGAGGTCGAAATCGGCGACCTCGAAATCCACCATCTCGGTGCGGTAGTTATCCTTTTCCCGAAAGTGACGGGAGGCAAACTTGACCCAAGGGAGCAAGCCCACATCCGGGCTACCCCAAGAACGGCGGTCGGGCGCAGATCTGTCGCGGGATCTGCAGCGCCATGAATACCGACGCAACAGAGGTTGATGGAGTCAGCTGCGTCCATCAAGACCGCCCCACCAGACATCCGGACCGTGGGTGCTACCACGATCGGAGATGCCCTAGGTAGGGGTGCCTCGGGGTGGTCGGCCCGGACCAAGGTGATCGCTTGTTCGACCATTTGATGTCCGACCCGCCCTCGAGCTCGACGCCGTGGGCGATACCTCCTTTTTCACCGTTTGTAGCGGCGTTGAGGGATGGTGGATGAACCACCATGGATGTACGCCACAGTGTGATCCGCCTCGAAAAGCCGTGAGGGCGGGATCTTCATCTTGATCATCATCGTATGCGCCCTTGAGCCGCTTCTCCACCATCTCGCCCACGACCGGCAGCTTGTCCAGTCATGGGTATTGGTTTTATGTATTGGGCAAGAGGGCTCGTCCTCCTTTGATCGCGGGCGGTCGCTCCCACGGCCCGGGGCGTCATCGCGCCGATCGCGGCGATCGTTACGCCGGCCACGGCGGTCGCCGCGCCTTCATGGCGATCATCACGGTCGCGGCGGTTGCGCTCGAGGCGCTGGGTCTTCTTCGTCGTCGCTCGGCCAGACTTGCCCGCCTCCCCGCCTCAAGGCTCGCGCTTTCTTGCCCGCAGACGGCCGGAACTTTTCGAGGTCCCGGCCTCGTCCTTGCCTTGGCCACCCTTGGGGCCAAAGGCCGCCCTCGCCTCCTCAGCCTCGCGACACTTATGTGCGAGGGAGAAAAGCTCGGAGGTTGAGCTGATGGTACGGGTGGCCATCTTCTCCTTCATCTTGCGGTCGCGTACGCCCCTCCTGAAGGCGATGACGACCGATTGCTCGGAGATGTGGGGGATGGTGTTGCGGCAAAGGATGTAATCGCGGATGAAGTCGCGGTTTACTCCCCTTCTTCTTGTTCCAGCGTGGAGGTCATCCTCCACACCGGCCGCGCGAAGAGAAACCTCGAAAATTAGCGACAAAATGTCGACAACTATCCCCACGAGTGCACCGACTCTCGGGGGAGATTTAGCAGCCAGGAGCGGGCAGAACCCGTCAAGGCCGTTGGGAGGTAATTGGCCATGACCTTTTCAGATCCGCCAGCTGCCCGCACCATCGTCGTGTAGATTTGGAGGAACTCCTCCGGGTTGGTGGTGCCGTCATATTTTTCTATGGTCGCCGGGCGAAACCTGTCCGGCCAGCACGCGGGCGCAGCTCGCCGGAGAAGGCCCGCACCGACGCCGAGAGGAGCCGAGCCGCCATCGAAGCCTTGTTCGGAGACGGCGTGGGAGCTTGGCCCGGCTCGCCGTGGAACCGGAGGAGTGGACCTCCTCCCGGTCCCGAAGGTGAGAGCCATGAGGGGGACTCTCATTGTCGGCCGCCACCTACTTGCCATGGCGACGCTCTTGGTCCAGGTGGCGCGGCAGGCGACCACGGAGGTCATCACCGCGCTGCCGACGGCTCTCATCAAGGTGAGAGCGGAGGTCCCCACGGTTCCTCGATGAACCGGGACCAGGATTGCGCGCGCCCCTTCTCGGACGACTCGCCTCGCCCTGCCGGGCCTTTGTCGTCGGGCGGTTGAGGGCTGAGAGCGCCTACAGCGCCTTAGGCGCTAAGGCTGCTTAGCACCGACCGTCGGGAGCCCCACTCGGAGTTGGGCGCATCCACGAGGCAGCCGATGTTCAGCCCACGGAGTGGCGGGGAATCTCCGCGAACTCCACCGGAGGGTGGTCCAAGAGCACGCGGCGTGCAAGTTTCGGGCGGGTGGCGCCTCCAAGGCCACCGCGATGCACGGATCGCTTCGGCTCGCGGAGCAGTGCGGCCGCCGCTGGGCGGGTGAGACGGCCCTCGACGGCGGATGGCCGGAGGCGCTTTGGTCGCCGCCGCCTCGCGATATCTGGTGCCGAGATCCGCCATCTTCTAATGCACGAGCTCGCTTAACCGCGAACACCGAAGTCCGCCGGGAGTTAGCTAGAAAAGCCAACCACTAGCCCCTACTGGCGCGCCTCGCGTCGGCAGATTCCACCGACAGCCGGAGGATGCATCGGGTTTTGTTCTTGAAGGAGGGCGTCTTGGTGGCTAAACCTAGAGGGCGAAAACCCTAGGGACTCTACGCTGGGGATTCTGGCGCCCACTTAAATGCGGATGACACGAAGATTTTTACCTGTGTTCAGTGCCCTTTGGCTCGGGTAATAGCCTTACTTCGCTAGATTGTTTTTGAGAAGGTCTGAAGCTAATACAAAGCTCTTGAGTTACAAGTTCTTTCCTCTCAATGCCCGCCCCCTTTCCATGCACCCGGAGGCCCTTATATAGGCCGGGCTAACGGGAGTAGGTAAAAGGAGGTCATCATGTCGATCCTTATACATTTATTACTCCTTCTGCCGTCCCTGCTCCTCCAAATTTCATTAAATGCCTACGCTGCGTTTTTGCCCGGTCCACGGATGGGACACCTTTGTGACAGTAGTCGAGATGTCGAGGAATGGGCCTGCCGCGAAACCCTTGAATCGATAAACTCGCCATGGCAACTCTGCTGCTCGACACGCAGACGGCAGCGGAAAGAGCTTCGAGGCGGTTACCGCGCTCCACCTTTTTACCTGCGGCGGACGGCGCAGGCGCCTCGCCGCCTGGATTGCTAGGCCGCCACGGCCGGGCGCCGCTGTTCACCGCCATTGGCGCCACGTGGACCGACGCCGACGGCGGCCGTGATCGCCGCCGTTGCGAAAGCCGCCACGTAGCTGGCGCGGGCGGCGTGAGCGTAAGCTTCGCCACTGCCGCCGGGCGCCACGTGGACCGACGCCGTTTGCGTGCCGTGATCGCCGCCCGGTTGCTGTTGTGCCGCCACGTAGCTGGCGCCGGCGGCGAAGCGTGTTTCGCCACTGCCGCCGGGCGCCACGTGGACCGACGCTGCCGGCGGCGTGATCGCCGCCGATTGCTGCCGCCACGTAGCCGGGCGCCGGCGAGCGGCGTCTTCGCCACTCGCCGCCGGGCGCCACGTGGAACGACGCCAGCCGGGGCCGTGATCGCCGCCCGGTTAGCGTGCCGCCACGTAGCCGGGCGCCGGCGAGTGGCGTGTTTCGCCACTTTGCCGCCGGGCGCCACGTGGACCGACGCCGGGCGGCGGCCGTGATCGCCGCCCGATGCAAAGCCGCCACGCGGATTGTACTATTATGGTGGAGAGGGTACCTTAGCGTATAGTACGCCGACAATTGCATACAAGAGATATTTATAGATGGAAGAAGCGACTCGAGTCTAAACAGGTTATACCGAACATTCGGACCAAAGACGTCCCAAAAGCCAAAAAGAAATTCGAATCAAAACTCAACAGGAACTCCTAAAAGACCTATTTGGATAGAGGAGATTTTTGGCAAGTCTTGAGTTCAAACGATATGGACAGAGAGGAAATTGTCTCTAGCGATAGTTGTTTGCTTTACTTCATATTACAGGTCTCTAGCCGTATATTTTTTACAAAAGATAGTATTACCTGCAGCACATGATGAACACTAGCACACTACATAGTTCTTTTCCAGGACTTCCTTGGCGGTGCTGACGATGACGACCACCCCACATCCTTTGCAGATGACATGGTGTATCCGTGCAATATCCTGTCCAAACTGTTAAGATATATATTGATTTGAGTCTATAGTTGACTGAACTCTATCTCTATGTGGCATAATCCAAATCTATCTCTTGCAACTTTCTACTATAAACACGGTATCCTCTTATACAAGAGAACTAATCTAATAAAAAGAAAGGATAGAATTTTATCTTTCTATATTGTATGTGCTCTTTATTTGTACTTATTGTTTTTTTATCGATTTACAACATATTATCGGCACCACCGCCGTGATTACAAAACCGTTTTTCAAAATTAGCGTCGAATTAAGCGTACGGTTTCGCAAAAACCGCATAAAAACCGCCGAAAACCGTAAAAACCGAAGGTTTAAAAATCAAAAATTTGAATTTTTGAAAAAATCGAAAACCGTTCGGTTTAACGAAACCATGGTTTTTCATTTAAACCGCTCGGTTTTCTCGAAAACCGACCCGGCTATTTGAATGTTCTTCGAAAACGGTTTTGAGCGGTTTTTGACGAGAAACCGCGGTTTTTCGCGAAAAACCGCTCACATAAATTTTTTCAAAATTTTTAAATTTTTAAATTTTCTTTTTTAATTAGAACGGTTTACCGAACGGTTTTGAGTTTCGAACCGTGACGGTAGGATCGAAAACCGTGGTTTTCGTCGGTTTTTTTGAACCCTGACCACTGCTCTCCAAACATAAACTATGCCAATGGATCACCGAGCGCCATCACTATCAGCGAAGAAAAACCTTGCAACCAGATCGTGCTGCATTCGTGCGGTTCCAAGCCTCCGATATCCCCGTCTCCGCTGATCCACGCACGCAGATCAGCAGCCAGGAGCGCAGCGGAACGGAGGGAAGGGGAGCGAGCTCTAAGCACGGAGGCATCGTCGCCATCTCGGGAGAGATGGGGCTCATGTTCACGAAGCTGTTCGGCCGCCTCTTCGCCAAGGAGATGAGGATTCTAATGTTCGGGCTCGATGCCGCCGAATATTAGCTTCACCATTTGGGATGTCGGTGGCAGATTTCAAATACGTTTTCGGTTCATATCTTGTCCTCCTCCGAAATCCAAAATTTAGGACGAGATTCCGAAATTTAAAAAGTAAAATTCAAATCCGATCCCTTTTTAAATAAGGTTTATGAGATCTCGCAAAGTTGAAACCGCTGTGAAGTGGCCGGAGTTGATGTGGACGCGGTGCTTGGCACGGACGGTGAGGACGGCTCAGATCTAGCAAGGATGGCACGGCAAGAAAGGTGTGTATCTGGCGCGGAGTCGACTCGGCGCAGATCCGGCGCGAGGGGAGCACGGCGCCTCGGCCAAGACGACGCGGAGTCGTTAGACGGTGAGGATGGTGCGGATCTGGCTCGAGGAAGAGCTCGGCGCCTTGGCCAGGACGGTGAGGACGACGCAGATCTGGCGCAAGGGGGAGCTCGGTGCCTCGGCCAGGAGGGCAAGGACGGCGCGAGGGACTCGGCGTGGAGAATGGGGAAAAAAATGTCGGCGCGAGGACGACGCGAGGGGGAGGTGGGGAGCTCGGCACGGAGAATGGCGAAAAAAGGGAGCTCGGCGTGGAGAAATGGAGAACGCGTAGGCGCATAGGAAAAAAATTGGAGAACTTGGAGTTCGATCCCCCAATCGATCGCAGGTCGAATGGGTGGCTTACCAACCGAGCTAACACTAGTTTACATGTGTATTGCATCTAGCCGGGTTTTGTTTTCTCGCCGCCAGCCGAAAACCGAGATTTTACGAGATCTTGGTGAGATTTTGATTCATGGTTGGTGGCCAGGATAAGATCAGGCCCTGTGGAGGCACTACTTCCTGACTATGCAGGGACTCCTTTTTGTTGTGGACAGCAATGATAGGGAGCGTCTTGTTGAGGCCAGAGATGATCTCCACAGGATGCTAAATGAGGATGATCTACGTGATGTTGTTATGCTTGTATGTGCAAACAAGCGAGATCTTCCTAATGTCATGAATGCTCCTGAAATCACCGACAAGCTTGGTCTGCATATCTTGTGCCAGCGGCACTGGTACATTCAGAGCACGTGTGCTACATCTGGTGAAGGGCCGCCAAGACCGATTGTGTTCGTCTGTCTACATCAATCTACACTGTATTGAATTCAATCAGCATCACGTGATTAAAATTATGATAAGCCCTATCAATCTACACTGCATCAAATTCAATCAGTATCACGTGATTAAAACTATGATAAGCTCAACGTAAGTTCGAGCTACATAAATTAGACTTTTTTAATAATACATTTTTTAGAAATTGAAAAAATATACGTCGATAAAAAATTACAGAAACGTACCCCTGTCGGCCGTTAGTTCGGCGACAGAACAATCTCGCCGAACCAACGGGCGACAGAGGGCCACATCGCTGGATCAACGGGCAACAGAGCGCTACGTCGCCCCACTGTCTGGCGACTGATCAAAAATCGCCCAATGGTTGTGCGATAGTGGGGGCGCAGCCCTCTGTCGTCCCACCAAAAGGTGAGAAAGTGGCTAATATAAAGGGCGTCGTGTGGCACTGTGCTCATTTGAGCCGAGCCAGAGGAAACCGCAGGAGGCTGAGAAGAGAAAAAAAGGGAGAGAAGGGAGAGGAGAGGAAAAAAGGGAGAGAAGGGAGAGGAGAGGGAAAAAAAGGGGAAAGGGAGAGGAGGGAGTGCTGCGCAACTATGTTGAGGTAATTTTTTTCTATTTAATTTGTTTAGCAATAATTTATGGTAGGGTAGAAATAATTTTAGATCTGGTTAAATTTAGAGGTTACTGGATAGATGTTGTATATTTTTCATAATTTAGTACGTACATGTTTTTAGAAATAATAATATAATTTTAGAAATTTAGATGGCTTTTACAGATAGAGGTATGTCGATATATATTCTTAGAAATGTAGATGTTTTTTACGATAGAAGTAGAGAGGTATATATTTTTAGGATAGAAATGTAGATAGATCTAGGTAGATATATATTTTAGGAATTTAGTTATTTTTCTAAGATAGATCTATATTTTTTAGTATATAGATATAGTTATGTTAGGTGTTACTGTATTTTGTACGGAAAGAAATTAATTGTGGGTGAATGAATGTATTCGCAGATATGGCGTAATCGAGTTCCATTTAGAATCTATTATGGAGAAGGGTTGTCATGTATGGTTTAGAGGTGCAGATCCGAGTAACTTCCAAAGATGTGGATAGAAGTTTGAGTAGGGTCGAAGAGCGCATATTTTTCTGTGTTGAATTGGTTGTATTATATTTTTCGGATGGAACAAGGGAAGTGCCAGCTGAAGTTATTTTGCCTATGTAGTATGCAAAATGATCATATTTACTGGGAGCTAATTGATCTGAAGGGAACCGCATCGTGGAGATCATCTGTGAGGGGGGCAAAGTAACGGGATGGTATCGAGTGCTTTTAGTGCAAGCATATGATAGGGTTGTTGCCCCCCAGCAGCAGTTGGACGCCGGTGAGTGTAGTGAGACTTAAAATGAGTTCAGTTATAGTGACACCGAAATTGGGGATCTAGCCATAAGCAGCATGTTCAACAATGTAACGAGGACATCATTTCCAAAGTGGTGAACAAGTTGAGCTTGGGGAGGATGATGAAAATATTAGACAAGAAGCGTGGGGACAAGTAGACGAAGGTGAGCAAATTGAGGAAATAACAGCTAGAATGGAAGAGGAAGATCGTGAGTACTCCAGAGCAGAAGTGGAAGACGACGATGAGTCGGATGAGGAAGATGGAGGTACGGGCCGCTTGTGCCAGCCGAGTGGAGCACACATCAATTTAATAAGCTGGTTGTCAATGAAAGCAATGATACACCTTGGCAGTATAGTGACAATGAGGTTAGGTCTAACAGTATGTACCGACAAAAGAGATAGTGCAGGATGCTGTGAATGATTGGGTCTTATCATTAAGAAGGACTTTCAGGGTTAAGAAGTCCACCCCAACCTGCTACGACGTGGTGTGTAAGATCCATGGGTATCCCTAGAGAGTGCACGCATACAAGCCCAAATGGGACACGCATTGGCTATGTTCGAAGGTTGAACAGCATAGTTGTATGACTAAGTAAACACTGATGGCTCACAGGAACCTATCATCCGGGTATGTCGCGAACATCATGTACGCAGAGATAGTGGAGAACCTGAATTTTGAGCCTCGTGCTATTATCCGAGCAATCGAGAATAGATATCAGTACATAATTAGCTACGGGAAGGTATGGAGAGCGAAACAGAAGGCATTAGAAATGAGGTTTGGGAAGTTTGAAGACTCATACCATAATCTTCCCGCACTGCTCAGTTGTATTTAGGGAAGAAATCCTAGTACTTACTATGATTATCAAGACTGTCCATCAAGCAAATAGCCGATGAAGAGGCATCTGAAGAGAGTGTTCTTCGCATTCAGAGCTTGCATTAAGGTGTTCTATCACTGTCGACCATTGTTATTCGTGGACAGCACATTCTTGATCGGGAAATACAAAGGGCAAATATTAACAGCCGTGGGTGTTGATGGAAACAACCAGATTCTGTCTGTTACCTTCGCCTTTGTAGAAAGCGAGAACTACGAGAGTTGGCTGTGGTTCCTAGGAACTTGAAGATCGGGGTGGTGAAAACTCGTTAAGATGTGTATGCGTCAGTATGACAGCATACCGAATCTCTGCTTTCGATGCTATCAACCGATTGCAAAGCAGGGAAGAGGAGCCATTTCCCTGGCCTGACTTGCAGAGCCGATGGTGCATGTGGCATTTGGGTGCAAACTTCTATAAGCAATTTAGGAACAAGGAACTGGTGAACATGTTCAAAAGACTATGTAAGCAGAACCAGAAGAGCAAGTTCCGAACTCTGTGGAAAAATCTTGATGAGCTGACAAGAAAATACAAAGAGGAGCAGATGAACAAGACTAGTGGCAGTGAAACACAAGAGCGGGCGGAGCCTCTATTCCCTCTGCCAATAGAAGATGAGGCGACGAATTGTCGTTGAAGGCAAAGCCAATCAAACGTTTCTCGGACTAGATCAAGCATGAGTCGAAAAGAGAAGTGGTCACTATTACATGACACACATGGTACCAGATACGGCGTGATGACCACTAACTTTGCAGAAGTTTACAACTGGGTAATGAGAGAGATGAGGTGTCTCCCGTTAGTAGGAATTATTGAGGGAATGCTGTGGGACAAACCAAGTACTTTGTGGATAGGCATCAAGCTGCTGAAATAGTTATGAGAGATGAGAAGTTTATGTACTCTTCCATAATCATTAAATACATGGATGAGAAGAGTCAAAAGGTGGCCAAACATAGAGCTATCAAAGTTGGTGCACGAACACTGCGTTTCGAGGTGATTTGTAGGGATAAAGGACGGTATGGAACCAACCAGAAGGTTGTCACCCAGGAGTGCATCTTACATGCTGATTGCAAATGCTTGTGTAACAAGCCCTACCTTTTGCATAGGCCATGTTCTCATGTGATAGCCACATGTGCTTTATTTGGAATGCAACCTAGTACATATCTATCTAAATATTTTATGAAGGAAAGGGTGATGGAAACTTAGAGCGAGGAACTTTATGGTTATGGTGTTGTGAGTTCTTTCACCACAACTCTTAGTATTGATGAAAGGTTTTAGATTCCTGATTTTGATGCAAGAACATGGAAAGCGGGGCGTCGAAAAACAAGGCATATCAGAAATGACATGGATGAGTTTGAAGCTGGCAAATGCATGAAGAAATATTCATTGTGCAACCGAACAGGACATATGTTCAAGAACTGACAGGCACAAAACAAAGAAGACGAAGGATAAGATGGCAATCCGACGGCGGGGGACGGATCGTTGTCTACGAGGAGTGGTGGACAACGTCATCATACCAGATGAAAAGCTATTTGAATTAGCATATGCTATATGTCAAATTCATATGTTATTAATGTAATGTGTATTGTATTAACTCTGTTTTTTACGTAATTGTAAGCAAGTTGCATATAGTTGTGATTGTTGTGGCTTGATAAATTATTGGGATGTGTATCAATATATTATTCTGATGCTTGTATAGTTTTTTTTGTATGCATTTGTTTCTACATATTGTTATGATGCTCGAATAGTTTTTTGTACGCATTCGTTTCTATATGCATTGTAATTATAATTTTTTTTTCTAATTTGCAGGTATGGTTCACCAGGATGGAGATGGCGACTGGTCATTTGAGTTACTAGATCCGATCGTTGATCGTCGTTACCGTGCCTACTTTACTACTGCCTTTCCAAAGGAGGGACATGATCCTCTAGAGTTCTGCGTTCTACGACCGAGGACACCGCAGCACTCCTGGACGCTCGATCCTCGTTGGATCCCCAGGTAACATATTAATATTTACATTTCTAAATACATTTGTTGTAGTATCATGATTTATATTAACTAATGAGTGTGGTGCCGATATTAACCACAAATTTTTGTTTCGTAGGCTTCGAGCATTAGGATTGCTCCCACTCGCCCGGATGGTGGAGGCAGCGTGAGGGGACGTGGGTCACCGGTTCCCGTTCAACATATCCCTGCTCACCGCTCTGGTGGATCGGTGGAGGCCGGAGACACACACCTTCCATCTACCTATCGGAGAGATGGCGATCACTTTGGAGGACGTCTCGTACCTCCTTGAACTCCCGATTACCGGTGACCCTGTGGTGCCCCAGGATGCGACCTGACATGGTGCCAGGAGCTACTTGACCAGTTCCAGGGTGTGCTGCTAGCTGCTGTGCACCGACCCTTCACCAGCACACATGGTTCGACTCTGAGGTGGCTTCGACAGTTCGTGGTATGGAACTAACCTTTAAAACTTAATTGTGCATACACTGCTTAAAATAACAAGTAAGCTTGAATTTATAGGCGGAGCACATCGTCGAGCCTGCGGACGAGGTGAGGGTGAGCCGCCACCTCGAGGCGTACCTGCTGTGGCTATTTGGTTGGTGCATGTTCATGAGGTCTCATGGGGATAGCGTGGATAGGCACCTCATCTAGTTCACGAGGGCGATCGCAGACGCACCCCTTGACACTGTGCCATAGTACTCCTAGGGATCGGCTGTGTTGTGCACCACATACCGTGCGCTTTGTGACAGTTGTGGACGGATCGTCGACGGCTCGACCTTCACCGGATGTCCGCTGCCGGTACAACTATAGGCATACGAGAGGTTCCAGATCGGGTAGCCCAACATCGACCTGTAGCTTGTTGTACATGCAGGTGATGATGACGTCAACGCTCCAACCATGGGCACCATCTGGTGCCACCGACTGGTAAGAAATTGAAATCACGATTTTGATTCTTTCGCTTTCATATTTGTGAGTACTAACGGTAACATTGTGCATTGATTTTTCTGTCGTCACTGCAGCCTAGGTGGGCACACAAGATTATGCAGCTGGGCTATCCACAGTTCATCGTTGCGTTCGACCACCTCACCGATGACCACATACGCTGGACGCTGTACATGGAAGCAGAGGTGTAGCTACGTGTGATGGGTGGGCTGTCCACCCTATGCACACGAGACGCGACGTACTAGCACACACGTCGGTTCCTCCTATTCAACGTCCAGGTCGAGGGCTACGCTGTCCATCAAGTGATGAGGCAGTTCGGCCTACGACAAGAGTTCCCAATCAGGGTTGGCCGTGTGGTCCCACACAGCGCCCACACGTAAGTTCCCTGCATCGATATTCTATAATTATTATCGTGTAATACCATCTAATAATGCTATATTTATTTCTGATCCACAGCTAGACTAGGAAGGGCGTGCATGGGGCCACCCCTGGCACATACGTATGGCGCCATGGGTTGAGGAGTGAGGAGGAGCCCTGGACGACGTCCATGCTGAGAATGCAGTGTAGGGCCCGCAGATGTACCGCGCCATCGACAAGTGGTACACTTCTGCACTGCTTCACGTTTGGTACGCGTCGACCCGATCCTCCTAGACACGTTCCCAAGGTGAGGGACACGTATCCCACCCATATGGACTTGGCTCTGCACAGTGCGGTATGTTGTGTCCTATATACGATCTCATGTACACTCAGTTCGTAACCGTGCTAACTAATTCGTAATGTCTTTTCCAGACTGATATGCTAGGTCAGGTCTACGAGGAGTTAGGGAGCTTCCTTTCACATCTGACCAGCGGGTTTGACGTGACCAGAGAGGAGGTGACCTCTTTGCTCGTGAGGTTTCGAGACGGCTCGAGACACGCCTCGAGTTGGCGGGATGCCACTAGCTTCCCGATGTGGCTCACGGTGTGCCGCTTAGAGGAGGTAGGGGTGTTGCACGTACATCTTCACATGCTACAACCTTCCATGCCACCGTCACGCTGCAGGCTGCGAGAGGGCAAGCTGTTGGACACGTTGGTCTAGCCGCTCATGTCGGAGGTGAGTATTTAAATGTACTTTTCATGTTTTGCAACCATTTTTTGAATGCTCTCAACAATTCTTCATTTACTACAGGGTCACAGGCACGGTGGTTCCCGCCTATAGCTTCACTTGCACCTGACGACTACGAGGGGCAGGCCGATGATCCAGATCACGAGAACTACGACCAGGACAATGTTGATGTGTCGAGGTACTTCATCGATCCATATGAGTCTAGACCATCACAGTTGCATGGAGCACCACCACCGACGCAACCTTCTCAGCCGAAGTACATCGCAAGTCACGTAGTAAACACAATATTAATGAAGAGTCACAAAGGAAGGCATAACATAGTTAATTTGAGCATAAAGCAATATTTCAGATACAACCACTCTTGGCTATGACCATTCAAAGCCAGACCACTCAAAGGTCATGACCACTCAAGACTACTCAAAACCAAGATCACTCAGAGGTTGTGACCACTTAAGACCGATCAAGGCCAAGACTACTTAGAGGTCACGACCGCTCCAACAAATAGAGGTCACGACTACTCCTAAACAGGTTATGACCACTCCCTCAAAGGTCATGACCACTCTAGGGTGCCATGACCACACAATAGTCATGACCACTCAAAGCAAGACTAGGACCACTTAGGGTAAGGCTAGGACCACTCAGGACAAGGCCATGACTACTCAAGGCATAACCACGACCACTCTAGACAAGGCTATGACCACTCCAAGCAAGGCCACGACCACTCCAGGCAAGGCCATTTCAAACTCAAATCTGAGCATATAAGCTCAAATACAGTCAATTACTCATCACAAACATAGATAGACTAGCACATGGTCTCTCAAAACCTAGTTATATGAAACTTCCAATGTATGCTAGCTCTAAGTTTCAACAATTTACGGAAGCCTATATACTTACAAATTTAGTTTCTAGGATTTAATATACATTTTCAAAGTTTATTATTTTTAGGATTACTGGAAACTTTAGGGTCCAGAATGTAAAATTTCTTTATCTCGATAAATTTCTATAATAACATGGAACTTAGGGCCTTATTCGCAAAAATTACCACATCAGCAAGAATACATGACAACTGAGGGCTAAACTATAAAAGTAACATGGCCCATTGGTCTTTGGGCCAAATTACCGATGGGCCGTGCAACCCGTTTAATTACATGAGCTGAATCATGTCCAGCCAAGCTGCATTGGACTGAATCCCTTTTTTTTCCTCTGCCAAAATTCTAACAGGCCGTAGCAGCCCGTAGACGATGTGGCCCAAAGGGGCCGACAGGCCTAGGGTATTTTTAGAGGGTTTCAACTCTCTTTTTTTAACCCTAATCAAGTCATTACGGGGAGCTACCTCGCATGGTCTCGGTGGTAGCGGGCGCGGATCCGGGGTAGCTGGCGCTCTTCAGGGGTGTGCGACGGCGATGACCGCTCTGCGTGCGTGTGGCAATGGTGGTATGCGCACGTGGCGCAGAGTGACAGGCTCACACGTGGTTCAGCCATCAGGGCACGTAGCAGCGAGTGCACATGGAATAAGCCATCAACATTAATCCCATGCACAACAAGTCAATCTAGAAACCTAATTAGCAAGGAAACAATATAGGGTCTAGCTATCGTGTGATAATGTGTTGAATAAAAAACTTATTATCGTAAATCAATCGTAATGCCAATTAAGAATATTGAGGGTCCCCGAAAAACAACGCCAGAATATATGAACACAAGATATAGAGGATTTTAACTTTTTTTTTATTTTTATTGATTGTAGATTGATTTTTCTATACAATAGGGTACTATATTTATATCAAAAAATCCCTAAGGGTTAATTTAGGACTTCACTCATCAAAACCAAGAGTCTTGTTGTATCTTAACAACCAAAAGTTTAGTTATATCTCAACAAGCTATTATCAATTTTTCCTTCTAGCCGGGGGATTTGAAAATCCAGAGGTGGTTGCCGGTGTGAGGCAGGGTGATGCGGGGATGGGTCGGGGTGGCTGCAGGTTGGGCAAGGTGACCCACGAGAGGAAAAAGAGTGGTGGGCTGACAAGGGAAAAGCTGAATTAGGCCAAATGGGTTCTTTTAGAATTCTCTTTCCAAATTTTGGGAGAATTTCAAAGAACTTGTGAAGAAAGGAATTCTGGCACAGGAAAAACTCAAGGTAACAAAATAACAAGTGTGAGGAGACTCACAAAACAATGAGGAATAAAAAGGAAACAAGGTTCAAGATTTTACAAAAACTTTGAGAAAATTTGAAAATTTTTGGGATGTCACAAACCTAGACCACCAGGGTTTAAGACCTACACTTGCTGGTGTCAACTTATTTTAGGTGCACACGCGCATGCATGTTCACTATAAAAACACGTGTCTACATGCTATGAGGCCTTTCGTGCCTCCAATAAATTCTTAGCATGTAAGGAACACACACCTGTGTACATAGTTGTGAGTTTGATATGTATCGATGGTGTGCGTCTACCCTGTACTCTTAAAAAAAATATTACATGATTTTTGATTGCATCCTTCGCTGTCTCGTCCTTCGAAAGGCTTCCAGTTGACCCTGCATTCTTAGCCGGTTAGCCCCATCTGGTCGAGTTGACCCTGCAATATTAGCCAAGCACAGCTTAGACTGGAGCAATATTAATATGGTTAATTTCTTTGATAGTCATTTGGCATCCATGGATTGGAAGACTTAGCTCAACACGAAGGGAGCCGTTCACCGTATACCTTACATAAACTTGAGTGGTGTACTTTTGTTACACCACTCAAGTTTATGTAGAAAATAAGATCTCAATCAGTTTGTCGCAATGTAACTCCAATGTAAACTAGCAGATAAGTACACAAAATTCATGGTGTTGTCAATTATTCTTATTGCGCAACCGGGGTTAAACCTCGTATTGAACAAGTAATTCAGTGGGTAATACATAAATTACAATTATTATCATACAGAAGGCAGGGTATTATTTATGCTGTTTTCAACATGCACAAACAGCAAGTCCCTGCGCTTACTCCCCAATGCCTAGAAAGGAAGAAGAGCAAACAGAAAGAGAGTGATGTTGCATCCCCATTACAGTCAGTTTGGTAAGCTTTGCCACTGCAGGTCACCTGTATAACTACAACAAAGGGATCAAGGCACATCATTCGCGGAACCGAGTGTTAGGAAGTGAGTGTATCTTATATGTGTGTGTCTATACGGCAGAGATAAATAAGAATAGTTACCCCATTTATTTTCACGGGCCAAATGGGCGTGTTTTTTGTGTTTTGGGGGTGCAAGAACTTTTTCCTGCCTGAATGTGATACATGATGAAGCACCGTCGTGTGCAAGCTCAAAGCGATGGATCAGGACCTGTACAGCTTCAGCTCTTCGAATGTGTTGGGATACTGAAAGTCAGCAATGGGCGGCAGCATGAAGGCTGAGGGCTTATGATGCCCCTCTCTCAGTACTACCATCGCCAGAGGGTATTTGCTGTGAATCAGATTGGGGAATACAGTGAGACCTTCCAGAGCCTCCATCAAGCAAACTTTCGGAATGCCCTGGTGAGGGTGCCAACTGATAGTGCATGGTTGGCACATCACCTGTCGGTGAGGTTGCAGCTCCATACATAAGGGGGGTAACGGGGGTTCCCATAGGATGGTCAAATTTGCAATTAGGACCAAACTTGCAGATGCCATAGCGAGAATAGAAGGTGCAGACAGGCTCTCCCTGTTAGCAGTAAAAAGAGAGGTTTGAGTAACATCCTCCATAAGGCGTGAGAAATACGTAACTATATTTGCATAGTATCCACCTACATATAAATGCTAAAATGATATTGGATAGTATTCATAGCCATTGACCACGAATATATAAATAAAGTGAAGAACCAGAAATCCGGTGACAACATATATTCGTCATGCCTAAACTTGGTAAATAGAAATTAACAGAATTGCCAAGTGTACCAGGAAAACCATTATTCAAAGAAATTTTCAACAAACTAGTACTATCACATTAGAAGGGAAATGTACCAAAGCACTTATTTAAGATATCCAATTTTTAACCCAAACCACTCCAGCTGACTTCTACCTATTTGCAGGATGATGGGATCAAATAAATCTGATCCTAAATCTTGGGAAAACTTAGATGTTTTTTCCTATTAAAAAATAGTAATTACAGTGCGCTTGCTTTTTAATGGATGTCACTTCTGGCTAGTTTTTATCACTACTGGATCCTTGGTTAGCTACCAACCACTAGTTCATCACTGATGCTGGTAAAATAGCTTATAAGTCCATCTAATAGACATGTCGCTGCTAGGACCTATGAAGATTACTATATAAGAAAATAAAATTTATTTGCATCTCTACTTTCATTATTGCACGTTGAATTCATTTTAGACCACATGAAAGCAACCAATCTTGAGTTTAGACAGCACCGTTTCACATAATAATTCGTTCCTTGATAAACTTTCCCAAACACTTGGGTCCAACAGATGGTCATCTGAGATCAGTTCTCAACACCTCAAAAGCATTTCATTTACCCAAGTTAGTACCCTAAAAGGACAGGAAGCATGATGACATAACATATAGGAAAATTTGCATGAAAAATCCTATAAATGGAATGTCTTTGATAAATTTTGCTGAATGTATCAACGTTTGAAGGGGGAAAAACTTACCGGGCGTAGTGGCAGACCTAATTGACTCAATGCACAGTTTGGAGCAGGAAGCAGCCGCTCCTTAGGGTGATGAAACTTGCAAACAGCACCAAACTTACAATCTCCGGTTTTCATGTAGAATTGACATTCTGGTTGATCAGGTCTATCAGGAAATGCATTCTCCCCTTGCATCGTATAAACTTCGACTGGAACAGAGCCTGCTTGGTATGACGGAAACATTCCATGATCACCCATACCAGTTGTTTCACTCTGACATGAGCCAGAGTAGTAATGAGTGGTTCCAGGTGTTTGTTGCTGGTCATCTGGAGACGAAGAGCCCATTTGTGCCTAAGCATAAAAAATACAGCTAAAATAATTTCGTGTATGAACGCAGCTAAAATACAGGCAACCAAAAACAGTGTTGCACATGGCATGATTTTCTTTTAATCATAACATTCATGAGAAGTGTTTGTGAGTAACTGACTGTCTAGGAATCGATATAAGTGTTCTCCAGTCTTCCAGCCACTTGAAAGTAATGGGGTGAGACTTTTGGCGGGAAATAGTTTGATAAATATTCTGCCACCAGCAACAGGTTTTCTTATACAAACCGAACCCTTAGTCAGAACTTGTTATGAATAACACCTAATTAAACCACCTGTACCTTAATTTCTTATAGGTATATATAGACACACACATAAGAATGAATTGAAAGGCAGATCAAACAAACTCCTAACACTGATGGAACTAAATTAGTTTCTATCAACAACCGCTGGAAAAGCAACAAAATTCTCAGGTGAAGTATTTACCTAACAAAAAAAAAATGTGAACACATGCAATTACAAAAAGGTGAGGAAAATGGAGGGGAAATCTAATCAGTTTCTGTTGTAATGAAAATACTTAAGGTAATCAGGTTATAGATCTGACACTGTTTCTGTAATAATACCAAACATCTCAGTAATGTTGTGACAAACATAGTTATCACCGAGTCGCCTAAGCGACGCCTAGTTGCTGCCTAGTCATTGCGGTGGCCAGAGGGAGATACTAGGACAGGCCGCATCGACTAGAGGTAGTGCGTTGAGAGCTTCTGGGCCTTCCGCTGCCACCTCCATCGCCTCCACCGCCAGGAGGCAAGAATCCACCTCCGTCAGTCGATTCGAGGTCCGCTGCCGACTCGCCGTCGATGGAGTGCCACACTACCGCCCTCTCCCCCCTTGCTACGGTGAGATCCCGGCTGCTCTCCCTCTCCCTCCTCTGTTGCTGCTGCCGCGCTCCCTCTCCCTCCTCTACTATTGTTGTTACTCTCCCTTGTCTGCTGCTGCTGCTACTCTCCCACCTCTGCTGCTGCTGCTCTCCCTCTCCCTCCTCTGCTGCTGCTGCTCTCCCTCCATGTCATGTGAGATACTATTTATTATTTATTATTTTCATCGTCTAATCATCGCCGAGACAGCTGCCTAAGCGCCTAGGCGTCCTGGTGCTCTGGACTCGCCGTGCCTAGCTAAACCGCAGTTACAACTATGGTGGCAAACTAATTTCATGTAGTTATAATCTCAAAAGCATGCCATTCTTGTTGAAATAATTATCATTTCCAACAATAGAAATGGTATCGGATCAAATGTACCAAGATTTGCCAGATTTCTTATAGAGTTTGATTTTGGTTTATGCTTCAAACAGTGGACATTACTTAGTTACTTGACAACTTAACCACCTCCCTCTCAGGTAATGAACATATACAGAATGCACCGTGACAGACAAACGGTAGAGCAAAGAACAATCATACATTTAGATTGTTCATGGGAGGAATATTATAATATGTCATCACAGACATGGCAATCCGTATTGAATAGAAGCAATGACGATTACCGATGCTGACTTATAGTGCCGGTAGTTAACACCCATGGGTACTATAAATTTGTTGAGAGAAAAATTGTTGAATGGTAGGCACATGGTTGAAGTAGTTTTGCATGTGTGTTAGGTAAGGAAGGGTGAGAGTGGGGCAGGAAGTAGAAAGTTACTAAACAGTGCATATTGGAGGGTCTGTTGGGAGAGGGAGAGGAACAGAAAATATACACAAGCAAATATATTAATTGGTTCCTAGGTAGAATACACATTAAACTTCGTTGATTCTGATGCAGAAAGAAGTCAACTAGAACACAAGGACAGTATGTCCCATGAAGAATAGTGGGCACATATTAGTATGTGCTTAGTATTAAACAGTAAAACCACATGTCTTCATGCTGCTATGAGTATCAGCATAACATATAGAGGGGAAACACGTTATCTCTACTATATAAAGCAAGAGTTTCTTCCCGCGTCACTTCATCAAAATTACCCACTTTTGTCACTGTTAGTGCTCTTTGCAAATAAACTTTTTATCGCAAATTAAGTTTCCGTTGCAACGCACGGGCACATGGCTAGTATACATTAAGATAGACAACTGGGTACATGTTTTCCAATAAAAAGATGCTATTAAAGTACGAAGAGCAAGGGTAAAAGAACATACAGCATAAGGATTCCACCCTGGAACTTGAACAAAGCCCTGGGGAACAATCACTTGTGCATAGCCTGAATGACCAGGCCACCGAGGACTTGCAATAAATGATGCAGATCTTGACAAGGTCCAGTTTGTTACGGCCCCAGGATAAGTATGTTGACCAGGTGAGGTTGCAGATTGTCCAGGTGAATAAATAGAGCCACGAACAGCAACCATTGTATTAGAGGGCTGTGGATGATGAAACTTACATGTGCTTGCAAATTTGCACTGCCCTGTTCTTATATAATAAGCACATTCTTTCTCATTCTGCAGTAATAAACTGCAAGTAAATGAAAGCTAATCATGCAGACAAGCAGAGATAGAGAACGATTATGGTTAAATAATAAGCAATCAAGTGACAGCTAAAATAATAAAACTATATAATTTCAGAACAAACCGGGCGTAGAGGGTAGCCTAGAACATTCAACTGTACATGGCATGCAATTGCAGCCTTTTCTTGGGGTGATGGAACTTGCATGTTGCTCCAAACTTGCATGTTCCCGTCTTCAGGTAGTACTGCAAAAGAATGGAGGATATGGAAAATTATACATAAAAGTTCAACTTTAATTCATAACAATGAAAGCACAATTTACAAAGTAGTAGTCTAAGTAAATAAAAAGATGGGGGGATATTAAAAGTTTTAAAATTGAAGTTCATTTCTTGCTCAAAGAAACAAAAAGGTTAGCAGAAGGATGCACTCACAGCATAATGTGTGGGCAGCTAGATTAATTATGGACTAGGAATTCCTTAAAAAGAAAATATGGATTAGGAATCGCAGGTGCTAAAGCACAAGACAACATACACAAGCTTGACCCAATAAATATTATACAACTAAGCTGAACCAAATTTGTATTGAGCTGTTCGATCGGGACAAGGGAGTCTAACAACAAACGAAGTTCATCTATTCGGTCAACACCAATTCTGCTTATTTGATATTTCCGAACTATATCTACAAGCACTGACATGGACTTGGACAACTTGGTTATAAAAAACTTGAATAAAATAAAAATAATTTTGTTGCCTCTGATAGAGCATGTAATTTATTACATCAATTACAAAACATTGAAGTCAAAGAAACAAGGATAACTCATGCAATGGAACAAGATATTTTGGCTCTGTGAACAGAAAAAAATGGACATCAAGTGTTATTGTTCATACAGTTAATTCTTTTAAAAGCTATTTTATGTTAACTGAAAAAAGAACAAAAGCAAAATGTCTGCTTGCCTGCCACAAAAGAATTGTTGAGGAACTGCATTGAAATGGAACATACACAAAAATCTGACCTACAGATAACAATGTTTCAAACAGCTGAACTTTCAAGTATGACATAGACCTAGACCAAACACCTCAATTCTGAACCAATGAATGATAAGTAATGTACAATTAATGTTAACACAAAAAATATTTGGATTTTGTAAGTCGGCTAAAGTTAATAATCAATCATACATCACATAGTCAGAATTCAAACAAAGACAAAAGGATTTAGGGAATACGGAGTCAATAAAGATTGAATACTCACTTGACACTCTGGCTGACCAACTCTATATGGATACTCTCCTTTCATCCTTGCAGCAGCAACAGCCTGATAATTCAATCAAAATAACTGAAGTCAAGACCAAAATGAGCATCAAGAATAAAAGGAACAAAGAGACAAATTCTCTACACTCTTTTAACATTGGAATCAAAGGTAAAGAAAATTTGTCATATAATTTAATATTGCTTTGTTAAGGATAGAATCATGGACCAAAAAAAAAACATCATCTTTTTTCTTGACCAAGAAATTAGTAAGGAAAGCCCTACCTAGTGTACTTTATATAATAGATGGTAAAAGTACAGAGCATAGAAGTTTGGCAGCTTAAATGCATTATGCAACAAATCAAAACTATATCATCTTGACTATAGGGAGTGCTCTTTTGAGCAACAAGTCAAATGCACATAGTTAAATGAGTACAAATAACTATCAAACAGCTGACAAACTAGTTAAATGAATAACAAAAGAATCCGAGTTCCTAAACAAAAATAATCTAACGAGGAAGTTGCAACAAACAACTGGCTCACTAGTTGAGCTTCAGAACCATTTTTCAACTTTCTACATCTTTCCATGCAACATTATATTGCAATTTTCAGATCAACATCATTATGGAAAACGATGCAGATTATAGAGAATTAATCAATGACTGATCAAACTAGGTAGTCTCTTTTTAACTTGTTTTCTGTACCACATGGAATGGCAGATCTTAACCTCAAAGTTCATCAAGCAAGAAAAAGAAAGATCGAAAAAAGCGAGAAGGAAAATAAAAGCAGGTTTTTTCAGATCTACACAGAGTGTGAAATATCTGTAGGACTTACAGGTCCCAATTCTCATGGTTTATTTTATTGAAATCAACATGGATATATATAGTTTCCAGTATGTCAAAAAAACATCAAACTTTTACTTAAACAACTATTCTATAGCATTACATCCAAAGTTTCCTGTTACAAGCAATTATGAGGAAGAAAGAAATAACTCCTGCATCAGATGAAGACAATGGCATTTAATCAGATGTCTGAATCAACCAATCATGCTTTAGCTTTACAACTGCCTAATAGATGCTATGCACATATGGTTTGCCTGGCCTGCTTTGGTATTCTTCAATAAGTTATCTTGAGGGTTTCTAGCCCCAGAAAGCTCACCAGTTGGCTTAGGAGCAAAACATATAATGTTTATTCCATGACATTCTTAAAACCTTTTCATATAGCTAATAATATAACTAATAAACTCTTTGAAGCCAATTTCACCACCTCAATTGAGTCAGTTGAACTTTAGTTTCTTCCAAGCTTAGTTGAAAACAAATTGGTGAAACCAGAGGAACCCCAAAAAGCTCTTCGTAGGAATACCCTATCCACAACAAGTGTTTAAACTTCCACGAGAACTCCTTTCAGAAGGATCGAATGTGAAGTATACATACAAAAAATGCCAAAGGGCCAGAGGAAGACATGTAAAGTAATGATACCACAAAAACTAAGAAAATAGATTTTCAAAGTCTTCTGTACGATAATGTAATGACAACAAATTGCAATTGATGAACAAGTCAGGTTACAACTTACCAGCCTCCGGTTTGGCGGGTGATTGAATTTGCAGGTCATCCCAAACCTACAAAGTCCAGTCCTCATATAATAACTGCAGTCTGGCTCTCCTATACGTTCAGGGTAGGGCCCAGGTTCCAAAGACTCTCCTCCTAAAGTCAATTGCCACATTGCCTCTGCAATATCATTGAGAAACAATATCATCAATCACTTTACATAATCATGATGAGTCTAAGACAGGCAGACAGCAGCCATGCTAGGATATTATACTAGAGACAACAAGCAATGTCTAATTCATTCTCGGTAACTCAGAATCTAATATCATGCTTGACGCTCGATCATGCACTAATTCAAATTGAAACCAAGTTGTTTAGAAGAACTAGGTGCTGAAAAGAACAGCAGCATGTACTAGAGTAGAAGCAAACAAAGCAACTCAGCATCCATACTTTCTGTAATTAATCTTGGTGTGTTGACATTCATTTCTAAAAATAACACAAAGTTCACATTATTTCAGCAGTTTTCTACAGAATCCCCTTCCAACTGTCAAGTTAGAGTTGCACTGAGATCTTCTTTGAACATATCAATGCCAAAAGACATGTCAGTTTTAAATTCTCGTAGAAAAGGATGTGGTACCACATTGAAACAAGCACTTCCAATTTATTTGTCTGGGTACCCACTATTTATACTGAAATGGAAAGAGGGTTACTGTGACACGAAAAGAGCATGGCACCAACAAAAGCCCGAAACAGACATACAATCAATCTCACTAAAGATCTTGACTACTCTAGAAGTTTAGAAATATGTAACCAATTTCATCAACAGCTAGACCGAACATAAAAAGATTTTCCACTTCAGATTGAAAACCAAGACTTTTCCTTAACTTTTCTATACCCCGCCCAACCAGGTTTAAATTTTAACTAATTGGAGATGGAACACAGCTGATAGAGAGCGCTTCCCATTCAAAGAAAGCAATGCTAGTTGTAAAAGTAATTTAGCCCACTCATAATCATAGCAAACATTAACTCCGCCTATGTAGTTTTCTACATATCCTGTCCCAAGGCAGGAAAAAGGAGGGCTGTGATAAGCTTGGCATGCAATGAAACCCAAGAGATTTTCGTTGGGGTGTAACCTTCCTAGCAACATGCCATATCGGAACCTGGTTGTGGTTATAAATGAGCAAGGGCCGGGATATCACCCCCACGCTACGTTGACACCCGGATGTAGTGGAAAATGTGCAAGGTCTTCGCACTTTACTCGACAAGTGAGAGGGGCAAGGAAGCTAGCTGAGGAGAGTAGGATCCGCATAGGTAGATGGAATGTCGGGTCCCTAATAGGTGAGTTAAGATAGTTCATACAGCAATTAGGAGACATGTAAATATTTTGAGAGTTCAAGAAACTAACTGGACGGGTAAGAAGGTGAAGGAAGTGGAGAATACTGGCTTCAATTTGTGGTATACTGGAATAGAATGCGACGAGAATGGAGTAGGCATCTTAATAAGAGCCTCAAGAGCGGAGTTGTCGACATGAGGCGAAATGGGGATAGGATTATCATAATCAAACTAGTCATTAGGGACTTGAATGCATAGAAAGTGATTCACAAGGCACAGGGAAACGCTTACGGGATTTTTATCAGAAGCTGAGTACAAAGGATGACGAGAAGGACATCTACAAAATGGCTGAACTTCAAGAAACGAAGACGAGAGATTTCAAACAAGTTAAATGCATCAAAGACAACACAAATAGATTTTTGGTGAAAGACGACGAGATCAAGAATTGGTGGAGAGACTACTTCGATAAGCTGCATAACGGAGACAATAAGGATAATATGATTGAACTGGATGATACTTTTGACAACACCAATAGATGGTTCGTTCAAGGAATTCAAGAGTCTGAAGTAAACGAGGCTCTAAAAGGATGAAAATAGGTAAGGCATTAGGGTCTGATAACATTCCTATCGAGGTGTGGAAATGCCTTGGAGACATGGCAATCATTTGGTTAACTAAATTGTTTAATAGCATTTTTAGGTCGAACAAGATACTTGATGAGTGGCGGAGAAGCACATAAGTGCCAATTTTCAAGAATAAAGGAGACATTCAATGTTGTATTAATTACAGAGGAATTAAACTCATGAGCCACACAATGAAGCTTTGGGAGTGAGTGATAGAGCATTGTTTAAGAAAAGTGGCTAGCGTGATGAAAAACAAATTTGGTTTTATACCTGGGAGATCGACCACGAAGGCAATCTTCTTGATACGACAACCGATGGAGAGGTATAGGGAGGAAAAAGATCTACACATGGTGTTTATCGACCTGGAGAAAGCTTATAACTGTGTTCCAAGAAAGGCCATATGGTGGGCTCTCGAAAAGAAACAAGTCCTAACAATGTATGTTACCCTAGTAGGATATGTACGATAATGTTGTGACTAATGTTAGTATGTGATAGCTATACCAGTGACTTTCTTATTAAGATAGTACTACATCAAGGGTCAACATTGAGCCCCTACAGTTTTGCCCTAGTGATGGACAAAGTCACGCGCGACATAAGAAATTCCTTGGTGTAAGCTTTTTGCTGATGATATGGTGCTAATTGATGAGACTAGGGTAGGTGTTGAATTGAAACTAGAATTATGAAGAGCGACTTAGAAAAGAAGGGCTTTAGACTTAGTACAACTAAAACTGAGTATACGAGTTGTGTTGTTAGCGGTGCTATGGCAGATGATGGAGATGTTAATCTGGATGACAAAGTAGTGGCAAGAAAGGAAAAGTTATGATGTTTGGGATCGATGCTACAGAGTGACGACCAGATTAATGAACATGTGAACCATGGAATATGAGCGGAGTGGGTGAAAGGGCGCCATGCATCTGTTGTCCTATATGATTGAAAAGTCTCTCAATAGTTAAAGGGTAAGTTCTATAGGACGAAAATCAGACATGCGATGTTGTATGGAGCGGAATGTTAAGCGACAAATAGACAAGATGCACAGAAGATGAGCATAGCAGAGATGTAGATGCTGCATTGAATCTGTGGTCATACAAGCTGAAATTGAATCCATGATGATGATATACGTGACAGGGTTAGGCTAACTCCAATTGAGGAAAAGCTTGTCCAACATTGTTTGAGATGGTTTGGATTGGATATCTCCAACGAAGGCCCCATAAGGCACAGGTGCGTAGTGGAATTTTAAGCCATTTTGAAAGCATAAGAAGATGTAGATGTTGACCAAGAATGACATGCGAAGTAGTTAAAAGAGACTCAGGGATTTGGAATGTATCCAAAGAGCTGACGTTGGACAGGATTGCATAGAAGTTAGCGTTCCATGTACCGGAACCATGACCCAAGATCGAAGGTTTATGGGTCTTTTGACTTTAATTGTGTTTTATTCCTAGCCTTCCCCAACTTATTTGGAACAAAAGGCTTGGTTGCTGTTGTATACTCATAGCAAACATTAAGAAGGGCAGACAACTGTAAGGGGAACTACTAATGGGAGGCAAAACAAATGCACAAGCAAATTAAACCCAGTCACATCACTGCTCCAGGAAGATAAGAACTAAAACTATCAAGCACAACTTCACTTCATCTTGCAATTAAAACAGTCACTACCACCTGATAGGCCAGCAGAAAAGGCAAGTTGCATTGAGAATCCTAGTGGGGGAAAAGCAATTCCACCAAAGTTCTCACCTTTATAACAAAAGTCAAGTATCTCTCTGCTCGTCCCCTGATTCTCACCACTACCTTCTTTCCGAACGGAAACTCGCAGTGAAGCACCTCTGACTCCTGCTATTTCCAGGAAACCCTCTTCCCCAGGATTCAGACATATATACCCATGCATGCCTAAGTGTATCACCTAACTCAAAGAGGCAGACGAGAAAACCACATAACAAAAACAAACATTCATCATCCCAACCTAGCGCAAACACACCAGCATTGCTGCCACCGACACAAAATAAACAAAAACAGAAAATTTCGAATCAAGCCCCGCCCGTGGCTGTCCAGGCCAGCGTAACGCTCCCCAACCCAATCCCGATCGAAACCCCCTTCCCGTCGAACCCTCGCCGTAATGGCACAGAGCACAGGCACATCGCAGGGATCGTCGCAAATGCGGACCAAAACCTAATGCAGTTAAACCCCAATTCCGCCACCCCCACCCAAAAAAAAAAAAATCGACAACTTTCGGCAGCCAAGCAGTGCCCTAATTAACCCCGCCTCCCGAGCACCGACCCGCATCGAAACGGAACCCCACGGAGAACTCCCTCTCCCGTTTCCCCGCATCAGCCGCACACCCAATCGCACACCCGCAACATTGCAACAGCATCACCGCGCGGGCACTGGCAGGCGAGTAGAGGAGAGCAGAAGAAGCCCTAAGTGCAGTGGCGCTCACCTTCGGCGGACCCGTGGTGGGGCCCGATCGCGACGCCGGCCAGGGAGGAGGAACCGCCCGCCCCGCCGCCTCCCGCTCCCGCCGCCGCCACCGCCGCCATCACGCCCGCCCCGGCATCAGATCAGAGGCGCGCGAGTGGGGAAGAGAGAGAGAGGAGGGGGAGAAGCGACGGAAGTGGGGAGTTGGAGGAGCCAAGCGTCCGCTCCACCCCCCGTGTAGGACAGCCAGTCGTTTGTTCCGCGCCCCTCTCTCCCCCACTTTTTCACCCGCGCTCCCTGCCCCCGCCCCAACCCAAACCACCGGCTGCTGCAAATCCTGGGCGCACCCCACGCGTGCACACAGGACCGTTCCACGTCAAGGAAATGCTGACGCCTCGTTTGAAACAGGCCGATTTTTTTCCCCGATACTATGGTAGATGAAATATTTCCTATAAAATTCTCAACAGGCCGATTTTTTTTTCCCGATACTATGGCAGATAAAATATTTCCTATAAAATTCTCACATTTCAAACGGGACTAAGTAGTACACAGAGCTTTCTTTGTTTCTACTATAAGAAAATGCAAGGCTGAATCATATACTTATATCACACACGAACATATACGTGGGTGTTCCTGTAGGAATTTATCGAAGATATTCAAAGGCTTATAGAGTGTGGATACACATTTTTTCGACTAAACATATACACATATGTGTACTCTAAAAACACTCTAAAATCGATAGACGGCAGCGTCAAGTCCACCGCCAACCCTAGTGGACACCTTACATCAGCTAGACATCTTGCCACTTGCATGATGTTTTTGTTTTATTTATGAAAAGTTCTTTAAAAATTTATTCTACAGAAATTTCCATGCAGGATTTTTTTGTGTTGGAGCATGTGATATACTAATCGATTTACGGTTGAGATTTAAAGTTCAACAAAAGTTGATGTGATATTACATATGAATTGTTTTGTAGTGTCCTCTTGTTTTTTTTGTTGGTAGTGTTGGCTCGAGTGGAGCACTTGAATATGTGCATATCATGATTGATGATTGTGGTTCCACTAAGCTGTCAATTTTGACTATATTTGCGTGCAGTGGCTAAGTTACAGCGAAATTATATGTTCAGCTTTGTATATGCGCTCAAACGCTACAATGATATCTCTCCAACTGTACTAGTGCAGGGCAACGTAAAGGAGCAATTTAACTGTAACGCCATTTTGTTACTATGTTTTATTTGTTGGTGTCGACACTGAAAGAAAATGTCATGACACGGCACCAGGGCATCCATTTGGAATAACTGTGATGTGGTTTAGAGTTACTAGGCATGGTAGCGCGGCATCGCACGTGGTTGTGTGGGCTTGGGGAAAAATCATTTAAACGCATTTAAAACGCGATTTTGACATATTTCTCACACCGAAAACAGAAAAACCGAAGTTCGGAGGAAAAAATAAAGAGTTAGAGTTGTAGAAATATCTCTTTCGATTTAATTATTTGGGAAATATCGGAGACCGAGGTGGAAAACGAGGTGGGAAAACAGTCTAGAGGAAAAGGGCGAAAAATTATTAGTGACTACAATTTTTTTGAGTTGCACACATATTTTCGTGACGAAAACATTTTTTCTGCAAACGAGAAAAGACTCTAGACGTGATGGCAACTTTCTTAGAGATGCACAAATATTTCGGTGATTTAAAAATTTTTTTTCGTGAAAACGGAGAAAGGACCTAGACGTAAAGAGCGAGGATCTATTTGTTACGTTTTTGGACCTGTCCGCTATCCTGAAAAATTAGAAAAGGGCATATCCGCGATTTGAATTTAACGGGGGCTTTTTCCATAAAGTACCGCACGAGGGACCCGAACGCGAAAAAAATTAAAAATCTTCACCTCACAAAAAATCGCAAAGGATCTATCTGTAATTTGTAGGGACCTATTCGTAATTAAAGAAACTGAAGAGCTTTTTCGCAAAAAATACCTAAGGGACACCTGGCTTCGGCTGGAGCCGGCTAGCCCAGGCGCTGTAATGGGTGTTATATTCATCCCTTCCCCTTCTTAAGTACATAATGGATGTACGAGATACCAGTCATTTAACTTAGCACCAACATCATAAGATCAAATTCCGTAAAATCCACGCGAATAACCTGCTCATCTTGTAGTCAGTGGGAATCAAACTTTAGCGTTTAGCCAGAACTTGATATTCTCAACTCAAATTCTATTACCAAAATAATTACTTTAAATTCATAAGAAAAAAAGATTAATTCCCCAAGAACTGTAAATGTAAAGGATACTTAACTAACAAAAAGCAATACCATGTACTAAGTCATCACCGTCATGTGATGTTAGGGTCTGTTTAGGGAGTCGCTAACGATTGAAAAGTCGTTTTAGTTTGTCGAAATGTAGCGCTTGTAGTTGATTACCGTGGCTTTTCTTGTTATGCTATTTGGCAAACCGATCGTTGTCCTATAGCTTTGGAGGACCAACAAAACGGAGAGGTAGCAACATAGCGAAGTACAACAACGTCTGAGTGGGGAGGTTATGTGAGGCAGTGAAGCAAGGTGGCGGAGGTCGAGAAGATAGAGCGACCGAGGTGGGAGGTGGTCAAATGAAGCCACAGTTGAAAAACTCCTCCTGCTGCAGCTTTTAGAGGTGCTTCTGTTATGACTTAGCTTTCCAGCTGCTTTGTAGCCATAGTGTTTGGAGAGCTTTTAGTCCAAAATTGAAGCATAACCCCAAACAGTCCCTTAAAACAAGAGAATTTTTACTGTGCACTACCATGGTAGTATATAGCGGTAGTAGAAATTAGATCCGACCATTGATTTGTCGAGGACATTCGTCTTTAGCTTTGAAAATATGAATATTTGAAAGGGTATAAACGGCTTTTCACGCTGAATGTCATCCCTTCCTGCTCCTATCGCTTTTTTTCGGTTTCTTGCCGATTCCTCAGTTTGTTTAGGCCGCCGGTTCTTTTCCTAGCCTTGTGCTTTCACCGAGTTCATGCCTTTGCCGGTGGCTCGCCTGAAATTTGCTTGCTATCCTCCTCCTCGTTATCGCCGACGCCTGGCTAGTCCTGCCTTTCGACGACTCCATCCATAGCATCGATCGAGACGCCGCCCATGGCTCCGTGTTCGTTTCATCACTCACGCTTCGTCCGGCCGCCTTCATCCTCCAGGCCATTGCCGACGCCGCAGACGACGGCTCGAAGAATCGCCATGGTCAGAGACTAAAGAATTACACCGGCGCATTGGCTTTGGCCTCCTAAACTACAACACCGCCGTCCATGGATTGATCATCGCCTGATGAATGTAAGCACCACGCTCAGATCCTCCTCGCACCGCTTCTTTCCTCCTCCTGTTGTTGCCTTCTTTCATGTAGATTCGGTATAAGGCAAGGTCGCCACCGCAAGGACGTAAGGAACGCATAAAAGGGTAATGTAATCTTCCATGAGATTTAGGATTGGTTGCGGCTCAGAAAATGTTTTATCATTATACCCCTCCACGGGTTATACTACCCATACTACACATGGTAGTATAATCAGATCTAAACTAATTTCAATCTTTGGATCTAAAGAAATGGACGGCCCATATTCATTCTAGTGTATTGTAAAAGAGCTCTAAAACAATCATTCGTACGTGGGAATCTAACGATTTCCAATGAATCTAATGATTTCCGATGATGTGGAACCTGCCTAGCTAATAAGTTAAGACTAGGACTTCCTTCTTGAATAGTAATTCTAAAAACGTAACTATGGAGCTAGTCAGAACATTTTATAATGGATGCACCCGTTAGCGAATGCCAAACAACTCAGCTTTTCTTCCTTAACTAATGGTTCATGCAAAAGGTGTTGGTAGATGCAGACATTCACGCAGTAGAAGTTGTGAAATGATCGAGCAGATTTTGTGGGTCATTGCTCAACAAACTAGCAATATTTTCCTACCAATGTGTTGCCACGGATCCAACGTCGTCACCTTTTAGTTTCGAGGTGTTGGAAAACGGTTCCAGTTCTTGTCGATAACCAGTCAAAACCGGCGGTTTTTCTTCTAAAAAAATGAACTTATTGCACCATACGAAGTTTGGTATATAAACCGGATGCAATCACTGCTACAAAACATCTAATAGGTGACGGTATATCTGTGTCTGTTTTTTTGGAACCAACACAGATAAAGTTAACACCTAATTGGTGACTGTCTATCTGTGTCGGTTTTTTTGAACCGACACAGATAACGTTTTTGTGTCGGTTCTAAACTTCAAAATGGCGGGAAAATTATTCGGTTTCTATTACAGACCAACACAAATAGTTTTTCCATTATTTGTGTCGGTTTGTAAATGGAACCGGCACAAATAATAACTTATTTATGTCGGTTGTTACTAAAACCAATACAAATAATTGAATATGTGTGTCGGCTTTAATTAAAAATCGACACAAATAATACAGCCTATATAACTACTGCGCATATTGTAGCTCGCAGCTCCAATGTCTTTTTCCTCCCGAGAGCAAACCCAAAGTTTAATACTTCCTCTAGGTGTTCCAAGGTTTCTTGTGCTTATACTTACTCTAGGTGTTCCAAGGTGTGTAATTTGTTCCCCTCTCTTGATTTGTGGAGATCTAGTTGCAATTTAATATTTAGACCTAGTTCAATTAAGGTTAATTTATATATAGTTGAAATTAAGGTTTAGATTTTGTTTGTTTTTATTTTCCTAGCATTTTGTAGATGATGAATTTATTATCTAGCTCGATGAAGTTTTGCCTAGCTTTATATAATATAGATTAAAATTATGTCCATCTACTATTTTTAGGTAATTAATTATTATCTAACATATATTAAATTTAATATATTAAGATATTATATTTTAATAAGCATTGATTTGTAGTGATCTAATTGCAATTTAATGTTTAGACCTAATTCAATTAAGGTTAATTTATATATAGTTGAAATTAAGGTTTAGATTTTGTTTATTTTTATTTTCCTAGCATTTTGTAGATGATGAATTTATTACCTAGCTTCATTAGATGAAAGCTTTGCCTAACTTTATAAAACATAGATTAAAATTATGTCCATGTACTATTGTTGGATAATTAATTATTATCAAACATATATTGAATTTGATATATTAAGATATTATATTTTAATAAACATTGATATGTAGTGATCTAATTGCAATTTAATATTTAGATCTAGTTCAATCAAGGTTAATTTATATATAATTCAAATTAAGGTTTAGATTTTGTTTGTTTTATTTTCCTAGCATTTTGTAGATGGTGAATTTATTACCTAGCTTCATTAGATGAAGTTTTGCCTAGTTTTATATAACATAGATTAAAATTATGTCTATGTACTATTGTTGGCTAATTAATTATTATCAAACATATATTAAATTTGATATATTAAGATATTATATTTTAATAAAAATTTATTTGTAGTGATCTAAATGTAATTTAATGTTTAAACTTAGTTCAATTAAGGTTAATTTATATATAATTCAAATTAAGGTTTAGATTTTGTTTGTTTTTATTTTTCTAGCATTTTATAGATGATAAATTTATTACCTAGCTCCATTAGATGAAGTTTTGCCTAACTTTATATAACATAGATTAAAATTATGTCCATGTACTATTGTTGGCTAATTAATTATTATCAAACATATATTAAATTTGATATATTAAGATATTATATTTTAATAAACATTGATTTGTAGTGATCTAATTACAATTTAATGTTTAGACCTAGTTCTGAAAGACGGTCTAACCTTGGTGATGATGAGTTATTGACTGTGTTTAAAGTATAAAGTGCTTGAGTTTGATTTTGATTTGAATTGGTTTTGCAATTTGAATCAATTTGGGCTAAATCTTTAGAGAGCAGGCGAGACTTACTGTTGAGGCAAGAGTGCTAGCAAAAGTTACAAGACTCTACCGCTAGGCAAGAGTGCTAGCAAAAGTGACAAGATCTACTATTAGGTTGGTACTTATTGTTTAGAGAGGAGTTTCTTGGGGTCATCGGAGCGGCACTACCAGCCTCGTAGGAGCGGTAGTGCTGGCAAAAGCGGCACTACCGGCCCCTTGAAGTGGCAGTGCTGACTCTTGAGCAAAATCAAAAATTTAAATTTTGAATTTGAGTAAGATTTACTTGGACATTGCTATGTGATGGGTTTTTCCTCGTTTTTGATGGTTGCAGGACGATGGTGCTAGGTCATGGTAAGGCGGAGGATGACCAGGACTAGACGAGATGTGCCAGAGGTCCAAACAGTTGAGGATCGTCGGAAGATGATCGGAGACGGAGTGCTGCAAACCTAGATGACAAGGAATAGATGAGATGCTAACTAGGAGCTGCTCAGATCAAGAAGGGCTATTGGATTGCGGTCTAGATGATAGAATAGTGGGTCTAGTTAGTATGCTTTGAAAAGCGTGCAAAACCTGTTATGTTGTTGGGTTTTGGGTTAGCCCATATATGAGTGAGTGAATTAATCCTAACTCTTGATGGTGATCCTTATGAAAGAAGGAACTCATCCAAAAGTGAAAGATGATTCAAGAGTAGTATAAATAGAGAGGTAAAGGTAGCCTTCCTCTCTTGAAGGTTTTGAGGTTTTTATGCTTCTTTGAGTTTTACTCACTTGTTTGTGAGGCTTTGTAAACCTCCCTTCCAGAAATGCGAATCTAATTTCCTCTCAATTCTTGCAATTTACTTTCCGCATTTACATTCCACAATTTACTTTCTTACAATTTGCTTTCCGCGCATTTGGATTTGCCTCCACTCCTAAATGCTTATGGGTCTTTTGCCAAGAATGAATGATTGATGGATGAGTCTTTTTCAGACTATATCCCAATCATCTAGGCAAGTCTTATGTTCTTCCTTGCAAGAAATCGATTTTTGCGCTTGAGAGGAACAATCTTGGAAGTTTAATTTTTTGGTGTTTTTGTCTTGTGTTCTAGCTTGTGACGACATGTGGGTAGCCATCTAGGATCATCTTGATCATCAACAACCCACGAGTTAGCTGAGAGCCAAGTTTTTCATTCTTGAACTCATTCTTGTGCGCCTTTCCATAAATTCAAAAAAGGTTGGAACTTTGACGTTGATTCTTAGAATCGAAGGTTGGAATATGTTCCTGACATCCACAGGAAGGTGTTCACAAAATTTTGTTAAGTTTGGATCAACTGATCATAAGATTTCTCCATTTTCCATTTGGACTCATACTGGAATCACTGTTCATTCGCCTATTTTTACTGTAGCTACAGTAATCCGGTAATACCGCCCCTACATGGCGGTAGTGCCAGCCTTAAGCTAAAATTTGTGAAAACCGATTCTTCTGCTTCGAATTGATATCAAAAGGTTTTTGGCTTGGTTTCTTTAGGGAATAAATTATTTTGGGATCATTCACCCCCCCTCTGATCGCCATCTCGATCCTTCAATTGGTATTTGAGTAGGTTTTGCTCTTCCATAGATCTTGACCGGTCTCGAGAGTCATGACGACGGATAAAAATTCCACCAAACCTCCAATCTTTTTCTAGAGTAGATATTCCTTTTTGGAAGTCTTGAGTGCAATCGTACATTACTGCCTAGGGCTTCCTGATATGGCAGAAGGTGAAGCTCCCATATGAGGTTCCTGCTGATGAGCACGTCATAGCTGGCGATATGGCTGACGTTGTGGCAAATGCTAAGGCAAGGAACATCCTCATATAGGGCCTTAGCCGTAGTGAGTACGATAGAATTTCTCATCTACGATCCGCTCACGAGATTTGGGTGACCCTCGATGCTTACCATGAAGGCAATACTCAAATCAAGACTGTGATGCAGGATCAATACAAGCGTGAATACTCCAAATTTTAACAACACATTGGTGAGAGTCTTGATGAGTGCTTTGATCATTTTACGAAGATTTTGAGTGACCTCCGAGCAGTCGACTACACATACTCTAACTCGGACAATGCTCGACATTTCTTTATCGTACTCGATCTTCGAGTTTGGGAAATGAAAGTGACCCCCATCAAGGACACTACCGACTTATCAACTCTCAGTCTTGATGAGCTCTATTCCTGGCTTAAGACTCATGAGATCGATATTGTTTCTCGCAAGACGAAATCTCAATCGATGGCCTTGGTCACTGATCCCATTAGATCTTCTTGTGATCTTTCTACTGGATTTTCCATTTCCGCCTTTTGCAAGCTGAGCGATGACCAACTGGAAAAATTTTCAGAAAAATGAGTTTGCTCTTTTAGCTCACAAATTCTCCCATGCATACAAAAGGGTGAGAGAGAGGAAGAGAGGTGGCGTGATCAAATGTAGTGGCCCCAACAACATTCGAGCAAACTGTCCCAAGCTGGAGAAGGGTAAGAACGACTCCAGCGGTTAGGGAAAGATTGATTACATCGACAAGAACCGCAACAAGAAACCTTCAGCTCGCGAGCCGGCATATGAGAAGTACCGCAACTTCTCGAAGAACAAGAAGCTCTTCCATCGCGTTCTCGCCGCCCTCGACAACATCAGCCTCTCCGACATGGAGACATGGAGCGACGAAGGCGAGGACTTTCCGCAAGAGAAGAAAGGAGGCGACGAGTTCTCTGGCATGTGCTTCATGGTGAACGCTAACGTCATCATTGACTCCGAGCTCTACGGCGACTCGGACGAGATACCTTCCTACGACCAACTCAATGAAGCTTTTTGCAAACTAGGAAAATTTCATGCTAGAGTTAGAGGTGGGTGTACGGAGCTTGAGAAGGAAGTAGGTACTTTCACTTGGGAGCTAGCTTCTCTTAGATCTTCTCTCGGTCGAGTCACTAATGATTGTTTTTTATGTGATGCCTTACTTGTAGAGTTAGAGAACCTAAGGACTATACATGATAGTGTGTTGTCTGAACTACATAGTCTTAGATTGAAGAATGCTAGTAATGAATCTTCTAATGCTATGTCTTTCGATGCAAGTTTTCTTCTTGCTCACTCTACTTTATCATGTGAAAATTGCCCTAAATTGCTTGCTGAAATTGATGCCATGGGCACTCACTTTAGGAAGCTTTTTACTAGAAATAATGAACTTGAAATGAATGCTTATAAGGATCCTGTTAGCTCATGTGAGGCCTTTAAGCAACTAAAACTTGACAATGAATCTTTAAATGTCAAGTGTGCTAAACTTATTAAGGACTTACTAGATAAGTCATAAGAAACTTGCTTGCGATGTTCTGTGATTGAGGGGGACTTGGATAAAATCTAAGTCGAACTTAGGAAGAAGCTAGAAGACTAAGCCCTTAGGATTAGAAATACTCCTTACATTTCTTCTGAGGCCCTCAAGATTGAGGTAGCCGTGCTGAGGGAAAAATGCACGTGCTGGTAGTTCTTCTCTTTCTGGTTCTTCTTCCGTCTCTCATCCCTGTTTTTCCTATGTCTCTCTCTTCCAGGAGTGTGAGTATCTCATGAGTACTCTCTAGAAGTTTGTAGGAGGCAAGAAGAAGCTTAATCTTATTCTAGACTAATCCAAGATTAGCAGATTTAATCATGGTCTAGGATTTGATTCCTTAGAGCACACTAGGACTCATCCTCCTACCATTGTGCGTGGCTCCAAGAGTAGTGAGATCGGGGTAGCTCCTAGGGTGAGTACCACTATGTTTAGATCTGCTGGGGTTGTCCATAGGACTTCTGACCAAAATGTTGCTTCTTTTACTACTTCTGACTCAAGCAAGACAAAGTACTCATGCTCCTTCTGTCAAAAAAATGGTTACCTAGTAGATTTCTGCTTCAGGCGCGCTAAGATCACAAGGTGTGAGCATGTTGCTGCTCTTAGGGGTATTTAGGGTCATCCCCATATTCTGGGTGCTCCTAAGGCACACACTGCTTCTAGGCAGGTTAGAGAGTCGCCTATTTTTGGGCAGTGTCTAGAACTCGGTTTTCATATTGTTCAGTTGAGTTTTAGTCCTAGAGTTACTCACGGTCAGTCTTTCCATCGTCCTTTTGATATTCCTCGTTTTTCCCAACGAGGTAGATATCAGCAGCGTGAGGTGTTTTCTGGTAGGAGATTCAGGCAGCCTCACTGGGATGACCCGGCCTTTGCACCATGGCAAGCCAATCCAGTTTCAACTCCCAGATCTTCTACTACTTCTGATCTTGTGAGAGGTGAGCGTCAGAGAGACACTAGAGTCCAGTTTTCTGCCTTAGTGGCTTGTACTTTGAGACGTCGTGTGGTTCAGTATTAGGGTTCCAAATCTTCACTTTTATCCTAGTACTGAGTCTTCTCTCTCTCTTTTGGCTTGATCAGGTTCGTCGGATAAAGAAGGGAGATATTTGGATTGTTGACTCTAGTTGTTCTCGTCATATGACTAGAGATTCTCATTGGTTCTCTTCTCTAGTCCGAGCCCCCGATGATGAGTTGATCACTTTTGGGGATGCTTCTTCAGGTTGAGTCATTGCTAAAGGTACCGTTTGCATTAATGAAAATTTTATTCTTAAGGACATTGCCTTAATAGGTAAGCTGCAGTATAATTTGATTTCAATTTCTCAGCTTATCGATGACTCTTTCAAAGTAAGCTTTAAGAGTAGTGCATATAGAATCATTGATTCATCAAGGAGTTAGTTTGTAGGATTTCTCGATTTGGGCGAGTATTTCGTGCTGATTTTTCTGTTACTTCTGAAGAACCTCTTCATTGTTTGATTATTTTTGAGTCCCGTGATCTCTCCTTCTAGTATAGGAGACTTGGTCACATTGGATTTGATCATTTGACTAGAGTTAGTAGTCATGACCTTATTCGTGGTCTGCGCAAACTCAAGATGGTTAAAGACTTAGTTTGCTCTCCCTGCCAACATATCAAGATGGTTACTGCTTCTCATCCTCCAGTCATCGTAGTGATGACTGATGCACTAGGACAATTTTTACATATGGACATTGTTGGTCCAGCTAGAGTGCAGTCAACGGGAGAGAAGTGGTATGTTCTTATTACTGTTAATGATTTTTCATGGCCTCGAAGGATGAGACCTTTTTCTCACTTAGGGAATTTGTCAGTAGGTTGTTGTCGTGCCCCGAATTTGCAAATCCGGACACTATGTGTATTCAGCACTAGTCCAGGATCGCGCTAGTGCACACAGACTAAACAGGGTATAATATCACATCATACACAGCGGAATATTGAATAAGTATTTCAAACATGTATTAAACGAGTTGTATGACCTTATGGTCCCTTACAATAATATGCCACGTAGGGCTTACAAATAACAAAAGTTCAACAGCGGAATAAAATAAATCTTCGTAGCGATCCATCTTCAACACAGGCGCCCTGACTGAGGCTTGTTTCCCTAGTTCTCCGGCCCTTCAACAAACTCCTCTTCATACGCAGGCGTAGTCTCTTCTTCTGGTAAGTTTGTCCGCAAGGGTGAGTACACACCGTACTCAACAAGTCATGCACAAAATGCAGATCTATTTACTACATGCATGGCTTATTACAAAGGAATGGCTTTACTGGTTATTTTGCTTTTGCATCAATATTTTAAACTACTTCTTTATTTAGATTAAAAGCATCAAAACCAGATAACCTTTATATATATCTCAAGTTGTTTTCCACTTTGTTTTGAACACACAATCCCTAATCAACTTTCTTCATTTACTTTGGCACACAGCCTTCCACCCCATTTTATTTTCAAACACTACCCTTGATCAGTAATTTTAGCATTGTCCAAGACTGTGGACTCTGCTTATTCAACATTTTGACACTCTGCAGAGGTTGTATACTTTACCCACAAGATACAACAGACACCACAAAGGCGATTAACAGTAATAAAGCTTTTCAGAGACTTCTATCTTAGCCTAAGAACCTCTCCGTGTTGCCTTCACTATCACTTCCTCACTCAGAGTCAAGTATAAGACCGACGAACACCGCTGGATAGGGTACCAAGTCAAGCACGTGCACGCCTCCCCGCATAGCTACTCCCCATGTAATCGCCACCTCGAGGTATCAAAGGTAAGACATCAGAACCCTACTAAGCTAGGTCTTCCCATTCAGACATGTGGTTGTACGAGAGACTCAGGTCAAAGGCTTGCAAGGTGAAATCCTTAACTGACCAAGGCAAGACATCCTTCTCTCATATTTTGGCACACAGCCCTCACAACACTCAACCCATCCCTAGTTGCCACACAGGCCCACCTGGCACAAAGCCTCGGTCCACTTGCCCCAGTCTAAATCACTTCCACCCAAGTTATTACCAGTGCAACACATGTTGTAATCCTCCTTCCCGTAGAACCACACAGGTCTCTACCTTCCAGTATCAAAGCCAACATCATTCCATCTTTTATCAAAATGCATTCACTATTCTTTAGTCAATATTGCTTTTGTATTCAAAAAGATTATTCACTTATATAAGCATGGCTAAGCAACTATTCACTTGCCTAGCCTCCCGTGTTGGCACCATAATATCATCCAACATATGTTACCAAACTTAGGTTACTCAAGGAATCATGGCATACGAATATGAATATCAAGGTGGCATTTAACAATTAGGTTGGCTTAGCTAATTCACCTAAAATATTTAAATCAAATTCTAGTTGAATTAGCATGCATAGTTTGAAACAAAATACATTTCAAAGCTTGGAATCAAAATGGTCAAAGCATAACTTGACTTCAAAGAGTTGTTGATCCTGGTCCGGAGTAAATTCTTGTGCAGGAAATTCCCCCTCGAAGTTCTCCGACAAATCAGCGTCTAATTTAAATCAATATACACATAATAAATATATTTTCTAGACAGAAAAGTCACTCTAAAAATTCCATAAAATTCACCAATAACTAGATCTTGATTTTACAAATTTTTAGAAATTGGAATCACTCAAATCGGAGTTAAAACGCAAAAGTTATAGCTATTCAAAGTTTGAAAATAAATCAAAAAGAATAAACCGAATTTCTTTATTTATTTTTATACGGAAAATCCGAGAATTATGACGTCAGCATAACTAATTATGACGTCAGCACCGAAAATATTTTCGATCGAATATTTTTATTAAGAAAAATCGGAATTATGACGTCACTGCTGACGTCAGCACCCACCGTGCCAGATCTGACATGTGGGCCCCATTGATTGAAAGTGCATCTAGGCACTAATGTTATTTTGGTGATTAATGACAAACACATATAATGACAATCTATGTAATTGTGTAAATGCTTAACTTAGTGCTTAACAAATGACAAACCTCTAATATGATTACATTGCTATGAGACTAACATGTTCATTGCCAAGTTGAGTATTAGTCTCATCTATTTAGAGGAAAATCAAGTGGATGGTTAAGCAAAGATAAGGTATGCAATTTTGGTATCTCTTCTATATTTGTTATTGCATTCCTTTTGTGCAAATGCATAGTGAACTCCAAGTAGTATGTTGATTGTATATATGCACATTGGTTCATGTCATACTTATTTGTGCATATATATTCATTTGAGTTCATTATGTGCTTTGTTTTTAGTAGGCATGTATTAACTAGAGTTAAACTTCATATTGCTATAGATTGACTTGGTGCATGAATGTTTTAGTTGTGTATCTTCTCATGCACCTCCCTTAGTGAAGTTTAATCTAGAGTTGGATCACATATTTACTCTTATTCCAAATATTATTTGCACATGTACAATTCGTATATTCTATCAAGTGCTTCATTTAAATAATGACTGTGATCCTTGCCATGATTTAATTGATTCATCATATCAACAATTATCTCTAGTGCATATAGATCAATTACATATTCATCATGATGCACTTAGTAGATAACATTTCTTATGTCAAGTGTTTCCATTTATATTGTGCTTCTTTATATGAAACACTTGTGGTAATCAACGCTCACAAATATCAATTTCTTCATATCTATTGAGCTTTTGGGACTAATGCTTTTCATGAGTGGTTTGGAAAGAATTAGGTCCCGTGTGTGCATGATGACCGAGGTATCTTGAAGGATGACCGTTAAGCCGAGGTCAACAAGACTACGGTGTCACCAAGAGTTGAGGACTAAGTCAAGATCGACTTGGCGTGGAGATCGTCGAGAGGATGATCAAGTCAAGGTCGATAGGATGAGAGTCTTATGAGGTGAATCGAGTCAAGTTGGACAAAGCGAAGATGTCATCAATCATTTTGGTAAAAGACATCATGCACATTGCATCCACGGAGAAGACTAAGATGCGGATTGAATGTAAGACTTAGATTTCTTTGATTTAATTTGAGTCTAAGGATTGCCGTACTATTAAGAGGATGCAACGTCGAATGACTTTTAGATGTGTCAAGTGCTCAAATGATCCATCCTTGTGAAATTTAGAGAGAGTGGTATTGGTGGTACGGAAAGTGAGAATTGTAGGTCTCTCTTGGATTCTTGGTGAAATCTGGATTTATCCTTTGAGATTTGGGTAGTGAGACCTTGTTGGTTGTGTAGCCCTTGTTCTTAGCTTTCAATAGAGTCCAAAATCACTTAAATCGAGTCCGGGATCAAAAGTTATGCTCATTTTCGCGGGTCTTGAGTCCAATCGAGTATCCGGACTTAAGTCCGAGTATCCGTGTTGGGTCTCTTGCTAGGTCATCCGAGTGTCTCGATGATTTTGGAGTATCCGGACATTTAGTCCTGACATTCCGGTAAAATTGTCCTGAGTATCCTGACTTTTTGCAGCTCAAACGGCTAGTTTTTGGGACCTCTATTTAAAGCCCCTCTTGGGTAGCCGCTGGGGAGAGTTTTTGGGTGGTTCCTTGGTCCTTGGGGTGTATTCTTGGTGATCTTAAGCTCCCAAAGCCCTCTAACCCTAGATCTTAGTGATCCCTTTGAGTGAAGGGTTGGGTGTGAGAGAGGGTAGTGCTCGGGTTGAGTGTGATTTGAGTTGTTTGAGCACTTGATTTTCATCTCCAAGCTTGTTCTTCGTGAGCATTTGTTACTCTTGAGGTTGAGGACTCCTAGACGGCTAGGAGGTCACCCACGAGCCACCTGTTCTTCGTGGTGGTTGGTCAGAGGAAGTTTGTGAAGGCCGGATTCCGCCCGCAAGGGAAGGAATCAAAGAAGTGAAGACCCATGAGTGCATTTGTGCAACACCGGAGGAAGAGGGTTGAAAGAGACCCCGCTCAAGCGCCAAAGGAGTTGAAACCCATGAGTGCATTTGTGCAACACCGGAGTAAGAGGGTTGAAAGAGACCCGACTCAAGTGTGACGGAGCCGCCTCAACGAGACGAGGATTCCTCATGATCCGAACTCGGTGAAAAATCATCGCTCCAAGTTTGCTTTTACTCTTGTTTTAGTATTTGATTTTGAATCTTGAAATTGCCCGATCTATTTTTCTATTGAGTTTTTCGCTAGATCTCTACTTGTTCTAGGTACCTGGTAGTATTTAGAATCTTTGTGTTCAAGTAGTTTGATTAAAAGTTGAAGAGATTAAAGAATTCCATTTCGAGGTATTCTCGCCTTGAGTATCCTGACATTTAACCCGGAGACTCCGGACAGGTAAAGTTTAATCCATACCGAAGGGGTTAACCCGGAGTATCCGGACATTTAATCCGGAGACTCCGGACAATTACCCCGGATAGTCCGGACATTTATACCGAAGTATCCGGATAAAATCCCCGGACACTCCGGACTGAAAACCTTGGATTGTTTTATTTCCACTGCAATTAAGTTTTAAAAGTTTAATTCGCCTATTCACCCCCCCTCTAGGCGACATCACCTGTCCTTTCAATGACGTCATCCTCGGACACGTGGCAAACTCTCGTCGTGACACGTGTCGACGAACTATCAACCGAGAGCTCAAATCAATATCAACTGTCCGATTCAAAACGAATGGCTACGATCAAACGCTCGGTTCGGCTCGAGTTATCATGCGTATGCATATCGTGGCGCAATGTCATCCATCGGATCAAAATCTAACGCGAAAAATAACCCGAACAACGACTCAATTTATTGGTCAAACGTCAAGATTCGTAACGAGATCAACGCCAAGATTGCACCGACACTTTGGATCTCATCGGTGTCGACGCTGTGGCTCATTTGTGACCATAGGATCAAAATCAAACGACGATCATTAACCGTGACGCCGACAAAGAATGACGACGCTGCCGCTTTGCCTCAAGACACGCCGTCGATGTGATATTGGCGTACAAGGCATGAATCCAAATTGCTCAATTCAAAATCTACGGCTCGGATTGCTTCGAATTTCTACGCTAATTTCCCAGACCTAATAGCTACAGTTGAATAAGCGACGTGGCCGCATCACAACCACATGATCAAGATCGAACGGCCAACAACTGAAGATGGGGTTTACTGTTATCGCATCTACGTGGCTAACTCCAGACCATTCGATATGAATCCAACGGCTATTAGCTAACGCAAATTTTAAGCACACGTGGGCGGGCCCTTCCCGCACGTGGCACTATTCTTAGCCATCCATTACGAATCCTACTACGAGATCTAAAGCAACACCGCTTTTGGTCTCTAACACAAAGGAATACGTGGACTCACCTCGCCGTTGATGCGGATCTCACGGCCGACGTTGTTCGCAAGCTCGACGAAGGCGCTGGCGAGGAAGTGTCACGGAGATGAGGAAGAAGACCCAAGCGACGGCGTTCTAGTGCGATTCCGGTGAGGTGGCGTAGTCCTTCTGATGCGCCATGGCTTGAAGAGTACTCCTGTCCTTGGTTGCGCGAGAGTCACCGAGCAGCGAAACACTGCGGATGGTCACGAACTACGGCGAGAGTGTGCGTGTTTCACGGTGGTCCTGGAATGCGTGAAAGAGCTCAAGGTGTGTGAACGAGATGCTTTATACCGTGTCTCCTAAGTTAATGAAGCTACGAGTCATTACGGCGATGAGTAATGGCGATTTATTTCGATCGTAATGCACGCGCGGCGGCGCTTCTTTTCTTGGAGATTTAAACGACATGGCCTATATCCGTCTCATTCACATGGCGATCCAACTACGCAATGATGAAACGACACGAGTGAACTGATACCGTCCGATGCAAATCCATCGTGGGAAAAGAAGCGACATTAGGGTTCGCAATGGCACATGAGCGGCTTGGCCTTCATCGCTCACTCAATTTCAATCGTTTTTGAATATAAATAATTCAATATTCATTTAAATTATTTGAGGCACTTAAAATATCGAAAAATTCTAGAAAAATTCTAGAAAATATTTTAGGACATTTTGTGCTTAAATAAAATATTTCCATTTATATTTTATTAAAACTTTTCATTATTAAATTAATTCCCAGAGAAAAGGTTAATTTCAAAATTATGAATAAATCCAAATAAATTCCTAAATTCTCAAAATTCAAAATAAATTATAAAATTCAAAAATAGCTAAATTTGAGGATGTTACAAACCTCCCTTATCAGAATCTCGAACCCGAGATTCGTATCAAGCTAGAAAATAACTCAGAAATTCCTTCTTCAAATCTTCTCTCGCTCCCAAGTTGCCTCGCTTTCAATGATTGCTCCAATCAACTCGCAAAAGCGGTTGACTTGTTTCGTCTCACGATCCATGGTATCCAAAATCTTCACTGGATATTCCTTATAAGTTAAATCTTCTTGTAGTTCAATGGCTTCTATTGGTGCTTGTTCCTCCGGTACTCGCAAACACTTTTTCAATTGAGATACATGGAATACATCATGTACCCCTGTCAAAGAATGTGGCAGTTCTAGCTAGTATGCAACTTCTCCTTTGCGGCTCAAAATCTTGAATGGACCCACATATCTCGGAGCAAGTTTTCCTTTAGCATGGAACCTTTTAACTCCCTTTAATGGCGTGACCTTGAGATAAACATAGTCTTCTGGTTCAAAACTCAAATCACGGCGTCGGTTGTCTGCGTAACTCTTTTGTCTAGATTATGCAGTCTTCAACCTTTCTCGAATTAGAGCAATCTTCTTCTCGTGATCTAAAAGTACGCCTCGTCCGAAAACATGATGTTCTCCGCCTCATTCCGCTTTAGTGGTGTTCACACTACGATCGACCATATAAAGCTTCAAAAGGCGACATTTTCAAACCGGCTTGATAGCTATTATTGTAGCTAAACTCACAGACGCAAACATTTATCCCACAATGTGGTGTACGATAAAGCACAGGCTCTTAGCATATCTTCAAGAATCTGGTTTACCCTTTCGGTTTGACCATCTGTCTATGGATAATATACTGTACTGAAATTCAGACGAGTACCCATAGTCAGATGCAATTTTATCCCAAAATCTCGAGGTAAATTGAGTACCTCCGTCCGATACTATCTTTTTGGGTACACCATGTAAACAAACAATTCTCGATATGTATAACTCTGCTAACTTATCTCTTGAGTAGGTGGTCTTTACGTATAAAATGCTAACTTTTGTTAATCGATCTACTATGACCCATATGGAGTCATATCCACCCCGAGTCCTTATAACCCTAAGTGATGAAATCCATCCCGATTTCCTCCCACTTCCATTCTAGTATTTTTAATGGTTGTAGTAGTCCAAATTGGTCTCGATGCATGACTTTGACTCTTTGACATACGCCACATAATGCTACATGCTCGCCTACCTCCTTCTTCATAGTTTGGCCACCGAATCTTTCCTTAAGATCCCGTACATTTTTGCAATCGTGGGTGAATTGAATACTTGGAATTATGTGCTTCTTCCAAGATAATCGCTTCACCGGGTTTATGGGGTACGCAGATTCGATTCTTCATCCATAGGGTACCCTGTTCATCTACTCTGAAATCCTTGGCTAGGTCTTCGTCCATTCTAAAATCCTTGGCTAGGTCTTCGTCCATCTTGGATTTGATTCTATTAATCTTCTCATCATCTTTTTGACCTTCCCTGATCTGCTCTTCCAGGGTCGGCTTAACCTCCAAGGTAGCTAGATACCCTTCTGGTACAACCTCTAATCTTAGCTTCTGAAGTTATTTACATATATCAAACTGATCTTCTGCTGTCAATGAATTCAAACTATAGCTTTTCCGACTTAAAGCATCTGCTACCACGTTTGCTTTTCCTGGATGGTAGTGAATTCCGATATTATAGTCCTTGATTAGTTCTAACCATCTCCTTTGTCTCATGTTAAGGTCTGATTGTGTGAATATATACTTGAGAATTTTGTGATCAGTATATATTTCACATCGGTTTCCCATAAGATAGTGACGCCATATTTTAAGAGCGTGCACAAACGGCTAACTCTAAATCATGGGTCTGCAATTCGCTCATGTGGCCTTAATTGCCTTGACGATACGCCACTACTTTACCGCTCGCATCAAGACACATCCCAAACCCTGACGCGAAGCATCACAGTATATATCAAAGTTATCCTTAGTGTTCGGCAACACCAAGACAAAGCCGGTTAAACGCTTCTTCACTCTTGAAACGCTGTATGAGCGAAGCATCTTGGCGACGCCAAAATAGGGTTTCTTCAGTCTCCACCCGTGAGCAGACGATGAGTATTTCCCAAACCACCCGATCAGATGTCCAAGCGCTTCGGTCCTCAAATACATCGAGCTTCAGCTTCAGCCAAACACTAGTCATTCGCCCAGACAGCTAGGCCGACGCCAGCGCCCATCTTCGGACACTGTAGGCTAGCAAACCATCCGGCCGGCTTCAAGCGAGGTGTCGAGCCTGTTGGAATTCAGAGTCAAAATGCTTGCACACGCGCTACTTTGTAGCTTGTCCGGCAACAAGAAAACAGAGGCGAAAACTGAACTACAACCAGAACTACGAAAGTTTAGTGAAGAAAAACCAATGTAGAAAGAGTGTTTGGTGTCGCGTTGGAATCATGACGTTTTCTGCTATCCCTCTTTATATTATCAAGCCACATTAGTTACAAACTTCTGTTACAAATGACATGCAAGATCTGGCTAAATCGCGCTTGAACCGACCGCTTCTTCAACTCGGTCATGTGACAATAGAAAAAAACTCCTACTATCCCGACAACACACACACTCACTCAGGCTTATTGCAAGGCATGCTGAAAAACAGCCTTGAGTTAAACACGCAAGATAGAAACAAACCAAAAGGAACCGAATGTAAAGAACAAGCCAAACTAATAAGCAACGTGATTATGCTGACAAATCACCGCCCTAATCATGTTGCTTCCGAGCGCAGTCCACCATCTTGATTTTTTCCATCAGCTCCAGGAACTTGACTCGCCCGAGCGGTTTTGTTAAGATATCAGCCAGCTGTTCTTCACTCCTGACTTGCTCAACAAGGATACTCCCATTCTCCACACATTCTCTTAGAAAATGGAAACGTGTATCAATGTGCTTGCTCCTTTTATGCATCACTGGATTCTTGCTCAAGGATATTGCTAATTTATTATCAATCTTGAGCACAGGTTTCAACAGTGGCCTTCCCAACATCTCACCCACAAGTCGCCCAAGCCAAATTCCTTAGCAAGCAGCAGTTGTGCCTGTGATGAACTCGGCTTCACAGGAGGACAATGCTATTATCTTTTGCTTGACTGACTGCCAACTGGTCAGGCTGCTGCCAAGTTTAAACAAGACACCTAAGGTGCTCTTGCGATCATCTAGATCATCGGCCATGTCACTATCATTGTAACCAAACAAAGTAGGCTCGTCTCCTCTCCTCCTGTACTCACATCCAAGATTCATGGTCCCTGCAATATATCTGAGGATATGCTTTACTGCTGTAAGGTGTTCTGTTGTCGAAGCCTCCATAAACCTACTGACATAACTAATTGAAAAAGCAAGATAGGTCTAGTATTCACCAGATACCACAGGCTCCCTACAACACTACGATAGTAGGTTGCATCCACTGGATCATAATTACTAGCTTTGCTAAGTTTCAGTCTAGCTTCCATAGGCACCACACAAGGATTACTCTCAAGCATACCACATTTCTCAAGAATCTTCTAAGCATAAGTTGTTTGGCAAAGGGTAATACCTTCAGGTGATTGCTTCACTTCCATGCCGAGATAATATCTTAGCAAACCGAGATCTGTCATGCTAAACAAGTTCTTCATCTCAATTTTGAACCTTGCTATCTCCATGGCGCAGCTTCCAGTGATGACAAGGTCATCCACATACACTCCCCACGAGCAGATTTGAATCCTTAAGACTCCTTCTGTAAACAACATGCTCTGTTTGACTCCTGGTGAAACCGAGTGACAACAGTGTATTGTCAAGTATGAAATTCCAAGCCCGAGGTGCCTGACGGAGTCCATAGAGCGCCTTCCTCAGCTTCATAACTTTGCCAGGCTGCTCAACATCTTCGAAACTAGGTGGGCTGCACCGCATAGACTTCATCTTCCAAGTCTCCATTGAGAAATGCAGATTTTACATCCATATGGTGAATTTCCCATCCCTCATGAGCTGCAAGAGCAATCAACAAGCGCACTGTTTCCATTCGAGCTATTGGGGCAAATACCTCTTCAAAATCAATGCCCTGCTGCTGCACAAAGCCCTTCGCAACAAGTCTCACTTTGTGTTTGATTATCTGTCCAGCGGAGTCCCTCTTGATCTTGAAAACCCATTTTAAACCTATGGGGCGTTGGTCATTAGGGGCATCAACTAGAGACCTAGTACCATTTTCCTCAATACATTTGATCTCATCAAGCATTGCTCGCCTCCAGTTGGCATATTTCTCTGCCTCCCAGTAACTTGTAGGCTCCTCAGCTCCCAACAAACACAATCCACTATACTGGTAGTTTGTGACCGGACTGGTAGCGTCAAGACAATCTTGGATCAAACGTTATCGGCACTGTGGCTCGTTACTTGGCTGTGACCCATCTTCAAGCGTAGTGACAAACCTTACTGGTGGCACATGCGAGGATGACGGCATTGTTGGTGTTGTTGGGGTCTGAGCGCCATATCCAGGTGATGCACCTACCCCCCCTTGAGTCTTGATTCAGGTCATCAGCTCCACTAGTTTGAATGCTTGGATTTGATCCTAGGCTCACAGCACTGGTATATTTCAGTGTGAACACATCACCAGTTTCAACTCCATTGCCACCGACCTGCTCTTCAGAACTCCAATCCCATCTGGCCTCCTCTTCAAATACCACATCACGAGAGATGTGCACCTTCCTTCCAACAGGATTATACAAGCGGTAGGCTTGTCCCTTTTTCATACTCGATAAAAACCATCTTGGTACTGCGATCATCAAGCTTTTTGATGTTCGGTCAAACCACCTTGACATGCGCTAGAGAACCAAATGTCCGGAAGTGCCTCACGCTGGGTTTTGAATCGTGCCATGCCTGATAGAGGGTTTTGCCCTCAACACTGCGAGTTGGCGAACAATTCAGAATGTAGACTGCCTCACCCCAAAAGTATCCTGGCATGTTTTTGGATTTGAGCAAGCTTCTAGCCATGCCGACTATTGTCTGGTTTTGCCACTCAACAACGCCATTTTGTTGCGGTGAGTAGGGCGCCGTGAGATGTCTCTGCACTCCTTTTGTTGCACAATACTCCCCAAACTCCACCGAGGTGAATTCACCACTTCGATCAGTGTGCAACACTCTCAGTTTTCTACCGGTTTCAACCTCAACCTCAACGCTGGCTTGAAATTCCTTGATAGCCTTGGGCGCCTTATCTTTCGCTGCTAGGAGTTTCAGCCACATATATCTACTGAGGTCGTCGATGAGCAATAGGAAATAGCTTCTTCCTCCATGCGTCTTGGGAGCAATTGGCCCACACAAATCCCCATGGACAAGGTCGATCAAACCCTGAGCATGGAAATTTGCTTCGTCTGGGAATGGACCTCACCACTGCTTCCCAACCAAACACTCGTCACATACTTGATTAGGATGGTCCAGGTGAGGCAAACCATGAACCAATCCTTCTCGAGCCATTTTCTGCAATGAATTGAAATTCAAATGCCCAAAACGAGCATGCCAGCGCTAGGTCTCTTCATCACCCTTTGCTACCAAACAAATGGGTTGGGCGATTTTCAAGTCTAGAACATAAAGATGGTTGTTGGATCGCTATACCTTGGCTAGCAATTGACGGCTTGCATCTCTAATCAGCATAGTACCACCATCAATACTTATCTGATGCCCATCCTCGTCAAGCTGACCTAGACTGATGTTTGTACGTAGACTAGGCAGATAGTAGACATTAGTGAGACCGCGGTGTTCACCATTCAAGCAGGTTGTCATAGGATATGATAATGTGTATTACCGGAAGAATAAGATTAGGGAAGAGTCAAATGAGGATTGGCTTGGGAAGGATATGGATCTGCGCTAACCAAATAAAGGCAGGTGCAAGTGGTCTTAGTCATTAGCTTTGGAAAGTATCTACTAGTTAGTTATTTCAGTTAGGGAAATAATATCTTTACTTGATATCTGATCCTTGGGGATCATATTGCTAGGCTTATATATGTAAGAAGAAAATCAATAAAAAGGGCATGCTGATTTGCCGCAAGTTACCTCGTGGCGGTGCCTTCCATAGAACAAGGCCGGTAGTTCCGTTCGCTAATTCCTGTCGGCAGTCACGGCGGCGTCGACATCCACTGGCGCCCGTGCGGGTCATTGACTAGGCACAAGGCTATATAATCTGACCCATAACAACTTGGTATCAGATTCATCCGATCCTTCGACCATGGAGCCACCACCATTGAAGATCACGTTGGCAAATTGGAGTTGTCCATGGAAGAGTTGAAGAATTCCCTAGGGGAGTTGCTTGCCCTTTCGAGGGCATCGCAGCACTCCACGGGGGAATCCAGCCAGCCTAACCAGGCTGCAGCGAACATCAACCGGCATCCCAATCCATGGCCAGACCGTCATGACTGCCTTCCCACAGTGGATCTTCCAGGTTGCTTGATCCCGACCGCCGGACGCCCCACAAGACCGCGCGCCATCGAGAGGGGTCATCGCGAACAGCAACCATGGGATAACGACGGTCACTTGTGTCCCTCAGCGGATCGCCACCACCAGATGGATGATGTTGATCCCTTTCCACACCAGCGTTGGGCACCCCATGCCCCGGCTTGAACTTCCAAGCTACGATGGCTCCGAAGACCCACTCTCATGGCTCCGACAATGCGAGCGCTTCTTTCGCTTACACTAGATTCCCCCACAAGAGCACATCGACCTCGTCGGTCTTCACCTCCGTGGTGAAGCTCGGGAAGTGCTTGATAATTGGATGCTTGAAGCCGATTGGATCTCATGGGAGGACTTCTTCGATACTTTTCTTCAACGCTTCACTCGACATTCGGGAGCGGGACCATTAGGCGATTTGGTAAACCTCAAGCAAGGCACAAGTCACGTGGATGACTACGCCCACAAGTTTCGGCGCCTTCTCACAAGAGTTCCGCACATGGCCTGGGCTGACTAAGTAGAAACCTTCACCGCGGGGCTGTCTAGAGCAATTGTGGTGGATGTGCAGAGGGAGCATCCCCGCGATTTGGTGGAAGCAGTTTGCTTCACCCGTGATGCGGAGGAATGCAAGGAGCTGTGGCTGGCGGAGGCCGCGCAAGGCTTCGTGACTCAAGGCCGCAGTCGTGCGCCATTCAATAAGGGCACACCATCCTCTACTTCAGCCCACTGCAGCATCACCGGGTCCTTCCGGGCTTCACGAGGGAATAACCGCACCCTCGGCCGTTTATGGTCTGCGCTTATCCGTGAACTTCCTCTGGGCGCTACTCTCCTTCCGGGCGGAAGTGCCAGAGGCTCTGCCAGTGCGCTATCTAGTTCAGCTTCCGCACCGACCTTTCCAACACGAGTCAAACTTAGTGTTGATCAGCTGGCAGAGCACAAGGCAAAAGGCTTGTGTTTCTACTGTGATGACATCTATTCCAGAGGGCATCGTTGTAAATGCCTCTTTGCTATTGAGATCTGCAGCAACAACAATGAGGACAACACTTCAGCGCCTGCCGAAGCCCAGACCGATGATGACGAACCAGTTGGACCCTCATTGTCTATGCTAGCAATGCTTGGACCTAAGCCGGGAGGTACCATGCAACTAGTGTTGACCATGCGGGGATAATCTCCGCGATGCCTTATCGACAGTGGCAGTACCCATAATTTCCTCAGCAGTCATGCCACCACTCACATGGCAATGGGACAACATCCGAGGCGGCCGCAACACGTCAAAGTGGCAAATAGCCATCAACTTCCCTGCCTTGGGTACGTGCCTAATGAGACCTTCATCATTGCTGACAACTCTTTCACCGCATCATTCCTGGTCATCTCTCTGGATGGGTTCGATGTGGTTCTTGGTGTGCAATGGCTTCAGATGTTAGGTAATATTCACTGGAATTTTGTCACTCTAACGATGTCTTTTCTATATACCAAAGACAGTGCTTCTCCAAGGTCTTAATTCTTATCAGCACCCTCAGCTTCTGGCTCTTTACGGTGATCAGCATTTCGTCGACTTGCTCAACGAGTTTCAGGACATCTTTGAAGAGCCGCACGGCTTGCCTCCTGGTCGTCCTTATAATCACCGTATCTGCCTAAAGGAGGGCACGGACCCGGTAGTGGTACGGCCATATCGGTTCCTGTATCGCCAGAAGGATGAAATTGAGCGGCCATGTGCATCTATGCTCGGCCAAGGTATTATCCGGCATAGTCGCTCACCTTTTTCTTCACCAGTATTGTTGGTTAAAAAGAGCAATGGCTCTTGGCGCTTTTGCATCGACTACCGTGAGGTCAACGCCTGTATGATCAAAGATAAATTTCCCATCCCGGTAGTTGAAGAGTTACTTGATGAACTGCATGGCGCCAGGTTCTTCTCCAATCTGGACCTTCGGTTAGGGTATCACTAGGTGCGCATGCATGAGGGTGATATCGAAAAAACGGCCTTCCGTACTCATCACGGACATTATGAGTTCCTGGTTATGCCATTCGGACTCTACAACGCGCCATCAACATTTCAGGCTCTTATGAATGATGTCTTAGAGGACTTTCTTCGGAAATTTGTTCTCGTGTTTTTTGACAACATTCTTATTTACAACCGTTCGGCAAAAGAACATCAGGCACATGTGCGGGTGATCTTAGAGCACCTTCACCGCCACAAACTTTACTTGAAGAAATCGAAGTGTGCCTTTGCTCAATATCAGTTGGCTTATTTGGGTCACATTATTTTGGATGCAGAAGTGGCGGCCGATCTAGAAAAATTGTAGGCCGTTTCTACCTGGCCGCAACCTTCAACAATCACGGCTTTACGGGGATTCTTGGGCTTAACATGCTATTATCGGTGTTTTATCCACAAATACGCTGATATTGCCGAACCCTTGACAGCCATGCTTCGTCGCAACAATTTCCAGTGGACACCCGAGGTGGAAAGAGATTTCTAACACCTTAAGACGACCCTGACTTCGGCACCAGTGCTCAGCTTACCCAACTTTTCAGCTCCATTCATTGTTGAATGTGATGCGTCTGGACACGGTATCGGGGTTGTTCTTCAACAGGAAGGCCATCCGATCGCATTTTCAACCATCAATTGGTGGATCGACATATGAAACTGGCCGCTTATGAACGTGAGCTCATTGGGTTGTCTAAAGCTATTCGGCATTGGCGCCCGTATTTATGAGGTCGTGCCTTTGTGGTTAGAACGGACCATGCCAGTTTGAAATTCTTATGGGAACAAGCACTAATAACTCCACTTCCGCAACATTGGCTTAGCAAGTTCATGGGGTTTGATTTCCATGTTGAATACAAGCCCGGGAAGAACAATCAAGCAGCTGACGCTTTGTCCCGCATTGATGCCGCAACACCTACTTGCGTAGCACTGTCCAGCCCTCGCCTCCTTGCGGCAGAGCAATGGCGGGACTGCCTGTGGGCAGATCAGGAAATCATTCGCCGATGTGCTCAGTGGTTATCCTTGTAATCCAACTCCTTTGATCGACTTTCTTCTGTCGATTCCAGTCAGTCATTGGCTCCACACCAGTCGCGGGATGCGCCCGTCCAAAGCAACCAACATGGGACCGAAGTGGCAGGCCAGCTCCCTCCTCTTCAATCGGGTGCCTTTCGAACGGGATTGCCCAACAGGGAAACAGGGCTGGTTTGGCGCGTCATCGATGGGTTATTATACCGCAATAATCGACTTGTCATTTCGGCAACTTCTCCACTCGTTCCAGAAATTATGGCATTCGTCCATGACTTGGCGCACGGAGGCGTCCAGAAGACTCCAATGGCTGCGCCAATTTTATTTTTGGCCCCATCAACGCCGTGCCGTGGCAGACTACATTGCGCGTTGCAGTACTTGCCAGTGCAACAAGGCGAGCACTCTATCCCCGGCAGGTCTTTTGCAGCCGCTTCCTATCCCGCATCAGATATGGGCCGACATTTCAATGGACTTCATCGTCCATCTGCCAAAGTCTCAAGGGAAGACAGCGATTCTCGTGGTGGTGGACAGACTATCTAAATACACTACACCATGACACAATATTACCGTCAGATGTCTGTCGGAAATAATACGTGACCACCAACAAACTATCTCGTTTAAAAATGTAAGCAACAGACTATCTGTCGGTAATACATCTTTCAGAGTCAGATTGTCTGTCGGCAATTATATATCTATTAAGGACTAATTATGTGTCGGTAAATATCATATTTTAGGGTCAAACGGTCGCTTCAGAATCTGTTATGACTGATTATGTGTCAAGCAAATATGACCAAAAACAAGAGGCGCAAATTAAACTCGGGGAGATCGAAAAGGCAGCTAGGTTTTCCTCCTTTCCCCCAAAACCTTTTCCTCCTTTTCCCAAAACCCCAGATCCCCGACGACGCCAGCCTCCCCCAAATCCCCAAATCCTACAATTGCACCAACGGCCACGCCCGCCACGCCAGCCCCCCCACCACGCCGCCTTCCCCACGCCGCCGCCGCGCACCTTCGCCATTTGCCACTGGCCCAAGCCAAGCCTCGACTTGTCGCTAGGGTTTGGCGCGACACCGAGACTTCCTCAGATCGCCGCCATCGCCGGCGATCGAGCCACCACCGACCTTCTTGCTTCCTCTCCACAACCATCCTTCCGCTCGACTCAATCGGCGGTGCCTCCTCTTCTTCTTCCGGCCCGCCGCCTCCGGTTCGTTCTACATCAACCCTGCGTCGCCTCCTTCCTCTTCCCCAACCAGCGCTCTCATCCATCCCCCTGCCGAGGTGAGATTGTTCAGCGCCGCCTCCACTTCCTATTCCCCAATCAGTATGATGCATTTGTTACCTAGTTTATGAGTTTTGTAGTTTGGGGCTGGTGTTCCTGAGGTGTTAATTACCGAATAGTACGGCAACTGATCAACGCTGTAGTGGAATCTTCTGGGCAATATTGTTTCTGCATTCGAGTTTGAGGATTGTGACAGCAGGAGTGAGATTTAGCCATACACCGACAGCTGCCTGCCAACTTCCTGCGCTCAATTCTACTGCGATGTCCCTAGAGCGCATTATTAGGAACTCAAATTCATCGTCATTTACCGATAGAAATTCAGCTGTCCACTGTTTCGTACTTTGAAGTTTGTCCATGGGCTCATTTATTTATGCGAAAGCTCTCCACTCCGTACCCACAGATGGTAGATCTGGAGAAGTGGTCGTTGTTTGCTGCTATTCTGCCGATCATTTTTAATGTGTATGAGATGTCTTTTTATAGCTTGAATTGCTTGGAAACGTGTGGCTGGCTATAGCCTCTAGGCTTAGTTTGCTAAGCATTTGTTAAGAACTGTTTTTTTGGGAATAATGTGTAGTGAAGTGTTTTTTTCCCCTAGTTGTAATCGCATACATATGTGAGATGAAACATTGCTAGAGTGGTCCCTTTTTTATTATATGCCAAAAGCTAAATACTAAATCAAAATGAAGAGAGACTGTTTTTTGTTTGTCTTTTACACAACTTGCTGATTTTTGTGTTGTAGTTGTATGGAAAGGTAAGGAGTTGTGAATTTTTTTTAATTACCCGATTACCTATACCGGTTGATTGGCTGCTTACCTACTTCAAATTATGATTATGTAAATCATGAGAGCAACTCACTTATGGCATACGGTACAGACTACAGGAGAAACATAGTTATAGAATTTGGTGGCATAGTGTTTTTTCCCCTTTTTTCCTGTTTGGCACATGCAAAACTGACTTCGCTGAATCCCTATATTTCTTCATGGAAGAACTTGATGAAGATCCAAGAAATAGTTCAGCTTTAAACATTTCTCTTGGAAACCAACGGCAGCATACCATGCATCTTTGTTGATATGGTCCATCTTTCTGCCAACATTTATGGTTGTTACAGTACTACTTGTGTGAATGATACAATACCTTTCTATCTCGTATAACATTGTTGTTTATTGAATCTTTTGACATGTCAGTTTTGTATGTAACAATACTTCTTCTTTTTTTTAATACTTAGGTCTTTGCATTTGGATCGGTTCCATTGAAGACTTACCTTCCTGATGGGGATATTGATCTAACTGTACTTGGAAATACATCTTATCATAGTACTTTGGTTGAAGATATTTACGGCATCCTTAAGTCAGAGGAGCAGAATAGTGATGCTGAATTTGAAGTAAAGGACTTGCAACACATCAATGCTGAGGTGCATTCTCCAGTATTCACTTCCTATACATTCCTAGTAATTCGTTTGGATAAATAATTTGGGCGAACTATGTTATTGTCCTTTTAACTATTTTTTATCCTTTTTATTCCCTTCATTTTCGATAGTGATTTGATCTCTTACCAGGTATTTTCGTTACTGCTCTTTTGTTAAATGCTTAATATGCGTGAAAGTTGAACTCAATTTTTATGCGCCTCTTGTTCTCCTTGTTACTGTTGTTGTTTCACACATGGTAATTGCCTCTAAATTTCTGCAAATGTTCATCCATCCAGGCCAGGCTCATTAAATGCACTATTGAAAATATTATCATTGATATTTCATTCAACCAAACTGGCGGAATCTGCTCACTTTGCTTCCTCGAGCTGGTATTACAATGCAACTTTATTTACCTTTTGGAATAAATGGTGCAGTTTAACACTTTCTGTTCAAGTTTAAATTTAAAAGTTTTTCTGGTTAAATAGACAGCTGTTGAATGTGTAGAATACTCAACATTGGTTTCCTGTGATTGTCTAGGTGTCCTTTTATTTGGTTACTATGCCAAGTCATGGGAATGTAAACGATTGTTCCTTCTTCAGGTTGACCATAGAGTTGAAAAAAAACATCTATTTAAAAGGAGCATTATATTAATCAAGGCATGGTGTTATTATGAAAGTCGCCTACTAGGAGCTCATCATGGACTAATATCTACTTACGCTCTGGAGACACTTATCCTTTACATATTCAATCTATTCCACAAATCTCTCCATGGCCCTCTGGAGGTAAGTTTGGAAGGGATCACAATTTTCAGACATTTGATAACATCTGGAGGTAAGTGTGTACTTGACGCTTTGTGCAATCTATCCAAGTATCCAAGTAATAACCTAGACTACAGAAGTACCTCTCACTCTAATAAAGGAAGTACCTTTTTTCTTTGACTATTAGCAATCAATAGCACTATTTTGAGAATCTACAGGAATAAATTCTCTTTACTGTCCTCTGAAGAACATGATCCGCCATGTATCTTAGAAAATGGATGCCTTTACTTGTTTGACTTGTTAAGATATTCTTAGATACCTACATATGTTTAGCTAGTCATAGGTCTCAAGAACTGAGAAAATATCCATTAATTGTACTTCATCCCTCCCTTTAGTTAATCTCGACTTGTTAGCAGATTAGGATCATAACAGCCTATAGTGTAATGGCCCAATATAGCACTTGTTTACTTATTCACGAAACTAATGCGGAATTGGTTAACTGATTGGGATGAACCCTAAATTGAACAAAACAGCTATTACTAGAACAGATGGCCATGTAAGTTCAATGGACTAGCAGTCCTTTCCAAATGGCTTTCTAGATCAGTGAGAATTGAAATCCTTTAAATTACTTAGAAATGTACATACAATCTAGTTATATATCTCCTTAATTAATTCAATGTGTTTCTAACTACTAAAATATTCTTTTTTTGCAAAAAACCGAAGGACCTAGGACGCTCAAGTGTTCACGCTTATGATTATGACATCGCTGTTCCTAACATATAGTTTGTGGAAGACAACTAATCAATAGTAGTGTGCTTTGGTTCGTAATGACCAATTGGATATATGCTAAGTGATCATTTTGTGTACATGTAACCTGATGTGTGTGGAAGACTAGCTAATAGTAGGGTTAACTTTTGTAAGAGAACTTGATATGTCGATTAGTGGAAGACATTGACCCTAGTTTGGTTAGTTGATCGTAACTTTGAGCTTTTGGACAGTGCTATTGAATTGGAGCTATGTTGCTTTTGTAATGAACATTGAGCATATATATATATATATATGAATGGATGAATTATGTACTAGCCAATTCGCAAAGATAAATGAATGGATGAATTATCGATTATGTGAATTGAGTGATTGAATTGATGAATTATCGTTGTTTGATGTGTAATGTGTCAATTACCGCTTGTTATTAATCTCTCAATGAGTACTTTTGCATTATAACAAATATTCTAAGCATTTCGAGCCCCAATAACATCGACAGACCATCTGCTTCAAAAAGATTATTTTTACCAACAAACTTTCGTCGGCAATTATAGTATCTCGCTCAAGAAAGATATGTCTTTCGGCGAAAAATATATCTGCTTAAAACTTTGTCTCGCTTCGGAGATCTCTCACTAATGCCGACACACTATCTGCTTAATAATTTATCTGTTTAAGAAAGGTCTTTACGGGCAGGACTTTAGCCGATCACTGTTATCTGGTCGGTAAAACTTTTGCCGACAGATAGTGTGTCAAGATACATAGCCTTTGCCGACAGATGCTCTGTCAGTGTTATTGGGGCATGGTGTAGTGATATGCACACTATATGCCGCTCACCAAGCCTTCCTCCGCTCCTGTGGTGGCTCAACTCTTCTTTGACATGGTCGTGCATCTGCATGGCATACCGGAATCTATTGTCTCTGACCGCGACCCGATTTTCACCAGTGCTTTCTGGCAAGACCTTTTCAAAAGGTGCGGCACAACCCTGCTTCTGTCCACAGCATACCACCCGCAAATAGATGGACAGACGGAAGCGGTTAATAAAACGGTGGAGATGTATCTTCGCTGTTTGACAACAGATAACCTGACCACATGGGTCAAGTGGCTTTCTTGGGCGGAATTCTACTATAATTCTTCTTTTCACACAGCTCATCAAATGACACCATTTGAGCTGGTGTATGGGCACCTTCCACCACCACTCCTTCCCTATAATCATAATCAAGGGGCCACTGTTCTTCACACAGTTGATTGTCAATTGACGGATCGGGATGCTCTTCTCCAATGTGCCCGTCACCATCTTCATCAGGCCCAAAATCGCATGAAACAGTATTATGACAACCATCATCACGATTTTTCATTTGCCGTTGGTGATTGGGTCTTGTCGGGGATTGGATAATTTCCATAAAGACCATTGTACCCCGGCAGCCGGTTTTCGGCCGACCATGCATGCCCTCGGACCGAGGAAGATCTTCGAATGCGTTAGCTAGAGGGACCGCCCCGACCATGCTTAAGCTCGTCCCCGAGCATGTGCCTTAATTCCCCGAGCATGCTTTCTCGGGCATGCGCAGCGGTCGGTCAGGGTCGAGGTAGAATCTCGAGCATGTCCGGCAGGTCGTGCTCGATCCGTAAAGACGACGTGGCGATAATTACGCTTCAGTTTAAAAGACTATTAACCCACGATCTAAGCCCATAATGATCACGATAAAGCATGGCGAAAATCAGGGGTGCAGTTACAGGCATGTTCAAGTATAATAATGGTGTGTTATTCGGCTGTAGTTACTGCAGTCGCCTATAAATACTCCTTTGGTAGATCATAGTAAAGGGAGGGAAAAAAGAGAGATCAGACACACATCGAATACACACAAGATTCTTGTATAAACTTAAGCAATATCAAGATCCACTGGACGTAAAGTTGTTATCTCGATCGTGAGAGGCCCGAACCAGTATAAAAATTCCCTGTCCACTGTCCTTTCGAGCATAGCATCCTAATAGCATTCTTCGGACATAAACCTCTGCAGAAAAGGGGCCCTGATTGATCCCTCAATCAACAAGTAAGCTCGGCGAGGAACCTGCTTTTCAAACGTCGACAGGTCTGGTTAAGCCTGCAACAACATCGCCAATCTTCTATTCGCACTGCTGCAGCTCATAAATTGTCTCCTCGTTATTATGGTCCCTATCAGATTATTGAATTAATTGGGAAGGTCGCATACCGGCTCAACCTTCCACCTGAGGCGTGAATTCATGATGTCTTTCATGTTTCCTTGCTCAAGACATACAAAGGCGACCCCCCCAGTCCATACCATCGCTACCATTGGATGTGGTGAACACCCCGGAGCCGGTTCAACCGGAACCACATCAAGCGCTGGCTCAACACTTTGTCAAAGGCAAACGATAGTTTTTGATTCATTGGAAAGGTGAGTCGGTAGAGGAGGCAACCTAGGTAGAAGCTGCAGTTTTGCGGCGATCTTACCCTTCCTTTCAACTTGCGAACAAGCTAGGTCCAGAACGGGGGGTAATGTCATAGGATATGATAATGTGTATTACCGGAAGAATAATATTAGGGAAGAGTTAGATGAGGATTGGCTTGGGAAGGATATGGATCTCCGCTAATAAAATAAAGGCAGGAGTAGGTGTCTTAGTTATTAGCTTTGGAAAGTATCAACTAGTTAGTTATTTCAGTTAGGGAAATAATATCTTTACTTGATATCTGATCCTTGGGGATCATATTGCTAGGCTTATATATGTAAGAAGAAAATCAATGAAAAGGGCATGCTGATTTGCCGCAAGTTACCTCGTGGCGGTGCCTTCCGTATAACAAGGCCGGTAGCTCCATTCGCTAATTCCTGTCGGCAGCCACGGCGGTGCCAACATCCACTGGCGCTCATGTGGGTCATCGACTAGGCACAAGGCTATACAATCTGACCCATAACACAGGTGAACATGAAAGTTCCGCGCCCCATTATGTCGACTACCGAGCCATCTCCAAACTTCACAACATCGCGCACTCCAATGTCCAGGTTGACGAAGCTATCCCAACAGTCTGTCATGTGATTTGTAGCGCCCATGTCAAGGTACCAGGAGCCATCAAGATGATCAGCCTCCTGTCCGAGGTGAACTTGGGCATGGATTTCGTTGAGGACGATGTCACCATCTTCCTCCTTCACGGCTTCTGTCAGTGCACACACCTGGGTGAGCAACAGCGTTGGCTCCTCCTTTGCATGGCTGACATGCGCCTACTCCTGGCGCTTCTTCTTGGGCTTCCTACATTCTTTCGCGAAGTGCCCATAGATGATAGATACCACAGTTGAAGCACTTAATCCTTGATTTGTCACAGCCATCAAGCGAGGACTTGCCGCCCTTACTTGAAGATGCTTGTTTGCCTTCGGAGTACTTCAGTTTGCCCGAACTGCCGCCGGCCTCCCTATTGACCGTGGCGCCTTCCTGGCCGCGCTGCTTCATGCGTGCCGCCCATTCCTCCTCGGTGAGCAGCAGCTACCCACCCTATCCCGCTTCCATCCAGTAGGCCGTAGCGCTCCTCAATAGAGCGAAGACGGCCAACAAGGTCCTCGACAGTAAGCACGAACAGATCAACCATCGTCTCAATAACGATGGCAACTTGGGTGTACTTTGGCGTCACTCCACGTAGCAATTTCTTGACGATGTTCTCTTCCTCCACCGGATCACCGAGCGTAGCCAAATTGTTGGTGAGGCCTGTGATACGCATGGAGAAATCATTAATCGTCTCGCCATCCTTCATGCAAACCAATTCAAAATCCTTGCGCAGCATCTGTGCCTTGGCTTCCTAGACGCGTTCAGCACCGAGGCGCACCGTACGTCTTGACCGCTAACCACGCCTCCCTTGTCGTGTTCTTGACTACCAGCGTTACCAACATCTCCACCAGCACCGCCTGCAGTATTGCTGCCAGCGCCATGCGATCAACCCTGTACTCCGCCTCGCTAGGATCGACCGCTTCCCAAACACCTTGCGCTTGCATATTCACACGCATGAGCAGAGCCCACTCGTTGTAGTTCGTGCACGTGAGCATCGGGTACCTCACCTGAACCCCCATCTCCTTCACCTCCCAGACCTGTTGCACCACCCAGGGCCTGCTCTCAACGATGCCGCCTTGCTGAACGGCTCCTCCTGAGCTCGCTCCTCCAAAACTACTCCCCGATGGTGACGATGACCACGCTACTCAACACAACATTGTGATTAGGATCGGTGGAAAGAACCGCTCTGTTACCAAATGTTGGAATTCAGAGTCAAAGTGCTTGCACACGCGCTACTCTGTCGCTACTCTGTAGCTTGTTCGGCAACAAGAAAACAGAGGCGAAAACTAAACTACAAATAGAACTACGAAAGTTTAGTGAAGAAAAACCAATGCAGAAAGAGTGTTTGGTGTCGCGCTAGAATCACGATGTTTTCTACTATCCCTCTTTATTTTATCAAGCCACATTAGTTACAAATGACATGCAAGATCCGGTTAAGTCGCACCTGAACGTGATTATGCTGACAGAGCCATGGCGACTCTGACCGGCCGCCTGGACGCCTAGTCGGCGCCTAGGTGACACCGTAATAACACTAATAAAAATAACAGGTGAAACATTCACATCATAAAATGTAAACACAAAGTTTAATAATCGTTATGGTAATAATATGAATCTAGTGCAGAAGCATAATTTGATGCACAAGTACACAAATTGTTGGTTTGGGCATCAACATATATACATATATGTACATATATACACACACACACATACATACATACATACACACACATTATATATATATATATATATATATATATATATATATATATATATATATATATATATATATATATATATATATATATAAATATATATATAAAATTTCAAGTTCAAATTCATTCCACATTGAGAGTAACAAAACTGAGAAAATTTGACAAATGATAATCAAAATGGAAAGGAAAAGGACAAATGGTACTATTAACTGCAAACTTTTCTTTTTTGTTTCTTCTAAAATACTTTAGAAGTTCAAATTTTAAAAGTAGATACAACACACTATATGCTACATCCGGAGTTTCTTTTAGCAACTTTTTTCTGTCAATTTAATTCCCAAACCAAAAGGTTGTCCACTTGTGCACTAGGTAGCTCCCCAAAATATGAAGTCCTTCACTTGTGCAATTAATACTGCTGATTGCTTTCACAGTTACCACATGGAAGAAGAAAAGAATGTATATGGTTTGCCCAAAGTTATAAGAACATATGCCCATGGATCGTGTGGGGTCAGTTGGACCACATTGAAATGCTGCACAATACTAGTGATGGATATTTACGTAGTATGAAAAAAAAACCTCTATAACATAAAGGACCCCAGTAAATATTTTTATCTAATGGACCTAGTGAAAAACAATTACGTATCTGGTAGTGAGACACATATGCTTGTAACAACCTGAAGATTCAAAAATATACTTTACCAAGTCAATGTTGATAGTTATAAATATGTTGCTCATTGGTGAACCCAAAAATATGGTCAGCCTCCCTTTTATCTAAAAGAAAACTATTCAGCATATTCATCTAGAACTTCTAGATGATGACTAGAACTCATGCCAACTGTCAAGCTGTGTACAGGTTAAATATTTAGAGCAGTATTCAAGAAACTGTTTTGACCAATAAAATTGCTACCTCAGCGGTTAGAGCAAACCACTTGTTTTTTTTTATTTTTTAATATTTCAAATTTGGGTTTTCCAAAATTTTGATATTTGGATCATATCTATGAAGTAGAAATACATCTATTCCACGAGAAAAGGGGATCGAAGAGTGTCAATTAGGCCCTAAAATGGCACTTCTAAAAATTGGACTGGCTAATTTTCACCAATTTCTTGAACACTGATTTCGAGTACTTACTGAATGATTGTTGCAGATTCTAACTCAAGTTTTTATATCATGCATATGGAATTCTCATAGTGGCAATCTTGAAAACTAGGCTTTTACAAGCTCGTAAGCATGAGGTACCTCCAAGACTATTCCAAATCAGATGCAAAGTATAAATCTGATGTTATGCTGTTATGCAGTACAATGAAACAACAATTCCCCGCGAAGTAAATTAATACAGCATTAATATATCAAAAGAGTTAACCAAAAGATCAAACACAAATGACCAAAAACTCAATGATTAACAAACCACAAACAACATTTAAACAACTGGGCTGGGTGCACACAACAATGGAAGTCTATACTTCTATCATGCCATTTACTCCTATAAGTTTAAAAGATTATATGATCCTGTTAAAACATCACATTAACATAAATAGTAGCTAAAAGAATAGAGGCTACATGCTAGGAAGTAACTAAGTCAAATGCAAAGAATCAATAAAGGACATCAAGCCCCGTAGATTTGTAAAGGGAAAAGTATGTATTCTCTCAAAAGTAACCATCATCTATCAATAACCTAACGTTCAATTTATGTCTTTTACATCATTTAAGCGGTATATATAGAGTGGCAGTACATACTCCCAACAGTATATATAGAACCATTTTCCTATACACAAACACTTATCGCCGTATCGGTATTTTTGAGAAAATGTTGTATCGCGGTATTGGCGTATCGTGTATCAGATACATATCGGTGTATTCGGCAATGTAGTTGACAACCTTCCATCAACATCATAATTTTTGTGTGCTTGTTTGTGCATGAAACTCAATATCAACAAGTAGAAAAATGCATGAAGAATAGGCGAGCATAGTGATACAAGGGCAAAGTTACAATAATTATAAATGCACGTTCAGGTTTGTTCAAGTGTACCATGTCCATAGCAAATTGAGATGATGATACTCCATTAGGTATAGTTGAATTTTGATGTTAGGTCATTACGGTATGTTCATTAGCACAATTGTACATTTCATTAGTTCATTTGGTCAACTGCAGATATACGATGTACATACAGCAAATAGGCAAATAGCAAATACATCAATAAGAAATCAGAAATCCTATCATGCCGTACTGCCATCACAATAATAATAATAATAGATTCCATTTATTTGTGGTGTTGACCACTGTCCAAAGGACCATTTTACTTTCTAAATACGCCAACAAAAGCATTGCACGTGCAAAAATGCCACTCAAAGGGCATCAATGGCTACTAATCACACTATCATAGACTATCACAGCAGTGGTGTAACCATCAAGTCTCACATGTGTCCCCACAGTGGTCATGCCAAATGACAACAGGGAAACCCAATGGGAGGCGATGACAACTAGATGAACCTTTTCTCCAAAAAATGAGAAAGTGGTGATCAGCAAAAAAGAGGCGAAGGCTGCTAAAATTGTGGCAAATATGCAATTTTATTTCTTAATTGTTAAATAGCAGCATCGTTAGAATCGATGTGCTTACAGACGACATAGTCCAGACACAATCTCAAATTCTCCATTATCACAGCGATTCCAATGAAAGGTTAACAAAACAACAGAGGATTACACTACTCCTTTATAGATACGTTTTTCTTTTAAAACGGGAGAACTAGCTCAAGTATCTTATGAATGGAGATGTTATTTAAAATTGTTATGCTTACTTCAAAAGGTTCTGATTTAATTCATTTCTTCCTGCCATTACTTTGTTGCACAATTTTCCTTGTGCTTCAAATGGAACAGTTACTGTGTCAAGAAACAAGATGATTATAAAGAAGTGTTCTATTAGCCAATTTGACAAGACCTCCTTGGACATAAGGATTAATTATCAAAATACGATTTATAGAAATCTTAATGAGTAAGAATTAGTGGGACCTCTTCCTTGTATAGGTTTGTGATAGTATTGTCATAATATGGAAAAAAAAGTTACTACTGCAGGCCAATTATACAGAATGCTATACAATTGTGAACAGTTCTCCATCAAACCCTTAAAAAAGGTTTCATCTAATTAAACTAGTTGGGCTGCACACATTGCCTTTTACTCAAGGATGTTAACAACTTCACAACAATCTTCTAGTCAGTATAATTGTATGCTGGTACACAAAATATGCCAAAAACTTCGCCAGTTCATAAGCACCTATGCTGGAACAAATGGCATTGACAAATACTCCCTCAAGTCATAATTAAATAGTTGCCATTTTTGTCTAGATGTAGTCAAACTTTCGAAACTTTGACTGCCAATATCTTTTTAAATATTTAAATTGGATACATGAAAATCTTATGTGTAGCTTTGTCTCAAAAAGTACTTTCATAATATTATATTTTTATTGGGTTTTATAAATATATTATGATAAAAATTAGTAGTCAAAACTATATTTTGAGAGACCGTGTCAACATCTAAAATGACAACAATTTGAACCTTTTAGCATTGTTCTGTCAGTAGTGACTACTGGGAAGTATATGTGATATTTTGGTGGTACGTCTGGGTAATATATTGAATAAAGGCCAACACTAAAAAGAATATGCTGTGATTGAAGAGAGGCGTCAAGGATGTTGCGTGTACTTTCATCAGCATGTAGAGAGCCACAGTTCCAACCCATAACTACTGGGCTTTGCTATGAGAGGAAACAGATTAGTCACCGGTACCACACCATATATAAAACTAGCTGTGTATTCTATAATGACCTGATGATAAGACGTATAGTCATGTAAAACCAAGTCGACATCCACAAAAAAAATTGAGAAAATTCTAGATGGGCTGGCACTTGGTGAAATGCGTTTCGTCCTTATTTTATGAACCCATTTGCATTTGTATAGTTGGTACACTTGTCATAATCAACCAAAAGCTCCTCATGTGCAAGACGATGCCATAGTTTCCCCGTCAGTAGTGATTAGGCATTTGGGCGTCCAAACGACCAAACATACAGAGATAATACTTTGCAAGCGCAATAGCTGCGAAATGATGGCTAAAGGATGCCGTGAACACTACTGATATGCAACAGCATTCCCAAGATGCAAATATTTGACCAAAGAATATAACATTTCATTAGATCGATGGCCAAACAATCTTAACTAGGTAATGAGTAACCACTAGATAATGAGTAGCCAAGACACCATAATGAAAATAAACCAGTACTCTCCGCTACGCCGCCGTCACGAATGACCGCTCGAGATGTATCGAACTTGTATGAAGTGACAACGGGAACGAGCACGCGAGTACACGGCCGCGGCGGCTCCGGCCGTGACCGCCGCACCAGCGTGCTCTCTCTCGTTGTCACCACCAATAAATCACACAAATCAATCCCCAGAACTTGAGCTGAAATCATGTAGGCAGAGATTAGTTGAGAGCAACAATAACAGCAAGAACACCAAGAACCAAGATTTTTTTTCTAGAAATTCATTTGACCGAGTCAACAATAAATATATAAATAGAATTCATGTGGTATGGAAAGCTTTACCGCAATAGAAGCATAAAAAATTTAGGGCAACACAACATGGGTGAAATAATAATCAAATAATTAAAGATCTGAGATTTCTTACGCTAGAGGAAGAGAAAAATAAGCAGAAATGGCGTACTATAATACCAAGATTCAAGAAAAGCACCCGGAGCGGATATGGGAAAAAATATATATATATAGAACAAGAAAAAGTAGAAATGATCCAAAAATTTCGAGATGGAGGAGTCAAGGAGAGGGTGATAGAGTGAGCGACAACCTGAAATCCATATATAAGTGGAGGGTAGCATCACAGATCTAATTCTCAAGAACACCGGTCATCATCACAAGAACCAGGAGCCAAGAAGGGGAAGGCTAGAGGAGTACACGAGCGAGGGAGAGAGGTGGGGGAGAAATTTATCGCCTAGCAGGGTAGCACACAGGAGTAAAGTCTCTCGTGGGTGGGAAGAGGGTTTGGTAGCTAGCATTGCTAAGGTAACCCGTGAAATGCACAAGTGACACTTGCGAGAGTACCGCCAGTTCGGTTTTTGACCGGACAAGTTGATATTTTCAAGATGTACAGATAGTAGTATTGTTCTAAGGGTGGTACAGATACTTAACCTTAAAATAAACTGGAATGATACTGGAATTATGCGGTTGTCACCTCCGGGTACTATATATAATGCTTATACGTGTCCTAACTATAAAAGACACCATCAAAACTTGTACAGTTGTATATTTATGCATGCCCCAACTATAAAAAGAACACTGCTCAGTGAAGGACCGTGAATATTTATGTAAATAAGTAATCTTGTATTTTTTTTAAAAAAAATGGTTGAGCGTCAAATTTATCCAATGAATTATGGTTTTGTTAGGCTTGATAAAAATTTGCATGTATTCTAGTCACAGTAGGGTACACATCGATATATAGAAAAAGAAACACTTGATCTTGTATTGTCGTATTACATTTTAAAAGTATTTTTAAGGATAAATTCTCATTTAAATACCTATACATTCGGCAATTGAATTTTTAACATATGTAAAATTTTCACTTCATACAATCACAATTTAAAAATTCTATGAAAAATACCCAGCATACTAAAACCACACATGAACGGATAATTTGGTGAAGCTCTGAGTTAGCCTGAAACAGAAGTGCTCTACTTTAGAAGCAACCTTAAGGAACTTCCAATGCACCTATGATTAAGACAACACACATACAAACCAATTTTGCTCAAGACATTGGCAATGTCAAATTCCTAACTAAATAAAGTGGTATCATCTACCAACAGTCGTAATCCAACTTTGTAAGATATCTGTGCTATAATTGGTAAGGCACCCGGACCATGTTCTGGTGACAACCAGTTATGCACGTTTTACGTGTAGTCGCTGCTCACTAGGATTCGAAACCATACTATTTTTGTGTTCTAGTTGAATGAAAACAGGTCGGATACATGTGAATATTGCTTTTTTATGCTAACCCGTATTTTTCTCTGGATTCGAAACAGAATACGGGCTAGCTAGATACAGATAAGAATATGAGTTATTCGGGATATGGATACATGACAGATTCGAGTCGAAAACGGATAAAAATATATAGATAATGTGCACATATATAAAGTAATATATATTGAATCAAACCATACGAGTACATAACTACAATAGCAAGTAATATATCAATCAAACGCAATAGACATTAATAATATGCTACTTAAGGATCAATAAAACTAACTAATTGTCGAGATAAATAGGTTGTCATAGAAAATATGTAATAAACGGGTTTAGCCTGACTAGATATCCGAATTAAAAAAATCCAACATCTAAATCCTATATCGTATTTGCTGGGCAGTGACCGCTTCAAATCTGATCCTAATCCGAATCTGGGTGGAAATATCTGGCCTACTTTCTCCTCAAATGTGTGCTTTGACGGACTCTTTAATTTGGTAGAAAAAGTGCATCATCTGATAATCTAAATCTGAAATGTTTCGGTTCGTCAGTCCACTTCAACAAGAAAATAGAGAGGGAGAACAAAAAAGAATGGACAGCCTGTACTACCTAAACAGTATCATCTTTTGTTTATCTCGCTTTTAGGTATTTTTCTCGAGCCAAAACAGTAGAACGAAGCCAATTCTGGGTGCTTGTACCCCATACATTATTGCCGTGCATAATTATCCACAGCAGAACAGAAGACAATGTATAATAACTGATGTACCCGACATGCAGCCACGAGACAGCATGAGTACCCTTCTGTCTGGTTAAAGAGAGCCGTCCTGGCCTCCTAGGTGATTTGCAGGATCAAAATATCTTCATGAGCGGCTGAGAAACAAGACCACGAAATTTACTTGACAGAAGCATATCCCAAGTCATCATCAGATAGATTAAAAAGGAGAGAGGGACATCCAATTCATTTTTTTCCAGCACACCTTCATCACCATTTTTAATTAGTCTCTAGAAGTCTAGAGTAGAAACACTGTGTTCAATATTGTATCACACAATTCTAGTCTTTTATTGTACAGCCCTCTTCAAATGGGGAGTGGTACCGTAATTGATGCTTGTAAACAGCTGGGCTGTTACAAGGAAATAGAGATTATTGGATTATTCCCTCATCCTAAAAATATAGGATGCATTTTGTTTTGCACATGGATTATTGGATTATTCCCTCATCCTAAGAATGATGGAGGCAGTGGTACACGTTAGTGGGGAGATAAGGCGGTGGCGCATCAGCAAGAGGCGTCTTAGTGCATAATCATATCGACCGCGGTTGGGAAAGCAATGCACATTAAGGTCTTGTTTGGGGGAGCTGCGGTTAATGAAAAATTGCTTTTGATTTGATGGGTCAGAAAGCATAGAATAGTAGCAAGCGTGGCTTTTCTTGTTATCTTTGTTTGGCAAACTAAATTATTGTATTGTAGCTTTTAGGGGTCAACCGAGCGGGGAGGTAACAACATAGCGAAGTACATCGGCGTCTGAGTGGGGAGGTGATGTAGAGGCGGGGTGGCGGAGGTCGAGAAGGTAGACCGACCGAGGTAGGAGGTGGTCAAGCCAAGCCACAGTTGAAAAGCTCCTCCTCAGCATCTTCAGCTTTTGGGGGTGCTTCTGCTGTGGCTTAACTTCCCAGCTGCTTTGTAGCCATGCTGTTTGGGGGAGTTTTTGGTCTAAAACTGAAGCAAAGCTAAAGCACAGCTCTCCTAAACAGGATCTAAGAACACGAAGTCCTTTGCACGGTCAAAGGGGGCCAGCAAACATGCGATTATATATATGGCAAAATTAAACTTGATCTAGGCTCAATCTCTAATCGCATAGAATCCGACGGGTGATAAAGGTATTCACTGGAAACATAAGATGCAGGGGTTCACAGATTATTGGAATCAAGGGAAATATGAATCTCATCTTCAATATTATTTGGTTGGGGTGGGTATTTATTTTTGCTTTTCTCCCAACGTGTGTATTGTACCCTCAAGGGATTGATCCAATTTTGACAATTGGAAAATAATCTTTTAGCATGAATTTGCCGAGGTTGTTCATTGAGCGAAGAGGTATATTCACCTCATATTACATAATGGCTTGATAGTCTTCAGTAATTTTTATTTTGTTTTTCTTCCTGTGTAAATACGTTTGTTTTATATTTTTTGTATATACACAGTAGGATATCTCCTCCTATCGTTTCCTACTAGCCGAGTGCCCATACGTTGCAACGGAACAACAACTGCTTATGCAGACGAATTAAAACAATAGAAAAACAATGCTTGGCAGAAATCTGAAAGACTAAACCGTGATAATAAGAAAAGTTTTAAGGTGCAATTTGCAAATTTTCGTATGCAAAAGCTTTTGTACTTGGAACTATAATTTACAGACGAATTAAAGCAACATAACAATAATTTCTAGTAATTATATAAAGTCTACAAGAGTAAACCATAATAATCAAAAAAGATTTTAAGATGCCTTCTGCAAATTTTTGTATAACGGAAGGTCTCATTCTTGAAACTACGCTATAGGGTATAAGTTGCAGTTTTCCCATGGAGAAGACCTAAATTCAATAGATAGCCATGTGCTCGTGTGTTGCAACAGAAACTTAATTTGCGATAAAAAGTTTATTTACAAAGAGTACTAATAGTGGCAAAGGTGGGTAATTTTGATGAAGTAGCAGTGGCAAAGGTGGGTAATTAAAAAGCAATGGCAAATGTGGGGTAATTTTGATGAAGTGACGTAGGAAGAAACTCTCACTTTATATAGTAGAGATATGGTACCTTCAATCTTATTCACGATTTTCGTCGAAAATAATCTTATTCACAATTTCACATACCATTTTACTGCCCTACTTTAGTTGTTGTTTTGGTTTTCTTTGCGGCCTTTCTTTCTCCTAACACTCCAAGTAGATCCCCGATAGGGTGTATTTGCTGCAATAATGTAACACCCCGACGCCATACGCACCGCGAATGCTACCAGAAAACCCTAAATGACGCTTACAACACTCCGGAACCATACTGGTCCAGAGTGTCCCCCAACAAGACCCAGGAAATAAAAATTTGACAAAGAAGTCCAATAGAACTAATAACTCAACGAGCGAGTCACTAAACCTTTTAAACACTACTAAAAGATTGAAACCAACCGTAAAACTCTCTAAACCAACTTAAAACTAAGTTACCAAAATTTACAAAATTTCGGCATGACCTCTCTAGAAAGTAGGACATCCACTCAGCAGACAGAAAGCATTTGCAGTTATGATATTATTCTAGCAGGTCCTTAGTTAATCAATCACACCCAATAGAGATTAATAAATTTCACCACGACGAGCAATACATTGCAAGCACATTAATTACATCCCGACTTAATGAATTTGTTAATTAAATTGTGGGAGACCGCAGTCGTGCACGTGATACTATTCCCAACCCGACGAGCCAGTTTCAAGGTACCTAAAACAAGAAACAAACACGCATGAGTTCAAGACTCAGCAGAGTACAACAACTAGCAATATCGATAACAATTAAAGCATTTGAATCAGTCATATGCACATACCTCTTATATCAAATTAACAAATGCATTAAGCAAAGAAAACACCGCCAGTTAACTCGTGAACAACATTGCTCACTCATGATACATACCTCAGTAGTTAATATTGGATGAGTCCGCGACTCGATCCATTCTTGATCTGTGAATTACCCTCAACACAAGGATCCTCAGTTGCCATTCCTAATTAATAGTACCAAGTAATGCATCAAGTGTAACCATAATACACACAATTTGTCGCAACCAATATGTTGACCACCACTCCTTTGCAACATCATGCAATGCGAGTATGCTTACATGCTCATATGCACCTTTCAAGGCCTATACCGGTATGGCTGAGTGCACACCCGTCGGTGTGCACCCTCTCATTCCCTTCCATCCCGTGGAGGGTGCCTACTCTTACTGACTCGCTCCCATGCACTCGTGTGTATGGGACTACGAGGTAGGACTTCCGTGCTCACTACGGGTGAGCACCGAGGCCCACATCAATATGGGACGCCTCGTCCATTATGCATGCACAAATGCAATAGACACAATTAAATGGCCACTACAATCATTTCTAGCACTCCATACAGACAAGCTCGGAAGTGTGGATAACAGTCACATTCTCATATTCATGAATACACATTCATAGTAGTCTAATCAACTCAAGAATGAGACATAGCAATACATTTAATTAGCTATAACCCAAAAGTGAAAGCCTCAACTAATCCTCATATCCATATATGAGCATTCGCACTAGCTTAATCAAAATCATAAATAAACCAGGCAACGACGCATAAATTAATAGCACGAAGAAATTCCACAAATATACTAACTCTAGCAATGACTTAATCATTTAAACCTCGCATCTAGGCACTCAAGCCATTTTCAACAACGCTGTTGTACTTGCCTTTAAACCGCGGGAAGTGGAGTGGCGCGCGAAGAAGAGGCCACTCCTCCTGAAATCAGAAATCAAACACAGATACAATTTACCGACCAAACAATCAATCAATCAATCGCAACACAGAACCCTTGTGTAGCTAAATCCTTATGGGTAGCTTTACTCAACATTGACTAAGGATAATACACAAACTTAAATATAATGCACTGATCAGGGAGATAACAGGGTGAAATAAACATGATCTCAAATGCAAATGTATCACTCCAACATAATTGGCTAAACAAAATACTAACACATCTGAGTAAAAGAATAAGAACTAAGATGCCGCCATAATAAATTTCTTTGTGAGACACTGAATACCCATAAATTCTAGAAGGGCACTCCACAACCTCTAGCAAAATAAGTCACATATATTACAGAAGCTATGCGTGAGACACCAGAAAATGAATCATTAGGAAGCCACTACCATCATGCTTTACCTATTCATTTAAAGACCAGCATGTACAGCCTAGAATCAACCCATTCCTCATTTATTAAGCACATCCATCCCACAATAAACTCAATGCAATCGATCTTGATGCAACCTCACCTAGCACAAACCTCATAATACAAACAACATAATACCACCATTAACCACAGACGTTAGTTGGCAACCGAGAGGGGCTAAAAGTGAGGGAGCAACATACTCTAACATTGTACCACTTACCTGACTCACAACATATTCAAGCAAATCGATGACACAACATTTGTAATCTTTTAAGCATTTCAGCGAACACCTGGCATGCATACTAGAAACCAAGCATTCCAATGAAATCTAGGCTTGAGTCCTCACCACAGAAGGTAAGGGCACGCCACCGGGTTGCTTCGCTGCTTCGATCCCGCCCGGCCGGGCCGATGATGCGGCTGGTGGTCGCTTCCTCTTCAAGGCCGGCTATTTGTTCTTCCGCCCTTCCTGTTCTTGCTACCTGAGGGGGAGAGGAGAGGGCGACGCCGAGCCAGGAGGGCAGGGGCAGCCGGGAGCGACGCCAGTGGTCAAGACAAGGCCAAGCAGAGGAGAAATGGGGGGGGGATCGGCAGGGAAAGGGAGAGGTGGCGCCAGCTCCAGGGAACACCCGATGCAGAGAAGGGGAGGGGAAGGAGTCGGTAGGGAGGCTGGGGAGGAGGCTGTCGCCAGGGAGAAGAATGGAGGAGACTGGAGGCGAGCTCGAGGCTGGAGGCGCTGGGCTTGGTTCGGCTAGGAGCAAGCCAAGGGAAGCTTCAGGTAAGTGGATAAGTGGGGAGCCAAAAATTAAACACCCGGAAGAAACCTCCTTCCCAAAAACATATGGGAATTCTGGAACTTTTAATTAAAATTCTACAAATGCGTGACGATAAGTCTTTTCTTTCACCGAAATAAATTCTGGATTAAAGAAAAAGAAAACATAACCGGCAAAACCTTTACCAAAGCTTTGCAAGATACACTCTTCCCCTTTAGCAATTAGACCTCGAATTACGAACACACAAGAACACCAACAAGAACAACAGAAATAATCTCACCAAGGAAACATACCCGATAAGAATAAATCTGGGTACTTCTCACGCAAAAGAGACTCCAAAAACTCAAGTCACTTCTGTTTCCACCAGAAAAGAGCAGGCACTTAAGTCATTTCATCCCTTTTTTTTCTGATCAATACTCACTCTCCATCCATAATTTTGCATGGTACAAAACTCAAAAGCTAGGTCTTTCTCAAAGACCAATCACTAAATCAAATCAACCTTGCGTTCTCACCCCAACTGTAACACCCCCAAATGGTCTTCTTAAATCAGGAATCCCACAATCACCTTCACAACATGAGAATTTATGTCTCCCACGTGAAGACTCCAATGGATCAGGCGATCAACCAAAATTCCAAATCATACCACTCTCACAAATAGTCTGACAACTCAGACACTTTTCTTTAACTTTTCAGTGTACGCTCTCAAAACTCAACTCTAAGATCCCTATTCTACTTCATTCACCAATATTTTAGAACTTGTACCACATATCATCAAACTCATCATGACATGATTATCGCGAGTCACAACACTCTGGTAGACATCCAACCGACTTCCGCCGGATCACCGAATTCTATTTGATTGAACAGTTGGGGTTCTAAATTTGAATCCCTCCTAACAACCAAGGAATCACTGTTTCCCATCGTTCCTCATTGCTTAACCTTTATAACCAAAGAGCCACACACATAATTCTTTATTCCAACAAGTTTCTAACCAATTCCGAACATATTACTATTTCTAACCATTTAACATCGGAATCCTCCAGGCACCAAAACACAATTCTTATCTTGCCACGACTGCCCTCGAAGCACAGGATCAAAGGCATTCCTTACAATCGAAATGATTAGCCCAATAGGGTACAAATCCTATTCTCTCACAATATAAAATCATACTTGATTTTCTTTCATGCATGTCTCACACAGGAGACAACCACTCGAAGGAAAAATTCATAATCGATCCCGCCAATTCAGATTAACCAAACATTGAATCCAACCCCAGAACCCGAGGGTTCCGACAAACTTAAGAAAACAATGCATTTAGCGACTGATTCCACCCAGTCCACCAACGACAAAATCCCACACAACCCAGGGACAAGGAACACCTCTCCGTACTCCCCACATTAAATCCATATACCAATAACACTTAACCCCAAATTAGGACTTCCTTAAATCCCATCCATACAAGGCTCTCCTTCTAGGACAATCTTGCCCAAAGAACGAAAACAAAGAGCATAAGTCTTTGAATTACTCACACAAGGAATCCGCATCCAATCGAAGACAAAGAGAATCTCGATTCTCTTCCAACACTAACCATTCCTCCTCAACTTAAAACCAATGCAATAAGTTTCATATCGAAGAAAATCTCAACTCAAAAGAGGAGCACCACAAAAACTTTTTGCAGAAGTGGTCCCAAAAACCGGAGAAAACAAAGGTTTCTTTCTATCAACAAACCACTTCCATCACTTTAAATTCCAAAGCATAAATCTTCACATCGAAACAACACTCAATTAAAAAAAACAACACAGCCCATAATCCCAATTGAAGGGGCAACTCACTTCTACCAACAATAATTACTTATGACTTAATCAAACGATTCACCTTTTAAACACATTCACACAATCATTCTCATTTATTTAAGTCCCACTCCAATCGAACTATTAATACCATTAGCTCTCACTCAAGAGCTTCCAACGTTTTCCGTTACATCTATTTATTTCTTTTACATAATGAGCTAAAGACATCAAATTCTAATTACTAAAAAGGCACCATCCATTCATACATTCTGAGTGTAAATTCCGCAATCATATCTTGAGCCAATAATTAGCCATGACCACGGAGTGGCGTAATTCAATGTACTAGAGTAGTCCAAAAACTTGCATCACACCAAGTCATAATTGAGTACTCTTTCTCCCTCATAATCTTTCATACATTGATTACATCCGCGCTTAAAAATGTTATTACCTACGCTGAACCGATTCTGCCCCTAGAATGCTTATCAAGGGAAACAGGTTAAGATTGTATCCGCGACCAACCTGACCATCAACACCACTACTTAAACTATTTCCAAGACATCGCTGTTTAAAGCAATCTTTAGCAAGATTAACCTGCCCTCATATTGCCTATTTGACAATAATAGAACGAACACATTAGAGCAACTATTCAAGTCCCCAATACTTTAGACAATGTCTCCCCGAGACATAAATCGCCAAAATGGCTCTAAGGCCATCCGCCGCTAAAGAGCAAACCAAGCTCCAAAATATTCAATCCAATGACTCTTCGCACTTTAATTACAACCTCGACTTAGGTTATACTATCCACACTTTATAAAACTTATTACTCCACACGATCCGACCACTGAGAACACCTCGAACAATTTAATTCCCATCACCCTATTAAATCAAGTTCCTCAACCAAACTTGTTATTCCTTCGTCATCATCACTACTTTTAACAGTAGATCACCATGACCAACATAACATTTCCGGTCATCTATTACTACAAGGTCAACCACCCTCGCGACTCAATCGCTCTACCAATCTCATATGGGAAGATCTTCAATCAACTCGCAATTTACTCTTGATCATGTCATATCTTCTTTTCCAAACAAGCCAACCAAAACTTCCAAAGAAGCTCGACTCTCAAAAGACTTAGAAGATGACAGGACTCAAGCCTGGTCATTCAACAGATCCCCAACCCACTCATCAAACTCCAAAATTCCACAAAGGAAAGGAGTTACACAAATCAATTCACGGAAAGGAAAAACGAATCGATCGAATTACACTTTTTCCTTTAAAGCCCCAAATCCAAAACTTCAACTCGGAGAACGACAACACAAAGAAATCCACGACCTTCCCCGCCATCAACCAATGAGGCGCAACACCGAAACCCCTTTTCTTTGACTTAAACTTAAAAAAAACAAATGAGTCAAAGCGTGGAAACTTACTCCATCAATTCTCCCATCTACCACAGAAGTACAACAATTCCTTTTAAACTGGGAGAACGACCAACAAAAGAAGGAATCCATAACTTTCTCCGCACAGTAACCGAAAGAGGTGCAAAACGATACTCTTTTCTTGGTCTTAAATCCGAGAAGTCCAAAGAAGATAAAACCCAAAACAAATTCCATCAACTCTCTAAATTTACGACAAAGGAACAATGGCTCTCCTTACCCGAAGTTATGAATCGTCCGATGCTGGCTTTTAACTGCCACACCGACCAACACGACTACACTATAGGGCCAACATACCTTCGGCACAAATAGTCCCACCGGACTCCACAAAACAAAACACCACTTCAAAATCATAGCCATCAATAACAAAATAAGCATTCCAGCACAACGCAATGATAACCCATCCCTTTCCTACTGTGCATCAGAGTGTGTCAAGTTTTAAATTAATTAACCATTCTACCTCAAGTTTTAAGGTTATTGCCCTAGGGCCACATTTTAAAGGTTCAACCTATACCAGATTTCTACCTTCACACAGTAAAATTTTAATTCATTCTAGAATTACTCACTACATTCAAACACCACGGACCTGAAGCCCGCTCTGATACCAACTGTAACACCCCGACGCCATACGCACCGCGAATGCTACCAGAAAACCCTAAATGACGCTTACAACACTCCGGAACCATACTGGTCCAGAGTGTCCCCCAACAAGACCCAGGAAATAAAAATTTGACAAAGAAGTCCAATAGAACTAATAACTCAACGAGCGAGTCACTAAACCTTTTAAACACTACTAAAAGATTGAAACCAACCGTAAAACTCTCTAAACCAACTTAAAACTAAGTTACCGAAATTTACAAAATTTCGGCATGACCTCTCTAGAACGTAGGACATCCACTCAGCAGACAGAAAGCATTTGCAGTTATGATATTATTCTAGCAGGTCCTTAGTTAATCAATCACACCCAATAGAGATTAATAAATTTCACCACGACGAGCAATACATTGCAAGCACATTAATTACATCCCGACTTAATGAATTTGTTAATTAAATTGTGGGAGACCGCAATGCGCACGTGATACTATTCCCAACCCGACGAGCCAGTTTCAAGGTACCTAAAACAAGAAACAAACACGCATGAGTTCAAGACTCAGCAGAGTACAACAACTAGCAATATCGATAACAATTAAAGCATTTGAATCAGCCATATGCACATACCTCTTATATCAAATTAACAAATGCATTAAGCAAAGAAAACACCGCCAGTTAACTCGTGAACAACATTGCTCACTCATGATACATACCTCAGTAGTTAATATTGGATGAGTCCGCGACTCGATCCATTCTTGATCTGTGAATTACCCTCAACACAAGGATCCTCAGTTGCCATTCCTAATTAATAGTACCAAGTAATGCATCAAGTGTAACCATAATACACACAATTTGTCGCAACCAATATGTTGACCACCACTCCTTTGCAACATCATGCAATGCGAGTATGCTTACATGCTCATATGCACCTTTCAAGGCCTATACTGGTATGGCTGAGTGCACACCCGTTGTGCACCCTCTCATTCCCTTCCATCCCGTGGAGGGTGCCTACTCTTACTGACTCGCTCCCATGCACTCGTGTGTATGGGACTACGAGGTAGGACTTCCGTGCTCACTACGGGTGAGCACCGAGGCCCACATCAATATGGGACGCCTCGTCCATTATGCATGCACAAATGCAATAGACACAATTAAATGGCCACTACAATCATTTCTAGCACTCCATACAGACAAGCTCGGAAGTGTGGATAACAGTCACATTCTCATATTCATGAATACACATTCATAGTAGTCTAATCAACTCAAGAATGAGACATAGCAATACATTTAATTAGCTATAACCCAAAAGTGAAAGCCTCAACTAATCCTCATATCCATATATGAGCATTCGCACTAGCTTAATCAAAATCATAAATAAACCAGGGCAACGTATCGCATAAATTAATAGCACGAAGAAATTCCACAAATATACTAACTCTAGCAATGACTTAATCATTTAAACCTCGCATCTAGGCACTCAAGCCATTTTCAACAACGCTGTTGTACTTGCCTTTAAACCGCGGGAAGTGGAGTGGCGCGCGAAGAAGAGGCCACTCCTCCTGAAATCAGAAATCAAACACAGATACAATTTACCGACCAAACAATCAATCAATCAATCGCAACACAGAACCCTTGTGTAGCTAAATCCTTATGGGTAGCTTTACTCAACATTGACTAAGGATAATACACAAACTTAAATATAATGCAATCGATCGAGGAGATAACAGGTGAAATAAACATGATCTCAAATGCAAATGTATCACTCCAACATAATTGGCTAAACAAAATACTAACACATCCGAGTAAAAGAATAAGAACTAAGATGCCGCCATAATAAATTTCTTTGTGAGACCTTGAATACCCATAAATTCTAGAAGGGCACTCCACAACCTCTAGCAAAATAAGTCACATATATTACGAAGCTATCGTGAGACACCGAAAATGAATCATTAGGAAGCCACTACCATCATGCTTTACCTATTCATTTAAAGACCAAGATGTACTGACCTAGAATCAACCCATTCCTCATTTATTAAGCACATCCATCCCACAATAAACTCAATGCAATCGATCTTGATGCAACCTCACCTAGCACAAACCTCATAATACAAACAACATAATACCACCATTAACCACAGACGTTAGTTGGCAACCGGAGGGGCTAAAAGTGAGGGAGCAACATACTCTAACATTGTACCACTTACCACTGACTCACAACATATTCAAGCAAATCGATGACACAACATTTGTAATCTTTTAAGCATTTCAATAACACTGCATGCATACTAGAAACCAAGCATTCCAATGAAATCTAGGCTTGAGTCCTCACCACAGAAGGTAAAGGCTGCCGCCACCGTGGTTGGTTGCTTCTTCTTGATCCCGCTCCATTCTGGGCTTGATGTCACTGGTGGTCTTCTTGCCACACTGGTGGTGGCTTCCTCGCTGGCCTTTGCCGCTGGTTTCTTCCGCCTGTCATGCTACCTACTAAGGGGGAGAGAGAGGGCGACGCCGAGCCAGAGGGCAAGGGCAGCCGAGCGACGCGGCCAGTGTCAAGACGGCGGACAGCAGAGGAGAAATGGGGGTCGGCAGGAAAGGGAGAGGTGGCGCCACTCGAGGAACACCGATCTGAGAGAAGGGAGGGAAGGAGTCGGTGGGGAGGTTGGGAGGAGGCTGCCGCCAGGAGAAGAATGGAGGAGACTGGAGGCGAGCTCGAGGCTGGAGGCGCTGGGCTTGGTTCGGCTAGGAGCAAGCCAAGGGAAGCTTCAGGTAAGTGGATAAGTGGGGAGCCAAAAATTAAACACCCGGAAGAAACCTCCTTCCCAAAAACATATGGGAATTCTGGAACTTTTAATTAAAATTCTACAAATGCGTGACGATAAGTCTTTTCTTTCACCGAAATAAATTCTGGATTAAAGAAAAAGAAAACATAACCGGCAAAACCTTTACCAAAGCTTTGCAGTATTACAAATAATTTCGCACAAATCTTTATAGGAATTACATTGTTTTCCTGACAAATTCATGCATGCATCTCTTCGGTGGATGCAAATTGCAATCAGGTTCAACGTTAACGTTAACTCTAGTATAGGTACTAGCAAGACATGCATCCTTCGCGTCCAATATGGGTGTTTGTGATTGCTTGCATGGTGTTTGAATCGTATAAGTGGATGCAACTGTATCTGTTAGATATTATTTGGTTTCCTGTTCATTCAGGCCAGGTGAATACAACCAAGAGTGTCGACCGAGTCCACCGATTCGGCATAAAAAAAGTAAGCAGCGTCGGTAGCACCGCAGTAGCAACATCACTTAAGGCGAGGAGGATCCTCACACCCCGGTTCAAAATTTCGACGAAATTTCCTCATCGAAATCTTAGATTTCGTTTGAGATTTAAAATCCTGTCAGAACGAAGAATTATACAATTTAGGATTTGGTACAGTGATTTTAGAAAATTTTAACAAAATCTAGTTAATTTCAACCAAAAATTCGATATTTTGGACCGGTTTGTATGGTTTTTAGACCGATTTATGAGGAATACATGGAAAAGTTTTCAAAAAAATACATATACAAATTATGTAACGCTAACTTAGGAATTTTATACACAAATACTTAGTATTTTGCATTTAAATAGATAAAAATTTAAATAAATACTTTCATGATTTTTTAAAATTTTCTCAATTTTTTTTTCTAACCTCGGGTGACCATTTCACACGTTGTCGGAAATCTCAAGCGAAATTTCAATGATTTTGGTTGAAATTTTGGTTTTTCTCATTTTAAATTTGCTGGATTTCAAATGTACTATTTATATTTCATCTAAATTTTGATTAGCATTTAAAAATCTTACTGAATTTTAAATTTCAATCCTCTAGAATACGATGCCTAAGACGAAATTTGTAGCCACTCCCACGCGCGAACCGCGCCCAGCGGCGAGGACAGGACATGTGAAGAAGAAAAGCCGACCGTGGCGTCGTGTCGCCCTGCAGTCCACGGGAGAGGAGAGGAGAGGACGGAGGGAGAGAGGCAGCATACGTGTTTGGAAGCGAGGGGGGGCATCGCGTTGCATCGGGTGCAGAGATAACCGGCCCTGTCCTGTCCCCCTCTCCCGGCCGGCCTCCTGCAGCCTACGCGATGGGAGGTGTCGAGGCCAGCGGCGCCGTGCGGGTACGCCCCCGTACGCTCGGATCATGGCATCTTCTGGGACACGTTTCGACCTCCCGTGCGCTCCCGGGGACGGGTAGTAGATTGTTCTTGACCTCTGCACGTGAATATTAACACCCTTATAGCTGGAAGAATTGGAGGCAAACCGGAGAGCCACGTGTCGGCGCGCCGTTTCGCGGAAAACTCTCTTCGTTTCTTCGAAATTACGGATAGGTCCTTCGCGATTTTTTGTGAGACAAAAATATTTTTTTTCCTTCGCGTTTAGGTCCCTGGCCTGGTAATTTACGGAAAAGCCTCCCGTTAATTTCAAATCGCGAACAAGCCCTTTTCTAATTTTTCAGGATAGCGAACAGGTCCAAAAAAATAACAACCAGATCCCTACTTCTTACGTTCAGGTCCTTTCTCCGTTTTTCCCGGAAAAAATGTTTTCGCCACCAGAAAAACCGGAAAATTTTTTTCGCCACCCAAAAAACCCGGAAAAAATATTTTCGTCACCAAAAAAACGCAGATTCATCGAAGTTTTATAGCAACTCCCGCGGATTCGCCGGTGGGTCCTAACGACCCATTTTTTTTAGCAGACGCAACCAAAAAAACCTAAAAAAATTTTTTCGGCACCCAAAAAAAACGAAAACAATGTTTTCGTCACCAAAAAAACACAGATTCATCCGGTTGATGGTTTTGCGAAAATAAAAAATCTTTATTTTTTCGAGCGCATGCTATCGAAATTCGACCCATTTTTTTTAGCAAACGCAACAAAAAAACCCGGAAAAAATATTTTCAACACCCAAAAAAACGGAAACAATGTTTTCGTCCCACGGATTCGCCGGTGGGTCCTAACGACCCATTTTTTTAGCAAACGCAACCAAAAAAACCGAAAAAAATGTTTTCAGCACCCAAAAAAATGAAAACAATGTTTTCGTCACCAAAAAAACACGAACTCATCCGGTTGATGGTTTTGCGAAAATAAAAAAAGTTTATTTTTTCGAGCGCATGCTATCGAAATTCAACCAGCGCAGCGTAGCGCGCTTTTCTACCTAGTGAATCATGTCCAAGCAAGCACGTAGTTTACTTCGATGGTACGTCCGAGAATCTCTTATGTCACGCATTTTTTTTTTGAATTTTTTTACTGTTTTGACTTGGTGTACGTTTTTTCCGCAAATAGCCGTTTAGCGGATGAAATTTCAAAAATAGCCCATGAATATTAACATCCACCAAAACTTGTTCGCAACAATTTTTTTTTAAAAAAATTTCCACACGAATCCAGAGGACTAGATCCGCAGAGATTTTTTTATTTTTTGCCACATGGGTCCGCTGGTTTTTTTTTTTGCGACGGAACGATTTTTTGGTTTTTTACTCATGCACAACGATGTCGAGCGACACAAGAACATCCAATGAGACTAGAACTACTGAATGTTTACGTCTTCATTAATTCTAGGGTGACGGACCCAAGCGCAGCAAAAAGACAATGGTGTGCAACGATGGGAAAAAAAGCCAGCAGGTGATGGGAAAGAAGCCGTGGCCAGACGCAGCGCAGGGAATCTGAAGGGGCCCGGGTAAGTGTACAATTGACGCATGGAGAAAATTTTTAATCGTTCATCTTACGCGTCACACGCAGGGAGGAGAGGCCCCGTAAGTTGCTGCCACGCGTGATTTAAGTCACGTCGTTCTATCACGTCCATGCCCCGAAAGCATAGATAAACGACCACTCTTCTGTGCATTCGCGCAGGAAAGGGATATAAATCCCACCTCTGTTGCGATTATCTGCGCTGAGCATTCAACGTGAGAAACAAAGAAGAGCAAGAGTGAGGGAGTTCGAGCGGTGTTAACCGAGAGGCAGAAGAGAGGAGAGGAAGGAAAAACAAAGAGGAAAATGAGGTGAAAAAGGAAATTTGAAAGTGTATTTCCGGAGGAATTTTTATGATATTTATATTTTGTTGAAATTTGGTTAGAGTTTATATTTTCGATGATTTGACGAAGGATTTGTATTTTGCAGGTATTTTTCGGAACGGTTAGTTCGTACATCCGTCAGGTTATTTAATCTTCAGAAAAGCTTCAGAAAGGTTAGTTCAGAATCTTCATGAAGATTAGTATTTTATTATTATATTAGTAGTATAATTAGTACAACATTAGTGTCATTTGTAGTACGTGAAACGATGGTATTAGTACAATCAGATAGACAAAAAATAATGGTAATTGCGTACTGAGTAGTACATGAATGGACAATACAATTTGTAAAAAAATGTTGTGTACTTGATGTGTTGTTAGTGCAATCGATAGTATAATGATAAAAGTGCATGCAATGAACACTTTTGTATAATTAGCCATAAATGAAATAATGAGGTATAGAGTAGATAATGGATCCATGCTATTCAAATGTTAGCGTAGTATTAGTATAATATTGTAGAACTAGTAGTACGTATGAATGATAGTGTTGGTACTATTATTAAAAATTAGAGCGCTCACTGTTTGATGCTTCGATATAAAAAAATTAAAAAAATTATGAAGCGTTCCTCGTCCGCTCAAAATACCGGGTTGGGGGCTACATCCAAAAATTACTCTACTGCTATATTATTACTGATTGCGAATGTGGCAAATCGTATGTTGGTGTTTAATGCACGTGCTTACATCTTTCGCTATGGTAGGTACTAAATGGCAGAAATTCAAGATTTGTTCGTGTTTTATGGTGATGGCGTTGTTCGAGAGGGTTCATATGGGGTGGACCTTTTAAATTGTGAAAAGAAGGTGATCCGGGCTCTGGGTTTAATGGAGATGAGTCTGACCGACCTCCGTACGTGCGTGAGAAGCGCATTCGATCGGGAGACTGCCTGAAAGAAACTCGTAATTGAGGCGGTGCTTGCCAGAGTCGTAGGAGGTTCCACCAATTACGTATAGGACCTATGCAAGATCGTGGGAAGCACAATGTGGGGGGGGATACATGCAAATTATGATGAACCCTAAAGCGCTAATACACCGTCGGGTGATGGTGTATGTGTGCTTCCTGGATAGAGACCAAACCTCTAGTCCCCTCGGTGGCGGTGGCGTCGAAGCATCCTCTAGGGCCACCGGTGGCGGTAGGGACATTGGTGCGGATGACTTTCGGGCGAATGAAGACATCGGGCAATGTTGGTCCGCTCGCATTGACTACCATGAGCACCTGGAAAGCATGACGGATGAAGCAATATCCGATGAAGATGAGGAAGTTGACACGGATAGTAGCGGAGTCGACGATGCAGCTCCAGTCAGTGGAATTGTGTCCACTGATGTGGAGTACGTATCTTCTTGGTTGGACGATCTGGCGATGACCTCTCTCGTGCTGCCAGACAAAGCCGACACTGAGTGGGCCTTCGGACACTCTGCTGGTAGGGTAACACTTCGCTATGAAGTGTGCTATCCAGCAGGCAATTGCTAGATATCGGTAAACATCAGCCGCACATACCGGGTGTACAGGTCGAACCAGGAGACTTACATTGTGAAGTGCATGGATCCTGAGTGTCCCGGCAAGATCTGTGCCCAGAAGTTCAAGGCCGCGAGTTCGGGCTTCAGGATAACGGTCCTGACGGACCACACTTGTGTGTTTGCTGAGCCACTGCAGAAGCACAAAAATGTCATGTCCTCATATGTGGCCAGCCTGATTTCTCACTTGGTCATGCGCGGACGTGACCGTTTCACCGAAGATACCGATGGCTGATGTGGTTAACGTGGTAGGATATCCTATTAGCTACGACAAGGTGTGTATAGCGAAGAAGAAAGTGATAGAGATGATGTTCGGAACATACGAAGAGGGGTACAATCTTTTTCCTCGCATGCTTCACCAGATTGCTGAAGCCAATCCTAGGACCTACATCAACAAGATGGATATGCCGCACCCCACGAATGGTCCCAATTATTTCATCCTCGACTGTGTGTTTTGGGCATTTGGACTAGCCATTCAGGGCTTCAAATCTCGCTTACCTGTCTTGACCATGGATGGCACTTTCCTATCCAAAGCAAATCTGAGGGCACTATATCGAAGCGGTCGTGGCAGACGCCAACGACTAGCTACTCCCGGTGGCCTATGCAATCGTGGAAAGCAAGAACACAGGGAGCTGATTGTGGTTCCTAGCAAATGTGAAGCAAGCTGTTGTCCATGACCGCTCGAACATATGCCTCATCACGGACAGGCATGCTGGGTTAACGTCTGTCATCAGCACCATGCAAGGAGGTACACAGTCACCATACCAGTGGAATGACGTCGTCAATCACTGGTGCATGAGACATCTTGCCACAAACCTACATAGGAGGTTCCACAGCAAGGAAGTCATGAAGGCATTCAAAAGGCTCTGCATGCAAAACTAGAGGCGGAAGATTGAGGCCATATGGAGAGTGCTCGATGAGGAGACCGCGAAATATACGACGCAGTCCACAGAGGGCCAGGTGAACAACTTCTTTCAGTAGGTGCAGTTGCACGCTCCAAAGCTAGAGAAGTGGTCCCTATTGCATGACACCGACAGTGCAAGGTACGACAAATGACAACTAACATGTTGAAGGTTTACAATGGTGTTTTGAAGGGTGTTAGGTCCCTCCCAATCAGTGCCATCGTGGAGGAGACTTGGAACAGGATTGTTGGATACTTTGTGAACAGAGGGATGAATGCAAGGAGGCATCTAGACGAGGGAAAGTAGTTCTCTGAACGTATGCACGCATGCATGGAGAAGAAAATAGAGAAGGCTCGCTCCCACGATGCCCGCATCATGGATGGAGTCAGGCGGAAGTTTGAAGTGCGTCTGCAGGAGAAGTTCATAGATGGCCATTGCAGAGGTTACCGTAAGCAAGTGTGCACAATACATTATGTGGCGACATGTGCATGCAACAAGCCATAACTATTGCACAAGCCATGCTCGCATGTATATGCGGCGTGCGTGTTTCTCCGTCAGTCCTCTGTGGTGTACATCTATGAGTAATTCAGCGCTGACCATCTGGTCGGGACATGGAGTTCGGAGTTCAACTCCTACGGCTTGGACATGCATTACAAGGAGATGTGGCCGAGGCAAGTGACTTGGTCTCAGAATGATGCTTTGAAGCAGAGCGGCCGTGGACGATAGCAGTCACGGTGAATCCGTAACGATATGGACACAAGTCAGTGGGAAGACGGACGAGTTGCACGAAAGTGTTGTGTATGCAGGACAGTGGGACATACAATAAAGAACCGCCCTAATAGGGCCGGCTCGTCGACCCATCCATAGCAACCATGACAATGTGCCTTCATATAATTTTTTTATGTGAGAGTAGTACCTTCATGTAATCTTATTTTTTGGCGAAGAACACATAACATAGATTTTTGATATGCTCCACATGGAACAAAAAATTTGACAAACCGCCTACTGAAAAAATCCATGATATGGTTAAAACTACTCAAAAAAAATGTCAATATGAAGAAAAAACTTTCGTGCTATCAATAGAGTATAAATAGTAGTAGACCCCCTGTCGGTGTTTCGTACAACCGGCAAGTAAATTTGTAAGTATAGAGGCCGCGCGTTCCCTCTTCTTGAATGGTTAGACACAGGGAGCCCAAGATGTATACTGGTTCGGGCCGAATATCCCTACGTCCAGTTCGTGTGGTGGTTTTGTATTGCTCAGGGTGCAGGGGACTACACGGGATTACAAGCGAGGGCCAAGGGCCGGCCTTGAACGCCTCGTCCGAGTGGGGGAGCTCGGGAGCTCAGAGGAGCTAAAAGTGTTCGTCTGTATGTTTGACCGATTGGATCCGATATGAATCGAACTGAATCGAATGCCCAATATCCTTCCCTGAGGGTCCTGCCTCCCTTTATATAGGCGGAGAGGGCAGGTTACACGGGAGTTTGGAGAAAAAAAGGTAGGGGTACGCTACGCCTGGGAGTCCCGGTCTTCGGTCCTGGCGACTGACAGGCTCCTGTGCGTCCCACGTTTGGGTTGGTAGACACAACGGGCGGCATTCTGTCAGGAAGATGCGTACCTGCCCTCTGAGCGCTTGTCAGGTGCTGACGTCGTTACGCTGTGCCCTGGTACCACCTCGGGATGGAGCGCGTCTCTCCACTGCGCAGGATGGAGTGAAGGGACGGGCGCTTGACTTTGGCGGCCCCCCGGCCACCTTGGGAAGGAGCCACCTGCTGCAGCATAGCATCGTGTCCGTGGGGCAGGAGACCAGCTTGAGGTCGACCAACGACATGGCGAAGGTCGCTGAGTTGGAACTCATCAGGGCCCCAAGCTGAGGCCAAGTCTGAAGCGGTGGTGCGTCAGGCAGTGGCTGGTCGACGCCAGGCACGCCTAACCGAGGCCGTCGGAGCCCCTGGTAGGCTTGGTCGAGGTTGAGGATCCTTCGTGACCCGATTGAGGCCTTTGACCGGAGCTGTGCCTAAGATGGCCCATTTAGCGTTTCGGCCAATATTTAGTGATAATCCCATCTTGCTGTGGGGTACCCCTAGTATAAGTATTCGTCAGTAGCCCCCGGGGCCGTCCTGGAACGCGTGCGTTCCTGGACGGACCCACCGTCTTCGGCGGCACGGTCTCTTCAGAAGTGTAATGGCGCTTCGGCTTCCCATACCTTCATTCATTTGAACCTGTTCGGCTTCTGCGCCTTGAGCATATAAGGGTGGTACGGCCGCAGGCATTCGGGGCAATCGCTTGCCGCACAAATCTCCCACTGCCCCTTGACGCTTGGCTTCCCTTAAATCCTCAATGGCTAGGCTGGTGTTCAATTTCGGAGACGAGGAATCGCCGGCGCCGACGGACGAGGAGACCTTTTTCGCGGAGCTCTGGGGCGACTTCGACCTCGCCATGGACGAATGGGTCGAGCTGGACCCCACCGCTCGCGACGCCGCTGCTGTTGACGTGCTGATCGAGGTCGTCCCGAAGCTTGTCAAGGCGAGGGATGCCCTTATCGAAGCGGTTAGGCGCGTGCGCGGCGCTTAGATGCCGTCTTGATGTCTTCGTTGTTATGGCGTGAATAGCAATCATATGTAACTCACGTGTTATAATAAATGATATCTGCTTTTGCCCGCCGAGAACCTTTGTCCATACGATCTCTTGAGAGACCGGTATGACCGCATAACAAGCGGCGGGTTCTTTAGGTGGTCGACTTGGTCGGCTGAGCCCGACCGAATGGTCGGATGGAGCCGGCCGGATCTTGAAGCGCACCCGGTGGGTGTAGCCCCCGAGTCCCCGAGTGGGTCGAAGAGCCAGTTGGGGGGGCACTTTGGCTTGTGCAGGCCGACTGGCTTGGTCGGTGAAATCCGACTGGGAGCGCGCGGGTGGACCCAACTGTCCCCGAGCCCTCGAGTGGATCGGAAGGCTGCCTTGGTCGGCAGAGCCCGACCGACTTGGTCGGCCGGTTTCGACCGGGTGCGCGTGAGCACACCCGGTGGGTGTAGCCCCCAAGCAGGTCGGAGAGCTAATTGGGGGGTTACTTAGGTCGATTAAATCCCTCTGGGTCGGCGGGATCCGACCCGACGTTCCCTGGGTAGGCGCGGACGCCCAAATGCCTTAGATAAGGTTCTGTTATCCGAGTGCTCGTTTTACGTTGTAGCTAGACGCGGCCTTGGTCGGCATGGATGCCCAGATGTCTCAGCGAGGTTCTAGTTTCCGAGTGCTCGTTTTACATCGTAGCTAGACGCTGCCTTGGTCGGCATGGATGCCCAGATGCCTCAGCGAGGTTCTGGTTTCCGAGTGCTCGTTTTACGTCGTAGCTAGACGCTGCCTTGGTCGGTATGGATGCCCAGATGCCTCAGCAAGGGTCTGGCTTCCGAGTGCTCGTTTTACGTCGTAGCTAGACGCTGCCTTGGTCGGCATGGATGCCCAGATGCCTCAGCGAGGGTCTGGTTTCCGAATGCTCATTTTACGTCATAGCTAGACGCTGTTCGCGCCGGTTTTACGCCGAGAGCTAAGAGGGCGCCCATCCCGAGTCCTCGTCCGCAAGGCTATCTCGAGAGGGTGGGCGTATCATCCCACGATATCGCCCGTCCGTAGGTGTGGGACCTATAGGGGGTGAGCAAGCACGTGTTTACCACGCGTTGGTTCGAACACCGTGCTCGTGGAGCTACTAACGGGTTATCCGAGTGGGCCCTAGAGATCCCTCCCAAGGGGGACCTTTTTCCGAGTGGACGATCCCTGCGTCGGGTGTCCGACCCGCTGGGGGCGACCCATAAGAAACCTTTCTTTACTCAATCCCATATCGGACCCCGAGCCGTCCGCCGACCCGAAGCGCAGCTGGCTGCCACCCATCGATGGGTTCCACGGGAGAGTGTGAAGTATGGTCTCGGACACGAGTTAAGACGATTGGGTCGTCCGCCGACCCAACTCGAGGCCCACTGAGAGCTCGCCTTGTCCTCTCCCCTCGCTCATTTTGCCTATTAGGGCGGCTCGAGATCCACTTGGTGGATTAGGCCTTCGGAACCCGTAGCGTTAGGCTAGTCGTTGGGCGTGAGCTATTTGAGCCCTCTCGCCACCTCGAGGCCGTAGCGGCCCGGTGGGCTTTTTATACCTGCTTCGGTCCGGTCAACCTAGCCCAGCGGCGGAGATCGAGAGGTTGTAGGGCGTGTCGCCCGGAGCGGCGCCCTGGCGCCTCCTGCTGGTATTTAATGCGCGTGGAGGCAATTAAACGCGAAGCGAAATGGTTGGGAACTGATGCGTCTCACCAACGGCGCGGCGTGGCGCTCTGACGGGACGTGCGACGCTTCGACCAAAGCGATGTCCGCTCGAGTGGCGTCCGCTCGGTCGATGCCTGCGTGGCTGGTGTGTGTTTTGGCTGGTGCCTGTTCGGCGCCTATAAGTTTGGTGTGGGGGGTGCTCGGGCGAGTTCTTCGCGTTTATTTTCCCCGTCTCCTCGCCTTCTTGCCTGAGAAGAGAGAGCAAAAAGGAAGCCAGAGAGTTCTTCACCTTTCCCCTTCGCCCACCTTTTCGCGGTTTCCACCTCTAGGGATGTTGTGGCTTTGAGTGCCCACTTGACCACCCGAAAGTGTGGCTTGGAGAAGGAGTTCCTCCCCGAAGATGCCTTGCGGTGGAGGGTGCCGACGGGGGCCGTGGAACCTGCGCCGGAGGATGAGGAGATCGTCGTGCCCGCCTCATTCTACGAGCGGTTCGAACTCCGCTCCATCCTTCGTCTGCAGGGTCTTGATCACTCTGGGGTGGAGGTACACCACCTCAACTCCAACAGCGTGCTCCACATGCCTCATGACCTTCATGTGTTGCGAGGCATTCTCGGGATCGAGCCCGGCTGGTATTGTGGAGGTACTTCTTTCAAGTCCATTGTGGAAGGACAAGCGCGACGCTTCTGGCGTCCATGGGGGCCGCCGCCCCACAAGCTTCTTGTGGCCGCTCGGCGGAGTATATCAAACTGAAGCTGTCGTCGTCGAACCGAGGGTGGCACTCCGAGTGGTTCTATGTTCGGAACCTGGAAGGCAGCGCCCCGGCCTTCTCCGGGCGACTTCCTGAAGCGAAGTCCGAGTGGGCCTAGGGGCCCGACCAGAGGGAAAAGAACAAGGTGGAGATGATCGTCGAGCAGATCAAAGCCCAGAAGGACCGGGGCATGACCGGCGATGTCGTCGTGCGCGCATTCATGAAGATGCGCGTTCAGCCCCTCATGGACAGGATGCGCCCCATGTTCCGGTACGAGGGGGCATCCGATCCCATGAGGATGGTGGAGATGGAGCTCGCCACGTCAGAGGTCGAGGCTAGAGTGGCCGCCGTGTTGGTCGGGAGTGCCACCGTGGCGGTGGGTGGCCACCCCGAGCCTTTCTCGGCGAAGAATCCCCCGGACTTGGTAAGCTGAGTGATTTTCTTTTCTCATTTCTTCCTTTCTCCTCAGCCCTTAGCACATTTTCTGATCAGCGCCTTTGTGTTGTCCAGGGGTTGGGCGGGGATGGTTTCCGAGCATTCTTTGCCGGGAGAAGGAGCAAAGGCCAAGGTCGTGACGATGGCTTGCGCGAGAATCCGCCCGCAAGAAGCGGAAGGAAGAGAAGAGGAGGAGGAAGAAGAAAGAGCGCACGGCGAGGACCGCGCGAGGCGAGGAGGTCTCCGAAACGACCGTCGCTGATACGGCCGATCCGGAGTCGTCCTTGAGCAATGACGGCGACCGTCACAGTGACCCGTATAGCGCGTTCGACTTCGGGCTGCTGGCTGGCGGTGGCCCAGATGAGGGTGTCGGTCTGGCCGTCGCCGCACCAAAGTGAGGTGCCCCGATGGAGACGCCCTTGGGAAAGCGGAGGGGCGATTCGCCTCACGAGTGGGGCGAAGAAGATCACGATGCGACAGCACCCTCGCTCGGCGGTGATGCGCTCTGGAGCGACGGCAGCGGCGGCGAGGAGCCAGCGCCGCCTCGCCCGAACAGCAGTCGGCGTTAGGTACTAGGCTTCTCCACGTTGGCGAGTGGGACAGCCAGAGAAGAGGGTTCCAGAGGAGTCGGGGCGCGAGGAGGCCCTGGCACCCCTTGGCGGGTCGGGGCCTCGATCGGAGGTCGAAGGGGCGAAGAGAGCTCCGCCGCCACCGCCAGAACTGCGCCGATTAGTGCGGTCTGGCGGTATACAGACACCGCCACCGTCGCCCAGGGACCCGCTGGAGGGGGTGGCCCAGACGCTGGATGTGGTTCGGCTTAGCACGGAGGAGAATCGCCGCCACGACTCCCATAAGCCACCAATCAGGCTGCCGGGAGTCCACCCGGTGTTGATCTGGCCGGCGGCGACCGGCGAAATCAAGCCATTGTTCATTTTGGACGACGCGCGGGATCGGGCGTGGGGGCCCTCCAGACGGCGTCTGGCAAGCAAGTTGAGGTGAGGTGAGCCGGGCGGAAGAAGTGCAGCTCGCGCCGAATCCACCTGGTAGCTGGACCCCATCTCGGGGTAGCCTTGCCGTCGTGCGCATGAAGGTGAACAAAACCCATCCTTAGCTTTTGACGAGCTTTTAGCGGCTGGTGGGTTGATAGGGCATCCGCGTTTCGCAGGATTTGTAGGCCTGATCGGGGGAGAAGTCGAGGTTCCTCTGGGTCCTGTATGGCCAGAGGGCGGCAGCCGAAGTGGAGGGCAACCGTCTGCGCTTCGAGCTGCACGACGCTCGGGAAGCCCTGGCGCACGAGCGGACGGAGACGGAGGGGGCCCGCCAGGAGATGGGTCAGTCCTCCAAGGCGCTGCTCGAGGAGCGTCAGATAACCAAGTCCTGGGAGACGAGGATATCTGAGCTTGAGTCTCTCCTGGCGGCGGCCAAGGCCAAGGACGCCGTTGCATGCGGAAGAAACGCCTGATCGGAGGTGACCCGCCTCCGGGGTGAGCGCGACCAAGCTCGGGAGGAGTTGGACTCCACGAGGAGGGACACCGCGCGTGACCACTCGGCCTTAGCGTTGTAGCGTCGATAGCTATGGTGAAGCTCGAAACCCTTGAACCTTTCCTCGAGTTTGTGCACCTCACGGCAGTATGCTGCCATGCGGGCGTCACGAGGCTCCGTGGCCTTCATGACTTGGTCGACGACAAGCTTGGAGTCGCCGTGTATGTAGAGTCGGCGCGCGCCGAGGTCGGCAGTGATCCGGAGACCGTTGACGAGTGCTTCGTACTCGGCGACATTGTTGGTTGCGTCGAAGTGTAACCGGATGGCGTACTGGAACTTGTTTCCAAGCGGGGAAACAAGGACGACCCCAGCACCCGCTCCGTTCTTGGTGTAGGACCCGTCAAAGTATATCGTCCAGTACTCAGGGTCTTGAAGCGCCGGTGGCGCTTGGGCTTCGGTCCACTCGGCGACGAAGTCGGCCAAGACCTGCGACTTGATCGTTGTCCGGGGGATGTACGATATGTCGTGGCCGTTGAGCTCAGCGCCCACTTGGCTATTCTTCCAGAAGCGTCGCGGTTGTGGACGATTTCGCCGAGTGGCGGGGAGGTTACCACGGAGACAGGATGCCGGTCGAAGTAGTGGACCAGCTTCCTCTTCGTGATGAGCACCGCATAGAGCAGCTTCTGCACCTGCGGGTACCGAGCCTTGGTCTCGGAGAGTACTTCACTGATGAAGTACACCGGCCGTTGTACCTTGAGCACATGGCCTTCTTTGGCTCGCTCCACAACAAGCGCCGTGCTGACGACCTGGGTCATGGCGGCGATGTAGAGGCGGCTCCCCTCGGTCTTTGGGCGACCAAAGACCGAAAGTAAAGTCAGAACGCCTTGAGTCGGTTGAGGGCTTCCTGCGCTTCCTTGGTCCAGCTGAAGTGGTCGGACTTCTTGAGCAGCTTGTAGAGCGGCATTCCGCGCTCGCCAAGGCGAGACACGAAACGACTCAAGGCTGCAAGGCATCTGTCGACCGGACTCCTTCGGGTTGTCCCGGGCCCATCTTCATGATCGCAGAGATGATTTTCCGATTGGCTTCGATGCCACGCTCGGAGATGATGAAGCCAAGTAGTTTTCCTTTGGGACCCCGAAAACACACTTTTCGGGGTTGAGCTTTATACGAAACCGCTGGAGGTTCGCAAAAGTCTCGTCTAAGTCGGCGACGAGATCGTTGGCCTCCTTAGTCTTGACGACGATGTCGTCGACGTACGCCTCGATGTTACGGCCTATCTGGTCGCTGAAACACGTTTGCATACATCGCTGGTATGTAGCACCCGCGTTCTTTAGACCAAATGGCATCGTTACGTAACAAAACGGCCGAACGGAGTGATGAAAGAAGTCACGAGCTGGTCGGACTCTTTCATCGCTATCTGGTGGTAGTCTGAGTAGGCATCCAGAAAGGACAAGGATTCGCACCCTGCGGTGGAGTCGACGACTTGGTCGATACGAGGCAATGGAAAAGGGTCCTTGGGACATGCCTTGTTCAAGCCCGTGTAATTAACACACATTCTCCATTGCCCGGACTTCTTTTTTACAAGGATAGGGTTGGCGAGCCACTCGGGGTGACGCACCTCTTTTATAAACCCTGCGGCCAAAAGTTTGGCGATCTCTCCTCCTATGATCTTGCGCTTCTCCTCGTCAAAGCGGCGCAAGCGTTGGGCGACCGGCCTTGAGCCAGGCCGGATATTCAAGGAGTGCTCGGCGACCTCCCTTGGGATGCCTGGCATGTTGGAGGGCTTCCATGCGAAGACATCTCGATTGGTGCGGAGGAAGTCGACGAGCGCGCCTTCCTATTTGGCGGGGAGCGTGGCTCCAACTCGCACGGTCTTGGCTGGATCCTCGGGATCGACCATGACCCCCTTCGTGTCCTCGGCGGACTTGAAGGACCCTGGCCCCGACTTACCGGAGTCGGGGGCAGATTCGGAGGTTTCCCTCCCGAGGTTTTCGAGCTCGGCGGACGTGATGGCGTCGGCCTTGCTCATAATCGCTATGCTCTTTCGCGAAGCGAAGTTGAAAGGACGCGCCACGGTGATCACTCCCCGTGGCCCCGGCATCTTCAGCTTGAGGTAGGTGTAGTTGGGGACGGCCATGAACTTGGCGTAGCACGGCCTCCCCATGATGGCGTGGTAGGAGCCAGGAAACCCCACAACCTCAAAGGTTAGGGTTTCGGTGCGGAAGTTGTCCGGGCTCCCAAAGGTAACGGGCAGATCGATCTGCCCGAGCGGGTGGGCCTGCTGGCCAGGGACGACGCCGTGGAAAGGCGCCTTGCTCGGCCGGAGACGCGAGCGAGAGATTCCCATGGCGTCTAGCGTCTCAACATATAGGATGTTGAGACTACTGCCGCCGTCCATGAGCACCTTGGACAGGCGCTTTGGCCCCACGACAGGGGCAACGACCAGGGGATATCTCCCCGGGTGCTGGACGTGGTTGGGGTGGTCGGTCCGATCAAAGGTGATCCGACCACCGGAGGTACTTGGGCGCAGCGGGTGTCGCCGTGTGGACCTCGCGGAAGGCGAGCTTGAGGCGCCACTTGTCGGCGTAGCACGCCGGCCCGCTGAAGATCATAAGGCAGCCGTCGGGTTCCGGGAACTCGACGTCCGCCTCCTTTGCCCCGGCATCTGGTGCCGGGTCCTGCTTCTTCCCTTTGCCCCGCGTGGGGGCTCCGAAAATGAAGCGCTTCAGGGTTTCGCAGTCCCTGTACTTGTGCCTGATGGGGTACCCATGATGCGGACACGGGCTGTCCATCAGCTTCTAGAAGTGGTCGAGCGATCGCCGCCGCCGCTTTGCTTGCGTAGGCGGTCGGTGGTCGCGACCCGCGGGCCTTCGCGCCTTGACCTTGCTTCCGCTTCCGCTTGTCGGAGCGGTCGGAGGGGGAAGCGGCGTCGGGACCGGAGTCCCGTTTGGCCTTCCCCTTGTCGAAGATGGCCCCCACAGCCTCCTCGCCGGAGGCATGGTTGGTGGCGATGTCCAGGAGATCCTTGGTGGTCCGGGGCTTGGCGCAGCACAACTTGTGGACTAGAGTTTTGGAAGTGGTGCCGTAGATGAACGCCCCGACGACGTCGGCATCGCAGATGTTGGGGAGCTCGTTGCATTGTTGGGAGAAGCACCGGATGTAATCCCGGAGAGTCTCCCTGACTCTGCTTGCGACCCTTCAGTCCAGGAGTTCGTGGCGCTTGTAAGTGCCCTGGAAGTTGCCGACGAAGAGGTTCTTCAAGTCGGCCCAGCTCCTGATGGTGTTTGCGGGCAGGTACTCGAGCCAGGCTCGAGCCGAGTCCGCGAGGTAGATGGGAAGGTACTGGATGATGAAAAAATCATCAGTAGCTCCCCCCGCCTGGCACGCCAGCCGGTAATCTTCCAGCCAAACGCTAGGGTTTGTCGCTCCAGTGTATTTGGCGATGTTGACGGGTGCCCGAAACCGGGTAGGGAAATCTACGTTGCGGATCTCCCGGCAGAATGCCTAAGGCCCTGGGCCGTCAGGGCTCGGGCCGCGGTCTTGGCGTCGACCGCTGTCGACGGCCCACGATCGGGCCGCTTCGTCCATCACCCTCCTTCGCGCTTCGAGGGTGTCGCGGACGTCGCGACCGTCGCCAGCGCCTAGCGCCGGAGTCGCGAGGCCTAGGGCCGCTTCGAGTGGCACTTGTCTTTCTTTGAACATGGGGTCCATGCATGCAACATGGCTCGGGTGGCTCGAGGAAGCCCCCAAGTGGTGGGAACCAGAGCCTTGCATGTGCTGCACGGCAGCATGCTCCACCAGCCCTCGAAGGTTCTGGTACATGGCCTTGGCCTCCGGGTCTGCCGCCTCAGGGATGCCGCGGAGCAGCATTGCTGTTGCGACGACATTTTGGCTAGCATGGGGGAAGAACGGGAGACCGTCGGACCCTCGGCGATTGGTGTTGTACTCGACGATGCAGCTGGCCAGTGCGTGTGGGGCGCTTGGTGACTCTGCTCCAGGTCGGCCTGGAGTTTGTCAAGCTTGGCCTTCTGGGCCTCTAGCTCATCGTGCTGCTGCTGGAGCTCAACGCGGTGAGCCTGGAGGTGTTGCTCGCGCCGAACCTTCGCCTCCTGCGCATCGGCGCGCCGGACGGTGGTTCCTGGACTTACGGGGGTTGCAACCGGGTCGGTTGCACCCGCCATGTTGCACTCGCGGGAGTACAACTCGTCTGTAGTGAGCTCCACGTCGGAGCTGGAGTCGTCGCTGGAGGAAACCTCCAGCAGTTCGTGGACGGAGACCGGCGCGTAGCCAACCATCGCCACGAGTCGTGAGCCCGCGGGGGGCGAAGCCGCCTCCCGCAGGGGCTCACGTGCGCCGTCACCAGAGGTGGCGCAGCGTCGGACGAGCCCCAGTGTCGAGGTCAGTGCAAGGGCCTCAAGCCGGAGGTCGCCGAAAGCGTCGGTGATGGAGTCCAGGTTCCTAGCGGAGGCCTGGACTTGAAAGGTGACGGGGGCGAGCACGAGCTCTCCCGCCGGAGTGGCGACGAAGTCGAGGGAGCCGAAGCGGATCCAGCTCCCCGACGGGAATGCGTCGTCGTGGGTGAAGAAAGCCATCAAGGAGGTGACTGGGAATCCGGAGATGTCGAAGATGACGCGCGAAGGCCCATACCTGGCGCGCCAACTGTCGGTGTTTCGTACAACCGGCAAGTAAATTTGTAAGTATAGGGGCCGCGCGTTCCCTCTCCTTGAATGGTTAGACACAAGGAGCCCAAGATGTATACTGGTTCGGACCGAATATCCCTACGTCCAGTTCGTGTGGTGGTTTTGTATTGCTCAGGGTGCAGGGGACTACACGGGATTACAAGCGAGGGCCAAGGGCCAGCCTTGAACGCCTCGTCCGAGTGGGGGAGCTCGGGAGCTCGGAGGAGCTAAAAGTGTTCATCTGTATGTTTGATCGATTGGATCCGATATGAATCGAACTGAATCGAATGCCCAATATCCTTCCCTGAGGGTCCTGCCTCCCTTTATATAGGCGGAGGGGGCAGGTTACACGGGAGTTTGGAGAAAAAAAGGTATGCCTTCGCTTGGGAGTCGGTCTTGATCTGGCGATCGATAGGCTCTGTCGGCCCCGTGCTGGGTTGGTAGACACAACGGGCGGTATTCCGTCGAGAAGGTGCGCACCTGCCCTCTGAGCGCTTGTCAGGTGCTAACGTCGTTACGCTGTGCCCTGGTACCATCTCGGGACGGAGCGCGTCACTCCACTGCGCAGGATGGAGTGAAGGGACGGGCGCTTGACTTTGGCGGCCCCCCGGCCACCTTGGGAAGGAGCCACCTGCTCCAGCATGGCCGTCATGTCCATAAGGCAGGTGACCAGCTTGAGGTCAACCAGCGACGTGGCGAAGGTCGCTGAGTTGGAACTCGTCGGGGCCCCAACCTGAGGCCAAGTCGAACCCGGTAAGTAAGTCGACAAGTGGCGGATCGGCGCTGAGAGCGCCGGACCGAGGCCAGTCGAGGAGGCGTGGGGCGTCAGGCCGAGGCGGTCTGAGCCCCCTGGTAGGCTTGGTCGAGGCTGAGGATCCTTCGTGACCCGATTGAGGCCTTTGACCGGAGCTGGGCCTAAGATGGCCCATTTAGCGTTCCAGCCAATATTCAGTGATAATCCCATCTTGCTGTGGGGTACCCCTAGTATAAGTATTCGTCACCCCCCATATCGAGCAAAGATAACAAAACAACGTTGTTGTATCCACGCATAATCAAACTCCTTCTTACACTTTAAAACCTCATCTCAAATTGATATTGGAGCAAAACCTTCACTAAAAGAACACTGAAGAGTATAATGCTACCAACAGGATGTCGTTAAATTTCAAATGAACATTGCCAAAACCTCCATAATGGTCGCGCAAGCGATCTGAATTGCAACACATTCAAATAGTGAATAAAACACCGAAATAACATTGATGAAACACCAAAAATCAGTTGCCTCCTCAATTGATATTTTTTCTCCAAAGTTGACGATAAAACATCAAAGAACCTGATGATGAACCGTCGAAGAAAATTGCCAATGATAAATAGATGATGAAACGTCGAATAAATCTTTAGTGATAAATTTCACCTGAATTGTAATAAAATCCGCCAAGAATATGCATAAAAGCATTAATTGCAATGAATGAAATCCGCCAATAATATAAGCACAAAATAATAAGCATAAAATTGTGCATGAAATATCCCGCCAATAATGAGCACAAAATAATAAGTATAGTTCCCTAAATTGTGCATGAATACCGCCAAATAATCAAAATTGTAATAAAATCCCACCTTTATTGGCACTGAAACAGTTGCCAGGGTAAAAAGCTATTCTTTCTCACACCCACATATTGAAGAATAGCTCTTATTTGAACTGGTACGCTCCAGGTATGTGTAACAATTTTCACTGAAAACAGAAGCCGGAGCTGTCAGGAGCTTAACAATTTCTGTTGAAAACAGAAGCCAGAGCTTTCAAGAGCTTTGAAGACGAAAACTAGAGCCGGTAGAAGCTGGCTGGACTCAAAACCGAAGCTATTAGGTGTTAAGATTAGCACGGCACGAACAACAGGAGACAAGATTTAATGTAAAAAAACTCTTACAGGAATAAAATCGTGGGAAATAGTCCACTATAATGCTTTAAGATTATAAGTACAATGGGCCAATTTATATAACCAAATAGTTCTAGTTGTAGACGACTTGGACTAATAACCTATTTAGATAGAACCAAAAAATACGATAGTTAGAGATATTGAGTTATCTTCAACATAATGTGAAATGACCCCTATTTTTAGCATAAAATGTCAAAATGGAAATCTAATGTGCTTGCAGTACTAGTCCCTGGATCAGTAGCTAATACGCACATTTACAACAATTGGAATCATAACCATACATCATATTATTTAAGCGAAAGCCATTACACAAAGAAATCTTACAACTCAGAGTATATAGCAGCAAAAGAAGCAAAGCTTTGTATTGTGCCCATCCAACCTACAGGCAACTGACGAGGCATAAATCCCTAGAAACATTGCTCCAATGAAGATCCCGCGTCTTGCGATGAAAACAAACCTTCGAAGCTTCGCTAACTTATTCACCTAAAACAACAAATTAAGCAAAGGTGAGTACTTTCGTACTCAGCAAGACTTAAAGGTGGTATTTGCAAATCCATAAATGCAGGCCAAGTCAAAGGAGGCTACTACACTTAATTTGCATGAAGCGAAATTGAATTTGTAAATCAATTGTCATTTGCAAACGGAATTTGTAAGAGCAAGTTTAATTGATAACTGTTGGCGTATTCCACCTGACAGGCCCAAGTCTACAGACCGGGTTTAGTTCGGTAGGGGGGTGGCTTTGGTAATTGGCAGGCCCTAGCAGAGGGAAACCCCAGTACCTCTCACACTAACGAATTCTAGTGCTCCTTCAATTTGATGAACACCCCGATTTTACCCAGGTTCAGGCCCCCTTAAAGAAGGGTAACATCCTTACGTCCTGCCTGATCTTGGATTGAGTATATTGGGCTTGGTTACAGAGCTTGCCGATGACCAGCTCTTCTGTTGAGTCTCTCTTTTTTCTCCTTTCTTCTTTCTCTTCTCCCCCTCTCTCGTATGCTCTAAAGTGCCCTTATATGCATGGGCTTACACGGGGCAGATAGAGGAAGGGCGTCATCATGCTTATCTTACATGCATTTACTACGCCTTTATGCATCGCCCCATTCCTTGGCCTAATCAATGCGGCGCATGCCTTGCCTGCTTCTTCCGGTGTGACCCTGCGACGGGTAGGTGTGGCGTCGAGGAACAGGCTAATAGCGAAATTCCTTGGAATCGGCGTGTTGCAAAGCAGCTGCCTCTGGCATGGTGCGGCGAGGAAGGAGGCTTCGAGGCGGCCATCATATCCCACCTCTTTTGCATGGCGGCGAGCGCGGCGGCGTGGTCGCCCAGCCGCGCCGCGCCGCGTGGGCCGGCACCGGTGAGCAGGCGTGCTTTCGCCCACTGTTCGCCGAGCCGCCACGTGGACTAAGCGCCGGGCGGCGGCGTGGTCGCCCACTGCCGCCGCGTGCCACGTGGGACCGGCACCGGTGAGCGAGCGTGTTTCGCCCGCTGCTAGCGAGCCGCCACGTGGTCGGGGCGGCGAGCAGCGGCGTGGTCGCCCACTGCTCGCTTCGCGCGCCACGTGGACCGGCGTCCGTGGGCGGTGTAAACACCCACGCTTTGCTAGGCGCCACGTGAGCCACGATGCTTTTGTGCGGCGAAGAGGTACCACCGCATAAAGTACGCCGACAAGAGATCCCGCCGGGCCCAAGAACGCACATTAGAGCTTTTCAAGATCTTACATTAAATGCTGGGTGCATTCTTGGATGGGGCCATTATTCATCGATGATCGACCGCCTCGATTCTTGCGCTTCATTGCATCCGTCGATTTTTTTGGGACCCGAAACGGCGCACGATCTTGTATCTTCGTGAACCGTCGGTGCGAGTGGGGAGTACAAATAGGCTCATCCGCACCAGGCAGTTCACGCTTTTAGCACTCTTTGCAAACTTCATCTTCTTGCTCTAAGTTTTCTTTGCCTTTCGCCACTTTCGCTTTCATGGCTTCCTCCGGTTCGCCTTCCATTCCTGCTTCCTCAGTGGACTCCTACACAGTGGGGAGACTGTCACGGCCCGAGTCCGGATTTGATTCCCGCGGCCAATTTTAGCGCCAACCGAGTTTTGGCCGCATTTGAGATCAATTTCGACTTGGTGAATATCCTAAACCGCCACTTAAGAATTTCCAAGCGTAGCAAAAAAAATTAAGAGCTAGAATTTTCAGTGTGCAAATATGGTTTTCATCAAAGTTTAGAGCCGTGTAACTTGAGAACTATAAGGATCTAGAATGTGCGGGTTAGTGATCACAAACTAGAAACTTTTCTCTACTGACATTTTGGGGTTTGAACCAAAATCCAATGCCAAATACTAATTTAAATCAGAGCATCAAAATTGAATCCTATGCTAAAAGTTTTGGGGACTTAGCCATTCTCTCTCACTTACTAGTGGGGTCAAGTGAGCTCAAATTGCAAAGGAAATTGGGGGCAGCCACCAGCCAAATCGAATCAACACACCTTTTCTTCAGCTCTCCTCCCCAAGTGGCCTCCACAAACACTCCTCCTCTCCTTGCTGCTCCAAAGGAGCTCCTCCTGGCTGGTCTTCCCCAGCTCTTCTCCAGGCGGCACTCCTCCTGCAGCCTCCCAAACCGCGTCCCTCCCTCCTGCAGCACCTCCCCAAGCCGGCCCCCTCCTCTTCCTCCTCCACTTCCTTGAGGTAAGGCTTCCCTAGGGTTAGGGTTGGGTGATTTCTGGTTTTGGGGCAGCAATGGTGAGTATGGGGGGGCTTAGATGAGTGGAGAATCAAGGTTTGAATGGGGAATAACCAATCTAGGGTTTGGAGCAAGTTCTGAATTTTCGAGCAGAATTTTTAGCTACTGTTTCGGGCTGATTTGAGAAAATTTTGAGCATCTCCTGCTATGTTGGCTGTAGAGAAAGTTGTGGGTAATCAAATTATCTTTCATTTCCAACTGGAATCACCTCATTTCGTTAATCCAGCTGAAAGTTATGTCTATTTTAGTGCTTGCTGCTCTGAAAATGCTGAAGATTTCGGGTAGAAACTTGAGCTGTGAATAAGAATTAGTTAGAGGCCGAATTAGAAATTAATTTTGCCTGTGAAGTTTTAGGAAATTTCTTGTAGATTGTAAAAATGTCATCCTTTACTCAATTCTACTAAGTATAGCAATTTATATGTTGAATTTTGTGCATGCTGTCTGAAACTTTGAAAAATACTGAACTCTGAAAACTGCCCTCTGTTGCTGGCTGAACTGGGAGTTACCTGGGCAGAATCTGAGTGATTGGCCAAAGCTAATTTGTAGGTCTATGTCTTATGGTCGTGTAGGCTCTGAGTTTGCTCAATTTGGCTAAGTGATCAAAAAGTTATGGTCATTTGTATACATGCTGTCCTGAAACCGGTGTTTCTGAAATTTCAGACTTTGGGACTAAAGTTCAGAGTTTAATTGCGGACCTTAATTTTGTAATCTGAATGTTTTGATGCAAGGTAAAGTTAGATCAACCTCTTGTGGTCTTTTAGAGTCCAAGAAATAAAATTTTAGGTTAAGCATTCAAGAGTTATGCTTGATTAGAGGAATGTGCTTGTATTTTCAGATTTTTTCTATAGAATAGAAGTGGAGTTTTGCATTTGTGTTTTCAGTTTTAAATTGAGTTGAATGTTTGCACTTTTGGAGCTAGCTTGGATGATTCATTTGGTGTTTTCATTTCATATGCATTTAGCATTTCATTTCATATGCATTGCATGCATCTCATTCATATGCTTTGCTTTCGTGTAGAGAACGAAACCATGAGGGTGGCGTGGCCGTGGTCGAGGGGACATCGGTGGGCAAGTTGCCGTTGAGGATCCGGCGAAGGCTGCGAGCAAGCACCTAAGCATGTTTATCCTTATGTATCGTTATTTTTGAGAATAATGTGATTAATTGAAATGTTAAGTATTGCATTAGGAATTGCCATGTGGGATAGGAATAGATCCTATTTGTCGCACGACACACCTTGTATTAAATCGAATATCTCCTTTTGAGCTAGACTATGGGTATTAATGAGTCCGTGCTTAGAATGCTTAGATGTCGGGGTTGGGCCAAGTGACGGAGGGTTACATCACTTGCGGTTGTTATCATTACACACATACTACATTATGTCGGACTTGGAATTGGGAAAGGTTTTGGAAAGAAATGAATTGTGGACCCAGGCGGGGAGTTGGTTCATTTGGGTACGGAGACTCAAATGTGTAGCCCTGTCTGTGTCGATTAGAACCGATCCGTAAGTGGAATAAGATTGAGCACACCGGTTGGTCGCATGTCCGATTATAGTGCAGAAGCCGCTCTTTCTCTCATATGGAATCGATGGACCGTAACTTCCGTGGTTGGGCGTGGTTGAGGCGAGGCTTAGGCCGACTCTCGGCGCCAAGCGAGCTTGGAGCTGCTTTCGAGGGTGCTAGGTTTTCGGACCGCAGGAGGGCGCTTGGCGATTGGGTATGATTGGGAGGGTTGGCGCTAGGCCCTTGTGGTAAGTGTCGTGCGATCAATGCTTCCTGCGAGGGTTAATTAAGCGATTCGAATTGCAGCGCTCTCGGATATGAGCACGCTTGGTCGAACTTCTGCGTAGTAAACAACTTGAACTTGTGGTTCGCCGTTGGGCTTGAGCTAAATTTTGATATGAGATGACTTGCTTTACATTCATTAATTACAATATCATGCTAGAGGTAGGTCTTTGTTACAAGCGCTAACTATATTGAGAACAACTTGAGTAAATGACTAAAATTGAAACAAAGTTAAGCATTTCCGCACTTTTAACCTAAGCCTGTTTACCTTGCTACCGCCAAATGCATCTCCTTTGGAGTCGGTCATATATGGACCCCGGGTAAGTCTTGCGAGTACCTTTTGTACTCATGCTTCTGCTTTGTGGTTTTCAGGTGAGGATCAGGTGGGCGGATGCGAGTTCTGCCCTTACTGCCTCTCGGTGACCGGGCGGGGCACCGAGTAGAGGCTTAGCGACATCGCCTTGGGAAGTGTTGAGGCGAGAACACTTAGGAGAGTTTTATTTTGCTAATGTGTTGTGATTTGTTTCATTTTTGTTGTATAGATAGCCTTTTAAATTGTGTTTAAATGCGTTGTTTAAGTCTCTGTCGATGTCTCGTGGATGGCTTCTAATTGTGATCGTCTTCTTTGTTGTGGTTGTTGCTTTACTTTTGGATATATATATCTTAGAATTGTGTTTTCTTGTCTGTTTGAGTGGATGTCCATAGGTTCTAGGAGGGTCATGCCGAAATTTTCAGATTTTGGAGTCTTGGTCAAATTCTTAGTTACGGTGTGGTTTAGAGTCTTGGAGTTGTTGCTAAGTGTGGTTTGGTGGTTGTCGGGTTTGTCTTTGTGCGGGTGTTTCAGCGTGCGTGTTTGGTTGCTTGGTTTTGAGTTCGTTGCCCCTTTATGCAAATTGAATTGATATCGCATTGGAAACCGGTATCTTGAAGCGATCTGGCGAGTTCGGTCGATATCTGGGGAATCTGGGGACGGTTGTCGAGTTTATCGAATGGGGCCGGCGTTGTCTCTATTGGGCTTGGGTGTTAGCACTGCGAGCGCCACCGGCGATCCGTTGCTAACCTCCAATTCCGATGTGGACGACGGGACATTCGATAATCCCGAGGACAGTTTGGGCGGCTCCTCACAGAGACTCCACACCATTGTGCCGGAGGACCCTCTTTTTTTCCGAGCCGGGACCCCTACGCCACAGTGCCCCGCCGACAAGATCATCATCTTCGTGTGGGGCATCATGGCAGGTTTGGTGCCGTCTTTTTCTGATTTTTTCCTCACCGTCCTCCACTTCTACGAAATCCATCACCTTCACCTCACTCCCAACTCCATTCTTTTTCTCGCCATCTTCGCACACCTCTGTGAAATGTTCATGGGGGTGATGCCAAATCTCCCACTTTTTCGCTACCACTTCCTCTCTGCGCCTCCTCGGCGGCTGAATTGAGCTGCCATTTCTGTCTTCGGGATGGAATGGCAGCCCGCTATATTCCCTTCCAGCCCAGATCAAACTGGAAGGCCTAGCGCAGCGAATGGTCAGACGTCAGCGGCAAATGGCGTTGAACTCTGGAGGTGCTGCCGGACGGCGGCGGTCATCGAAAAGTGGAACTCGCCCGTCGAAGAGACGGCGAAGCTCCTGGCAATGGCGACCCGCATCAATAACCTGCGGAACGCCGGGTTAACTGGGGCGCTGGTTGTTAGGGATTTTGTATCCCGAAGACTTAGCCCTCTTCGTCGCCGTATTCTCCCAGCATGGCAGTACACAGGCGACAGCGACATCACCCGCACCTTCCGTAGTAAGACTTCTTTGCTATTTTTGGCTTTTTCGCATTCATGTCTCTTTTGTGTTGCTCCCTACCAACCGGTCTTTTTTAACTTTGGCCAGCCCCAGGAAACTTGGATGGGCCACGTCTCAGCAGGTGGCTCTCCGGGCTTATGCCATCGGTCCTAGCCAAACTGGACTTTCCTCCATCGGCCGACCACTCGCCGACTTGGAACTGCGGGCGCGAGATCGTCGGGTTGTTGCCGTAATGGACTCCACCGGCCTCGCCGTGTACCGCCGCGCGCCCCACAGCGATCGGGGCGCACCTCCTCCCATCGATCGGGCGGCGAACAGCGGCCACTCGTCCCGGACGCCTCAGGTCCGGGCGTGAAGAAGACCCGCTATGCGGGCGAAACCTCCGCCGCCACTAGCCCAAGGGTGGCGATGACTTCACATGGGGCAATCTGCCGCCGCCCCAATCGCGGCACCAACCGCCTTGGCGCGCCGCCTGCGGCTCCGGCATCCCCCTCGGCGCCACCGCTTTCGCCGCCACCGGTTAACGCAGCAGAACGCCGCTCCGGCGACCCACAGCGCCAATTGCTCTGGCCGGCTCTATCATCTTCTCCTTCTCGACTCCTCTGTGGCGCGGTCTCACCTTCCACGGCGCGCCCGCTTCCGCCACGGAACTCATGCCGCCACTCGACAAAGGCGGGCTTGAGGTCCCCAAGGCCGGCACCGGCTTGGCGCGCCAAGGCGGCCCTCCAGATGCTCGAGGAAGCGAGCGCCACGTACTGCGGCGGAAGCTTCCGCCTGAACCGCCGTCGCCACCACCACCAGGCGGGCGGCGGCCTGACCTGCGCACCTCGCCCGCTCGCCGCCAAGACCGTCACCGCTCTGCCGTGCGTTCGTGAGCTCTTCACGAGCTTCGATAATTTCACAACTCACTCGGCGCGCCAGCCATGCGGCTGGGCATGGAGCCCAACGAGCGAGGCGATTGGCGAGGCCATCGGCAATGGCGCGGAGTGGGAGAGGGCGGACACGATGGTGGCGCAGGAAAGGGCCACCGCGACCGCCCTGGTTACCATGCAGCAACGGGCGGAGAGAGCCGAGGCGGCGCAGAGGACCTCTGAATATGAGGCTGACCGCCTCAGGCGCAATCTCGCCACCATGCTCAAGGGAGCCTTCCAGCGCATCAAAAGATGCCTGGAACCTTTGGGCGTGGTGCTGGAGACGCCCCTCCAGGACACCGCCCTGCAGTACGCCTACGCGACCAACCAGGCCGCGGAAGCGCTCCGAGGGTTGCCCGCCGCTCTGGCCGCACGCTCCGCCAGGGAGGGGCAAGAGGTTGCGGTGATGACCGCAACTTTCGTGCTGGCTTGCTGGGCCAGCCGCGACGCTTCTCTGGACTCGATGGCGGCAATGGAGACCGGCATCGTGGGAGACGCCGCCAGCGAGGAAACGCGTGCGCGGCGGCGCTGAAGACTTGGCGGGCATTGCGCAGTGCTGCAATGGCCATGGATGTTGCCACCCCGGTGGCGGAGGAAGAAGACGCCGGCGACTTCGACGTGGGTGATGAGTGAAGGGCTGGGCTGCCACTCCACTTTTTTGTTTTACTTCTTTTGTCGATCAACCTTTTACATGCGTATGAACACTTCAACAAACTTTAGTTGTAATGGATGTTTTTGGTTTTACCTTCATGCTTGTTTGCTGTGCTTATTTGATATTGCATGCCGGAACTGCTAGGCGGCCAACTTAAAATTCAATCGAGGCGCCAGTTAGGCTTCTGAGTCCAGGCAACGTCCCGCAATTCCTGTAGAGGTCACATGCAAAGTTTTTCATGGATAAAACTTCCGCAACAACTCCACGTTGTAGGAATTCGCCAATTCCCGGCCGTCCTCAGTGGCTAGCCGGACCGCCCTGGGTCGAGATACTGAGATCACCTTAAAGGGACCCTCCCACCGGGGAGACAGCTTATGCAACCCGGCATGCGCCTGAACTCTGCGCAATACCAGTCGCCCATCGCCAATAGCGTTCTCTCGAGACCGGGTGGCATGGTATCGCTGAGCTTTCTTTGGTATCGGCGCGCTGGAAGCGCCCGATCACGAACTTCTTCCGGAGGTTGGCGTCTTCTTGCGGATATGTTCATGGCCTTCCTCGCTAAAAAAGAGACGCGGAGAGCCGAGCAGCGATTCGGAGGAGAACGACTTCCGCCCCATACACCAAGAAGAAGGCGTCTCGCCGATGCTTGACCGGTGTGGTACGGAGCGACCACAGCACAGCCGAAAGTTCTTCGATCCAGCGCGCCCCCCGCTTGTGGAGTCGATCAAACGCCCTTGTCTTGAGGCCCTTCAACACCAATGCATTGGCACGCTCAGCTTGACCATTACTCTTGGGGTGGGCGACCGAAGCGAAGCATACTTTGGTGCCCATCTCATCACAAAACTCCAGAAACGCCGCACTGGTGAACTGAGTTCCATTGTCGGTGATAATGCGGTTAGCAACTCAAAGCGGTGAATATCCCATGCATAAACTTGGCGGCGAAGCCGTAATAGCGCGTCTTGCCGGCTTCAACCCGCCGTGAATTTGTCGATGGCGGCGAAAAGGTGGGTGAAGCCCCAGAGTAACCAGCGAACGGACCCGAGATATCCGGCTCCCGGACGCGAACGGCCAAGAGAGCGGGATAGTTTGCGAGCTTGAAATTTGGTCGGTGGACTTGCTTGGCGAAGCGACAAGCCGCATGTCCTCACCGGCTTCGCAAGCATCACGGAGGCGATGAGGCTAATAAAATCCTTGGCGAAACGCTTTGCGGCTAGCGTTCGGCGGACATATGGCTCCGCACATGCCTCCATGGATATCGAGCAGGCGCTCCCTCTTCCAGTGATGCACCGGTGGGATTCGTTTACGCTCGACGGTATAGGTCCCCCACCTGAGTATAGCACTTGGCCTTACGTGCTATCTTCTCGGTGAGGCATCATCGTCGGGATCACTTGGTCCCGCGGGAAGGCTAGGATCGGATCCATCCACCGATCTTCCGGCCAAGTGTGGCGAGCACTCGGTGTTCGCCGGGTACTTTCTTTGGGCCAAGCATTTCCCCTAAGCGTTGCATCGGCAAAGACCTGCCGCCTTCCTCCGGACTTGAAATTTGAGGCAGACGCAGCGGTCTTCCTCCTGAGCCCAGGCGGTGGCTGCAGCGTCACCTTCCCCACCTGAGCCAGAGGCCGCGACGGCCATACCATCGTCCCCTCCTGAATCGGGGGCTGCGACAGCGACACCATCATTCCCACCTGGATCGTGGGCTGCGATGGACAGTCGCGATAGTCTGCGAGAGCCCATCCGCAAGGTGATTATCACGCCGGGGGATATGAATATATCCCAATCCTTCGAAGCGTCGCTCCATTTTCTTGACCTCCGCCAAGTACGCCGCCATGGTGGGGTCAGGGCATTGAAATTCTTTTCTCGCTTGATTGATGACTAGCAGGGAGTCGCCCTTGACTTGAAGACGTCGGATACCTAGTGCCGAAGCAATGCGCAGCCCTGCCAGCAGACCTTCATACTCGGCAATATTATTAGTGGCTTTGAAATTAAGAGCAACAACATACTGAAGGACGTCACCAGTCGGGGAGACTAGGACAACACCAGCCCCCGCGCCCTCCAATCTGAACGAACCATCAAAAAATAAGGTCTAGGGAGGCGACGCGGGGGCTTCTTCCGCTTCAGGAGTGGCAGGAGTCCACTCGGCAACGAACTCCGCCAACTTTTGACTTTTGATGGCAGTGCGGGGGACAAACTTAAGGTTGAATTCTCCCAGTTCCACTGACCATTTGGCAATGCGACCTTCGCTTCCACGGTTGAGCAGATTTCTCGCGTGAAAGGCCGTGACCACAAGATAACTTCGCCCTTGGAAATAATGCATGACTTCCTAGACACCACCAGATCGTGCATACAACATTTTTGTGCTCGAGGATATCGAGTTTCCGCTCCATGCAACACCTTCTTGACATAGTAGGCGGCTTTTGGACACCTTCCTCTCCGCCACAAAGACTAATGTTGTGACCGCCAGAGTAGCGGCGATATACAAAAGCAACGGTTCACCTTGTGCAGGGAAACCAACCTTTGGAGGAGAGGTGAGGTACCGCTTTAAATCTTCAAAGGCCTCCTTGGCTTCACTAGTCCCTCGAAATGGTTAGTTTTCTTCAATAAGCTTGAGCAGGGTAAGCTTCTTTCTCCCAGACAGGCGATGAATCGCCGAGAGAGGCAGAACTACGGTCGGGCGTGGACACCTTAAGTCGCACGGAGGCTTCATATGCTCAATTCTTTGCTATTTTGTGCGGATTGGCTTCAATACCTCGATTGGACACCAGAACCGATAATTTACTAGAGGGGCGTAAACACACACTTTTCTCGGATTCAACTGAGGCAATTCTTAGAAGATTGGAGAAGGTTTCCTCCAGATCTTGAATCAAGTTTTCACCTTTTTTGACTTTCACAACCAGATCATCAACATACACTTCAAGATTCCGCCCTATCTGTGGACGAAAAGCAATGTGCATTGCACGTTGGTAAGTGGAACCAGCATTCTTTAAACCAAAGGGCATCCTAATATAACAATAAACACCCATAGGGGTTACAAAAGCAGTTTTCTCTTCGTCTTCCACTGCCATGCTAATCTGATGGTACCCAGTGCGCATCCGTAAGCCTGACAATTCACAACCTGCCGTGGAGTCAATAATGAGGTCAACTCGCGGCAAGGGATAAGGATCCTTCGGGCAGGCCTTGTTGAGGTCAGTGAAGTCGACACACATTCGCCACTTCCCGTTGGACTTTTTAACGAGCACAGGATTGGCAAGCCACTCAGGATGAGTGACCTCCCTGATGATCCCTGCGCCCAATAATTTCTCCACCTCCTGCCGAATAGCATCTTGCCGCTCCGGAGCCTGCCGCCGGATTTTTTGCGAGCAAGGCGCGCCGGAGAGCATTGCCTGTCGGTGCTCGATCACCTCCTGGGGACCCGGTCATATCGGACGGTTGCCGAGCAAACCGTCGGAATTACAGCGGAGGAAGGTGATGGCGCGTCTTCCTATTTGGCGCCGAGGTCGGCGCCAATGTTGACGGATTTTGCGGGACTCGCCCTCGCTCAGGCGACCACCTTAACCTCACCGTGAGCAGTGTGGCGCGGTCCGAACTGAGGGCTCCGGCGGCGGCATCGGACGACCGACACAGTGGCACCAATCATATCAGCGAACTTATGACAACAAAAGCTTGAGTGGTCCACCCGGATGGTTATGGGGCCAGCAGCCCTCGCATCTTCACCACCATGTATGCATAATGGATCACGCCATGAACTTGGCGTGGCCGGTCGGCCAAGCAAGGCATTGTAGGGAGATCAAAATCGGTGACTTCAAAGTCCACCACTCGGTGCGATAATTATCCCTTTCTCCAAAAGTGACGGGAGACTTTTGCCCACGGAATTGCACTAACCCGGGGCTATTCCAAAGAAAGGCAGCGATGGATCACGAGATCTGGCGGGATTTGAAGAGCAAGAAATCTTTGTAGAGACGAGGATGCTAAGAGAACTCCCGATCCACTAGCACACGACCAGTAGGACATTCCGGATTGTGGCGACACCACTGTCGGGAGATGCCCCAGGGGTCGGGCGCAATCAGGTGGTCGGCTCGTTGAAAATGATCGTCTCCTCCGACCATTTCAGCATCCGACGCGACCCCGAACCTGATCCCGTGGTGCACACTTCCCTCTTCAACCGCTTGCAAGCGGTGCTAGAGCGAAGAGCGGACGAACCGCCGTAGATATACGCTAGGGTATGATCCGCCTGCTGGAAAGCCAGCGGGGCGGGGTCTTCACCATGATCATCATCACGAGGGTGGCGCTCATCGTCGCAAGGGCGACGCTCCTTGATCCGGCGCTCCACCATTCGGTCCACGACCTGGCAATTGTCCAGGTCATGGGTGTCAGTTCGATGAATTGGGCACCAAGGCCCTCTTTCCCTCCGCCCGCGGCGATCATTCCTACGACCGCGGCGGTTATCGCGCCGGTCACGGCGATCATCTCGCCGGTCACGGCGATTGCCGCGCTGATCACGGCGGTCGCGCTCGGCGACCGAGTCGCCAGCGGTCACGCTCGGCGGCAAGACCAGCCGGGTCTCTCTGCGCCGCGCTTCGCGCTTCTTGACGGGCGGAACCGCCGAGGTCGGCTTCATCTTTCCTCGGCCACCACAGGGACGAGTCTGGTCCCTCGCCTCCGCAGCCCGCGCGCACTTATGCGCGAGGGAAAACAGCTCGGAGGTGGTGCTGATAGTACGGGTGGCCATCTTCTCTTTCATCTTACGGTCGCGGATGCCTCTTCGAAAGGCGATGACGACCGATTGCTCCGAGATGTGGGGGATCGTGTTGCGACAATGGCAGAACCGCCGGATGAAATCACGCAACGACTCCCCCTTATGCTGTTCCAGGGCATGCAGATCATCCTCCACACCCGGCTGCGCGAAGGAGCCCTGGAAGTTGGCGACAAAGAGGCCGCACAATTCCTCCCACGAGTGCACCGACCCTCGAGGGAGGTTCAACAACAAAGAACGGGCAGAGCCCGTCAAGGCCGTCGGGAAATAATTGGCCATGACTTTTCCAGACCCACCGGCCGCTCGTACCACCGTTGTATAAATTTGCAAAAACTCCTCCGGATTGGTGGTGCCGTCGTAACTTTCTATAGACGCTGGGCGGAACCTTTCAAGCCACTCCACACGGCGTAACCGCCGGGAGAACGCCTGATATCCAACGCCATAAACAAAGCTCGGCCGCCCACCGGGAGCTCGGCCCGGAGAGCGAGGGATGGGACTCTCCGCTGAGTCGGAGGAACTCTCTTCTTCGGAGGCCACCTGCTTGCCGCGCCCCTGCTCCTGAGCTGGGCGACGTGGCACACGGCCGCGAAGATCGCCGCTTCGCCGGCGAGATTCGTCAAGATGACTTCTTAGGTCCCCACGGTTCCTTCGAACCGGGGCCGGCAGCAGACGCCTCTTCCCCTGCCTGCCCGCTTGGCAGGCGCCACCAGGCGGCTAAAGCCTGCGAGCCCCGGCCAGCATACTGGGTGGTAGAGTACCACCGATGCTTTGCCGGCCGGGGGGCCCTACCCGAAGTTGGGCCACACCGACAAGGCCAGCAAGATCCTGCAGCCACGGAGTGGTGTGAGTCTCTGCAAGTTCCACCGTAGGGTGGTCGAGGAGACGAGTGCATGTAGGTCTGGCCGGAGTGGCCGCTTCCATGGCCAGCTAGCGCCGCACCGGATGCCCCGCCACCGCCACGGGAGCATCGCCGGCGCCCTGCGGGGGTGGAGTGAGACGGTCTTGCGATCGACGGGATTGCCGAGACGCACTCTGAGCATGGCCCGACACCTCTCCCTCCTGATGCTGCGAACCCACCATCTCTAGATGTACGGGATGAAAAGAAAACACCAAAACTCGCCGGAGAGATGATCGGAAAAACCAACTACCTGCCCCTACCTAGCGCGCCCCTGTCGGCGTATTCCACCTGACAGGCCCAAGTCTACAGACCGGGTTTAGTTCGGTAGGGGGGTGGCTTTGGTAATTGGCAGGCCCTAACAGAGGGAAACCCCAGTACCTCTCACACTAACGAATTCTAGTGCTCCTTCAATTTGATGAACACCCCGATTTTACCCAGGTTCAGGCCCCCTTAAAGAAGGGTAACAGCCTTACGTCCTGCCTGATCTTGGATTGAGTATATTGGGCTTGGTTACAGAGCTTGCCGATGACCAGCTCTTCTGTTGAGTCTCTCTTTTTTCTCCTTTCTTCTTTCTCTTCTCCCCCTCTCTCGTATGCTCTAAAGTGCCCTTATATGCATGGGCTTACACGGGGCAGATAGAGGAAGGGCGTCATCATGCTTATCTTACATGCATTTACTACGCCTTTATGCGTTGTCCCATTCCTTCGGCCCTAATCAATGCCAGCGCATGCCTTCGCCCGGTTCTTCAGGTGTGACCCTCTGCGGACGGGTAGGTGTGGCGTCGAGAACGGGCTTGTAGCGAAATTCCTTGGAATCGGCGTGCACGTCAGCGAGCTGCCTCTGGCATGGTACGGCAGGGAAGGAGGCTTCGAGGCGAAGCCATCATATCCCACCTCTTTTTGCATGGCGGCGGGGCGAGCAGGGCGTGGTCGCCCACTTGCTCGCCCGCGCGCCGCGTGGACCGGCACCCAGTGAACAGGGCGTGCTCGCCCACCTGCTCGCCAGGCCGCCACGTGGACTAGGCGTCGGCGGCGGCGTGGTCGCCCACTTGCTCGCCGCGCCACGTGGACCGGCACTGGTGAGCAGGCGTGCTCGCCCACCGCTTTCGCCGAGCCGCCACGTGGATCGGCGCCGGCGGCGGCGTGGTCGCCCACTGCCGCGCCGCGCCACGTGGGTCGACGTCCGTAAACGGGGTGTAAACACCCACCCACCTGCTAGACTGCCACGTGAGCCACGCATGCTTTTGTGCGGCAAAGAGGGTACCCTGGCGTAAAGTACGCCGACAATAACAAATATGTAAATCATAAGTAATACTCACAGTCCTCCATGACGTGAGTGATGAATAATCCAAATCATGGAATCCATCAATGCCGGCCCTTTGACATAAAGCAATAGTTGCTAAACAAGTTCAAACCAAAACCCATTTTTAGAAAATACCAAAGTCTAGCATTGAAATGACTTCACCAAGTGCCATGACTGCGGGCGCGGCTAATCGATTAGATTTTTACTCTACAGAGGTATACAACTTTACCCACAAGGAATGATCAACCTCTTTTGCCAGGTCAATTGACACACTTCCTTAGGTGTGGCGACAAGGAGATCATACATAACCGTTACATTACCTAGGCATGACTTTGATCTAGCTTGGGACATTAACCCCCGCCGTTAGAAACAGAAACACACGCCCAAGTCGTGGATCTACTTTCATCACACCCAACACAATGTTTCTAAACACGGCAGGGCGTACACCATTGCATTGGTAAGTAGAAACCCCGTCAAGCAGACCAAACCAGAATGCTTGTGCTACCCGCCTTCCAAAGAGTAAAGCCATAACTAACTTAATAGGCTAAGGCTATCCCATAATAGCTCTCATGGTTGCATGGAAATCTTGGATTAATAGCGTCCCATTGCTCGGTCCTTAATCCAACACGGGTGATACTTCACCCTACACTACGTGCAATTCCCTTTGCACAACCGGCTATGGCCAATAATTACCCGCGTCAAAACCATAGTTTTATTTTGGGTTTTTAATCAAAATACTAGTAAGCAACAGTGCCATTTCCAACCATTTGCAATTTTCAGGAAACAATTTTGATTTGATCATCTACATTGCTGATTCTAAAGTATAGCTAAGCATGAATAATATGTAAACGCATATACCCATGATGACATTAAGTAATGCCTATCCTTAATCTATGGTTATCAAGGTTCACATGTCCATAATTATCAAAGAAGGTTCATGAGACAACAGGTATAACTATCAGTACCAGAAAATAGCAAATTTACATAAAATAACCGCATGCATAAACTGGTTTAGTAAAACAAAAGAAAATTAAATACTGGGATCAATATGATCAAAGGGGTGCCTGCCTTGCTTAATCACTATTTTCGACGAAGACGGGATCGCAGCTGACGAAGGCGACGACAGAGTTAGAGATGTCAGGTTCTACACGTCGATACTGACTAAAAAGCAATAAAGAGCAAGTAAGAAACTTCAATAAGGGCAAACGAAGATGGACAGAGAACCAAATAAAGACTCACCGAAGAAAACAAGAATATTATAGGGTTTGGGTTATATGAAATTTCAAGTTATCTTATTTTAATCAATTAAGTGTATACATTCAATTTGTTAGCAGCTTGAGCGATGCATGGCTTCTTTTATGTATTATCTACTCTTGTTTTACGAATTCAAGAAGTTAAAATTATGCATTCTTTTACTTGTAATATCGAATTCAAGATGCAAAATTATTTGGATTAATAGAATTAACCATTAGTTGCAAGGTTCATTGATTTTACTATTCATAATATGCTTTTAGTAACCTTATCACTTAAGGGTTTTGCACTTATAGGATTCAGATGCAAAGCAAAATAAAGTAAGAATATTTTTCTAGATTACTGTAGACCATATCCTAAAGATCATTTCTAGGCTATTCTTCATTGAATTCGTATTTAGACAAGATGCTTTGTGGGCTACTGAACAGGCTTAAATGATCACGATGGTTTGTGAATGAATAGTTCTTTGTCTTTGATTGATTTTGTATAGAATCAGTTTCGCACAAGTTAAATATATTGATTTAGGCTACTGGTCTCATTTTCATGATATTTGAGAAGGTTCTGGTGATACAAATATCATATTTCTTAATTCTCGAAGTTCGTTCATTCATATTATGCACTTAAGTAATGTTAACGCTTAAGCATATTGAGCTAACAAGATTTATATGCAATACATGATGAAATGAGATTATCTTTTCATAATAGGGTAGTCTATACTTTGGAGAGTACTACTAAGCTAATTTCATAAGTTTTAAGATTTGGACGAGATATTATATTTATCATTGAACAAGCTTATGTGGCATTATAAAATTTACGTTATACGGAATCGGCGAGAAAGTGAAGTGAATGATTATCACTTAAGGGTTTTGAATTAACTGGATTTAGTTGAAAAGCTAGTTGTAAATAAGATGTTTTTCTAGAATAAAGTGGCATGAACTTTGTAGAGTGTTTCTAAACTAATTTTATAAATTTTAGCATCTAGAAGAGTTTTTTTTTTGCTGCTGAAATAGCATAAATGATCACATTGTTAATGTAAAGTCTAGTCAGATTCCGTTTTAAGTTGCGACTACTCTATATATGATCTTTTATTCATTTTCTGGTGTTAATAGGGTGCAGCCCTAGAAGTGTTTTAAAACTATTTTTGCATTATTTTGACTTTAACCGTGATAGATTATGTATTTATTTGTTGTTATGATCTGCTTTTCTTTTTAATAGAAGAATGCAAATTAAGTTTTATTCTAACTATTTTTACATGAATGAGCCTCTACTGATTTCAGGAACTTTTACAAAATGTTTTATTATTTTATGAGCTATTATGTTTTTATTTTTATTAATGGCCACATTAGGGTTTACTAATGATTGCAAAGCAAATAAATTAAACTTAGCTCAAAAATTAAATATTTTTGCATATTTGATTTCATCTTGGTATTATTATCATATAGAAGTTTATTTTATTATGTTATGGCTTCTTGTGCATATATTTAATATAAAGACCATATTAAGGTTATTAACAAGGTTTAATTCAAATAATTCTTCTGTAGTTCAAAAATTAAATATTTTTGTGTATTTAGAATCTCACTAATTTTAGATGAATATAGAAATTTGTTTCGCTGGTTTTGGACTAAAAATGCACAAGATATTAACAATTAAATTTGTTTCGGTCTGGAAAATTAACTGAAAAAGGCGAATACGCTTTCAGGAATTGAAGACGTACTCCAGAGCTTCAACTGTTACCGCCTTTGCGCCACTAACAGGGAGGTCCCGCTCAGCAGGGAGACAAAACATAGGAGGGATAGGGCAAGGCGGCGATGGCACTCCGACAAGTTTTCGGCAAAGGTGAGGACACTGGGAGAGAGAGCTCGGTGAGGCGCACCCGGGGGTGGAACCAATTCGGTCGGAGGAGGTCTCAGGTGAGCTACAGCCGAGCTCAAGCGGCGGCCATGGTGGTGGCTAGCCGGAGAAGGTGAACTAGCTTGGGCGAGCTCAAATGGGTAGAGGATTAAGCATCACGGGGTGCTAGAGACTCCATTTTTGTGGTTAGTTTGGTCGGAGAAGCTTTGGGTTGAGCCGCCACTAGTGACTGGCCATGAGAAAGAAGAAGCTTAGTGGTGGATTGATTTTACATGAGGAGAACCAAATGTTTTTGGGGGCTTTTACTTAGTAGAGTATCAGGACGCTATGGCTCAGAGGAATTCAGGATTGGTGCACTGGTTTGGCTAATTTGATTTTTGGCTCTGAGCTTCGAAGCTCTTGATCATGGCGGCAAGGGAAAGAACTGGGGTCTCTGGCTAAGGAGAAAGCAAGGGGAATGAGGGGAAGGGTCATGTGCCTTTCCTCGCGGACCCAAGAGTGGCTTTTATAGCTGGCTCAAGCGGTGAGAAGCAGGATTTGAATGCAAGCAAGAAACGAGGCTTGGTTCTGTGCAGCACGGCGAGGGGAGGCGGCGCTTAATTGCGGCGACGTGGCTCAGGTACGGCGTGGCATGGCTGGGGGTCACTATGGCAGCTGCTGGAGGCACGGGCGGCGCTGCCAGTACACGGAGTGGTTGGGCGAAGGCACGAGAAGGGCGGCGATCGGAGGCGGAGAACGCGAATTCGGCTCGGGCGACAAGGAGGAAGAAGGAAGCGAAGCCAGAGGCTAACCCATGGGTCTGGGACCACTGTCGATGAGAGCAAGGCTCCAGCCTCATTGCGTCAGCAGCTGGGCCAGAACAGACCGACAGGCCCACTTGGCATAGGATGAGGGATTAGGTATTTCGGCTGAGAAATGTTTGTCCGCTTTTGCATTAATTTAGCTGTCATTCACAACCCATATTTTTGTGAAAATTTTTGAATAAGGTCTTCGGTTAATGTACTACCTCCGGTAAAAGTTTTGGGTCAAAAGGTTCTACAGGGAATTATTAAAAATTCTGACATTGATGACTGCTCAGAAATTTATTTTCGGATTTTGATTTATTTAAGGTTGTAAAGGATATTATTTATTTATTAAAATTTATATATGAGTTTAAAATAATGAAATAGTGCTTAATAAAATTTTCAAGTTAAAATATTATGTATTTATTTTATAATAATTCGACATTTCGATTTTTAGATTTTCAATACTTCTATTTTTGAATTTTAAAAAGCTTCAAACGATTTTGGTAATTTTTAATATTTTTACCAGGTGTAACCAATATATTGAGGGTATTATGGTAATTTTCTTAGAATGAGATAAGGTTGACAGATTTTTCATTAATTCCAATTGTTCACTGTTCTTAGTCAAAGGTTGTCTTTTCAATTATTAAGTCTCATTCCTTTTCATAAAAATTTTATTTGTGGGAAAAAATGCTTTTCCTGCTGACTTAGGGTTTAGATGGTAATTTTTCCAAAATTTTACTTTTTACCATTTTACCTTTTCCCATTTCTTACTCTCATTTCTCTTTTATCTAATTATTCTCACAACACAAAAATCCAAAGAAATCCAAATAAAAATCAATAATGTCGAGAAAACTCAGAAATAATCATATTCAAATTCAAAATATTTATTTTTATTTTACTAGAATTTTCAAGATGTTACATAATGGTAACTTGTGGCTCAGAAGCAGTACAAGTGACTGCTCCACATGCATGGAGCGGTGTACGCAAGAAAGAAACAGTCCTTGGTTCCGCCGCTATTTGTGCCACAAAATAGCACTGCTCCTGTTCCTGCTCCTGCATGCTTCTACTTGATCGCTTCCTTTACTCTCCATATATAGGCAAGCAGATCAGACACCTTCACACTCACCACTGCTCCCCAACATGAAGACCACCCCGTCGTCATTGATCCTCCTGCATGCACTCCTCTCCCTGGCACTCCACGCTCATGGCGAGGCAGGAGAGCACAGCAACCTCACTCGGCAGAGCTTCCCGGAGGACTTCGTCATCGGGACAGCGTCGTCGGCGTACCAGGCGGAGGGGAGTGCTCTGAAGTATATATGGGAGAGGAGCATGCATCTGGGACACCTTCCTGAGATATCCAGGTCAGATTTATATATGGTGGGATGAATATGGCACTGGATTTGATATATGCGATGGCTCATATCTTGTCCCTAGCTCATATGTCTGGCAACCACGGAATGTGTTTGTATATATAGGTGCTACTCCTGATAACGCAACTGCGAACGTACGCGACGGTCGACGAATACCATCGTTACATGGTTTGTGAAATAATTCCTGTAGGATAGGATTCTCACAGCTGACAGACTGGTTTTTAGAGAGTATGGTCGTATATCACACTTTGTACGATATGTGGACTCGAGCCAAAGTCAACCAGACACCTCATCCTGCTATGCCCGTTCGCAAAACAGGTCTGGAGAAAGGTCTTCCTCTGCATGAACATAAGTTTCGTTGCCATCCAACCAGCATTGGTCCAGCTAGACACATAGCAGCTTGGTGGAGATTGATCCGTACCACGATCAGCCACCAATATCGCAGACGGGCAGACGGCACCTTTATGTATGTAGCGTGGAACCTCTAGAAGGAGAGGAACGGCAGGATCTTCAGTAACCAGTACAGATCCGTAGACTCCGTCGTCAACGCCGTGGTTGATGATATTAGCAATCGAAGGGTGGCTGTGAGCATCCAATATTCATAGATGGGCTCAGGCGTTTGCTGTATCGCCTTAGGTGCGCTCGGCTAAAAAGAGGGCTCTCCAAGGCTGACGCATAGGGCTCCGATTTGGCAGAATATGCGTTTTGCTCTTTCGCCTCTTTCTGTTGTTTGATCTCCTCGCTTCCAGAGGCTGTTAACCGATCTATTAATTAACTTTTCGCTGTATTCCTGAACATCTTTCTTTAATGCAAGGCAGAGCTCCTGCCATTTCTTTTTAAAAAATGGTTTGTGAAATAATCTGAGTTCAGTACTTCTTTTGGATGATTATTCGGTTCAGTGCTTTTTCATGATTCTTCGAGGACTGGGTTCTGTTCGCGGTCTGTTTGGCTGGCTGTTCTGATGGGTCTCCTGCAGGATGATGTGGACAATATGGTGAGGGTGGGATTCGACGCGTACCGTCTCTCGATCTCCTTGGTCGCGCGCGCATTTTCCCCAGTATGTGCTGAAACTAGGGTGCAAACGGAGCGAATAATTCCCGATCGACCGAAGACCGAATTCGTTTAAAATCTGATTTGAATTCGAATCTGCCTATCCAAAAAAAATATAGGGTAAGATATAGGAAGAGAAGTATCCGATCCGTATCCGATCCATACCCGTATATCCGAGATATCCGAAAAATATCAGTGTAAATGAATGCAATAGATATCCGATAACAGATCCGATAAACATAAACATTCTACATCATATAAGTTCATATGTTGATTGGAATTATACTTGGCTGTATATTATTCTTATATAGGGAAGGCAACTATTATTGAATTTGAAACACTTATATGTCTCCAAGGTTCTAGTAAAGTTTTGTGTATTTAATATGCGCGACATATATGGTTTCTGTTTTCACGTATTATCCGACTAACTATTCGTAACCGAAACTAACCGTATTCGGAACAATCTGTATTCGCTCCGTATTCGCGACTGAAGTAATCCGTATTCGTATTCGAATCCGGCACTGTCCGTATCCGATTCTATATCCGAGAAAAAATTTGGAATAGGATACGGAATGAGCAAAATCCGTCCGTATCCGATCCGTTTGCACCCTAGCTGAAACACACCCAGCCCTAGTGGTGAGATGATGGAGCTTTTATTTCAGTGATTGTTTGCCTTAATTAACTTCCGCACAATGTAGGTGGAATTGGGAGTATTAATTAACAAAGATGGCGTGGATTATTACCACAGGCTCATTGACTACATGCTCTCTCACAGTACGCTGATCTAGACCTTCTTTAAGTTCTTGCCATGGAAATTTCTTTCTTGAACATTTCATATATGGATGCCTGGAATCCATGACTAGCTTGTTTATTTTTGCAAACTAGACATCATTCCCTATGTTGCTCTCTACCAATACGACCTTCCTAAGGTGCTACTTAATCAGTACAACGGCTGGCTAAGTCCTAGAATTGTGTTAGTGGTCGTGATCAGCAGCATCTTACTGGCTGTAAAATTATAAATAAACATCCATTTCTATTGTTAGGAGAAATTACAGAAACATCTGCGAAATCTCCTTCTTAATGATAGTAGTCATAACTGCAAAATCCTGCAAAATAAATTAACTGTACATACCGGACGTACGCGGAGCCTTTTGAAATAATCTCTATCCTATCTTTGCAATTTTCTGATCATCTGATTTGATTTCCTATTCCAAATTAATTTTGCGTACCCCTCTATTGAATTAACGTGTGATTTATGTTTATAACTTGCCGTTTTGCAGGAGTGATTTTGCAGCCTTTGCAAACTTCTGCTTTAAGACATATAGAGACCGGGTGAAGAACTGGTTTACCATCAATGAGCCCAGGATGATAGCTTCTCACGCGATGGTGATGGATTCTTTGCCCCTGGCAGATGCACTGGTTGCCAGTTCGGTGGGAATTCTGCCACCGAACCTCACATCACCGGCCATAACCTTCTCCTGTCACATGCTGCCGCTGTCAAGATACAACGCGAGAAGTACCAGGCTAGTGACTGTTTCATGCCCCTACTATCCACTTTGTGTGTGCTATATCAGCTCATGTTGAAGGACCGGAAACGGTGATCAAGGAGGGTGGATGATCATAAACCAAATTTTCTCTTAAAGAAATCATCCAAAACTTTCCAACATCTTAGAAGAGTGGAAGAAGAAAAATCTTTAAAAAATTCAGCACAGGGGCGACACTACCGTGACACAAGGCCGATAGCAGGGGCGGATCTACAGGGTATGCCGGGTAGGCTATGGCATACCCTGTAGATTTGGCCCAATACAGTCCATATGCAAAAAAACGAAGTTTGTGGCTGTGTAAATGTGCGAGACGAAGAAGCAGATCGATTGCTTTTCTCCTAGCGCGAGCGCACATCAGCGGCCGTAGCCAACGATCGAAGCGAAGAAAAGTCGCGGAGCTACAGCGTTTTCTTGAAACTACAGTACCACACTAATGTATTTTCTGGTGCTACAGTGATCATGGAAATTGCAACAGTAATTCCTGTTTTTGTTCTTTGTTCGCATGTCTGTTTTGGTTTTAGATTGAATCATTATTTCATCGTGATAATTTTGATTTGATCCATCCAAAACATTTCTAGGGCATTAAGTGATTGATCTGAAAAGTTTGATTGGTTAATTCCTTGTAGATTTTGATTAATCTCGTAATTATGGTTTGATTAATTTTCGTCATTATCTTATACAGTCAGCTTGTGAAGGTTATAACTTTAGATCTGTAGATCCTATTGAGCTGATTCTTGTTGGATTAGTTTCGAAATTGCCCAGGGAAATAATGATTGCGTGTGGTTTTTTGATCAAATATCACTCTTGCTGAATATTGTTGGAGTTTCTTGTAAGCATCATGGCATGCTTCGAAATGCTAGACTTGAGAATGTCATGAAAGCACTTGATTGTGGTGAACTTGAAACTGGGAGTGGATTGAATCAAGAGATGGGTTTGCCTAGACCCGATGAGACTAGGTGGGGCTCTCATTATAAAACTATTGTCAACATTATTGCTATGTATCTCACAATCCGCGATGTACTCATCACTCTTGGTAATAATGCTTCACAAAGGGGGGATTGGCCAAAAATACATACTATGGTTGGAGTATTTGAGTCATTTGACTTTATTTTCAGTGCACACTTAATGCTTGTTATTCTTGGATACAAAAATGATTTATCCGAGTGTTTGCAAAGAAGAGAGCAAGATATTCTTAATGCAATCTCACTTGTTATCGTGGCAAAGAGTAGAATGCAACAGTTGAGGTCTGATGGCTGGAATTAGTTCCTTCAAATGGTCACTTTGTTTTGCAATAAACATGGTGTCCAAGTTCCTGATATGCAGAGTAATTATGTGCCTTATAGAAGATCAGCACGGTTTGCCCGAAACCAAACAAATGATGATCACTTCAGAAGAGAAGTATATATTGGGGTCATTGATCAAATTAGTCAAGAGCTTGATAATCGGTTTGATGAGGTTAATATGGAGTTGCTTTTTTGTATGTCGGCCTTCAATCCTACCGACTCATTTGCTTCTTTTGATGCATAGAAGGTGCGTAGACTTGCTGAGTTCTACCCTAATGACATCGTCTCAAGTACCGATTTGATAAAGGTTGAGTTGCAACTTGATAACTATATTGACGACATAAAACTAGATGATAGATTCAAAGGTCTAGAGAATCTTGTTGATCTCTCAGTTAAGCTTGTTGAAACAAAGAGGCATATAGTTTATGATTTTCTATATTACTTAAAATGTTCAAACTATTTATATTGTAATTTATACTTGTATTATCATGTTTCTAGTTATTTTATACTCATATAGCGAATTTCTCGACAACATTTGTAGTTGTTTACCGAATTGTTCATTGGATTTTACCGAATTGTATATTATAGTATTAGCTTGGCATACCCTAACTTAAAATTCTAGATCCGCCACTGACCGGTAGTACCATGATAAACAGTAACACCGGTGCTACCGGGGTTATTGTAGCGATAGTGCCAATAAACAGTAAAATAGGGTATGAACAGTACCGTCGTAAGTTCAAGATCAAAAAATCATATAACTTTTGATCGGCTGATCCAAATCCTGTGAAACTTTATAGGTACCTTCCTATAGATGTTAGAAATCTATTCTAACCTTCAATCTAAAGATTGACATCAAAGTTTTGACCCTTTTCCAGTTCAGGGAAGAGTACACAAAAACAAGCTCAAGAACAAAAACTTAGCACTAAGCTTAAACGTGGGATTTTGATGATTAGGATGATCTTAGATGGTCTTTCACATATCATAGCAAACAAGAATACCTAAGAAAAATCCCTCAAACGGGGAGGAACAAGATCTACCTCAAAATCTTTCCTTTCAACCTAAAAACCGATTTTTTGGAGAAATTTAGATGATCAAGAAGAAACTTGCCTAAATGATCTACAGAGGATACAATTATCAATCATACGTTCTAGGCAGCATGAGATCAAGCAAGAAAGAAACCACAAGAAAAGATCAAGAACAAAGTAAATAGAAGATCAAAACTTGAGTCAAAACTTAAACATGAAGATGATTTGCATTCAAATTATGAGGAACATTTACAAAACATCCCACCTAAGGGCAAAACTCCTAAAGAGTACTCACACCTACAAAAGAACACTAAAGTCATGTGGAAACCCTAACTTTTGGCGTAGTGCCTTAACTCCCACTACATCTTCTTATATAATGGAGACAACCCTAATCCTAAAATCTGGACACACATGTGGATATCATTCACGCTTATATGGGCTAATCCAAAACCCAACACTCTTAACGGGGTTTTCACTCGCACAAGAACGCTTCTCAAAGCGGCTATTACATTGACGCCAAATCCACTCCACGAGCCTTAATTTTCGTCTAACACCACTTTGGCATGATCTAAACCACTTAGGCTATCACTATGGTTTTCCAAACCGCCTCGATCGTCGGTATTGGATAAATTACCAATTTGCCATAATGACCAATTTTCATTCTCCTTGAAGCATTCGCCCATGCTTCGTGCTCGAAACGTCCTTGCTTGCAAGTAGACCCGAGTCTCTTGGCGTACAACGTGTCCTTGTCAGCTTTACCATGGCGGCACCAACTTCCATGACCGTTCTGGACCTCGACTCCTCTCTGAACCTAGTCCCGATCCATGTCATTGTCCGCCATATCCATCACCAGTGCTTCATGCTCTGGTTCCTTGACTTCCTGGTTTGCAATCACTTCTCGGCCTCAGTCATCTTCCAGTATCCCTTGACCGTTTTGGACCTCGGCTCTCCTAACCTAATCCCGATTGTGCCTTCACCTCACTATGACCTAACTCCAAAGTCCTGCAACCAACACAGATAAGTAAACTATCACATAGCATTGTTCACAATGGTATGCAATTGAATCAACAAAATGCAAACCTTGATCAACCATTCACTGGAAAGTCGGTACTACCGCCAGCAAGGGTGGGTAGTACTGCAAGTCCGGTACTACCGCTCCTGATTGGCCAGAAGTACCGCTCGCCTTGCAAAACCCTCTCTAAAACATAACTACCGCTTAATAGGGTCCGGTAGTACTGCAACCTAGGTACTACCACCTCTACACCGTCGGTAGTACCGCCCATGCTCGACCACAGAGAAACGTCTCTCTGTAAAAAGGCTATTGCAGTCACGCACCACAGGGCTGGCACTACCGCCATCTCAGGCCAATAGTACCGTCTAGTTGGCACTGAAAACACATCTAATTGTTTCGAATTTAAAATAAAATTCAAATGAGTACCATATACTCAAACACTATCAATAACTCATCACAAACATAGATAGATCTCCACATACTCTTTCATATGTTCATGTCATCTTGCTCTTTTTAGGCTACTCAGAAGGGGAAGATCGGCACTCTTCTTGACTTCGTGTGGTATGAGGAGCTCCCTAACTCTACTGAGGATCAATTTGCAGCGCATAGAGCCCGGGAGTTCATCCTTGGCTGGTGATGCATCTTATAATTTCATCAATGATCTATTGACAACGCTGTTGCGGAATTGAACTCATATTTGAATTTGTGCCAGGTTCCTTCATCCAATAACCTATGGCTGTTACCCGGAAACGATGCAGAAGATTGTGAGGAGAAGGCTGCCCAATTTCACCTGTGTGCAGGCAGAGATGCTGAAAGGTTCAGCAGATTACATTGGGATCAACCATTAGACAACATATTATGCCAGTAGCTTCATCGATCGGACACAGGCGAGTTATGCGAATGATTGGGATGTGAAACTTCATGTATGATTCTTTGAACTTAGGCACAATCAAATAGAAAACATGTACAATCTTTTTGAAAAATATGATTTTTTTTTTTTTTAGATAAAGGAATAAATTCAATCTCTGATAATGCATCGACCAAGTTACATAGTTTCCAGCTTACAAGATGATCTCCAACATAGGGAATAGGAAATAGGGAAAAAGATCACAAGAAAATATCAAAGACACGATCTATTATTATTTCGCCAACCATGTTTGGCAAATATTTCTAATGCGACGACTTCAAGAGCTCTCTTGATCAACCGGATGTGCTCCTTGAGTTCTCATCTGCAATTTGTGCCCTTAACCGCAACCAAGTAAGTTCCCTCGAAGATAGCACGCATACAAGACATGAATCTTTTGTTCTCAAAGAGTACATCATTACGAGTGCACCAAATTGCCCACAAAAGAGCTGCAACCCCATAAAAATCAGTCTTTTTCTTTCTTGTCAAAGCTGAAAGCCAATTTCCAAACATGTGCATAATAGATCGTGGTGAGTCAACCCAGTAGCAATGTAAATAATTCTCCAAATATTTTTGGCATGCTGGCAATCAATGAACAAATGCTTTATTGTTTCATTGGTATTACAAAAACAACATTTAGAACTCCCACTCCAATTCCTTTTGGCTAAATTATCTTTTGTTAATATCACTCCTTTCTGCACATACCAAAGGAAAATCTTTATTTTCAAAGGAACCTTTAAATTCCAAATAAATTTCATATTGAACGGAGTCCCATGGTTCATGAGATAACCATACATAGATCGTATGGAGAAGTGACCATGGCTTTTGAAAAATATGATGATTCTTTATCTGCCTAACAAACACATTCAATCATCTGTTCAGATGAGCGTGACAGTTTGCCAATCGGAAAACAGGTAACGACGATTTTCAGCAACAACCCCATCATAATCATCGGTGAAAACGGTATATCTGAAGCCCCACTGACACTCTTCCATTGCAGGAAAATGAACAGTAACACAATGAGAGAAGCTCAACATCACAAATCTGGATACAAAATCAAACGATGACTGCTTGCAGGCATTGACAAGCCAGGCAGTGAGACACACCCTGGTGCGCTGTATGACTCCTTTAGGATAGAGTACTACTTCGACCAGTACCTCCACGAGCTCAAGCGGGCAGTCGATGACGGTGCGCGAGTCATTGGGTACTTCGCCTGGTCGCTGCTGGGCAACTTCGAGTGGCGGCTCGGGTTCACCTCAAAATTTGGGATCGTCTATGTCAACCGGGAGACGTTCACTAGGTACCCCATGGACTCGGCAAGCTGGTCCCGGATAGTGATAAAAAACAAGTATCGAAGTGGATTATTATAGCTAGCATTGCTTTTGTTTATGTTAAGTTTCTAGTAATTGAGAACATCCTCGTATCAAAGAGGGCCCTTTTTTCGGTTTTAGAGGTTGTGTTTAGATTGTGCAAGTGAGGAAGATTTTTGGATGAACTGTAATGGTGCAATACATTCAGATATCTAGAAATACTGGTGATAACAAAGACAGATTTCGAAATTTGACTTGCAGTTCAAAATTTTATTTCTTTTTGATATTTTAAACTTCAATGTCAGAAAGAAATGCAGGTAAGAATTCTAATATTGAAGTGTCAGATACAACTTGATGAAGTAAACTTTTTTTGTCCATTTAATGAAGTTTCAACATTTTTAAGTATAATGGAGCACTATTAATTTGTCAATTTGCAAAACTGAATTAATATATTTATGAAAATGCCTGTTGAGCTATGGACACCATGGCCTCATAATTGTAGACTTGGAGAAAAAAGAAGATGATGTCCCCATCAGTTGATCAGAATGCAGCCAAGTGGACACAAGAAAGAATTAGAGGATCGGATCCAACAGAGGATAGGGCTGGCTGTCCCCTCCACACGAGCCAAAACAATCCCCAACGCCTCGTTTTTTCTTCTCGTTCTTCGTTCTATTAGCACACACTGAACCACAAGTTTCAGGCAAGAGATATACTTCCATCCTGAACAAACAAAACCCCCTCCTCTTGTTTGTACCTCTTTTTTTTATAGTAGCACAAGCATAGGGAGGGGAGAGAAGTAAACAAGAAAAGAGAAAAGAGGCAGGGGGAGAGAGATGGCAGCAATGGCCTCCCTGAAGTGCAGCTTCCTTCTGCCTTCCCCTCTCTCTGACTTCAGTGGTGCAACCCTCCACATCTCAAGCCAGGTGATCAAAAAGAAAAAGAAGACCTTTCTTTAGTCAATGATAAGATGATACAGGCATGGCAGATACTAAAAGATGGTTGTGAAATTCTTTTTGACAGAACAGGAGGAGGACATGGCAGCCAAGGGGGGCGAGGATGCAGGTGGCAGCATCCGCAGACTCCAAGAACATTCTTGTCATGGGGGGCACCAGGTTCATTGGTGTCTTCTTATCCAGGCTTCTTGTCAAGGAGGGACACAAGGTTAGTTTGTAGATGCATTTCTGATCCAATGAATGGTTCCTTAGGCTAATTAATGAATTAATTATGCCCTTTAATTTTCTGGGAGTACTAACACATTAAGGGTCCGTTTGATTGGGTGTACGAGGGTGAATTGAATCGTTCCGTACAGGATTTGGTTCTATCTCTGCGTTTGGTTGGCTGAATGGAACCATTTGGTACAGGATGAGATGGTACAGATTCTTGGAATATTCTAAAAAGATGTTGCACCATCCCGTATGGGCAATTTGGCCGAACCAATCGGTCCAAGACCGGATCATTCACTCATACCATCCCTCAAACCAACCTCATCCCTTAATCAAATCTCATCTCTTCAACTAAACATCATCTCACACTATCCTGTATCATTCTATCCAAACAATCAAATAAAATCTTGTATCATTCTATTCAAGCAACCAAACAACTTCCATGTACCATCTCATTCAAAATCATCCCATCTATCATATACCATCCCATCCCATTCATCCTCGTACACCCAACCAAACGCACCCTAAATTCTTCGAGGTTAACTGGAGTAAAAAAAAATGAATTTTGTCAGGTCACATTGTTCACCAGAGGAAAGGCACCAATAACCCAGCAGTTGCCAGGTGAATCAGATGCAGAGTATGCAGAGTTCTCCACCAAGGTATGTTTCCTCCTCTCCTCTGTCCTCGTGTATTTCCTGTTAGTACACAAGAATGCAGAGAGTGCTAAAGTGCAGGCCGTATCTAATTTCTAATCTTTGGACAGCATGAGGGGCTCACTAAACCTCTTCTTCCTTATCAATTACCCTGTTTGCACACCATTCATGATATTTCGGATGATTTACGTATATAGGTGCTGCATTTGAAAGGTGACAGGCAAGACTTCGAATTCGTCAAGACGAGCCTTGCTGCTAAGGGCTTCGATGTCGTTTACGATATTAACGGTAACCTGGCAGCTACAAATTACCAAACAAAAAACATACGAACTCTAAAACAACTGCCTGTCGATACAAATAATTAGTTGCAAATGTTAGGAGTTTGACGGTCGTCTTTTGTGAAAAGAGTTCTTCAGAAATGCAAAGGGACTTCCCCAACTGGATCTATTATCTTGTTCAAAAAAAAGATATCATCATATAGTTATAACGCATTTCGTGGTCACCGTGTTTCAGGGCGTGAGGCCAATGAGGTAGCCCCTATAATAGATGCGCTGCCGAACCTCAAACAGTAAGCAGCTAGCTAGTTCATCTGATACCATATAAAATAGGAAGATCTCTGCAAATTTCAATTTCCTGAATTAGCAATGTGGTACTATTTCAGGTACATATATTGCTCATCAGCTGGCGTGTACCTGAAATCAGACCTGCTCCCACACTTTGAGGTATGTCCCACTGCATTTCCATGTCATCTCACACAAGGCAAACATAAAATTAAGGGAAGAACTAGAGCTCGGACGTCCGATACTGTTTGTTCCATCGGACGCCTCTTGCAACATTTTTTTTAACGCTTGAAACATTTTTTCCGACGCGTGCAACATTTTTTTCAATGCTTGCAACATCCGTTTACTGTGCCGCATTTCACTGTTTGTCGAAGAAAAATGTTGTATACGTTGGTAAAAAATGTTACACATGTAGAAAAAAAATGTTGTAATACGTCCAAAAAATTCAGACGTTCGAACTATAGCAATTCCGTAAAATTAATGGAAAATTAATGGCCACCACTGACTCGTGGGAAGCGTATGTGTGGCTGGTAGACCGACGCCGTCGACCCGAAAAGCCGGCACAAGGGGAAGCTGGAGACGGAGAGCCTGCTGGACGCCCGCGGCGTGAACTGGACGTCGCTCAGGCCGGTGTACATCTACGGCCCGCTCAACTACAACCCCGTCGAGGAGTGGTTCTTCCACCGGCTCAAGGTCGGCCGGCCGATCCCGGTGCCCGGCGCCGGCAACCAGATGACCCAGCTCGGCCATGTGAAGGTGCATGTACACGGGGTGAATTGGGTAATGTGCTGTATGTTTCAGGTGCCTTCATCTGATCTGACTCTTGCGCTTATTTCTGATCAGGATTTGGCCACCGCCTTCGCCTTAGCCCTCGGCAACCCGAAGGCGAGCAGGCAGGTGTACAACATCTCCGGCACCAAGTACGTCACCTTCGACGGGCTAGCACGGGCATGTGCAAAGGTAACAAATTTTCACCTTCGACGGCCTAGCACGGTCTTAAAACTGCTACTCCGTGCTGGCTCAACTCTGAACTTTTTTTTTTTTTGAGATTGTCTGAATTCTGAACTAAATGCAGGCTTTCTGTTCGTGGTTGTAACTGAACTTTTTTGCTCGCTGTTTAATGCAGGCTGGAGGATTCCCTGAGCCGGAGATCGTTCACTACAACCCCAAGGAATTTGATTTCGGCAAGAAGAAGTCCTTCCCATTCAGGGATCAGGTACTCTGCAATTTCTTCTGTCTGCTCTGAAAAAAAAATGCCTGTTACGGTGGCTTGTGTTACTGACGCTCAACGCTGCAATCTTTGCACCGCCACGGCAGCATTACTTTGCGTCAATCGAAAAGGCCACCAAGGACCTCGGTTGGACACCGGAGTTCGACCTCGTCGAGGGCCTCACCGACTCGTACAACCTCGACTTCGGCCGCGGGACGTACCGGAAGGAGGCCGACTTCACGACGGACGACATGATCCTCGGCAAGAAACTCGTGAGCGTGTAAGCTATGTGTGGACGTACGGTTGCATGTGCCAAGGCTCTCTCTCTTAACACGTGCAGCAGCTAGGGATAATGGGGTATTACTGCTGCCTGCCTGTCTGAAGATACATGGGAAATGATCTGACTTTTGGCATCAATTCTAGCTGGTTCAAATACACTGACACAAGTTATTCGCCGTAATGTATTGGAAAGTTATAATGTAATTCAACGGAGAGGTAGCTTCATATGTACTGCATATCGACAGGTCCGCCCACATGAGCCTATGGCGGTTTGGTTGCCTTCTTTTACGAGTCTGACCTGTTCGATTCAGCCAGACTGATAGGATACGGGATACATAGATGTAGAGACAGTATTTGGTTAAGTGTTTAGTAGACATGTATTTTAAAATTTAAATATTTTGAAATTTATATAGCAAGTGTGATCAAGTATTGTTTGAAAAAATGTCAGGAACCCATTTTTGAAATCGGTTCGGTAATCGAAGATGCTAATTAAAAGATATAAACAAAAAAAAAGGAAAACTTACATATCTACGTGGCACCGTATGCATGGTTTGCTATTGTGGCTGACGGTGGCCCTTTGCGCAGAACACGAGGCTACCATACGCTATATCCAGAGATACGCCCATTTTCTCCGTATCTCCGGAGTCAGACTGTATAGAGAATCTTACATCCAGAGAGTCAGACTTAAAACTAGATGCACGCAACCAAACATAAGAAAAAAAATAAGATTCTGCATTTATAGATGCAAATCTTTGTACATGCAGACAACCAAATAAACCCCTTAGTTGACATCAATTGTCCCCAAAAGTGAATTAAAAAATTCAAGTCTATAACTTTCTAAATTGACTTCTGATTCACGATCCGATTAATGTTTCTTTTCACGATATCTTCGTAATTATTCCTCTCATGCACTGTTGCAGAGGTGGTGACGTCTCGTTTTTGGATATTATGACAAATGTGTCACTAATAATTTTGGTTTATTTCGCCTATAATTTCGAACTGTTCCACCAACATCTTACACGCACTTGGTTCATCATCCGCGTATCCGAATATTGTAACTTAATTCGTTGAAAATGTTTTACTCACTAACGTACAGAAGCTCATCACATGCAGTTGAAAACAGAAAACAGATGATTACCGAATCATTTAGGAAAAAAAGAGTTAGTGATAATCATTGATCTGTGATAAAATATTTCACAGATAGCTCGACTAAATCACCATCTATGATGGTGCTATATCACAGACTTTGTCACTACATATGAACCATATGCAATAAAATATAACTAAATCACCGTATATCATGATACTATATCACAGATGTTATCACTACATATGAACCATCTATGATAAAAAAATATCATAGACAGCTGTGTCCATCAAATCATCTTTGATAATAAAATATCATAGACGGTTGGTTAAAAGGAACCATCTAGGATTGTCCATATCATAGACAGATCATTAAAAGGAACAATATGTGATTGTTCATATCATATATGGCAATATCCATAGAACTATCTATGACTTTTTAAAAAAAATTAATTTTTCTATTTTATGGTTAGCCACACGAATCATGTGAGCCATACCCTCTATATAGATAACATAAGACATACAACACACATAACAGAAGACATTTAACACATATATATAAGACAAGAGATATAACATTACAATACATATTCGACAAGAATAAGTGACATACATGTTCATAATTTACACAATTAATTTATAGTTAGAAAAAATCATATGAAAAATGTACTGTTATATGTATAAAAACCTAAGGACTGTTAGAGCCTCTAAACTCGCCCTCCTTTCGAATCACATCTGTTAGGAAGAAAGCAACAAGCTCTCCTCGAACCCTCATGAGATCCTCGGAGGGATATGTAGAAGACAAGAATTTGATGTCCTGCAGTTAGCATGAATAGCTGTTGTTGAAGATTTTTAATTGTGAAAAATGAAATTTAGCCAAATTGATGTAGTTGTATTGTATACCTTGGGTATATATGAGCGGTGAGCACGGATGAGGTCATACATGTGGGCCACCACGTAGAAGACACATGAATGGTCATGTGGCTACTGAATACTGATGGCTCCATGCCAATCATGTCTGTTGTTATTATTCTTGCTACTGGTTGACATCTCCTTACTATTGTTCCCCTTTTGGCGCAAACGACCTTCACAATTAGTCAACAGTAGACGAGTGTCAGAACTTCCAGAGCCACTCCCAGCCCGTAGCCGAATACGTTCTTCATACGCCTTGAGATGACCAATTTCCTCCTCAAACGGCACCTCATCCAAATCTGAATATTGTTCAATCGACGCCACAGAACTTCTCAGGTACTGAGTTGAGCAGTTCCTTGACCAATGCTGCATCCTCTAGAGTAGCAACCAGACTACTGAATCTCGCAGCCATTCCGCTTAGCTTCCCAGCAAACTCATTTACTGAATCTGCTTCCTTCATCCGCAATGCTTCAAACTCGCTCTTCAGGGTCTGAAGTTGTGCCTTCTGCACTCGGTCTGCACCAGACATCTAGTTTTCAATGCCTCCCAAACTTCCAAAGCGTTCTTCTTCTTGGCAACCTGAAGAAGAAAGTCCTCTGGAATACACTAGAATATGAATGCTTTTGCCTTCTTATCAATTTTTGCTTCAACAGCCATGCCCACTTCTGGTTCAATGGCTTCCCAAATCCCTTGGGCGTCCATAATGGCCTCTATCTTGATTGCCCACGTCGTATAACTGGACGTTGTCAGCATCGGGCATGAGAACGGCACACCGCCGATATCCTTTGCTGCCTGCCATGATGGAAGTGCCATTAGAATGAACCAGATGACAGATTGGAACTTCTCAACTTGGCTCTGATACCAAGTGTTGGCCCTGATCTTGATCTTCAAAGCACAAACACAATTGCTTCCTGCAAATTATCTAATCTTCTTTAGAGAAACTATCGCCAGCCTCCTGTTGCTCTGTGTCTACTTCAGAGCATCTGCAAGCAACAACAGAGAAAATACAAAGACGCAAAACAACAACTCAGAAGGTTTTGGTGCTGCTTCAACTGCGCAACGTTTTCTGTGTTTATTCTCCTTTTTATAGTGCCAAGTATTACAGATAAGATGGGAATACTGATTCAAAAGGAATCGATCTCAACCGATATGCTATCTCAGCATTTTCACTATTTTCTATCCAGCAAACAACAAACTAACTATGACTCCTATGCTGATACGACAAAAGCAAAGCTAACTGAACTGAATAAGATCGCAACTTATCAGGATTAACAGATAACACATGCGCTTGGTGAGTAGGAAGAGGCTCGTCCCCGAACCACCATCGAGGATGATCGCCACCACTATCCTCGCGTTCCTAGTCTCCATCTTTGCATCCTTCGACTGCAGCATCCACCCTTGCAAAAGAGTCATGAACAGGTGATCTAGGGCTTAGGGGTAGGGCTGGAAAAAAAGCTCGAGGCTCGAGGCTCGGCTCGAGCTCGGCCAGGCTCGGCTCGGCTCGGCTCGGCTCGATGCGACAACGAGCCGAGCCCGAGCCGGCTCGGGCTCGGCTCGTTGGCTCGATAGGCTCGTTAATTCTGTGGATAAGTTGGCTCGATAGGCTCGTTGGCTCGGGCTCGTTGGCTCGATAAGCTCGATAGGCTCGGCTCGTTGGCTCGATAGGGTTGGCCGGCTTAGGGTTGAAGACTTGGCCACATGTCGACGGCTCATGGCCGAGCCGAGCCGACTCGAGGCTTGACCGAGCTCGGCCGAGCTCGGTTCAGCTCGACCAAAACAACGAGCCGAGGCTGGCTCGGCTCGAGCGATGCTGAGCTCGGTCGGCCGGCCGAGCGGGCTCGGCTCGGCTCGATTCCACCCCTACTTAGGGGGTGTGGTCAACAAGGGGCGGCGACATGACAGGTCAAGGATGGGGAAGGGAGAGCCCACAGTAGTGCAGGAGAAAGGAGGATGGGGACGAGAGAGGTGGGAATGCACGCCTCACCGAGAACCATAGAAGAAAGGAGATGAGCAAAGGAAATAGTCAAAGAATAGGGATGGCAAAAATACCCATGGGTCCAGGTACCCGCAGGTACCCGACCCGACGGGTTCGGGTTCAGGTCTAAATTTGGATCCACGAGTATATTATTTCGGGTCCGAATTCAGATCCGGGTCCGGGTCTCATTTTGGACCCGTAGGTACCCAGACCCGGACCCGAATGGCATCTTTTAGCAGCAGCACTGTACAAGCTGGCTCTGCGCCCATTTTCCATGACCAGGAATGGCGCATGCCGTGCAGCAGAGCCGTATAAAATATACGGTGGAATACTAATATCGAGCAAGTATTCTTGAGGTATGGGTGAGCTCTGACTTGAGCTGCTCCTTGTATTCAAATTATACGGTTACGAGACTGCTATGCCATCTGATCTATCCAGTAAACGAATTATGCGGATGTTACAATTTCAATGTGTTTGAGAGAGTTTGATTTGGACAATCGCTAAGATTTACTGCTTTCCCAAGTGTTTAAATGTAGCATTGGTAACGGTTCGGGTCCGGGTACCCGTTCGGGTCCGGGTACCCATCGGGTCGGGGTCCGGGTCCGAGTTTGGACCCGTGACTGATTTCGGATCCGGATCCGAGTCCAAATTTCGGGTCTCGGATCCGAGTCCACGGAGGTTAGACCCGGAAGTACCCGGACCCGTTGCCATCCCTACCAAAGAAAGGAGACGAAGCGCTTCAAGAACCATCGACGGAACACCCGGATGTTGCGAGTGAGAGCGTGGTGGCGAAGCACGCGTCACGCGAGTGAAGGCGCGAGGCTGGCGTGGAGGGCCTCGATAGGACAGCGGAGTCTGGGGAGGCGAACGCAAAACCGAGATGTCCCGAGGACCTCTCCACATGCTCATCGACGTGGCATAGCTGGGAGGCCACCAATTCTTCAACTTTAATAAAGTAACTAGGTTAAGTTGCGCGTGATGCTGTGCCGTAAGGAAAAAATCTAGTACGAGTTTTTTGCAAATCGAATTTGCGGAACACTGGTCTCTTTTTTCAAAATAACCGCCGGAAGGATCTATTTACCATTCTGATTTTTTTAAAAAATCTTCTCGGTCAAAAGAATCGGTGTTTTTTTTTTTTGCAAAATAACCGATGGAAAGACCCCTGTCGGCGAATCTATGGGATTGTTATAAACCTTCGACGAATCCGCGTTTTTTTAGAAAACCACGTGGAGGGATCTAAACGTCATTTCGAATTTTTTCGGGTCTAGTCTACAAAAAAAATTGACAAAAGGACCTAAACGCGATTTCCAATTCAGCTATAAATCCTTGACGAATCTGTGTTTTTTTCGAAAACCGCGTGTAGGGACCTAAACGTAATTTCGATATTTTTCGGGTCTAGTTTACTTAAAAAACCGCCAAAAGGACCTAAACGCGATTTTTAATTTTTCGAATGGATCTAAATGCTATTTCTAAATTTTCGAGGAGCCTCTCCGAGGGGGCGACACGTGGCCCCTTTGAGGAGGTGCCAATCGCAGGCTTTATTATATAGAGTATATATATTTCATTTGTCCAGTTCAAAATTACATTGTTTGTCAGAGATCGATTAAATCGACCATACCCTACAAATACTCGCCATACTTTTACCAGTAGGGTCTTGGCTATTTTCGATTGGAAAAACAGAAGGGAAGAGACTGGGGAGTATGTTTGTCTTATCTTTTATATTACATCTATCAGGGAGAAGGTTAGAAAAGGATAAACGATGCGGAATTACTCCACTAAAAAAGGCAAAGTCGAAGATGAAAACATGGGATATGTAATTATTAGGTGATTAATCAAAAATTCATTTTATTTTTCCTTTTTTCCCCCTTTGAAAGAAGTTAGTCAGAGCCAGCCTATTTGATTTTTCCTAGAGACGGTTAATTTTACTCTAGAAATTCGTCTCATACACAAACATACTGTTGACACCAAAAACGTGATGTAGGGTTTTTGATCGCAACACACCGATTTAACGCGGGTTGAGTTTGCTTGTGGCGTGCGGTCGATTTGACTGAACAATCGACAAGGAGCGTGAATCGTTAAGGCCGATACCAAAGTCTTTGGTCGCCCTAGATCGATCGACTCTGGTAGATGGAGCGTAAGGGTAGCAACTAGCCGATGAAGGCTATTTGGAAGGGTAAAAAGCGGATAAACTCGAGAAGGCGTCTGTGACAAGCAGAGCAAATCGGATCTGGATAGGAGTCAACGAAGAACAATAACGGCGATCGCCTTCGTATTATTCGACGAAAGATCGTACAAGACTTGAGTACAAGACTGAAGAAGGATTGTTCTAATCTAAACCTAATGCAGAAGGTAAAAAGTAATGTGTAAATTTGTGGGTTGGCTCTGGGCCTCTTTTCCTCTCGCCTCTGGTCCTCTTATATAGCACTCGGTCGAGCGTGTCCTTTTGGTTTCCTCAATCACAGTATCGGCCTCAATCTCTCCTTACCATGTAAAGCCCGATCGTATCCTTCTCAATCTCCTATCTCGCTGCGTATTGGACTCGATTTCCTTGGGATCGAGGCCTTCCAATCAGCGCATCAACTTGCTATAGCAGATATATCCCTTACCAAAACCGATTTCTCGACATCGGACACGCCAAATTTGGGTGCAAACATATGCCCCCCAATTTTGGGGTATGTTTGAACATGCCCCAAAATTACATGTCAAATCGGCTTTCCAACTGTGCATCTCTTGGTACAATGTCATCCCATTGCATCATCTTTTACTTTTGAGACCACCGCTTTTGGAATACTGCACTCATGAATCCTTCGACGGCTCATGCACGGTACCGCTCCATCTTCCTTGCTTCGTTTTACACATGATGCTTCGTTCCTTTGCTTTTCTGGTAAACCCGGCGCAATTCTTGAGTCCGGGGGCGTTGGAGTTGATGCCTCTGTATCGGCTTCCTCAGTGGTATGGATCTCTCAGCTTTGTACCTCTTGTCGACTTTAAGCTCTTTTGGTTTAATTATCTTGGAGTGCTTGCCTTCACGGTCGGTCTCAATCTGAATTGAACCGACTGTGATTTGTATCATCTCCTTACCGTCGTCCGTCTTCATATCGGTTTGTTGAGTGGTTTCAACCGATGTAAACAAGCTGTACTTGTCGACCGAGTTCGATATCTTGTATCGGCTCTTTCCTTTTGCATAACGATGAACTATGTTCACGAAAGCAGTGGCCGATCCAACTCAATAAATCGGCTCTTCTGCAAATTGTAATCGACCACCCTCTATAGCCGATTGTATCTCATTTTTATCGAATTCCTCTCTGAAGTCGTCATTATTAGATAAACAACTTTCTTGAGCCGATACTCGGTGTAGTAGGTGACTCAAATCAGTGAATTCTTGCCCGCCAAATCTTTCCTTTAATGGGGAAATTAACCCATGGAAAGCCAAATCGGCTAACTGATTATCGGGCAAAGTTACACCAAAACACCGATTCCTAACCTTCACGAATCTCTTAATGTACTCAATTGCGATTCTCCGGACTTACATCGGACGAAACTTAGGTGAGATTCGCAACTCTAGGTTCCCATAAAATAATTACTCATGGAATCGTTTTTCCAAATCGTTCCAAAAGTGGACCGAATTTGGAGGTAAATTTGTAAACCATGTAAGCGGTTCTTGACAAAGACAAAGGAAACAATCGATTTTCGGCCCGTCGGATCGGGCAAACTTCACCGCATTGGGCAATAAATCGTCCGATGTGTTCTAAAGTAGTGACGGAATCGTCCCCTGAGAATTTGGCAAAGTCTGGGACTCGGTAATTGCGTGGATAGGCCATGTGATCAATGTAATCTAGGTACGGCTTTTGGTAGCCGACCGTCCTACCCCTGGTTGCGAGCCAAACCGGTCTCTCAATACGGTCGAGATTTGGTCGACCAGTTGACATCTCCGCCCCGAGTGCCAACTCGGGTTGCCGATAGGCCTTTGGCCATAATGACATCTGCTTAGAGTGCTAGCTCGGGTTGCCGATGGTATCACCTCACGGTATTGGTGTGGCGCTCGATCCGTCTATCGGCTCACAGGTGCGGTGGCTCGCTGCAGTGCAAAGGGTTCCGTGTGAAACCACTCGTGAGTCGCTGATTCACGGTCCGAATCGGCCTATACATGTGCTCGTTAATTTGTGTAGCCGATTGGGTATAAACACCAGCGATACGAAGGCAATAAGCGTAACTAACGTCTTTGGGTTTTGCGGCGTCGGTATATGCATAGTTACGAGTGAATCCATCGGATTGTCTCGGCACCGTTGGTTGAGTCGGCATTGCGAGAATTGCGATGCCGACTTAACCGCCACGTTAGTTGGCGCCCGTGTAAGCGAGATCGTCGGAAATTGTTGCAATGGTTCTAACAGACTTCTGGCGTGGCCAACTCTTGAGCGATTGTCTTATTTGTTTTCTATCATCGGCCCCAAAGTTGTGACCAAGGCGATGATTGGTTGATGAGCGCATGATGTCTGATTGCTCAATCATAGAAGATAACTTCGGCTGGCCGGCATGTATCGACTTACGATCGGTGGTTTGTTGGTATCACCGATAGGGTTGAGTGTCGGGAGAAGCTGTTTTTGGGTAACCCTCGTCGGGTTTTTATTAGCGGCTCGGCATCATCTCCTCGGCGGCTTTTCTTTCTTCGATCTCTTGTCATTGCTTTCGAGTCAAGTCCTCCATTGTGGCGGCGATGATTGCCTCCGTGTTGGCGTCGGTGGGCGATGGACTTGTTTGCGTTCATCCCGTAGATTGGTTATTTGGTCCCCCGGCGTGCAAAATGTGTTGACACCAAAAGCGTGATGTAGGGTTTTTGATCGCAACACACCGCATTTAACGCCGGGTTCAGTTTGCTTGTGGCGTGCGGTCGATTTGACTGAACAATCGACAAGGGGCGTGAATCGTTAAGGCGATACCAAAGTCTTTGGTCGCCCTAGATCGATCGACTCTGGTAGATGGAGCGTAAGGGTAGCAACTAGCCGATGAAGGCTATTTGGAAGGGTAAAAGGCGGATAAACTCGAAAAGCGTCTGTGACAAAAGCGAGCAAATCGGACTGGATAGGAGTCAACGAAGAACAATAACCGGCGATCGCAACTCGTATTATTCGATTTAAAGGCGTACAAGACTTGAGTACAAGACCTGAAGAGGGATTGTTCTAATCTAAACCTAATGCAGAAGGTAAAAAGTATTGTGTAAATTTGTGGGTTGGCTCTGGGCCTCTTTTCCTCTCGCCTCTGGTCCTCTTATATAGCACTCGGTCCGAACGTGTCCTTTTTGGTTTCCTCAATCACCCGTATCGGCCTCAATCTCTCCTTACTATGTAAAGCCCGATCGTATCCTTCTCAATCTCCTATCCTGCCCGTATTGGACTCGATTTCCTTAGGATCGAGGCCTTCCAAATCGAAACTGCATCAACTTGCTATAACCGATATATCCCTTACCAAAACCGATTTCTACGACATCGGACCTGCCAAATTTGGGTGCAAACACATACACTGACATTTTTTTAAGAGAGATGCCTGGACTGACTTAAATCACTCAACATGCCTTGTGCATCCACCAAAAACCGATCACAGAGATGCCGCGCCATCTGCAGATATATTCGTTCAGAATAAATATATGCACGATCCAGCAACTAATTATCGAGATTCTTTTTCCACGTGGCGGAATGCGGGCGCCGCCAGGTAGGCGTCCAACGGAGGGAGGAGCGAGCTCAGCAAACATTCAGATAAGGGATAGGGTGGCTCATTCCCTGCATCCAATGAACGCCGCACAGCTCTGAACCATATCTCCTCTGCAGGGGTCGCCCATCTAAACGTGCCAGATTTTTCTCCTCACACCCTCCCCTGCAGCTTCTAAAGACCACAAACTATACTTAGGAGTTAGGACATCTCAAGAAGCGCAGCTTCTTCTATCAAATCCATTTGCAGGAACAAAGGGGTGTGTGTGTGAGAGAGAGGGAGAGAGGAAGGGTGAGACGATGGCTACTGCTTATGCTCCCATGGCGAGCCAGCTGATGAAGAGCAGCTTGGTGCGCTCGAAGCCGAGGGGGCTGTCAGGTGCTACACTGACAAGGAAGCCCCGCTTCACAGTCATGGCTATCCAGCCTGAGAAGGTCAGTAGAGAGCAAAATAGCGCACAAACTGTTCTTAGCAAGATAGTATATATAGTAGATTTCAAGGCTGCTATTTTTCCCCGAGCTAGGAGAAAATAGGTGCAAATTTTCAAGCCCAAATATGGATATGAGCTATATGCGTGTCTTGATCATACACTCTAGGATCGAGTTTGATCACATAAACATTATCAACCTTAATTTTCTTTTGAATCAAATGAGCTATATATGCCTCGAACTGCCTACTTCATACATATAAATCATATAAGAGAATGCAAATTTTGTGTAAAACAGTACAATTCCTCCAATATTTCTACGTACGTAAATCATTTGTTCTAAGCGGACAGTAAATTCCAAATCGATCTGATGTATTATCTTGCGTCCCTTGCACAGCCAACGTACCAGGTGATCCAGCCCATCAATGGCGACCCCTTCATCGGCAGTCTGGAGACGCCCGTCACCTCCAGCCCGCTCATCGCGTGGTACCTCTCCAACCTCCCGGCGTACCGCACAGCCGTGAGCCCGCTCCTCCGCGGCATCGAGGTCGGCCTGGCGCACGGCTACCTCCTCGTCGGCCCATTCGCCCTCACCGGCCCGCTCCGCAACACGCCGGTGCACGGCCAGGCAGGCGCCCTGGGCGCGGCCGGGCTTGTTATCATCCTCAGCGTCTGCCTCACCATGTACGGCGTCGCCTCGTTCAACGAGGGCGAGCCATCCACCGCGCCGACGCTGACGCTCACAGGCCGCAAGAAGGAGGCCGACAAGCTGCAGACTGCCGACGGGTGGGCACAGTTCACTGGTGGGTTCTTCTTCGGCGGCATCTCCGGCGTCGTCTGGGCCTACTTCCTCCTCTACGTGCTCGACCTCCCGTACTACTTCAAGTAGAACAGAATCTTGTACACACGGCAGTGGCCTAACGGTAGGGTACCGTTACGGTAGAGGATCTACAATCATGGGTAGATGATGTGGTGATCGTTTGAGTGCATGTATAAATGAATTTGTTTTGTACAAGGGTTTATGGATGGATGGTGTTGTAACTTGGGAGTGTTAGTAGTTTCTTACTTGGATCCAATTAACTTACACGGAGTCAGTATTGTACATTTTGGAATTGGAAGGGTTGGCCATTTTTCTTAAGGTGAAAATAGCTGGCTGCTGCGAACGAGCGCAAGCTCAGTTGGCTAGCCGCGTGGGATCACTGGCTGCCCACCCGGGTTCGAGCCGTCGCTTCGCCAGTCTTGTGCTGAGGCCGTGGGCAGGAGTCTTGGTGTCTTGGGTGTGGGGTGTGTGCGTGTATGGGTGTGTGTGCCCCTGCAGCTCGACTGTTGTTCTCTCCTTCTATACTGAATGCCAGAGCTCAGGCCAAAATTCAAAAAAAAAAAAAATAGCTGGCTGCTGGGGTCGCCATGCACTCCCTCTCAGGGCCTCTCCAATGCCAGAGGGCAACCTCCCTTCCTCTGCAAGCTTTTCCATCACCTTCAACCAAATGAAAGTTTGAGTTGAAACTTTTGAATTTGAGTTAAAAGTTACTGGTTTTGAATTGGATAGTTTTTAGTTTTGACTTGAAAGTTCACGATTTTGAGTTGAATATGCTAGCGATATCATCACACAGGCATGCATTGTACGGCACTGCTCACGTGTTGTGTATATGTCTCATTTATATCCGGTGTTAGCGCATGTATGTCTCTAGCTATTCTCGCTGAGATTGTAATAGCTTGTAACGGAACTAGAAAGAATTATTAGATGGTGTATATTTCACACGTTTAACTCTATAGTTTTATATAATAATTTTGTAACATTATAAACCCAACACATATATTTAAAATTTACTAAAGTATAATACAAATAGTTTCAAAATCTCAAAAATTCCAAACCACCAAAATCAAAACCTATTCAGTCAATAAATTTGCGATTTTTTAGGAAGCCAGCGCATACCTGCACCGCCCCTGCTTGTAACAGAGGTTCAGCATTTTGTACACCTGATCCACACGTAATATAAGTGAATACAACCCAGGCATTAATATAAGCGAACGAGCCAAAGGCTTGATTGGCTAGCGGCACCGGTTGGTACGTAGCCCGCCCGTGTTCGAATCCTAGGATTTGCCCGGGTGCGCATCGAGGGCCGGTACAGTCATGTATGTGTGCGTATGTGTGGGCGTGTGTGGATGGGTGTGTGTGCGACTGTAGCCGGCTATTGTTCTCCTTCTATACTGTATATTAGAGCTTCTGGCCAAATTTCAAAAAAAAAATAATTGAGGCTTGTGGCGCCTCTCCAATTTCTTTCTTGTTCTACCTTTCTACATGGCATCCGACGGTGTTCGACTCCTGCATGACTTGACTCCTTTGCTTCCTCTGCTCACGGCCACCGGTGCTGATACCAGCCCCTCCATCTCGATGGTGCTTGCCTCGACCTCCTCTAGATCCAGCTCCTCTCACACCTCCATCATTGCTCCTAATACTTAAGCCATGAATGTGGCGAGTATCAGGACACACATGCCAATTACCCTTTGATCTCAAAGCCTTGAATTACACTAGGCGCATTTATCCGGGCAATTGAGACACGTGCAGAGCAGAGGGAACCTCCATAGACCATAGGATTTCACTCCCGAGGAGATAGCAGCAGCACCTTTGCTAGTCGCACCCGATCTACTGCCACCAGCACAACTGCACAAGCCCCACGAGGCCACTGGCCACGACTCAGATGTAGACGCACTGGCGACACCAAGGCTTATCGACGCCTCTTCATGCTAGTTATCGTTCACCAATCCACAACTCCGAGGGACCATATTTATCTGAGTCTGAGTGGGAGCTACTTAACTAGATTATCTTTGTTATGTAAGCTAGGATTTAATGTAGGGGGCATATCCAGTGTAATCATGAGTTTGGTGCAATCACCATGCAATCCAACTAAGAAAAGTTTCAAAAAATTCTGAAAAAAATCATGGATGTACATCTCATCTTACCCCATCTACATATAAAATTTCATGATCAAATTCGTCCTATGCTAAGAGTAATAAAAAGACAAATTTGGGGTGCATTTGAACTATTCAAGTTTGTCAGAAATTTGTCTTTTTTATTACTCTTAGCATAGGACGAATTTGATCATGGAATTTTATATGTAGATGGGGTAAGATGAGATGTACATCTATGATTTTTTCAGAATTTTTTGAAACTTTTCTTAGTTGGATTGCATGGTGATTGCACCAAACTCATGATTGCACTGGATATGCCACCTTTAATGTAAGCTCACTTTTGAGCTAGTATGTACCCCAAATGTATCCGTAGTTGATGTAATGAAAATGCAAGAGTCGCCTGCTATACCTTATCAAGCCACCAAATCGGCTATTATGCCCTATGTATCACAGGCCTTTACGTGGGATTGTGCCCACTTGCCTCCCATAGAGACTCCCTATAGTAAAAAGTAAGAAAAAGGCAAATCAAAGCAGATCAGGAAGGCCCTCGACTATCTTATTGCTCTGTTGACCCGGATATATAAGGTAGGAGAGCCTTTAGTAATGAGAGAGCACTTAAAAAATCTTATATTTGCTTGTATTAGATTGCATGATTAGTACGTGGAACAAACCAACAAGCCAGTGTCAAAACATATAACAAGTATCATGGTCAGCTTCAAGCATGACCATCTGTCAACCAACCATCGAGGGCTTCTTTGTGGTCGACTTCGGCGACTTGAAAAGAAGAAACAACCAGTGGTTTCCTCGACCCACACATAGTCTTGAAACAAACATTGGACAAAAAATTAAAAGTCGTCCAAAAATACATAGAACAAGTATTGGTTGCTCAAAAAGATAGAGAGTATCTATTTTTTTTTCCAACAATCCAAGGTAAATGCTGCACTACTTGCTATACTTTGATTTGTGTTGTACATGCAACTCAAAGTTAGGATGAATGACCGTGGTGATATACCTTTGTAGGTTTTATTGAATTCTAATTGTAATTCAACTAAGAAAGAAACTAATTATGTACCTTGATTCCTTACAGAGTGGCAGCCATGACTTGATTCCAATCGCGAAATTACTCAATGTGTAATCATATTTCCTCAATAGATAACTCTCCTATAGGTTGTTTAAGGTGTTGAACAAGCACAAAGCTCCTAGAGAGCCTTCTGGCAACGACGAGGCGAAGCTAAAGCATGGTCTTCATATCTATTGTTTTCACCACTAGAGCCTATAATGTATAGCGCTATCCACATATACGTCAACTATGAACAATGAAAAACCTATAATCATGAGGATAAAGAGCACAACATAAAAAGCATTTTTAGATGAAACGGAAGATAGTCATTGCTAAGCATGAATGCTCATGAATTCCCTTTTGATTTTCCCACTCTTTACTTTCTAGGACTCTCTTCCAGTGCTCCGGGCTAAGTTCCTTCTTCAACAATCGACCCAAAGTTTGGGCCGCAAGCGGGGAATGCTTCAATTTTATTGCAATCTCTTCTCCAATGTCAAGCAAGTACTTGTAATGCTTTCATTTGTTGTCACCAAATACACACGCTAGAAGGAATGCCCAAAACTCTTGGGTCTCCCCGGCCTTCTAGTTTTATTGGACTGGTTGTTTTCACCATTAATTTCTGCTACAGATAGGAATTGGATTGTAACTAAAATGATATTGCCCTTCAGTTTCCCTTTTGTGAATGGAGATAAGAGTTTTCTCCACTCATCCTCGCTCTCACATTTCCATACAGCATCCAAGTCCAGCAAGAACTTTTTTTATTCCAACTTTTGTTCAATTAATTTTTGATGCTGATCTAAATTAGTTGGTTCATTCGTTTTGCTGTTTTCATCGTGTCTACTTAAAGATATGCACTCTAATATCTCCTGGGGTAAACTATAAACATTAAGGGAATTTTTTTCTTAACAATACATTTCCTAAAAGAAATTGCGACATTAATACGTGAAACAGAAAAATTGTAAAAATAATACCCCATCGCCAAATGGTACGGTAAAATAGGAGTAATCGCCAGCAGGCTGGATGAAGACCTTATTGTCGCCATACCGTATGGCGACAACTCCTTAATCCCGCGGTTAGTGTTGCACCTATAGAGTCGAGGCAGCAGCGCGTGACACATGGCTCAGCAATTGTATTGAATACCACTCTTGGTAGGCTCGGCATGACAACATGATTATCATTTGCATGTGAACAAGAGAGCATGGAAGCCATTTACCTAAAGCATTGCCAACAGCATGGCAACCATGGAGAGCAGCACCGCAAAGGGCGCCATCGTCATCAAGCTCTGGGCTCACTTTATACGGAGTGCTCTGTTTTTTTTCCCCTAGGAAGTTGTTACGACTTACGAGGGAATAGTTTAGTAAGGGCTCAATTTATAGGGAGTGCTCTCTGTTCATATGGATCATATACATGGAAAGCAGTTAGCGCCCTCCAGATTGAATCCATTAGATGGACTGTGAAAAATTAACTTTTTATATCGAATTTGACTGATTGACTGATAGGATACCAGTTTCGAATTACGCAATTACTGGGAGGCATTGCTTCAATTAGACTGATCCAGTTCATTAGACTAAAGTGATTAAGTTAAGCACTATGTCTAGCTGCACCTAGAAACACTAGTACCAGGCTACCAGCCAAACAAACTAGGTGAACATGCGTATCGTGCCATTGAAACAGGGGAATGGGGATTAAAGGGAAACACGGCTACCCGCCAAGATTCCATGTGGATGCCTAGCCTAGAGAAGAAAAGGAGAGCTAAGCATTCACGTCTTCAACGTTGCAGATTGTGAAGGTTTTAGTAACCTAACTCACTCTAAACTACCAAGGTTGGACTCGATGATCTTTTTAGAGCCAACCAAAGCAACATCCTAAATTTCCTAAAAGTTATATGTTATGTTCCAAAAATCTCTTTTCTTCATTTTCTTCCTTTTTCCAAGATATTTAGCATTTAAGAAAATTGTTTTCAATTTAAAACTTGTGCAGAATGTGGAAATAATCTATTTGAGTACTACATAATCTCAGGAGGCTCTCCAAAAATTTTCATAATTTTTGGAGCTGGTTTGCTAATTTTAAAAATTCACTCAATTCATGTGATTTAAATATTTGGTAAAAGTTTTAAAACACGGTTTTCCTTATCGGGCTGAATTCTGCACGTGGCCTAATTCTTTTCTCTCTATGCCCCGCCATCCTGGGCAGCCATGGCCCAGCTCACTCACGCCCGCTCACCCGTCACTCACGCCCACTCACCCGCCTTCTATCTTGCTGACGTGTTGGTCCCACCTCTTAGTACCTTTCGTTCACCTTGCTGCCCGTGAGTCAACCACCCATACTTGTTTACTATTTCTAGACCCCAATCAGGCATGCAATACCTAAGGGCTCATGTGTATACCATACTAATCCTATGATCTAATATCCCAATTTTTGTTTTGAAATGTTTTGGTGCAATTTAACATTTTTGGGAATTTTCTGGATTTTATTTGCAATTCAAATATGATTATGGATTTTCCCTTCCTGCAAAAATAATTTGACATGGATAAAGTTGAAGTGAACATTTCAACCACCTATACTTGTTTACTATGTCTAGACCCCAATACTAATCCTATGATCTAATATCCCAATTTTTGTTTTGAAATGTTTTGGTGCAATTTAACATTTTTGGGAATTTTCTGGATATTATTTGCAATTCAAATATGATTATGGATTTTCCCTTCCTGCAAAAATAATTTAACATGGATAAAGTTGAAGTGAACATTTGTCAAAAATATTTTATTTGAGCTTCATACACTCTAAGGTATTTTACTGAATTTTCTAGGATTTTTTCCAAATTTGTTTGCTATTTATTTGAAGCCATTTGCATTTTCTATATTTATTTTAAAAGAAAATGTATTTTAAAATATGGATTTCGCTTCTTGTGCTAAAGCTTATCGTAGCCCAGTCCGGCCCAACTAGTTGTTTGCCTATTTCCTTTGCACCTGGTCTAGCCGCTTGACCTAGCCTACCCCGTGCCTCGAGAGGCTAACAGTCTGGCTTGAACATGTCGCGCTGTCATGTCCACTTCACACATCTCTCTCCACTTTGTTTGTGACATGGACACCACAGGCTTTAAAAGGTGCACACCGTGATCACAAGGAGACCCAAATCCTGAACCCTAGATCGGTTAGCCAAATCTCATTGTTGTTTTCTTGAACTTTGTGAAGTTTTGCAAGCACTGCCGAGTAGGTTTGCATTTGATTTGTCATCTCTAATGAGCCTCGTGTCCTGCACTTAGTGTTGTCGTGTTCGTCTCACCAAATTCCATCTAGTGCACAACTTGATTCGGCCGGGGGATCGTAAGAGAGTGCCACTGTCGCATTCTTCATTGTCGTCGATGTTCTCGTGCCCCAAAGGACACATCGACCATGTTATCATGCGCGCTGGGTCACTAGCTTTCAGAAGAGGTAACCCGAGGTCGCCAGTGACCATAGGGCCCTAAGTCACCGTTGGCTGATGTGGTGATGACCCGATGTCGACGCATGTCAGCTATTGTCAGCATGAGGTTAGAAGAGCCTGGCATATGGGGCCCACATGTTAGCCTTTCTGGGAGTTTAAATTTCTGAACAATATTTGTTTTTGAAAAATAAAAACCATGGGACCACCTGTTAGGGAATATTATGTTTTCTTTTCTTTTTTTAAATTTTTTAGTGAATATTTTAGAGTATGTTCTACTTCATACAAACTCCAATTGAGTCCTTTGACTGCCTTTTTTGGTGCTACCGGCCGAGCAGTAGCACTGGATTTCAGAGCGGTGTGGAAAAACCAGAGAGGGTGTTTTTAGGGGGTTCAGGTAATCTGGTGCTACTGACGGAGCGGTAGCACCGGCCTAATTGGCCGGTGTGAAAATTCCAGAGAAGGTATTTTCATGGTGTTGTTGTAGAGCGGTGCTACCGCTTAGAGGCGGTAGCACCGGTCTACTATGGGCTGTTCTACCAGCCTGGGGGCAATAGCACTGGACCTTCTGAGCGTGATTGATTTAATTAATGATTTTAAAATGATTATTGCATGTCTTTTTGGATATTGTTGTGTGATGGGTTTCTCTTATTCTTGATGGTTGCAAGACAACGATGCTAGATTGTAGTGAGGCGAAGGATGATTAGGACTAGGCGAGGTGCACCAGAGGTCCAAATGGTAAAGGATCACTGGAAGATAATCGGAGACGAAGTTGTGGCAAGCTTGGAAGACAAGAAAAGGCAAAGATGCTAGCTAGATACTGCGTAAATCAAGGATGGCCATCGGATCATGGTCTAGTTGATAGGATAGCAGGTCTAGTAAGTATGTTTTGAAAATTATGCAAGAAAACCCGGTTTGTTGGTGGGTTTTGGGTTAGCCCTTGCATGGTTATGTATGGGTTAATCCTAGCCCTTGGTGGAGTGCTCTAGGGTTGAGCAATTCATCCAAGGATGATAGGTGATCCAATAGTAGTATAAATAGAGGGGAAGGGATGGCCTTCTACCTCTTGAAGGTTTTACATGTCTTGTGCTCCTTTAAGCTTGTTCCCACTTTGTTGTGAGGCTTTGTAAACCTCTCCTTCTAGAAATGCAATTCATTTTTCCTTATGCTTAATTTCCTTTACGCATTTACATTATGTATTAAATTCCGCATTTACTTTCTACAATTTACATTTACACAATTTGGATTTATCTCTCCTCCTTCTACATGCTTTTGTTTATTATGCTAAGGATGATGATTGATGGTTAAATCTTCTTCAAATCATATCCGAATCATCTAGGCAAATCTTTGCATCTTTCTTGCGAAAAATCGATTTTGTGTTCTTAAGTGAATGATTCTTGTAAATCGCATTTTTTGAAAGTTTCGACTTGAGTTCTTACTTGCTATGACATATGAAAGCTATTCAAGATCATCTTGATCATCAAAATCTCACGAGCAAGTATTAGATCCAGTTCTTGAATTTTTCGCAAACTTAGTGTGTTCTTCCTTCTAAGTGGAAAAGGTCAGAATTTTGACGTCAATCCTTACAATTGAAGGTTGGAATAAATTCGTGACATCCTTAGGATCACATCTACCATGTTTCGTGAAGTTTTGTCCAGTCGATCAGAAGATTCCTCAAAATTTACTTTTGAGTCATGTTTTTTTTTCTGCCTGTTCTTCAGATGTTCTTATGCCCGGTGCTACCGCCCTTCACTCGGTGCTACCGGCCTCCAGTGTTACCGGCCATCCAACGGTAGCACCGACCTTGCAGAATAGTTGCCTCTTTTGAATCGCCTCCTTTTTGCAAATTTTCATTGAGGGCTTGTTTGGATTGGTTTGAGTGGGGAAAAATTTTATTTTGGGATCATTCACCCCCTCTGATCGCCATCTCGATTCTTCATCCCCAAAAGCGATCAACTCATCACCGGGGGCTCAGACTAGAGAGGTGAACCAATGAAATTTTTTGGTCATATGGCGAGAACAACTGGAGTCAACGATTCAGACTTCTCCCTTCCCTATTCAACATACTTGATCATAACATAAGAGAGAGATAACTCAATACTGGGATAAAGTGAAGACCTAGGAACCCAATACTGAACCACACGATGTCTCAGAGTACCAGTCACAGGGAAAGAATATTGGACACTAGTGTCTCTCTAACGCTAAACTCTCACATGATCAAGAACAGCACTAGCAGAAGATCTAGATGCTGAAACTGGGTTGGTCCACCGTTGAGCAAAGGCCAAACCATCCCAGTAAGACTGTCCAAATCTCCTGCCAGAAAACACTTCATGCCGCTGATATCTATCTTGATTGGAAAAATGAGGAATATCAAGAGGATGGCAGCAAAACTGACCACGAGCAACTCTAGGACTAAAACTCGACTGAACAATATAAAAACCAAGTCTTGGACATCGCCTAAAAACAGGTAACTCTCTAACCTATCTAGCAGCAGTGCGTGCCTTAAAAGCACTTAGAGTCAGGGGATGACCATGAATAACCCTATAAGCAACAGCACGCTCACGCCTTGAGATCTTGGCGAGTCTGAAGCAAAAATCTGCCAAATGTCCAATCTTCTGACAGAAGGTGTATGTATACTTCGCCTTACAAGAGGCAAAAGTAGCAGGAGAAGCTACCTTCTGATCAGAGATCCCATGGAAAACCCTAGCAGGCCTGAACACCGTAGTACAAACCCTAGGAGCAACCGCAATTTCTCCACTCTTGGAGCCACACACAGTGGTAGGAGGATGAGTTCTAACGTGCTCCAAGTAGTTAAATCCTAGACTTTGATTAAATATGCTAATCTTGGATTGGTCTAGAATAAGATTGAGCTTTTTCTTACCTACCACAAACTTTTCGAGAGTACTCATGAGATATTCACACTTTCGGAAGAGAGAGGTACAAGAAGAACAAGAAAGAGGGGAGGAACAAGAACCAGGAAGATAAGATCCACTAGCATGTATATTTTTCTCTCTCAGCACGACTGCCTCAATTTTGAGGGGCTCACATGAAACGCAAGTAGCATTTCTAATCCTAAGGGTCTAGTCCTCAAGCTTCTTTCTAAGTTCGACTTGGATTTCATCCTAATCCCCCTCAATCATAGCACATCGCATGCAACTTTTTTGTGATTTATCTAGTAAGTCTTTGGCAAGTTTTGCACACTTGATATTTAAGGATTCATTATCAAAATTTAGTTGCTTACAGCCCTCACATGAGCTGACTGGAACCTTAGAAGCATGCATTTCAAGTTCATTATTTCTAGCAAAAAGCTTCCTAAGGTGAGTGCATGCCCCTACCTTCGCACTGACCTGACGATCGTCTGCATCGCCTGCAGTTGGGCCCAACTAGCTGCCATCCCGCTCAATGGCAGTCTGCACTGCCTCCCTGTCTAACCCTGCATTTCTGACATTTCCCAACTTAGAACAACTAGCCAGTCGATCTAAAAGCAAGGTTGCCAAACACTAAAGCTCTTCAGCTCAACCGTTCAGCCATATAGCCTAGCAAAAAGCTGCTTCTCAGAAAAGCTATAACTGTTCCAAAAATGGCCTTAGGGTGGGCATTTTTTAAACCGAAACTAAAAAACGAAACCAAATCTAGCCCAAAAATTCAGTTTTTTCGGTTTATAGTTCAATTTTAATTTTGACGTAATTTGGTTTGTGGTTTTCGGTTCGGTTTTTGCATTCCAAAAACCGAAATCACCATAAAACCGAATAATCGAAGCCCACGTTTCACAAAATCCCCTTTCTTCACTCTTCGAATCGCTATCCATAGCCGCAATTCCCTTTCTCCCTGAGCTCCCAACCGGCTTTGTCGCCACTGTAGTTGTGGCCACATCCTGAAGTCATGCGTGGTCCCCCAGATGACCAATTCCATCCCCAAGCCCTAGACCCTAGACCCAAGTGGCATCCATGGCTCCTCTGTGTGGGAGGTGGCCTCACAGGCCTTCTTCCTCAACGTCGGTGCCGCCACACCATCTTCCTTCGCGCTGGCGCTGCACCTCTTCTTCTTCCTTTTCATGGGTGCCCTCTCCGCATGGCCCCCACATGGATCTGGAGTCGATTGGAGCCGAGCACCTTTTCCATTACTGCCACACCAACTTCTTCCTTATCTTCGGTGTGCCTCAATATCCTCAAGTTTCCTCCATTGCATCTAGAGTAATTCCTCCATTTCGGTAGCCTCAGCCAACCCGACGTTGGCGAGCTCTCTCACATCACGGTGTATTTGGTGACTAACTAGGTAGGGATGGGAGGGGTAGGACGCGGCAGTGGAGGAGGAGCACCGTGGAGAGATAGGCACAGACGATGATAGAGGCGAAGGACAAGGACGTCGTGAAGGTGCAACCCAGGTGACAGTAAAAGGAGGCAACAATGGTCTATAATTTTTTCGGTTTACTGAAAAACTGAACCAAACTTTTTTGTTTATTTCGGTTCAATTTTTTTACTTTAATATATAAAATTTGATTGCCTGTTTCTAAAAACTGATTTATTTTTCAACCAAATAAACCAGAGCAATTAACCGAATTGACGTAATGCTCCTAATGACCTCGCCCCCTCACAATGTCACAGCTCACAAGTGGTTTTTGGCCCCCTTTTCACACCTAAACACCGGAGCCCTTCTTCCCTCCCTTCGCCGCCTCCGAATCCCTCCGCCGCGGCCCCCCTCCACCCCCGTCGCCTCCTCCTCCGCTACCGATGTGCTCGCCTCGCCGGCCCAAAACCCTAAAGGTACTCATCCCTTCCACGACCCCCCTCCCGCTGCGATCGGGTCGGCCGGTCTAGGGTTTTCGAGAGACTTTTGGAGGATATTTTTCTCTTGTTATCGATTTGTTTTGCGGTTGTTTGTTGCGCAGGTGAGGTACAAGTGAGGGGTCTGGATCGGAGATGGCGGCGGCGGCGATGGCGGCGCACAGGGCCAGCTTCCCTCTGCGGCTGCAGCAGATCCTGTCCGGGAGCCGCGCCATGTCACCGGCTATGAAGGTCGAGTCCGAGCCGGTGCGTCCTCTCTACCCCTGATTCCGGCCGCGTGCCTTGTTCTAGGGTTTTGATTGGGCTGATTTTAGATGCGAACTTGCTGGTCTGGTTGAATCCTCACTAGGTCTTAGGCTAGGGTTTTGATCGGGTGTTGGTGTTGCTGTTGTGAGCGGTCGAGGTTTGGTGCTCAGGTGGAGGGAGTCATGCATGTGATCGTTGTTAAGCGTGGGGTGTGGTGGGTACTGGGTAGTTCATACTGTTTTAGGCGATCTCGTGTTTGGGATACTGGGTAGTTCCTACTGTTTTAGGCGATCCCATGTTTGGGATTGAGCGGTCTTGATATAAAGCTATAGTTGTTCGGCGCTGTGAAGTTTTTTATTTTCATGCTTGCACTGTTGTGGTGTTGTTATTGTACTGCTACATGCTCCTGTGTTAGTTTCCTGCTTAGGTACTTCGGTGTTTCTTTTTGCTGCGGTCACTGCAATACTGTAGATTTAAGTTGCTCTTTGTTATTGCTATTTTTTTGCTCTCACTGTAGTATAAGGTCCCTGATTTGTGGTTTATCCCATGTTGATTAATGAGGGAGCAGCGGCCAAATCTTTTTATGGATGCACTTGTTGACTACTTTACGAGTTTTGCAGTTCGGGGGTGGTGTTCCAGAGGAGTTAATTAGTTCTGGCTGTTCTTACTCATGTCATTGTTTCTGCTGCAAAACTTACATGTCACAACTGAATGCCGTAATCCTGCAACTTTCTGGCTTTTGTGTTATTGCTTATGCTTGTATGCCTAGTATAGGCCAGTTCTTTTGTGTGTGTGTGTGTGTTTTGCTGGCTATGTGATAGTTTGGTAGTTTTTCATCCTGTTTTTGGTTATTGTGGTGCTATAGTAATAATACGATTGCATCCCGTTGTGCCATTGTAATGAGATCAATCAATCTTGTATCATGTTTGTATGAGTTGTTCTTAGTCTGCATGGCTGTTTATGCTTGTGATCTGGACACATGATTTGTGTTAAACTAACTTTATAGTCATAAAACATTGGATAGGAGCTTCCAGATTGATGTGTTCATTGCTAGTAGTTCACTTGATTTTATAGCTGAGGGGTAGGATAATTGGTTCTTTCTACATATTATTAGCATTTCAATGGAGGCTCTATTTTTTATTTCACTGGTATTTGAATGACTTGTAACTTTGATTCTAGTAGTACTGGCTTTGAATGATAAAATATGTGTTAATACTTCATCTGATTTATGGCGGAGTGTAAGGAGATTTGGTTGTTTCTTCTTTGAGCATTTGATGGGAGGATATGTTTTTGGCTTCATATTCATTAGTGACCTGTAAATTTTATATACTAGTATTGCCTTTGAAAGCTAAAAATGCGGGCTTCAAGGTTTAGGCAGATGGAGAAGTATTAGGGACCTTGCACAAGGTAGAATATGAGGTAAATTGGATACCTTTAGTTCCAAGGGGCAATTTTTTCATGACTATTCTGACAAACTCCCATGATCTATTCACCTTTTAAGGAGCTAGCAGTGGTGCTTATATTACAAATTATAATTACTTAGTAGATATCATACTCTTGGAATAATAAATCTATTACACCCCTCACATATTCATCTAGTGGTTACATATGACATAAGGGCATTCCTTATACATCATTTTAGTATGTTTGTTGTTTCTTGAATGTCTGTTCTATTTCTTGCAATGTTTGTCTTTTCTATTTACTGTGAATTGGGATGTGTTGGGATATTTGTATCTCTGTGCTTATTTACACAATTTCATGTAGCTTTTACCGTGGGCACACCTGTTGAGATGGCACCTTTGGTGATAAAATATTTTTTGTGTGTTTGCAGCCAGCAAAAGTTAAAGCATTTATTGATCGTGTAATCAATATTCCACTACATGACATTGCCATACCACTGTCAGGCTTCCGTTGGGAGTTCAATAAGGTGACCCCATTTGTTTCTAAAAAATCCTTTTCCATTTTTTTACACATAATTTCAAGTAGTTGCTTACGTTTGGCACTTGGTTGTAGGGAAATTTCCACCACTGGAAGCCTCTATTTATGCATTTCGATACATATTTCAAGACATACATTTCTTCTAGGAAGGATCTTCGTTTATCTGATGATATGGTCGAGGGTGATCCTTTGCCGAAAAATACGATCTTGCAAATTTTGAGAGTTATGCAGATTGTTTTGGAAAATTGCCAGAACAAAACATCTTTTGGTGGTCTTGAGGTAAGCTGGTATTCGTTATTTCTGTTCTTTTTAACTCTTCACTGATGTTCCAAAGGTTGGGAATTTAAATCCCTTTTTTATTTGACTTGTGTTTGTTCATTGTCCACTTGTATCAGCATTTCAAACTTCTGCTTGCATCATCTGACCCTGAGATAGTTGTGGCGGCCTTGGAAACTCTTGCTGCATTGGTGAAAATAAATCCTTCAAAGTTGCATATGAATGGAAAGCTTATGAACTGTGGAGCTATAAACAGCCATCTTCTATCATTGGTCCAAGGATGGGGTAGCAAGGAGGAAGGTCTAGGCTTGTATTCTTGTGTTGTGGCAAATGAGCGAAACCAGCAGGAGGGTTTGTGCTTATTCCCAGCAGACATGGAGAACAAATATGATGGTACACAGCATCGTCTTGGTTCAACTCTTCATTTTGAGTATAATCTGGGGGCTGTCCAAGAACTTGACCAAACTAGTGACAAGAACAAGTTATCTAATCTGTCTGTGATACATATCCCGGACCTGCACCTTCAGAAGGAGGATGACTTGAGCATATTGAGGCAATGTGTTGACAAGTTCATTGTGCCTCCAGAGCATAGGTTTGCCTTGTTTACAAGGATAAGGTACGCGCATGCCTTTAACTCCCCAAGGACCTGTAGGCTATATAGCCGCATAAGTCTTCTTGCCTTCATTGTTCTCGTGCAATCCAGTGATGCCCATGATGAACTCACATCATTCTTTACGAATGAGCCAGAGTACATAAATGAGTTAATCAGGCTTGTTCGGTCAGAGGATTTTGTTCCTGGGCCCATTTGTGCACTGGCTATGTTTGCACTGGGAGCACAGCTAGCAGCATACGCATCATCTCATGAGCGAGCTAGGATACTGAGTGGCTCAAGTATCATCTCTGCTGGTGGAAATCGTATGGTCCTGCTCAGTGTTCTGCAGAAAGCAATATCATCACTCAGCAGCCCTAATGATACTTCATCTCCTTTAATTGTTGACGCCCTTCTGCAGTTTTTTCTTCTCCATGTACTATCTTCTTCAAGTTCTGGGACTACTGTTAGAGGTTCGGGGATGGTTCCCCCTCTCTTGCCCCTCTTACAAGATAATGATCCTTCCCACATGCATCTTGTCTGTTTGGCAGTGAAGACTCTTCAGAAGCTGATGGAGTACAGCAGCCCTGCTGTTTCTTTGTTTAAAGATTTGGGTGGTGTGGAACTTTTGTCTGAGAGGTTACATGTGGAGGTGCAGCGTGTTATTGGTGTTGCCGACAATCATAATTCAATGGTCAGTGATACAGTGAAATCAGAAGAGGACCATCTCTACTCCCAGAAGCGATTAATCAAGGCTTTGCTCAAGGCATTGGGGTCTGCTACATATTCTCCTGTGAATCCTGCTCGCTCTCAAAGCTCCAATGATAATAATTTGCCCATCTCACTTTCCCTTGTATTTCAGAATGCAGACAAGTTTGGTGGTGACATCTACTTTTCAGCAGTTACTGTTATGAGTGAGATAATTCACAAGGACCCTACATGCTTTTGTGCTTTGAAGGAACTTGGTCTTCCAGATGCTTTTCTGTCATCAGTGACTGCTGGGGTTATACCATCTTGTAAGGCTCTTATATGTGTTGCTAATGGCTTGGGTGCAATCTGCCTTAATAACCGAGGACTCGAGGCTGTCAGGGAAACTTCAGCACTGCGTTTTCTTGTAGACACCTTCACTAGCAGGAAATACTTGATACCAATGAATGAAGGTGTTGTCCTTTTGGCTAATGCGGTGGAAGAGCTTCTTCGTCATGTGCAGTCCCTGAGAAGTACTGGAGTTGACATCATCATTGAAGTAATCTATAAACTATCTTCATGTCGGGAAGATAAAAGCAATGAGCCAACCAGCTCTGAAGAAAGAACAGATATGGAAACAGATGTTGAAGGACGTGATTTAGTGAGTGCTATGGATTCCAGTGTGGATGGCACTAATGATGAGCAGTTTTCTCATTTGAGCATTTTCCATTTGATGGTATTGGTGCATCGGACAATGGAAAACTCTGAAACTTGCCGGTTATTTGTAGAAAAAGGAGGTCTACAGGCTCTTTTGACACTCTTGTTGCGACCTAGCATCACCCAGTCATCAGGAGGGATGCCTATTGCTTTGCATAGCACCATGGTATTCAAGGGCTTTACCCAGCATCACTCTACTCCACTTGCACGTGCATTTTGCTCCTCTTTGAGGGAGCATTTGAAGAATGCCTTGCAGGAACTTCATACAGTTTCTAGCTCATGTGAAGTGACCAAGTTAGAAAAAGGAGCGATTCAATCTCTTTTTGTTGTTGAATTTCTGCTCTTTCTTGCGGCGTCGAAAGATAATCGCTGGATGAATGCTCTATTATCAGAATTTGGAGATGGCAGCAGGGATGTCCTGGATGATATTGGACGAGTTCACCGAGAAGTGCTTTGGCAAATTTCACTTTTTGAAGAAAAGAAAGTTGAGCCTGAAGCCAGTTCTTTTCCAGCAGCAAATGAGGCTCAGCAACTTGACCCAGCTGTGGGTGACATTGATGAGAACAGATACACTTCCTTTAGGCAATATCTTGATCCTATTTTAAGGCGAAGGGGCTCTGGGTGGAACATAGAGTCTCAGGTGTCTGACCTCATTAATATCTATCGTGATATTGGCCGTGCCACTGCTGACTCTCAGAGGGTTGGTACTGACAGATATCCTAGTTCAGGGTTGCCCTCAAGCTCTCAGGACCAGCCTTCCAGTTCATCTGATGCAAATACTAGCGCAAAGTCAGAAGAGGAAAAGAAAAGGTCTGAGCATTCATCCTTCTGTGACATGATGAGGTCACTGTCTTATCATATCAACCATCTTTTTATGGAGCTTGGGAAAGCAATACTGCTTACATCTCGTCGAGAGAACAGTCCTGTAAATTTATCCCCATCTGTTGTATCTGTTGCTAGCAATATTGCTTCTATTTTGTTGGAGCACCTCAATTTTGAGGGTCACACAATCAGTTCCGAGAGAGAGATTACTGTTACCAGAAAGTGCCGATACCTTGGGAAGGTGGTTGAGTTCATTGATGGGATATTATTGGATAGGCCAGAATCATGTAATCCAATCATGGTGAATTCTTTCTTTTGCCATGGTGTCATTCAGGCTATTTTAACCACATTTGAAGCTACCAGTGAGTTGCTCTTTGCAATGAACAGGCCACAGTCCTCACCTATGGATACAGATAGTAAAACTGGGAAGGAAGATGAGACAGATTCTTCATGGATTTATGGTCCCCTCTCCAGCTACGGGGCAATTATGGACCATCTTGTAACATCATCATTTATTCTCTCTTCATCGACAAGACAATTACTTGAGCAGCCTATTTTTAGCGGAAGTGCTAGGTTTCCACACGATGCAGAAAGGTTCATGAGGTTGCTTCAGTCTAAGGTGTTAAAGACTGTTCTTCCCATCTGGGCCCATCCTCAATTTCCAGAATGTAATATTGAGTTAATTGGTTCAGTCACATCCATCATGAAGCATGTTTACTCTGGGGTTGAAGTGAAAAACAGTGTTAGCAACAGTGGTGCTCGTTTAGCTGGCCCACCCCCTGATGAGAATGCAATTTCACTGATTGTAGAGATGGGCTTTTCTCGTGCCAGAGCTGAAGAAGCATTAAGACAGGTTGGAACAAACAGTGTTGAAATTGCAACTGATTGGTTATTCTCACACCCAGAGGAACCACAAGAGGATGATGAACTTGCTCGAGCTCTAGCGATGTCTCTAGGGAATTCTGATACATCTGCACAGGAGGAAGATGGAAAATTGAATGATCTTGAACTTGAAGAGGAAACTATTCAGCTGCCCCCCATGGATGAAGTATTATCTTCATGTCTTAGGCTGCTACAGACAAAGGAAACATTAGCTTTCCCTGTTCGGGATATACTTGTGACTGTCAGCTCACAGAATGATGGCCAAAACCGAGTAAAGGTGCTTACATATTTGATTGATCATCTGAAACAGTGTCTGATGGCATCTGACACTTTAAAGAGCACTGTATTATCTGCACTCTTTCATGTTCTTGCTTTGATTCTCCATGGAGATACTGCTGCCCGGGAAGTTGCCTCAAAAGCTGGTCTTGTCAAGGTTGCTTTGAACCTGCTGCTCAGCTGGGAGTTGGAGCCAAGGGAAGGTGAGATAACCGAGGTTCCAAATTGGGTTACTTCATGTTTTCTTTCTGTTGATAGGATGCTCCAGTTGGATCCTAAGTTGCCAGATGTTACTGAGCTTGATGTTCTGAAAAAGGATAATTCAAATACACAAACATCGGTTGTAATTGATGACAGCAAGAAAAGGGATTCAGAATCTTCATCAAGTGTTGGGTTATTGGACTTGGAGGACCAGAAACAACTTTTGAAGATCTGCTGCAAATGCATCCAGAAGCAGTTGCCTTCTGCTACAATGCATGCCATTCTTCAGCTGTGTGCTACACTAACGAAAGTTCATGTGGCTGCTATTAGTTTTCTCGAGTCCGATGGCCTACCTGCGTTGCTAAGTCTGCCGACAAGTAGCTTGTTTTCTGGATTCAACAGTGTGGCTTCTACTATTATTCGTCATATTTTGGAGGATCCCCACACCCTTCAGCAAGCAATGGAATTAGAAATACGCCACAGTCTTGTCACGGCTGCTAATCGGCATGCAAATCCCAGGGTCACTCCGCGCAATTTTGTCCAGAATTTGGTGTTTGTTGTATATAGGGACCCGGTGATATTTATGAAAGCTGCCCAAGCTGTGTGCCAGATTGAGATGGTTGGAGATAGACCATATGTTGTTCTGTTGAAGGACAGGGAGAAAGAAAAGAGCAAGGAGAAAGAGAAGGACAAGTCAGCTGATAAAGATAAAGCAGCAGGTGTTGTCACGAAGATAACATCAGGGGACATGGTTTCAGGATCTCCTGGAAATGCTCAAGGGAAACAACCTGATTTAAATACAAGGAATGTGAAATCTCATCGCAAGCCTGCACAAAGCTTTGTCACTGTTATTGAACATCTGTTAGATCTGGTTATGGCTTTTGTCCCACCACCCAGAGCTGAGGATCAACCTGATGGTATCTCTGGCACTGCCTCATTTACAGACATGGATATTGATTCTAGTTCAGCAAAAGGGAAAGGGAAGTCTGTTGCTGTTACAGCTGAAGAGTCCAAGCATGCAGTCGAAGAGGGTACAACATCTCTTGCTAAAAATGCATTCGTCCTGAAGCTGTTGACAGATGTACTTTTGACTTACGCATCATCCGTTCAAGTAGTTCTTCGCCATGATGCTGAGTTGAGCAGTGTGCGTGGTCCTAGCAGGACTGCTTCTGGTCTAAACAGTAGTGGTATATTTAGTCATATATTGCAACATTTCCTCCCACATGCTACAAAGCAAAAGAAAGAGAGGAAAGCTGATGGAGATTGGAGGTACAAATTGGCTACAAGGGCAAATCAATTCTTGGTGGCTTCATCTATTCGTTCTGCAGAGAGTCGAAAAAGGATTTTTTCTGAAATCTGCAGTATATTTGTTGTCTTTACAGATTCTTCTACTGGTTGCAAATCCCCAATGTTAAGGATGAATTCGTATGTTGATTTGCTGAATGATATTCTGTCAGCCCGCTCGCCAACTGGTTCCTCGCTTTCTGCTGAATCTGCAGTTACCTTTGTTGAAGTTGGTCTTATCCAATCTTTATCCAGAACCCTTCAAGTTCTAGATTTGGATCACCCTGATTCAGCAAAGATTGTAACTGCTATTGTTAAGGCCCTTGAGGTGGTTACTAGGGAACATGTTCATTTAGGGGATTTCAATGCCAAAGGGGAGAACTCATCAAAAATTGCTTCTGACCAGAACAATGTGGAATCATCTAATAGGTTCCAGGTTCTTGACACAACTTCTCAACCTACTGCAATTGGTAATGATCATAGGGAAGCCTTCAATGCTGTTCAAACTTCCCAAAGTTCAGATTCAGTGGCAGATATGGATCATGACCGTGATCTAGATGGAGGCCTTGCCCGTGATGGTGAAGATGATTTTATGCATGAGATTGCTGAAGATGGAACTGGAAATGAGTCCACAATGGAAATTAGATTTGAAATTCCACGCAATAGAGAGGATGATATGGCTGATGACAATGACGACAGTGATGAAGATATGTCAGCAGATGATGGTGAGGAAGTTGATGAAGATGACGACGAGGATGAAGATGAGGAGAATAACAACCTGGATGAAGATGATGCCCATCAGATGTCTCATCCTGACACAGATCAGGATGACCGTGAGATTGATGAAGAATTTGATGAGGATCTGCTAGAAGAAGAAGAAGATGAAGATGAGGATGAGGAAGGAGTCATCCTTCGCCTGGAGGAGGGTATTAATGGAATTAATGTATTTGACCATATTGAGGTTTTCGGGGGGAGCAACAATTTGTCTGGAGATACACTGCATGTGATGCCTTTGGACGTTTTTGGCACAAGACGGCAAGGGCGTAGTGCATCCATATACAACCTTCTTGGGAGATCAAGTGATCATGGTGTTCTTGATCACCCACTCTTGGAGGAGCCTTCTTCAATGCTACACCTTCCAGAACAGAGACAACCAGGTATCTCTTACCTATTCCATTTGGCAAACTAGAATAGGGAAAAAAAACTTACTTTTTAGATTGTTATGCACCTAAGCTTCGTAACCTGTTACTGGTACATATACGGTGTCAAGTCTGGCATATATCATGCATGGCTCATTCAAATTATTGTTTCTTTTCAGAAAATTTAGTTGAGATGGCTTTCTCTAATCGGAATCATGAAAATAGTTCTTCCCGTTTGGATGCAATATTCAGAAGCTTGCGAAATGGACGTAATGGACACCGATTTAATATGTGGCTTGATGACAGTTCGCAACGCAGTGGATCTGCTGCCCCTGCAGTACCTGAAGGCATTGAAGAGCTGCTGGTCTCTCAGTTGAGGTGCCCTACTCCTGAACAACCTGATGGCCAGAGTACGCCTGCTGGTGGTGCTCAAGAAAACGATCAGCTCAATGATTTGCACGGATCAGAAACTGAGGCTAGGGAAGAAGCACCAGCAGAACAAAACGAAAACAATGAAAACACAGTAACAGCTGCAGCAAGGTTTGAGGCAGATGGCTCTGAAAGTGCTGGTCCTGCACCTCCTCGCAGCGATGCACTTCAAAGAGATGTGTCCAATGCAAGTGAGCATGTTACAGAGATACAATTTGAACGTAGTGATGCTGTTGTACGTGATGTTGAAGCAGTCAGCCAAGCAAGCAGTGGTAGTGGTGCTACTTTAGGGGAAAGCCTTAGAAGTTTAGATGTTGAGATAGGAAGTGTTGAAGGGCATGATGATGGTGACCGGCATGGACCTTCAGACAGGCTTTCTTTGGGTGATGTACAGGCAGCTGCTCGATCACGTCGTCCATCTGGAAGTGCCGTGCCAGTTAGCGGCAGAGATATATCTTTGGAGAGTGTTAGTGAGGTTCCTCAAAATCCAAACCAAGAAGCTGATCGTAATGCCAATGAGGGGGATCAGGAGCCTAACAGAGCTACTGACACTGATTCAATTGACCCTACATTTTTGGAGGCTCTTCCAGAGGATTTACGGGCTGAAGTTCTTTCTTCACGTCAAAATCAAGTGACTCAGACTTCTAATGAGCAGCATCAGAATGATGGGGATATTGATCCTGAATTCCTTGCAGCGCTTCCGCCTGATATACGTGAAGAGGTTCTAGCTCAACAACGTGCCCAAAGGTTGCAACAGTCACAAGAACTTGAAGGACAGCCAGTTGAAATGGACGCTGTTTCAATTATTGCAACATTTCCTTCAGAAATTCGGGAGGAGGTATAGTTTGTTTTATTTGTCTCATTTTATTTTTTATTTTTGCCAGAACTTGTTCTCATGTTCTTATGTATTTATTCATAATCCAGGTGCTTTTGACATCACCAGATACCCTACTTGCTACACTGCCACCTGCATTAGTTGCTGAAGCCAACATGTTACGGGAGAGATTTGCTCATCGGTATCATAGCAGCTCACTTTTTGGCATGAACTCCAGGAACAGGAGAGGTGAGTCCACCCGACGTGGTGATCTCATTGGTACAGGCCTTGATAGAAATGCTGGTGATTCCTCCCGTCAACCAACTAGCAAGCTAATTGAAACTGAAGGGACTCCTCTTGTCGACAAGGATGCTCTCAAAGCTCTTATTCGGTTACTTCGAGTTGTTCAGGTAATATCACTTTTGCTTCTGCTGTGTTTTGGTGGTATCAAAAGCACTTTTAGTAATAACTTTGCCCCTCTTATTTACAGCCTCTATATAGGGGTCAATTGCAGAGGCTTCTTTTGAACCTTTGTGCTCACCGGGAAAGCAGAAAGTCCCTGGTTCAAATTCTGGTGGATATGCTTATGCTTGATCTGTATGGCTCTTCTAAGAAATCAATCGATGCAACTGAGCCACCATTTAGGCTATATGGGTGCCATGCAAATATCACATATTCACGCCCTCAATCCTCAGATGGTAATTAATTTTGATTACTATGTTTTTCTAGGCAGTTGAATGGCGCTCTTGGTATTCCTTGCTGAGAATTGCACTAGAATTGTGTATTAATTATTTCTTGCTGTAAATAGGTGTGCCTCCATTGGTTTCCCGTCGTGTGCTCGAAACTCTTACATATTTGGCAAGAAATCATCCGAATGTGGCTAAACTCTTGCTTTTTCTTGAGTTCCCGTGCCCACCAACATGCCATACTGAAACACTTGATCAGAGGCCTGGCAAGGCTGTTCTTATGGAAGGTGGTGTAGAACAGAAAGCTTTCGTGCTTGTTCTACTTTTAACTTTATTGAATCAGCCACTTTATATGAGAAGTGTAGCTCATCTTGAACAGGTACACAATTTTTCATCCATATTTCTATGTGGATCTTCAATTAATATTCTCAGTTCTGTTTCTCTTAACCTTTTGAACCTGTGTAGTTAATGAACCTTCTTGAAGTTGTCATGCTTAATGCTGAGAATGAAATTAATCAAGCTAAGTTGGAAGCATCATCTGAGAAACCATCTGAGAATGCAATGCAAGATGCCCAAGATGCCAATGTTGCTGGATCATCTGGAGCAAAGTCCAGTTCTGAGGATAGTGGCAAAACCCCTGCTGTTGATAACGGAAGTAGCCTGCAAGCAGTTTTACACAGTCTTCCCCAAGCAGAGCTTCGATTGCTATGTTCATTGCTTGCACATGATGGGTATTCACTTCTACCTTTGGTGAATTGCTTCAGTAATTCATACAATTCATTTTTTTTCATATTGGCTGCCAATTGTCGCTTTACTAAAATTATGCTGTTTAAGAAAATTATGAGAAGAAACTGTGCTGTTAGTTATACAAGCTTTTACTTTTGCTCAGTTTCATTTGTTTGTGTCTTGTTTTTCTTTGAGATATAAGCAGTTTAGTTGGCATACTCAACTTTGTGGTATGTTAGATTCTCTTCAATCAGGGGTGAAAACGGGTCGGGTAATACCTGACCCGTATCTGTATCCAGGATAAATTTATCCTAAATTGCGGGTACAGGTTCGGGTACTTTTGGTTCGGGTACTACCCGGATAATTTTTGTTAGGATACGGATCGGATACGGGATAGGAGATACCCGACAATAACTGGTCGGATACGGGTACATAGCGGGTAATTACCACCGGGTACCCGGTGAAACTGTCACTCTCGGCTCTCAACTCAAACGATCATAACTTTTTACTCTGAACTCCGATTTAGGTGATCTTGGACTCTATGCGAAGCTTATCAAGAGGGCTACAATCTCCACCCATTTTCAAGATTTAAGCAACCATAGATATTTTTAAATATCATAAAAACATAGACTAATGTAGTCACTCAAGCCTAAAATCTGATTTTCGAAATCCTTCACAAAGACTTGATCGAAAGCGTGACTACAAGATAGCAAGAGTCATTAAGATCCAGTATTGAGCCATGTGATGATCAAATCATAATCAACACAATTTTGCAAAACACATTTGCATATAAACCGAGAAGCTATGAAATCAATCTTCTAGTTATGTAAGGATCAACATATGATCCCGACACTATGCAAATGGAGACCTTCATGCACGCATGATGAACTTTATTTCGTTTGTTAATTGTACTCTATATGTTGAACTATGTGTTTGAATTGAACCCTATGTGTGCCGAAGTCTATGTGTGAATTGCACTCCCTGTGTTGGATTATGTGTGTTAATTGGACTTTATGTTGAACTATGTATGTTTATTGGCCTTTATGTGTTGAATTATGTATTAATTAGAATCTATGTTGGACTATGTGTGATTATTGGACTCTATGTGTTAGATTATGTATTAATTAGACTCTATGTTGGAGTAAGTGTGTTTATTCAACTCTATGTGTTGTATTATATCTTATTTTGGCTCTATATGTTGAATTATGTGTGATAATTGGACCATGTGTGTTAGTTAAATTATTTTTATCACATACTTTGATCCTAGATAGTTTGCGTACTATTTGACTAAGTACCTGTTATTCGTATTGTACCCGTTCGTATAATATCCTGTATCCGTTTTCTACCCGTTTGTAAATATCCGGTATCCGTATCCGTATCCTACCTGATTTTCCACTACCCATACCGGTATCCGAAAAAAATAATTAGGGTAGAATACAGGATGACCTACTACTCGACTGTATCCGACCCGTTTTCACCCCTATCTTCAATTACCTCTTTCTTGCCTAGTATTGTATTTTTTATTATAACTAACAGAAGAAAGGGTGGTCCTTTTGAATTTTCAGGTTGTCAGATAATGCATATCTCCTTGTAGCAGAAATTTTGAAAAAGATTGTAGCGCTGGCTCCTTTCTTCTGTTGCCATTTCATAAATGAGCTTGCACGTTCAATGCAAAGTTTGACACTTTGTGCAACGAAGGAGCTTCACTTGTATGAGGACACTGAAAAGGCTCTTCTGAGCACATCATCGGTCAATGGGACTGCAATTCTTAGAGTAGTACAGACTTTGAGTTCTCTTGTCACCACTCTGCAACACAAAAAGGATCCAGAGCTTCTTGCTGAAAAGGACCATTCAGAAGCACTGTCCCGGATTTTCGAAATTAACACAGCATTGGATGCTCTGTGGTTGGAGCTGAGCAATTGCATAAGCAAAATAGAGAACTCCTCAGAATATGCATCAAATCTAAGTCCTGCTTCTATAAATGCAGCTACATTAACAGCAGGTGTAGCACCTCCATTGCCAACTGGCACCCAGAACATATTACCATACATAGAATCGTTTTTCGTGACATGTGAGAAGCTACGTCCTGGACAACCTGACGCTGTCCAAGAGGCTTCAACATCTGATATGGAGGATGCTTCAACATCTAGCGGTGTGCAGAAATCATCTGGAAGCCATACCAGTCTTGATGAGAAGCACAATGCTTTTGTGAAATTCTCGGAGAAGCACAGAAGATTGTTGAATGTGTTTATCCGGCAAAACCCTGGGTTGCTTGAAAAGTCATTCTCCCTAATGTTGAAAATCCCTCGCCTGATTGATTTTGACAACAAGCGTGCATATTTCCGGTCTAAAATCAAGCATCAACATGATCATCATCATAGTCCTGTTAGAATTTCTGTGCGCCGGGCATATATTCTAGAGGACTCGTATAATCAGCTTAGGATGCGTTCACCTCAGGATTTAAAGGGTAGACTCACTGTTCATTTCCAAGGAGAAGAGGGCATTGATGCTGGTGGACTAACAAGAGAGTGGTATCAGTTGCTATCACGAGCGATCGTTGACAAGGGAGCCCTTTTATTTACGACTGTTGGAAATGACTTAACATTTCAACCAAACCCTAACTCTGTGTATCAGACTGAACACCTCTCATATTTCAAATTTGTCGGACGAGTGGTGAGTGTGATGCTCCTAGTTATTTATTATTTTATTCAAGTATTGTGGTTCTTTCTAAAATTTATACCCCCCAGGTTGGCAAAGCTCTCTTCGATGGGCAACTTTTGGATGTCCATTTCACTAGATCATTTTACAAGCACATACTTGGTGTCAAGGTTACTTACCATGATATTGAAGCCATTGATCCTGCGTACTACAGGAACCTGAAATGGATGCTTGAGGTATGCTTTTCTGTGTGTACAAGTGGTTTTTAGTTTCTTCTTTCTGGTAATCTTGTTGACAGTTTACTGTACATATGTGACCTATTCTCTCTTTTCTGTGTACAGAATGACATAAGTGATGTTTTGGACCTCACCTTTAGCATGGATGCAGATGAAGAGAAGCTGATATTGTATGAGAAGGCAGAGGTATTGGCCCCTCGGTTCTTTTGGCCACCCCTTTCATCAAACTAATTTCCAATTCATCTATGCAGGTAACTGATTGTGAGTTGATTCCTGGAGGGCGTAACATCAGGGTCATTGAGGAGAACAAGCATGAATATGTGAGCCGGGTAGCAGAGCATCGTTTAACCACTGCAATTAGGCCTCAGATTAATGCATTCATGGAAGGTTTTAATGAGCTCATACCTCGGGAGCTGATATCTATGTTTAATGACAAAGAGCTTGAACTGCTAATCAGCGGACTCCCAGATATAGACTGTGAGTTTATGAATATGATTCAGAGTTGTTGAATAATCTGGTTTAATCTTTCATGTTATTTACTTGTTTTATGTGTCTTTCAGTGGATGATCTAAAAGCAAATACAGAATATTCTGGCTACAGCATAGCTTCTCCAGTCATTCAGTGGTTCTGGGAAATTGTCCAAGGGTTCAGCAAGGAGGACAAAGCTCGGTTCCTTCAGTTCGTTACTGGCACTTCAAAGGTATTGCCGAAAGCAGCTTCCCTAACCTTTTAAATTTGAAGCCATTTTATTTCTTTTGTGAAGTTGTTTACCAAGTGCTGGCATTATTCTAGATGACTACTACAGTTCACCCCATGTTTGGCTTTGCGATTCACTGTGTTTAACTCCTGATCCTTGTAATTGGCAAATCTAGGATGTAAACCATCATGTTTCGAATCTTCACCATAGCATCTGTATCCATCTTGTTAGGTGATGCTTTGTGTGTGTACATCTATATATAATCTATCTTGCACGTGGGCATAGAATATTTGTAATTTGTATGTTGTTGCTTACGCGTCGAGTTGAACTGTAGGTACCTCTTGAGGGTTTCAGTGCACTCCAAGGAATATCTGGGCCACAACGATTCCAGATACACAAGGCCTATGGCAGCACCAACCATTTGCCTTCAGCACATACCTGGTAATCAATCTTGTGTGTATTTTCTTTTAACCTTTTGACATGAAAAGACTGCACTGGCCAAAATTGTTTGGGTTACTGACATGCGCTCTGATTTGTTGTTCTGCCTTTGCTCACTGCAGCTTTAACCAACTAGACTTGCCTGAGTATACAGCCAAAGACCAGCTCCAGGAGAGGTTGCTATTGGCTATTCATGAGGCAAATGAAGGGTTTGGATTCGGTTAATCAGTCATTCCTGCACTTGTGTGTGCACTGTTGGAATTGCAATAGGCGACCGGGACATGTGCTAACCTGTTCCATAACCTACTAGATTCCACTGGTGGCCAACATCAGGCATCGGCGTTGGTTCCTGTGAGGGCTCTGAGATTTGTTGAGAAAGGGCCGCCATGGAATTTGTCCAGGATGATTCACATTGCATACTGGTTACTGCGAAGAATCTGCAGGGAGGAGCGGAAGTGTTAAAAGACAACTATTTGATGTTCATAATATTTTTTTTGGGTCATTTTTGGCCGTTGCCCCGTCAATAGTTTTCACCTTTTTACATCGGACTTAATTGGAAGGTTTTTTAAAACCTTCTTATTCTTCAAGTTTGTTTTTTTTTGTTTGGTGGGGGCATAGACCGGTGGAGTGCAATATTAAGTCGAATGCAAGTTTTTCCTAATTTCCTATTCCGTATTCAATGCATAGTGAGCACGATATCATATCACATGTTTTGTTGGCTGTGGTAGATGGTAGAATGCTTTCTGTATTTGCTTAGAAGTGTGAATTATTTGTACGTTTGAATGCTATCTGTTCTTACTGATATTGTTGATAGCTTGCGTATCTTGTGACGCTCCTGTTGAATTTCCAAAGGTGAAATTCTAGTTCCAAGGATGCGTCCACAGTTAAGACTCCAGAATCAAATTACTACTCAAATCAAGCTCTTATACAAACGATGCTTAAGGGCAATGAGTAAAGATGATACAAACGTTACTACTGTGTGCTACCGTACTAATGAAGCATGAAAACTAATTGGTTTTCTAATTCAAGAGTAAATTGCGCACAACTATAGCTATTTTGTCCAAAGTATAAAAAACTACAAATTTAAGGAACTATTTGTAGAACTACACCTCGTTTGTTTCGAGACCAGACCAACTTGGCCTGGCTTGGTCTCTCCCTGGCATCGGCGTGGAGCTTGTTTGGTTGGAGCCCTCGAGTTTCTCCAGGCCCAGCAATGCATTGCCTGATCCAGGCTACCGAAAATGAGCGCCTAGGCGCTATCAATCCATTTTGTTTTATCTTGATCCACGACATAAAGGTAACATTTTATGTCATGTCTAGTTTTAGAAATTTTCTCACGCACAGGTTTCCATCCAAACAACTATCTCCAGGATTGCCTGAGGGGGTAAAAATCATCAAATTTTGTTTTATCTTTTCTTTTTCTCTACTAATATAAATTTGCAGTTGGTGACAGCGGTCCGTTCTTCCTAGCCCCCCTCCTCGGCCATATCTCCAATAATGACAGGTCATTATAGCTAATTATTTTTTCCTGATTTACAGCCAGTCATATCTCTCTAAATATGGCTGATTATTATACAAAATCCTTGATTATTACTGGTAATTAATAGCCAGCCAATCATTCATTTTGTATTCTATATATGCTGTACAGTTTTCATAAAATCAATTAAGTGAATTCATTCAAGATCTCCCATGTCGCATCACGCAAATGAATAAACTCGATTTAACCGATCAATAAGTGACGGACCGATGTACATGGCGCGAGCCTGAGAGATCGGCCGCGTTCGATAATGCTTCGCGGCGGAAATGCAACCGAGCACAGCGCCTCACGGTGCCGTGACCTCAGCGCCGGCCGGTTGGACGTGAACAAAGCGTACGACGCTTCGGCGCGGTTGCCCGGCAACACTGGTGGGACGTCGTTAGCGGTGAGAGAGTCATTGACATACCCCTTGGAGATAAACGGATTAATCCAGCTGAACGTCGTGAGAGAGAGAAACGACGCGACGGTGCACGACGTGGCGGGCGCCTCGACGCTGGTGTTTTCTGGTTCATCTTCATGAGCTCCGGCGTCATGGCCGATGAAGCCAGTGATGGTTAGGTACGCTAGAGGCATGGAGACGAGTAGGTCAGCAAAGGCGAGATGGTCATCTGGAAAGAGTAACGAACCGTCGGCGCAGCGGACCACCGTCGAAGCGGAGAAGAGCGTGGCGCCGAGGGCGGTGGTGATCCAGAAGATGCGGAGGTACAAAGACTGGGTGGCGAAGGTGGCCCCTTTCTCCAAGATGACTGACCACGCGGCCATGGCGTGCGCGACGAAGTGGGTGGCTAGAAAGGTGGACTCCACAACGCGCCATGGCGTGCTCGGCAGAAGGAAAAACGCGAGTACGAGGAGGATGGCGGACGCCGTGGCAAAAACGGCGGACGCCCCAAGCGCGATCGCGTAGCGGCCAGTGGTCCAGAATGGCAGTGGCTTTGGCAGCAGCGCCTCGTGCTCGGAGGAAGCCCTCGTGTCACCCCTGCGAAGGCGGTGGATGACGAGGACGAGCGAGGCGATGAGAAAGACGAAGTCAACGGTGCTGAGGAGTGCGCACTGCGGGCATGGCGAGAGGAAGAGGAACACGAACTGCTAATATAAATTGTAAAAAGGGATAAAAATGATTGATTGATTTTTGAGATTGGTAATATATATTGCTACATACAATATATTTGGTTTTAATTCATGTCGGAAAAGAAATCATAAAAACTTTTGTAAGTGGGAGAAATAGATGTTTGATCTTGTAGCACAATTTTCTTTTATTGCTTGACCTTTATGTTTCGTTACCAATTTTATTTTTCGTAGCAACACACGGGCATTGATCTAGTATCTAATCATATATGGACTTGATTCCGACTGACCAGTAGCATACACACAGTTATGCATGACGCGACTAGATAAGTTTAATATCTCTATCTCTAGTAATTCTAATTAGAAGTTGGTGGTGGTACGTCCGTTCTCCACCCTCACCTCGACACGTGTGCGCATCCGCGTGACTAAGTGGAAAGCCGGCAGTGGCCAGCTCGGTAGATTAGATTGGATCATCCTGTCACGGAAGGTAAATGAATATGCATGACTCATTTATTGCTTTCCTTTCTTCCATTGATCTGGCATTCAAATCGGCGGCGATTGCTCTCGGTGTTTTTCGGATTAGATTGATTGATTCTCTTTTGAAGGAAGCAGAGCTCCAATTTATGGAATTGGGTCTCTTCTCGCCTCTTTCCCTTTTATTGACTTTCTTATTTGACGATTTCTTAATCTGGATTCCATATATATCTCCTTGATTGCTGAATCTATATAGCCTCACCGCTTCTTGCCTCTCCTGCAGATGTGTCGAGTTTATCCGTTGAGCAGAGGTAATTGGCATCCTTCTTGATCTCGTCGATGCGGCACAGGAGCAGATCGCCGGTGGTGGGCGGTGAGATAGGCTAGCGGCGCTGCTGGAGCTCGCCGCGGTGGATGATGTCAATAGATTGAGAGATGCACTCGCGGGGGAGGCAAGTTGGTAGTAGAGCTGGTTGATAGGGTGGGGCTATGGTATGGCCGGAGCAAGGCGTATGAGCTATGCACACTGCTGATGGTGGCAGCCACATACGGATGACGCCTACCTCTTCAATATCTTTGTGTCCATGGGACAGCAGGTGATACCTTTTTCGGTCGATCAATTGATCTCGAATTATGGCGTTACAAATTTACAATCCCAAGTACTGTGATGTTATTATTTAAATTTATGAAATTAAAGGTAATTTTATGCACGAGTTTAAAAATAGTTGTAAGGCGACAGGGTTCGATGAAGCTCCGGGTGGCATGCATGGTGTAAGGCGACATGGTTCGATGAAGCTGGCGAGCACGGTTTCGAGCGGCGACGGATCCAGCGGATCAGCGGCAACGGCATGCCAATGGTTCGGGTGGCAACGTATAGGGCGCAGCGGCGGCCGGCGACGGCGACTAGGAGGTGCGACATCGATCGGGAGGCAGCTAGCGCGTTTCGGGGCTGGCGCTCTGTGAAAGTTTTTTTCTCAAACCCATAAACAGTAACCATGGAAAATCCTAATTGCTTATTAGATTAATCTTGTCCGAAATTGTCGATTAAGAATGTCCAAACTAAGTAATTAGGGTAATTTATTGATGATTGGTTCTCTCGTACAATAGCGAAAACCCCTAATATATAGTTTTAGAATTCGCACACAAAAACTAGCTCTAGAGTTCAATTATACCTCAAAACTAACGGACTGTCTTAAGAAGAAAAGATTGCATGCAAACCATATCAAATCAAACAGATTACAATTTGGTTGGGAATGATCTTCGCCTCATCAGTCGCGTGTGCATGTGTCACGCACGCTGTCTTAAGAAGAAAAGATTACATGCATATATACCATATCAAATCAAACAGATTACAATTTACTCCAGTTGGGAATGATCTTCGCCTCTTCAGTCGCGTGTGCATGTGTCATGCACGCCGATATAGTTTAACACACACGTGTTCGTCCGTTGGCCAAGTCAGATATTCGTCTTTAATTTGAGGGCAAAAATGTAATCCAAGGAGTGCTAGCACCAACCCTATAAGAGGCCTTTACCCTCTGGAAATTAAGAAAAGAGGATTGGCCGGAGCAAGGAAGTGACAAATATAATTTCTTAGAAGCATCCACAGCACTATCGTAATGGGAACCAACAAGGCGTTGCTATGTTTTTGGTTCTTGACGCTTCTTGCCTTGTCATCTGGTATGAATATGATATATATATCTCCGAGATTGATTGAAAATTTGCGTTGATGATTGAGATAGGCATGCAAATGTAATATGATCTTGTGCATATATATTTACATATCCATTGCGTGCGTGCGTGGGTGCGTGCAGAAGTAATGCAGGGATCGGAGGGCAGGACTTGCGAGGCGCCTAGCAAGACGTGGGGCGACAAGTGGTGCGTGAAGCACGGCACCTGCAACAAACCGTGCATCGCCGAAGGCTTCGACGCCGGATACTGCATCGTCCTTCGTAACTGCATGTGTACCAAGTGCTGCAAGGACTGAACAATATTTTGTCATTGTTCGATCGAATAATACCCCTACTATGTCTCGAAAAGTTCACGCCCTCCGGATGATTCGAGCCGAGCCGGCTCAGTTCAAATTTTTTTTTGTGTTTAAGTTCTTCAAAAATTTGTAATTACGTATCAGTCCTTTTCGCGTTTTTTTACAAAGAGAACTTAAAAAAAACGCGAATCTTTCGTAAGAGGATACTAAGGCCTCGTTTGGTACGGTTCCAGATTCTAGTAGAAACGGAAACGGTTCCGGATTCTTGGTAGAAACGTTTCAGGTAGAATCAGAATCCGGAGGAACGGGTTGCTAGCCGATTCAACCACGGTGTGTAAAAATCAGAAACAATTCGCTTTGAAACGTTCCGAGTCCTATTCCGTTTGGTTGGATTTATTTCAGATTCTAGGAGAAACAGTGCGGTTCCAAGTTGCCAAACGGGGCCTAAATAGATAAAAAAAATGTCGTAGCGTTTGGATCATTCCGGCTAATTTTTGCGAAAAGGACCTTTTCGATTTAGCGCGATCGCGGATCCGGTTCAGAAAATCGCGGATCTTTCGTGAAAGGACCCTAAATAGATACCGGAAAAAAACGCGGTGACGTTTCGATCAATCTGGCTATTTTTTTATGAAAAGGACTTTTTCGATTTAACACGATCGCGGATCCTTCATGAGCGTACCCCCAGATAGATGTGAGAAAAAACGTGATTTCGTTTGTGTTCTTTTAGCCGTTTCACTCATTTTTTTGACGATTTAAAAAAAAATCGCCGCTGAAAAAAAAAGGAATTTTTTCTACGAAAAAACGACACATGCGACGTGTTACGCCGCGAAATGTTTCCTAGTTAAGCTAGATAGCTGCTAATGTATATGTTCCACGCATGCATGGCTAATGAAATAAATTTTCTGCGTGGCATGCATAGTCGATGGCAAAAAGATAACTAATTACTGGGCTCATACATATATTCTTGCGTGCTTCGCTAGCTTGTGATTTAGTATTGTAACGCGCGTATGAGACGTAGGAAGCACCTCAAATTAGCAAACTAATTTTTCGTAAGTACTTATATATATTGATTATGGAGTATATATACTACGACCATGGAGGACAGTAATATATATTTAGATCACCTAAATCTTCAAAATAATGTTGTATTCATCACATAATTTCACTGAAATATATACTACGTGGACGGAAACAAAGGTCGTGCCTTTGATGGATGAATTTTTTATATTATTGATTGAATGAAAAAATAAGATGTGTTTGCGCGTTGGGAGAGTTATTACATGCGGGTTCTTGATTTTTCTGTGATTCTTTTATTTAGGATTGTTTGCAGTTATTATGTAATCTAGTCAATTACAGAAATATTTACTAATTTCAGTAAGGTTTTGCCGATAGAGCGCTAATAAATTGTTTTTTTAACTAACTGTTATATCCATAAGTAGAGAAAAATAAACGTTTTTGAAAAGCCACTAAAATTTCAAGTGGAGCTCTAATATATAGATGCTTGCACTTATGAATTATTCCCATAAAGAATGTAAGACAAGAAGAAAAGAATATCGATTTGGAAGTTGGACTATGACTATCTGGCAAGCTTTGTAGCTATAAGGCACGAAATATATATCCCTAAGGCACATAAGACAAGATTTGGATGTTTGACTATATATGGCTATCGACAAATTGGTTGTAGCTATTAGGCACCAAACAAGTATCTCTTGAGGCGTAAGCTAAGACCTGGAATTTTGACTATGATCACTATATGCCAAACGAGGTAGCCATAAGGCATGAAATACCTAAGGCACATTTATGGCTCTGCACTTGAGCTGTTGGTGCACCGTTTCCCGTATACAATTAGGGTTGAAAACGGTTCGGGTATTTTCCGACCGATCCGGATATTTTTTTATACGGATTCTGTCGGATCGGATATTTGTCGGATAGTATCGGATCGGATACGGATACAGATTTTTTTTGTCGGATACGGATACGGATTTGGTAGCTTATTATCCGTCGGATACGGATACAGATTCGGATAATCCGGACAATAGTAGGTCGGGTATACGGATAGGAATATGGGCTGGGCCAAGACTACTTTTTTGGCCCAAAAAGATTTCTTAATTTCAGAATTGTTTTCTAATTTAATTAATCTCTAAAGCAAGTTTTAATTATTAAAATTAGCAAACCAACTCCAAAAATTATGATTTTTTGAGAAATTTACAGTAACAATATAACATTTAAAAAATTATTTTCAAAATTTTATCATATTTTAATTTTTCTAAAAAATTCAAAACCCCTATTCTTGATAGGAAAATATATTAAATAAGTAGCTAAAAATGCATAATAACTCATAAATACATAATCTATTATTTTAAATATAATTCAACTAATAATATAAATCTTGAGTCATTACATGTAAGTGTTATATACTTTTCCTAGAGATATGATATATAAGTATTATCAAACTTTTAATATGTTATGTGTTTGCTTCTATTTGTATCTCTGAGCAAGGATTACCTTTATTTTGTGTGCACGAGGAACTAATCATATGTGTGTCATAAACTAAATCTTATATAATTTTGTTTGCGACATGGTATCTAACTATTGTCTAAGTGAATAAAAATGTTTACATTTGTTCAATTTTCAATAATATTTTGATCAAATCAATTAGTTATGTGTTTCTGTTGATTTTTTATGTATAATTTAAGGGGTTATTATGTTCTAATAAATATTTGAAACCGTATCCGATTCGATTCGTATTCGATCCGTATCCGTATCCGCATCCGAGAAAAAAATATGAAAACAAATATGGTAAAGCTATTATCCGTCTGTATCCGATCCGTTTTCACCCTATATATAATCCAGCAATATATAGCCCAGAAACACAGTACACACTTGAGTTGAGCCACACAACATCAATCTACATATTGGAGCACGCAGATAAAGGCAGTGTGGGCAATTTTTTTTCCCAAAGCAAGCCGAGAGCTTTCGTCAATCAAAAACCAAAAAGTAACAATCCGAAAAGAGGAAGCAAGGAAACCAGTCCTCGCTTTCGAGGAGTCCTATGATTTACACTTTTCTATTTATTAACTAGCATAAAAAAATATTAGCTATGCCCTTTAAAACAAAACAAATTACAGAGTTTATATTATAAGTGTATTATTATGACATATATTTCAGAAGTCAACTCAAATTACATATTACACACTATACACAGCGCATCCATGTCAGAAATGAACTTAGATATAATAACTAATTGAATCCATAACTACAACTCACAAATTCATATCACAATGTTCACAAATTCATATCACAATGTTCACAAATTAACAAATTCACAATTTATCAGGTGAGGCTGAGTGGCATTCGTCTTTTGGATTTAGAGTTATCCTCGAATTTATAGTAGGTCGTCTTGTTCCAACGTAAATTCAGTGTATTTCCAAGTTTGTTGATGGGAAGAGTAAAGTTTTGTATGTATATAAATTGATAAGTGAAAATAATTATTGCAAGATCGAAAAACCTCTATAACATTGGTCTTCTTTGCACCAATGAAAATTTGCATATTGTGGCAAATGTAGAATTCACATAGGTTAGTTGTCTTTGGCTGTTAGTGACATTGCTAAAGTATAATAGGTTAGTTCTGGAGGTATTATTGCAGAGTGTGAAGGATTATTGCGTACTAGTAGATACCAGAAACTCATGAACATGTTTCAGCTGTGATGAGTCCTTGTGTGGCCTTCCACAAGCTCTATAGACATTGGACAACGTCTCAAATAATTTTACAATAGGCGTCAAGTCGTGGGTGTCTCCCTTTTCAGAATAAGGTAAATTACCTAGTTCTCTCCTGATATAATTACAAGTAGAATCTAGTCAAACCTACACCGGTATGTCGCTATGGTCATTTAACCTAACTTCGAGCTATGTATAAAATACAAATCAACAAGTATAACAACTAGATGAAGCACTTACCCTTAATTGTGGGGTAAAAATATGAATTTTTTTCATGTTGAGCTAGCAATGCTTTTTCCATGTACTCCTAGACGACTTCTAAATTTTCGCCCATGGTTTTCCTGGACACCATGTGTGGGTCGAGGAAACCCACCGGTTCTTTCTCACAAGCTAGCGCACATCTTTGGGGATCTGTCACGTACGAGTCCAAGAGGCAGTACAAGGTAGTCGAAAGAGAAGTCAATTTGGCCACACCGGCTCTTCCCAAGTTTCTCAAGTGGTCAGAGGTACCGATCACCTTTGACTAGTCAGATCACCCATCTGCGGTTTCGCACACAGGGCGCTACCCCATGGTGGTTGAGCCCACCATCGTCGATGTTAAGGTCACTCAAACCTTGGTCGATGGAGGTAGCTTGTTGAACATCAACTTCGCGAAGATGCTGGAGAACATGGGGATTCCCCGAACGGAGATAAAGGCCAAAGGTGAGCTATTTTATAGCATAACTCCGCGATCATCATCAGTACCACTTGGCTAGATCGAGCTGCCAGTCACGTTTGGCACGCCAGACAACTTTCTCACTAAAAAGATCCTCTTAGATGTGGCGGATTTTGAGACTGCCTATAACGTGATCCTAGGCAGTCCAATACTAGCCAAATTTATGGCAGTGGTGCAATACGCATACCAGACTGTCAAAATACCAGCGCTAGAGGGAGTCCTTACAATCAAGGGCGACTAGCGGGCTGCGGTCAGGTGTGACAAGAAGAGCCTGGAGATGGCTGAGCATCTCTGCGGACTGGCAGCCAGTGTCAGTGATGAGGGAGCTAAACGCCAAAAATCCAAAAGCAACAATTAGGCCTTTACGTCCAGCAGTGCTGCCAATGACCCGACCGACAATGGCAAGATGGATAAAAAGACTTACGAAGGTGTCAAGACGGTGCCCTTAAACTCGACGGAGCCTTCCAAGACAGTCAAGGTGGGTGCCAACCTTGATCCCAAGTAGGAACTCGAGCTCGTCACCTTTCTTCGGGCAAACCGCGACGTGTTTGAGTGGAAACCATTCGATATGCCCGGGGTCCCCAAGGAGGTGATCGAACATCGACTAGCTGTGGAACCAAGCGCCAAGCCTGTGGTGCAGAAGCAGCACAGATTCGGGGAAGATCGAAAGCAGGCCATACAAGAGGAGGTCAGCAAACTCCTGAAGGCTGGTTTCATCTGAGAAGTCCATCACCCGACATGGTTGGCAAACCCTATCCTCGTCAAGAAGCCCAATGGCAAGTGGAGGTTGTGTGTCAACTACACCGATCTCAACAAAGCTTGTCCCAAAGATCCTTTTCCTCTCCTTTGCATCGACCAAATAGTGGACTCCATTGCAGGTTGTGAACTTCTAAATTTTCTAGATGCCTATTCGGGGTATTACGAAATAATCATGTCCGTAGAGGATAAGGAAAAAGCTACTTTTACCACTCCGTTCGGTATATTTTGTTATATTAAGATGCCTTTCAGCTTAAAATATGCTGGTGCTACGTATCAACGATGTATTCAAAACTGCTTGAAGTCCCAAATCAGGCGCAATGTAGATGCATATGTCGATGATATCATGGTAAAATCGAAAGCTAGGAGCACCTTAATTGGGGACCTCAAGGAAACATTTGACAACCTTAGAAAGTATCAGATGATACTTAATCCTAAAAAGTACACGTTCGGCATTCCATCCGCAAGCTTCTTGGTTTCCAGGTGTCTAGTCAAGGCATCGAGGCCAACCCGCACAAAATTGAGGCAATCAACCAGATGCGTCCTTTGCGCACACTGAGAGAGGTACAAAAACTCGTGGGTTGCATCGCGGCTCTCAGCCGATTCATCTCTCAGATGGGTAAGTGAGGGCTACTCTTCTTCAGGCTGCTCAACAAGCAGGACAATTTCGAGTGGACCGAGGAGGCGGAAAAAGCTTTTCAAGATTTGAAAAGGTTTTTATCGTCTTCGTCAATTCTGATTTCACCTAACAAAAAAGAGGAGCTCTTTTTGTATATTGCAGCCACCTCTTAAGTAGTAAGCATAGTCCTGGTAGTCGAGCGGGATTGCCTCGAGAAAAAGACCAAAGTCCAGAGGCTAATGTACTACGTGAGTGAGGTCTTACACGACGCCAAGCTGCGATACCTTCAAATATAGAAGATGTTGTACGCCGTCGTAATGACTTCCCGAAAGCTGCGGCACTACTTCTAGGCGCACAAAGTTACGGTTATGATGACATATCCGCTCAATGAGGTAATACGCAACTGAGAGTTCAAGGTTGATTTTGCGCCGCGGACTAGCGTCAAGTCAGGGGTCTTGGCAGATTTCAGCGTGGAATGGACGCACGTCAAGGAAAAAGAAGCCAAAACGGTCGATGACCACTGGACTATATTCTTCGATGGATCGCTCACACTCCAGGGCTCGGGGGCTAGCATCGTGCTCAAATCCTCGACAGGTGAGGAGCTCAAATATGTCATCCAACTCGATTTTCAAGCTTCAAATAACGTTGCATAATACAAGGGATTGGTCAATGGGCTTCAAATAGTGGCATCACATGGGATCAGGCGATTACTCGTGAAAGCGGACTCACAGCTAATCGTAAACCGAGTGCAGAAGGAGTACCATTACCCAGATGACAACATGATGACATACCTAAACGAGGTTCGTAAGCTAGAGCACAAGTTCGAAGGGCTTAAGGTAAGGTATATCAGGCTAAGTGACAACTTCGCCGCTGATGAACTTGCCAAGCTCGCTTCGTCCCGTTCACCTGCACCTGCAGGAGTCTTCGTTGAGAAACTCCTTAAACCATTCGTCTCTCCTATACGAGAGACAGATGCTGCCCAATTCGACTAGCAGCTTGGTCAAGTCAGCGATGCAGTATCCACAAACACAAAAGCTGCACTATTTGAATGTGAGCCGACTTGGATGACTCTGTTCCAAGCCTATCTCAAAGGTCAAGAGATCTCTGACGATGATGCCTCAGCCAAGAAAATTGCATGTAAGTCCAAGCTATGCGCATTGGTAGACGGCAAGCTCTATCGAAAAGAGAGTAACAGAATCTTGATGAAGTGCATCACTCAGGAAGAGGGCAATAAAATATTGCTCGATATCCATGGAGGTATCTGCAGCAACCATGCGTCCTATCGCACTTTAGCCGGGAAAGTTTTCCGACAAGGGTTCTATTGGCCAATTACCCTCCAGGATGCTTGCGAACTGGTGAAGAAGTACGAAAGCTGTCAATTCTACGGCAAGCAAACCACCCAACCAACCCAAGCTCTGCAAACTATTCCTGTCTTGGCCCTTCTCCGTCTGGGGCTTGGATATCTTGGGACTGTTCTATAGAGCTCAAGAAGGTTACAAGTTCCTATTTGTGGCAATTGACACGTTCACTAAGTGGATCGAGGCTGAGTCCAGGAACATCACCTCAGAAGCAGCCAAGAGGTTCATGAGTATTGTTACTCAATTTGGCATCCTGAATCGAATAATTATTGACAACGGTAGCCAGTTCAAGAGTAGTCCTTTTACAGTCTTCCGCGAAGAACTGGGAATCAAACTTTATTTTGCCTCTGTAGGTCATCCTCAGAGTAACGGTCAAGTTGAACGTGCCAATGGCATGATCCTACAGGGGATTAAGACCCACGTATTCGATAGGCTAAAGGCTTACTCGACTCGATGGGCAAAAGAACTTCCCTCGGTGCTATGGGCCGTTCGAACATCGACCAGCCGAGCCATCGGTGAGACTCCATTTTTCTTGGTCTATGGAGCAGAAGCAGTGCTTCCGACCAAATTAACGTTCAAATCACCCCGAGTGAAGAACTACTCAGAAAAGGAGCAAGAGTAAGAGCGAGCGGACGACGTAAATTTACTCGAAGAATATAGGGACTGAGCATCCATTCGAGCAGCCAAATATCAACAGGCCTTGTAAAGATATCACTGCACAAGAGTCCAAGAAAGAGAGTTCGATGTTGGGGACTTAGTACTACGAAAGGTGCAGAAATAAGATAATTGTAACAAGTTATCACCTAAGTGGGAAGGCCCCTACGTGGTAGTCAAAGCTACTCAACCAGGATCGGTGCAGTTATCTAAAGCAGACGGCATGATGTTGGACAACTCAAGGAACATCGATCAGTTATGGAAATTCCATACGTAAAAGAGAAACATCGTATAAATAAACCGAACAAAGCAAAAAGTTTCAGGTAAGTAAAAGTTCATTTTATTTACATTACTAACAAAAGTTTTCTATTACATTTATAGACTAACTACCCTAGGCACCATATAGCTATTTGCCTTCAAAGACATCTTGCCTCCTCTTTTGCTTGCTCCGGGGCAGGCACCTGATAGTCCCTGGAATGGGCCTGCACCCTCGGTGAGGGCCGAAAGAGGCGGCGAGGGCGTGCTGAATAGTTGATGGCAAGGGATCCACCTCTTGTGCCACCAAATGCTCCCGACCACCGTGATGGTTTGGAGGGCGAGCAAGTGGCCGCACGGTGGAGATGTCTTGAGCTTCATCTTCACCGACAGCCTTGCCTTTTTGTCCTTTGGTGTTGGATGAGGTAGCAACCTTCGCAGGAGGAGCACAGGTCACATGGTTTTGTGGGGGAGGCAACGCACAGCTTGCTCGTCATCTCATCCTCTTCCTCGGGACAAACCTCCCTCTCGACGGCCCTCCAGTCAATCTCCTCCTCGAGTCAGACCTCCTTTTCGACTACATCCCAGTCGATCTTATCGTCTTCATCCTCAGAAAGGGCAATAACGATGCGCCATGAGGGCCCCGTGGCTGGAGGAGGGGCTCCCTCGAGGATTTCCAAGGAAGGAGATGAGGGCGACGAGGAGGCCATGAAAGACGTGTGAAGAAGCTAAAAGCGTTGCAATGCAAAAAGGGGGAGAACGGTGGTGCCAGGTGACCACGTGTCCCGTCTGTTTATAGCTCTGGGAGCAGGTCAGGCCAGGAGTCGCGATTCAACTGGGGTCCATGTCAGTTCTGGTTTACGAGGCGTTCCTCTGTACTCTTGCATAAATGCGGAAGCTGAAGAGACGTCGAGTCATGATGGGCCGCACGAAGATCGAATGATGTGACGGTTGCAGCAGTCCTTAGCTGTCAGGGATTGGATAATTTTCTATGAGGACTATTATACCCCGACAGCCAGTTTAGGCCGACCATGCATGCCCTTGGACGGTGTCTCCAAGGAGAATCCTCAGACAGTCTAGCTGGCGGGTCCGCCCCGACCATGCCCAAGCTCATCCCTGAGCATGTGACATAAACCCCCAAGCATGCTTGCTTGGGAGTGTGCAGCGGTTGGTCAGAGCTGAGGATAATTCCCGAGCATAACCAAAAGATCGTGCTCAGCCCATAATGACAACGTGGCAATAATTGTGCCACGATCTAAGACCATTACGCTACGATCTGGGACCATCATGCCCACGATGGGACGTGGCGAAAATCAAGGATGCGATTACAGCCACGGTTAATGCAGTAATGGCGCATTATTCGGCCGCGGTTACTTCAATTATCCTGTAAGTTATAAGAATCCCTCCGGTAGATTGGTAAAGGGGGGACATGAGACAAAAGCTAGACACAACACACGGACATACTCAAGCTTCCCTGTAAGGAATTCGATTGCAATAGTGAAAACCACTGGACGTAGGGTTATTATCTCCATCGTGAGAGGCCTGAATCAGTATAAATCTTGTGCCCATTCTCTGATTATCTAAGAGCATCTTCAGACGCAAACCCTTCACGGAAAAGGGGCCTGTTGATCCCCCATTCAATAAGTAAGCTCGACGGGGACCTGTTTCCCAAACGTCGATAACTTTCGACACGCGGACCAAGATGAGAGAAAACTCCTCGATGTCGGCGTGACGGGGACCGATCTGTGGTAGAATGCTCGGTATGCCTGTGATCACGATGAGCATACCTCTGACCTTGTGAGGTTGCTCTGGAATCGCTCCGAGAGTCCTCGTGGTGCCGATCGTACTTCCCATGGCCTTTCTGAGCAAGGCTTCGAGAATCACCGTGACGGGAGCGAACAGGGGTATGATGTCGATTTTCTTAGGAAATGCTCTAGGCTTCTTTGTCACAAGGTGACTCTGAAAGCTTCATGTCGACGGTAAGTTTCTCCAGGTCTTCGGCTACGACCGCGCCCATTGCCTCTAGGTCCACCTGTCTGGGGAAATTCTGAAGATCATGTATGACCGCCGCTAGGGCTTGCAATCGCTCCCTGCTCTGGGAAATGAGAGGAGGCGAGTTTGGTCAACGATCGCGTACATGCTCCGGCGTGTGACACCCGCGGGAAATCTCGCAAGCTGAGGTCTCAGCCCTGGTGCCTAGTTTTTCGTGAGCTTGACAGAGGATGCTCGCCAAGGTCCTGTTTAAGGACACTTCCACGTGGTTTTTGGCCGCTTCGTAGCAGCGATGACGGGTAGTCCCTGAGGATTCAACCTCGGGGTCTTCTTCTCCTCCCGCCATGTTGACATCGCGGGAATGCGAGGATCGTGAAGGTGACATCATGGTGTCTCCTCGCGATGCAGTCTCGTGACTAGGCTCGAAATGGTCAGGAATATCCAACCTCTGGGTCAGCAACATCGGCTACACCTTCATCGGCATAGTACATGTCGTCATCCTCGGCATCATCGAAAACATAGAGGTCTTGAGTATCTTGGGAATTGGGCATCTTCAGTGATTCTTCACGAAAAGATATGCTAGTGACGCATCCCCACGGACGGCGCCAACTGTCGATGTTTGGGAAACAGGTCCCCGTCGAGCTTACTTGTTAAATGGGGGATCAATAGGCCCTTTTTTCGTGAAGGGTTTACGTCTGAAAAATGCTATTAGGATCGAATACTCGAAAAATAGACAAAGGGGTTTATACTGGTTCGGGCCTCTCACAGTAGAGATAACAACCCTACTCCAGTGGTTTTCACTATTGCTCACAAACTCTTACAGGAAGGTTCAGGTATATCTGTGCTCTTGTGTGTCTTTTTGTTCGCCTGTATGCTACCGTGTCTGCCAAGGGGGTTCTTATAGTTTACAATTGAAATAACTGCAGCCGAATAATGCACCATTCACTATATTAACCGTGGTCGTAACCGTAGCCTTGATTCTTACCACATTCTCATCGGGGGCATAACGACCTTAGATCGTGGCATAATTATCATCACGTACGCGTTATAGGGCGAACATGATCTCCCGATCATGCTCGAGGAGTCCCCCAGCTTTGACTGATTCTCACAAGTTCCCGAGCTTGCATGCTCGGGGACGAGCTGGGATGCTCAGGGACGAGCTTGGGTGCTTGTTCCGGTCGGACGGACCCGCCGGCCAGACTATCTGAGGGTCCTCCTTGGGGACACATCCAAGGGTATGCATGGTCGGCCAAAACTGGTTGCCAGGATATAACAGTCCTTATGGAGAATATCCAATCCCCGACAAGGGTGCTTGCTTGTTACTAGGTACGAAGAATGCATAAATGAATATTGGAGTTAAATTGTGTTAATGTATTATGGTGGATCCCAATAGGATACGAGGGAGGACGAGAGTCATATGGAAGATACTATTCATGTACCATTCATTACCTTCGATATATACCATCAAAGAAGAAAGAAAAGAAGTAAGAAAGAAGGAAAAGAAGAAAAGGAAGAAGAAAACAAAGGAGAGATATTAGCAATCTTAAAGCAATGGAAGGGATCACCATCACTTGCAAGAAGAGATTTTAGCAATCTTAGAACAAGGAAAGAGATAACATTGATTTAGTAAGAAGAAATTGTTTCCAAATTATAATAATTTCTTTCCAAACTTTTGAGATCGTTTCCTAGATGAGAGAGTATACACGGTAAGTATTATACTGTTCATGAGGGTACTATTGTGCCTTGTTCACTCACTCCACCCCTATTTATTCTATCATGAATCCATTGTAAATATAAACACGAATATTCAGATTAAAGATATACTTTTGATTATATGGCTTGTGCTCCAATGCTTATTAGAATAGAGAGTTCCAATTTGAATTATCACTGTTGTTCTTGCAACTTCTTCAGAATGATTGCAAGAAAGCGCATGTATACTTTCACGTGGTTAAGTAGATGAGTATGGAAGCGTATTTTTAGGTGAATTCACGTATTGGTGATTACCGTATCAAGACAGTGATTGATGTTAGTATTCGTCAAAATTCACGAGTCTGAGTTATCTTCTCCGTGATCACACAATCGAGCCACTCCCTATCATAAAAATTCTGGAATCTCATACATTCTTAAAAGACAGCTATCGATACGCGCCAGTCCTTGTAATGTAGTCAGAAGAAAGGAAATGAATGATTCTTCCACGCACGAATCTAAAAGGCAGTTGGTTGGCTCCGCATGTACTACACAATATCCAGAGAGGGCCTTCCCACCTTTTAACTTTTTTTTTTTTAATGGCGAATTATTGGGATTTGAGAAAAAAATGCAGATTTGGGCGAAGCAGACGGCCGCACCAAATCCTCCATGCGGACGTCTAGCCCAGCACGAATCTTAAGGCAACCCCCTCACGGAACGCTTACCTCTGGCCGGCGTCACGCATCCGAACAGATCCGATCTTCCAACTCCCTCCGTCCTCTTTTTCTCCGGCGACTTCCGGACGGCAAGCGAGCGAGGTAAGCCTCTCCATCATCCTCTTATCCATCCTCCAATCCAATAGTTCTTCCTTTCCTTTACTCGGATCCACCGAACCCTCTTCCCCAGCGGCCCAGATCCATCCAAGATCAGCTCCCTCTTCTTGGACCAACCGAACGATCTTGACCCCCATCTCGTTCTTTCTTGGCGGGTGCGCAGATGGACTGGCAGGGTCAGAAGCGTGCGGAGATGCTGATGCAGGACCAGGTGCTGCTGGTGGCGGCGGCCGTGGCGGCGTTCCTGATCGGGTACGCGCTGGGGGACTTCCAGCTCATGCTGCTCGTCTACGCCGGCGGGGTCGCGCTCACGGCGCTTGTCACCGTGCCCGACTGGCCCTTCTTCAACCGCAGCCCGCTTAAGTGGCTCGACCCCGCCGACGCGGACCGCCACTCCCGCCCGCACGTCAGCGCGGCGGCGACCGGGGGTAAGAAGAAGACCGGAAAGAACAAGTAACCGCCACAGTAAGAGGTGTTTTTTTTATCGATGCGTGGTCGCAAGATGTTTTTGTGATATGAATTGTAGAACTTTTGATTACGAGATGTTAGATACATTGTGGTACTAGCATGTTGCTGAGGATTAGCTTCTTGCTGCTGGTTATCGGTTATCCGCTTTGATGGTCCGGAAAAGCGGTATATGGTTAGAGAGGAGCATGAACTATTGAACTAACTTTAGAATAGTTTGCCCTTGATATTAAAAATGATAAAGATGCTTGGAAAGAGTTTTCTCTGCATTCTGGTATTTCTGTTATACTGTACTTTGTTTATCTGTATATATTGGTTAATGGCATCCCCTTGCTGCTGTGGACTCGTGCTTATCATAAACTAATTTATTATATGAAGCTAGGTGCTATGTTTATTTTATCGAGTGTTGTTTCTTCAAAATTAGTTCTTGATTGATGACCTTCTGAAGTAGATAATGCACAGTTTAATCTCAAGCCCTTTGTGCATAATCTCAAGCCCTTGATTTAGGCCTCCTGATTATTTATTAGTGGTAACACTTTTCTTCTACATAATCATCCATCTGCGATAGCACTTCTTTTTTCTGCGATAGCACTTCTTTTTTCTATCCCTTATTACTGTGTTTGTCTTTCTGGTGCCGTCTGTTCTGCCATTGTTTGCTCTGTTGAGTCTGTTCTAGCGAGATGTATATTGTGATATTGTTTCATGGAGTCTGTGCTATTGATATTATGCTTTCATCTAAATTTATTTACCGAAGGCCATCTGCACATGTCAAATTATCCAACTGCTCTTCTTTCCCTCCTGATGGACAGTATACTAATTTTCTGTCACTTTGCTTTAACAACTTTGCTTTAACATGCCTTGTGTCACCTATGTCATGCTCTTAGTGATATAATGATAGGTACTAGAAACGTGGTTCGTGGGTTATGGTATAGGATTCGGCTTCGTGGATTGTCGGGACCCGAATTCACAATCCGGAAACCCTCTGTGTTTCAGCACTAGTCCCAGGATCAGTCGCTAGTGCCCACAGTTAACAAAGATGAATATCACAAACATACACAATGAATAATAAATAAAGTATTCATCTATTAATATAACAGTTGAACAACCTTAAGGTCAACTTACAATTGTGAAGCCTAGATGGCTTCAACTCGAGTAAAACGAACAAAGAATGAACGAAGAACGTCGGTGAATCCCATCAAAATACCACGGGCATTTGACAAGGTTCAACTCCTAGATATTCGCCTTCTTGCGAACTTCTCCTTCTTCAAGACAATGACTTCTCCTCAACTGGTGATGTTTTGTTATAGCAAGGGTGAGTACACAACCGTACTCAATAAGTCATGCATGAATGCGCTTCTATTACTACATGCATGGCTTATTCCAAAGGAATGGTCAATGGTTCTTTTGCAATAAAGCAAGATTTCCAATTGATATCATAAATAGATTGAAAAGCAAGAGAACAAGTAATATCCATAATAAATTTTGTAATCATCTCAAGTAAAGCATTTCTCATCATTAACCAATTTCCATATCACAATGTCCACATTCCCAACCTCATTTCATTTTCAAAACTCTACCCTTGATTGTAATCCCGAGCAATGTCCAATCTGGCGGACACGGCTATTGAATAGTTTTTACACTCGCAGAGGTTGTACACTTTACCCACAAGATACAATCAACTCACCACGTCACCGTGAATCGCCATACAACAAGATGCTTGAATGAGCGATCATAACAAAGCCTTTCGAAACTTCTAGCTCAACCTAGGAACCTCTCCGTGTTGCCTTCACTATCACTTCCCTCACTCGAAATAAGTATAGGACCGACGAACACCGTTGGATGGGTACCAAGCCGCACCGACAGTACGCTCCCCATCTGATCACCCCGGGTGATCGCCACCCCGAGGTATCAAAGGTGAGATATCGAATCCTACTAAACTAGGTCCGTCCATATAAGTATATGTGGTTGTACGAGTGACTCAGTTCAAAGGCTTGCAAGGTTAAGTCCTTAGGGTGACCAAGGCAAGACTACCTCGAACAATTCACCAACAATACCATCACAATATTCACCAATAATACCATCACATAATTTACCAATAATACCATCACCTAGTTCACCAACAAAGACCACCAAATACCAAAGTGACATATCCAATGCCACTCTTGCCACTTGCCTCGGCCTAAAACATTTTACCACCCCAGCTTGATTATTGCGCAACACAATGCCAACAACAACTCAACATCCACGAGAACCACACCGGTTCCACATATCAACATCATCGTGTGGCAACACGTCACACCATTTCACAAACACATTTCATAATCCATTAATCAAGATTATCCTTTTATTTTCAAAAGACATGAGTTGCGTGGCATGGCTAAGCAATTATACATGGTCTAACCAACCCACGTTGGCAAGTAATAACAACCAACTAATAATCAACCATCTTAGGGTGACAAATGAATTATGGCATACAAATAATCATGGCAAGGCGATATTTAGCAATTGGGTTGAATAACTAATTCCCAAATTAATTTAAATCATTTTAATCTTGAACTAGCATGCAATAATTTGAATCAAAGTAAATTTGTAAACCGGGAGCAATATGATCAAAGCATGACTTGCTCGCCCTTGCAATTTATATTATTCTTTACTCTTTATCTTCGATCCTTGATCCTCGATCTTCAATCTCCGCTTGCTTGCTTCTCGGCTCCTTCGAGCGACTTACAAAGAACGCTGCCTAACGATAAACAAACGCAAATACAACAAAACTTCAAAAAGCAAATCAAGTAAACTCCAAATTAAGAACGAATAGCATTGGGCACAACGGCTGGATGAAATTAGAAACTCGGATGGATTAGGTCGATGATTAGACAAAAGAGAACGGCTTTTAGAAAATACACTGAAGAGAAGGATTAATAACTGGGAAAGAAGGAATATTATTCCGAAGAATATTATCTTGATTGGATTCAGATACAAAGCAAGTTATAATTAATACACTTTTTCAGAATATGGTAGTATATATATCGATAATGTTTTCCAGCTTATTCCCTCATGATTTTATATTTATATGCGATATTCTTGATCGCCAAAAGGCTTATCGACCACACTTTTTAGCGCTATTACTGTTCGATTTTCTTTCTTTGTTTATGTACTGCACCAAATGGGATAATGTAACCATTTTTCAGGGGTTATTAGGAAATATCCCTAAGAGTGTTTTAAAGTTGATTCCGCGATGTTTCTCATTTGTTCAAAGCGTTTTTCTAATGAATAGTGATTTCGGCTTAATATGAGCTGAACTCGAAGTTGATCAAACTGATGTTATTTTTGTATGGTAAGCTAAGGCATATCATTTCAAGGTCATAGAAGTTGGTTTTATCGAATTTAAGATCCGTTTGCTAAAGTTACGACTATTTGTTCATTTTACCGATTACATGTTTGGCTAATGAGCAAATAGGGCAAACTAATGAATAATCTAAATATTTTTGTATACTTATGATCTATGCAATCCCAGAGGTGCAACTAAACTGGTTTCATCACTTGTTGAGCTCATTTGATACATATTTTAACCCTTTGAATCTTGCATGAAAGAAAGGCTTTCTACACTTAATTTTTGATTCAAATCACATTGAAATCTAAATGTTTATGCCAAAATGGAACATGTAAGGTTGCAGGAACATGTCATATTTATTTCATGATTTATGGAGCAAGGTATAATATAGTTGCTTCATAACACTAAAAATGTGACTTTCATTCAAACTCAAATTGAATAAGTTTACTGCAAGCAACATATAACTTTTATTGCATATTCTGAATCCTTACTAAATATCTCAAATTTAGGAATTGAGTTTGCATTAATCGGAGTTTCACAAACAAAAGTTATAAGTGTTTTATTGTGTGGGACAAAAATAAGAAAAATAAAAATATGAAGTCTTTGGAATGAGGAATCGAACTCGTTGCTCGGCTCACGTAGTAAGTGCTTCTACCATCTGCGGCATGCATTCACTTGTGACAAAAGATGGTGACAAAATATTTGAGTCTACCTCTTGTTCTTCCTTACAAGCCTCAAGCTTCACTACCGGGCAACAATGGCGATGGCAAAAAGCTTGCACCGAACTGGAGAGGAAGCCGCAGGATAGATGAGGCTCGATCGGGGAGGTTCTGGGAGTCGTGGCGGTCACACGGAGTGGCAAATGGCGGCCGTGAAGGCTGCGAGAAGGGCGCGCAAGGTTCGTGCAACAGGTTCGCAGGCAAGAGTTACAAAGAACTCACCCAGGCTGCAGCTAAGGGTTGGCTCGGCTGAGCGAGGCAAAGCACCAGGCGCAGGTGGCTCGCTCTTGGCGTGAAGAAGTCACCATGCAGCAAGGAGAAGGCGGCGAGCAAGGAGGCTGGCCGAGAGGTGGCTCATCGATTGCTTTCGGTCAGTCTGCGGCAAGGAGAAGAGCTTCACGGTCGGCTCATTTGCATGCATGACGGAGGAGCAAGGTCGAGCTGAGGCGAGGTCATTAGTGAGATGAGGCTACAGAAGAACTCACGGGCTAGCTCTCATAGCGGAGAAGAAGAAGAAGTCCAAGACACGTCGGTGATTTTGGTGAAGTCTTGATGGATGCTCGGCTTCATGCAAGGCGTGGACATGGTTGAGAATCGAGGAGAGAACCTTAGCAATGAGACAAGCCGAGCTACACACGCTGCGAAGAACGAGAGGAGAGAGGCTCGCCTTTCTTCCGCCTGCAGCGGCTAGCTCTTGCGCCAAGAGTGAAGCTGCGAGCAGAGGGCGAGAGATGGGCTCGGCGGTTTTATGGCAAAGCTACTGAGCTCACGAGGTGTAGCGGCCTTCGGGAAGGGCAAATGAGCAAAGCGAGGTTCGGCGACCAGAGCGTGGCGCAAGTCTTGGCACTGGCGACAGATGCGGCGAAAAAAAGAGCGCGAGGCGAACTCGGGTGGAGCCGGAGAGGAGAAAGGAAGGAGAGGGAGGAGGGCTGGCCAGTGGGCGAACGCATGGGACCCCCGCTGACTTAGCTCTGACTCTCATCGATAGATTTGGCGTTGAACAAAGGTGGGCAAAATCAAGTGCGAAATGACTAGTCGGATGGGGGGCTTGGCAAGGGTGATAACTCGATGAAAAATTCTGCAATTATTTGAGTAAGTAGTGCAAAGGTTCTACTTTCCATTTTCTTTGGTTTCATCTCAATATCTATTGTCATTTAAGAACGATAATTCATCAAAATTGGTGATTTTCATCTTTGTTTTGAATTTTCGAGATATCTAAATGGTGTTGAAAAATTCTAGAAAAATTATATTTATTCTCCATTTGGACTCGGTATTTTACAAAATTATTTGCTATAGCATGTTGTTTGAGTTTTCTTTGAGTTTCATTAAGGTGTTGGATTTGGCAATTAAAAGACCGACGCACCAAATCCTTATTCTTGTTTTGATTTTTCTTTAAGGGTAAATAAAGTATATTATTTTTGAAACATTGTTTTTCAAATGAATTTGAGCTAAGGATGCTACGTAAAATTTTCAGCTCAAAACCTTACTCCATTATTTAATAAAAATTCGACATTGCGATTTGATTTAAGTGATATCTGTTTTGAATTTTAAGCGGCAATAAAAGTAATTATTAGTTTTTGATATTTTTACCATGAGTTAAGTATGTTATGAGGAAGACATGATCAAATTCTCAGTGAGATATAAGCTTCTTTAATCAAATAAGATTGAAGAAAAATTTTGGGAAGCTAATTTTAATATAAATTTTTGAAAGCCCAAATTTTGGGATGTTACATGGATAGTCATTTTTTCTTCTATTTTTCACTTTGAACACGAACCACGTACTCCAAACTGATTCGGGTTCAACCAATTGAAGAACCAGAAAGGCAATTAGAGGGGGTGAATAAGAGCCAAATTAAGTTTACCTTCTAAAATTCAAACCTCCAAAAGAACAGATAGAAGGTACTAGACAGTTCAAACAGATGATCAGATGAACAGTACCACCGACCTATTGAGGTTGGATGAACAGTGCCACCGACTTGTGGAGGTCGGATGAACAGTAGAAACTGCTCTGGTCGAGGTGAGCAAAAACTCCGAATTGGTTTGATGAACAGTGTTCGGATGAACAGTGCTGCGAACTAGTCGGCAACACTGGTCGGATGAATAGTGCTCAGTGAACAGTAATATCAGCACGATCTCAAAAACAAGAATCATTGTAATTTCTGATCGGCTGATCCAAAACCCGTAAAACTTTGTGTGTATATTCCTATAGATGTCAAGAACCTATTCCAACCTTCAATCGCAATTATTGAGTTTCAACCTTTTTCCAGTTTAAAGAATGCTGCACCAAAATCGGAGCAAAAACACAAACTTCGCACTTGGTTTGCTCGTGGGGAATTGATGATCAGGATGATTTTAGATGACCTCTCACATATCACAATAAGTAAGAATACCAAACAACAACCATTCAAACAAACAAAAACGTGATCTATAGGGATCTTTCTTCTACCAAGCACATAAATCTATTTCTTATAGAAACTAAAAAGGAGAGGTTACAGATTGCCTAGATGATTGGGATTTGATCGATAGGAAATTCATCCAATAATTTTTCATCCTTGGCACAAGATCTAAAATCACATAGAAGGAGAGGAGGCAAATCTAAATATGCAGAAAGTAAATTGTAAGAATTTAAATGTTGAATTTAAAGTATAATGTAAATGGTGAAGGTAGATTAAGGATAGGGAAATGAACTTTTATTTCTTAGAAGAAAGGTTTACAAAGCATCACAACAAAGTGGTCAAAACTCAAATGAGCACCAGAATCAACAAAAACCTTTAGGGGGGAGATACCCCTGTCTCCCCTTCTGTCCCAACCAGTTTACAAACTGATCAATCTCAAACTTGTGCACCACAAGCTCAATTACAATCAATTACTCATCACAAACATGGGTAGACCTCCACATGGTTTTTCAATCTCCCCCTTGATGAATATATTGACAAATATAGAAAATGCACAATTTGGAGTTTGAAAAGGAAAGAAGGGAGCAACTTGATTGAAAAACCTCACTTGATCTAGAGAAAGAGAAAATAATATCATGACCAAGTTGGCAAGGAGGATTTTAGAGCAACAACCAAAAAGAAAGAGTAAGTTTTCCACAAAACCTCTAAAAATCCAATAAAACTCACAAAAAGCTTAATTATACTTATGATCCTTAGAATTAGCAAGTTTTTTACCAATATCATAAGAACTAAGATGCCTTCACATTTTTATCTTTTAATGATGCCTTTTCTACAATTTCTCCTCATTTTGACAATATAGGCATTAAGAAGGCATCTCTCCCTATTGAAAATGCAAGCATGAAATGCATCCTAAAGAGTTTTGAGAATTATCCAAGTGACCATATAGACAAAGTATGACACCAAGTTACTCAAGTTTAGAGTACGCTAAACTAAGACATGTCCAAGTGCAAATGTCAATTTTGTAGCAAGCACAAATAAAACTATGCCATTTTTGTATGATTTAAACAATTGCAACACTTAGCATAGTTTCAAAACTAGAGGCAGAGTCATACCATGGATCAAATGGAAAACTTAGAGTTCAAGCTAGTCAAAACTTGGGGAAAGCTAGACGTGCATAGGAGGTCCTTCGAGCTCAATTATCTTTAATTAAGATTTCAAATGACATAGTAGGGTGCAAATGTTTGACATTATTTGCATTCTTTACTCACATATATTTTTTATTTATATTTTTCAAGTGTAATTGACTCAAATCATAATCGACCATCTCAAAAGGAACTCTTAACAGGATAGTCTTGGTCATACATGATGCAGTCTAAGTTCATCCTAAGTGCAATGTGAGGCAGTCTTGTGAATGTAAGGTGTTGGGATCAATTTGCACAAAAAGAGTAAATTTTTCTTGTTTTGATTTTAGCACATAGATATATGACTGTGTGAAGGACTCAAATATGAATCAACCTAGCTTCACCCAAGTTATATAGGGACTCTAGCACATGCACCTAGAAAGGAAACATAGCAAGTAAAAGCAACATGTTTCATCAAGTTTTCTTTTAAAGCTTCAATTTTCAAATTTTAACAAACTTAGTAAGATGAATCAAAATAAACTTGGACATATCAAAGCTAGCAGTTATCTTCAAAAAAGCAACAAGGTGTATAGCATGAATAATAGCTTATTTGCATAATAGACAAAGCTCATAAAAAAAATGAAGTCTATATGCAATGCATGAAATAAATTCTCAAACTCCCTTTCAACAGGTAAATCAATTTTAAATACAAATCTGGTTCAAATTGAGTTATTAGCAGAATTAAGCTTAAGAAAGGTCCAAATGAACTCAATCAAAACCAGAAACACAGAATGAGGAGAAAAAAATCAAGAAACTGCAAACTAGATGGTCATAAAGCATAGAAAAAAGATAGCAGAGAACACTATGGCTCAGACTCGCTCTCATCTTCCTCAATGACTGACATAGGGAAGCTGACTCTAGATCCTAAGCTAAGGAATGCACACATACCTTATCTATCTATGGGCCCAACACCTGCTAGACTTGTAAGACTGTGAGGGAATTCAACCTAGAGAGAAGAGAGAACAGTTAATTATACATAATAGCAACCTATAGCATAAGATGAGAGGTCAATGCAAAGCATGCTAGAAGTCTAAGTGAAGTGAACTCATAACTCTATAATTAAGCCCAATATCACCAAGAAGATGCATGAAAAAGAAAATACTAGAATAAAATATATATAGTACGAATATACAAGCTAGCTCCCCCCAAGGCAAGCCGTATGGGCACACAACTCCAAACTCTCCTCTCAAAGCCACAAACTTAGAACTATACAAAGGCTTGGTAAAGATATCGGTAATCTGGTAGTCACTCTTTACAAACTGAAGCACTATGTCACCCTTCTCTACATGGTCTCTAAGGAAGTGATATCTAATATCAATGTGATTGGTCCTGGAGTGTTGCACTAGGTTTTTTGTAATGCAAATAGCAGAAGTGTTGTCACAGAAAAGTGGAATACTTTCTATCTCTAACCTAAAGTCCTGCAAGGTCGATCTCATCCAGAGCACCTGACTACAACAACTAACTGCAACGACATACTCAGCCTCAACGGTAGACTGAGTAACTTCGGACTACTTCTTAGATGACCAAGAAACAAGAAAAGTGTCAATAAATTGGCAAGTGCCAAAAGTCACCTAACAGGCGACTCTCCTAACTTAGACTCATGTGACACACACTTGAGTCACTGATACTATACCGACACTGGCTAGTCACTATGCCAATCGGGATGGTGACCTCTAGGCGAATAATGCGGTGGGTAGCGAGGCATTGTCATGAACTGATCCCGATGGCTAGGGGTCTCATTAGAAGATGTTGATTCTAGCCTCTCAGGCTCTAGCTCAACCTCCTCTGGGTCCTCTTTAGACTCCTCTTCCTTTGGCTCTATCTCGGCTTCCTCTTCCTTGAGGTAAAGGGCCTCCTCCTGCTTGGCAATCCGCTCAAAAGCCATCCTTCTAGTCTCTCGAAGGTCCTCCACTTTCTCCAAAGCCTCGTAAACCTCCACAAGCTCCTGATTAGTGGTCTTCATGACATTCTCATATGCGGTAGCAAAACGAGCGAGATGGACAATGGTGGCATTCTCCTCATCCCTAATCCTATCCTTAGTAACATCACCTCTGTGTGGATGATACCTATACACTGTCGACTCCAATTCGATGGCATAATCTTGAGCAAAGCAATGGAGTGCCAGACATACAGACTCCTAAACCCCAGCTTCAAACATTGACCTCCTCACCGTGATATTGATGGGGCGGCTTCCCATTGTGTTCTCCCTTGCATAGAATATGAACTTGCAAAATGTCCCTCTCACCTTTCTATTCATGATCCAGCTAGTGCCTCAATAGATAGGCCTATCGAAACATCCCAACATCTACAACGTCTTCCATATCTTGGCTGCAAGTTCTCCCTTGCATTCTCCGTAGATGCACTTTATCTTTATCTGTAGAAAGCAATTCTCGCGAAACCTTAGCTCAAAAACAAGAGAAAAGACGAAAAATTCAGCAAAGGTGGAAAAGCAAGAAAGAGAGGATAGTCTAGAACCTTTTAAATCTTTTAAGTTAGTTTTGACTTAAGAAAATAGTTTTGAACACTCCTAAGGCAACCGGACTAGCTAGGGCTTGACATACAATTAGTACGACTCTGATACCACCTCTGTAGGACCTAAATATGTAAATCTAGACCCTTTGTATATTCCACAATAGTCCAGGATCACACTAGTGCACACAGGCTCAATATAGATGAATATCACAATCATACTCAACGATATCATAATAAAGACTTCATCAAATTGAATATAACTGTTAGACAACTTTATGGTCCACCTTACATGATTACGCCTCGCAGGACTAAGACTGAAAAATAAATAAACTGCAGTGAAAATAAATTTATTCATAGTAACCATTCAAATTACCGCAGGCATCTAATAAGGTTCGCACCTTAGTTATCCGCTTCTTCTTGAAACTCCTCAAAAGCAGGTGTAGCCTCCTCTCCAACTGTTGATGTTTTATTGTAAAGGGTGAGTACATAAAGCACTCAACAAGTTGTACACAAAATGCAAATCTATTTTACTATATGCATGGCTTATTACAAAGGAATAGCTGACATGGTTAATTTGAAATAAAGCAGCATTTGTGAAAGGATAATATAAATAGATTATAAAGATAGTAAAATAAATAACAACGATAATAAATTTCTCAGTTATTTCATAAATAAACCAACTCATAACCTTGAATCATATTCCAACTTCCATAGGCATATAGCCTCCATTCCCACATTTATTTTAATCAAATCTAACTCTTGACTGTAATCACCAAGCAATGCTCAATACCACGAGCACGGCTATTCAAATAGGTTTGACACTCTGCAGAGGTTATACGCTTTACCCACAATATACGATCATACACCACAAAGGTGAGTAATCATAACAAAGCCTTTCCAATACTCTGTCTAACTCTAGTACTGCCCACTGAGGTATCAACACTGAAGGGACTGGTTACCACACTCAGGACCCCTTGTGCCATGTGAGTAGGGGTGCAAACGGATCGGATACGGACAGATTTCACTCATTCCGTATCTTATTCCAATTTTTTTCTCGGATATAGAATCTGATACGGACAGTGCCGGATTCGAATACGAATACGGATTACTTCGGTCGTGAATATAGAGTGAATACAGATCGTTCCGGATACGGTTAGTCTCGGTCACGAATAGTTAGTCGGATAATGCGTGAAAGCAGAAACCGTATATGTCATGCATAGTAGGATCGATCAACCATACACAAAACTTTACTAGAACCTTTAAGACATATAAGTGTTTCAAATTCAATAATAGGTGTCTTTCCTACATAAGAATAATATGCAGCCAAGTATAATTTCAATCAACATATGAACTTATATGATGTATAATGTTTATGTTTATCGGATCTGTTATCGGATATCTATTTCACTAATTTACACTGATATTTTTCGGATATCTCGGATATGCGGGTACGGATCGGATACGAATCAGATTCTTCTCTTCCCATATCTTAACCCATATTTTTTTCGGATAGGCGGATTCGAATCCGGATCGAATCCGGATATAACCAGATATCATTTTTTCGAATTCAAATCGGATTTTAAACGAATTCGGGGTCGGATCAGTCGGAAATTATCTGCTCCGTTTACACCCCCACATGTGAGTTTACCCATATAGTTGGGACTCACACCCACATGATAGTACCAAAGCCTAAACATAACAAATTAATCAGTTAGGTCTGTCCCATATATACCAGACTTGTGGTTATATGAATGACTCAGTTAAAATACTTGCAATGTTAAGTGCTTAATTGACCAAGACAGGACTAACAAAACATTCACCACAACCATAAACCATCAATTACTATAAAAAGCAATGCGACCGTCCAAATGCCACATTGACCCACCACAAATTCTTACCGCTTGCCTCAGTCTAAATCATTTTACCACTCTGGTTGTTTTACCATACACCACGTGCCGTCAGCAACAACAACATTGTGTGATAACACCCGACAAACAAGTTAATAAACATGTTCCATAGTCATTAAGCAAGATTAATCTTTTCACATAAAATGATGACTCGTTGCATGGCTAAGCATACTACATGCATTCTAACTACCCTCATTGGCAATTATAGCTACCAACTAATAAGAAACCTTTCTAGGGTGATAAATGAAATACGATATATGACATGGCAAGGTGGATATATTGCAAAATGAACAAATAACTATTTCCAATATAATTGAAACAAGTGATAATTGAATTAGTGTACAATACTTTAAAACAATATAATGTTTAAAACATGGGTTCAATATGATCAAAGCACAACTTACCATCAAAGAGCTCAGGATTCTACTCTGGATCTTGATCTTGTGCTGGCTCCTCGATCACAAACTCACTAGGCACCTCGACGTCTACGCGAAATAAGCGAGAGAGGAATAAATACCAAAAACAGATAGCAAAATTAACTCCAAAAATTCACCAATAAATAGAGCTCGATTTTACAAATTTTTATAAACTAGAATCACCTCAATCGAAGTTTGTATGAGGGAGAAAGAGTTAAACAAAGTTTGACATAAAAGAAAAATCAGAAAATAGAAAAATCTGAATTAAAGGAATTATTTAAGTACTAGAAGATAGCATTTATGATGTCATGCTGACGTTAGCACAAAAATTGATTTTCGACCAAATATTATTCTGAGGAAAAACCAAAATATGACGTCACATTGATGTCACGGAACATGTGGCACTTCCTTAGCTTGACATGTGGCATAATCACAGCACGACACATGTGCGAGCATGTGGATTGGCTTTACAGCTTGGCTGGGGTCTACAATGGACTCGGCGCACTGTGCATATGCACCGGCTGACGCAAGCTGGTGCAAGCACAACACGTAGCTCTACTACGGGCACGATGCGTGGCACAAGACCGACGGCTGAGATGCAAACACACGCAGCAAGCTAACACGACGCAAACGTAGCACAATCTATCACACTGGCTACAAACCGCTGAGGCTATGTGGCAGAAGCGAAGCGTCGCAACTACGCGGCTGGCCCATTGCGTGACGCGGCCAGATCTGGAACGCCTGCCTTAGATCTGAGGGCAAGGATGACGGCAGCTATGGCTAACTGTGGTGATGACACGTGGTGCAATCTGACCCACCCGATATAGATCGGATGGCATAGCTTGCACATGGAGTGATGACCACGCGGTGCAATCTGAACCATACGCGATAGATCGAACGACTACGAGAGCTCGCGATGGTGGCAATGGAACGGCGGGCTTCTCAGTGGAGTTGAAGATGACAACCAAGGCGATGTCGATCTAGGCCTCCTCCGGTGAGTTTTCACCCTGGTCCGACGCGGTGTGATGAGGCGGTCTCGAATCTAGGCACAAGCATGGCGAAAGACGATGGATGGTACCAGTGGAAAACGATGGTGGCTCCCTACACAAACTCCGGCAAGCTCTCATAGGTGAACGGTGCTGTCTCAGCTGGCGTGTGCTAGGGAAAAAGGTGCTGCTCTGGGGGGCTACAAGATGCGCAAGGCGGTGCATTGAATAGCCACCTCGACAAGTGTGTACGAGGCGAAAACCAACTCTGAGATTCACGAGATACCGCAGCACGGCGGATTCGATGAGATATGATGAGGTTGATATGGCATCATCTGGTGTGTCCACACAGATCTGATTGGGCGGCCTATAGAGTGCGACGACGCGGAGGGGTCTCAGCCGTTGAATCTTGGGTTTCGGCCGCAGCGTTTAGGTTTAGGGTTTCGACCGGACTGGGTCGAGATGGGCTAGCGGCATGAGGAATATGTGCCAAATCCGATGCATTTTGGCCCAAACACTATTTGCAACATATTCTAAACATTTTTGAATAAAATAAATACCCAAAATTCTAGTAAGCCAAATAAAATAGCAAAAATATCAGAAAAATTACAAAAATTATTTTAGAGTATTTCGAACTCAAATAAAATATTTCTAGCAAAATATTGTTAGAACTTTTCCAATAAATGAATAATAAATGATAAGAGGCTTAAATCAATAAATACAAAACCAATTAGATAAAATCCAAAAAAATGTTAAAAAGTTAAAATGCATGTTATATCCATAAAATGCAAAAAAATGGGATGTTACATGAGTTTCTCCTAATAAAGGAATACTCCAACAATGATGATTGTCTCTGTGTGTTCATAAAGAAATCTCAAAATAGATTTTTGTATCATCTCAGTTTATATTAATAATCTGAATATCATCGGAACCACAAAGCATATAAAGGAAGCAAGTTTTTACCTTACGATCGAGTTTGAGATGAAAAATTTAGGTAAAACCAAATATTGCTTAGGCCTACAGCTAGTGCATTTTTTAGAAGAAATTTTTGTACACTAGTCTACCTATATCAAAAAGGTATTGAACGGAATTAATATGGATAAATCTCATCATTTGAAAACCCCGTGACAGCAAGATCTCTTGAAGTGAAAAAAGGTAATTTCTGACCAAGGATGAAAAATGAGGAAGTCTTAGAAACTAAAGTCCCACACTTAAGCTCCATTGGAGCACTTATGTATCTTGCGAATTGCACAAGACTCGATATTGTATTTGCAGTAAATTTACTAACAAGACATAGTGTAGCTCCAACTGAAAGACATTAGGCTGGTGTTAAGATTTTACTTAGATACCTCTAAGGTACTCAAGATCTTAAATTGTTTTACCAGATGAATCAAGATTTAACCATAGTAGAATATACGAATGCTGGCTATTTATTTGATCCCCACAGTGCCAAATCTCAGACTAATTTTGTGTTTCTCTACGATGGTTCAGCCATTTCTTGGTGGTTTTTAAGCAGATATTGGTAGCTATTTCTACCTACCACTTAGATATTATAGCTTTATATGAAGCCTCATGCCAATGTATTTGGCTAAAACATGTGATTAACCATATTCAGAAGTCATGTAGTTTTAATATCGTCGATACCCCAACGATTATCTATAAAGATAATGATGCTTGTGTTACACAAATGCAAATGTGTTATGTAAAAAGCAATATCACGAAGCATATTATTGCTAAACTATTTTTTATCCTCACAAATTCCAAACGAATGGTGTGGTAAAGATTCTGTAAACCAAGTCATGTAAAAAGCTTGAAGATTTATTCACTAAGTGCTTGTCAAAATCTATTTTGTAAAGATATGTTAATGGTATTAAAATGAGACGACTTAGAAATATGCAGAGTTTAGGAGAAGTAAATCCCTGAACCATGACCCTGAGCATAATCTTGAAGATCCTCCTACTTTAAATCCAGAAGATAGTAAGTTGTACCCTTTTTCCCTAGTGAGTTTTCTTGAAGTTTTCTCACGTAAAGGTTTTTAAATAAGATAACTAGTGTAACATAGTGTGCGAGTGCAATGTATTCTTTTCTACATCTCTTTTTCCAATGGTTTTTTTAGAGGAGTTTTTGATGAAGCATATGCATTATACGGTATTCATCCAAGGAAGAGTGTTGGGATATGGATGAACTTTGAGTCTATATTTGGTTGGACTCTATCTCTATGTAGACGAATCTGAATCTATCTCTTCTACTATATATTTAACACTCTTTTGTACAATAGAAACAATCTAATAGAGAGATAGAACAGAATTTTGCCTCCCAACATTATATATGCTTTGAATTTATGTTTACTGTTTTTTGATGCAATGTAATTAATCAAAAACGCACGACGCCGTTTTATAACGCACAACTTTTCTTTTTTTTCTCGATGAACTTGGCTTCGCCTTGGCCCTGTTGATCCGACGATGCATCAAAATCCAGGTCGAATGCGATCCACCCATCCGTGGAGTCCAATGATTGCTCTGCCGTTGCAATTTTCAAAGTTTTGCTTGTTGCGTACCTTTGCTTCTTCCCCAGGCGACAGGTACACGGGAAAACAAGACCCGGAATATTATTTTAGGTGTAACTAACGAAAGCTCCACTACCCCATGTTCTCGCTAGATTTGTTGACGTCCGTTTGCGCTACGTGGAGACCCGAATTTGCCGACAAGGATTCCCTCCGAGCTCCATTCCGTGTGGAGCTTTGCTTGGTTTCGGAGCAATTTACACTTATGCCATTCATCATGTATTCATGGCTTCAAATTCTTGTTTCAGCCATATCTCAGTAAGGGGGTGCTTGGATGAGGGAGATCACTCTGAGAATTTTGGGGATTTAATTCAACTCAAACTTGTAAGGATTTGGATCCAAATCCACTATATCTAATTAGGTTGTAAATTTCACAACACTTACTATTCTGGTTTTTGATACTGAAAGATATCAAAGTTCAGAACAGATGTTGAAAAGCTTGTCAAGAGCACTGATACCTGGCATGTATTTGGTTGGTAGAGGCGTCATTGAATGCCCCTCTCATTTGGGTTTCACTGTTAAGTGAATACTAGAGCTCCCGGTCAATTTTTCTAAAAAAATTAGTAGGTATGTAGTTGTGCATGGAAGCTTAACCCATGATAAGAAGTGCTCATATCAAGCAACACATAATCATCTGATACATTAATTCATTGCCATTTTCTCAAGGTTACAAAGGAGGATAATCCTGAATCATCCATTTTGGATCATTGATGTTTTGGATCAGAACACTCACCTTGCTATGGCAGGTGGTCTACGTCCTATTCAACCAGCAATGGCAATCATGTGAAACCACTGAATCGCCAATGTCACACCGGGGAAACAACCCAAGAGCCACTTCAAGTCTGGATAAACCGGCCCTTGGGAGCATGCAGGGACCGTTTTTCTTGTTGCCCAATCAGTTCAGTCCATGTGACTTGGCAGCCTGGGATCGTCAGCCTCGCTGCATTATTGGCCCTTCTTATGTCTGAATCTCTCTGCACCGGACGGCTACGCCACGTCGAGCCACATCATCCACGCTGTCGCCGGCATTGCCATTGCTACCCGGATGATCACCTCCCCATTTCTCCGAGTCACACGCATTATTTCACGTTGCGATTGATTTAGTCGCCGATCAGCTGGTACTGACAGGAACTTGGATGTGATCCAGATCTGGTCAGAGACACATTCATGCAACTCCTGCGGTCCTGCCTAGTAACTTCTTCTCGGTACAGCTACTTTCTTTGCAGTGACAGTTCTGAGATTTCAAGACCCAAAACGAGATTTAAAATAAAGCCTTTCTAATATATATATATATATATATATATATATATATATATATATATATATATATATATATATATTTCTTTTCTACTCCCTAGTAATTACTCCCTATACCGTATCTCACAACGTATAGAGTATCTTATGCGACGGAAGGTATGTACGCAGTAGATATCAAAGTATATAAGATCATCTTGGTGGTATGTATATATATATATATATATATATATATATATATATATATATATATATATATATATATATATATATATATATATATATATATATATATATATATATATATATATAAAGTGTTACCAATAAACACTCAAGGTGTATCCTAAAAAATTATTCATATCAAGCTTTGTTTTCGTGTACTACTAACTATCGTATTATATTGTTATATATACAATATACTAATCTTAGTATATATGCAGTAGTAGGGCCTCATGGTTTAGGGGGCCGAAGTGACTGCCCTGCCCTCCCCCTCCTCAGGGCCGGCGCTGTTTCTTTGTTCGCACTAATTTGCGCTTGTGCAGACCTGTTCAGGTTTTAACCGGCAATGTACGGCAGATTCAGGGACCTCTTTTGGAATGATGATATGTGTGTGAAACTTCTCGATTCCTCCTGCCGTTGTGATCGGTTGAGGTATCGGTTTCTTAGGCAATGCTAGCTACAAGGGCAGTCGCAAAAGAACATATATATAAAACTGAGTTTTTTTAGGGTACACTAAATTTAATATAGATTATTCATTCTTTTTATCTAATAGATTAAATTAGCTAGTATTTATTTATACTTTCTTTGATAGGAAAGTAACAAAAATACTCTCAACAAATTAATTGCTATATCTGATTTCTACTACTCACCTTATACTATCAGTATAATGTATTGTAAAATTTCTCATGAAATAAGTAAGAAACAGAAAAAAAAAACGACTGGAGAAAAAAATAGGAGTTAAGCTGTATGGCTAAGGCTGATGGGCATAGTAAGAGTGGCCATATACCTGGTATGGTGCAATAATGTCTTTTATGTGCGATGGAAGTATCCAATGAAACTAGCAAATTTTATTGCAGTGGCTGACAGCTGATTCCTCAAATTCCAAATGTATGTTTGTTTCCTTGCAATGGTTGTATCTCTCGCTGATCTACCAGCTAATTAATATTTCTGCGCGAGCTGTGTTATCCCAAAGACAAGCAGAAGAGAACAGAATGGATGGGAAAGGAATTTAGAGGTGCTAGATCTTGATAATGATGAGTCGTTTTCCATGTGTCCAAGTTGTTACGGCCTAAGGTTTCTTCGGAAGCCCGAAGAGCCGGTATCCAGACGACAAAAAGAACTGTATGGCAGTGTTTAATTTGGATGTGTGCTACGTTCCAAATTATGAATGCTAGTTGTGAGGCTGGATCGACCTCAACCTCTCCCCTATTCTACATGTGTAATCAAACTTTCGAAACTTTAATTATTAATATCACTTTAAATATTTAAATTAAGAGCAGTGCTTCAATTCTTTTCCTTCTAATATACTAATCTGCAACTTTTTAGTGGTGCAAGTGGACCTCATTAATTAATGTGCTTTCACATCTCATAGTTAATGAGAACAAATCTCTGAAACTTAATGAAACATAACCCCAATTGCAATTTATGTGCAACCGCAAAGTAAAATAACGAATGTAATAACACAAAATGAGGAAAAGAGTTCTGTTTGACCAGCACAAATGGCATATAGAGCTTAAACCTACCTAACGCAGGGGAGATGAACATGCGTACATGACCCTATTTTCTGGAACATGTAGCTCGTTTCCATTGCATTCCATGAAACAAGGCCTTCCAAAGACCAAATTGCATCATATCATGCAATGTACCAAAAGAATGGTAATTAGTTAACTACAACTTACCTTAAAAGAATGTACCAATAACTTTCCACAGATATGAAATTCCTCTCCAGGCCCCACAAATTATTGTTTCGTGTTCTACGGTCTTATCTCGTAACAATCACTACTGAGAATCTGTATATCCCATTTCTTATGTTCGAGGATCATATTCTCAGAGCTCAACCCTTGCATTAAATAAAAATGAAGTGGACGTGCCACAATTTGGCACGACCAGAACAAGTAATAGTTCTCCTAAACATATTGGGGATTACTACAAACATTTATTTTCTTGATGAATGCTGAACAGTGTCTAGTGATCTACCGGATGTTTTCTTGTTAAAAATCATCCAAATTTTTAGCCGTTAGATCAACCCAAGAAGACTCTAAAGCCCATTACACAAATCAGGCTTGTCAAAATACACTAATCACAGCGTACATTCAACGGTTCACATTTTTGATATTAGCAGTTAAAGTGAAATTTTGCACAAGTAGGACAAGTTTGACATGCACCCATGAGGCACAGAATGGTTGGGCCAGGCAATGGTGCAGTTGCAGATGGTATGGGCCAGCTAATTAATCAAATGCCCCCATACGAGAGGTCCCTCTATCTGTCCTGAATGTATCTGAGCTAAAACCATACGAGAGTTCAACTGCATACATGCAGACAACCACTATCCTTTCGTTGCCACCCTTGAGATGGTTCCATCCATCCACTTCACAACAGCCAATTTGTCCAAAGAAAAAAAAAAGGTTTGATAGGCAGACCAAGTGGTCAACTTACTAGCTAACCAAAAGGCATGATGACCATCTCAAAGGATCAGTTCTTCAGATTATTGAATAGCCTTATCATTCATGAAATTGCAGAATTTTGTACGCACAGCAACAAAACAGCGCCTATAAAAAAACAGCAAAAAAAGAGAAGTTGGTGCAGCACACATTGGCAAAGTACTGAACTTTTTCCATGTAAAAAAACCCACAAAATTATACAAAATCCATGTGAGGGCTAGGCACTATAAAAATTTACAAAGTGCATGAAATGCCAAAATCTTTTGCCCTATATGAGGGTACCTCAAATGAGAGATCTCCCCAACCTGCTAATGGGTCACCACCCTTCAAGCCAGATAAGCATTGAAATGGTCCCTCCAACTGTACAATACATACACTCATCCCATCCTTAACTTCACATCTTGCTTCTTCAGGAAGCAGAGGCGTCACAGAGCTCCTCTGTCCCAAGGGCGGCCATGGAGGAGGAGCTGAGCCCGAGGCTCGCCGGAGAGCCGACGACGACGGCTGGTCCGGGATCGGAATGCAATCGTGAGGATGGCGTCGACGACCTGGAAGACCCGGAGAGCACCGGCAACGGCAACGGCACCCGCTCCCTGGAGCAGCCGCTGCTGAAGAGAAGCAACACCTTGACCGCCAGCCACCTCGCCATGGTCGGCGCCAAGGTCTCGCACATCGAGAGCCTCGACTACGAGTGAGCATTCCTTCACCTGCTCGATCTTTCTGAATTCTGATGCCATCTTGGTCGTGCTCAGTTACGACTCTGTTCTTGCGTGTTTGGTTGCTGAATTACAACTGTCATGTGTATTGGTGTGTGAATTTGCCAGGATCATCGAGAACGATCTTTTCAAGCACGACTGGAGGAGCCGGTCCAACGTGGAGGTGATGCAGTACATCTTCCTCAAGTGGGCCATGGCGTTCCTCGTCGGCCTCCTCACCGGCGTCATTGCGTCGCTCATCAACCTCGCCATAGAGAACATCTCCGGCCTCAAGATGCTCCACATGGTCCAGCTCGTCCGGGAGAAAAGTTAAGAACTCCGGGCACCGGCTATCTCACAGTTGCATCCTGAAACTCCCAATGGAATCGAGTTCTTGATTGGGGAATTTCTGTTCGTTTGCCAACACTGCAGGTACTGGACCGGGTTCTTCTACTTCGCCGGCATCAACTTCGCCCTGACGTTCGCCGCCGCCGTGCTCTGCGTCGTCTTCGCCCCCACCGCCGCCGGCCCCGGCATCCCCGAGATCAAGGCCTACCTTAACGGCGTCGACACGCCTAACATGTTCGGCGCGCCGCAGCTCATTGTCAAGGAAAGTTCCGTTCACCTAAACCTGACACGCATACTGCTAGCTTATGTGTCAGCGAGTGACACTACGCACAATTCTTATTATTATTATTTTTCTGGTGCAGATCATAGGAAGCATTGGCGCGGTGTCGTCGGGGCTGGATCTCGGCAAGGAGGGGCCTCTGGTGCACATCGGCGCGTGCCTCGCTAACCTGCTCAGCCAGGGTGGCTCTGACCGGTACCGCCTCCGGTGGCGGTGGCTGCGGTACTTCAACAACGACCGGGACAGGCGGGACCTGATCACCTGCGGCGCGTCGTCGGGGGTGTGCGCGGCGTTCCGCGCCCCCGTGGGCGGCGTATTGTTCTCGCTGGAGGAGGTGGCGACGTGGTGGCGGAGCGCGCTGCTGTGGCGCACCTTCTTCAGCACGGCCACCGTGGTGGTGGTGCTGCGCGGGTTCATCGAGGTGTGCCGCAACGGCCGGTGCGGCCTGTTCGGCGAGGGCGGGCTCATCATCTTCGACGTCAGTAACGTCACCGTCCGGTACCACGTCGGCGACCTCCTCCCGGTGACCCTCGTCGGCCTCATCGGCGGCGTCCTCGGCAGCTTGTACAACCACCTCCTCCACAAGGTGCTCCGGCTGTACAACCTCATCAACGAGAAGGGGCGGTTGGCGAAGCTGGCGCTGGCGCTGGCTGTGTGCGTGTTCACGTCGGCGGGGCTGTACGTGCTGCCGTTCGCCGTGCCGTGCACGCCGTGCGACCCAGTGTTCGGCGATGCGTGCCCGACGACGGGGAAGAGCGGCAACTTCAAGCAGTTCAACTGCCCCGCCGGGCATTACAACGACCTCGCCAGCCTGCTGCACGCCACCAACGTCGACGCCACCCGCAACATCTTCTCGACGGGCACCGCCGGCGAGTTCCGGCTGGACTCGCTGCTAATCTTCTTCGCCATCTACTGCGTGCTGGGGCTCTTCACCTTCGGCATCGCCGTGCCGTCGGGGCTCTTCCTCCCCATCATCCTCATGGGCTCCGCCTACGGTCGCATCCTCGCGCTCGTGCTCGCCCGCTTCGTGCACATCGACCACGGTCTCTACGCCGTGCTCGGCGCGGCGGCGCTCATGTCGGGGTCCATGAGGATGACCGTCTCGCTCTGCGTCATCTTCCTGGAGCTCACAAACAACCTCCTCCTGCTCCCCATCACCATGTTCGTGCTCCTCATCGCCAAGACCGTCGGCGACGCCTTCAACCCGAGCATCTACGAGATCATCCTCGACCTCAAGAGCTTGCCGTTCCTAGAGCCCAAGCCGGAGCCCTGGATGAAGGACCTCACCGTCGGCGAGCTCGCCGCCGCCAAGCCACGCGCCGTCACGCTCCAGGTCGTCGAGAAGGTGTCCACCATCGTCCACACGCTGCGCTCCACCAGCCACAACGGGTTCCCGGTGCTCGACCGGCCGAGGCCCGGCGTGTCGGAGCTGCACGGGCTCGTGCTCCGGTCACACCTCGTCGCCGTGCTCAAGAAGCGGTGGTTCCTACAGGAGAAGAGGAGGACGGAGGAGTGGGAGGTCAGGGAGCAGTTCTCGTCGGCCGAGCTCGCCGAGAAGGGCGGGAAGCTCGACGACGTCCAGCTCACTTCGGAGGAGATGGACATGTACATTGACCTCCACCCGTTCACCAACACCACGCCGTACACCGTCGTCGAGACCATGTCCGTCGCCAAGGCCGTCGTGCTCTTCCGCACTGTCGCGCTCCGGCACATGCTTATCATCCCAAAGTACCAAGGCCCTGAGGTGAGTCCAAATAATAATAGTTAATTATTATTTCCATGTACATTCTAAGTTGGATTTTGATAAATATAATCCGGATGTTTTGTTTTCGAGAATCATCCAAAATGTGAACCGTTGGATATACGTTGTGATTAGTGATTTTGATGGACCTGATTTGAGTAATGAACTTCAGAGTTTGATCCAATGGCTAAAAAATTGGATGATTTTTAACAACAAAACATCTAGTAGATCCCTAGACAGTCCACTTCATCAAAATTACCCACATTTGCCACTGCTCTATAATTATCCACCTTTGCCACTGTTAGTGCTCTTTGCAAATAAACTTTTTATCACAAATTGAGTTTCTGTTGCAACGCACGGACACATAGCAGTTACTAATACATGCCAAGATCACAATCTCTGAAGATTCCTAGTATTTGATACCTGCAAATTTAGGATTCTCATTTGGTTACTTCTTGCAGAGCTGAGAACACAATCAAAATGATCTTGAAAAATCGGCTTCTTCTTCTTTTGTTATTTTCATTTTGAAGCATTTGGTGATGAATTTGTGCTTATTCTTGTTCCTTTATCTCTTCAGATATCTGCAATTGTGGGGATCCTGACAAGGCAAGACCTGAGGGCGCACAACATCCTGGGTGCATTTCCTCACCTGGCAAACAAAAGGAAAGCACACTGAAGCACCATTTTTGAGCATTACTCCACTTCTGTTGTCTTGAAGCAAGAGATCAGTCATTTGCTCGTACAGCTTCTATGAGATTCTTCCTCCTTTTCTCTGTAAGTTGATTCAGGATGATTTGCTTCTCTTGTGAGAGTGAATAATTGCTGGCCATGTGTAATCACACATCTACTTGTCCGCTCTGGCTACCCTGATGAAAGCCAAAGGGACACCACACCTAGGCGTAGGCATTCGGCCAGTCTTTTTGAGGCTGGCCTGTGCCCTGTGGGCATGGCACAACATGGCACGTTTTCTCATGGGGCTGGAGGGTATGGCATATGATTATCAGGGCCATGATGAGCGGTATGATACGGTACATCTTGAAAGACCGTGCTTAGGCTAGCACGGCGTGTTATAGGGTTGATGGGTATGACCCAGCTACGGCACGGTTTTGGCACGAGTTTTTTTTATAGTTTTCAACAAATATTATGAAAAACATGATGGTGGAAGTGAAACAAGAAGAACTATCTCAACAATGCAACAAGTACAAGGCTGTTTGAGCACTTTAAGTATATAGAAAAAGTTAAAAGGCAAGGTGTTTAGTTCGTTTTCCAAAATGCTAAGCAAGTCGTAATGGAATTCACGAGAGATCAACCACTGTGTCAACATGTCTTTTACGGAGAATAAATATAATTTACTTATTTTTTTTCTTCAATATTTATGTTCAGTATCTTGGCTCCATGCTTTTTTGGTTCCTTTCCTCTCATCGTAATAGTGTAAATAGACCAGGTTTGGACAGGCACAACACGAAGGTGGCATGACGTGCCAATAGACCGTGTCTATGCTTGTCGGAGGCAAGTCAAGCTGGCACAACATAACACAGTGGGCTAGATGGATCGTATCGGCACGGCACGGCACGGCACGATACACAAGTGACACACCAATGATGCGATAGAGCAAAAAAAAATTTGAGATATTTCAACTTTCAACACATTGTTCTGAGTATTTTTTTCCCCATTTTTATGTGCTTCTAATGATTTCTTTGTTAGCTTTGACTTCACCGATGAACACATGATCGTGCACGCACACGCACACGCATAATTGTTCAAGCTATACAGCCGTATGCAAAAAAAGAATATTCAGTTATAGCTTTTGATCGCGTTCAGATTTAAGAGAATTGAAGAGATGCAGAGTTGATTTTAATAAAAAAGTAATAGGAGCCAAGAAATCTGTTTCCCCTGTTTTCTCAGGACTGATCTCAAGATGGATTCCACTGCATTTTCGAAGACGTCGGGGTCTACAATAAAATCCGGTAAATCATGAGTTGCAGCTTGGAACATTGGTAGAGTCCCTCAATGGGCAGGTTGGCATGTAAGAAACACTTTTGGACTCACGATCATACGCGAACAAAAGACTTTCCCAGAGTGAAATAGTGGGTGCACATTCTCTACCACCCTGGTTCGACTTAAGCTGGTAATGGAATGGCAGAACTCTCTACCATATTTACCGGAGACGTGCTTCATTTAAGTCACGGTAAGGGATTTCGGTTTATAGTTCGCCACCTTTTCTTTTGACTTCCACTGAGAACATGAATTCTGTATTTAAATCGATTCGAGTTCGACGAATCCAGTTCGCAATTCACAGCGAATCCGTTCACTATGCTCCTTACACAAGATTAAGCACGTAAGAAACAGGCTAATTGTGCACGATTGGAGATCTGGGGATGGGGTCACCAGTTGAGGACAATTCAATTAAAGTAAGCTGTGGCTGTCGCTGAGGTACTCAGGTCCTATTTGGAACACAAAAATTTTGGTGAACTCTGGTAATTGAATCGTTTCGTATGACTTTACACTCCAATCTCTCGGACCAGTGACATATCAACCCCTCCATAAATGTAACTGAAGAAATGGTTCATGCGGCCAGCCGTGTTGCTGCATGCCTGTCACTGCTGATCTGAAGCGATGTTCTCACACTGAGAATGGAAGAATCTGTGAAAATCGCTTGGCGCGCTTTGCATTTGAAATTTGCTGTGAGTACGCTGTTATTTTAAAGTGCATGTCCAAAGATGCATGTCAACAATTGCACGGCAGCTGGTACCAGTGTACCACCATGGTGAATCAAAACCCAGAAGTTCTTCTGTTATGTGAGAATGCTGCCGTCTCACTCCAGATCGTCGCTGCACATGTTGTATCCCTCCTCTGCATCCGCGTCGTTATCTTCATCGACACTGTCTCAGTCTACTAGTTCTTTTTTTTTTTGAACGAGAAGGTAGGAGCTCTGCCAATTTCATTAAGAGAGGAGACCAAAAGCAGGGTTCACAGAAGTTGCTCACAGGATGACGGTTACAAGAATGCACCGAAAGAGAACCAGAAGCGAAAACATGAAGAAAACCGCCTCAGACAGTGAATGAAATGTCAACCAAATGACTGTGAAGGCATCGTGGAAAGCAAAACACCGATGGTGGTCAGTCTGCGCGCCACGGAAACGCCCGGTGCCTCAGACCACCGCGAAAGCTGCCGCTTGGTTGTGCATATTCTGGACGATCGCGTTCGCCACTTGCTGCACCGTGCGATAATCGTTGTGGAAGATCCTATTGTTCCTTTCTTTTCATAGGTTCCACAGGGAGTATGTGATGGCGCCATTGACCTCCTTTTGCCTATGCGTTGGCGCCGAGAGACGGACGTTGTTCCACCATGCTGAATTCCCCAGCTGCACGATCGGAAGCCGCGGAGAGGAGTGATCTATTTGCATGAATAGAAGCACCCATCCAGACTTGCTGCGCGAAAGGGCACATCAGCAGAAGATGTGCCGCTGTTTCGGGCTCTGAGCCACAGAGGACACAAGTAGTGGAGTGCGGCCACCCCCTGGAGGCTAGCCGGTCAGCTGTAAAAATCCTGTTTTGGATAAATAGCCAAGCGAAGAACCTGCATTTTCCTTCCGCGGAGGCCTGCCAAATCATCTTTGAGTTGCGATTCGAGGATGAACTGATGAACTGAGTCCTGTATGCCGAGCCTGCTGAATATTCCCTCTGTGACGTCCACCTCCAAGCGATGTGGTCCTCCGTATGTGGCCGTAGCTCTACCTGCAGCAGTGCTTGCCAAAGCCGCACGAACTCATAGAGTTGAGTTTGGTTTGAGATCCGACATAGAGGTCGGATCCAATTCCTAGTTGTTAACAACTCCTTAACTGAGCCACTTCTCTTGACCAACTTGTAGCAGGACAGTGCCAGCTCTGCCGGAGAGAAACCCTGAAGCCATTTGGACTCCTAGAAGTTTGTTGTTTCCCCATTCCCTAATGTTATGATGGTGCTTGTAGCGAACAAGGAGTGGTCTGAGGAGTTGCAAGGAAGTGTCGACCCTGCCCTAGGCCCTATTCTCCATCATACAAATCCCAGGTGGAGGACAGCATCGGCACATCGCCAACATGAGGAGGCATGGCAAGGAGCCTAAGTTGGCAGTGGGTCGGAGGGGAGTAGAGGAGAGCAGTTGGGTGCACGGCAAGCTGAAGTCTACAAGGGAGGAGAGGGGATTGAGGAAGCCGGTAGGTGAGACCAGGAGTGGAGTTGCTGAGATGGCATAGGAAATTGGGGTATTAGGGGAGGTAGGGAGTGGAGGCCTGGAGAGGGAGGCTAGGAGTTGGAGATGCGCAAGGTAAGTATTTCTCTATTTTTTTCTTTGCTTCTCTTCTATTCACGTAGGAAATCTGTATTTCATAAAAGAAAAAATTATGTTTATATCAATTTAGCTTAGTCATTTAAGCCCACACTCTATTTTCATCCTGGCTTCGCCACTGCCATTAAACACCTTCCAAGCAAATAGCCATTGCATTATTTCAATTCATGCCGCCTTTGATGCCCCAATGTCGCGATTGCAGATGATGGGGCAATGGGAAGGGGCGCCCCAGGAGTGATGGAAACAACAACGATGGTGGCAAGGCGTTGTAGGAAACAACAATGGTGAGCGTGCTGAGGGAGATGATGGCGCTACAGGGGATGTATAGGCGCTAGAGGGTGAGGATGTGGTGGGAATGGTAACTATGGTAGTGGAGGATAGGAGGACGTTGAGCTCATGGTAGATGGTAGAGCCTTGTGCGAGAGAGGGAGGAGGGTGCATCGAGAGCAGTAGGGGCACTGTGAGTAGGCAAGATCAAGACGAGGGAAGGCTGTGAGCACAGGGGGAGGGAGGACGATGCATCAATGGAGGTGGGGCACTGCAAACTTCTCCGAGGAAGAGAGAAGAGGAAAGGGATCACGTTAGTGTTGTCGAGAGAAAAAGAAACATGAGCACATTGATTTCCCACGTGTTGGGGTGAGTGCGTTGGAAATAGAAGAGGAATGGAGGCCCCACATGTCGGCACCGGTGTTTTCACGATGATATGTGGTTTTGAATTTTTAACTACTATCTTAACTAATAAAAGGAGTTTATGTTCACCCCATGGGACGATCATCCCTCGTTGCACACTGGCACACATGAAAAACCACCAACCACACTAAGGGTGCGTTTGGTTGGGTGTACGAGGATGAATGTGATAGGATGGTACAGGATGGATGGGATGATCCTGGATGAGATAGTACAGAGAAGGTGTTTGGTTGTCTGAATGGAATGATACAAGATTTTGTTTGGTTGCTTGGATGAAATGATACAAGATGATGCTTGGTTGAAGGGATGAGATTGGATTGAGAGATGAGGTTAGTTTGAGGGGTGATACGAGTGAACGATCCTATTCTAGACCGATTGGTTTGGCCAAATTTTCCGTACGGGATGGTGCAGCATCTTTTTAGAATATTCCAAGAATCTGTACCATCCTGTATCATTTCACCCAAGCAACCAAACAAAATCTTGTATCCATTCAGGTAACCAAACACCTTCCCTGTACCATCTCATTCAGGAGCATCTCATCCATCCTGTACCATCCTATCCCATTCCTTCTCATACACCCAACCAAACGCACCCTAAAAGCGACAGCTGAGCCACACCCTCCCACGATCTCCCAACCACCCAATTCTACTATCTCCTTTCCATTAGTGGAGAAGATTGAGAGGGAGAGAGAGGAGCCTCGTCCTAGGTTACCACCCATGCATCCAACTTCCCCCTGCTGCTACGCCGACAGATCCAACCTCCCTCATCGTGACGTTGCACCACAATAATCCATCGCCAGTCACCATCAATGGAGAAGAGTGAGAGGGAGAGAGAGGAGTGCCGTCCTTGGTCGCTGCACCACTGCATCCAGCCTCACTCCACCACATGTCTCTTGTCAGGCGAAGGAGGCCACTGGACTTGGTGGATCAGTTGGTGGTGCTAGGGTATGTTGGTGATAGTGTTTATGAGTGGCGGTGATGTGGGAGAGTGAGGGGGATCAGCGGAGGAGGACGAGGGGAAGTTGAGGAGGCTGAGCAGCGATGATGTGGGAGAGTGAGGGGGATCAGTGGAGGAGGACGAGAGGAAGCCGAGGAGGCTGCTGACAACGAGGGTGGCTGCTAGAGGTGGCACTTGGGGGAGAGAGAGGCAATGGCGAGGGAGTAGAATGGGGGAGAGAGTGAGGGTAGATAGATAAGGTTAGGTTTAGGGTTAATGAACGGCAGGATTGGGCTAAATCTGCCGACCCACTGGGCTGGAGTAGGCCGAGGGTTTATTCTTTTTTCTTTTCTCTTTCCTTTTCTTTTTATTCTTATATTTCATTTATTCTTTTTTTGTTTCATAGCTCGCACCGTGAGCACCGACAAGTGTGTGGTGATGTTGAACGCGTGAGGTCGGAAGGTGGCCATGGCTGATCACGAACTCATTGGGTTGAGAAAGCTATCTACATAAGATGAATCTTGTGCTCCGCAGGCTTTATGCATGTTGTTCTCCTCGATGCTTAAGGCTTGCTCAGAGTGGGATTCGAACCCAAGAGCTCAAGAGACTCAAATAGCTCCTTAGACCACCTCGACAACCTCAACTTCGTGTTATGTGGAGGTACGAGAATTTTTTGTAGCATCTGGAGACCATTTTGCAGGTATCCAAAAGTGCTGAAATTTTGGTTTTCTCATCTAAAAAATACCAGATTTTGATTTTAAATTTAATTTATAAATTTTATCTAAATTTTATTTAAAATACTAAGATTTTTTAAGCCACCACCGAGAGGGCTCGGGGACGAAATTTCAAACCTTGTTTGTACCCCGTTGCATCCTACAGGCACCCTATAGACTGGCCTACCGAGCAGCGCCGCCACCGCCCGACGAGTCCGACGGATCCAAAATCCACTGCCGGCCGAGCCCCGAGGAGCCCGACGCCCGCCTGGTCTCCCTGCCGCCGCCGGCTATCCTTGACCCACCACCCGAGCAGATCTAGCCATTCAGAGGTATTTGTCCTCCCCCAGCTCCCTCCATCTCGATCTGCCCTCCGCCCGCGGAGACGAAGAGTCCGCCCCGGATACCATCAATCGGACAACGATAGCAGGAGTCCGGGACGAATCTCGAGGCGACAGCACCAGCGTCCGCCTCCACCCCAGTACCCTCGCGGTAACCTCTCGCCTTCCTTCCTTCCTCCCCCCTTCGAATTGGCGAGACCTCCGACGCGTTTGCCCACGGAAACGACGTGGGTATTGCGGCGGTGGATTGGTGGTGGGGTCGGTTCGCGTGGTTGCCATCGATAATTCCGTGCTAGTATGCGTTTATAGCCTAGGTCGCAGGCGGTTGTGAGCGTGTTGGATGTGTTGTATTTAGGAATTGATGTGTTCCGCTCGGTTGGTGTTGGTGATTTCTTGAGCCCCGCGAAGAAATCTCTGTGCCTAGGTATTAATTGATATGGCAATTGGGAAGGTCATGAATCATGATTGGCCTTGGTGGTCAAAATTTGCATTATTAGGATCCTATTTCTTGAGATTTGGTTGCGCCCGGAGGTTCTTTGTGTCTAGTTTTAGCTGCAAAGTGTGCTAATTGTAGGATTTGGCTAGGATGTTTAGTTGGTATCGTCAGTTAGTGGTGTCCAGTGTCCCTAGCATAGTTACAAAAAACAAGGTTCGTTCACGTTGTGGTACAAGATTCGGGTTTGCAGTTTGCCATTTCTTCTAATTTCCACGGCGAACATGAATCATGTACCCTAAACTGGTTCAGGTTTGACGAATCTAGTTCGTGATTCATGGGGCTTATAACAAATCCAGTAACTATGGTCCCTAGCTTAGAGGGCGGTTGCAGATCAACATGTTTTGCTCATAATTTTGCGCTTCTTTAGCTCAGCTTTAATGATTGCCTTTGATGGCCGAAATTTGTATAGTTAGGTTCCTTTTTTGTGATTTTGTTATATTTGGAGGTTTTGTGTGTCAGGTTTAGCTGCTGAGTATACTAATCCTAGGATTTGGCCTAAGGTGCTGAGGCAGCATCAGTTCCAAGGAATTGGGGTCCTTGTCTCTAATTTGTTTCCTTGCGGTCCTTGTGGATCAGCAAGCTTACTGATAAATTTGCTCTTCCTTAACTGAGCTTAGTTGCGGAGATTTGGGTTGAATATCTTTGATTTTTTGTGTTATTGTACCTCAGTTAATTTCAATCTTGACAAGCATATTTCGGTGTGCAAATTTTTTGATATCACCGTTCTTTGGTATGATAGTGTGGCTGTTTAGGCTAAAGTTGTACCAATCGCTTTAATGATTGACTAGAAGCTAGCAGTTGGTGTTTGGTTAGAGGTGTATTTGATATTATTCATTTAATCTAGTTGCTTATGCTCCCCAGAAATTTCCTTGTTTGAGCTTTGTTGTGGAGATTAAGATTTAATTGATTTGTGGTGTTCTTCTACGGTTTTACCAGGTAATTTCATATCTCACAAGCATATTTGGCCATGAAAAATTACAAACTTTATGTGTTGCCCTTATTGGGTATGAAAGAGGCCATTGTAACATCCTGATTTTCACTCTTTAAAAATTCCTTTTTGTAGTGTAGGTCCCTTAAAAATTCTTACCAATTTTCTCTCTAATTAAAGCTTAACCGGGAATTTCCAAAGTTAAAAAAATTAATTTGAATAATGTAAACCTCAATTAAAGGAACATCAGTTTTAGTAGGATTCCTTGTGTTGCAAGGATTTTTTCCCCATATTTTCATGCTTTTTTCTGAATTCATTTGCTATTTATTTTACCTCATTTGGATTTATTCGATTTTCTAAAATTTGGAAATCACTTTAATTTCTAAATCCTTTGTGGGACAATTTCCTTTTCCCGGCCCACCCTAGCAACCCACCAGCTAACCCACGCCACCAGCCGGCAATCCTCGCCTCGCTGCCCCGCTACCTACTCCATACGCTACCTCGCTTTGAGCCTGGCTTGCGCCCCTACCCCTTTTCTTGGCGTGCGAGCCGCATCACCAAACCCTAGGCCACCCTTTAAATGCAGAGGTGACCCTGTGTGCGCCGCCTCAGCCCATGCTCCGCCGACTCTGTTCCTATGCTAGAACACAACTCATCTTCCGCACCTCTCGCACTAGAGTCGCCGTGCCTATCGTATGCATCACGTTCCTCGCCACTCCAGTAGTTCTTCGCAAAACCAACCGTGTCACAGTGTGTTCTAGGCGTAGATGTACTCTACTACCAGACCGATTCGATCTGTTGCATTGCCACCACTTCATCGCTAGATCCCATCGTCGTCGACGCCACCGACGAGTTCGCCATCGTGCGTTCTACCCGGTGCTCGCCTCCCTGTCGCTGGAGCATCATCGGAGTTTGTCGCCACCGCGTGCCCCGCTTTTCCGTCGTCTTCTTCTTCGCCATCGGTCGCTATGGTCATCATTGGTGAATGTGGATGGTGTCATCGTTTTCGCCGTGGCCTAATTGCCCAGACCTGAGCCTTCTTTGTCGCCACCAACGACCATCGGTCCATGCGTGCCTTTGCTGACATGGACGCCACCTCAGTGCGACATTAGCACCATGTAAACCCCGTTGTCACACAAGCCACCACCTCACCCATAATCCTAGATCGGATCTGTGTAGACCCGGTTCATCATGGACCATGTCTATGATATGTGGACCCCACTTGTCAGCTAGTTGTGAGCCAAGTTCACTGTAGACCCACGAACCCATGTCTATGGGCTAGGTCTATAGACTGTGGGTCTCACCTATCAGTCTCTGCCGAAGAATATTCTCCTTTCTCTCTCTTTATGTTAGAAAACAAATGACCTCCTAGGACAAAAACAAAGATGATTTTCCATTATTTTCTCACCTGGCAATCTTTCAAAAGCCCATTCTCTCTCATACGAACTCCAAATGTGTCCATTCAAGTTTCTAAATTCATCTAAAATTGAGCTCTACCCTGTAGTGTATTTAATTAGATTTTTGGAGTTTTGTTGTACCTTTTTTTGTTGTTTATTTGTTTTTTATCGTTCGTTTAGCGTGAGACGTTGTCGCCTTGGGAGGTTACAAAGGAGAAGAATTTGTTTCAAGGATAGGACTAGGAGCTAATCCAAGGCAAGTTGTGTGCTTTGATCATGTTGCACCCAGTTTTACAAAAATTATGTTTAAAATTATTTCATGCTACTTTAATTATTAAATGTTTTATTATTTCTGGGAGTAGTTATGTAGACATTTGTTATCATTCCACCTTGTTGATTGTACACCGTGATTCCTTGTAACCTTAGGATGGTTAATTACTAGTTGGTAACTATTGTAACACCAACGTGGGATGGTTAGTGTAGTATAATGCTTAGCCATAACGGGATATTGATGTCATTTGAAAGTCATTATTACACTTGATATATGACTACGGAATATTTATATGGCAATCTGGATGCTTGGTCATAATCAATAAGGGAGGTTAATGATTTAGAGTTGGGGAGTGGTATAACTTTGTGCAAGGTTATGAGTGGTGGACTATGTGTGGGACTTTGTGGATATGTGTGTAGGCTTAGTATACCAGGAAGTCTCGCCCTGGACAATTAAGGATTTAACTTTGTGTGCCATTGAACTGAGACCCAATCGTGTAACCACATGTTCTAATGGAAAGAACATAGCATAGTAAGTTACCAAGTTTCCACATTGGTATCCTTAGGTACAGTTAGACTGTGTGTAGGGTGGAGGGTGTGGTGTGCTATGTGTCAGCCACATCATGGATATTTCTTGTTCTGAAAGCCGACAATATACTCCTACACATGTTCGTTGTGTATGTCATTGTGTTGGAATAAGTAGGGGTGTAAACGGGTCGGGTTTTTCCCGCCCGATCCGGGACCAGATCCGGTCGGGACCGGATCCGGGACGGAATTTAAATATCCGGTCGGATACGGGACGGGATCCGGATATTTAAATTCGGATCCGGGATCGGATCCGGGATGTCTAATATCCGGAAAAACTGGGACGGGATCCGGATATCGGGTAGTATTCCTATCCGGATATCCGGTTAGATTGGGCAGATGGGCCATCTCGCCATCGGCCGCCTTAACGCCCCAACGACTCAACCGGTCAAGTTGGAGCCTTTGCTTGAATGCTCGCAGATTGGTCCTGGAGCCTTTGCAGAATACTACTTCCTACTGTAATACAGTTAAGGAAGCAACGTGATATATTAGCTAGTATATTTATTTCAAAAGATATATTAGCTAGTATACATGACGTGCATTCAGAGACTCAGAGTGTGTTTGTTAGGGTTATTAGGGTTGAGTATTGTGAATGTTTATTAGTCTTATGGCTTTGTTTGAGATATCTTGCTACTACTGTCATGTATTTGTGTGGTTTGATTCAACATATATTACTTTATGTATGCGTGCATTATCTGTTCCCGAATTATCCGCTTCCGATCCGAATCCGTCATATATCCGATCCGAATCAGATCCGATTATCCGGATCCGATCCGGATCGGCTAGCCTGTATCCGATTCGAATCCGGAAAAAATATGGGTTAGGATACGGGAAGAGCAATATCCGTCCGTATCCGACCCGTTTACACCCCTAGGAATAAGGGTGTAGGTAGATTATCGGGGGTTCCAATTGTTGGGACGGAGTTTCTGAAAAGTTTTGTTATGATCCTCTAGGTCGCATATGCAAGGAAATGTGTTTAGTCCGCGACGTTGATCATATCTTGTGAATAAAATAGTACAACCTTTGCAGAGTGTTTATCAAATCTATTCAAATAGCCGTGTCCATGGTTATGGATGTGCTCGAGGATTTCACATGACGGTTATGCATGTGCTCGAGGATTTCACACGACAGGTCGTTTTCGTAAAATAAAACTGGGAAGATTGGCTATATGGATAATTGGTTTAGACTATGTGAAGCTTTGTGAAACTTCTTGTTAATCTGCTACTACTGTATCGTTTTAGATTGTTCTTTCAATCTATTTATCTTATTCTTATAAATGTTGTTTTGTGCAAAGTAAACCCTGATGCCTCCTTTGTTAGACTTTGCATTCTGTATGCACAACTTGCGGAGTACCTTATGTACTCACTGTTGCATTAACCATCATTCATTTGAAGAAATGGAGGAATCTACATCTGCTTTGAAGAGTTTTGCGAGTAGGTTGAGCCGTAGTGTAGAAAAGAGAGAATTGTATAATGCGTGGGATAATGTATTCACGAGCCCTCAGTCGTTTATATAGAGTACATGGCTTGGAGGGCAAGATGCCTCTCCTAGAGATAAGGAAGGTTATCACGGATTACAATCAATCCTAAACTAACCATATCTGGTGTCGCTTAATATATTTAACACTTCGCAGCCACAACGGAGCGGCGCAGACGATGAGATCAGAAGAAGCAGACGAGTGACATCCCCCGCAATGGAAGCGGTCGATGCGTCCACGAGATCTTTGTGGCGGAGTGGAAGCCGACGAGGTTGTTTCAAGCAAGGCGGTAGCCCTTTGTGCCCATGTCGGCAGCTAAGCACGAGGGCGAGAAGCCGTGTCGAGGTGCCGCGGCGGCGGTAGCCGTGGTCGAGGAGCCGCTGAGGTCGCCGAAGAGAGGAGCCGCACAAGTCGCGGGCGCGCAAGGGGCACCAGGTGATGAGGCGATAAGAGGAGCGCCATAGACGAAGACGGCGACGCATCGATGAAGAAGAAGGTCAATGCGAAGTCGACACTTTGCCGAGCCGCCATGGACGAGGCGTCTTACTGGGTTTGCTGTGCTCGAACGCGTCGGAACGAAGGCACGCGACGGTGTTGCCGAAGACGGACGTACTAGGCAGAGGGCCCCAACCATGCGTCGCCGTCTAAAGGACAGAGAAGGCCTCCACGGTTGCGGTGCGCAAAAGAACGGCGGGAAGAAGGTGCCGATGCGTACCGTGGTTGTCGGAGTGGACGGTAGGCGAGACGAGAGGCGATTACCGGCGACGAGGTTGTGGTGAACGGTCGAAGAAGTAGATGGGTGTTTGCCGTATTCCACCGACAGTCCGGAGGATGCAGATCGGGTTTAGTTCGGAAGGAGGCGTCTTCGCTACGGGCTAAACCTAGAGGCGAAAACCCTAGGGACTCTACGCGAAGGATTCCGGCGTCCATGAACTGCGGATGACACGAAGATTTTACCTGTGTTCGAGCCCCTTTGGCTCGGGTAATAGCCTTACTTCTGCTAGATTGTTTTTGAGAAGGTGTCAAGCTAATACAAAGCTCTTGAGTTATAAGTTCTTTCCTCTCGAATGTTTTCCTTTTCCCATGCACCGGAGGCCCTTATATAGGCAAAGCTAAGAGGAGTAGGTAAAAGGAGGTCATCATCTCGATCCTCATACATTTACTACTCCTTCTGGTCTTTGTCCTGCTCCTCCAGCCTCATTAAATGCTTACGCTGCGTTTTTGCCCCGGTTCACGGATGGGACCCTTTATGCATGTGTAGGAGAGGCGCCGAGGAATGGGCTTGTTGCGAAAACCTTGCGGTACCGATAAGCTCGCTATGGCAGCTCGCTGATTCGACATGGTACGCAGAGAAGGCGAGCCGAGGCGGCCACCGCGCTTACCTTTTGCCTCGCGGCGGGCGTTTTCGCCAATCGCCACGTGGACTAGGCGTCGGGCGAAAGCGTGCTGCGCCGCCACTGCCGCCGGGCGCCACGTGGACCGACGCCGCCACGGTGGCCGTGATCGCCGCCGGCTGTTGTGCCGCCACGTAGCTGGCGCCGGGCGAAAGTGGCGTGTTCGCCACTGCCGCCGGGCGCCACGTGGACCGACGCCGGCGGCGGCCGTGATCGCCGCCGGCTGCTGTGCCGCCACGTAGTTGGCGCCGGGCGAAGCGTGGCGTTTCGCCACCTGCCGCCGGGCGCCACGTGGACCGACGCTGGCCGCGGCCGTGTCGCCGCCCGGTTGCTGCCGCCACGTAGCTGGCGCCGGCGGCGGCGTGCGTTTCGCCACTCGCCGCCGGGCGCCACGTGGGATCGACTGGCGGGTGGCCGTGATCGCCGCGACGATTGCCAAAGCCGCCAGAAGCCGGGCGCCGGGCGGCAGGCGCGTTTCGCCTCTTTGCTCGCCGGGCGCCACGTGGACCGACGCGGTTTGGCGGGCCGTGATCGCCGCCGATTGCAAAGCCGCCACGTAGCTGGCGCCGGGCGGCGTGTTTCGCCCCTTTGCTCGCCGGGCGCCACGTGGACCGACGCTCGCTGGGCGTGGCCGTGATCGCCGCGACGATTGCAAGCCGCCACGCGATTGTACGTTATCGCGGTGGAGAGGGTACCTAGCGATAGTACGCCGACAATGGGCGACGCACCAAGGCTCGGGACCGACAATGGCGAGAGAGCAGAACGCGACGAGGAGAGCTACGGTGGCGCTGGAGTGTCATGACGGCGGTTTCAAGAAGTCGGCGAAGAACTCGAACAATGGAGAAGACCATGCGAGAGACGCGCAGCGACGAGTCGGCAGCGATGGAGGTGCACGGCGAGGACGACGACAGACGCGGCAGATCGCCGCCGAGGAGGCGACGCAATGGCAATTTCTTGTGCTTGGAAAAGGGCGTAGTAGACGACAGACGCCACGGAGGATGGTCGCACGTGATCGGTTGATCGTGCCGAGCGCGCGAGACGCGAGTCGAAGGTGGAGCCTCGACGGTGGTGGCGACGACGAGCCGACGAGGTCGATGTGCGAGCAAAGAGGCGCGGCACGCAGCGTTTCCGCACGCCGCAGCCATGCCATGCCGCATCGAAGAAGATGTGGAAGCCGTGTTGTCGATGCCGATGTCGAAGATGCGCGAGGCCGTGGCGGTGGCGACGCAAACCCGATCTCGCCGGAAAAAAAATAAAGGTACAAAGAAGAAGAACAGATCTGGTACCCATAGCCCGCTGCCTCATGGCCCAACGAACGGTGGCGGGCATGCGGACCGGCCGGGCGGAGGGCCCCAGCGACGGAGCCATGGGCGAGGCCCGACCGGCGGAGGGCTCGGTCGGCAAGACGATGACCAGTGATTGGAGATGGCGCGCCAAAGTGGAGGTGGAGGAGGACCCGTAGAACCACGGCGGCGTGGAACGCGGAGGGTTCACGGCGACGGAGAGAACCTCTGACAGATCTGTTCCTCCTCACCATCAACACGACGGCGGAGGAAGCTTGACGCGGCAGCCTCACCCCACAATTGCCACCACGATAAGCGTGTGGGCGGGATTTGAGCGAGGCATGGCGTGACGCACCGACGACGGAGAAGACGACCACCACGACGCGGATCCGGGAGAACTCGATCTTTGTCGCCGACGACGGCGGACGCGACGACGGCGGACGTGGCGGATCGAAGGATCGCCACGCAACCTAACTCTGGTAGGCCGCCCGGTGGAGATCGATCTCGGGGCATGGCATGGCTGCGGAAGGCTAGGTCTAGGATGAGAACCCTAAACTCGTGATACCAGTATGTAGAAAAGAGAGAATTGTATAATGCGTGGGATAATGTATTGCTGAGCCCTCAGGCTGTTTATATAGGAGTATATGGCTTGGAGGGCAAGATGCCTCTCCTAGAGATAAGGAAGGTTATCAAGGGATTACAATCAATCCTAAACTAACCATATCTGGTGTTGCCTAATATACTCTAACACGTAGGTCTTGTACCTTGTCGATTGCCTATGGCAAGTCGATGGGTTCCATTTGAGTTTATTTTCGTTCCGCTGCAGTTATCTTATTTAGTACTTGAGCCTTGCAAGGTGTAATAAATGTAAACTCGACCGTAAGGTTACAACAATTATTTATTTATCAAATTTAGCTCGTTTATTTATAATTCGTTCTGTATGGATGATATTTTGTTTATGTTGGCACCACTGTTATCACGGCATTGCCTAGGCGCCCCGGCCGCCAGGACCCATCGCCTCACCTGGAGTTCTTCAGGCGACCGCCTAGTTGGCCCAGGTGTCGCAGCGGACGACTAGACATCGCTGTTAAGGCGGCCCGGCGGGCACCAAGCCAACATGACGCTAGTTAAAGGAGGAAAGGACCAAGGCAGAGCAGACGAGTCGGGTTTAGCAATAAACCCTAGCGTGTGGAGACTCTATAGAGGGCCTTCGCCGTCGCCCCCGTTGTTTGTAGCCCATGGCGGCCTCGCTGCCCTCTAGATCCCATCACCTCTAGCCGTCGCCTCCCCCTCTAGCCCACCGTGACCCGTCGCCTCTAGATTCGGTAAGCCCTTGCCCTTCACCTTTGTCACCAGCTTGTAGCAGCGGCGGCACAGCACCGGCGGCGTTGGAGGTGACGGAGGAGGACGGCCTGGAGGCGGTAGCGGCGATTGCTGTTGCTAGCTTGCTGCTGCTTTGATGCTTGACTGCTGCTTGGCTAGTGGTGGCACCGAGTGAGGACTAAGGGTTGACTGGCTGAGGAGTGAGGAACAGATGATGAGAGGAGTTTATATTGATGGATTTGATGCTTGCTTGGCTGCTGCTGCTTGATTGCTTGGTTGCTGCTGGTGCATTATATTTTGTTTTGGTCGCCTAAGTGTCGCCTAGGCGGGCACCTATGCGACTAGGTGTCCAGACGCCCCGGAGGCGACTCCGTGATAACCATGGTTGGCACTGTGTGCACTAGCGTGATCATGGATTAGTGTATTATACACAGAGGGTCCGGATTTGCATATTAAGGTCTTGTCAGCCATTAAAGTTATAGTTGTATCGTATGCTATGTTTGATGGCAATTGGTAAGGAAGGTATTTAATACTAGTCTAGTTGGTTTTGCTCTCAAGAAATCTGTAGTTGCAGCTGTTCAGTTGAATGTTGCTTGTGTATTTTTGTTTCCTTTGGTTTGTAATGCTTTGTTTGTGCGCTTCTTGCAAGTTTGACTTTGCTGATGCTGAAATATGGCAAGTTTATGTTGCACTGCATTGTTATAATTTCCCCTGCAATCATGATCGGTTCTTACCCTAGTTTTGTTATGGGCTCTAAGCAGAGATGGAATTAGTGCCGCTCACTACTGAAGCTATTGCTTTTACTGAGAAAAAGATGGACATGACGTTGGGTATGCTATTTATTTATTGTTCAATGGTGTCAGTTCATATTCCAAAGTTAATTTAGTTCATGGTTTTTTCCTTCTATGTTTACGCAGAAGATATTATTAAGATGTCAAAGAAAAAGAATCCTAGAAGCAAGAAAGCCCCTAGACAGCCAGTAAGCATTTTAATTTGTTGAAGTACCCATGTTGCCTTATGTTTGCTAACCCACTGTCACTGTGGAAGTTTGTTAATCACCTTACCTATTGATTATCACAGATAAAAAAGCGTACATTCCAGAATGATAACAGTAACCAAAGGAATACCAAGGTTCAGCGGTTTATGGAGTCCAGATCATCTATAAGACAAGTATGCTCTTCACTACAAGTTAGTATAGCATGCCTTATGTTGCACTTTCTAAAGCTGTTTTGGTGGGTCTTTAGGGTTCTTGCACAAAGGAGGTTAAATCTTGGTGGAAATCAGTTCCCAATTGCAAAGCAGGCTGCAAAGAAGGTTGTTACTATGCCAGTGCACAGTCGGCCTATCAGATGGAACAAGCCAAGGTATCAACCAATCACTACGTTGTTCTCTTATTCTTTGTGTAGTTACTCTAATAATTTTATCTCCATAAAAAATTATGAACAGGTAAACAAAGGTTCGTTTATTGCTTATGAGAAGGTTTACTACATTCCAAGACTTGTTAAATACTTTGACTCATGCACCTTAGATGGGCTGAGAATGATTATGGTGCTGGTGTTTGCATGGAACTCTCGTGTTAATTTTTCTGCTATGGGCGTTCCATTGGTACAAGCACATGCGAGTATAAAGATCAATCATCTTCATATTCTTGTGAACATGGCCTACTTTTTGGTTGAACCACTAAAAATGGTGAATAAGAGTTGCAGTAAACTGAGCCAGATTGTATTGTGTTGCATGGATATGTCTTAAACCTTCACAAAAGCTATGAGTGTTGCTTTTATTCTGGCTGTGCTGATCAACTTTGTGAACCTACTAGAGCACCTTGGATATATACATCTGTTGTTGCATGACATTCAATAAGGCAATTTATGATGTATTTAAGAAGTCGGATGAGTGCTACTTTGGGAGGTCAGCATTAACTGTATGTGTGGGTACCTTAATCTCATTTGTTCACTTCTTGGTAGGAAGGGGTATGATAATCTCGAGCATCTCATATAACTGGACATCCCAGATGCTGGGTATGGATTGTGTATTCCAGAGTCAGAGTGGTTTTACCACTAGCTCCACGGTGCAGATGCTCGGTTTAGATTTGATTTCATGAAAGCAATGTGAATCTATGGTAGTGTCTTCACAAAAGCAAAGTTGTGGTATGCAGTATGCTGCACCTCGGGAGTACACTCTGCTGGCATGCATTAATTCGACCGCACTTATAGTGGATTTCAGTCATCAAGTGTTCTATGATTGACGATGTTAGCAATGTGTCTGCAGTTCAATTGGGTAATAGTATATCATGGTATCTCATGATTGTTCTTGTTAAGAGTCATCCCAGTATGCTGTGCTGTATGGAGGTTATCTTTTCAGGGTCAACTGATGGAATCTTTTTTCATGATTCCTAGCATACCTTTATGTTGATTTTGGATCGTACCTGTTAACTACGAGCTTATTGGTTCAACCAGCAATAAATCGTGTTAATTGGGACCTTATTGGACCATCTGCATTCAAATTTGGCTGGGTGTAAGAGACTAAGGCCCTGTTTGGCAGAGCTCTGCTCCCAGCTTCTGCGGAGTGAATCTGTGAAGCTCTGCCAAACAGCAGTTTTCTGAGAATCGCTCCCAGGGTGATTCCCGTGAAGTGATTCTCCGAAATGAACTAGGAGCTGGGAGCTGAAAAAAGCTGCTTCTCCTGATTCACTCCCAACAAAGAGTCAGTTTCTCCATAGAGTTTATCCTATGGATTCGTTAGAGAATCACTTTCAGCGACAGAATCACTTCTCTCAGAGAATCACTTCTAACAGAGAATCAGAATCAGAGGGAGCTCTACCAAACAGGCCCTAATAGTATAGGGCGTTGAGGGCCTTATGGACCCAGAAGATTCACTATATATGCAGCCATTGATGTAATGATCACTTTGTTGTTACTGTTTGGTTTGTTCCAAAGCATGGTATGTGTACCCTGAATTAAAACTTGAAAGGGAACTCTTTTTTGAAGGGGTATGGTAGGTTTGGTTTATCTTACCATAAAGCATATAAAAACACTGAAAATCTGGCATTTGGTCCTCTGTTGAACAAGATTCTCGGTATGTGAGGTAACTCACGCTCAAGTGAGCCACTAATGTTTTGTTCTGGATGCAGTGCCCCATCTACCTCTGTACAGAGGAGGCCCGTCCGTGAGGCTTTTCAGAATGGCAAGGTACAGTACTTTAAATATTGAAGTAGAGTTAATAGGATAAACTGTGGTCAAGTGGTCTTTATAGTATTTGAGCATAAGTTCTTTTAGTTTTGTTGCTACCTAGGATGTAGACCTTGTTGATCTATTGGTCTATCTGCTTTAATTTCTAACCTTAATGTGAATATTGTATCATGAGTAGGAGCAAAATTTGTGGCACAGCTATTAGCTAATTTTATCTTATTAGCAATCTAGTTGTCTAGGTATTTAATGTGTAAACCTTTTATTGTATTTCGATGCTTCATGACATTATGTGCTAAGAGAAGTGTTTGCTTCCTAGAAAAGGGTCGGTATTGATACCAGGCTCTATTTGTTGTTGACCAGTATTCGGTATCGGCTGTTATTAGAGGTATGCAGTGCTATTTTGTAATAGAGTTGAAACTACTTGCTATACAATGGTATCAAACCCAAAAGGTGGTGGTCATGTAAATGAGTGCTAAACGTGATCACTGATCACAGACGGGGATATGGTGGCAGGAAGATGAGTGTACCAGTTTAGGGAGTACTGTGGGGTTGTATATTGGAGAAAAAGCGTAGATGGTTCTATGCATCTTGTATAGCAGATTGTGGGAGCAGGTTATGGGTGGTTACTTGGAAGATGCACTTCTGGGAGCTGTGTTGCCCTGGCATATTGGTGTGACATTCAAAACAATTTGTGGGAGTAGTTAAACAAGATAGATATGTGATGAAAATTTGAATATATTTGGTTTTGGACCTTATGGTATACTTGTGGTAGGATGATCACCACTTAAATGAAATCTATCCCTGGCTTTATTTTATTTTTAAAAAAATACATGATCTCCATCTCCTTGTAACATTTCCTGATTGTATTTTTGTTTTGCACATGTTGCATTTCACTCTACCCATAAAATAGCAGTTCCTTTGAAGAGTGATATTTGAGCATTTTAATGGGTGGTTATTGTATCAAATATCCACTGTACTGGCTTATAAAAGCAAGTTTTGCCATGTGCTGTATCTGGTGCGCTAGTGGCTTCAGATGTAAGCAGTCAATTCTTTTTCTAATCAGTGGTATACTTGTATTTCTTGGGCAACCATTTCTGTTGTCGTCTATATTGGTTTCTGACATTTTGCACAACCTATTTTCTTTGTATATTGACTATAGTTTTCTCGAGTAGTTTCATATATATATTTTATTATTTGTTTGTAATATTATCCCAGTGACACTGCATGAGAAGCTAGAAACAGGGGAACTTGCATGATGAGCATTATTTTTTACAAGTTGCATGATACATGAAAACATATCTGATTATTTTATGTGTATTGCATTAGTCTTGTTGCTTCTATTAGTTTTTTTATCATAGTTTATATATTATAATATGGCTTCCTTAATCCATGACTCCATGTCTAGGGCAAGGAGGTGCAGAATCAGATGCCAAGGACAATGGATGCGCTCTTTGCACAGATGAAGCAGCAGCGAATGAGGATGATGCCACCGCAGCAGGCAAATGCTGCCCCTGGTCGTCAGTTTGCCCAGCAGCGGCATGTTCAGCAGCAGTGGCGAGGCAGAGGATATGGTGGCCGCAATGGTGGTAACCAATGAGTTCAACTACATCCATTTGCTGCATCAAAGCCCGTTCTCTTCACTGGTTTCTTGGGAGAAGACTCCTGGAAGGCTAACTTGGCTTCGTTTGTTTCTCTTATTTTCTGTTGTTAGAGAGTTGTGGGCAGAATCTTAACTGAAGCTTATTTGCAGTTTTTTAGTTGCTTGATTCCGTTTCAGCATGTATAATGGCCGGTGGAATGTATGGAAATTGTTTCTCTGCTACTACTTTGGTTGATGCTATCGTATATTAGATATGGGAATTTACAGATAGTTGATCCTATCTTATATTTCTAGTGCTGGCTTCAGTTTTCTTGATTCAGATCGACTTCACTGCTGGTTTCAGTTGGTAACTATAGCATGGTCCCGAGTGAGAAAAAAGGGCATAAGAATGTTGGTGTTGATCTTGTTTCGAATACAAAAATGTTGGTATTGATTATTTATTTAGCCCAGATGTCCTGAAATTTTGTACTGCTTTTATGCAAATCTCCTTCAATCAGCATTTGCTGTGAAAATTGCTAGTAATTTAAACGTGCTCGAGCAAACGTCAAAACTGAATGTACGGTTGACGACTTCAGAAATTATTGCTATTGTCGATGTGTCATCAATTTGGTGTTTTCCGACTGGCTAGCATCTTCCTAGAAGAAAGGGATGAGTTGGCTAAGAAATCCTACACGATTGCAATTTTGTCAGTTGGACAGCAGCAAAGGATAGTTTTGGTTCCGAGATGTTCTTAAACTACTGATTTAGTTTAAGGCTACTGCCAAACCTGAACTAGGTAATGGCTATCTATTCTTTTATGGGAAGCTTTATGCCTGAACTCTATTCTTAAAGAAAACTATCCCCAGCTTCTATCTATTCTTAACAGGCAGCATGACATCTTCACCAATACATGGATGGGTTTGGAAAAATAGAGAAAAATAGATGTATGCTCAAGCACACAGTATTATTATGGGTTTTTAATGGTAAAATCAATAAAAGAGGTATACTATCCAGCAGGGTCGTACCTGATATTTTGGGGACACTGTGCTAAATTTATAATTACACTATACACTTAATAAGTTAATTACCAAAAAAATTATTTGATACTATAGCTGTAGTACAATTTTTCCTCGATACATCGCGCTTATGACATTTACTTGGAAAGCACCATTCATCTAGTATTATTTGAAATAGAACCTTCAACTATCTTTGTGATTAGTGTTTTCCAAATTAAATCAATTTCAATGGCTATCCTTAAGTCTTTCCTAGTTTATTATAGGACGCAAGCAGAACTTTAACTTCAATCTATATGAGGACTTTTTTTTTTGCATATGCAATAGTCACCGGAATTGCGAACAAAATTCTCTATGCAACAATAGCATTACGGAAAAAATTTACCTAGTTTAAAAACTTTAGAATATCAACATGGCACATGGTTTTGCTTAAGAATGAATTTTTGTAGTAAAAATATAAAAAAATAAAATGAAAAGTATAGAAAGAACTACTCATCTGTTAGTTCTTACTCTTACTAATACAAAGATTAACAAGTCGTTGTACAAGAATAAGTAAAAAATGGATCCTCTAAATTTTGTGGGCCCTGTGCAGTAGCCCATGCTGCACCCGCCTTTTGTCCAGGCCTGCTATCCAGGAAAAACTTGAGGGTGGAGCTAATGTGGTGGAAGAGTAGAAACATCTTTTCTTCGAGTGTAAGTTTAGTCAGGACCAGGGAATTAAATTTCGCCGAAATTCACTGAATTTTTATCGAAATTTCGGATTTCGATCACCGGCGAAATTTTATCTAAAACGAAATTTGAATCCCTGGAGGCTAGTAGGCACAGAGAAAGCCAGCCGGCCCCACATGTAAGCCATACAGAATAACAAGGCTCTACAGCTTTCTGGATAGCACAAGTTCTCCCTCTAATCATAGCTATCAAACTCACTCAAAATTTTATGAAAATTTTTTCATAGGTCTAAAAGATAATTTTTGTTATCCATTAAAAATTTTAGATTAAAATTCTCCGTAGATAAATTTAAATAATTCTGACAATGAATGTTTTCAATTTCTACATATTCTGATTTTCGTTTAATTAAAGATCAAAATTAGGTAAATATTTTATGTATATTTTTTAAGATTTTAAATGATCACATTTACCTTCTGTAAAATGTTCAGATTTTATATTTGATATTTAAATTCTAAAAATTCTAACATTGAAATTTTCAGATTTATTTACTTTCAGTTTTTGAATTTAAAAATATACAAAATTAGTTTTAATTTTAATATTTTTACCAGAGATAATCATTTAGTTTTTTGTTGGCATGGTAAAAATATCAGCTCAAGATAAGCTTTAGATATTTCCACAAAAATCTAACAAGAACTTGATTGATCATATCTCATGATTCTAATGACCTTTCTTTTATTTTAATGCATTTAGAATATCTTAAATGGCATTATTGTGGTTCTGGAGTATTATAATATTATTTTTTCAAAATTTTTTATATTTCATTTTACCTTTTACTTTTACTATTTCAATATATTTGAGTTTTCTTTTAAACCAAAAACTCAAGAAAAATCAATAGTCCAAGAAAATTCAGTAAATGAATATTCAAATTAACATCACATTTCACTCTCATTTTTATAATTTTTTTATTTTGGAAAAAAAGTTTTAATATCGCATCTTATTATTTTCTTAAAATTAAAATGCAAGAAAATGAAGAAAAAGATATTGTTTTAAATCAAAATCTTCATTCCAATTAATTTTTAAATTTAATTTTTAAATTTTAATTTTAATTTTTTTTTTTTTGAATTTTTAGGGATGCCACACTAGTTTAGGATCATGCTAGAGCAAACAGGCTCAACATAGATAAATATCAAAATCATACATAGTGAAAACATAATAAAAAACTTTATATAATAATTATTAACCTGTTGATTGACCTTATGGTCTTCCTTACATGAATATACCTAGCAAGGATAAAATGTGAATAACAAATTAAACTGCAGTAGAATGAAAACGTCGATAAACCTCTCAGTATACCACAGGCAACTGACAAGGCGCACACCTAAGACGTTTGTCTCTTCCTAGTAATCCTCCTCCAAAGCTGGTGTAGACTCTTCCTCTATTGGTGATTTTATTGTTGGCAAAGATGAGTACATAAAGCACTTAACAAGTTGTGCATAGAATATAATTCTAACGTAACTATTTGCAAAGCTTATTCCAATGGAATAGCTGATATTGCTATTTTGCAATAAAGTAGCATTTACAAATGAATACAATAAATAGATTGAAAAGATAGTAAAATAAATAACAATAAATAATAACTTTTAAGAATTTCATAGGAGTAAATTGGCCCACAAACCTAATTATATTCCAAACTTTCTATAACATACTGCCTCCTTTTCAAGTTACATTTTATAAAATCTATCCCTTGACTGTAATTCTCGAGTATTGCTCAATATTGCGAGCACAGCTATCTAAATAGATTTTACAATCTAGAGAGATTATGCGCTTTACCCACACGACATGATCATCTCCTAATGCCTTCGATTAACATACTTCCTTAGGTGTGTCGGCAGAGAGACTATGACAAACCCTTTACAATGCACTGTCTTAACCCAATACTATCTGATAAAGTTTCAACACCGATGGGACTAGTTACCACACTAAGGGCTCCCTCTTGAACTATGTGAGTTTCATTGTTCGGTTGGGAATCACATCACCACTAGTAGTATCAAAGATAAAACATTGCAAATTAATCAGCTAAGTACATTCTATTCTAGACGTGTGATTGCATGTTTGACACAAGTCAAAGGCTTGCAAGGTTAAATTCTTAGGTTGACTGAGGCAAGACTTCCATAACCCAACCGTCGTACTAACCCACCATGGCAATTTGCCTATTGATAATTGCCTCAATCTAAATCATTTTCCACCCAAGTTAATTACCATGCACCACGTGGCATCAGCAAGTCAACATCGTTGTGTGACAACCCGTTACTACAACTCATCATTGTGTGACAACACCTGGCACACCAATTCTATAAACATGTTCCATATTCCATTAGTTAAGATTAACATTTCATATTTCAAAAGACATGAGTTGTACATGGTATGGTTAAGCAAACTATTCACGATTTAACCATCCCATGTGTATAATCCAATCGGGTTGAATAACTATGTCCCAAACTATTTTGAAAAAAAGTTGTACAAATAAAATATCATCCACAATGTAAATCGACATAGTAATTTTCTAAAACTGATGTTCAACATGATCAGAGCATAACTTGTCTTAGAAAAGGTTTTGTTCTTGCTTTGGACCTTAGTCTTGAGTCAATGATTCTCCCTCAGACGCTCCGAGCACTTCGACGTTTACGTGTAATGAGAAAAACACCAAAACAGAGAGCAAGCAAACTCTAAAAATCAAATAAAATTCATCATTAAATATATTTCAATTTTACAAATTTTTAAAAATTTAAATCGCCTCAATCAGAGCTCGTATAAAGGAGAACGAGCTATCAAAATATTTGAATAAATGATAAATATAGAAAATAAAAAATCAGTATTTTTTGAATTATTTTTATACTTAAAAAATAGGATTAATGATGTGACCTGGCCAAACATACGCTTACACGTGGCCTATGGTGCATGGACCCGGTCCATGATCTAGCTCAACGCAAGGTGAACTCGGTCCATGATGCCTCGGTTGATGAGTATGACATGTGGCAGCACTTGATTGGGCACAACGTCACTGCGCAATGAAACCTGCGCGTGACACGTGGTGAAATCCTGGCTGTTTTCTCCGAATCGGACGAGCATGATTGAACACAAGACAGTGACGATGACATGGACACATGGCAGGCACGATCTATACTACATAATGTAGATCGGATGGTGATGGCTATGGTGAAGTGGTCAACGACGCGATGACGGTGGAACTCACCAGGCTTGTAGAAGACAACACAGTTCATGGCGACCAAGCGCTCCTCCGGCTACTTTATCAGGTGGATTTGATGTGGCTTGATGCGAAGAACCCAACAACACACACGTAGACCACAGAAACCCAATGACGGTGGTGAAATCTGAAGAAAATCACAATGGCTCAACCAGACAACTTCAGCGAGCTTTCTCTGACAAACAGCGACGACTCTAGCGCAATGAATTCAACCAAAAGAGAAGGCGGTACTATGAGACTATCCTCAGGGGGCACATTACCACAACGCTTTAAATAATCATCTCGGTGTCCACCCACGGCACGGGGAAATGAAGCGTCTCAGTGGCAGACTGAGACTCCATCTCTGTGGCAGCGATGGACTCCTGGGGACGACGCAATCTCCGACATCGAATGAATGGCGACGAATAATGCAACGTGGATGAATTCGGAACCTACATGGACTGAATGGCCGAGATGAGCTCAAACTCCGATCCAGATCTTGTCCGCTCACAACAGCACGATCTGACCCGATCCAACAGTTGAATATTTGCGCTAGGGTTTCACTTAGCCCACATCGAGCTCGGCACCATGATCTAGATCCAATGGCCACGATCTAAGGCCATACATTGATGGTGTTCGACCGGCCTAGGGCTAAGAAAAATGGCCTAGGCCCCGTTAGTTGGCAAAATATCCTGTGCAATTAAATATTTGGTGAAACCATCGTGCAATCCTACTAAAAAAAGTTTCAAAAAATTCTGAAAAAAATCATGGATGTACATATCAGCTTACCCTATCTACATATAAAATTTCATGATTAAATTCGTCCTGTTATGCTTAGGGACCCAATCGCCAGGTGAACCGAGCTTGTCTCTCTTTTGGTCTCTGCCAGTTGGGCCCTAGACCCACACGGCAGAGTCACCTTCTTCCTCCCTCTAGTCTTCTTCTCTGCACCGTGCACAACCGATCACCGCCTCTCTGTTCTCCTTTCAATCGTGCCGCAAGAACGAGGCCATGTCGCGTCGCCCTTTCCCTACTGCTGCCATGCGCAAGCCCCAGAAATGAAAACGCTGTGAAACTTGTCAAGTCTCTGCGCCTAGTCATTGCCCCAGTCAAGCCGATCATGTGAAACTTGTCAAGTCTCTGCTCCTAGTCATTGCCCCAGTCAAGCCGATCAATTCAGCCATTCACTGCCCCGGCTGTTTGTTAAAGGTAATCTTGTAATCACTTAGAGTTTTGATTAAAAGTCTGTTTAGGATAAAGAGTCTAATTAGGATAAGGATTGTAGTTTTGGGTATAAATTAAAAAATAGATTTGAGTTTTGTAAGTATACAGAGTGAGAAGTTTTTAGCGTTCTATTCTAATAAATAGTACGAGAACAGCCGCTGAAAATCGAATTCGCGCTTGGGGTGGGGTCGGTGAGTTTCCGAGCAGTCGCGTAGGAGGTAGTTTCGGCAAGACGATGTCGGTCACGTCGATCCGACACAAGAGCAGCAGTAGCAGCGCAAGTTCCCAGGAGGCGTGGCATCCAGGTAGCAAGGTGCCAACGACAACGACGGTAGCGAAGTTGATCTCCATGACGAGAATGACGTGCGGCTGTAGAGAAAGCGGGCGATGTCATGTGTGGCGCAAGGAAGCACCAGAACTCCAGAAGTCGGGACACGGACGACACGAGGACAGCAGGCTCCACCCTCAGACATCGATCCCATCGGCAGCGGCTCATTCCTCCATCAGCAGAAGGGCTACGCAGCGCGCATCGAGTAACAAGATAGCATCGCGCAGTGGGGGAAGGCCAAAGAAATCTACTTTAGCTACAGTACCTAATTACTGTAGGTACAGCATGCATTGAGTGCACTACGACACCTCATCCAGCCGGAAGAAACAAGGTAGTGCATTGTCTATCTGCAAACCGAGAAAGCTACTAGGTTGAAACGGACAAGAAAAACATTCGCACGTTAAAAGCAATCTGAAGATTATGGACGAGAAGACGAAGATCGGAAGTGGGCCTATATTCCTCTAATATTGACAATAAAGATGAAGACAATCCTGTGTGTCTAAGGTGTCTGGGGTGCAGTCGATCTAAAGAGAAAAACCGAGGAAGATAACAAGATAGATCAGGCATCCCTTACTATAATCTACCAATCAGTACCAGACTCGATGATACACCAGCTCATCGGGAAGAAGACATCACGTGAAGCATAGCTAACTCTTCAGAAGATGCACGTGGGAGTTGACCGCGTGAAGGAGGTGTGACTGCAAAATTTATGAAACGAGTTTGATTAATCTTCAGATAGGAGAAACCCAGTCGATGGACGAGTTCGCCAGTAAGCTTATTTCATTGTATAATCAGATTATTTCTCTCGACGACAGGATAGAGGAATATGTGGGAGTGAAGAAGTACCTACGTGTGCTACCAGAAAAATTTGTGCCTGCCGTCATCATGCTCATGTACTCCTCAGATTTGGAGAACATGAAAATCAAGGAGATCACGGGCTCGCTCAAGGCGCATGAGGAGCTACTGAAGGGGTATCGGTCCCGTAATGAGCAAGGGCATTAGTCCCGTAATGAGCAGGTGTTGCTGTTAAAGAGAGATGAAAGAGGTGATGGCAAGCAATTTAACTACGGGCGTGGACGTGGCGGTTTCGGTGGCCAAGGAAGCAGAGGTGGCTGAGGAGGCAAAACCGAACAAGACGGTGATAACATACCACGAGATAAGTTATATATCAAATGTTTTGAATGTAAAAAATATGGTCACTACACGTCGGAGTGTCGCAGTCACATAAAGTGCTTCAACTGTAGTAAGTATGGGCACTTTGCTTCGGATTGCCGGAACAAGAAGAAGAACGAGGAGGTAAACCTCACCCGAGCCAACGAAGACGACGAACCAACTCTACTCCTCTCGTTGTGCAAAGTATAATAAAGTTACCTCAGCTTACTATTAGCCTGTACATGTCAGGTTTGTTCTATGTGGAAGAGTGAGAAAAGTAGAGAGAAGAAAGCTAGCTCTTATTTATATAATAGCCAGCTTTGCACGGGAACATGAATAGATTATTTATGTACAAGAGAGAATAGATAATTATCACACAATCTTTAGAGACAATCTTTAGAGACAGTTATTGTACAAACTAGTTTTTAACTTACTCTAGTTAATATGGAAAAAGATGAAGTAAATAGCAGGCTTTATTATTGTCCCTGCTCATTGGAAGTGAATGACTAGCTACATCATCGTTATTGACACTTGTAAGAACATGTCCTGCTTAATAAATGTGACAAAACAACCGTACAATTATTGATCGTCAGTACTATCTCTTAACCTCACAAGATCACAATAGAAAGAGTAAATTATATTTTACCCGAGTTATCGGTACCCGATTGAAAAACCAACAAGTTTACAAAACATTTTCACTTAACCATACTTCGGAGGGAAAAAATATTGCAGAAAACCATATATATATATAAGGATTAGAGAGCAATGAGAGGTGCCACCTCACCCTCCCTTGCGGAAAGGCCCTTCGAAAAATTAAAAATTGCGTTTAGATCCTTTCAAAGATTTTTTTTAATAAAATAGACCTAAAAAATATCAAAATTACGTTTAGATCCCTCCGCGGTTTACATTTAGGTTCTCCCGGTAGTTTTTAGCAGAACGGACCCCGGGAAAAAATACTTTAGGTCCCTCTACAGTAAAAAAACACAGATTCGTCGAAGATTTACAGCAACCCATGGATTCGCCAACGGGTTGTAATCGCGGTTTTCTAAAAAAAACAGATTCGTTGAAAGTTTATAGCAGCCCCGACGGGTCCTAACGACACCTATTTTTTTAAACAAATACGAAAACCGAAAATACGACCAGATTTCTCGAATTTCACAAAAAAAAAGCAGCCACGGTTTTAAAAAAAAACGCAGATTCGTCGAAGATTTATAGTAGCCCATAGATTCGCTGACGGGTTCTAACTGCGGTTTTCTCAAAAAATATAGATTCATCGAAGGTTTATAACTGCTTATGGATTCGCTGGCGGGTCCTACCGACCTATTTTTTAAAAAAAATACGAAGCCAAAAATATGACCAAATTTCTCAAAATTTCCTGTTACATCGTCGTGCGCGATGCAGTGTAGCACGTTAATCTGGGTAGTTTTTATTAGATGGCGTAAGAAGGGTAGGGAAAGTCAAGCGAAGCACGCACCGGTTGTGGCGCCTGACGCGTTGTTTGGAGCGATCGATTGAGCCAAAGCGAAGCAGATCTGCCGTAGATTAACGCACAGCAAGCCGGAGGGCCGTACGTACGTACGTAGGTGACGCCACGCCGCACTAGCTGGCTCGATTTAATTGGCGTGTCTAGCAAAGGACCCCTCCTAATCAGCGTATTCACGTGCTCGCCGGGAAGCCATGCTTCCGCTCGAGGTGCAGCGTTTCACACCCGGGCCCATGCGGTTGGATCACCTGCAGTACCTCTATGATCGTAACTTGCGGTTAAACGTGAACTGATGAGCGATGAACCGTTCGTCAATCGAACAGTCTAAAAGACTAGACTCGTGGCCGCTTGCGATCCACGTATTCACTGCAGAGCAACCCTTTTTCAGCGCACGGCTGTCACACGTACGATCGAGCTAGCTGGTATATATTAAAGTGGTGAGGTTTAGAGAGCAACTAGGATATTTTGCGCGGCGTAATATGTCACGTATGTTGTCTTTTTCGTAGAAATAATATCGTTTTTTTCGTCAGTGGTTTTTTAAAAAATCATCAAGGAAACGCGCGAAACGGTTGAAATAATACAAACGTATTCACGATTGCGCTAAATAGAAAGGTCTTTTTCGTGAAAAATAGCTGGAATGGTCCAAACGCAACAACGTTTTTTTTAGCATTTATTTAGGGTCCTTTCACGAAAGATTCGTGTTTTTTTCTAAATCAAAAGGACCTCTTCGTTAAAAAACCACGCGAAGGACCTACACGTAATTACGCATTTTTTAAAGGACCTACACGTGAAAAGGAAAAAATGAGCCGAGCTAGTCGGGCGTGCTTTGTTTTTTTTCGCGGAAACATTTTCGTTTTGTCCGACGGTGTTTTTTTTAAATCGTGGAGGAAACGCGAGAAACAGTTGAAAGGACACAAGTGCATCCGCAATTGCGCTAAATCGAAAGTCTTTTTCGTGAAAAGCAGCCGGAATGATCCAAACGTCACAAATTATTTTTTTGTATCTATTTAGGGTTCTCTCACGAAAGATCCACGATTTTCCTAAACTAGAAGGTTCTCTTCATAAAAAACCACGAAAAGGACTTATACGTAATTACGAGTTTTTGCAGGGACCTAAACGCGATTTTTTTAGCCGAGCCGAACCGCGCGGCCGGCTCGGCTCAAATCAACCAGAGCGTGGCGTTTCTCCCGGAAATAGGAGAGGTATGATTGGGTCACGTGGCGCCCACCCTCATGAAAAGTCTTCCAAAAAATTAGAAATTGCGTTTAGCTCCTTTCAGCAGTTTTTTAATAAAATAGATCTAAAAAATATCAAAATTACATTTAGGTCCCTCTGCGGTTTACATTTAGGTCCTCCCGGTAGTTTTTAGCAGAACAGACCCGAAAAAATACTTTAGGTCCCTCTATAGTTAAAAAAAACACAAATTCGTCGAAAGTTTATAACAACCTATGGATTTGCCAATGGGTCGTAACCGCGGTTTTCTAAAAAAAACACAGATTTGTCGAAGATTTATAGCAGCCTTTAGATTCGTTGACGGGTCCTAACGACACCCTTTTTTTAAATAAATACGAAAACCGAAAATACGACCAAATTTCCCGAATTACACAAAAAAAGCAGCCACAGTTTTCTAAAAAAAACACAAATTCGTCGAAGATTTATAGTAGCCCATAGATTCACTGGCAGGTTCTAACCACGGTTTTCTCAAAAAAATACAAATTCGTCGAAGGTTTATAACAGCTCATGGATTCGCCGGCGGGTCCTACCGACCCATTATTTTAGAAAAAATATAAAACAAAAAATACGACCAAATTTCTCCAATTTTTCATGTTACATCGTCGTACGCCACGCGGCGTAGCGCATTATTCTGACTAGTCTCCATTATTTCCTGTTAGTTTAGAGGGAGCATTGCCCAGTGGCCTGACATGGCAATGAGAAGAAATATTTTCTGCAATGTTGGTGAAGATAAAACAAACTTTTTATTTGTTTGCTGCACAAATAGACGACAAAAGAATCAAATTTGTTTAATATCTGTCATGTTACAAAGGCCGAGAGGATGAGAATGCACTTGGTATGCCCTTTCGGATATAGGGATAACCCTGTCTTTACTTCAAGGGGAAAAAGATGAAAGCCACTGGTATTCATACATCAGCTACCTCAAATCACAAAAATGATGTTTCGGATAATCACATGGTCGCCAAAGCACAAGTTTGACCATCATTTTCTATTATAATATTTTCAAAACGTAATAACATCATAATATTGTTGAAACATTTATCATTTTCAAATCATCAATCATTATTATTTTTTAATCAAATTTAAAACAGTTTGATTGTCCATATTTATGACATTACTTTTTCTTCATTGGAGGGAGTAATTGGAAAATAGTCTTTTTAAAACAATATTGGTGTTTGAGGTTGGACAACACCAAAGCATTTATGCACAAATCACTGGCACAACAAAAGGGCATAATTCAACCCCTCTTCTTGCGATAAACAATGAGGATGTCTTCAACCAACAATTTAGCAAAGGAATAAGCAATTGAACATGCACATATGACACGATGATTTACATGCAAAAACCTCCTCAATGTGAGGAATAAAAGAAACCACGGGACCAGCCGGTTCACTCCGAACTTCTACTATTGGACATAATGGACATAATGGAGTCTTCTCTAGAACCTCTAGGTGTTTTTGTTCCTAGGAAAATGGGATTCCCACATGACTCCGACATGTACCGGAGTATGAAGAGAAGCAAAGCCGAGTGCGAAGAATGGTTAGTAGCCCTGATTGAGGAAAGGGTTGAGGAAAGGCTGAGAACGTAATTCGATAGTCAGCTAAGAAGCTTTGAGGAAAGGATGGAACAAAGAGTGGTTGCGGAGAGGCAGGCGCAGTTCAGCCCAACCAACCATCAAAGTAGTTGCGCGTCTACCCTTGAGATGGATGTGGACGATGCCAGATTTCCTCCCGACGGAACCGGGGTAATATACATTTTTGCAATGCTCCTTAGATAGACCTATTTGACATGTTAGCTAATTAATTGTGTACCCTTATGTAGGTGGCCACGTCGTGTAATCTCCAAGTGAAGCTTGCCAATAGCTCTATTCTCCATCAAGCTGCTTAGGGGCACACGTATCCATCTGGTGCAGGGACGTTTGTGCACGATCATACTTTAGATCCGGACTACGCGAAGGTCCGGGTCGATGGTATATGTAAAATTTAAAAAGCCGCCACGCTGGAGATGCCCCCAATGACGAGATCGTCACACTAGGGGATGCCATCAGCACATTCATCTAGTGACTCAAGAAGGACATCTCCTTCGACGCCTGCCCAGCGGCACCGAAGCTACCATGTGATGCACTGGAGCTACTAGCACTACCAGAGCCATGTGCTGCACCAAAGGAGCCTGCCAAATCGGCTACTATGTCCCATCAGGCACAGACTGATACTGCAGTTCGGGCCAAGTCGTCTCCTGTGAAGAATACATTTGGTAGATGGCAAGGCGGCGAAAAGCGCAAATCAAAAGTGAGGATCACGTCAGCCCATGACTTTCTGTTTGCCCCGTTGGTGTGGCAATTTGAGTTGGGATAGCCATTCGTACCAAAAGAGGATGAGGAGACACTTATATTAGCTTGCATTAGATTGAAAGATTGGTGCATGGAACAAGCCAACAAGCCAGTGGAACAACAGGTATCGAGTATCTCAGTGAGCTTCAAGGAGGAGTATTTCTTACACCGGTTTTTGGATGGCTTCTTTGTGGTTGACTTCAATGACTTGTTCGAGCTTTACAACCTCAGCGCTCTCAATACCTCACTCATGAGGTGCTGAACATTGTAAGTGTGTACAGTCACAGTCTACATTCGTGTTGTATCGATAAATGTGTGTATATATATATATATCCTTGATTTTCTATATGTAGATACATGATCATGGAAGCAAAAGTAAGAGAAGAACCGATGGGTTTCCTCGACCCAAATGTGGTGTCCAAGCAAACCATGGATGAATACTTACAAGTCGTCCATGAGTATGTGGAAAAAGTTTTGTTGGCTCAATGGGACAAAAAATTCATACTTTTACCCCACAATCTGGGGTAAGTACTTCGTCCAGTTGCTATACTTGTTGATGTTAACGCAACTCAAAGTTAGGTTCAATGACCTTGGCGATATACCTATGTAAGTTTCACTGGGTTTTACTCATAATTATATTAAGGCAGAACCAAGTAATTTACCTTGATTCCAAAAAGGACGGCACCCACAACTTGACGCATATCAGAAATTTATTCGGCACGTCGTTCAATGTCTACAAGCTTGTGGAGGACCACATAGGAACCCAGCGAAACTGAAGCATATTCATAAATTTCCGGTATCTGTTAGTACGCAATAATTCTTCACACTACATAATAATATCTTTGGAACTAATTAACCTATTATATTTTGGCAGTACCACTAGCACCCAAAGGCCACTAACCTATGTAGATTCTACGTTTGCCATAATATGTAACTCCTCATTGGTTCAAAGAAGATCAATGTTATAGAGGTTTGTCGATCTTGCAAACAATTGTTTCCACCTATTAATTTATATACAAGCAAGACTTTACTCTTCATATTGACAGTCTTGGCAATGCACTGAATCTGTGTTAGAATAGGCTGACCTGCTTGGTATTCGAGGACAACTCTATGACTTCTTGATGCGTGAGGTCATTAATCTAAAAGGCGAATACCATTCAAGCCTCGCCTGATGAGTTGTGAATTTGTTAGATACCATTTGGAATAATTTGTGAACCTTGTGCTATGAATTTCTCAGTTGTATCTCTGAATTCAATTGGTTTTTGTATATGTGAGTTGATTTCCGAAATGAATGTGCTGTACATTGTAATGCGCGATCAGAGTTGATTTCTAAAATGGATGCATTGTATGTTGATATGTGATCCGAGCTCATTTCTAAAATATATGTCATAATAATGCTAGTGATGCTCTGTATTGTCTTTTGTTTCAGAGGGCATGGCTAGCATTTCCTGAGGCTAGCTAATAAATCAAAATTTAGTAAAAAATAAAAAAATCAACATCACAAACGTTTCTAAGAAAGAACCATCTGTGATGATCTCGACATCACAGATGACTCCAATTTGGAACTATCTATGATGAGGGGCTCATCCTAAACGGTTCCAAACTGGAACCGTCTGGGATGATACTATATCACAGATGGTTCCAATTTGGATTTGTCTGTGATGAGTTTTTTTCCTAATGGTTGGAGAACTATTTGTGTTGACCTATTGTCATCACTAACACTTTGATATGACGGTTTACAAAACCATCTGCAATATGGTTTGTGAACCGTCTGTGATGTAGGGTTGTGCAGTAGTGTTATCAGTAAAATTGATAATATAATCTATTGAACTATGTGTAATATTTGATAGTATTACTACTATATATGTATTTGGAGTAAAATTATAAGTAAACTTTGGTATACATATAATTAAACATATGTATACTTATAAATATATTTTATTATACTATTTTTATTTAGCTATTTCCAATGTCTCTTGCTATCATGAACTAGAGTAAAACATACTATCCAAAGATATAATGAAGAGAGGTAATGCAGTCTTTTATAGATGTATCGGGGTGAAAGTATAAGAAGCTAGAATGACATCTATTCCAGAACGGAAAGAGTATTAAACAATGAACAGACATGTGCATTGTACAGTACATGTGGACACAGTACTGCACTTTATTTTTGACATCCAAACCATAACGTACAATATTACACAATGCAGATATTATGGTTCATTTATGACATCTGAACCAGTCTCAATACGTAGGTCGACAACCACTATTGACGATAACCCATGTAGACTTTGAAGCACCATGCCTACACATCGAGTTTTCGACTACTAGTAGTATGTAACAACTATAGGGAGGAAGACAAGTATTAACCGCGCAGTTCACGTCACCATATTATTATAGAGACAACACTCTTGGATCTCTAGCATGTTTTCTTCAAGGACAGGAAGATGAAAGTAAACTTGGTCTTCTCCTTCTCCAGGTGCTTGGCAACAAGGCGTGCATACTCTGCAAACAGCATGCTTAGTATGTTTTCTCCAAAATGGCTTGCAATTATAGGCTCCAGTATTGCTCTAATGCACTTGGAGACATTCACACCGCTCCTGGCACTGTCATGCACAACATCACCTTTTGAGTCGTCATAAGGGTCCCAGTTGTCCTCAAACAACTGGATATGATCCATGTCAAACAACTCGCTCTCCTTCACCATTTTCTCAACTTCACCAATCGATGGCCCGTACAGTGGTAGATAGAAGGACTCAAGTTTTTTCTCCTCCACGAGACCCTATTATATCAAAATTTAATTTAGATTAACTCACCAAATAATGTTTGTTGGTACAACTTAAAATCGTAAGCGAGTGAAACTAGTTTGCATTTACCTCAGCAACAAGTGTTTGAAAGGATTGTGTAAGTAACCTGTAAAGTTGGTTGAGCTCTCCAGTGAATACATCCTCATTCTTCCTGCCAAGAAATGTTAGCAACATTTGCCCACCAAACACAAGTTCTTCATGGCGTAGCTTAAGGAAGAGAGAGAAATCCTTTTGGAACTGCTTTTGGAATACTTTCACCACTAGTGGTGACGTAGTCTCTGTGATATACATATTCTCTTTATTTAGGTATGCTTCTCTGTTGCCCTCAAGCCCCTCTGGAACCTATGTAAGTCCATGGCATAACACCAATAAATTGATATCATTGCTAAGAACAGAGCTACACAAGATTGGACTGCATCTTGTACATAATTTGTACCTACCTGAGAGCGCCAATGAAGGCAGTTCGATGAATGGAAGAGGTGAACAGTTTGACTAGGGAAAAGCCTGGTGTAAATGGTGCTTGGTAAACCAGAAACATAGTATGCTGGTAGTATTTCTCCGTTGTGATTTGTTGCAATCGACTTCTTGAACTGTTCAAGTGACTGGAAGAGCTGGTTGAAATCGTTACCCGGTAGATCATTTAGGAAGAACTGAAGCTCCACATGATCTTGTCGACCAAGCTTATTGAAATGATTAGTTATCACACTGATAACCTCGGAGACAATGAGAAGTGTGTTTGGTCCTGTAGAGCAGCCCAGGTCGGCAACTACCATTGTTTTGGGTAGAAGACTTGCGTATATTTCTCTTGTGGCTTTCTCAAGGACTGGTTTAATCTCAAGTATATTTTTCTCCTAGCACCAAGCATGCAATAAGAATTTTGTGGTTTTGAGTCTCATAATTACAAGGGAACAATTTCGTGGTTGTTAGTTTCACAATAGAGATATCAAGATATATTATGAATTATGTTCTATAATCAACTTCCATCTCATAAAAATAAGTTGCTCTCTGTCCAAGAGACCTTTTTACTATAATATAATAGGACGTAAGGCTATGTAGATCCTACATGTTTGCAGTGCGTAGAGATCTGCTCGAGTTCAATTGGAAAACACAATGGAATGTTTGCAATGATGAGATTGAGAGGACACATACAAATTCTTCAATTCTATGGACAGTACTCTAACTAATAGTTATAGCTAATTTTCACTTAGCTTTAAATTATTTTATCTTGATATAGTGAAGAAATGAAGGTGAACAAGTAGGGGCCTCCCCAGGTTCAGAAAATCGGTTTAATTTTATTACTGGGAGTCACGGGTCAGTAGAGCCGATTTTTTGAAAATTTTTGGGTGTATTTGACCGAAAAATTCAAATCAAAAGGTTTTCAACCCATGACCTGCATTCTCCAGTCCCAAGTGTGTTACCACCAGGTCACGTGCACACAAGTGGGAGTTACGGTTACGTTATAAATTCTTTCTATGTTGAGCAAAAATCATTCAAAAACGTTTTCTTTTTGGCCGATACGAAATTTTAACGGGTGGCCGATAGAACCGTTTTCACCAATTTTCGGCTAATTTTGGCCGAAAAATTGAATCCGGTGCTTCCCCTACTGTCGTTCAATTAAAAAAAAGTACGGCGAGCAAGATTTAAAGGACGTAATGTCAACGGCATTGAGTCTAAAATAAACAGCAATGGCTTGACATAACAACAGTGATTCCTTAATTGTGGATTAATAATCTCAAAAAAAAAATTTGTGGGTCGATGCCCTATTGGATTTTTAAAAATCGTCAAATGTGATATAATATATGTGATTCAACACGAACTGCATGGTAATGCAATAGTTGTTCCCAAAGAAAAATCGTTTGTACCAGCATCTTAATTCTTATAGCTTTTACACATGCAACTTGAGAAATTCACTGCATCAGAAATTAATAGTTGCGCATGTTAGAAAAAGAGGGCGAGAATAATTACTTGAAGCCTAGAATTCTTGACGTAGCTAGTTTCTCCTTCCCCTTCGACCATGTGAAAATCACGCTCTACATTCATCATGGGTACAGATTTCTTGATTGGATCTCTTTTTTTTTTTTCTGTAGGAGCAACAACGCAGTGCAAGGCATGGAAATACTGTCGCTAGAGGTGCTATTTATAACAAACTGTCATAGTGCCATGTATCTCGCTGTACGTCCTGCCAGAGCAACGGTTGCTTCAGCGCTCCACGCGTCTTTGGGAACAACTAGGAATGAGATCGCGGCGTGCCACGCCGCGTTCGATGTCTGTTTATACGTATATCGTGTTTGCTGTTTATCTATGCGTGTATTTTTTTTTGCTAGCGTAGATCGGAGGTTGTAATGTTTTGGTTGTGATGAGTACAGGCTGTCGAACCCCACATACATAGTATAAATAATGTGTGGTTAAAGTAAAACGTAATTGCTTCAAAGTGTCTGAGAGCTACATCAATTTGTACTCTAAAAAAGACCCAGTTCGGACAACGGTTCGAATAAATGTGACCGCTACTCCCTCACACAAGCAAATCACGAAAACGCGTGAAAATGTTGAAATGATACAAATGTAATTACGCCTTTCGCAATTTTACTGAACCAAAATATCTTTTTTTTTTAAACTACTGAAAAGACCTAAACGTAACTACAATTTTTTAGGTAGCATGTGGAAATGGCTCCTTGGCTAGAAAACCTGCCATCTTTAGTATATAGCTAGCTAGTTCCTCTACAATTTTTATGAAAGTTAATATTATCTCTGTATTTTTACTTATCGTTTTGGAAATCGTCACACTCTCTAATACACATCTTTGGTCATTACTTTTTTAATTATATATTAGTAAAAATTATTTTGAAAAAATAATAATATGAAGATATCATCCGTCTCCTAATTCCGGGAGAGTCGCTGCGCTCGCGTTCGTTTGAGCCGAGCCGGCGACTAGGCTTGAGCCGGTCGGCCGGCTCGGCTCAAAATTTTTTTTGCGCTTTGGTCCTTTTATAAATTATGAATAGGCTCTTCGCGATTTTTTGTGAGAGGAAGATATTTTCTCCGAAAATCACGTTTGGGTCCCTCGTGCGCCATTTTACGGAAAGAAGCTCCCGTTAAATTCAAATCGCGAACAAGCCCTTCTCTAATTTTTCGGGATAGCGGACAGGTCCAAAAACGTAACATTCAGGTCCTTGCTCCTTACGTCTAGGTCCTTTCTCCGTTTTTCCTGGGAAAAAATGTTTTCGGCACTAGAAATATGTGTGCAGCTCTATCTCTAGACTTTTTCCCCACCTCGATTTCCCATCTTGATCTCTGATATTTTTTAAACCATGTATTATTACTCGGTGAACGTGTAGAGTGTTAGCCTCGACAAAAGAAGGTTGTCGTCTCTAATAATTTTTCGCCCACCGCCTCTAGACTTTTTCCCCACCACGGTTTTCCAGCTCGGTCTCCAATATTTTCCAAATAATTCATCGAAAGAGATATTTCTACAACTCTATCTCTCTATTTTTTCCCCGTTTCGCTCATTATTTCGACGATTTAAAAAATAAAACGCCACGAAAAAAAGAAATTTTTTCTACGAAAAACGATACGCGCGGCGTGTTACGTCGCGAAAAAAATTGTGTTCTTTCAACCGTTTCGCTCATTATTTCGACAATTTAAAAAATAAAACACCGCTGAAAAAAAAAATTTCTAGAAAAAGCAACATGCGCGGCGTGTTAAAAAAAACGTATTGATGTTTGGATCTTTCGTGAGAGGACTCTAAATAGATACTGAAAAAAAACGTATGAACGTTTGGATCATTCCGACTGTTTTACACGAAAAGGACCTTTCGATTTAGCGCAAACGCAGATGCACTTTTGTTTTTTCAACTGTTTCGCGCGTTTCCTCGATGATTTTTTAAAAAAACGCCGACGGAAAAAAAACGAAAATTTTCTCGCGAAAAAAACAACGCATACGGCGTATACACCGTGTAAACTATCCTAGTTTTTTATGACAAATCTACAAGCCTATGCGTATCACTTACACGCCAGGATATATAACTGAAGAGAGATAAGATAAGATTAGCACACCACTGCTGCGAGATGAAGCTGGTGACTCAGAGAGTAGCAAGCGCTAATCACTCCATGTGCGCTCGAAGTGGTACATAAACACACACAAGCAAGCAAGTAGCGGAGCCGGAGCGCACGCGTCGAGCGGAGCGCGAGCTGGCGTGGACAGCGCGAGCGGAGGAAACGAGCGCAGCTGGAGCGGGACACACGAGTCGGCCACTGGCCAGGCATGGAGTGGGACCTGAGTGCAAAACGGAGACACTGCGAGGGCCTGGCCGCACGCTCGTCGACGTGGCACAGCTCTCCGGGCAGGAAACTTGCAAAGTTTAATATAGGGATAATAAAATAATAATAATGATTATGTGTCATAAAGAAATCAACTCAGGTATAATTATCATACTTATATTAAATGTCGCAACATTGGCGGCCTCTCGTGTACTTAAATAGTCAATCAGTTTGTGAATTGATGTAATTCTGATGACTTCGGCTTAATTTTATTCATCATTATGACTATAATGTCTATATTTGAAAAATCTACATCGTCTGCCTTATCAAATGGTGTAAATCTTTCTCACCTACGTTATTGAATACCCAAACAGACCTTCTCAAGCTCCACATTATCCAAAAATTGGAGGTCATCCGATCATTCTTATTTCACTACCACAAAACAGCACATAGGTGATGTCTTATTTATGATGGTTATTTTAGAACCGTATCAAATACACTTATCAGTGGCGATTTTAAAGTTCAAAATGGTGGAAAAACTATTTGTGGCAGTTTTTGTTTAGAACCGTCACAAATAACTAATTATTTTTGGCGATTTTTCTTTAGAACTGCTACAAATAATGTTGGGACAGTTTGTGGCTAGAACCGCTATAGATAATCTATTATCTGTGGTGGTTTTTCTTTGAAACGGCCACGGATAATTTGTAACAGTTTTAGGGAAAAACCTGATAATATTAGTATTTGTAGTGTTTTTTTTGTTAAAACCGCCACTAATATTATTATCTGTGGTAATTTTAATTTAAAACCGCCATAAATAATATTCCTATAAATATCCCAGCAGCTTCTCCATGGTCATCTTCCTCTCCGAGAACAAAACCTAACTAGCTAATTTCAGATTTGGTTTGGCAAAGACTTCTATGCTTCTACTTTCTGTCGTTGTTCCAAAGTGTGTGATTTGTTCTCGTCTCTTCATTTGTAGTGATATAGTTGCAATTTAATGTTTAAACCTAGTTTAATTAAGGTTTACATGCAAGGTTTAGTTTAGTTTGTTTTTATTTACCTAACATTTTGTAGATGATGAATTTATTACCTTGCTCCATTACATTAAGTTGTCTATCTTTTTTAGATGATGAATTATGATCAAGTATATATCAAATTTATTTATTTAAGATTATTGGATATTAAAAAAATAAATTTTAGTTAATATGGTAGATAGGTGATCTTGAAATTGGCTTGCATTTTGAAATGATGAGTTTATTATGTAGCTCATTCGGAGGATAAATTTAATTTTGGCTAGGTATGAGCATATAAAAATGAAGTAATTAAGATTTATTTTTTAATTACCATTAGTGCGTGTATATACATCTTGCTCCATTAGTGGCTACTGTTACCTAGTTTTTATCAAGCGTATATCAAATTTATTTAATTAAGATTATTGGACATTAATAAAAATTAAAATATAGCTAATATGGTAGATGGGTGATCATTAAGTTAGCTTGCATTTGGAGATAATAATGGTTTGGAGGGCAAGCAATCACTGGGACGACGGAGTTGCCTTGAGCCTCATCGTCACCGATAGCCTTGCCTTCATATTCTTACAAGTTGGTATAGGAATAGCTTATCTATACCAAGAAGGGGTGTTTTGCACAACTCCCCGATAACGCTAGGTTATGCAAAGGTTCAGGTGGACACGGTACTTCCACAGTTTGCTGACATCGCGCTGAAAATACCCTCCAACTACAAGGTTACAACTCTAGGAAGTGCTGTTCACTCATTCATCCAGTGGCGCAAGCGTGACATCGTCTTGGATCATCTAGTGCCTGCCTCTTCTGCAGTAGAACTCACGCATCCGTCACCAGCACCTGAGCATGAAATGGTGATGAAGCAAGATGAAGCAGCAAAGAAGTCCAGTGAGGGTCACATAAACATAGCTAGTGTGAGTACTTCAAAGGACAAACTAATTATAACCCCTGATCCGAAGAAATGGCACATTAGACAAGCCATATCAGCTAGATCAGGCAAAGCCAGAACAGAGTATGATTTTGTGCGAGAAAAAAGTAAAGGCAAGGCGAAGTCTGAAGTACAAGATAACAAAAAAATATTGGAATTCGAGCTAGGGAAGCCGTTAGTCACCCATTCGAAGTTAAATAGCCTAACACTCATGATGCAACAATTACATACCTAGTACATGGAGCGATCCAACCAAGTGGTACTCCCAAAGGTGATCATTGCCGTTTTCTGAGAGGAACATTTTCACCATGAGGGAGGTGCTACTTCATGATAAAATTTGATAATTTGCACAACTTGTACTATCACGATGCCCTCGACATATCTTTTTTTGATATGCTGGTCACTATAAGTGTCTAATATATAAATCATGGTCTACATTCATGTAATACCGATAAATATCATGTCTAACTTTTTCCTTATCTAGATACTAGATGATCGAACTAAGAAGAACCAAGGAGCCAGTGGGATTCCTCGACCTGGGAATGGTCTGCCAGGTCAAAATCAAAAGAGTACCAAAGGAGATCGAGGAATACGTATATAACACTTTGATCAAGCTACAAGATAAGGAGTTTATACTTTTACCATGCAATTTTAAGTAAGTTAGTTTCTCACTAGCTTGTTAAATTACTAATTGATTTTGTTTTTTACTCTGATCTTAGAACTAATGACTATGGCATCATATACGTGTATGTAGATTCCATTGGATTCTCATAGTAATTACTCTAGAAAAGAGCAAGATGCTGATCATGGACCCGCTGGATAAAGATAAAAAAGACTACGAAGAGCTAATAATTGTAATGAATGAGGCGTTCAAAAGATATTGTAAACAGAGCTCGAGATATTGTCCATACCACAAATCCCTTTTAATCCGTACTAAATTTTCGGTATGCATGCAAACAATATTCTTATATTGCATTTCATAGTAAATAACTCCTTCCATGACATTTTAATTTATTCGATTTTTACAGTGTTACAAGTAGCCGCGAGGCACAAATTTATGTGGATACTTCGTGTACCAATACATGCGCGAAATCTTAGGTTCTACAATAATACACAATGACGTAGAGGTTTGTCATGCTTACATCACACATTGATTCGCACCACTCAATTTCTATACACTCTTTGAGATTTATTTTTCCTATTTATAGCGCCTTAAGTTGCCTACAGTAGGACTGCTTCCTATTGAAATCTAAGCCATGTAAGGACAGTTCACCTACTTCATCATGAAGAAAGTCATCAACAAAAAATATGAGTTTTATGACAAAGACAACAACAATCCAGTCATCCATACTCATGTTATACATCATGTGTCTCCAACCAACACCGAAGACTCGTAGGCTTGTAGTTTAGAAAATTAGTTTAGTTTTTTATTATTTAAATTTTGTCTCATTACAAAGTGTAAATTGATATTTCATTCTAGCTAATTTTATGCTACTTTGTATATACATCTGTTACAATGTATATGATATATCTGTTCTTTGTGTATGCTATTTCAGAGGGTATAACTAGCGCTGCCTGAGGCTAGCCCGAAATGATGGTTTTTTTATTTTGTTGTCTGGAGTTATCTGTGGCGGTTTTTGGCTAAAACCGCAACTGATACTAGGAGTATCTGGGTCTAGCCAAAAACCGCCACTGATGCTAAGGTATCTATGGTGGTTTGTGGATAGAATCGCCACAGATAACAGTGTATCTATGACGGTTTGTGACTAGAACCGCCACAGATACATAAGTATCAGTGGCGATTTTTGACTGGAACTGCCACAGATAATGTTATATGTGGCAGTTTGAAAACCGCCACTGATAATCCTTGATTATCCATAGCACTAAATCTGTGACAGTTCATAACTGTCATCAGTGGCAGTTTTTAAACCGCCACAGATGACTTTTTCAAGGCAGTGCGATTTACATTGCCATGTTTCCTGTTCATCATGCCTTCAAGTACTTGAGTCCTCCAAATACTACCACTAAGCTATTATTCCTAATAACACTGTTATTCCTAATAACACTAGTAATAAATTATAATGAGTGTAGAAACATCACAAGTTGACACACAGACCGTCTATACAGATATAGACAACCTTGGGCTACAATCAAACATGACACGCAGACCATGAAAATTAAACATGTGCATCATATGCACAAGGGGCTATACTATTCACATTAATCCTGTAAAGACAAATTATTTATAGAATTGAATTCTACGATGTGAACTCGCAATAAGTCATTGTACGCATACAATTGACATGAATCAGAGCATGACTGGACAAAAGTGCCTCACAGACTGTTCATGTGTTATCAGATTTGTTCACCCCTCAATGAGTCATAAATCGAAGCAAGTACTACCCTGAAAAGGTGGATTCCTCAGTCATCCTATACAGGCAGCAAGCCGCAGCTGATGCGGACATGAACCAAAATGGTCACAAAAGTCAAGCTGATAATGAAATATGTTGGGACGACGACGCACAGAAGAGATAATCAGCCAAGAAAGTCTAACGACGCGATGGACACTGAAGCGAGAGGTGCACGCGACCCAGGACTAGAGATTACATAAAACCACATACTAGAGAAAACATCTAAGGAACATTTATATGTCTTGTTCCTTTGCTCACCTTCTTGCCCAAGATGAATTTGCTTTCCGTTCCACAGCACTATTTACATACAATAACATTTCCTGGGAATTTCACCCCCCGGGATTGCTGATTAGATTTGTCTCTTGAACCGGAGCATCTGAAATTAATTAAGCGAGAGCAACATGTGCCTTGTCCACACAACGAGCGAAATCAATTATTAAAAAAGTAAATTAGCAAAATTTCACGTGCGATAATGTGGTTGGATAGTACAATGTATATACATTTATCTAAAAGTGTGCCTCTATCTGTCGTACAACTCTGATACCTAGGATTGAAAATAGAGTTGTCTACTACTCCCTCCGATCACAAATTGTTATTATTTTAGACACCAACACGTATTCTAAACACAACTTTGACCACTAATTTCTATTATTACTACTACAAAACACCTAATAGGTGACGGTATATCTATGTCGATTTTTTTGTAACTGACACAGACGAAGTTAGCACCTAATTGGTGATCATCTATCTGTGTCGGTTTTTTTGAAACGACACAGATAACGTTTTTGTGTCGGTTCTAAACTTCAAAATGGCGGGAACACTGTTTATGTCAGTCTGTAATTGAAACTGATACAAATAGTTACTTATTAGTGTCGATTTTAATTACAGACCAATACAGATAGTGTTCCCATTATTTGTGTCGGTTTGTAAGTGGAACTGGCACAAATAATTGAATATGTGTGCCGTTTCTAACTAAAAACTGACACAAATAATATAGCCTATATAACTATTGTGTGTACTGTAGCTTGCAGCGTCATGGTCTTCTTCCTCCTAAGAGCAAACCCAAAGTTTAATATTTCACATTCCATTTGGGAGGTTTCTTGTGCTTGTACTTCCTCTAGGTGTTTCATGGTGTGTAATTTGTTCTCCTCTTTTGATTTGTGGTGATCTAGTTGCAATTTAATGTTTATACATATTTCAATTAAGGTTAATTTATATATAGTTGAAATTAAGGTTTAGATTTTGTTTGTTTTTGTTTTCCTAACAGTTTGTAGATGATGAATTTATTACTAGGCTCCATTAGATGAAGTTTTGCCTAGCTTTATATAATATTGATTAAAATTATGTCCATCAACTATTTTTAGCTAATTAATTATTATCAAACATATATTAAATTTAATATATTAAGATATTATATTTTAATATGTATTGATTTGTAGTGATCTAGTTGCAATTTAATGTTTAAAGCTAGTTCAATTAAGGTTAATTTATATATAGTTCAAATTAACGTTTAGATTTTGTTTATTTTTATTGACCTAGCATTTTGTAGATGATTAATTTATTACATAGCTCCATTAGATGAAGTTTTGCCTAGCTTTATATAATATAGATTAAAATTATGTCCATCTACTATTGTTGGCTAATTAATTATTATGAAGCATATATTAAATTTAATATATTAAGATATTATACTTTAATAACCATTGATTTGTAATGATCTTATTGCAATTTAATGTTTAGAGCTAGTTCAATTGAGGTTAATTTATATATAATTTAAATTAAGGTGTAAATTTTGTTTGTTTTTATTGACCTAGAATTTTATAGATGATGAATTTATTACCTAGCTCCATTAGATGAAGTTTTGCCTAGCTTTATATAATATAGATTAAAATTATGTCCATCTACTATTGTTAGCTAATTAATTATTATCAAGCATATATTAAATTTGATATATTAAGATATTATATTTTAATAAACATTGATTTGTGGTGATCTAATTGAAATTTAATGTTTAGACCTAGTTCAATTAATGGTATTTTTTGAGTATGCAGTATGCATTGCATTGCCCTTAGGCACTTGTGAGCAGCCATACCAAATATTAAATAAAGTTAGGACTTGTTTGTTTCAGCTTTGGATTATCTAAAAGCTAATTCTAGATTATGATTGTAGAGAAGCTGATTCTCCAAAAGCTATAATCCAAAAGCACATATAAAGTGGATTGTGGATTCTAGTGTATATGGATGGGTTGAATTGTGAGAATTAGATTCTAAAATCAGGATGTTTATTTTTTTTATTCTGCTTTTGGGGTTAGAATCCAAAATCAAAATCTAAAACAAATAGGCCCTTAATATAATTGGAGTTTGAGTTTAAAACTTTCCCCCGCATAAGTCCTTATATTACTTATCTATGCTATTTTTCCTCTTTTCTCTAAACCTTGGATTGATCAACAGACAGTTCAAACTCACAGAAACAATGGAGCCAGTGGATCGAAGTGGAAGTTGCTAGAATGAGAACCGGAATGAATCGCCAATTCCTTAAGTAGCACCACCAGTTGACATGAGTAATTTTGGAGCCTTTCTTGCTGCACAAACTCAGCTTATGCAGACCATGATGTAGCAAATGCAGCACTTCGCCAATCAATCAGTAGCCAACAATGCAAACCAAGCTGCTGGCAATGGGAACCATCCATACTTGAAGCTGTCGAACTTTATGAGGACCCGTTCGCCAACAATTTCTGGGAATGCTAACCCAATTGAGGTTGACGACTGGCTAAGGACAATTGAGAGGAAGCTACATATCACCCAGTGTGAGAAAAATGAGAATGTGCTTTATGCTTCTCATTAGCTCGAGGGCACAACTGTTGAATGGTGGAAGAATTACTGCGCATCATAGGAGAACCCACAAGAGATCACTTGGGAAGAATTTTTCGCTCCTTATCATCAGTACCATGTTCCCGAGGGTATCATGGATTTGAAGAAGGAAAAATTTAGAGCCATTAGGCAGGGAAGCTAGTTTGTGGCAAATTATCTGAATCGTTCATGCAGCTAGCTCGTTACGCACCTAAGGATGTAGCGATAGACAAGGAAAGATAGTCTCGCTTCATGAAGGGATTGCATTCTAGGCTGCAGGTTGGGTTGATTGCCCATAATTTTTCTGATTTTCAAGAATTTGTGAATAAGGCCCTTATCCTTGAGGACAAGCGCAAAGAGTTGGATGACAACCGTAAGTGCAGGATGGCACAGCAGGGAGCTCATTAGGGACAACAAAAGTTGAGAGTTGCACCACAGCAATTTGTTAGGTTTTAGCCCAAGGCAATTTTCAAGATGCCTTCTTCCACACCATGTCCCAGTGGGCAGAATTTTCAGACACCTGTTCAAGCCAATAATGCTCAGGGAGGAAATCAACAATTGACAGTTAGGCACTGTTTTAGCTGTAATGAGCCAGGGCATTTCGCCAGTAACTGCCTGAAGAGAGGAGGTGTTACGCCTGTTCGATTCAACCTTGGATCAACACCGGCCAAGACGCCTGCACCAAGAAGGAACCGTGGATTTATTCAAGCTGGAGACACAACTCAAGCCACGGTGAGATGTCTGTCAACCATATCATGACTGATGAGGCCCAAGAAGTATCGGACATTGTACTGGGTAAGTTCCTAGTTAACTCAAAACCTGCTACAGTTCTATTTGATTTTGGAGCTTTGCATTCCTTTATTTCTTGAGATTTTGCTATTGAGAATGGGTTAGAAGTTAAGAACCTTAAGTGCATACTTTTGGTCCAATCCCTTGGATCAGAACTACCATCTAATTTAGGATGTATGCAAGTTAAGATACTCATGAATGGGATAGAGTTCCTAACGAACCTCATTATCTTAGATACTCAAACAATAGATGTTATCTTTGGAATGGATTGGCTATCTAAGCACAAGGTCATATTAGATTATGATAGAAGGATAGTGTCAATTGAAAGCTCAAGAGGCGAAAGAGTGGAGGTATAAGCAACCACAGTTCATAATGGTCAAATGATGGTTAACAGTGCTAAAGCAGTCAACATTGAAGACGTACCAGTTATGAATGAATACACAGATGTTTTTCCTGAGGAATTACCTGGAATGCCACCTGACCGAGATATTGAGATCGTGATTGAATTGATGCCGGGTACAGCCCCAATAGCCAAGAGACCATATCGGATGCCTACAGATGAGTTGGTAGAAATGAAGAAACAGATTGAGGAGTTGCTAGAAAAAGGTTTTGTAAGGCCAAGTTCGTTGCTATGGGGAGCACCAGTTTTGTTTGTTCGAAAGAAGGATGGAAGCATGAGAATGTGCATTGGTTATCAAGCTTTGAATGAAGTGAGCATAAAGAACAAGTATCCGCTACCCAGGATCGATGATTTGTTTGATCTGTTAAGAGGAGCTGGAATTTCTCTAAGATAGATCTTCGATCGGGATATCATCAACTAAAGATTCAAGCAGAAGACATACCCAAGACAGTATTTTCAACCAGATATAGTCATTATGATTTCACAGTTATGTCATTTGGATTGACCAATACCCTTAAATATTTCATGAACTTGTTGAATAAAGTTTTCATGGAATATCTGGATAAGTTTGTTGTCGTATTTATAGATGATATTCTTATTTACTCCAAGACAGAAGAAGATCATGCAGAGCATTTGAGACTTGTTTTTAGGAGAAGCTTCAAGTGCAACGATTGTATGCCAAGTTCAGTAAGTGTGACTTTTGGAAGAAGAAGGTGGAATTTCTTGGTCATGTGATGACTACCAAAAGTATTGCAGTTGATCCCAGTAAAGTCAAGGCAGTATTGCATTGGGAACAGCCGAAGACTGTGACTCATAATCGCTGTATCTATGATAGGTTCCTAGATGTATTTTTACTATATAACTATCTTTTGGGTATTATATAATATATCTGTTCCTTTGTATTGTTTTTCTCCTTTCTTTCAAGCTTGGGCATCATTTAGTTTTGTATCTTGTTGGCATGAATTTAGGGGAACATTTGGCTAAATGGCTCTATTATGGTTCACTATGGTTAACATTGAGAAATAGCAAAACAAAAACAAAAAACAAAACAAAACAAACAAAAGCTTAATTGACATGGTTAGCGTAAAATGGTTAACTCAATTTCTATGTTCAAAAACTTGTTCCACTTGAGTAATGGTAATTATCCTCTTATAGATTGGTCATTGGTTTGACATATTCATTTAATTATAATTTAATTGTGATGATCTGATACGTTAATATGACATAATTGTAATTTAATTGTTATGCACTCATATAAATAAATGAAAAATAGCATAATTGTTATCATCATGGTTAAATTGTTGTTATTGAATAAATGGCAAAATTTAATTGTTAAAATGACATGGTTAACTCAAATTAATTTCTCTTGATCATGTCAAATGTCATGTCATTTAAATATTAACCTTGTTTAATATAGTTATTTTTTGTTTTAATTATATCAAATGGTGTAATGGATGTTTATGTTTAATATGGCATATTTTGTTTTAATGTTTATGTAACATGGTTACAATTAATGATTTATGATATTCATACCATGTTAATCGTCCAAATGCCATAGTGGAGGGTAGCACAGAAAAGATGAAGACTAGGACAAATATGGCAATGGTGGAGTCTGATTCGGTTATGTGAGAAAGATGACTGACGTGCGAAATCCACCTATCAGCAACCCGACGTGGCACGAGCGACGTGGCTGGCGAGCTAGGCTGTGCGGTGATTTGGGCTGAGGAGTGGGGATTGGGCTAGCATGGAGGGAAACGATAGGCTGTGCTAGGCTGGAGAGAAAATGAGCCGAGCGCAAGGGAAATCCACAGCTTTTGCAGTGTTTTAATTAGTTTTTTCTTTTTAGAAAACATAGAAAAAGCAAATATTTCCAAGCACAAAGGAGCCAAATAACATAATTTAGACAATTGTTGAAGTTGGATTTAATCATATTAAATTGATTTTTGTTAAGGAAAGTCCCGTATTACACTTTTAGTTAGCAATAAAATTGGTGATAAATTTTGGAGGGCTAAATACACAAAAGAATTTTAAAAGGGATGTTAGACCATACTATCTAGGGTGGTTCATGGCTGCTTGAGCTTTGCGAGGATGAGTACCTAGATGTGATACACATTAAGTCTCTCTAGCTCATATCTAGTTGGAGGAAGCAAAGAAACCAAATGAGGATGCCAACATTAGACTCAATGTGATATTTCAATACTTGGTCAAAAAATGTCAGTGGGAGTCGAATGGTTCGAAGTGGGTTGGACCACTAGTCACATAAATTCAATAGAGGACAATTCTTGAAAATTTCAATGGGAGTTAGATGATCCGAGTGGGTTAGACCACTAGTCAGATCAATTCAATAGAGGACATGTTCTGAAAATTTTAATGGGAGTCAGATGATCCAAGTGGGTTGGATCAATTCAATAGAGGACATACTCTAAAAATTTTAATAGGGGTCAGATGATCCAAGTGGTCGGATAATCGGTCAATTCAATTCCCTAGTGGATATGCATGTTCTGGAGATTTTCTTGTGACTCGGATAATCCGAGTAGGTCGGATCATCTGTCAGGTCAATTTGGCAGAGAAGATGATCTTGAGATGTTTAACAGTGTCGGATGATCCGAGTAGGTCAGATGATTGTAAAACCTTTGTTCCATTATTTGTCACTCCTTTGGCAAAACAATCCCCTCTGCCATTGACATATGACTCCATGAGGCTATGAGTATGAGATATATATTAATTACATGGTTGCTTCTGTTGGAACTTATTCTGCATATGCAAGAACATAAGTATTTTGCGTTCCTCAAGAGATCTTACGATGTGCATGGTGTCGAATCATGCGCCTAAGATAAGGTTCCGTCTCGGCAAGATATGATATAGTGAGTACCCTGAAGTTAGGCAGGCGGCTGGCCGGTGACCGATCGATTGACGGAAGCTTTTACATCTATTTAGGATTCTGTAAAATTTAGCTCATCTATTTGATTTTAGTTTTGTAATATGCTGGATGAGGGAGCTAGCCAGCAAAAAAACCCTATCCTAGTCTTTTCTTTATCTTAATACAATAGTAGTATGTAGCTTCTCAAAAAAATAGTTTCTATCTTCCTGTTCCCCCATAAATAATATTTATGGGAAAAAGCCATCCGCGGTCTATCTGCTGTTTGTTCAGTTCGTTTAATACTTGTTTCTTATTTACAATACCATTAAACCTGTCTCTCAACTGTCAAAACTAGCCGTCACATCAAAGACCAATTTTGTAAGTGGTTCCAGGTGATATGACATTGTAGCTGACAAATAAGATGACATATGAAAAAAAAGTTACAAAGCCCAATTGTCATCCTCTTTTTTTTCTCTCCTGTACCTTTTCTTCCTCCTATCACTCCTCCCCCTTCTTCCTCCAGCAGTTTCAAGCTCCACCACCTTTCGTTCTCCCTCGCCACCCTCCCCGCCAGTCTACAGATGCACAGAGGTGAGAGGATATGACGGCAAATGCAAAGGGGCAGTGCACATGGCCTAAAGGCTGACAGTGACAGGCCCAGAGGCGTATCCAGAAAATTGGAACGAGAGAGGCTAAAACTGAGACCTTCAAAATTAATATATATATATATATATATATATACACACACACACACACACATGAAGGAGCCGGTGGGCCACGGGTGAGGCTTCAGCCCACCTGTGCCCCACCGGCAGATAGGGCTGTAAAAAAAGCTCGAAGCTCGCAAACGGTTCGAACTCGACTCGTCGCAGACTCGATTCGAGCTCGGCTCGAGCCCAAAACGAGCCGAGCTCGAGCCTATCTTGAAGCTCGCGAGCCGAGCTCGAGCATTCGTTAAGGCTCGGTCTCTCCTGAGTCTCCCACGCAGCCACTCCCGTTCCGTCTCCCCCCGGGCCCAGACGCCAGACTCCATTCCGCAGCCGCTTCCCCGGTTCCCCATTTGGCTTTTGGCCTGGCCATTTCCACTTCCACCGATTCCCCAATCCCCATTTCCCCAATTCCCCGTCTCCCCGACCCGAGCGACTGAGCGAGCGCGAGCCCCAGGCCGGCGTCCCGACTCCCGACCGATTCAGGCCTGGCTTCGAGTTCGTTGCCGTCGCTCCGCTGCGACCCGTCGTCGACGCCATCGTCGCCGAACGTGACGGAGGAGTTCTCGGGCGTCGCGGTGGAGTACTCTGGCGGCGCCGCCGCCGAGAGCTGGCGTTGGGATGATCCTCGCGGCGATCGCGCCCGCATCCAGGCTGCGCCCCGGAGGAGTTGCGCGCGATGGAGTCGAGCGGCTTGGGGTGGTTGTGCGCGCCCTTGTAGACGATCTGCGTGATGCGGCCGTCGGCCAGGGAGCGCTCGACCTTCTTCTTCATGGAGCAGCTGTGGTAGGTGCACTTGTAGTAGCTCTGCGGGTTCTCGCTCCCCTTCACCTGCTTCTGCCCGTACTTCCTCCAGTTGTACCCGTCCTCCAGGTTGTTGCTGCCACCGCCGCTCTTGTTGCTTACGGAGACGCTCTTGCTCAGATTTTTGCACTTGTATGCCTGAATCCTGATGTCTGTTATCGAGCCTGTGACGAGCTTATGTGCGTTTTCTTGTTTTCGAGCTTCATCGAGCCGAGCTCGAGCTTATTCGAGCTTTGGCCGAGCCGAGCCGAGCTCGAGCCTGGCTCCGAGCTCGAACCCGAACTTGGGCTCGCTCGAGCTCGGTTCGAGTTTCTACCGAGCTCAAGCCTGGCCAGCCAGGCTCGCTCGAGCTCGGCCCGTTTATAGCCCTACCGGCAGATACGCGGTCAGCAGCATGATGAAGAAAGTGCAAGCAGATCGGTTCTTGGCAGTGACAGTGCTCCCATAACTTTTCTACAAAAGTGAGGGAAGCCTGGGGTATAGCACACGAAGAGACTAAGAGCAGCGATGTGGTCTTTAACAGAAGCACGGGATAGCACATGAAGAGACTAAGAGCAGCGATGTGGTCTTTAACAGCGATGTGGGCATCTAGCTGGTTATAAAGGAGGTGGCTCACCGGCGTGGACAAAAGTGGTCAACGAAGCTCGACGGCACCGCGTCATCCTTGACAACTATTTTCGCAGCTTGCTGCAGTAGCAAATCAGCAATGGAAACTTGGGGTTTTAGTTGCTAGCACTCTGGAACACACCATGACAATGTTAGATTTGACGGAAGTGCTGTGACTTGGCGGATTCGTTGAGCTTCCGTAGTGGCAATGGTGGCAACTAGGCATGAGTGGAAGGGGATGCATGTTGATTCTAGTCCTGAATCATAAACATATACTAACATGTGGAAGAACACAATAGTATACGGAGTGATTTTTTGACGTTGCCCCAACTTAACGTTTTTTTTTTCTTTTTCTATTTTTTCTTTTTTGTGTTTTGTTCTGTTATTCTCAAACTCTTACGATAAAAACCCTTTTATAATGAGTGGACCACCCAATCAACTTGCTAATCAAGACAACAATTAAACTTGGAAAGTCTAACTAAGAAAACAAACTAACTAATTAGATTCGAATGTTGATTGCATCGTGATCTTTACTTACTTTTGTAAGTTCAAGCTCTATTGATTTTGGTGATTGGTTTTAGATTAATTCTTAATCATTGTTTAATGACAAATCTAATAATTATGAGACTAACATGTTTATTGAACTTTATTTTTATTAGTCTCAAATTTGGATGGAAAATGAAAAATCCACAGTATGCACTCGTATTCATTTTATTATCTTATCGCATATTTTGTATTCAAGTTAAAGGATGAACCTTTCCATTGCTTTAACCTAAATATGTGCATTATGATTTCAAATCCATATATACATAAGATGTACACATCTAGAGGGAGTTTATGCTTTACCTTGAAGTTTCAATTGTATTGATCTCTTTTCTTATTTCAAATAATCAAGAATCATTACTATTGAAATAACCTTTTGAGTATATATATAACTTGTGTAGTTGTAATTTACTCATGGTAATATAGGATAAACTCAAATGCAATCTAAAATTTAACATGTACATATTAATTCAAGTTCAATTATTTTTATGCACACATTTAATGGAGTTTATTCTATACTTAATGGTCTCAAGAGTATTGATCACTTTCCATTACTCCAATATATTGAATCATTACTCTGAGATTTCATCAAAATGAGTATATGAAACTTATGTAGTTATATATACTCATATCAATTTAAATGGAATTTGAGCTCGGTTGTCTTTCAATCAATCAAAGAACACTTTATCATGTGTTGATGGTATTCTTTGTTGACTAAGAACAAAAGGAAAGTTCTTAAATATAATGAAGTATTAGTTGCATCAAAGTATTAAGACACAATTAATCATTCAAATTAATTTGGGCTGTACTCAATTGATCTTGGGGCAATCATTATGTGTTAATGGAGTACAAATTGATGATTGAGACAATTGTGTTTGTTAGACTAACAATCATCCATGAGTTGTGAAGTAGGTTGAGTCCAACAATGATATAGAATCGAGGAGAAGCCATCATGTGTTGATGAGCTTAAAGGAAATCCCGAAGTGAAGAAAAGAGAAGAGAAGAATTCATCATATATTGATGAACAAAAAGAAGACGCTTACTTGAAGAAAAAGTGAATGTAAATCATAAAAGTTTCAAGAGGATTAGCACACGGCAAAGGTATAACTAGATAGGCTAAGGATGTCTTTCTAGTCTTTTATCGGCCTCGGTGTTTGGATGGGAGACTGGGTTTTTAGTTAGGTGCCGTACTATTAAGAGGGGTTGAGTCATTTTGCTTGAGCTTCATCATGTGTTGATGAACTTAATCCAGTTCATTCTAACTCACTCTCTTAGTTGGATTTTGCATGAATCTCATATTTGCATGTGTTGTAAATCTTGAAGTTCATGTTTACTTCTTAAATTGAATCATAATTTATTTAGATTTTGCTTGGAGCTTTAGTTTTGCATGTGTTGAAAAGGAGAGAACTTATGCAACTTGATTTTTATGGTAGTTGTTTGCATGGAGCAAGGTATTTACATGTGTTGCAAATAGAGAGCTCATATATTAGAGTCTTAGCTAGTGACTTGATCATGTGTTGATCATCACAAGGCTAAGGAAGATTTATTTTTGTTTATTTGCAAAATGTTGATTTGTTATTTGCACATATGTTTTACAAATAAGCTGTAGGTTATAGGTTTCGATCTTAGAGCATATGAATAGGGTTTGCAAATTGATTTGATCGTGTGTTGATCATCACATGGCTAAGAGGATTGATCTCATATGTTCTAGGTTTATTTGCAAATGTGTTTTGCAAATAAGTTGAAGTTTTAAATGCATTTTTGGGGCATGCGAACAAGGTTTGCAAATGTGTTTTGCAAATTGACTTAATTGTGTGATGATCATCACATGGCTCAAAAAATAATTCTTATTGGTGTTTGATTCAAAAAGAAAATATTTTTGTATAAAATCTTGTGTTGTTGGAAATTTTGGAGCTACCACAGTTGTGAAAGCCCGATAGTACCGTATGGTCGGTATACTGCCCCTTTGAGGCCGATTGTTATTTTTCAGAGAGCATGTGTTGATCTGAGTTTATGGAGGCTAGAGCTACCAAGATTAAAGGCGGTAGTACCGGCCCCTAGTAGCTGGTAGCTATTTTCTAAAGAAGTGTATTTTTGAGTTGCGTTGAGTCTGGTATTACCGCTAGTGAGGGTCAGTACTACCACATCTAGTTGGTGGTAGTACTGGGTTTCCTATACAATAGCTAGTTTTCTAGCCGTTGGCCTGGAGACCGGTACTACCGGCCCGGTAGTACTGGATTTACTAAGTTTTCTAGAATTACCCCCAAATGGCTAGTTTTCTTTGTAAGGCTGTAAAAGGAGGCCTTGGGGCATTTGCTGGTGGTTGGATTTGTTGAGAGTCTTATGGGAGGTGTTGCATGTGTTACTCTCTCCCTATTACTTCTTGAGCTAAGAGCGAGCATCTAATTGCATATATTGCAATTAGAAGAGAGTTGAGATCCTCTTGTGCATGTGTTGCACTTGAGGGGATCCTTGTGCATGTGTTGTGCTTGGTGTTCACTATTGTACATATGTTGTACTTGGTGGAGTTCAAGCTAGAGGGCTTGACTTGTTACTCTTAGTGTTTATCGATGCTTAGACGGCGTGTGGAGGCGTCATGCGTGGTGTGCTTCCCAACGGAGGTTATGAGAACCCCCGTTGAATTTGTGAAGGTCGGAGCTCACCTACCCAGAGGGGAAAAGAGCTACCACTAGTGGAATCAAGGCAGGTGCTCAATTTGTGGAGTCGGTCCAAAATAGTTTGAGCTTGCCTCAACGTGAATTAGGGGAGACCAGCAAGTCTCCGAATAATAGGGTAAAATATCAGTGTGTCTCTTTGTGCTCATTTGCAATTCCTTATTTATATTGTTGCAATTTGCATTTCTAGAATTAAATTGCTTAATCGTATTTAGGATTGCTTATTCTTGAGTAGAGATATAATTAGTTAGTGCACTTAGTGAGCCTAGTTGATTTAGGCATTAATTATCAAAACCTTAGTTTATCGCTTCCTTATTATTTATTGTTAAGGTTCTGTCATATGGGTACACTTATGTGAGAAATTAATTGTAGAAGATTTTTTACAAGCTACATATTTATCCCTCTCTAGTCAGCATCCTCAACCTAACAGCCTTGCATGACATGGCAAGTCAACAATTTTTGTAAGTCTTGATTAGTTTCCAACAATCTCCTCTCTAATCAAGACTTGCTGACTTTTAACTCGTTAAGGCAATCGGTCTCAACTACGACTTGCCTAACTCATTCTCAACATAAGACGGCAAACGCATCTCCTCAATGTCCCGGACTCATCTTCAACGGACTTGACTCATGAAGGTGAAAGCATCTCCTCAACGTTCTAGACTCATCTTCGATGGACTCGACTTAGGATAGTAAATACATCTCCATAACACCCCTAACACATCTACCATACACTTTTCAATGTCTCGAACTCATGTTTCATGGACTCAACTCAAGATGGTTTCATGGCATCATAGAAATTTCCTTTTGATCTTTTTATGTAGCATGATATTTTCTGATACGCACGATATCTCTAAAGGAACTTACACATGTTTATATTGTGGACATAACTCGCATAAGAATTTATGCGATCACAGGCAGTAACTTGTGGACACAACTCACATAAGAATTTATGTGATTACAGGTAGTAACTTGTGGATACAACTGACAAGAGAACGTGTAGCTTTGGCTGCCTTCTTGATGAGACATGTAAATGGTTCTCAATGTCATTTTGTCATGTTGATTATCGACGACACTCGCCAATAACGGTATCGGGGAGACACACCTTCTCCACCCTTTCACCGCCTTATCTTATTGCCAATTCTTTCCACGCGTGACACAACTCAACTGTGACTCGAGATGACTTGCTACCTCATCGTCTCCTTGTTGACCTATATGCACTACCGTAGCTAGAACGGAGGCTACAACTGAATCCTGCTCAACACCACATCACTTAGTGACGATAGCCTGCCCCGAGGCGTAGTAGTGGTGACCTCCCCTTGGGCAAGCGTGGCACCAAGGTTGGAACCTCGCTCTGATGCCAATTATTGGTTTTAGCTCTGGATCATGAACGCACGAACACGAGGAAGAGTACAATAGCACACGGAGAGATTATTTTTCGATTTCGACGTCGCTACAAGTTGACGTCTTATCTTTTTTTTCTCCTTTTCTATTGTTTTCTATTTTGTGTTTTGTTTAATGTAATTCTCAAACTCATTAGATACATACATTTTTACAATGGGCGGACCACCTAATTAACTTGCTAATCAAGACAATAACTAAATTTAAAAAGCCTAACTAAGGAAACAAACTAACTGATTTGATTCGATCGCTGATTGCATCGTTATCTTTATTTATCTTGTACGACACGGTAAGTCAATAATTTTAGTAAGATCCTGTTTGTTTAAATTTAGGCTTTTTGGTTTATAGCTTAAATCCAGCTTTTTGGCTTAAATAGCTTAAAAGCTAATGGCTTTTGTACGTGATAGAGGTGGGTAATTTTATTTAACCTTAGTGTTATTAGTTTAAAATCAACCATCAATAAGCCAAAAAAGTCTCTCTTCAGTGGCTTTTGGCTTTTAGTTATATAAAGGCTTTTGATTTTTAAACCGGTGAAAAAGTCTAAATAAATAGGACCTAAGTTTTAATTAGTTTCCAATAATACAGCCTGCAGCAGCAGCAAAAGTTAGTTGCGGTGACACGGCCAGCGCTACAGGCGAGCTCGTTCTCAGGTGGATAGCAGAGAGAGAGTGATGAGGGAGGAGAGAGGATCAGACTGAGGAGGAAGGTGAGAATATTATTGACGTGTATGACATGCGGGGCCGTTGCGTAGAGAAAGCATTTGTTAACGACGATCACAAAAATTGCTTTGGATGTGCTCTGGCTTTGACTTGACTGTTGAAAGACAGATTTTACTTAGTTTTGTAAGTGAGGAATAAAAACTAGACAAACTAAAGAGTTAAGAGGAACCAGAATTTGTCCTAACTAAATTGTACACTCGATTGTTTTTCTTTCCAGGTCCATTCTGGTTTCGCTTGCACAGGGCACAGAAGTGTACTTTTCTCATCGGTATGGGAAACGAAAATGTGCAGCCGATCGATTACATTTGCACCCTACATCTAGTTTGGATATAAAAAATAATATATGTAACTCTATCATAAAGTCACACCACTACAATTTTACAAATATTTTTGAAAAATATGATGATAAAATTTATTAATCAAAGTGTCATCTTGTTTACTTAAAAAAAATCAGAAGCGGCTTGATTTTTTTTTATTTTATGCAGTACATTTAAACGCATCATTTACGTCACAACCATTCTATCAAACGCTGGTAAATAAACTTTGCCTGCCCCTCCCATTGTCATCTTAGTTTGCTTGTATACATATGGCAAAAGTGCTACAAACAAATACCGCCGCTTCAACCCTCATGCAACACAGCAAGTAACATGGCATAAACGTTCTACAGCTCACTAGGCTTTCAACAAACAAACCAGTCGAACACGTCAGTCAAGCAGGAAGTACAACAGAAGGGATACACCATGAGGACCATTACCATGCCATGCATAGATTTATCTCTGTTTAGCAATTTACAGCAGCAACCAGAGGCAGGTTGAAAGTATCCAGGGTAGGGCTGGCAAAGTGGCACATGCCATCGATATAAGCCAAAATCAATGGGTTAAAAGGCAATTCCAAGTCAGGCGCTCAGGCGCCCCTACTCATTTCAAGGGACCAACTCTTCTAGTTGGGTCAGTCTAGTCCCTCCTCTGCTACCCTCATTCATTATCAGACAAGCACACCAAATCTATATAGCCATCCGTACGACCTCCCACTCCAGGGGGATCACTGCTCAACCCAAGACGTGCTGTGAGCCATGCGTCCAACGATGCTGATTCAGAATCTGACTGCTGCATATCTGACATGGAAGGCCCAGCACAACTACCTGCCAGTGGGGCGTCCAATGCGGATGAGGATATGCAAGGTGCAGTATTCAAACCTGGCGGTGCCGTTGCTTGTAGAATTGGATTTGGAATTGATGACAGCAGCGGCGGTACCTGGTGAGTTGGATGTGAACTTGATGGCAGCAAGGATACTGGGTGAATTGGGTGTGAACTCGACGGCAATGAGGTTGCTGAGGGAACTGACTGTGAACTTGACGGCAATGATGTTGCTGGGAGGAATGGGTGTGAGCTTGACAGCGATGAGTTCACTGGGGAAACTGCATTTGAACACGATGGTCTTAAATTTATTGGGGTCACAGGAGCCAAGTGTGTCCTTGCAGATGTGGCCTCCAGCCTAGATGGAGGCTGCTGCTGATTTGCAGAGGCCATGGAATGTGCCTGTGGCAACCTGAACTGGAGATGAGGAGCAGGTGCACGTGCTAGTTCACTCTGAACTCCATAGCTTCCACTTGGAGGCATGTGACTAAAAGGAGCTGATGTTGATCTGACAAGGTTGTCTGGTATTGAGGGGGGAGGTCGGACCACTTGTGAAGATGGTAATGATGAATAAGGCACCTGTGATGATGATGGTGATCGATCCACCTGTGATGGTTGGACACAATGTCTTGGCACTGGTGGTCGACCAGCTGATGATGAGGCAATCAACGATGCAGTCAACCCCACCACTGAAGGCCTCATAGGTATTTGCTGAGAAGCCTGAGGTGTCCGACGAATTGGAGGGCTTTGGGCCCTTACTGCAGCTCAAATGATGAAATGAATATTAGTGACAAAAAAAAATTGAGAATCAATTGAATTCACAAGTCATAACTACTGGATAGTTTTTGTTTCAGCACAACCCTATTCAAAGTCATGTGTTCAGCATCTTGTCGAGGATAACAACAAACTGGCCATTGGCGCTCAGAAATCATACACACCACTGACTCATTATGCAAAACGAACTAACAAGGTATATAGATAACCACACCAAATCATCTGGAGAATCAAAAACAAATACCATATTGTAGAAGATCTACTGAATATTTGAATGTAATTCTCACAAGAAGGAAATTTGGCCCAGTGTGTTTCATATCTAACACTGATCATGTCAGAAACTCAAAATAATAATTGGGAAGACATAAAATATGATTGTCCATATTTACCTTGAGCAGCAGCTGTTGATATGAATTTGGCCCGAAAATCCTCAGCTAGTGATTGGTTGAGGGCAACTTTTGCATATAAATCATCGAGTGTCTTCCTTTGCTGAAGATGAGTGGAATCTTGTTCTTGAAGTAACAAATCATACTTTCGTTTTATCTTCTCTATTTCTTGGCTGCACTCTGTTCGAAGATGCGATTGCTGTCCATGTGTAAAAGTGAAACCAATGAAAACATGATGAATCTGGAACTAGCCTAAGCAGTTCACAATCAAGATGTACGGGAACAAAAAGAAACATGCAAACCTTCAGTTCATGGATTTTATTAAGTGTGTCAATCTTTAATTGTAATCTGTGCAACTCATGTTTCAGTGGTTCATCACCTCCTTGTGGGTGATTAAACATCATTGGTACCAATGGAAAGAGTTGTGGTGTCTGCGCATAACCAGGTGTGGCCTCTGGTTGATGACTTGGTTGACTCTGATCAGGGCATGCTATTTCGAGCAGAGTATTGAAAACTGGGGTTGATGACTGCATTTCAGGTTGCAGAGCTGATGCTACACCAGACAGACCTGCTTGTTCTGCTGCTTCTTGTGGAAATCGTGCTGGCACTACACTTGGTTGGGCAGACTGAATTACAAGACTTGTCTGAGTTTCAACTTCCCTAGATGTTGGCAACGCAACCGATGTTGGTTGTTCTGAGTGAGGAGGATCTGCATGAGTATTGTCGTTATTGCCGGCATTAACTTCCATTGCAGCATCACCTAAACGTTGGCATGTGCCTCCCTGTAATGGTTGCAAACCAACAACACTCTCTCCCTCAACATGTTCAGTCCTTCTGTGGTCACCAATTGAAGACTCCTGATATCACAAAAGGTATTCTGGTATAATAAACATATGAAATAATAGTGACAAGAAAATACTAGTGCAATGTTATGCGCGGCACAGGACTCCATGAAAGTAGTGAATTACCATCAATTAAAAATTGAACACAATGGGCTTAAGCACTGACCTTCATGGAAAGATGAAGTGCACAAGGTGCATTAACTGAGATATCCACTATTTAAAGTACATTCAAGAAAATGGCTAGCGGAACACTCTTTGAGTGTTCCATATGAAAGGCAACATAATACATACAGTTCTCATTTTGATGCCTAGCATGTGCTGTGCAGTCCATGCTGGAAAGGGGCTAACAGAGCAAGTGACTAGATTAGCACTGCCAATGTTTTAAATAACAGTAAATGTTAACGAATGGCCACCCGACCTTTTAGTGTTTACATGGTAAGCAGCCTTGTAAATGGTGTTACTATTTAAAATTCAGAGAAATATATACTATGTTTGCAGTAACAAAATAAGCATCTAATTCATCTTTCCTCATGCATACAAAATGGAACTACCAGGCTAGCAACAATTGTCCACAACGATGACATGAAAAAAAAAGAGATGATGTGAATGTAATTAAAGAATCATAATTGAATGAATGAAACACCTCAAATGGCAATGAAAAGCAAAGCTAGCGTTCATCTCATGTATGTCATAATGTTCTATGTCATATGGCAATTTTGCAACATTACCTAAATAAACAATCCAATAAAATGGACTGGTTAAACGTTAACGGCTAATAAACCGATTAAACAGCCCATAAAACGGACAAACCTTGAAATGTCCATAAACATAACGGGTAGGGGACTTTTACCATTTTAATGCCCGTTATTTAAAACACTGAGCATTGCTATATGGAAAGAACAAAAAAGACACGTCCTAGATTAGCCTACTAAACCTTTCTTTTGTCTTTTGCTATATTACAAAGAACTAGAACTTAAATGAGCGATCTGCCAACCATGAAACCACCACAGGTCATGAAAATTTAACTGAAGCTTCACTGTGTTATAGTCTTATATATGCACAACATTGACTGCAAAATATGTTACAGTTGACAGGTTGTACATGGATATGTTTCTATGCTAAAAATAGGACACTGCTCTACACAAAAACTAAAAATATGGCACCTTGTTGCGTGGAAATAAAAAGATTATACAAGCAAGCAAAATGAGCACATTGTGGGTAACTGAGAGAATAAGCCATGCCATACCTGATTAATTGAATTGTCAAGTGCAAGGCTAGAACTTAAAGAATGTTCAACAGCCGGAGATTCCCCTCCTTGTGAGTCAATGCCATCAGAACTATTGCGGGTCCTGTTCTCCGACAAACCAACTTCTGATGCTGAACCTCCTATGTGGACAGCAGGTCCATTTCTAGCTGCTTCTGCACTGATTACTTCAGATGGAATCACACTTCGAATCAATGTAAATTCCATCACTGAGGTATCATCCAAAGACGAAGAATTTGCCAAAGTAGATGTATCAACATGGCAACCAACAACTTTGTCCCTAACGTGGATGAATTCCTCCATAACAAAGTTTGAATCTAGTAAAGGAATGTGTTGATCAAAAGTATGATCTAATTGGCCAGATTTTGCTTCCTCACGGAATTTTTCCTTCAATTGCAACTCCTTGGTCCACACAGCTGATTGCTGCACCTCCAGCTTCTTACGCTGACACCTCATGTGCTCCAAAAATGCATATAGAAGCATAATAAACCATTCAATTGTTAGCTTTATTTTCCCATCCCTGTCCTCTGGATCAATGTGAGTTCTACGAAGATGGTCCACAACTAATTTACATGCTTTTCTCAGTTTCACCGCTTCGTTTTGCCTGTGCATGTCTAACATTGCGACCTCATTTGCTTGTTTATCATGGATATTCTTCTCTCTCAAGGAGAAAACCATATCAACTAAGTTGACTCTTTTCTCCATTATTCTGTTAAGAAGTTCACGCTTAGATAAATGTTGTTCTCTATCTGGAAAAGATAGTGGTTCCTTCTCGCCTGAAGCCATCGTCTTGATCCAAAATTCATGTGGAGCCTCTTGATGTAAACCATTTTCTAAACTACTATCAACAGAAATTACCTGGTTAGGGATTGATTCGTCATTTCTCAACTTAGTTGAGGTCTCCTGCTGGTAAGGTGATACGTTGTTCAATTGACTCTGGTTGCTTGTTTCGCCTGTCCTACTTGAAAACTTCTTCTTTAGGATCCTTAGCTTCCCATAAACAAACTCAGCAAGCCCTTCATTGCATTCATAGTTCAAGTGTTTTACAGCAAGGGCCAGTGATTCTCTACGATTGACCTTATGCTTTAAGAGAGAAGCAGCACGCCAACACTGAAGTAAAGCATGAAAAGAAAATTAACATTTAGCAATGCACATGTAGTAAACAAACTAATAGAAAGGATCCTTTTCTTACCAGAGCAATGTTGAATGCATGCAATATGCCCTTTGGCTCCTGACTGACTTGGTGATTCTTCAAAATATACTCAAGGAATTCCTCACACAAGCATTTAACACCCTCCTGCAAAATTTGTTATCATCCATCCAAGAATCTGATCAGCTCAGATAGCACAACAACAACTGCACTAAATCAAGTGTCTTCCCGAAATATTACACTTCTACTGAAATGGTATCGTAAAAGAAGCTCTAATAACTTGGTTGTGTCTTTGTTACATGCCTACACATACAGTAATGCCATTAAGCATGCTGCACTGTTTAGTTTAAGCTCAGTTTATGTTTGCTGACCTAAGTTCCAAAATAACCAAACATTTTACTTCTCAGGATGTATTTAGTTCTTAATATCCTTATCGATCTGACACGCGATATGCTTTCAGCTTTCTTACAAACCATTGGTTGCAAATAAACAATCCTCCTCTGTGGAGGGCACAAAAGAAAGACCACTACTTTTGACCCAAGAAAGATAGTAAACACTTAAAACTCCTAAAAGACGAAACTTGATGCAACCAAAAAAAAATCAGTTCAATTCTGCCACATTAGATCTGAAGTATCTGGAGAAATAAGAAATCTAGCTAATGACAGCGACATCAGTGGGACATTGCCAGCACCAACATGGAGATGCTAAACAGGATCATAACCTGATACTAAAAGCAGAGTATGCTTAAGACAAACTAGCTAGTAGCAACTAGTAAACATTAATGGATTGAAGATGATGCTGTAAGAATTAAAGAAGGTGTTTCAATTATAAAGAGCAAAAAATTATCAAGATCCAACATCATAAAGAACTTTTTATAAGTTATGTGTGACACTCAGTTGAAGGCAGAGAAATATTAGTAATTAAACGCCTCAAAAGAGTAAATTCTCTCCTCTACTTGTTGTGAACTAAAATATTTTACTCAAAATTAATAAATTTAAACGTATAAACATAGCAGAGCGATAAAGTCAATATGTTTAGCAGTACCGGCAATTCCAACAATTTATGTAACTTTGACAGCTCTGGCTTCAGTTGGACATGAAGACCTTTTTGTGCACCCTGAAGGTTTTCTGCTCCTACGTAATGGACCGTATCAGAACAATGCAGTATGCGCACCTAATACACAACTGTTAAATACGGATAAATCTGTAATACCTAGTTCCTGCCATGTGTCATCAACAGAAATTTGACGAGAACTGGACGGGGTATTGTTTTCAGGCAACATAGCATACTTTTCTTTGCCAGGTAGAACCTCCAGAGATGAATCCATGATTTCACCAATTTTTCTACGTTTTATTCTGGCTTCATCAGTTTCTTCGGAAGGAAGTTTGACTTGTTCTTCCATGTTTTGTATCTTTCTACGGCTTCTGTGCACTGGCTCAGGTATATGTTTCCAATGAGGAGACCTCCCATCTAGCAAATTTAACCAGAAGGTCCAGAACTTCGGCAGATCACCATCAATTGCAGCGATTCCCTCCCTCTCACCAACTACAACAATGTCCCTAGAATAAAAAGGACCACTCAGATGAGCTTGCGATATGGTTGAATTGTTCATTTTAGTGCTGACTTCAGCCTTAGTGGATAATTTTGTTAAGAAATCCAAAAATACATTATCCATGAACAGTTGGTCGCTATCAGAATATTTACTTGAGCATTTATGGTTTTTGAATTCCTCAAGTCTGCTGAAGAGGAATGATGCACCCCAACTGAGCAGAGAATGGTTCAGGATAGGAGTTATATTCTGGATGTTGATATCAAGAATATGATCATGCTTTGCAACTATAAGAGCCTTTTCCTCCACTGTACAAGATGAATACAAACGAAAAATGGGCACATGTTCAAATTGTGACCCTATGCTGATCCTCTGGAGGACTCTCAAGTCATTCGCTGGATTCCAGTCACTACCATATATGATGATGGCATTAACAGATGATAATTTAATGCTTGGACCACATGCACGACTATCAATCAAGAAAATAAACCGCCCCTTAGTCCTGTCATTGAACATATTCATTGCCGTCTGTTTCTTTGACACTAGCAAACCACGTTCTACACGTTCATATGACTCAAAACCAAATCTTTGACGGACAAAATCGTCCAAAATGTCACCCATAGGGTTGCCAGCCCCGCCACCAGACTGCCATATGGAAGAAAGTAACATCAGATTGGACTGACATGCTTTGGAAAAATGATGAATTGAACATTCCAAAGAAGAGCATCGTAGGCATACTTAATTCTAACAATGATTAATCAAAGCATATCCAAACAATGAGAGAAATAAGAAATATAGATATGTACTTGAAAAGGAACACATGCATGTTAGTAACTTTCTTTTTCATTGTAAAACACTCAACAAAACAATGTCTAGCACCTCCATGGGGTAAAACTCTTGCAGAACTGTATTAAAGTGAAACATCTCCTAGGCCTTTTTATGCAGATCTTTGAGTTTGTAACTGAGGCAAGCCATCTACCCATAGTTATCAAGTCGCGCGATTAGTCGTGACTAATCGACAAATCAGCCTGGGAGCACGAAAAGAGGAGCTCGACTCGATTAGTTTCCTAGTCGAGCGACTTGGATTTCTAGTCAACGATTAGCTGCATGTGTTCCAAGCATTAAATTATCATTTGTTAATACAGTTCTGCAAGAGTTTTACCCCATGGAGGTGCTAGACATTGTTTTGTTGAGTGTTTTACAATGAAAAAGAAAGTTACTAACATGCATGTGTTCCTTTCCAAGTAATAAACCGTCAGGCTAAGCCCAATTGTTAAGTTGAGCCTTGACTTAGGCGGCCAGTTGCTCAATCACTCAATTGGGCTTAGCCTGGCCCATTTAGAAGTGAGACTAGAAGTCTAGAGGAGCAGGCAAGCAGCCAAGGCATTGAGCAGCAGTGCAGCACAAGGGAGGCAGCAAGGAACCCTAGCCAAAGGCGCAGCCACCAACGCCGATACAGGTTGCCGTCATCCGCTCATCTTCCTCCTCTGTCGCCGCTACAGGCTTCCTTCTCCGAGTTCTCCCCCTCCCCAAGTCACCAGGCACCAGCACGAAGTCACCAACCAACAAGTGGTGAGTTTCAAGTTTCAACTCCTCCCTCCCCTAGTCTTTAAGTCTTAATCCCTCTCCTCTCCTCTCCTCTCCTCTCCTTCCTCTTCCTTCTCCCCTAGTGTTGGTCAGCTCTGAACTCTGAATGCCCTATTGCCCTTTGTTTCATCTTTCATGCTCTGCTCTGAAAGTCTAAATGCCCTTTGTGGCTTTGTTCCATGCTCTGCTCTAAATGCTATGTTTTAGTCTTGTAGGCAATAGCACTTGAATTTAGAAGTAGCAGCAGCTTAGTGTGCTGGAATTTCTGCTATCCAGTCCAGACTAGCCGTCGACTAGTCGCAACTAGTCGGTCGACTAGTCATCTAAGTCGACAAGTCACCCCTACGGCGACTCAACTCGACTTGATGACAATAACTATCCATCTACCTAAATGTTACTCCCTCCATCCAAAAATATAAGGCGTATTTTGACTTTGCACAAGAATTAAGATTGCTTTAAAATTGAGAAAGGTATGAGAGAAAATGACTTAGATGCCTCCACTTAATTGTCTTGGAAGATGAAAGAGAATACTTTGTGTAGGTGGTAATGAATAAATGCATATGGTTGAGATAGAATAAATAGGAGTATAGAAGGAAAAGCATCACTAAATCTACATGCAAGCCTTATATTTATGGACAAGATCATTCAAAAAATAAGCCTTACAAACTTGAACAGAGGGAGTATTACCCAACAATTTAACAAAATACGCATACAAATATTTTGAATACCTTGGTCAATACATGCCTAAGGTAAGAAACTAAAAATACTAATGGTTGCCAAAACTTTGGACTTAAGGAGTAAGGAATCACCCTTTATAGGAATCAATAGGCAGAAATTGTGCCAAAATTAAACAATGCAAGTAAAAAACTTAATGGAGGCATGGTACAATGAATACCTCACCTGGGAAAGAATAAGAACTCTGAGCCCTTTGTTCCTGATCTGTTGGAGCATTTTGTCAAGAAGCAGCAGTTTGCCACTTGCATGCACTCCAATATCTAGAATATCAGTTAGAGGATGGCCCATGCTAAGTGAGCTTTGCAGCGATTGATCTACTAGATAAGGGTGGTCGCAGCACTGTTGCATGATAAGAATGGATGAAGATCAGTAAGCCTGTCAGCAGCTATGAACAATGAGTAACTGTGCCTGCAGATTCCATCTAGTTTATCTAATTCCCTACTGTGGAAAAAAAAGTATCATGCATGCTCAGAAATTTGAAGAGCAAACCTTCCGGAGAGATACAAGAATGTCGCGAAGAGCACCAATATTATCAGTTTTCAAATGTGAACGGAGTGCTCGGGAGTTTGAAAGTAAGGTATAACAGTACATTTCTAGCTGCACTCGTGGAAGGCGAGCAGGAACCCAGTACTCCAGAAATTTTGAAGAATCTGCTTTCCGCTCAAATGCCACATAACGTGCGAGTTTTGCTTTCAACATCGCTAGGGTGCCAGCTGTATCAGTAGAGTCACCATTTGAATTGCTGGAAATATCATTTCCTTCAGAGTTGACAAAAGATAGCAGGTTGATGTACTCAGGAATATTTTCCTGCAAAACAACAGGAATTAACACTGCCTATCTGAGGTAGAAAAGAAATTTTATAGGGTAAAGTTGTTGACAGCACCTTAAGTGGGGAACTCAAGAGAACCATCCTAAAATCTGTAGTAAGGCGCTTAAGTTGTTCGAGGCATTTTGAAACTCTTGAGCTTTGATAATCATCAACAATAACCGCCACCCAACCAAAACATTCCATGGTTTCAATGTCCTGTTTTATAGTGGAACAAAAAAAGGAAAGCAAAAGGACATACAAACCTTGATAGCTAAACTTCAGGATTGTATAATGCTAATGCAAATAAGAAACAAAAGATAGCTTTGGTATGCCTTTAAATGGTAAGCTATATGACTGGGACTAACAGAAAACTATTACCTCTAAGATAGCATCAGGGTGGGACAAGAGAACTTGCAACATCACAGAACCATTTTCATAAAACTCCAAGTCTTGAATAGATTTGCGCACATCTTTCACCCCATTGTACACAACAACATTGATGGATGATGCCAAGCGATTGAACTTAGCCTCCCACAACGAGAGAGACGCAGAACTAGAGACAATGAGAAGTGGCCCACAGACATCAGGCAATATGGACATTGTAAAAAGAATGGTCTTAATTACACGCTCCTGTATAATCAAATCAGTGAGTTAAATAGTTAAAACCTTGAGATGTGACAAAATACCCGAATGTAACAGTAAAAGAACTCAGTCGTCCAAAACACAACATCAGTAACGCTTTAACTAACAACCAACAAGAAAAAAATGAGTAGGCAAAAAATGGAAGCAGAAACAAAATGGTCAGCGAGAACTTAAGTTGAAGGTACAAAAGAAATATATTCTTTTGTGCATAGCTGCAAAAATATTCAGATAGTTCTACCTGATCATCGACAATAATAGCTCCACTGGAATTGTGCCAGAACTCACGAAGCTGATTAACCGAACTCAAATGATCATTATCTAAACCAGGGGGGCACCCATCTGGCAGCCTCTGAAGTTTATGAAATGGACTTTGTTTAACCTGTAAGAACCAGAGACAGTAACTGTTACTCAAACTAGTTAAATTTTAAGCAATACAGGAACATAGGAATTTTACAGGGAACAGTGCAGCTCCCACAGGATTTCTCTTAAATTTCAGCATTCCAAACAGGCCCTAACGCGCACAAGGATGCATACAGAATGAACTACTAGGAAAGGATGCAATGAAGTAGCAAAAGGGTACAGGAGCAAAAAATTGAGTACAAGTAGCCAACAAAATGTCAGTCAGAATGATACAGCGTGATGGTACGGAATCACGAAAGGTAAAGGGTGCAAAAAACTAACAAAACGTCGGTCAGAATTATACCTGCTGTTTCATGTAAAAAAAAAGGAATTATACCCACTGAAGGTATCGAAGTGCAGAATGTAACATGGAATGAGAAAGATAAGTTCAATATACAGCAGAAAATTCATTGGTATAGATTTCAATATTAAATGAGAAATCAGTTTTTAAAATTTCAATTTCTGAAATTTTCATTTGAAATAATTGGTCAACAACAACCAAGCCTTTTGTCCCAAACAAGTTGGGGTAGGCTAGGAAAATAAAATCTAGTGACTAGAAGACATAACTAAGAAAAGTTGTGGAGTCAGTAGTGAATTAGAAATTTGCAAGGTTCATTACTTATATGGACTACCATAGCAAATGTACATATATCTAACAAATTAGGATGTAAATGCCTTGTCAAATCAAGTTATAGGACATCAATTGGTATGAATAATAACTGTTATCTAAGGAATACCTTGTTTATTTTTGCAGGATCAGAAGCTTTTCTTGCAACTTCATAGCGGTTCTCATAGTTCCTTTTGAGCTCCTCAGCCTCAGGCGTACACAGAAATGATGAAGTCTCAAGTTCCCAAGTCGCATGCTCATAACCCAGATCCTTCCATTTCACTAACCATTCGACATTGCAATATGCAAATTTATCACAGAGTGACTTAAAAAATCCTTCAGCTTCTTTTGGAGGCATAAGTGATCTTTTCTTCAATAGGCGGTGTGGTTCAGTCCATTCCTGCCTCCACCTTATTATCTAAGAAACCACATTCAAAAAGGAACCCATCAGCAGGCATACTTTTGCAAAGCTAACAGTTTCCTCTTGACAAACAGAAACAAAGAAATTTATCACAGGAGTACCCACCTTTTCTTTTTGAATCCTCTTACTAAATTTGGAGATAAGATCATGACCTCCTGGGGTGCTATCAATTATATCGCTTTCTGGAACCCACCGATTATGTACATGACCTAGATTCTTGTACTTCACAAAATATTGCTTGCTGTTCTGCACTCCTAGAATGGAGAAGCAATAGAATTAATAGATAAATGGAGAAAATTCAAGATGAGGTGCTATATGTTTTATGTTAAACTTACCCTCCTTGACATCCCACAAAGACTCAACTCCCTCACTGACTGAATACACGCCAAACTGGAGCCTCCTTTTAGTGCATATGCTGCACAACCAGAAACCTAGAGACACACAATCCAAGGGAAGATCCAGACAAGAAAGATGGTACCGTCTTTTACAACCTTTACCATCGCAAGACCTGTTACCAAATTAGCAAAACAAAACAAAACAAAAATAGATATTAAGAACCTTGCAGATTAAGTACATGCCATAGAATAATATCATAATAAAGGTAATTATTATATCCGCAGAATTAAATAAAAATCAAAATAAACGAAAGATAGCACACTACTCCACTCAAGTCCAACAGCCCATCTCTGCACCCCTTCCTCATGTACCCTACTGCCCACCACTATCCTGAGCCCTACTGCCCACTACTCCCACCACACCGCCGCCTCATTCTCTCCTCCGCCTCCCTCACAAGCCTGCCCTCCCTCACCCTCCCATGGTGGCTTATGCTGCTGCTGTGTCTCATCCTTGAGCAGTGACTGACAACGGCAATGACAAGACTGGCTATGGCTGGCTCCCGACAGAATGGTTATTAAAGCATCGCTTAAGCGTTGTTTAAGTGGTAAGGTGGTCAACGGGCGTTCACCATGACATCGCCTTCCCAGACATGCCTATGGCGTCCACCTTACGACCAAGGCATCACTATGGTGTCGCTTAGGCGATGTATGACATCTGGGACAGCTGAGGCAAGCATTGAGGGAGAGAGAAAACTTACCCCCGGCCGCCGCCAGCTCCGGAGCCAAGGAAGAAGGCTAGATCTGGCCGCCCCCACGTGAGCTGCCGCTGAATCCATGATCCCAGACCACGCCGACACTTCCTCCCACAGGCGGGAACAAACCCCACCCCCTCCCTCCACCCCAGACCCTGGCTGGCCATGGCCATGGAAGATGGAATAGCAGCAAGCGAAGCTAAGGTCATCACCAAGTGAGGGAAGAAGAAAGGGAGGACGCAAAGGCAGTTGATGGCGGCATTGATCTGGCAGCAGCGTACTCTCAATGGCATGCTAACTAGAGCAACCTAAGGTGGGTGGCGTGGATCTAGTGAGCAGGGGAAGTGAAGCAGCAGTGGGGAGGGCAGTGGTGCTGTGGGGGTGGTGCGTCAGCAGCAGAGGGAGGAGAAGAAATGCGGTGGCAGTGGAAGGAGAGCAGAGAAGAGGGAGTGGAGAGAAGAACGGGGACAGCACTAGGGCTAAGCATAGTTACCGGATTCGCTGTAAACCCCCACGAATCGCTAATCAGATTCGTCGAGGACTTGAACCGGTTTAAGATACAAGGTCGTGTTCACAGTAGAAATTGGAAGAAAAAGTGGTGAACCGCCAACCCGAATTCCATACCGCGATTCGGACGAACCGCGTTTCTGGTAACTATGGAGTTAAGCAGCCGATTTAGATTTTTGGAATTTTTGCAATGTGGCCCTCCAGGTTTATAGATAGTGTATATTAGTCCTTAGATGCATAAGATTCTTCTAATTGAAGCTTAGGAGCTCCGAATTGATGGCAGAAAGGTGATGGGATGTGCTGTGTTAGCAAGGCTGTGGATCCTTACATTTTGGTGTTAAATGTTAATGCCATTTAATAGTAGAATAGTTGATGGCTTGATGCTACTGTTAAATGTTAACTTTTGATATGTTTATGGCATCACCTCGCCGCGCGCCGTAAGCGCTTTGGCAGTAAAAAGGTGGTGAGTCGCATCATAACCATGGCCAGCGGTTACTCCCCTACAACCAGATCCAACGGCAATGGCAACAGGGCAAGGAACGAGTCGACCCAGATTGACACCCCCCCCCCCAACACAACAACAACAACAACACACACACACAAAAACCTTGGCAGTTAAGAGAATATATTGTCACTAGAATTACTAGAAAGCATACCAACAAACAACAGGAGTAAAACACAAACAATTTAACATATGGAACACCACTGCAGGATCCTTAACTAAGGTACAGGAATGAACAAGATCTACAGAAGTGAAAGAAAATGAGCCCCTGGGTTATCAATTGGCAGGTGGCAAAATTGACTTAGCACAAAAGCCGCTAAAAGAAAATGTTTGGCTTCAAATTTGAATGATCATGGTCTGTTTTCTATGCCAGGGGCACTTTTCCATTATTTTGTTATTACAAAAGAACTGACAACCAAAAAAGAGACTGAAATATATTATAAGTAATTTGACTTACTTAAGAATTCCAGGGGTTTCCCTACTTTTGCAAACAACACACATGTACTCATTGTACTCTGCTTCAACATATTGGGTTACTTCAGTCTGCCTTGAAGTACAAGCCCCTTGAATCCCCACGGAATCACCGTCTTCAATTGCCTTCTTGGCCTAGAGCACGGCCAAAAGAACATTAACTGCAAATGACTGATTCTATTCCACCCAAACAAAAGAACAAATAAAACAACACATGAGTGGCAAAGGAATTTACTGCAAGACTTATTTGAGTACTATACTACTACCTCTTCAGAATCAATAGTGGTGCAAGGCCTATTTGGTGATTCTAGTGCAAAACTTTGGCTGCAAAACAGAAAGTGGTCACAGAATCAGTTGTGCTACCGAATGCGAGCCCAGCAACATCAAGGGAGCATCTATATAGCTAAATGAAATAATCATTTATGCAAGGATAAGTGAATTACTTTGAATAGCCAGCAGTTTGCTCTCTACCTTCCATTGTGGGGCTGCTTTCAGCCACGTTATTTTGTGAGCACATGCCAATAGGAATATGTGTTGTCCGCTGATACAAATGGAAAGATGATAAGAGAAAAGAACAAGGGTGTCACCAAAAAATATCAAACATACTACTCAAAGGAACCAGGGTGTTACAAAAAAACTATCAAACATAATAATTAAAGGAACTCAAGTTGGTAAAAGAGCGTGTAAAGTATCCTCATCTGGTTGATACTGTGTCCAGTAAGAGTTATAATAAATTAAAGCAGCTCGAGAGGTGGTATAAGACTTCCCAGGTGCAAACTGATGAAATAAGTCCTTGTACCGTTGGTCTTTGTGGTCCTCATGGTAGTCTTTTTTGCTTTTTGCTTTTAGACTAAGACTAGCATCTTTAGGACAGCATCTGCTTTTAGGACAGCATCTGCTTTTAGACTAAGACTAGCATCTTTAGTACAGCATCTGCTTTTAGGACAGCATCTGCTTTTAGACTAAGACTAGCATCTTTAGTACAGCATCTTTAGGACAGCATCTTAGACTAGCATCTTAGCATATGCTTGACTGCCCTGGCTATAAATATGTAACCCCAACCCCTCAGGTTGGCATGGCATTGTGTGAGAAATAAACAAGAAAATTGCCCCAACTCCTAGTGTCATCCTCTCTCAATGAGAGTAAGAATTCAGCTACTAACAAGTGGTATCAGAGCCGTTCTTTCCTGTAGCCTTAACATCTCTTGCTCATCTCCTTCCCACGCCCCCCCTTGCTCTCAGCTAGCAGAAGATTAACAAATTGTTCCTCGCTCATCCTTCATCTCTCGAAAGCAGACGAGCAAGAATTGTCTCGAGGCGCTTCTTCCCCTAGCAAAGAAATTTCACTAGCGCGCCATGTCCGGCGACGATCTCAAGACTTTGTCGCCTCGAAGCTGCTGCACCAGCAGGAGGCCGAGGTTGTGCGGCAGAGGATCATGAAGCGAAAGCAAGCAGCAGAGACAAGAGCGACGGCGGTAAGTGGCGGCAAGGTCAAGCGGCGGAATCGGCAATGAAAGGGCGTATGGAAGAAGAAGAAGAAGGCGGCAGCGTAAGGCAGGCGGCAAGAGAGTTTCGAGACTTCATACGGCAAGAGCTCAGCAGCTCTGCCTCTGCCGACGGCGGCACCGACGTGGGGCTCAAGTCGGCGAGGGAGGCAACAAGGCGAAGCGGCGGCGATAAGGGCCGCAAGACCCATGAGCGCGGTGGTAGCCAGACAGCGCGGACGCGCTAACGGCGTTTCGGCGGCGGCGGTTGGTCGACGGAGATCGCGGCGTTTTACAGCGGCGGCTTTCCCCGGGCCGACGATGGTCACCACGGATCGAGCCATTGTCAGGACGTCGGTCCCAAGAAGGATGGCCTACCTCACCAAGACCAACTACGCCGAGCGGGTCGCGGTGATGCGGTACGGCCCAGCGCGGCACATGTGGGAAGCGATTCAGATATGACGCCGACATTACGAGGATCGACGGCGCCGATGCCCTCATAACCGCAGATTCGCCGAGATGCGATTCTTGCTTTCCAAAAAGCGAATCGCCAAGGAGGCTCGATGCCATCGCCGCGGCGCGACGGCAGGCGATCGCGCCCACAAGACCACCCCGCAGCACTTCGCAGGAGTGGGAGAACACGCCTTCAAGCCAAAGTGAGGACGTTGATGACTTTGCTCTCCGCCTCAACACTCGCCGCAGAAGATGGTGCGGTTCGGCGACGACACCTACGACGAGGAGAGAGCCGCCCGAAGCTCTTCCGTTGCATCCCCGAGAAGTACAAGCAGATCGCTCGCCGACGAAGTCTCTCGCTGGACCTCTCCACGATGTCGATCGAAGAGGCGATAGGTCGCCTCAAGGTCGCCGACAATGACGAACCACACCTCTCTCGGGGCCTATGACCATCGGCGGAAGTCAGATCTCACTCGGGAACGATGGGAGGCCCGCCAGGTGTCGGGAAGAAGGAGTCCTCTTCCGCGACAGCGGCCGCAGCGCAGCGCGCAAGAAGGCGCCGGACGCGTCGGTGGCGCGAGGACGTCCGAGGTGACGCCGCGAGGCGCCAGGCGGCGCCGGCAAGAACCGGTTTAAGACGAGACGACTCGCCGCAATCGTGGCAAGCTTGGCCATTGGGCCAAGGAGTGTCGCACCACGACGTGCTGTGCCCACGCCGCCAAGTGGAGGAAGAAGAGCCGGCTCGCGCTCGCACACGCAAGCATCGAGCTATCTCGGCGCATCGGCCGCAATAATCTCCTCCACCTTGATGAGCCGAGAGCACACGCCTTTCTTGGTGATGCCCAAAGGCGACAAGATTGACGGGTGGTGCTCGACACCGGCGCTACCCATCACATGACCGGCCGACGGAGTTCTTCACCGAAGCTTGACTCCAACGTCCGAGGCTTCGTCAAGTTTGGGGACGCCCCGGTGGAGATCAAGGGCGTCGGCTCTGTCCTCTTTACCGCCGAAGTCCGGAGAACACAGTCGCTCACGGAAGTCTACTACATCCCCCGCTTATGAACTCTATCATCGCCTTGGGATACCGGATGAGAACGGTTCGCGCGTGGCGATCAAGAGCGGGTCATGAGGATCTGGGATCACCATCGCCGCCTTCTTGCCAAGGTAACCAGAGGCACCAATCGACTTTACGCCCTCAACGCAGTGGCACAACCTTCGCTTTGCCGCCGTCGGACGACGAGGCGCGGCAAGCGGCACGAGCGCCGCACCTTTCACTTTGAGGCCTCAAGAGGCTCAAGGCTAACGAGATGGTGCGCGCCTCCGTGCCTTGACCATGTGGAGCGATTCTGCGACGTCTGCGTCTTGACAAAGCAGAGGCGGCTCCCTTTCCCAACAATCGAGCTTCGAGCCAAGGAGCGGCTCGAGCTCGACGGGACTTGTGTGCCCGGTGACACCACCACACCAGAGGACGACGCTACTTTCTGCGCCGTCGACGATCTCCCGCTATATGTGGGTGATGGTTCTCGGCAAAAAGGAGAGGTCTGCGGATGCCATCAGCGCTAGCAGAAGTCGCCGCGGAGGCGGAATGCGCGCAAAAGTCTGCAGCGTCTTGCGCGACCAACAACGGGCGCGAATTCACGGCGGTGAGTTCGTGATCGATTCTGCGGATGAGGGCATTCAGCGCCACTACTCGCGCGCCGCATGACCGCAGCAGAACGGTGTCGCCGAGCGGCGCAACCAGACGGCCATGGGGATGGCTCGGCCCTCCTCAGCGAGCAGGGGATGCCACTGTTTTCGGGAGAGGCGGTGGTGACGGCCGTCTACATCTCAACCGCCGCCCACCAAGGCTCTAAATGGCGGGACGCCATACGAGGTTTGGCACGGGCGCAAGCCGGCGGTCTCACCCACGGGTCTACCGCCTCGCGTTCATTAAAGAGCTTAGCCACATCGGCAAGCTCGACGACAGAGCACTCGAGGTGGTGTTCTCGGCCACGCGGAGGCTCAAGGCTCACCGCATTCTTGACCCAGAACACATGCGTGCAGCGCGCGCGCGCGACGTAGTGTTCGATGAAGGGCGAGGATGGGCATGGGACAAGGCGGTGGATCGATGGCTCGACCGACGACGACGACGACTTCAATCGCCGAGTACGCCCACTTCATGAGTCTGGGGAGTAGGCGGCTCTTCTTCACCAAGCATGCCTACCCGGTCCCCCGAGCTTCCACCGACTCGGCGTCATGCTCTCCACCACAACTTTACCGGCAAGTTCTTCGTCAACACCACCACAACCGCAACTCCACGCGACTCCAAAGATTAACGCCACTCCTCCGCACGCCCACTCCGACATCGCCTAGTGTCGACCACTACCGTGGAGTTCGCATTCGCCTCCCACGATGAGGAGCGCCGACGGTATCACGACGGCGAGCCGCTGCGGTATCAGACGATGGAGAACCTTCTCGGCGACCACGGCGGTCGGACCGGTGTCTCGCGATCCGAGGCGCAGTTGCATCTTGCGTGTGACGACGGCGAGCCTCGTTCTTTCGTGGAGGCCGCGAGACACGCGGCATGGCGTGCCGCGATGCAGTCGGAGATGGACGCGGTTGAGAAGAACCGCACCTGGGAGCTTGCTGATCTCCCTCGTGGTCACCGCGCGATCACTCTTAAGTGGGTGTTCAAGCTAAAGAGGGATGAAGCCGGCGCCATCGCTGCACAAGGCTCGCTTGGTGGCACGCGGTTTCGCGGCGGAGAGGATCGACCGACGATGCTTCGCTCGCGTGGCACGGATGGAATCCGGCGACTTCTCTCTTATACCGCCGCCCAGAAGGCCGGCATGTTCATCACATGGACGTTAAATCGGCGCTTAACGGCGATTTGAAGGAGGAGGTCTCACGTGCACCACCGCGGGCTTTGAGACTCCCGGCAGGAGGGCAGGTACTACGCTGCTAAGGCCCTATGGCTTGCGACAGACCGAGGGCGTGGAATGCCAAGTTGATTCCACGCCAAAAGGATGGGTTGAGCAAAGCCCGCACGAGGCTGCCATCTACGGCGGGGCAATGGTGGAAACGCCTCGTTGGTGGGTATCACGCCGACGACTTGGTGATCACCGCACCAGGACGTAGAGGTGGCGAGATTCAAGGAAGAGATGAAGGCCACCTTCCAAATGAGTGACCGGGCCTCTCTTCTACTTGGGGATCGAGGTGCACCAGACGACTCGGAATCACGCTCGACAGACCGCCACGCTAAGCGTGTAGTTGAGCTGGCCGGGCTCACAGATCGCAACCCAAAGACTCACTCCGATGGAGGAGCGGCCAAGCCGAGCCGCGACGACACGACGGAAGAGGTGGACGCCACGCAAGACTGCGGCGTCTTGTGGGAGCCTTCGCTACCTCGCCCACACACGGCCGGATTCGCTTTCTCCGTCGGCCACGTTAGTTTGCTCATGCAATGACCGACGACGCGGAGCACCAACAGTCGTGAAGAGGATCATCCGCTATGTTGCGGGGACTCTCGACCACGGCCTCTACTACCCGAGGTGCCCCGAGAGGCACACCTCGTCACCACAGCCGACAAGTGATCACGAGGCGACATCGACACCAAAGAAGAGCACGAGCGGGTTCTCTTCTTCTCGGCAAGTGCCTCATTAGTGGCGATCGGTTAGCGAGAAGTGGTGGCCTGCCCACGGTGAGGCCGAGTACATAGCGGCTTCCACCGCTTCGACTCGAGCACTTTGGCTTGCTCGATCGCTTGGTGATCTCCTCGGCAGAGACACAGGCGGTGGAACTCGTGGTGGATAGCAAGTCCGCCTGCCTCGCAAAGAACCCCGTTTTTATGAACGGAGCAAGCACATCCGGGTGAGTTACCATTTCATCCGGATTGCTTGGACGAAGAAGCATCAAGCGCGCTACATCAACACTAAGGACCGACTTGCGGACTCGCTTTCACCAAGCCCTTGGGAGGATCAAGTTCCTTGAGCTTCGCTCCAGACCGGATGGTCCAACTTTCCCACAAGACGCACGGACAAGACTTAGGGGAGAATGATGAAATAAGTCCTTGTACCGTTGGTCTTTGTGGTCCTCATGGTAGTCTTTTTGCTTTTTGCTTTTAGACTAAGACTAGCATCTTTAGGACAAGATTCGCTTAGGACAAGATCTCGCTTAGACTAAGACTAGCATCTTTAGTACAAAGATCCGCTTTTAGGACAAGATCTGCTTAGACTAAGACTAGCATCTTTAGTACAAAGATCTTTAGGACAAAGATCTTAGACTAGCATTTTAGCATATGCTTGATCGCCTGGCTATAATATGTAACCCCAACCCTCAAAGTTGGCATGGCATTGTGTGAGAAATAAACAAGAAAATTGCCCCAACTCCTAGTGTCATCCTCTCTCAATGAGAGTAAGAATTCAGCTACTAACACAAACAAAGAACAAAGAAATGCATTATTCAAATTGTATTTACTTCTATAATGGTACTCAAGAGTTAAGACCTACAAAGGATGAAAGAAGACAACACCGATACTTTCAGCAATGCCTTGATTTCATCGACAGTAAAAACACAGCACCAACACGTCAAAGTATAGAAAACGAATGGTTGCACAAACCTCTGAAATGGGATCAGATTGCTCAACTTGAATTTTCAACCCATCAGTCTCTAATACCACCTCAGGAATTTCATGTGAGGCAGAAGTATAACCTTCCAAAAAGTTATTGTCACCCTCACTTACACGTTCCTGGTTGTCTTGTTCTGGTGCATCACTTTCATCATACCCCAAAACCGCGCCATGGACCTTGTCTTCTGCATGCACCTTGGAAGCATTTTCATCATCCATTCTGAGAGGAGTAGCAAGAACTACATCGGCAAAGTTAGATATAGAGATGATGGCACTAGGATGTAAGCTAAAAATAGAACCCCCGTGCGCGCGGAGCAACCACATCACCACTAAAAACACACAAAAAAACTATATGTGAGCCCTCTTGGAATAGGCTAAAAACACTTCTTCCTAACAGAACCTGTCACAAGAATGCACCAAGCTTTGCCACTAAAGCTAGCTATGATGCACCTACATTGCACACAGCAATAGCAAGGACTCAGAGATGCCCATTTGCAATAAACAGATTAACTTGGGTAATGAAACAGCCAACTAAACTGTGAACTACGATCCTAGTTGATTGGACAAGAAAGACATGAGTTCAAAATCACAGGGAAATCCAGTACCTGAGGATTTTGCCTTTTCTTCTGATGGCTTGAAGAGTGCTACATAGCTCTTTGAGTTTAGCCTTTTCTGCTTCTTCAATGGCCTGCTACCACTCTCATCATGCTTATTCTTCATTGATTTTTGCACATCAATTTGTCTTTTTACAGTTTTCTTCGGAGGGGCCACTGGAGTAGAATTTCCATTTGAATTGTTTGAAGCAGGAGAAGCTAAAACGCTGTTGCTCTTCACTCTGTTGGACTTTCTTGCAGTACTGGCCTTCCCAGTTGACTCTGTTACTCCTTTTAGCTTCTTTGCTAAGGACTTCAGGGTAGCATCCCAGCTGCTGCTGCCCCTTGTAGATTTCTGCGAAGGCGGTGCAGAAAGTATGGCAGAACTGGAAGTGGTCGTCACACTAGATTTCTTTCCCCTTATTTCTCGAGTCGACCTCCTGAGGTTTGGTGTCTGCGTATCCCTTGTTTCATGTGCAGACGAGCTTCTAGTCTCCCTCGCACTGGTGGAAGAGGTGGAAACCGCTGTAGACTTGCGGCTTGCTTTGGCAGCAGCGCTGGCCTTCCTTGTGCTGGTACCATCATCAGTATCCCCTACTCCATCTTTCTGTGCCCAACCTGACCGCGTATTGGCCATCTGCTCCGCTTCAGCAGCAATCAACGGATTACCTAGGGTACCTAGATCATCGCAATGAGAAGCACGGGAGGGAAAAATTCTTGAGTTGATGAGCATGGTAACAAAAGCATAAGCGGTGTGAATTAATTTAGAAACACACAGAAGCTTTCGCTATCGACACGCATTGAATCTACAGCTTGCTGCACTGACCTAAGCACTCACTCGACCGGACACAGTATTCCCCCAAAGCAAAAAACAGCCGCAGAGGCAGACTTATCGCGAGGCAAGGGGGATTCAGTCAGTTGAACCCCAAAAAATCTTGGAAAATAAAATGTATCCGCACCTCGGGTACCAACTGGCATTGATATTGCGCGCTGAGGAAGAAGAAGAAGAAGAAGAAACTAATCGATCGAACCGAGTGTGGATAGATGGATTAAACTAGTAGGGCACCACACAGCAAACAAACCTGCAAACCAACCGAACGGGAAGGAAGGAAGATGTGCATTCGATTGCGATCTCTTGGAACAACCAACCTAGGGTTCCTTACCAACAAAAAGAAGAAATCAATCCAAGTTGGGATGGATCTCCACTCCACGCCGCACGAGAGAAGGCTTCGGTGCGGAAGGAGGTCGGGCTTCCTGTGTCCCGCCGCCGCCGGCGAGGCCGTATGTTTGGCAGATGCGATTAAACGCATGGGGTTACGACATGGCTGAAGCTGTGAACGCCTCCTGGGCGAAGAAAGGGTTTGACGGCGTGGTCAAGCGAGACGAGGATTAGTAAGGGTGTGTAAAGCTAAAAATTATAGTTTAACTAGATGTGAAGCTAGAGATATGAGTATATTAAAAGTTTATTTGGTAGAGTTTTAGATTCTAACTTCATTTGAGATCTAAAACTTGTAGACAAAAATAAAATAAATTAAGTTTATATTTTTTGTTAAAAATGTAAATAAGATGATCCATCTAAACACTATTAATGTATTCACAGCTCCAGCTTCACAAATCTGATGGAGTTAGAAATACTCAGCTTTACCAGATTCATGGATCTGATGGAGCTGGAGCCCTACCAAATACACTCTAAGAGTGTTTAGATGGATCATCTTGTTTATATTTTAGACTAAAAATATAAACTTAATTCACTTTATTTTAGTGTATAAATTTTAGATCTCAAATGAATCTAATATCTAAAACCCTACCAAATAGACCCTAACTTTAGTAACTCGTGCTAATGGTGTGACCGTGTGAGGGCGCAAGTCTTTTGAGACGATTTGTCTCCCGTGGAGGGTGAAAACGGGTTGGAAAACGGGACATTACTCTCTTTCTGTTCAAACCCATATTTTTAACTCTGGTTTCGAAATTGGATAAGGATTTTTTAGAATACAAGTACAGGGTAGATGTGGATCGGACATGGTTACCCTCCCCTCACCTATTGAAGGAAGAAAATCGGCAGGCTGACGGTATCGATTTCACATAAAAACTGAATTCAAACGCAAGGTCAAAAAACTGAGTCTGAAGTAGGGAAAATAGTCCGATTTATGACGATTTTCGCTCGGCTTGTACCGACAGCCACGATAATGCGGTGAAAATCGGTAGTGCAAAGGAAAAAAAAAGGGGGAAATTTGTGGAAATTTGGGGGGGAAAAGCAAAAAATCAGGAAAAAATGTTAGAAATTTGTACAAACATGGTTAAGGCAAAAAAATCAGAATAAATGTTAGAAATATATAAAAATATGGAAAATAGGTGAAAATGAATAGCACAATGATGCTAAAATATGAAAAAAAAAATCGTCATGACCTTTGCTATATTTTAGGCAATCTGAAGTTGTAAAGTAAGCATTTAGCGACAATATGTTAACAAATAATATTTTAATATCCCAAACTAAAAAGTCCATAAATGTGCTGAACAAAACTTAGTGCAGAAAGTTCATTTGAGTGTTGTTGTTTTGGCAACAACTGTCTACTCATCCATATAGCAAAGAATGTCAAATAGTAATACTACCTTTATTATATCTCATAGCTTTCCTGGAAGGAGACCGAAGCCGCATGTCCCTTAGGCCCATTTGCGAAAAAGCCCCTACGTTTCTTCAAATTACGGATAGGTCCCTATAAATTACAAATAGGTCATTCGCGATTTTTTGTGAGGGGAAGATATTTTTTTCTAAATCGCGTTTGGGTCCCTCGTATACTGTTTTACTATCTCAAAAAGCTCCTTAGGTTAAATTCAAATCGCGAGCAAGCCGTTTTCTAATTTTTCAGGATAGCGGATAGATCCAAAAACGTAACAAACATGTCCTTGCTCCTTACGTCTAAGTCCTTTCTTCGTTTTCCCCGGAAAAAATGTTTTCATCAACAGAAATATGTGTGTAGCTCTATCTCTAGACTTTTTTCCCATCTTAATTTTCCAACTCGATCTCTGATATTTTTAAAACATGTATTATTGCTCGGTAAACGCGTAGAGTGTTAGACTGGACAAATGAAGGTTGTCATCTCTAATAATTTTTCACCCTTTTCCCTCTAGACTTTTTTCCCACCTCGGTTTTCCACCTCTTCAAGCGCCCCTCAAAAAAATGTAGTTACGTGTAGGCCTTTTCGGCAATTTTTTACGAAAAAGACCTTTTGGTTCAGCAAAATCACAGAGCTTTAAAATCACAGAGCTTTCGTGAGAGGGCCCTAAATAAATGCCGAAAAAACGTAATTGCTTTTAGATTATCCCAACTATTTTTCACGAAAAGAATCTTGCGTTTTAGCGTGACAAAAAAAATATAGTTACGTATAGGCCTTTTCGTCAGCTTTTTTTACGAAAAAGACATTTTGGTTCAGCAAAATCGCGGAACTTTCGTGAGAGAGCCTTAAATAAATGCAAAAAAAGAGCGTAATTGCGTTTATATTATTCCAACTATTTTTCACGAAAAAGATCTTTCGTTTTATCACAAATGCGGACACGCGCGGCGTGGCACGCCGCGAAAACATTCTAGTATATGGAATAGCTACCAAACTTATGTCACGTTTTCAGACTTCGATATTATAGAAGCTGCAAGAAGCCAAGAACCACCTGTGTGTATATAAAAAAAAACAATCATTTCTTCTGAATATCATAGCACAAAAACAGAACTACTTGTAATGAACCAAGAATAATGTCTACTAGGATAGTTTGCGTGGCATATGTTGTTTTTTTCGTATAAACAATTTTGTTTGTTTTCGCCAGTGTTTTTTAAAATCATCGAGGAAACGCGCGAAACGGTTGAAAAACTACAAACGCATCCACGTTTGCGCTAAATTGAAAGGTTTTTTTGATCTCCTATGCTTTAGCATGGAATTTCTCCTGGATGTCCATGAAAATCTGCAGTACATCATGAGGCTCCAGTACTCAATGCAGATTTGCTTACAGACAATACACCAATAACTCAGAAGCGCTCTTTCACGTATCTTCTCTCTTTTTCTGTACTGTTATGGACCTTACTCGTTTCACAGTTCTGTATCCTCTTCTCGTAGAAAGCTATCTTCAATTCTTCAGCTTCAGCAATTATTTGGGCACGTAGTTCCTTCTCCTTCCGTTCCTTTTCTTCAAGAACTAAAGCATTTTGCCTGAAACAACAGTGATCTGTTCAAACCGCAGCTCATGGACAGCAGAATTTCACATAATACAAAGGAAACAAGCAAAACTTAATCAAAGAAAGAAAAATAGCAACATCGTTCAATTTTAGGGCCAGGAAAAAATAACTGCTGGCTATCAGGATTCAGGACGCATCACATGACCATTATCTAAACACCTTCTAAAATGTTTACAGGCTCCCTGTAAAATTAGTTTATTGGGTTTCCATAATACAATTAACACAGCCAAAACAAAGCCACTTCAGATACAGACAAAACATACTACTATCATCACAATTTCTAGATCATATTAAGCACAGCATAAATCAGGGCAGAATCACACAACACAGTTTTATCTATTCTAAAACTGTTAGCAAGCCCTCTTTTTTTGGGAAAAAAAGAACTGTTAGCAAGCAATGCAAGCACATAATGTAGGACTATGCTAGGCAAAAGGGCATATTTCAGAGGTGCAGATAATGAATGGTTGCAAAGAAGGGCGGGAAAGCATATAGCTGTGAGGATCGTATAAAGCAAGATGAAAAAAGCAAGTTATTAATGTAAGAGAGCAATAATAACTGTGCAGGAACAAAGCATTATGTTCTACACAGAAGTAATATGCAGTGTTTTCCTTGAACTACTGTATTGAGTTTTATTAGTAGCATGAACTTAAAACGTGGCTGAATGCGACTACTTTGTAAGACTACAATTTATCCTCTGCATTAAAGCTTAAATAGGCAATGCTATTAAACTAACGTAAGTATCAGGAAACCACATGTATAAGGAAAAGCGAAGACACAATAATACTACTGCTTGCAAGGCCGCAGACGCTGCTACAATAGCAGAGTATGAGAATCGACAGCAGAGTATAGCGACAGAAGCTCCTTGCAGAAGCAACTAATTGCAATTCAGTAGAATAGTTTCAGGGTGACTTTGTAAGCAGAGAAATCTGTAAGGCGACTATCAGCGCAGAATGCACTGAGCCAAAACGAGCAGGCAAAACAAATAAATATCAGATAGGGGGAAACTGTTTATATCGCTATATAAAGGAGATGCAGTCTATTCTATATACATCATCTGTTACGTATGTAATGGGAGGTATTTAGAGAAGCTGAATTGTGAAAGTTTTCTTTGTACAAGAAAATAAATAAATTCATCGGATATAAATTTTTATGAAAATGTAAGATGCTAAGTTTTACGTGATGAAATTAAAAGAATATTGACTAACTTAATAAAATTGTTGAAGATTTTCTTACCCGTTCCAGAATGTAGAAACTTCTGGCTAGGAAATTAACACTGGAAAAATAATAATATGCATATTTCAAAAGATATCAGAAGAACTTATACTTAAACCTACCGTATTCTGAAATACCAGGTATCATCAAGGGCTTGTTGCATGCATGAATATAACTCCACTCTACGATTCAAGGTCGAACAATATTGTTAATGATGCCAAAAACAAATTGCTAAGTTGATAAAGCCCTATATACTAAATGGTCAGGTGAAAGGACGTGATAGTGTTATCCTACTTACAAAACTATCCTACTTAAGAAGATACATCAATTACAAATTTTACTTGGTTACTCTGCAAAAGTATAGGCTACCATTGCCTAAGCACTTCAGAATTCATGCACACATCATAGCTATTATGTAAGTTGAATTGGATCTGTTGTATGTTTGTAGATTTATATGGGAAAAAAAATTAAGTTCAGAAAAAAAAACAGAGTTGCATCTATATGCTGAATTGTATCTATCAGTTCAGGCACAAAAATTAAGTTCGGTTGTCCATCATCTTCACAACTTTCGCGTACTGTATATTATCTGTCACCATTTTAGTGAGCTCTGGGAAGTGCCAACCATACCATTCATGAACCCTCATGGCATAAGAATTAAGTTCCTTGTCAAGATCATCCAATAAGCCAATGGCCTGAATGATCATAGTATCAACCTGTGGAACTAAAATCAATATAGCATTCACCTCACTTATCCATGTCAAATAAGGGTTCTCTACAAATAAAAATCTTAAGATTTATGGACCTGTCAACCCACAAGATGTTAACTTCAGTGAATATTGCAGATGAAATTTAAATAAAAGCAATACAAAACGACAATGAAAGCATGACTATGCACATAATGTAAAACTGCTGAAGATAATAATGCTGAACCATATGACATAAGAGTCAGGAATATAGCACAAAATAACATGGTAAATAAAAGCTGCAATAGGAGTATAGCACCAATATCATGCTCACCTTTTCAGGACTGAACTTCAGCTTATACCTAGACAAGCTGTGGGCACCCAGCGTAGATATAAGCTCGGTGAGCTGATTTGCAGCCCTCTCATCAGCTCCATCACAACGCTACTGTGAAGGCAGTCAATTTTCTGCAAAAAACGCATCAAAATCGCAAGGAAGGTCGGTAATTCTGTACAAACAAAGGAACTGAGAAACCTAACTGACCAGCTTCTCTTTTATAGCATTTCCAAGTTTAGAATCAGCAACTGCTAATGTTTCACCCTCACAGTGCTTCTGCAAGAACCTGTGCAATCCCTTGCTAGGCTTGCTATCAGTAATGAGGGTTGCAGCTGAAAGGGCATCAGATGTGTTCTCAAACTTGCTGAAAGCCTTCAGCTCGACCACCTAATTAAAGTTTACTATATTGTGTCAGGAAACAAAACGAACTGTATATAATAAAAAAAAATAGCGTTAGGAGGCAGGTATGGAACTATCGCAAAGGATCACCAAGAAGTCCACATAAATATGAAATCAACTTTCCTCTGCTGCTTCTCTGGAGAATGTTAGAAGTCCCAATAAAGCAACATGATCCCCAAATATTTCCTTAATTTACTAACATATACTCAATGCACGTTTCAAATAAGAGATAGTACCAGGAAGCAACACTTCAAACAAATCTATTTGCCTAGTCACTCTCTAGGCATGAAATTTCTAGAAATATATAGAAACTGGGAGAACGAGATTGCAATTCAGATCGTATTTTCAGCTACAGTTCTTTTCCTAAAGTTTGCGCAAAATTCAGTTTTCCACTACAAGAATCCCCACGCATCTTCTATCCTATGAAGTAAGACTGATTTCAATTGCGAAGTGTTCTTTCGGGGTGGAGTTCCACAAAGATCAACTTTTTAAAGAGAGCACCGGTAACCAGAAACAATAGTACCCACTACCCTACAGTAAGTTAAGAAACGATACCTACAATGATAACTGCGCTAACATTTGGAAAAAGAAAAACGGCTAGCTCATCCATCCTTGCTTATTTTGGTTGAAATGCGGTAGATCCTGCGCTGAAGTTTGGAAAAGTAAAGATTTTTTTGCCCTCTAAAGGGAAACAAATCACACACCTTTCTCGCCGAGGCCGACGTCGTCAACTCCTTCCATAGATCCTGCAAACAAGTAACACGAGACATAGCACAATTAGTCCAAGAAACACTCAAAAAGGCAAACCAAACATGAATAATCCAAACCAAACCGAGAGCCGAAGAGGCGGCGACCACTCACCTGGACCTTGTCGAGCTTGCCCTCATCGAGCACCTTGAAGAGCGCGAACCCCGCGGTCATCTCGAACGGATGGACCATAGGCCTGATGCTAGGAGAGTGTAGTTCGAGCATTCTATTGTGTGCTCTCCCCTCTCGACGGAGACGAAGAGGCGCTGGTTCGAACTGGGAAGGCGAGTGCGGGGCTGGACGGCGCGCGGCGTGGAAGTATCCGGAACGCACAGGCCCACACGTCAGTGACCCAACGGCAGACATTATAAAGGCAGAGGATCCGTTTCCCTCGGGAAGGGCGCGGCGCCGAAGCCTCCGGAAGACAATGGCGTGGCAGGGGAGGGAATTGCCACGAGGGCACGCGAAGGAGCGAGCCGAGCTCCTCGCGCGAGCTGGCGTGGCTAGCCTCTTCTTTCGCGAACTCCAGCGCGAGGCTGAGGCTCGGCTCAAACGTGTGATCACCGTAATGTCGTTCTAGAATGTCCATAAGTAAATCAGTTTATAGCATAGAAAAGACAATAATTTAACATTGCTGAACTGAACAACAATTGGAATCAATCAGTCATATACTCATATATCATTGAATTTTTCAATGGTTTTGCGCGGCGCACGCCGCGTGCGTGAACGGAAAACAAATTTATGTTTTTTTCGGAGAAAAACGGATCACGAAAACAAATTTTGCCGCGCGCGTGAACGAAAAACAAATTTGTGTTTTTCTCAGAGAAAAAACGGACCACGATTTTTTTTTTGGAAAAGCGAGGAAAAACGGAGCACGAAAACATTTTTTCCGGGAAAAACGGAGTACGAAAATATTTTTTCCGGGAAAAACGGAGCACGAAAACATTTTTTTCGGGAAAAACGAGGAAAACGGAGCACGGAAATATTATTTTCGGAAAGAACGGAGGGAAAAAGTCTAGAGATAGAGCTGAACAAATTTTTCTAGTGACGAAAACTTTTTTTCTCGAGAAAAACGGAGAAAGGACCTAAACGTAAAGAGCAAGAACCTAAATGTTACGTTTTTGGACCTGTCCGCTATCCTGAAAAATTAGAAAAGGGCTTGTTCGCGATTTGAATTTAACGGGAGGGTTTTTCCGCAAAACGACGCACGAGGGACCCAAACGCGATTCGGAAAAAGAAATCTTGCCCTCTCAAAAAATCGCGAAGGACCTATTCGTAATTTGTAGGGACCTATCCGTAATTTCCAGAAACACAGGGGGTTTGTCGCAAAATGGGCAAAGTGACATGTGGATAGCCTCATTGAGCCGGAACTTTGCAAGCTTATAGAAGGTACTAGCAATAATAGCGCTACTGTCACAGATTACTGCTCAGAGTTGATAGGACCGTCTTACAGATCCATGGGGTCGATTTTGGTTTTCATATTTGTTTAAAAAATAGATCGTTAGCTATAAACCTTGAAGGAATCTCGTTTTTTTAGAAAAGCTGCGTTACAACCCGTCAATCGATAAAATTTGTCGAATTTTCGATTTCAGTATTTTTAAATAAAATAGGCTCGGTAGGACTCATTGGTGAATCCAAGGGATATTACAAACTTCGATGAATCCGGTTTAATCTACGGGTTACTATAAACCTTCGATTTAATTTGTGTTTTTTAGAAAACCGTGGTTGTTTTTTTACGATTTCGGGATATTTGATCGTTTCTTTGTTTTTATGTTTGTTAAAAAATGGGTCGTTAGGACCCGCCAAATAATCTCTGGTCGCTATAAATCTCTGACGAATCCACGTTTTTTAAAACCCGCGGTTATGACCCGCTGGCAAATCTATAAGTTGTTATAAACCCTCGACGAATCCGTGTTTTTTTTTGCCGATGTGTGTTTTATTTAGAAAATTGCGGTTGAATCCGCGTTTTTTTTTGTTTTCTGTGTTTGTTAAAAAAAATGAGTCGTTAGGATCCACCGGCGAATCTACGGGTCGCTATAAATCTTTGGACGAATCTATTTTTTAAAAAACCCCACGGTTATGACCCGTTGGCAAATACACAAGTTGCTATAAACCTTCGACGAACACGTGTTTTTTTTGTCGATGCGTGTTTTATTTAGAAAATTGCGGTTGAATCTGTGTTTTTTTTTTTTTTTTAAAGAAAAGTGTGTATGTTTTTTTATGTATCGCTATAAATCTTTGGACGAATCTGCATTTTTTTTAAAAAACCGCGGTTATGACCCGTTAGCAAATACATAAGCTGCTATAAACCTTCGACAAATCTGTGTTTTTTTTGTGACGAAAATATTTTTTCCGTGTTTTTTGGGTGAAGAGAATAATTTTTTTCCGTGTTTTTTTGGTGGCGAAAATATTTTTTCCGGGAAAAACGGAGAAAGGACCTGAACGTAAGAAGCAGGGACCTGGTTGTTATTTTTTTGGACCTGTTCGCTATCCTGAAAAATTAGAAAAGGGCTTGTTCGCGATTTGAATTTAATGGAAGGTTTTTCCGTAAAATACCGCGCTAGGGATCTAAACGCGATTAAGAAAAAAAAATCTTTCCCTCACAAGAAATCGTGAAGGACCCATTCGTAATTCGGAAGGACCTATCCGTAATTTCGAAGAAATAGAGGGGCCTTTTTGCAAAATGACTTGAAGGACAGCTGGCAGCCTGGTTGATCGGCATTTTCTTGCGCTATAAAGGGTGCAACTATCAGTCATATACTCATATATCATTGAATTTTTCAATGGTTTTGTTGGTCCCAGAATTACCAAAGTCAAGTTGACAAGCTATAAAACTGCAAGAGAAAAGCTAATTAGTTCCATAGCAAACAAAAGGACAGAATTGCAATGAAATGAAATATTACCTTCGGGACTACGCGTAGTATTGTTGCATGTACACTTGGTTGGCTATGTTGTACTTCTCAGTAGACATCATTAGCAATCCTCGTGTAGATAGCAACTCCGTCTTGTATTCGTGCCAGTTTTGCCCCGTCCATGGGCTAGTCGTTTTCCACTGTTGGTACAACATGGCATAAAAATCTAGATTTTACCACTTATAGACCCATTAGGTGGGAAGTTGTGCACGAGCATTCGGGATGGCATAGTCATAGCCGCCATATGAGCCATAACTCCCTTGCATCTCCATGATGTTGTATGAGTTAGAGACCAAGGGCTTCAGCGAGACCCTTCGAGGTCGAGGTCGAGAGGTCTTAGGAGCTCGGGTCTTGTGCCCGTGGTCGGCGCCCGGTCTGATGGCACCAGTCGCGGTCGGGGCCTTCCGAGCATGGGAATCTCTGACCACACTCCATTTGGTCAAGGGTACCCAGACCCTCGTCAGCCTAGCCCCGAGGCTCTAGGTCGGAGGAACCCTCGGGACGACCTCGAGCCTTATTCTTGAGACGAAAAAACCTTCATAGGTCTTGACTCCTTGGTCGAGGGTCAAGTGAGACCACAAGGCAAGTCTCTTAGCCACGACACTGGCGACCTTTCGATTTCTCGATGTTGAGTACGGATGTGAGCGGTTGGTGGGCACTGGCGGCGTCTCGACTCCGTGGCCCAAGCCTTAATCACAGCCGTCAAGTCATAGTTGGCACGCCTTTTAAGGCGTAGTGGATGGATTTTACCGTGTTGCGGTTCATAATCCCAAATACCACATCTTGACAAGAAAAAAGCTCTCGCCCTTGAGCCCTTACGTTTTCCAAGTCCTCTCGCCCGAAAGCAGGTCCTCCTCTCCCCCTCGAGACAAAACCAGACGATCGCCATGACCAAGTTAGAAGGAGCACTGCAGCCGGATTCGAGGATGAGAGAGCTCGAGTCACAGAATTCTTGGACCCGTTTGTATGGCGAGGCTGCCGCAACGAGGCCGAGGCGCCCCAAGGCGCGATGAGATCGTCTGCCAAAACACTCGTCCTCTTTGGCTTGCGGACCGGAGAGTGAGTTAAATCGCGAAGGTCCTCTCAAGCTGCGACATCGAGCTCATCAATGCGGTGCCAAACTCGTTCTTCTCCTCACCATCTTTTCCCATCTATGCGAGGGGTTCTGAGGATTCTCCAGAGCCCTCGCTCTTCTTCGTACTTCAGTCTCTTAGCTCGGGGAAGGACCCGTGGTCGGCTGCCTCTACTTAGCAACTGGTCGGGCTCAAGTGGGCCTTCCTAAGTTCGACCAGGATTCCTCGGCGTGGGAACGAGCGCCGGTTCTACTGAAGAGGAGCGGCCGACGCTGTGTACGAAGGACCCCCATCGCCAACCGCAAGAAGAGACTCGGGCCGGACGACCTCGAGGTCGACGAGAGGCCATCGCCCTCATCCATATCTGCGCATTGGTCTTATATGGCGTCGATGCGATTTCTGCGAACCGCGTGTCCCCTCTCGGGCGGAGGGCACCCCTTCCGAGATCGAGGTCGGCGATGCTACCGCGAACACGTCTAGTAAGTCTTTTTGTCTCAAGGTGCGGCTTGCGCACACCCTTGATCCTCTCTTGCGACCACTTGTCTGCGGTCGAAAAGAATCTGGGTCTCCGCCAGATAGTGAGATGTTTGGGAAAGGTATGGCGCATATGGTCGTCATAACCCGTCGCCCTCAAGAATGTACTCCGTCGAAAGAACGAGTAGGTCACCCGACCAGCGCTTCGAGTCTTATACCCACGAGCCCTTCACGAGCCCCGCCCGCACGCAGACCCATCGGGAGTTCTTGAACCTGACCAGAGAATGCTCCACCACGTGCCGGCGCAGGGGCAAGAAGGGAAGGCGACCTCCACCGGTCGGACCTGTTTAACGGAGGCGAGCGAATGCGCCATGTCGAGTGGGAGGCAGTGCCTTAGTAAGGGCCCTTACGGTCGAGCCCCGAGGCTTGTGTTTTCTCGCGCTTGCCGCTTTTGTGAGTTTCTTCGTGTATGCAATGACCTTGCCGCCGCGTCGTCGAGTCTTCGAGTACACCCCAGAGCTCGAGGCAGAGCCCTCGCCCTTGGCGGAGTGATCTGAGCCTCGGACCCCGAGACCTCGGTCGCGAGGACGCCATAAGCGTGACATCCCCTCAACATCAGGCAGACAAGACCTTGGCGACCTTCGACGAGGAGGAGATCGGTGACAGGTAAGCCCCTGGCATCCGGTCTGCGTCGCCGCTTCGTACCTTTAAAGCTTAGTGTATGCTTTTGATCGCGGACCTCGAGCACCCGAGCTCGAAACTTGCCGTTGTGATGGTATTTGTCGAAGCGAGTCGAGTCCGAGGAGGAGAAGCCGAAGCTGGTACCATAGCGATCGTCGTCGGACACGCACTTCTTGGGCGGCCCCTTGGTGGTGAGTTCTACCAAAGGGCTCGGCGACTCGTCCAGAAAACGAGCCAGCAGTCGTGCGCGGACTACAACACGGGCGAGGCCCATGGCGGAGATCTTGTCGGCCCAGGCTTCCAGACGCCTCCGTGAGGAGGATACTCGAGGCCTTGAGGCCACGATTGAAGTGGCCTCCAAGACCCCACCACCCAGATCGCTCGGTTGCGGCCGACTCCGCCCGATCCACCGAGGGCGTCAGAAGCAACTCCACAGACCTCCCAGGATCGTGCCGTGTGCGCCGAGGTCACAGCACCCGAACCACGGAGGTGGGGAATCTGAGGCGGATCCACCGCCATCCCTAGGCGGCCGGAGACGGCGGGACCCGGCCGTGGAGATCGGGGCTCGCTCGCCTATGTCCTCCCGTCGGTGGCCTCAACCCACCGGGAGGAGGCGTGGATGATAACTGCGCCCGAGGCGAGGACTCGAGTCCCGCCCAAGTCGCGCCATCGGTGGTCGTGGTCGATCCCGCACCGGCGTGGCGGCCGACGAGGAGGAGGAGATCCTCGCGATCGTATTGGCGATCCGTGAGGACTTCACCGCCAAGCCGCGAGAGGCGACTCGGCGAGGTGAGGGTCTTCCGTGACTTCGTAGCTCGCGGTTTGACTTCCTTGTCCCTCTCACTTTTGGGCCATCCTTTTTAAGTCGTGAAGGTGATCGATTATGCCTCTCGAGGGTTACAAGGCCTCCGAGTATCTATGTCACATTTGGGGGGTCTCTCGTATGATGGAAGCGCTGGGAGGTTGAGCGCGTCCGGCTCGTGCAGACCATTGAGGTCGAGCAGGGGGAGCTCGAGCAGAAGGCCCAAGAGCTCGATGATCTAGGCCGGACGATGAGGGCGCAGGAGATAGTCCACGCGGAAGAGCTCGAGGCGGACCGAGTCTCCGAACGCGACCGTGTTAGGGCGTGGAGGCGAGGCGCGCCGCGTTCACCCACGGGCTTCGAGGCCGAGCGGGCAAGATCAAGGCTCGGAGAAGGCTTCCCAGAGGCGTCAACTCCGAGCTCAAGGCCAAAATACTCCAGCTCGAAGAGGAACTTGGGAGCGTCAATAAGACACTTGAAACCGAAAGGTGCCAAGGTCAAGGACACAGAGGGCAGCGGTGAGCGAAGCACATTCTAGGGCCAGGCGTCCCCGAGCTCGAGGCCAAAATCCTTGAGCTCGAGGGAAGCTCAGGCGTGCCACCAAGGCACTCGAGGTCGAGCAGCGCTAAAGTCGAGGCGCTGGAGAAGGTTCAGCGAGGTCGCTTGGGCAGGACTAAGGTCCCTTGCTCAAGAAAAGCTCGAAAGGCGTCGGTAAAGCAAATGAAGAATGCCCCTGCCCGGCTTGAAGGCGAGCGGCGCCGAGTGGATGCTTCCCAAAGCCCTCGGCTCGGTGGTGAGATCGCAACTCGAAGGCAAGAGTGGCCCATTTCGGCGAGGAAAAAGCTTACCAGCGAGATGGCCGACACAGAAGGGAAACATCAAAGAGCGGAATATACTAACAAAAGTGGTTTGTTTTTGGTGTACAAAGAAACCTCGTCCCTGTTATTGTAAATCCGTAGCTTGTGGATACTTGAAGTCTTCCTTGCTTTGCTTATTGGTCGTTCGCGCTTTCTGGGGTCGTGGCGCCGATAGGGTAGCCTACCCAGCCTTCGCTGGGTCCGAGGTCGAGCGACGCGTGCCTCGGGCACAAGACTTAAACATGGACGAGAGGCCACAACCTGAAAAGTGGAGGAACAATCCGCAATGGTAGAAGGGCACGAAGCGGTCATCGTTAGTGCTCGAACGTTCCATCGACCATGCATATCGCTCGGCGGCTAAGCGGCGAGGTTCTCGGCTTCGAGCCGAGCACGGGGAAAACTAGATTGCGAAGAGGTTCAGCTTACGTTTAGCTCGTTATTTGGCGGTGAACGTCAAACTGCGTCGCTTAGACCAGAGCGAATATGCTTTCGCGACGAGGGTCGTGTTCGAGAAAAACAAACGAGGAACCGCTTCGAAAAAATAGCGATAACATCGGTGAGCGTACATAGAAAATGAAAGATCGACTTTATTGAAATGTGAGGCATAGGGTTTACACATAAAACTTCCGAGTTGATCTATATTCCACGCAGCTAGAGAGCTCTCTCGCCGTCGGGCATCGCTAAGCCGGTAAGCCCGTCGCGCGATCTGTTGAAACAACTCTATAGGGCCCTCCCATGAGGGATAACTTGTTAGTCTTTGGGACGAGCTCGAATCCGCCTCGGGGCTAAGTCCCCAACAAGGAGCTTCCTAGGTCGTCATCGACCAAGACGCATGTCTGCGAAGAGTTTGCGTGTAGTGCGTTGATCGTGCGATTACTGCGCATCTTACTTCTTCTGCGAGGGTGAGGTCGAGACCGTTAGCGCCGGTCGACTTGGTCGACCAAGGTGACCGGCGAGCCCCGCGTGACCTCGGGAGGCGGGCGGCCGATGATCAACCACGAGCCGGAAGGGTGTGGACCACAATGGCTCGGCTTGTTGTGGTACTGAATAGACCATAGGGCGGTGGGAGAGTTCGATCCACCCGTGCCTTGTCGTGTCGGTCGAGCTCATCTGCGACTCGTTTCTTGGCGCACTGAACGCGATTTGCCGTTGGCGGCGTTCCGCTGCTCCGTTGCTGGGGTGAGCCAAAGCGAAGCAAATTTTAATGCCGAGTTCTCGCCAAAACTCCTGGAACAACTTCACTGTAAACCGAAAGTACCGTTGTCGATGATAATCTTGCATGGAACCCGCACTGGTGACCACGAACAAGCGGAAAAATGAAGCCGCCTCGAAGCGGTTATGGTGAGACCGCTCGACCTCTATCCACTTGGTGAAGGTGTCGACAATGACGAACGAAACTTCTTCCCTCCGTTTGCTTGAGAAAAGGACCGAGGATGTCCAAATGGTCGTGTCGAGAGGGCCACGAAAGCGGGATGGTCCGGAGCGTGGCGGGTTGATGCGACTTTCGGCGTGGAATTGGCGGAGCTCGGCGGCTGCGGACAATATCACGAGCATCTGAGCGCCGAGGGTCAATAGTACCCCATGCGGAAGGACTTCCGACCATTGTCTGTTCGAAGAGTCGCGCCCACGAGGCTGAGTGAATGTCATCAAGAGGTATTTACCCTCCTCCGTGGAGATGCACCGCGTCGGGATCTGGGAAACATTGCGTCTGTAAAGCTCTCCCTCGACAAAGTGTCTGAGACTACGCGGCCGCTTGATCCGGCTCCTCCGGCAGGTCGAGTGGCAGTGCATGCAAGGAAAGCGTGGATGGCCTCGGCCAGAGAGGTGTACCTTTGACCATGGCGGCGCGACCTCTTGGTCGGAGATTAGCGAGGCCGCTAGTGTCTCCAGGATGACGTCGGGTGGGACTTCGTCGTCGGAGGAGCCAAGCTTGAAGAGGGAGTCCGCGCTGGAGTTGTCCTTCCTGGGGATGTGTTTGAGCTCCAAGTTCTGGAACCACTTCTCCATCTTGCGCGCCTCGGCGAGGTACTTTGTCATCGAGTCTCCCGAGCACTGGTAGTCCTTGTTGAACTGATTGATGATGAGCTGGGAGTCGCCCTTCACGACCAGGCGGCGTACTCCCAAGGCCTTGCAAGCTCGCAAGCCGGCCAAAAGAGCTTCGTATTCCGCCACATTGTTGGTCGCAGAAGCCAAAAGCAATTACGTACCTCGACTTGTCGCCGCGAAGTGAGGATAAGGATCCCACCCGAGCGCTTGAAGGATCTCGAGCCGTCGAAGAACATGACCGGGGCTTTCGTCTTGACACAAGCTCGGGTGAGCGGCTGCGACGTCTGCTTTCGACCACCAAGTCGGCGAGCACTTGCGACTTTTATGGTCGTGCGCGCACCCACGACACAGACGTCGAACGCCGCCGATTCCATGGCCCACTTGGCGATTCGCCGCCCTCCGGGTTCTCGGGATGTCCCCGGCGGAAGTTGCTCGGGACGACCACGAGTGTGCACGAAATAGTGCCGAGCTTGCGCGAAGCCATGAGGAGAGCATATAATACCACGTACTGCGGGTAGCGCTCTTCGCCGTGCAAGACCTCGTGGCATAATAAATGGGGTCTTCTTGAGGGCCCGTTCCGCTACTGAGACGGCACCTAACGGCATGGGGGGTGGCCGCGGTATAGCGATAACTTCTCACCAAAGTTGTGGCGTTATAAGGAGGGTGGGGACGGCAGTGTATGCCTTCGTGTCGTCGAAGGATCGCCGGGCCTCTGGAGTCCACTGAAGCCCGATGCTTGCGCAAGGTTTGGAAGAATGGGAGCCCGCTCGCCGTAGCCTCGAGATGAATCTGCCGAGGCTGACCATGCGGCCATGAGGCTTTGCACCCGCTGATCGAGTAGGGGTGCCATCTTTTCGATCGCCTCGATCTTCTCCGGTTTGGTCCAACCCCAGGCCCCGATCATGTAGCCGAGCACCTTCGGGACTGCCACGAACACGCACTTCTCGGGTTGAGCTTGATCTTGTGCTGTTCGGGTTGGCGAAGGTCTCCTCGAGGTCGCGAATGTGGTAAGCCCTCGGCGGGCTTTGGCGATGATGTCGCCCACGTAGACCTCAAGGTTCCGCCCGATCTGGAGCTCGAAAGTCTTGGTCATCGGGCGTTGAAAAGTGGCCCCGCATTGCGAGACCAAATGACATGGTCGTATAGCAATAGGTGCCAAGCGGCGTGATGAAGAGGTCTTGCTTTCGTCGTGACCTTGACTTTGATCTGGTGGTACCGAGTAAGCATCCAAGAAGCTCGATATCTTAGCATTAGCGGTGGAGTCCACGATCGGTCGATGCAGGCGGAAATTATCCTTCGCAAGCCGAGTTCAACCCGTATGGTCGGCGCACATTCTCCACTTTCTCCCTTTTACAAGCACGATGGCCGGTTGGCTACCACTCGAGTAGTTGATCTCACGAATAAGCCGGCCTTGAGCTTGTCGAGGTTCTCCTTGATAGCTGCGACTTTCTCCGGGAGAAGCGGCGCAGCTTTTAGCGCGCATGGTCGGGGCCGGATCCCCTGCGTTTGTGTTCAATCACCTTCCTCGAGGCTTAGGGCATATCGCGGGCTCCCCAGCGAATATACCCTTGTTGGCGCTGAAGGAAGGTGACGAGCTCGAGTTCCTATTTGGGACTCGGCTCGCCGAGACGTGGACACACCGGTCGGGTCGCTCTCGTCGGCGCACGGCCTTCGCCGTTCCCCGCTTAGGTATGTCGCCGCCTTCCGGCGGCGTTCTTCGTCGTCTCCTCGATCCGGCTGGGCAAAGATGCTGCAAGGGCCAAGGCCTTGGTCTCACAGCCATGCGCCGCTTGTAGGTCGCCCCGCACGATGATGACACCGTTGGGGCCAGGTAACTTCATGCATCGATGGCCATAATGGTTGGCAGCCATGAATTTGACCAAGGCAGGTCGCCCGAGGATGGCGTTGTACACGGGAGGTCACCCTCGACCACTTGAAGGTGATCAACTCGGTGCGAAGTTATCGAGCCACCGAAGGTGACCGCAAGACAACCTGCCCAAGGGGTGGTCGAACTCCGAGGACTATCGAAGAACGGTATGGTGATGCTCTTGACTTTCGATCGAGGAATCGCATCCGGTCGGCGCTCCGCTGCGATAAGTTAAGAGAGCTGCCGTCATCGACCATGCGCGCGACCGACCGTGGTGTTCTTCGATGGTGGGGTCACGACCAAAGCGGTCTTTAGGTCTCGAGCCATACAGGGAGAGCATCCTCGGGAGAAGGTGATGGTGGCACCGGCCACTTGTGGTCGCTCGGTGGGCTTCGATGGCGACTGAGTAGATAATACGCGTGGCGGCCTTGACCTCGCGCCTGGACAGTAGGCCGACGAGCCACGAAGATGACGTCGATCAGCGCTTCGCCTTCTTGGAACTCGTGTCGGTCGTCGTCCGCTCCCGCGCCGGCATTCACCGGTCGGGCGGGTCGTCATCGCCGGGAGCATGGGCATCTCACCCCGCCCATCGAGAAGGCGTCTAGCTTATTCTCGCTAAGCCTGCGCAGTTCCGTAGTTCGTGGCCGCACGCCTGTGAAAAACCGAACTTTGTTTACGTCAAACCCATAGCGCCCTCGACCCCAGTATGCCGAGCATCGGCCCGTCGGGGACCGCACGTTAGCCCTCTGCTGAAATTTGGTTCTTCGCTGAATGCGGTCGGGTCGACCTTGGCGAGGCTTAGAGTCCTCCGAGCTTGGCCTCGGACCTCGAGGACCTCGCGCTCGCCATCCGCCGAGACGATCACTCGTGGTAGCCCTCCGCCACCTCTGCGATCGCGCTTTCGCTTCTTGGTGGTGGCGCCTTGGTCAGCGCCCCTGGAGTTGGACGGGCCGGCCTCTGTTTGGTTTAGACCAAGTTTACCTTGGTCGTAGTCGCGTTTCCGGTGGACGGCATCGTCGATCGGCGTCATCGCTCCGCCATGCGGAAAAAAGTTTGTTGACGCCGAGCCTCGAGGTGATCTCCGGTCTTGGTGAGGCGTCGATCACGGACCCGAACTTGAAGGCCTTGATGACGGCCTCATCAGAAATGCTCGGGATCAGGTTCCTTGTGCGGATGAATCACCGCACAAAGTCGCACAGTGGCTCGTTCTTCCCCTGGATGACACGATCCAGGTCTTTCTCCCTGCCCGGCCGCTCGTAACAACTCTGGAAGTTGGAGCGAAGGGCGCTCTGGATCTGGCGCCACGACTGGCGAGCCGAGCCGATTAAAGAGCCGAGTCCTAGCGGCCCCGTCCCGAATCGGTCGGAGGTAGTTTGCCATTACTGAGCTCGTCCCTCCGTACCGCCGGGATAGCGGTCGAATAAATGGGCGAGGAACTTCGTCGGGGTTCTTAGTCCCGTCGGCGCTTCGATCAACGAGCTTGAACCAAGCAGCATCGCGCCGCGACGAAGGCGTCGAGTCGCCATCAGCCGTAGGTCGACAGCGGACGCGCCGGTCATGGTCATTGCCGACAAGATCCTCGCGCCGCCGGACTTCGAGTCGAGGCTCCCGGCGGCTCGACTTCCATCGGGAACGACCATGGTGCGAGCACGGAATCACCGGTTGGTACGCAGCGGTCTCCGTACCGCGGCGCTGGTGAACGTCCCGAGAGGTCCGCAGAACCCTTGCCGATCGACCGGAGCGGCGGCTCGGACTGGTCTGGTTGGCCTTGATGCCGTGGGGACGCCGGCGTCGCGTCGGAGCCTCGTCCCGAGCTTCGTTGCTCGAGGCTAACTCTGTCGGTAGAAGGTGTCCGACGCGGCGATGGCGCGACGTGTTGTCGTACTTCTCGGGAGCGGGTCCCCAGTGTTGACTTTGATGTCGCGGAGGTGCCACCTCGATCGCAGCCCGTCGAGTTCTCGGCGGGGCTCGCCAAAAGCTCCGACCGCCCTATCGTGGTTAGCCATGACCCGGCGATAAGCGGAGGCGCTCCCGGAGGGGGAGCTGGGTGGCCGAAGATGTCTTGGCCTTCTCACGGGCCTCCAGCCGGAGAGTCTATTATGGCTTGGTTGATGGCAACCTACACCATCCGTGGCGTCTTCCGGTCTGCGGATCAAGTTCATCGCATCTCCTCAATGCCTTGCCCGTCGCCACCGTAACATGCCGCCAAGCGGCGGCGGCGAGGGCGTGAACGAGGACACGAGTGGTCCGTTCCGAAAATTCGTCGATGAAGGGCGCCATGCTCTGGAGTCTTGGTGTCGTTCTGCGAAAAACAAAACAATCGGGCCCCACGGTGGGCGCCATTTGTCGACGATCGGGATCGTCAGCGCAAAAAGAGGTAGGGTCGAGAGTTTATGGAACCCGAGCTGCGTTTTACTCGAGCGAAGGAAGAAAATCGATCGAGGCGATGGTGAGCAAAGGCGACAACGAGCACGAGACAAGAGTTTATCTTGGTTCGAGCCCCGTGAAGGTAATAGCTCTACTCGATCGCCTCGCGGCGGTGATTCTTGTTATATGGGTGTCTGAGCGGTGTTTACAACTTAAGAGCAATAATGGTGATTCCTAACTCGAGTCAGCTTGTGTGTGTTGTGTTGTCTCCGTGTCTCGAGCTCATGCATCCTTAGTCTTTATACTTCCTTTATGCATATAGCGAGGAGCAAACCTCGGAAAAGGGGCCTTCGTGCACCTTGAGGGTGGCAAAGCGCGCCCGAACTTGCGGGCGCACTCTGAATCACCCACGACCAGCTCTCTGGCAACTGTCTACTATCTATCATGCGGTCCGTCATGGCTATGTAGATGTCCTTTTCCCGCAGTAGTTGTTAATTGTGATTGAGGAACGCTATGGTCTTTGTCTTGTGTGGCATGAATGTATTAGGACTCCCCTATAAATTCTATAAAATGTTGTCCTTATAAGCGGGATGTGAGAGGGATGGAGGCATTGTCACCGAACTCACTGCCATCGATATCCGTCTTGGAACTACTATCATTGGACTCTTGATACGACGGGCTTCGATGGTCCCCAGGAGTGCTATCAGTTGATTCATCACTCCCACATCTACGGTACACTTTCCTTTGGACGGATCTCTTCTTTTCGTGGTATCCCTTGTGGCCACTGCTAGATGCTTCCTCTTCCCAGTGTGACTATCACCCACTGCCTTATCTACCCATTCGGGGATACTTGCAGCCTCAGTATTCTTTCGAAACACAGTAGGGTCAATTGGGTCAGTCACAAGGTGTGATAGGAGGTGATGTCACTCTCTATATCTTCCTCATAAAGTAAGGGATCAGCATTGGATCTCCTTTTCTCTATCCACTATCGGATTAGATTTTCTACGTGTAAACTCCATAAGACGCTGGAATAGATATACATCGTGCACCTTTGATTTTCTTCGGCCTGAATTCAGAGCCGAATATTGTTGTTAATATACACTAACTTATAGATTTTTTATAGGATAGGCGGTTGCAAACTTTTGTGTGTATGAACGCAAACGTACTCCAATTGTGCTCGTAGCTGCTAGAAAAAGCATAATGCGAAACGAGCCGCATGGCAAACTTCTAGAGCGTGGGATGTCCAAACCGAACACACCCTACCAATGAGCTACATGTTAACAAAGAGAATAGTCAGTACTGATGAGAGTGACATTACATTTAAGATGGTATAAGAAAATTACCAGGGGAAGTTCTGGCGTCATGTGCCATCTTCTCAGCTAGTGCACTGCGTACATTCCAACCTTACTTCTATAAACTTCAGTCTCAAGAATGTCTTGAGCAACGCTATCAATATCATTAGCCAATGCTTGAAACGCATCTCATAGATCATACAAGAAGGTGTTGGTCATGCAGTACGCGTAGTGCATCTGGGGGTTCAAGACGGCAACTGCATTAAGTTGGACGAAACATGTTAGTACAAGTACATATAGTAAGTGCAAGTACAAGATATTTTGAACCATTTTTGAATATATTACCGGTGTTCATATAAATATTTCACATTAAATCGGTCATTCTTTGGTCCACGACGTCCATGTAATGGTTCGATGTGCCTAGATCATCATGGAACAAGCTATCGTACTCCTACTGCAGGATGTTGTACCATAGTATCATCTCTCTCAATGTAAGCAAATACCTTGCGTAGGTACGAGGCATCCTGAGTTTGGCCTATTGTATCGATAGACTTGTGAAAGAACATACTGCCATTGCAGTATATCATGAAGTTGATGATGCTCATACGTGTCGCCCAGTCCAAGAATAGCACATTATTGTTGCACCATATGTAGGCCATTCCTTCTTGAACTTCCCCATCTTCTGTCATATGTCCTCTTCGTTATCGTCTAAATATTTCCCGTCTATATCTCACCTACTCAGAGATGGGACACCCTCACCTACAAATGAAGACAACAGATGAAAATGTAAACTATTAATCGACGTACAAATGGATGAAAATTTGAAAGCTCACTTACCCCATTTTTGAGTTTTCCTCATAGCGCTAACAAAATATGAATTGCCTGCTTTCCTCTTCGTGATACCAGCCATGTGGAAGAATTTGGCCCAAGCTGAACCAATCGCTTGCTTTATATTCCTCCCCTTCTATGTCTACTTTCTAGTGTCAATCCTTATTTGCACAAGACCACAGGCTATACTAAGGTTGTAAACCCCCACGGCCAGTCTTTCCCATTGAGAGGAACTCCGAAATATCCTTAGCAACACACCACCACTCCCTCCTCTAGCCCTCTAGCGGTGCCACTACTACCACAGTGCTCGTACCTACCACCCACTCGATTGATAAATTCTGTCTCTGCCCTAGAGGCAGCCATGGCATGTTGTAGTTGGTCCTTCTCATCAGCATCACCTACGTACTCTGAATATGCACTTCTCCTCGGCAGGGAATCTGTAGTTGTTGCTTCCTTTCTGAGCATCTCATCCCACTTTTCCTTTTCTTATCATTTGTCTAGTCTATGTCGCGTTGAAAGTACTCGCGAACCTCCTTAGGAACTTGACTGCAATGGACGGCATTCTTATCGTGTCCTGCTAAGTGGTGCTTTAGTCAGATTGCACCGCCTCCTTTATTTTCTTGGTGATATAGTACTTGCATCGAAATCCTGTCCCAATCTTGGCGCTATGCTCCCACACAACATCGCCCTGGTCTGCCATCTGCTAATGCAAAACAACAAGAAGTTAGGACCTCTAGTAGTTAAACCACTTTGAGCAAGTAATCACGATACAAAAAAAATCTACTGCTAATTGTTGCATGCATGCAAGTAAATACAACATCAAACACACAGATATTGCTACTGCTTAATTGATATGCACAATACCATGATGAATCACACTAACCCTAACCATTAACGGCTATGTGTTACTCATTCACATAGTGAAGTGCTCAAGTCCATAGTTTTGCATGTGACATTTGATATCAAATGAACAATCAGCTCTCCACACATGAAGATAAGATAATACATGACCAAAATGAAACTCTAAACTAGGAGGGCTATGGAATAGAATGTTTGCATCATGTATCTGTACAAAAATATTTCTCTCACTATTCTAAACTGGAATACAATGAAAATTAACAAAACTTACCGATAATCGCTCAATTTTCCTAGAAAATCACTTGACTTTTGAACCAAATCACTGCGCATAACAACCCTAGCAATATTTGCCACTAAGCCATCGATTTTCGCTGACAAACTGCTGATTTTCGCTACTAAGATGTTGATTTCTGTGTCACCGGTGCCTGGATCTGGCCAAATCCAACAGCAGCTGTTAGGGAGCGTGGAGCGGAGTGGATGCAGAACAATAATTATGTCCAGAAGCAACGAATGAGGATTAAAATGAATAGGGTTTTTGCTGGGCCACAATGGGCTAATGGGCCTTGCAGCCAACAGTGCTAGGCTTTCACTGTTTTCCTTTTTTCTGCTTTTTCTTTTTCCTACATTTGGTTTTGGCTTAAAAACATGTCAAAAATTCCGTGATTTCATATAAATTTCATCACAGATAATTAAACCTTATTAATACTAATTTTAGGGATATTTTGGATAATTTTTGCAAATTTCACAATTTTTTTGAATTTGAATTTCAAATTGACCGGCTTTTGTCTCAGTTTTGCATATCGTGCCACAACGATACGAGCGATAATCGACGATTTTTCCATCCCTGGGATCGGATTCGGATAAGTTACAGATAATTTGACATATACTACGCATAAAAAGAAAAGATGTAACTTTAACAATGATAATATCAAATTATAGTATATATAGGATAATTATTGGCCCTAATTAACAACATAAACATAATTAAGTGTAAATTCATATTATAAATTAGTGAATCACTAGAAAGCACAGAGGTATTAAAGAATATTGATGTTTTATCAGATAGATTTCTTGGATATCTTTTAGATATCCTACCAAATACAGGTATGGAGTGGATATTGCTCTTCCTATATCCTAACCTGTATTTTCCAGATGTGTGTAATGATCAGGACTGAAAAATGGTATTTCATGTTGACTTTTTTAGATACAGCGGCGGATCGAGCAGGAATTATTTGCCTCATTTTCACCCTTACACTGAAGTGCCTCAATCCTCCCTCCCTAGCTTAGCCTAGCTAGGTTTTCAGTCCTCCCTCCCTTCGAGGTTATTGCACTTCTACTAAAAATATCTACAACAAAGATATTAATTATATTAATTCTCTTGGTTATATGTTCATATCTATGAATGGTGTGTCTTACTACTCATGGTACATGATAGTAAATTACATTGAAAATAGCTAAAAAAAAGAGTATAGAAGGGAAAAATTGTAAAAAGTCACCTCGAAATTATAAAATAACATATATTTAGAAACAAAATTTGAAAACTAGAATGGCATGTATTTGAGAATGGAGGAAGTAGCATGCTTACTTGAGGAGTGGGATGTGAGTCACAGGGGGACATATTGTGATATCTCGAAATAAAAACAAAAAAGAGAAGCCTCGTGGGCCAAGTCATTGGCCGAGTCGGCCTCAGCGTGCATGCCAAGCCAGACATGCTTTGCTGGCAACCCTAACCCTAGCCACCACCCCCAAGCCATGTAGTGCCACTGCCCATCCTCGCCACCGCACCGCTCGCTACCTGAGATGCTACTACACCACTTCCCCAAGTTACTGCACCACGACGTCACCCTAGAGTCACCACTGTGCGTCACCCCGGTCACCAAGCACGGTGCCTTTTTTGCCGAGCGTCACTAACACCGGTTGTTGACGACAGCCGCCGTGCCGACCACGTCCACGCTATGCCTGGCCTCTCTCTAGCTACTCTCCCTTCGTATTTTTTGTGTTCTTCGTCAAACCGTGTGTTTGTTCTGAGATCAATTCATGTCACCGTGTGTAGGAGGTGTCAAGGATCTTGGAGGACATGGTGAGGGAGTTTCGGGGAGCGTGAAGGAGCAGGAAACCTGTAATGATCATGGAGGAATTTCGAGACGCAAGTATAAATCCTAGATGGTTGTAGGTTATTTTGGTGTTGTAGTGGAGCAATGTTATGGTCGTTTGTTGGTAGATGTGGTAGTTGGATGGCACCAGGATAGAGTTTTGGAGAGATCGGTATTCGTTTAGTAGTAATCTCTATTTTTGGGGTGAGTTTGGTGTACTTACGCTATCTTTCATGGCATGTCTAGGTTATAAAAGTGTTTATTATTGCCTAAAGTTTCATTAGAGCGTAAAAACATAAAAATTGGTTAAGTGGTTTGAAATTAATGACTTATAGAAGCTTGTGTCCAAAAAAGCAATCACTATTGAGAGCAGTTGTGGTAATTTGTTGTTTAGGGCTAGTTAATGGCTAAATTAAATTATGTCCATTACTAGAGAAATCTATATAATATTTCCCTAGATTTCAGAGATTATGTGGTTTACTACATTTTGAGTTGTATAAAAATAGTTACAAAATTATGAAGTATGCTGTCTAGTAAAATAATTTATCGGTCTTTAAGGATGGAAATGAGGACTTAGATGAATTGATTGCAAAATATGGATAACTAGAAACTTGTAGATAATCTTTTGTGTTTTTCAGAACATGTATGGTTTACTATGTTTGGACCCTCAAGCTAGAAGTTATGGTCTTTAAACCGCCAAGACAACAACAAAGAAACTGTCCAGCAATGGGGGAAAGTTAAGTCTGAGATCGTGCTAGGAGCGATATTATTTTGTTTGATGTATGTACTATTATGGAATATTTTTTAAATGAGTTAACTTATAGTAGGAGGTGTGACTACAGGTTTGACTTCAACTGCACGCCATTCCGTTCCCCATGGGTAAAAAGGCAGTGAATGATAGAATGATGACATGGGTTATTAATTCTTATTGTTCTTGCTAGCAAGTTTTTATCATATTTCTTTTCATGATTACTTTCATTTATTATAAGAATGATATGATCATGGGATTAATGGAGATAATGAAATATGTTAATATTGATAAATCATGTCATTTGCATATGTTGCATTCAAGACGGTGAGGGACTTTATGTGGGGTCTTTATGACCTACTTGGTGTAGGCATGAAATACCTACTTTGGCAGGCACCTCTACGAGATGGAGGGATTGAGAGGGTGCGAGATCGATGAATGTGCACTCAGCGATAACGGTATATATTATGTAATGAGCATATCAACATGTAGATAAAAGTGCATGCCATATTTAATGAATAAAGATGAATAATGAGCTAAATGTGATAGATGGATATGTTATTATTTTATTATATATTTGTTAAGTCGTAGACTCACCCTTACTTATTTAATACTTTTATATATTTGTTAAGTCGTAGACTCACCCAAGCGTGATGAAGCTGAATGTGAAGCTGGTCACGCTCACGAACGAGCTGACTGTAGAGGGAATCTATCTCAAGAAGGTGACCCGCTGCCTCGGAGATGTACGGGTCAAGGCCGGCAGTGGAGAAGGAGATAGTCAAGCTGCCGGGCTCGTCTGCGGCCCCGGGGATGGTAGGAAGGGGTCAGAGGTGAACTCTGCCTGGTAGTAGTCGCGAAGGTAGTGTACTGCCCTCCTGGCAGCATCCTGGATGGCGTCGTACTCCAGCATACGGTGAGCCACAAAGCGGCAGACTGAGTCGGGGCGGATCGGCAGAGGGTAAAGTACCACAGAGGCTCTGAACTGACACCGGACGGGTCCGTGGAACTCCTCGTCAGTGGCGAATGTGGGGCAGAACTCCTGCCGACACGCAGATGCTGAAGCATCCTCCAAAGGAGCGAAGCCCAAGATCCGAGGGCGTCGGGGTCGGGGTACTGGTGCTGCACCATCTGCAACCACAAAAATTTGAGGTTAGTTGAGAATTGGAAAATCTTAACACAATTTTTGAACCTAGAATTTTTAGGCAAGAAGGAAGGTAGGGAGAACAAGAAGAAGGTAGCAGATATGCTTATATATTTTGTAATGTGGTTTGTTAAGGTTTAAATAACATTTTGGAAAAGACTTCCTAAGCCACCTTAAGGTCTTGATCTACTGGTCAAACCTCGGCTCTGATACCACTTGTGACGGACCGCCCTTTTCAGGGGGTGCGTATAAATACCGTCTGACTACCGGGAGTTTAGTCAGAGGTAACCAAGAGTACATTGCCAGGTAAAAAGTGCAAACCAACAGTTGATATTGAGATAATAAGCCTGACGGCTAAAGTTTTTACAAAAGGGCGCGTTATGCGCTTAATTACAACACCAAAGCAAGCCCATAGGAAATGGCTTGAGCAGCTAGATCAACACCAATTAGAACCAAGCACCATCGTCATCTACGAAGTCTTGATATTCTCCGGCTTCATGAAGGTCTATGGGAGGGGGTAGAAAGCAAGGGTGAGTACTAGACAGTACTCAACAACCCACACAGGAATATTCTGAATATTACATGCACGGATTCACAAAGGAAGGGTATAGGTTCATAATTGTTGTGGATGCAGTTTTAAAGATCAACTTTAGTTACATTTGAAACACAAACCATAGATAGCTAGCACAAGGGGGGGTTCTCTATAAAAATTCCAGCACTTCGACAAGTTTTATTATTAAAACTAATTTGAGCACAGATTCGGGTATCACCCCATATTAACTCAGCTTCATTAACCGGAAGCACGGCGTAATCGATTACAATTTTAATTGACTCTGCAGAGCTGCTCAGCTTTACCCACAAGATATCTACGGTCTTTAGTGCCACGCGATCAACATGCAACTTATATGCATGCGGCCGGACCGAGATGATCGTAGCTGTTTGTTGAACTTCCCCTCTTTAGCCCCTATCCAGTATGCTATCCAAGATCCGCAATATTCAGGACCCACTGGCCGGCGTGGGAGACTCGTTCTGAATATTGTAGATACCCACTGTTGCGTGAACCGGTGAATGGCCACTCCATTCCCGTTCCGCCCCGATTGATATGCGATCCATTGCCTCGCCAGCTACTTCCTATAGGTATTCCAAAGGGAAGCACAATGTACTAGGCTACGTTGGAATGGGTCAACGGGATTGACCGTCCCAACCTGCGGTTGAGCGATTACTGAAGTTATTTACTTTGCCCAAAGTGGTTAGTCCTTAATGCCAAAGACCAAGTCTATACTCACATCCTATCCATGGTACCCACTGTACCACCACCATCCTATCCATAGACTTGTCATCGGTTGGGGATCGGACCCGTAGCCACCTCTCGTGGGTAGTCCGATACTGTCCCCCTAACCGTAGCAGTTTTTAAAATCATCCTCCAAACCAATCCTTCTGAGATTAAGCATTTGTCTAAAAGTAATAATGGTGTGAATTGCTACATCTACACGGGTTCAATATTTTATATCTTAAGGTTACAAAGGGGGTTAAGGCATAATAATGAGTCTAGTTATTGGGATGTATCTAATCATGTCATTCGAAACTACCGCATTTCTTAGTTTCTAAAATACCAGTAAAATAATGTAGTACAGAAGATATGTATATAAATTGTAGCGGAACTGGGTCCAATATGTTCAAGGGGTGTGGCTTGCCTTGCGAAGTGGAAGGTTCTCCTACAGAATAGTTGCCGACGTCCTGCGGTGTCCCGAACGGCTCCTGCTCCTCGTACGGCTCGGTGTATTGCTCCTGCTCCAAGTACTGCTCCGAGTAGGGTGCCGCGTCGAATCTAGCGCGAAAAAGCAAATACAGTAAATAAACGAATAAAATAATTAAAAGAGAAGAAAATCGAAAAGGAAAATGGATCGGGAGTCGAAAGCAATGAGAAAGGATTTTTCTAGAATTTTCTGGAATTTATTTTGGCAGAACGGGGGCCGTATTTGGACTCTGTGGCTCGAAACGGACAAGAAAATATATTTTTGGGCATTTGTGGATTTTTGGGAATTTTTGGAGGGTTTTCAGATTTAAAATAACATTTAAAATCTGAAAAGAAAAAGAAAAAGAAAATTGGAAAAGCTTTTTGGGGCACAAGATCTGCCCCAAGATCGGCTTCGCTCGCCCTTGGCCCGTCTTGAAGGAGAGGGAGGCCGACAAAGGGGCTGTCAGTCGCAGAAGACAAGCAAGTGATTGACGCTGGCCCCGGAGTGGCAGAGAGAGGGGAGAGCGGCTGACGGTGTGGGGACGTGATGTCAGTGGGAGGGAGCGGCGCGCCGGCGAGGCTTGCGTCGGAGGTGGAGAAGACACAACGTGATCCGGCGAAATAGCGGTCGGGGGAAAAAATGAAGTGGTGGAGGAGGATGAGGGGCGTAAGGTGAGTTTGGTGGAGCAGAAAAATGGGGAAGGGAGTGATCGTAGGGGCATGGCGATGGAGAACAACCGGAGGTGAGGAAGAAGCTTCGGGCGCGGCGTGGAAGGGCAACCGGAGGCGAAATGAGTAAGCGGAGAGGGAAGGGGGAGCACTGGGGCACTCGGAGCGACGAAAATGGCGGCTCGCTGGGGGCTTTTATAGCGTGTGCGCGAGGAGGGAGGAAATGCGGACGGAGGAAGAGAGAGAAGGGGGCACGGCTGGCAAGGCACGGGAGGCGTGTCAGCGTCGTGCACAGGTCTGGCGGGCTGTGGCATGTGAAAGCGGCCGTCGAGGGAGGGCGAGGATGCTTGAGGGTGGCGAGGTGGCGAGTAGGCGGCGTGGAGAGGGAACTGGTCTGGGGGCACGAGCAAAGGTTTCGGCGGTGCCGCAGAGTACTGTGGTGAGGTAGGGAGGGCTATAGGGTGGCGAGTCGGCATTCGGCGCGGAGAGGAGGTGCACGCGGCCGGGCGCGGAGGCGAAGGAGGCGCGAGGAAGAAGATGACCAGGGGCGTGCGGCGCGGGTGGGCTGGGTGCGTGCGAGTGGAAGTGGGCCGGGGCGTTGGGCCGAGGCGGGGAGGAAGCGGATCCGGGGGAATGTGCCAGCGCGAGGGGAAAACGGCTTGCCCAAAAAGGAAAGCGGAGGGGGAAAGAAATTACCCGAAAAGGAAATATTCGAATAAAAACCGAATAAATGCGAAATAAATCCGAATAAAATCAAATAAAATAAAATAATAAAAAAATAAAAAAATCGAATAAAATCAAGAAAGGCAAAGGAAATCCATTTTTGAAATTTTGGGGTTATTTCAGTTATTTAATTAGTAAATTCGTGCTTCACATTTTGCTCGTGTTTTATGTACGGACGCAGCTAGACTGGTTGCGAGACCAGAAGTGCTCCATGCGGCATCACATGTGGGATGCAATTAGCTGAATCGGGCGCGGTATGTTCCTCGCTTGTATTATGCTAAGACTGGAGTGATTGATGATTGATCAAAGAGGCAAGAGGGGTAGTTATACAACCCGACTCATATTAGCCTTTTAGGATTTAGAAAAATATGCTAGATGAATCTTAATAGGATTAGGATCCCTAATTCTAATAGGACTAGAATTCCTATTTGTTTTGGAGGAGAACTAAGTAGTCTATATAAAACTAGGAGTGTTTATAGAGAATCCAAACAACCAAGAAGTTATAAGTCAACTCATCCAGAGCAAAAGGTGTATGAGACTTAGCTGAGGATTTTACTGTGGATGAACAAGGTACTATGTGATTTAAAGGTCGAATATGTATATCGAACAAGGTAAGTAGTTGATTGTTGAAAAAGCTCATGATTCCATATACTTGATTCATCCAAGGAGTGCCAAGATGTATCATGATCTCAAGGAGAGGTTTTATTGGCCTAACATGAAACATGAAGTAGCTAAACACATTGCTCTATATGATGTGTGCCAAAGAGTAAAATCCATGCACCAAATACCTGCTGGTCTATTACAGCCATTGAAAGTTCCTGAATGAAAGTGGGAGGAAATGGAATGGATTTTATTATCGATTTGCCCAAAACTCAGAGAGGATATGATTCTATATGTGTCATCGTGGATCGTTTGAACAAAGTTGCTCACTTCATACCAATCAAGACTATTTACACTAGATATCGCTTGGCAGGGTTGTATATGTCAAGGATTTTGTATTTGCATGATGTGTTTAAGAAGATTGTGTCAGATAGAGGTCTAAGAAAATTTTGGTTAAAAATTAAAATCCAATTTTTTTAACCAGAATTTTTGAGATTTAGCCCAGAATTACCAATATGTCAGCGAGATTTATCTAGATTTTGGTGAAATTGAAACAAGCAAAAAATGGTACAAACAATGTTGAAAAAATTTAAAATTTTTGTGGATGGTCCTGATATATTATTAATGTTTTCATAAAAATATCATAAAATTATCAATCATCAGTAATTTTTAAAAATTTGGAGAGTTCTACTATCTTGATAAAATGTTGGCCGACAAATTTGAACCGAATGAAAAATATAACAAACCATGTTATAATTTTTTTAAAAAATTTCATGGTTTTGATGCATCACTAATATTTATATAAAATTTTTATATGATGATTAAGCATCAAGAATTTTTAAATATTTGGAAAGTGCTACTGTCCTGATAAAAGCTTACAGGTAGATTTCAACCAAATGAAAAATATTTCAAACCACGTTAGAAAATTTTGAAATTTATTTTGGATGTCATGATGTATCGTAAATGTTTTAATAAAGTTTTCAGATAATTATCAAGCTTAAATATTTTTAAAAATTTTGATAGTGGTACGTCCTAATAAAAGTCTCATGATCAATACATAGATTTTCTTGAGCAACAAAAAAAGGTTAGAATTTTTGAAACTTTTAGAGAAATGTGCTAAGGCACTTAAGTTCTCATAAAAATTTTGGATCATGATCATATTCTAGTGAATTCATAAAATTCTTACAATGGTACAATACCATTTGTGTTTCTTGTGTTTTTTATTTTTGAAAGATAACAAATGAAGTTCAATGCATCCATAGATTTGATTGAGCAAATAAAAATTTTCATAGAAGGATTCTTAGGAAATGCTTAAGCACTCCTAAAAATTTTATAAAAGGCACAATATTGTCATCGAATTTGTAGCAGGTTAGCCTGTTTCAACGTAGATAAGTGGAAACAATTATTGCGTGTATATAAATTGATAAATGGAAATAATTATTGCAAGATTGACAAACCTCTATGACATTTGTCTTTTTTGCACCAATGAGAATTTACATGTTTTGGCAAACGTAGAATCCACATTAGTTAATGGCCTTTGGCTACTAGTGGCACTACCAAAATATAATAGGTTAGTTTCGAAGGTATTATTATAGAGTATGAAGGATTGTTGAGTACTAGTGGATTCCGAAAACTTATGAATGTGGTTTAGCTGCGTTGGGTCCTTATGTGGCCCTCCACAAGCTCTGTAGACATTGAACGACATCTCGAGTAATTTTGCGATAGGTGTCAAGTCGTGAGTGCTGCTCTTTTTGGAATCAAGATAAATTACCTAGTTCTTTCTTGGTATAATTATAAGTAAAACCCAATGAAACCTACACAGATATATCACTATAGTCATTCAACCTAACTTCAAACTGCGTATAAAGTACAAATCAATAAGTATAGCAACTAGATGAAGCAGTTACCGTAGGTTGTGGGGTAAAAGTATGAATTTTTTCATTGAGCCAGTAATGCTTTTTCCATGTAATCCTGAATGACTTGTAAATTTTCATCTATGGTTTGCCTAGACACCATGTGTGGGTAGAGAAAATCCACCAATTCTTTCTCTTTTTTTGCTTCAATGATCATGTATGTGTATGTGTGTGTGTGTGTATATATATATAAAGTAAGAATCATATATATATCAACGAAATTGTAGAGATCAAACAAGTCATTAAAGCCGACCATGAAGAAGCCCCCAAAAACTAGTGGAAGAAATGCTCCTCCTTGAAGCTAACCAAGGTACTCGCTATCCGTTCTGCCACCGGCTTGTTGGATTGTTCCATGCACCAATTTTGTAATCTAACGCAAGCTATGGTAAGCATCTGCTGGTGCTCTACCAGTACAAGCTTAAATTGCCACGCCAACAGGGCCAACAAAAAGTCATGGGCCTCCGTGGTCTGCTTCGATTTGACCTTATCGTTACCTCACCGTCTATCATTGGTAGGGATGAAAACGGAACGGAAATGGTCGGTAAATGGTTGTTCCGTTTCCGTTTCCACATCTTTTACCGGTAACGGAAACGAAATCGGAAACCTCGAAAACGGATACGGAAACGAATGGTGACGAAAACGGATGCGGAACGGAACGGATACGGAAACGAAAGCGAAAAATTCCACAAGAACGTAGTATATGATCACAATATACATAATCGCAAAAATAATGCAACTCATTCCGGTTTAAAGGCGGATACAAAAACAATGTTATGTTCACCGGTGTCACTAGAAAGTTTTTTTTCTTAAGTTTGTCAGTTGAAAACTCGCTATTTGTCCTTCAGATCAGACTATCATGTCCTCCTCCATATCATTATCATCGACATCCTCTTACTCTTCCAACTATAAAGATGTAATGCTCTAAAATTTGCATATTATTGTTTAATGTTCATTTATGATTTTCTGAGATTTATCCTAGATTTTCTGGAGTTTATAAATGCTATTATGCTATTTTTTAGATTTATATAATTAATTTATTCATGAAAAATGAAGCCAAAATTATGATAGAAATAATTTTTCTAGGTTCAAAATGTTCCAAAGTATTTCTGAGAATTTTTTTGAAAATTTTGAACTCTATTTGTTATTTTCTATAAAGCTATTTGTATTTATGAAATTATTTTAATACGAAAATAAATGTAAATTCACTTTTCTCTTTTTTGGGCCAAGTGGGCCAAGTTTTCGACGGAATTTCCGGTTTCACTTATGCGGAATTTCTGATTCCGATTCCGTTTCCGATGGAAATGGCTCTCCCGTTTCCGTCTCCGACAAAAAATTTTCGTTTCCGTTTCCGTACCGACATTTTCCGTTTCCGTTTCCGAAAAAAGGCTTCCGTTTCCGTTTTTCTCCGGAACGGTCGGAAATTCCGTTTCCGTTTTCATCCCTAATCATTGGTCATCTTTACAGGAGACGACTGAGCCCAAAGTGAAGTACCGGCCTGTGCTTTACAAGACACGGTAGTCGATTTAGTGGGCTGCTTCGATGCAGCACGTGGTAGTACTGGTAGCTCCAATGCAACATGTATCTCCGCTAGTGCTGGTAGCTTCGATGCTATAGGACGGTCGTCGAAAGAGATGTCCCTCTTGGGCCATTAGATGAATGCACCATTGGCATCCCCTAGTATTATAATATCGTCATTTGGGGCATCTAGCATGACGGCTTTACAAATTTCATGTACACCGCCAACATTGACCTGCGTGTAGTCCAGAGCTACCGTGCAACCGTGCACCATCACCCTTAGACCGGATGGATACGCGTACCCCCAAGCAGCCTGTAGGGGAACAGAGCTGTTAGCAAGCCTCACTTAGAGATTAAACGATGTGGTCATCTACATAAGGGTACATGATTAGCTAACACATTCAAAAGGTCTATCTAAGGAGCATTCCAAACATGTATATTACCCGATTGTCATTGACAAGAAATTTGGCATTGTCCAGCTACTCCGATAGTTAGTTGGGCTGAATTGTGTCTGTATGTTTGGGGCTTGCATGTTTTGTATGTGCCTCTCCGTAGATACCATTTGCTCCATCCTTTCCTCAAGGCTTCTTAAGTTGATTATTGAATTGTACTCTGAGCCTTTCCTCAACCCTTTCCACAATGAGTGCTACAAGTCGTTTCTCGCTCTTGACTTTGCTTCTCTTCCTACTCTGGTATGTATCGAAGTCTTGTGGGAATCCCATTTTCTAGGGAACAAAAACACCCTTGCTTTGCATGTTACCTGGGTGCTCCTTATTTTCCAAGGTCGTGGAAAGTATATCTTTCTCTCTATTTGCCCTAAAAGAGCTCTAGAAAAATTATGTACTCAACACTATCTGCATCCAAAATTCCAACATGTTATTTCACTTATGAAGTTATATATGAACTAATTACAAATTATGTAGTTTGATATCTTGCTAGGCGTTGGGACACTTCCTAGTCTACGGGGTTGGCAAAGGACACACCCGCCCAAAAACGTGGGACGTGACCTCGCTCTTACCCAGTTTTGGGTGCATGGGTCTAAGATCAAGGCAAATGACAGTGAGGCCTCCTTCCGGATTACCTCGTTGTCCTTCCTTCTCCATTGCGTGATCTTACTAGTGTACCTAGTGGTGCCAAGTCTATGCAAGTGGGTGTTTTTTGCCTAGACAGTCTTGTGCACTGCACTTTGACGCATGAACTCTTCGGTTGTCTTTATCTCAACAAATTGTTCCCACACGTCTTCAGTGATGAACACGTACTTTTAGAATAGAGTCATTTCCTTATTCACATAATTACTAATAAGGTTGCTCTTGAAGTTTTTCCACACCTTTCCCGCTACTAGCAACGCATACCATCACAGTGAGTACATGGAGTCTTCTGGGAGCCAAACAATGCGAAATTTCTTTCACCAGGCTGTCGTGCTTCTCATCTGTCAGTGACTTCCATGATGGATAGGTGATGGGGACTCTTTTCCTATCTAACTATCCCACACAATATCCGGAATGCTATCACTGCCTTAGGAGCTGCGGTTGGGGCCATCCTCTGGATCGACCGCTATAATGGTATATCGGCTCTGGGGTTTTTTACTTAGCCCTCTTGGACCACACCTCGGTTTTTCTATGTTTGCCTCATCAGATTCATTCGGCGATGAGGAATAAGGGGACATCATCTTCTTTTTAACTATTCATAGAAGGTCGTAGAAGAGGAAATAAAGTAAATTTAAGAGTATTATTTAAAATAAGTAAATGAACAATAAAAAGGGGTTTCTTCATTTGGTCGAACATGGAAAGAGGAATATTTTGTGGCAAGAGAATTTTTTTGTCTGCTAGGGAGATTATAGTTGTAAAAAGATTTTTATCTTCAGAATAAGGAAAGTGAATATGTCACTTTGCTCTATTTCACATCATAGAGTAATGAAAAGAGTAGCAAACAGTGAGAAGCTCCCCAAGACAATTAAATTATCTGGCTCCTTCACGTGCAAGGTCTCCAAGACAATTAAATTGTCTAGCCCCTTTGCAAGATAGTAAAGAGTATGTAGGAATATTAGCATATCACAAAATAAATAACCAGAAGTTATTAACTTGTACATTAAAAAAGGTTCTAGTAATGACAAGAAATAAAAACAACATCAAAATAAAAGCTGAAGTTCTAGTAAAAATTGTAGAATTAAATAATTCAGTGCGACACGCAAATTATATGAACTAAGGTTTCTTTGCATCGCTCATCTATTCAATGAACATAATGGATATAACTGGATATTGGTTATTGTAGGATGAGATGCCATTACATTAGTTTGTACTTCCATGCTACGTTTAATGTGTGAGCAAGTGTTTATCATGTATGCAAATATAAGGTGCTTTTGGTTCTTTTGCTGAGAGGAGCTGTGGCCAAGCTAGGCAAACTAGCCTATTTTAGCTATATATTGGAAAACAATAGCAATTAGGAAGTAAACAGTAGCAATGAGCTCAATATTCAGTTCAAAACAGTTGTTGAAAACATAATCTCTAGGCTAGAGCCACAAGCTCATTATTTAAGTGCAAGCAAATTTTGAGAAAGAACTGCTAGGCTGAAGCTACTAGTTCATTGTTCAGAATCATTAAAAGCAAGATACTTAAAGAACAAAACTATCCTGGTATCAATTGCCACCAAGAGTTAAAAGACATGGGAGGTGGATAGTTTGGTGCAATCTAGTGATCCACGAGGACCTTGCTGGCAACAAAGGGCCTTCTCTTTAACGTGGCTGCCATCTTCCCATTAGTAGGCCAAAAAAGATTAAACTGTAATTGCACATGTCTGCATAGGCCAAAAAAGAGACAATTACAGAAAGAATGTCATCGGTACAGCTTAAAACAAGATCACTGTCCTCAGGTTGCCTGCTTTATTTGATTGGATGCTGCAAACAAGGTGCTTTGAACCCTATGTCAGGATGTAGGGGTAGATCAAGATTCAGCTTACAATAAAAAAAGGGGCAGCATGTTTATGTCCTATTAGCTACCTGTCTGCAATTTGTCATTAGACAGGAGATGCAAATCTTATTGTAACTACCAGATAAAAATATTGGCTGAATTGGTCAAAAATTAAACCATTAGGCCCATTTTACTGCTCAATTTCTAGAATCCTGGTCGATGTTACAAACTCGAATGTAGTCATTTACAGTTCCATGCTTCACATTAGTCATGTGTAGAGATGCAGCTGAAATAAAATTAGAGCAGAGTATTCTTCTAACCAAAGAATAAGCTACAACAGGAAATAAAGCTCCGGAAATCAAACAAAAAAATATAAACACAAGCTTCAAAGTGATGGGCAGATGATGTCATTTGATACCACTAATTATGTAATAATCGAGGTCAATTACCCATTTTCATCATCGCCTCAGCATTCAACTCCATATATAGTCAAATCGGCAGACCAACTGATATATGCACTAAATCATGATCATAACCATCCCAAATCAAAACAAAAATCTTTCATTCAATTTTCTTCCTTTACGTCCTAATAATTGAATATTTAGCAGTATATAACAGATATATAAACAAATATGCTCATTCTCTTCAAAAAAAAGTATTCATTGGTGGTTAGTTACCACATGTGCATGTAAGTGTGTAAATCTAATGTGTGTTAGGCTGTTAGCCACACCATGTCATGCCTGCTCCCCAATGCTGAAATGCTCATGAAAAAAGACGATTCAGATTATGCTTACTTCCAGTCCATCATAAGCACTATATTCCATTTCAGAAATTCGAAAAGATGCAGAGGAAGTTTCAAAATGCAGTAAATGCAACATCAGTTCACACATGTATAACTTTTACTTTAGATCACGAAGCAGTAATATGTTATCCATTTGAAGCATATCAATATGACAGACATACTGTAGTATCTTATCCAAATATTAATAAAGACTAGCCATGTGCCCGTGCGATGCAACGAAACTTAATTTACGATAAAAAATTATTTGCAAAGAGCACTAACCTTATCTGAATAATAATATTCACTTTGAATATGCAATGGTTAAATGTTTAAATCAATTCATCGAAGCAAACAAATTCCAAACACCCGTTTATAAGCTCGAGCTTAAAATTATCTTTAATTTCACGTACTTAAATATAACATCACAGCAGTTGGAATTGTAAATTTGTAACGCCATAATTCGATATCAATCGATTGACAGAAAGAGGCATCACCTGCTGTTCTATAGGCACAAAGGCATTGAAGAGGTAGGCGTTATCCGTATGTGACTGCCACCATCAACGTTGTGCATGACTCGTACGCCTTGCTCCGGTCATACCATAGCCCCATCCCATCAACCAACTCCAACGCCTCCTCGCCCCCCCCCGCAAGCGCCTCCCACAACCTATTGACATCATCCACCATGCGTGAGCTCCAGCAGCGCCGCTAGTCTATCTCACTGTCCACCACTGGCGACCTGGCCTTGTGCTGCATTGACAAGATTAGGAAGGTCGCCCATTACCCCGCTCAATGGATAAACTCAACACACCAGCAGGAGAGGCAAGAAGCGGTGGGGTTATATAGATTCAGCAACCGAGGAGATATCTATAGAATTCAAATTAAGAAATCATCGAATAAGGAAAGCAACAAAAGGAAAAGATGCGAGAAGAGACCTAACTCCATGAATCGAATCTCTGCTTCCTTCGGAAGGGAATCAATTGATTCAATCCGAAAAGCACCGGGAGCAACGCCACCGATTCGAATGCCAGATTAATGGAAGAAAGGAAAGCAATAAATGAGTCATGCGTATTCATTTACCTCCCGTGACGGAATGATCCAATCCAATCTACTGGGGTGGTCTCTGCCCGCTTCTCACTCAGCCACGCAGGTGCGTACACGTGTCGGGGTGAGGGTAGAGGACGAACATACCACCACCAACTCCTAATTAAAATTAGTAGAGAAGAGAAAGATAACAAACTTATCTAGTCGCGTCATGCATAGCCCCGTGCAATCTGTTGGCCGGTCGGAATCAAGACCATACATGATTAGATAAAAAGAAAAAGATGATCTTATCTACACATGCAAGTAAATATTTAATGGAAAGGATGCATATGGTAACTCAAAGGCACATGGTAACTTAGAAACTGTATGCGTGCAGTATATAGAAAAAGAATCGGCCGCGCAGTATTTGAAAATAGAATTGGCTAATTGAGATAAAAGTCTAACTGATGATTAGTTTGATTGCGCTCTTTGGGTGAAGTCATGTATATATTAACTATTTATGTTCTTATTTCTTGCAGAAATCATTTTGCCTCAAGATATCCAATTATCTTGCTTGAATGTTTCCGCAATACTCTGATTGATGCCATTATTATGAAGATGAAAAATTAAAGACCAATCGCTTTTGTTTCAGAGTGCATGGCTAGCATTTCCCGAAGCTAGCCATAAATAAAAATAATAAATAATGAAAATTCATCATCACAGACAGTTTTTGTTTGGAACCATCTGTGATAAGGGCTACATCACAGACGGTTCCAAACAAAAACCGTCTATAATAAGAGCTACATCACGTACGATTCCAAACAAGAACCGTCTGATGTTTGGAACCGTTTGTGATAACTATTTTTACTGACGGTTCGCAAACTGTCTGTGATCACCGAAGTCATCACTGACAGTTACTTACAGACGGTTCACAAAACCATTTGTGATAACCCTTATAAACCGTCTGTGATATATATGCATGTGTGCAGTAGTGCTAGGCACACATCTAACATTACTTTTTCTAATTAAGTATTATAAAGAACATAAAAATAAAATAAGAGCAAAATACTTTTAATGATAAATTTATTAACATCATTTCCATGCGACAAAAACTTTTTTAGTGTATACTAGTGGTCAAAATACAGATCATATGCATATTAGTTATTAATTGGATAAAATGGACTTGTTCCAGTCAAAATAAGGATTCGGCGTGACCTGAAAAGAAACAATTAACATGATGAACACACATGTGCAATTAAAAATGACCACACAGCTATCCTGTGCTAGTATTCGTACAAATCAATATTCTTAATCCATTGAAGTTGATCATGAGTGATATATCAGTCCATCTTTTGCCTATGTCAAATCATTTTTTTTTATTTCCATCCGTACCAAGCAAGTTATGGTCCAAGGCATGCCACATGTGTATCTTACATATGCTAGAGCCGTACTTTAATTAGACTAGTGCATTTTAGTTGCATACCATTTTCACGTAGCATTTAGCTGACGTTCAGTCCCTTTGTTTGTGGTTAGTCCATCCATGTCATACAAGAGGAGGACTAAACAATGCCACGTTGCTAGCTTTCCCATGCTAGCTTCTTTTTGCATGTGTACTTGCAATATTCATAAGAACACATTAAATTGATTTGCACAAGGCAAAGATGCAGGAGCAGTACTAGTCTCCATCTCAACATAGGACCTTATGCAAGTAAGCATCGCATAATGACACCTAGATAGCAAACACTATCGAGTCCATAATATCGTGTTTCCTGATGTGACAGTGAGCAAAGGACATGTCACATAACTACGCTTGATACAGCCCAAACATATATAGCCTTACTTTGGGTGACTTGGTGATCAGTAGCACTTGTGCGGTTGTGCTCGAACCATAATGTTAACTGCAAGCAGGGGCTACTGAAGACTAATCCCTTGTTGGATTGGTACCTTCCGTGTTGAATTTCTTGGTCTGAGCTAGGAATCATGCAAGCTAAGCTTGACTCTAAATATGTGTGCGATGATTTCAAATACGCGAATTCAAACTAAATTTGAGTTTTTAAAGTTTTAGTTTTAGGGTATATAACCATCCATAAAAATTCAAATGAAATGCATGCCTTCAAAAAAATATACATTAATTCAAAGATTTTGAAAGAATTTAGACCATATGCTTTGCTGATTTGTATATATAATCGGCATGTACCTACAATTAAACTTGTTTTAACTAGTTAGTAAACTAGTTAAGCTTAGCATCTAAAAAATTTCAAACTTTTTACCATGTGATACATAGGGGAAATACCTATTTTAGATCACTGTGCCCAAGTACTATAGTGTCCTAAGTAATTATACTATATATATATATGAAAAATACCTTCTACTCCTAGGTGTAATTACTCACATATCCAATATACCACCTAAACAAACTTGATATACTCTTTTATCACTTTGGATACACATATACTAATTATAAGATAATCCATTGTGGTACACATGAAAAAATTGTAAGGGAGTCCATGATTTTTAACGTATTTTGCAAATACCTTCGTGTTCATGCATAAAAAGAAGTATGTTTGAAAAATATGTATACCACCTCTAAAAAAGTATACATACCACCTAGATGTTCTTATATAGTCATATGCTACATACATATACCCTCCATTGTATGAGATACTCTCTACGACATGAGATGTAGCATAGGGAGTAACTACTCCCGAGAGTAGGAAAGAGGCATATATATATGTGTATATATATGCGTATACATGTATATATACATACATATACACTATACTATAATATATATATGCATATGTACAACGTATATATACATATATATATATATACAAAAAAGACAAATTCAGCATGAACAGTGATTTTTACTGTTCATATATTCATTTTGCTGTTTGTTTTTTTGTAACTGCTATATAGGATAATATATATGTGTATATATACATATATGGAGGGGGTTGCAATTCTGATATATATATATATATATATATGTAAATGTATATAAACGTATATATATATATATATGTGTATACATATATATATGCGTGTATATATATATACACATACATATATATATACATATATATACATATATACATTTATACATATGTGTATATATACACATATATATGCTAATTCTCCATTTAGTTTATTCACTTGTAAAATATCTCAAATAAAAATATAAGTTCAAATGAATGCTTTCTCAATTTAATATGTAGTACGTAGGAAAATTACCACCAATTAGAAATTTTAGAACATAGATACATTTATTTATTGTTATCTTTTGTGACGATAACTTAGTTACAATTTCTTTTATGATAATTATAATGTTTTTATGTGACACTCTTTTACTAAAATATAATAAAGTTATCTCACCAACTTACATGTCCCAACTTCATGATGTAACCATTGACATCGTCACAAATGATCGACTATACACGACATTTTTGCATCACGTCATTTTTTTTTTTGATAAAGGATAACAATCCGGTCTCTGCGATTGCACACAACCGAGTTTACACAGGCTATAGTTATGAGTCATGAATGACTAAAAACAACAAAGGAAAGGAACTTAAAATTAAAAGCAAAGTCTATAATTGCTCCTCCATCCAAATTTGGCAAAGATATCTAAAGCCACGACCTCCAATGCCCCGCTTGCTATCGGATGAGTTCCTGTTGTTGTCATGCTGCAATAGCGCCCAAAACCTCACCAAGTATGTTCCTTGAAGATAACTTGCATAAAGGAAGAATATTGTTTGCTTTCAAAGATGAGATCATTGCGTGTGCGCCAAATAGCCTATAGAAGAGCAGCACCCCCCACTAAAATCAGTTTTTGTTCACCCTTATCAATGCCTGTTAACCAACTAAAATCACGTCATGGAAGGCCAGGTTTGTTGTAGAGGGATCTATGGAACATTTTTATGTTTGACCATCTACATATAAAATGGTATTTGGATTGTCTAGATCAAATTAGTATGACTATATTTGTCATGAAATATGCTTTTGTAAAATATAATTATTGTTATTTAGAACATTACAGTATTATAATTAGCTGTCAAAAGGAACTTTTGACAGCCGTGTCAATGGCAAGAATGATTTATAATTGCAACTGGAGATATATTGTACCATTTTAAGGAATTGTTTAGCCTATAATTGTTCCAACAAATTAATCCCTTTTTCTTGTTTTGTCCATCCAAGAGGGAGTTCACTAAACCATGCTGTGACATTGCAAATTTACCACAACAATTAAGCCTGAAAAGCTCGATCTTTTTGTGCAAATCAAATATGCCAAAAGGCAGCTCGTGCGTCATAACTACAGTTGTGTACTGGAGTATAAGTGCAAGAGCAGGATGTAGTGTCCATTGGCATAGGTATCAATTTCTACCAAGAAAAAGGAGAATTGAAATGTTACATATCACTGGTCTGGTTTATCATACTGAAAATGATTGGCAGCAATACATGGCCACTAACTATTCTCTCTTGTTTGAAGACATTTCTACCGGGGTAGATCATGACCATTTTCTCTACACTATTCCTCTATTCTTAGGCAGTGCCAGCCTTGGAGGGGGGCGAGAGGGGCCGCCGCTCCGGGCCCCTCAAATCATAGGGCCCCATCCCTATACATGTACTAGTATTAGTATATTATATATAACAGTATATACTGTAATATTGTAATATGTACTTCTTGCTTTACCTGTTGCTTGATATAAATAAATTTTTTGGATACACCTTGAGTGTTTATTGGTAACACTTATATATATATATATATATGGGAAGAACTAGCGCTCGGACATCCGATACTGTTCATTTCATCGGACGCCTCTTGCAACATTTTTTTCAACACTTAAAACATTTTTTTCCGACGCGTGCAACATTTTTTTTTCAACGCTTGCAACATCCGTTTACTGTGCCTCAATTCATTGTTTGTCGAAGAAAAATGTTACACGCATTGGCAAAAAATGTTACATACGTAGAAAAAAATGTTGCAGTGCATCCGAAAAATTCAGACGTCCGAACTGTAGCAATTTCGTATTATTATTATTATTTAGAAGGGCCCCTATTTTAAATCTCGTTCCGGGCCCCTGAAATCTCAGGACCGCCACTGTTCTTAGGGCCTGTTTGGTTGAGCTCCAGATCACAGCTTCACCTGAGATCTGAAACTTGTAGACTAAAATTAAGTGAATTAAGTTTATATTTTTAGTCAAAAAAGTAAACAAGATGATTCATCTAAACACTCTTAATGTACTCACAGCTCCAACTCCACGGATCTGGTGAAGCTAGGAATACCTAGCTCCATCAGATCTACGGATCTAATAAAGCTAGAGCCTTACCAAACACACCCTTAGAATATGTTTAATCCATATGCCTGGTTTAAATAAGACTCACTCAAGAAAGAAAACTGATGAAATGACGGGGGCCTGAGGAGCCTATATGTATGGTTCCGTCACTTGTTGGAATTTAATGTGTGAATTGTAGAACAACTTAAAACATAACTAAGGCTCAGTTTGGCATAGCAATAGATGATTAAAATCCTGTTTGGTAGAGTTGTTTTCAGATATTTTTGTATTTCGCTAGTTTTTTTTTTAAAAAAAAAACAAGTTGAAAATGGAGATATTCTTGTAACCTAAATAATATAACAAATGAGTAGTTTGAGAGGCCACTGAATATATATCTGAATTTATCTAACTTTAATCTGATTTGGAAACAAATTGCTAATTTTTCATACGTACTTTTCCATGGAAACTTTAAAAATAAGCACCACACAACAAAGCAACATGCACAAACTGACCCAAAGTCAAGTATATCAACCACTTCGTAAAAATCAGTAAACATCGAGTGAAAATCGGTAGAAACCGAATAAGTTTGAATTTAAAATTTTTGAACTCAGTAGTCAAACAACATTGAGAAAAACAAAAATCGAGAGATTTTACTGATTTTTGAGCAATTTTCACCAATTTTCGATCCGTTTTCTTCGATTTTTAACCGATTTGCGATTTTTGAGCTATTTTTTTGATTTTTGAGCGGTTTTTTTTTATTTTCAACACACAAAGGAAAATTGAAAAAAAATTCTAAAAATTTTAAAAGTTACAAAAAATCCCAATTAAACTATAAAACAACTCAAGTAAATTTAAACAATTTTTTAAATCATTTAGTTCTATTAAAAATCAAACACAACAATTAATGAAAATGAACAGAGACACCGTTAAATTTTTATAAAATTTACAAGATTGATTATATTCTGAAATTTTAATTTAACCATAAATAATGGCCAAGGATCATGTACTAAAAGTTTTAGAAATATTAAACTTCATTTAGTACTCATATAAAATCAAAAAATGAAGAGCATATGTAATGACAGCACTTTCAGAATTTTTTAAAAATACACAAGTCTGATTATCATCTGAAAATTTTACAACATCATTATAATTACCTTAGAACATCACACAAAAAGTTTAAGAAATATTAAACTTCATTTATTTCCCCTAGAAAATAAAAAACTGAAGAGCACATATTTTGACAATATCACTATCAGATTTTTTAAAAAATATACAGATCTACTAATCATTTAAAAATTTTATAGCATCATTAGTATTGCCTCATGACCTCACAAAAAAAATTAACACTTTTTGTTAATTTTTTAAATTATAAATTTGCATTTGAACTCTACAGTTTACTGAGCAGTTTTTATTGTCGACCCGCCTCAATAGAGTTGAAAATCATTGATTTTGTGAACCTTGCTCAGGCCATCTTTTTCTCAAGTCAAATCTATCGAATATCTAAATATGGAGTATGAGCATGCATCGAAAACTCAGACTATACCATATATGCTCAAGCAAGTATCTGAAAACTCCAGATATCGCGGGTCTAATTGTATGTGATAAGATATATACAGAGAGGGTATCTCCAGACAGGGAAAGACTCAAACGTTTTCCCGTTATTAGGAAACCAACTCAAGTACGCTTGATATCTAGGGAAGTTTGGATATGCTGCAAAGATCACGCGACGATAGACTTCTCATCGGCTACGATTTGACATCCCAAACCGACAACAACTCGACCTGAGGTAATGCTACCCCAATTATATAAGTATGAGGGTAGGCATCCCTAGGGGAACAAGCAATTCTCAGACTATAAACCATCCAGAACCAGATAAGCGAGAGGACCTTTTAAGTAGAACATCCAAGAGCTGGTGAACTACGCTTCGTTAATCCTTAGCCGTAGCATAGCCAACCCCCAAGTTCAATCTTCATTGTAACTAGAGTTAGGCATTCTGCTTTGTACTTTGTTAATCGATTCTATACATCATCCATACAAGAGTAGGGTATTACTCCATCCGGAGGCCCAAACTGTTTACATTGTGTGCCTCCGATTTTATACCTGATTTTGTTAATTTGAAGGTACCCGCAGCTATAAGTTTATTGTCGATTTCTAACCTTCGATAGCTAGCGCACTAGGTAGGGCCCTTCAGCTGTTTTTGCAGATTAGACATGTCTTCAGTGTGTGTTCACAGCACAGTCTCCGATGTTGATCCCTGCGGCAACTTTAGCTCGATTGCCTTCATCGACCAAGCTCTGATAGTCGAATCTGAGATCACCTTAGGAATCACCGACGGGGGCCGAGCGGAGATCTTGGGCACATTAGCTTCACCGAGTCCCACTCCTAGGACCCACGCTGAGAAGTGTGCTCAATAGACTTCGACCTTGTGGATCCTAGTGTCCTCAAGTACATTGAGACGGAGTGTGACAATGACAGCAACGGCGTTAGTAGCTAGAATAGCAGTCAGAGCAGTAGCCAAATAAATCGATGCATGTTCATGGCCGAAGCCAACAATGGTGCTATTGTCGGAAATTCCCAAGAAAGGGATCTAGGGATAGACACCACAAGCGGTCGGGGACATAAAATCCCCCCATACACGCCTAAAGATCATGGCACAGTGACAACTGCAGTACGAGCAACCGCCAACGCTGTTACTCCCAACACTACAAATCATCGGTGAGATCTAATTACCGTAGCTACAGCTGGGATTGTGGCCAATCTGTCGAAGCAACTCGATCTTGATAATCCAGCGATGCCCCATCCGCGGGCATCGAATTTTTAGTGATAGCAAATTCTTCGACAGCACGACCACAACGACAGGCCAACCACGTCCTAGGAGCAGTGGTGACGATATCATCGACAGTGTTGTTAGATGCACCTTTCTTGCAAGAGATTTTTTACGTAACATCTCTGAAAGAAGAAGAAAGAATTATAAGGAAGGAGAGGTAACTTACTTTAATAGCCGAAACTTCATCTTCACATTCTTTTTCTATGCAGCTATCTTCATCAGGACCAGTCTAGTCCTGGCAGCTGGCTTCTTGCTCGGCCCAGCCGGTTGAGATGGCGCCGGTGGATCAGCGACCAATGGTGAAGCCTACACATGGATGATTACTGTGAACAAAATGCTTGTTGCAAATGAATTTAGTAAGCACTAACCAATGGTGGTGTTACCTGATCAACCATTTTGGTCGATGGAGACCCCATTCGAGGAGATGTCTGTGTGGGAGTCGCTAATCTCTGCACATCGGCACCTCAGGCAGCCCACTGATCCTCCAACATCTGCTGGATTACATCAGAAACAATCTCATAGCATCCAAGCGAACGATTGAAGGTCACCTAGTTAGATGGTCTCATCGACGAGGTCCGAGACTGCTTGGCTAGTCGATGGGATGCAGGAGATACCGACCTCCTCGCCTGAGCAGACTCTCGGTTGTCTCTTGCTCCAGAGCCGCTTCACCCTCACTGGGGTCAATGACAGGCGTTGTATCATTCAAGGGAGGAACAACGCTGACGGGAGCAGAGCCTGGTGCTTGATCATCGTCTCGAATCGACTCATCATCTAAGTCGATGACTCCCTTGAATTGCCCTTTTTTATCATCGAACTTGGCCTCCTAAGGATATGCTGGGTTAAAAAGGATGACAGGTGCACGAATGAGGCATTACAAGCCATAATTCAGTACTCACCTCTGGCCGAGGATTGGCCAGCGAATACACCTTAACACCATAAGGGCTAGGTTCTGAGCCCTGGAATATCTTGCTCTGCCTGGAGGAGATGTTCATGTCTGATAGATCTAGCAAAAACAAGTCAGTTCGCTACTTATCGACTAAAGCAAAAAAAAAACAACAACAAAACTACTAGTGCTTACTTCTAGGATTATCCCGGTGACATCATCGACTCCGGAGTAGTCCCAGGCCAAGTGATCCCGACACTTCAGCAGACTCGATCAGCGCATAATGAAGTCTTTGGCAACATGCCACCCTGTCAATCTGTTCTTCCCTGGCTCCTCGATCTTCTGAACATAATGCACATTATGAGAGGTCGAAGGAGGGACTTTCGTCTAGAGGTCAATCGGATTAAGGAGTGATCAATAGGCCAGAGGGCAGTTCACTGTGTCCAAAGAGGTGATGTAAAACCACCACTTTTTCCAATCTGACTGCTAGGAAGAAGTAACGGGAACAAGGATATACAAACTAGATACTCTGCTGCGGAGGTGGAAACCGGCACCCCGACAAATAGCATCATTTTTCGTCGCCCTCTTCAGATTGTAGAAGTGGCGAAATAGATTGAGGCTGGGCTTGATACCCAGAAAGGCCTCGTAAAGGTGGACAAACATGCTGAACATCATAATCGAATTAGGCCTCAGGTGGAAAAGCTGGATCTGATAAAAGTCCAAGACGTCAAGCAAGAATTGAGAAGAGAGAAAACTGAGTCCGCAACTGAAAAAGCCTCAAACACAACGGTCTCATCCTCATCCTTGGGGGTGGGATATAACTCACCGAGTGATGACCTCCAATGAAAGAACTCTTGAGGAGGAACGAAGCCATCTTTCTCCAATTCGGCGAGACGCTTCTCCGTCATCATCGACTTCTACCATACCCTTTAGAAGGTCTCATCCTCAAAGACTACTTTATCCGTCTCAGGTTTCTTCTTCGACGGTAGAACGACTTCAGTACTAGTGGAACGACTGGACACCATTGAGAAAAGTGTGAGAAGGATTCTTCAAAGGTGGCGGCGCTAGTGCTTAAGGTGCGATGGAGGTTTCAAGAATAAGGCTGGAGGCGAAAAGCAGGGAATGGTTACAGTTCCAGATTTGGGAATTTATAAACCAAAACCTCTTCAGGCAAGCTATTCACTCCCTGCTGTGCGGCACCTTGATCGGCGAGAAAAGGGATAATGGCGTTGCACTAGTGTGGCGTTGCAAACGAGAGCAATAAATGCTTAACTGCCCAACGTTTAGAATTTCTGATGGTTGTTTTAACTCTGCTCAGAGTCGAGTCGATGAGTCGACAGGGCACTTGACCTAGCACATTCCTACTTGATACTTAGCGATTCTCAACCTACTCAAGTTGTTCGACCACAAGTAGGCGAGGCATTACTCGACTAAGCGAGAGCTTGGCAGTAATTGACTCGGCGCTTAAACGAACCCTGCACTAGCAGAGTTCGGGGCTACTGTCGAATATCTAAATATGGGGTATGAGCATGCATCGAAAACTTAAAGACTATACCATATATACTCAAGTAAGCATCTGAAAACTCCGAATATCACGGGCCCAATTCTATGAGATAAGATATACACGGAGAGAGTATCTCCATATAGGGAAAGACTTAATCATTTTTCTGTTACGAGGAAATCAACTCAAGTACGTCTGATATCTAGGGAAGTTTGGATATGATACGAAGATCACGCAATGATAGACTCCTCATCGACTACGATCTGACATTCCAAACTGACTATAACTCGACCTGAGACAAAACTACCCCAACTATATAAGGATGAGGGTAGGCATCCCCAGGGGAACAAGTAATTCTCAGACTACAAGTTATCTAGAGCCAGACAAACGAAAGGACCTTTTGAGCAAAACATCCAAGAGCCGGTGAACTACACTTCGTCAATCTTTAGCCGTAGCTTAGCCACCCCAAGTTCAATCTTTATTTTAATTAGAGTTAGGCGTTCTGCATTGTACTCTGTTTATCGACTCCATACATCATCCATACAGGAGTAGAGTATTACTCCATCCGGAGGTCTGAATCTGCCTACATTGTGTGCCTCCGATTTCGTGTCCGACTTTGCTAATTTGAAGATACCCGAAACTATAAATTTACTATCAATTTCTATCCTTCGACAAAATCCATTCTTGATTGATACATTGATCGTTATCAAGCAATATTATGGTCTGAGGTGTGCCACATATCTCGAGTACATAGTTGACCACTTAATAGGACTAATCCAGTGCGTGTGTATTAACTCATGCATGTCAACTTGTCAAGTCCCTTTCTTCTTGGTTTGTGCATTCATGTCACACAAGAGGAGGACTAGAGTTTGCCACATAGCAAGCTTAATTTCCAACGCGTGCTAATTTTTGCTTGTGAAATACACAAGATCGGGTACTAATTCCGTATCAAATTAGGACTTGATGGTGCACCCAATGAAAGTTTGCATTTGGGAGCACGCTGCCTAAATATCAATCACTAGCTATTAAAAAGGAGGTTGATAATGATTGATGGATATATGCACCTCTTGGGTGGTTTTATCAGAGTGGTTAGCACATGTACGGTCTTATGTTTATAGCTGAGAGGTCATAAGATCAAATTATGGACCGGTGGTTTGACTGGCGGTTTACTGGTTGGACCGGTGGTTTGTTAAGCGATAAAGGTAATTACCTACCATGCATCTTTGACACAATAGCAACCAAATTAAGGTGCAGCGGCTAGCTAGCAACGTGGGCTCATTTGTCTTAACAAATGATATTGTCATATATATATATATATATATATAGGAAAATGTATATATAAAGAGAAATAAGAAATAGCATAATATGGTCAAATATAAAAAAAATAAACAAATGGTTCTTTCATCATTTAGTTGGTACAGCCACTGATCACATTTTAGCATATATTAGCCTAATCTCAGGTGCCCACACCAGTTAAGACTTCCAATTATTAGATTTTGTATCCCGTTGAACTTTTTTTTTTAATTCACAAAGTGGGTTCGACCATACAAGAAAGAAAGGGAGAAAGCGAGAAGAGTATTCATATTACCTTGCGAAAGACTGAATTTAATTACCTTGCGATTTTCTAGATAGCGGTAAACCAAAGTATTCATATTATACCTTTATTAATCTTTGCAACATTGGCTGCCTCCGGTGCGTTTGAGCCGAGCCGCTCGGCTTGGCCGGCCAGTCGGCTCGGCTCAAAAAAAATATTTTTTGTATTTAAGTCCTTTCAAAAATTCGTAATTACATATAAGTCCTTTTCACGGTTTTTTACGAAGAGAATCTTTTAGTTCAGAAAAATCGTGGATCTTTCGTGAGAGGACTCCAGATAGATACAAAAAAAAACGTATTGACATTTTGATCATTCCGACTATTTTTACGCGAAAAGGATCTTTCGATTTAGCGCAATCGCAGATGCATTTGTGTCCTTTCGATCGTTTCTCGCGTTCCTCCACGATTTTTGAAAAGAGCACCGACGGGAAAAACGAACTTGTTTTCGCGAAAAAAACAACGCACGTTCCCTCAAAAATTGCGTAGTTATATGTAGATCCTTCTCGTGGTTTTTTATGAATAGGACCTTCTGTTTCAGAAAAATCGCAGATCTTTCGTGAAAGAACCCTAAATAAATACCGAAAAAACTTAGTGACGTTTGAATCATTCCGGCTATTTTTCACGAAAAGGACCTTTCGATTTAACGCAATCGCGGATGCGCTTGTATCATTTCAGCCGTTTCGCGTGTTTCCTCAATGATTTTTAAAAAAAAACACCGACAGAAAAAATAAATTTGTTTTCGCGAAAAAAACAACACACGCGGCGTGTCACGCCGCGCAACCTATCCTAGTTATTTGAAAAGTATTCCATGTACCTTCATTATTCACAGAAGATTTCGACACGTTTTGGACTGTTTTTCTACGTAAGCAGCATCAGAAACTTTTTGAAACGGCTAGTCAAACATTTTTTAAAACCTTTTGAAATCAACATTGGACCGTTTGAATTGTTTTTCATCATGTTTTTCACCACTCGAGCGAGAACATTGGTGATGTCATTCGTGCCATGACCTCACTGTTGCAAGCAAGAATTTTTTTGGAAACGCAGCTATCACCTCTCTCTGCGCGTGGACTCTTGACTCTTATGATATGTCACATGTGCTTTTGCTCATTAGAATATGCTTGCTCAAATTCCAAAAGCTCTTCCCAAAAGGACCAAAAGCCGCTGGGAATTTATTTGATGAATTAAATTTCATACACACTCACAATTTCTTCTATTAAGTACTAATTATTCAAAAAAGGTGTAAGCACATGGCTAAAATACACATGAAAAAGATCTAGAGGTCATGAGATTATATCTCAATCAACCAAGAATGGACCCAACAACCGTTGAATCGTGGGTGGAGAGATCACAAGAATGTGCTTTCACCATGGGAATTAGGTGCCTAGCTGATCAGTTGGACACTAGCAAAAATGTAGAATTCTAGTAGTGTCACTACCGGTTTCTGTAACATCTTGGCACAAAATATAGTTAAAGCCTAGTCCATTGTGGGGCAAGTACCACTACTGCACAACAGGTCATCACAGACGGTTTTGTGAACCGTCTGTATCAAGTGTCAGTGATGACAAAGAGTCATTGCAGACGGTTTTGCAACCATCTATGAAAAAACTCATCACAGACGGTTCTAAAATGGAACTGTCTGTGATGTGGCATCATCTCAAACGGTTCCACTTAGGAACCGTTTGTGATGATGGGCTTATCCCAGACGGTTCTAATAAAGAACCGTCTGTGAAGAGGCATATATCACAGACAGTTCTAATTTGAAATCGTCTGTGATGATGTCCTCATCACAGACGATTCTTCGTTAGAACCTCTGTGATGTTAATTTTCTATTTTTTTACTAAATTTTAATTTATTAGTTAGTCTCAGGAAATGCTAGCCATGCCCTCTGAAACAAAAGACAGTACACAGCATCACCAGCATATTATTATGACATAAATTTAAAAAATTTACTCCAATCACATGTTACACAAAATACAGCGCATCCATTTAATTCATAAATCAACTCTGATCACACATTACAATATATGTACAGCGTATCTATTCAAAAATCAACTCACATATATACTAACCAATTGGATTCAGAAGTACAAATGACAAATTCACAACACAAGGTTCACAAATTAATCTGAATGCATGCATGGTAAGTAACAAATTCATAACTTACGAGTTGAGCCCTGAGTGGCATCTGCCCTTTGGATTTAAGACCTCATGCATGAAGAAGGCGTAGAGCTGTCCTCAAATACTTAGCAGGCCAGCCTGTTCCAACGCAGATTCAATGCATTGCCAAGCCTATCGATGGGAAGAGTAAAGTCTTGCGTATATATAGATTGATAGGTGAAGACAATTAATTGTTGCAAGATTGACAGACCTCTACGACATTGGTCTGTTGTAAACCAACAAGCAATGTCATGTTGTGGCAAATATAGAATCCACATAGGTTTTTGGCTGCTAGTGACACTGCCAAAACATAATAGATTTATTAGTTCCAAAGGTATTATTATGGAGTGTGAACAATTATTGCGTATTATCGGATACCGAAAAGTTCAAAGTATGCTTTAGAGTTGCTGGACCCCTCTTGTGTGGCCCTCCCCTAACTTTATAGGCACGGAATGCTGATTCGAGTAAATCTCTGATAGACTTCAAGTCGTGGGTGCTGCCCTTTTTGGAATCAAGGTAAATTACCCGGTTATGTATCGATATAATTATGAGTAGAACCCAATGATACCTACATAGGTATGTCGTCATGGTCACTGAACCTAACTTCGAGGCGCGATATATAGTAGAAATCAACAAGTATAGCATCTAGACGAAGCACTTACCCCGGGTTGTAGGGTAAAAGTATAAATTTTTTATCTGAATGAGCCAGCATTACTTTTTACACGTACTTGTGCATGACTTCTTTATTTCCATCCATGGTTTGCTTGGACACCATGTGTGGGTCAGCGAAACCCACTGGTTGTTCCCTTGCTATTGCCTCCAGGATCATGTATCTACATATACAAAATTAAGGATGATATATATATATGACATTTATCGGTGCATTAGAAATGTAGAAGGTGATTGCACACACTTACATTGTCCAGCATCTTATGAGTGAGGCGTCGAGCACTTTGAGATTGTACAGATCGAACAAGTCGGTGAAGTCGGTCAAGAAGATGCCATCTAAGGACCTGTGTAAGAAATACTCCTCCTTGAAGCTCACCGAGATACTAGATGTCCATTGTGCCACTGGCTTGTTGCATATACCATTCTTGCAATCTAACGCAGGCTAATGTAAGTGTCTCCTTACGCTCATCCAGTACGAACGGTTGCCCCAGCTTGAATTGCCACACCAATGGGGCAAACGAAAAGTCACGGACTGACGTGATCCATTTCGATTTGCTCTTGTCTACACCTCCCCTTCTACCAAACTTCGTCTTCACAGGAAACAATTGGACCCTTATTACATTAATGGTCTACGTGTAACGGGACACGGTAGCTGATTTGGCGGGCTCCTTCGATGCATGACATGGCTCCGGTAGTGCTGGTGCTCCAGGCGCATCATGTGGTACCTCTGGGACTGCTTGTAGCTTCGGTGCTCCTAGGTAGGCGTCGAAGGAGATGTTCTTCTCGGGTCACTGGATGAATGTGCCGATGGCATCCCCTAGTGTGACATCTCCTCGTTTGGGGGTATGCCCAGCGTGATGGCCTTGAAAATTTTATGTACACCGTCGACATAGACCTTCACATAGCCCAACTCTACAGTACAACCGTGCACTAATGCCCTACACCGGATGCATACGCTTGTCCCCAAGCAACCTGCAGGGGAACAGAGTCATTGGCAAACCCCACTTGCAGATTGCACAATGTGACCACCAACAAAAGGGTACACAAGTAATTAGCTAATACGTCCAACATTAAAGTCTATGTAAGGAGCTTTCCAAACATGTTACTCGGGTGTCGTCAGGAGGAAATCTGGCTTCATCCACGTCCATCTCAGGAGTGGACGCACAGCTGCTCCGACGGTTGCTTGGGATAAACTACGCCTGTGTTTCTTGGGCTTGCACATTCCGTACCTGCCTCTCCTCAGTCACCATTTGCTCCATCCTTTCCTCGAGGTTTCGTAGCTAACTTTCGAACTGCGCTCTAAGCCTTTCCTCAACCTTTTCCTCAATCAGGGCTACTAGCTGTTCCTCACGCTCGGCTTTACTTCTCTTCCTACTTTGGTGCGTGTCTAAGTCATGTGGGAATCTCAATTTTCAAGGAACGAAAACACCTAGACTTCAGGTGCGACCTAGGTGCTCCTCGTTTCCTAAGGCTATGGAGTGTATGTCTTTCTCTCTGTCCGAAGTAAAAGAGCATTGGAAAGATTCTATGCTCAACGATATTAGGCATTGGAACACTTTCTCATCAACGGGGTTTGCAAAGAACATGCCGCCCGAAGAAGTGGGATGTGACCTCGCTCTTACCCAGTTTCGGGCATGTGGGTCCACGATCAAGGCAAACGGCGGCATGACCTCCTTCTGGACTGTCTCGTCATTCTCCCTCGTCCATTGCGTGATCTTACCCGTGTACCCAGTTGAGCTAAGTCTGCGTGGGTGTGTGTTTTTTGATTGAACGGTCTTGTGAGCTGCACTTTGAAGCATGAACTCTTCCGTCATCTTCAACTCAACAAATCATCCCCAAATGTCTTCAGAGACGAACACGTACTTCTAGAATGGAGTCATTTCCTTATTGACGTAATTAGCAACGAGGACGCTCTTGAAGTTCTTCCACGCCTTTTCCGCCACTAGCAATGTGTACCGTCGCAGTGCAGGCATGGCATCTTGTGGAAGCTCAAACTACGCGAATATTTCTGTCACCAGGTTATCGCGCTCCTTATCTGTCAGCGTCTTCCATGATGGATAGGTGATAGGGACCCTTTCATGCCCAACGATCCTGCTCGAGTGAGGACCCTAATAGTCACAGCGATGACAATGACTCCAGTGACAACGATGACTAGATCGACTAATAATTAGTGTTTCTCAGTAGTGTCTTTTGTAGGGAAACTTTTGTATATTATTGCAAGAAGCTTATAATTAATTCTCATATATATAATGCAAGAAGCTAGTTCTTATATTGTGATGCGTATGTAAGGCTAAGGCATGTTTCACGCATTTATTGTTCTGAAGTATTCACGACAGCTGGGGCTCAACATTCATTTATTAGAATTGATCATCACGGACGATTTGTGGATAAAATTGTCTATGATATTTCCATCATCACAGACTGTTTTATCCACAAACCATCTGTGAAATTATACCTGCCATTGCAGTCGGTTTGTTGATAAAACCGTCTATGATATTTCCCTCATCACAGACAGTTTTATCCACAAACCGATCGTGAACTTCTCGCTTTCACCACAGATAGTTTGTGGATGAAACCATCTGTCATAATCCAACATCACAAATGGTTTTAGCCACAAACCATCTGCGATGTGCCCGAAACACACCACAGATGGTTTTAGTAAAAAACCGTCTGTGATGACATGTCTAATATAACCCCTTTTGTAGTAGTGTACACACATGTATAACACCTCACTTACACTTTCGTTCCCACTTTGTGTAAAAGGATGCTACATAGACCTTCACATTAACGAGCACTACTACAAAAAGACTTATATTAAGCGTCTCATCATAGATGGTTAAAAAAACTGTCTATGATAAGAAATATCACTGATGGTTCTATACTAAAACCGTTAATGACATAATCACAAATGGTACTCTTCATGAATCATCAGTGATATACATTAAAATCACAAACAATTTTAGCCAGTGATGACTCTTGTAGCTATCACAGATGATTTTAAACTAAAACCGTCTATGGTATCTACTTATTATAGATGGTTCTGACTACAAATCGTCTATGATATCTACCTATCACAGATGGTTCTAACTATAAACCGTCTGTGATATGAACTGAGACCACAATATAAACATAACGATGGAGATTCATAGTACAGACCTTGGCTCTCAAGGTGTTTCGTCTCCCCCAAACTCTAGCCCTCCAGCATCCTCCTCCTAGGCGAACTCCTCCCTAGTAACCTCCTTCTCGGCTACTTATAAAGTAGCAACTAACTTTGTTTTAGCTATTAGATCAATAGGATATTGTCAATTTTTCTTGAAAAGGTGGTATTACTTATAAAGTAAAAAAATAGTGGCCTTGTATGACAACATGAAATAGAAGGATTAGTTTAAACAATGTGGTGGTTTTTCCATGCATATGGGGTTTGATGTACTATGTTTGGAATCTGTCGAACCTTTTTGTTCACATTATTCAGGGTCCTGTAATCTAATTTTGGTAAAATAGATGACATGAAAAAGTTGTTAAAAGCTAAACAAAAACTTGAGGTAGAGATCGAACAACTGAAGGGCAAGTCTGAATTAACTGAAAAGATTTATGGGATGAAATAAGAACTGAAAGACATAGATTATAAATTGCACAATATTGAATCCCTTAACACGACACTCATCATTAAGGACCGCAGGGCTAATACAGAGCTGGAAGAAGCCAAGCTGAGCTTATAGAAGTAATATAAAGGTTTATAGTATTTAATTCGATATAGTTACTAATAATATATCAAGACACCCTTTTCACAACAACATGATCACCTTTGTAGGGATTAAGAGATATGACAGAGATCAATCAGTTATTGATGTCAAATAAATTGGCACTATAATTGAGTTGTGGAACTTTAGAGAGAACCAAGAAGCCTCTATTGCAGAAGTTATGACATATATGATGGCAGACATGAAAAAACCCTAAGGTCTTCTTGTCTTCAACTATGAAATAATGTGGGTTCTCAATATATACTTATTGATATTTGTGGTATATATCATATTTTGTTAATGTATTGTCACCTGAACTATAAAATATTTTGTTATCATATTTGTGGTAAGGTCTTCTTGTCTTGAACTATGAAATAATATTTTTCCCCTACCTCTCTTGGCAGAACTTCCATGATTAGTATCTGTTGTTCAAATTTTTCTTCTCTTTAGATATTTTTGCAACAATATTTACAAGACACAACCTGTTATAGATTTTGCAATTGAATATCAAAACATCCTAGATGCATTAAAGCAACAACTTATCTAATGAGGTGGGTCTTTAAAACATGAACATCTGTAGCACTTTTATCCCCTTTATTATTCTAATATTGATGGATTCTAAGGCAAAATTCAATTTCATCAACTGTTTGTCCTGAAAGTTGTCATGCTCTGATTCATCTTTCACTTCGTCCTCATCCTCGAATGAGAATACCATATGTAACCTATTTTCACTCTGGTCTTGTATAGGAATAGGATCACTTTGGTCCTGCTTCTGCACAAAACCACAGTGAAAATAGGCCCCCTATGATATTCTCATTCGGGATGATGATAAAGTGAAAGATAAATCAGAGCATGACAACTTTCAGGACTAACTGTGGATGAAATTGGATTTTACCTTGGAATCCACCAATATTAGAATAGAAAGGGGATGAAAGTGCTGCACATGTTCATATTTTAAGACCATCCTCATCAGACAAGTTGTTGCCTCCATGTATCTAGGATGTTTTGATATTCAATTGTAAAATCTTTAACTAGTTATGCCTTGTAAATATCGTTGTAGAAATATCTAAGGAGAGTAAAATTTTGAACAACAAATACTAATCATGAAAGTTTTGCCAAGAGAGTTAGGGGAAAAACTCATATCACAGATGATTTTATTTAAAAATTGTTTGTGGTAAACTCATATCATAGATGGTTCTATTTAAAAACCATCTGCGATATGTGTTTTCACAGTTAGTTCGAAACCGTCTGTGATATGTTTTGTATTATCACTGACACATGCTTACAGACAGCTCAGAAAACTGTTTGTGATGATGTTTTTGAACCGTCTGTAATAACCTTCTCTGTAGTAGTGAGGCCAATGTATTATTACATTCATCCCCCTTAAGGGCTGGCACCCTCGACAGCACATCGCATACACGACAGATACCCAAAACCACAACTAAGTATACATCTATGCGTCTAATGCCGATACATATGCCATGTAATGTGTCCACTCTGAGCACTCTGAGCCCACACATGCATGTATATAGCCCGTGCTGCTATCCCACAGGCACCAATGTAGCGAAGGTTGATGCTCTAATACCATCTTCTCTGTCTTAAATCCATGTCCTTTTGAGTAGAGATGTACTTAAGGCTCTTATGATCGGTGAAAATGTCACATGATTCTTCATAAAGATCATGCCTCCAAACCATTATAGCAAAGACTATTGCAACTAGCTCTAAATCATGAGTGGGATAGTTTTGTTCATACTTCTTTAATTGCCTTGATGAATAAGCAATTACTTTTCCATCTTGCGTGAACACAAAACTAAGACCCACTCGGCATGCATCAAAATAGATCGTAAAACACTTCCCTGGCTTAGAAAAGATAAGAATAAGGGCAGTCACTACTCACTAGCTTCTCCTTTAGAGTATAGAAACTGCACTCGCAATTGTCAGTCAACTATAATTTTGCTCCTTTCTGTGTTAGCTAAGACATTGGCTTAGCAATAATGTATAAATACTTCACAAAGCATGGGTAATAACCAGCTAAACCAAGAAAATTTTGCACCTCCTTGACATTAGACGGTCTCTTCTAGTCCACCACTATAGAGATTTTGCTAGATCGATATAAATACTTTCCCAGATAATCAGATGACCTAAGAAACCTACTTCTAAAATACGAAAAAACTCGCACATCTTCAATTTGGCATAGATCTAATTTTTCCTCAATAGTATCATGCACAAGTCTCAAATGCCACTCACACTCTTCCTCGGTCTTAAAAAATCAATATGTTATCAATGAACACTAGCACAAAATCATCAAGATACCTATGCAACATACTCTTCATTGTCTCCATAAAAATAGTAGGGACATTGGTTAGTCTAAAAACATAACTTTGTATTTATAAACCCATACCTAGTGGAAAAAGGAGTCTTTTCAATATCCTGCTCCCTCACAAGGAATTGGTTATATTCGGATTGCAAATCAATTTTAGAGAATATATTTGCTCCCTTCAATTGATCAAACAAGTCTTCAATACAAGATAATGGATATTTATTCTTGATGGTCACCTGAATAGAATTGTTTGTAATGGCCGACGGTTTGCATTGCACTCACAGTAATTGTTGTACCCTCTCGGTGATTTCATACTATGACTGAGGGTTTTCCACCAGCTGTCGGTTTGTGGTAAGCCCCATCGGTAAATCTTCTAATAGCCGTCCGTTTTTGTTCTACCGTCGGAAAAAAGATGCACCGTCGGCCACCTTATTTTTTCCCGACAGCCCGTTGGTCATTACATTTCACACTCGATAAAAGTTAGATTTCTAGTAGTGTATTGTTATGGTTCCTGTTAATATTTTTATGCAATTCTTGTTAATCTTGTTTAATATGAGTGATAATTGCTTAGAAAAAGTTTTTTTTTGAAATTGTTGATAAAATTATGTAAAAGGTGATGAAAAAATATGATGATGTAATATTCTGAACACTTATTGTGATAGGGTGTTACAGTTCCGATGTGTGAAATTTCATTTTGATACAAGAGAAGCACAACATTGAACTTCAATGTAGTTGATATAAATCCAACTCTAGTGATTAGCCAAAGAAATAGGTACCATACTACTAGGCAATGCAAAGAGCCTAGGATCCACATAATAGTAGGATTAGCTGATTGACGATCCTAGCTGGAAATCAAGGAAGAAAAGAAAATAGTCTAAACTCCTAACCCAACTCGATGTATTTGGCCTCCCTGTATACTATTTGTTAATCTTTGGCATTCTTCCGAATAAAATTGCAAATCTAGCCTCCTTCTCGATCGCGGAAGCACCAGCAACACGTATCACCTACCACATTCCCCAACTGCGATAGGTCGTCAGCACGCAGCGACTCTATCCACCGTAGCAGCTCCCCCAACAAGTGTGGTAGGTGACGGGCCCCATCTTTCTGCAAAACTCAGGTATAGTGATGCCTTGCCCTGCTGAGCTTGGGTAATGTGGTAGCTTGTCTATCACGGTGACCCTTTGTGCATGCTGCAATGACGGGAAGATATTACGATACCAATGACCTGCCACGATAACACATGTCACCTAAAGATATTCCTGTGGTCCCGAAGAATGATAGATTTACAATTTTATTTTAGAAAAGCTAAAGATAAAAAAATGTAAAAGGGACAAAATAGGCCAAAGCTATTCAATAGCTAATTAAACGCATGTCTCCCTCAAAGCCTCCGACCCCACCCCCATCCCCCACACATTCAACCACACACACAAAAAAAAAGAAAGAAAAGAGCTCCAACTCTCTCTGGGGACCACACTGTGAGCATGCACACTTGCTTTCACACGTTGCCATGGCCCATCCGCGTATATATAAAACGACAGCAAAAGCCAATAATGTTTGTGTGCTTGTGTGCCATGGAGTTGGGGTGCTACGGCTACACGCTGTCTTTTGTGACCTGCTGCTTCTTCTTGCTCTACTCCTTTGCAACGGGTTGCAGCGCTTGCAGCTCTCAGCACCTTGCGCCGAGAAGCTACCCGGTGATGGGCTGCCTGGTGGATTTCTACCGGAACCGCCACCGGCTGTTGGCCTGGTACACGGGCCTCCTCGCGGCGTCGCCGTCGCAGACCATCGTCGTGGACCGGCTCGGCGCTCGGCGCACCGTGGTGACCGCGAACCCGGCGAACGTGGAGCACATCCTCAAGGGCAACTTCGTCAACTACCCCAAGGGGAAGCAGTTCACGGACGTGCTCGGGGACCTGCTCGGCGGCGGCATCTTCAACGCTGACGGCGAGCGGTGGCACGCTCAGAGGAAGCTAGTCAGCCACGAATTCACGGCGCGCGCCCTCAGGGAGCTCGTGGGCACCGCGATGGACGGGGAGGCGCGAGCGAGGCTCGTGCCGGCGCTCGACGCGGCGGCGGCCGGCGGCAGCGTGGTCGACGTGCAGGATCTCCTGAGGCAGTTCGCGTTCAATGTCATATGCGGGGTGTCGCTCGGCGCCGACCCGGCCGGCAGCGTCGAGCTGGCATTGCCGCTGCCGAGGCTGGCGGCGGCGTTCGACGCCGCCGCGGCTATCATCGCCAGGCGTGGCGCCGCGCCCGTGGCCGCCGTGTGGAAGGTGAAGCGCGCGCTGGGCATCGGCTCGGAGACGCGGCTCGGGGAGGAGGTGAAGGTGGTTCACGACACCATCATGGCGCTCATCCGTGGCCGGAGGAAGCAGCAGCCGACGCGCCGCAACGACCTGCTGTCGCGGATGGCCGCGGCGGGGTACCCCGACGAGGCGATCCGCGACATGGTAATAAGCTTCATCATGGCTGGCCGCGACACGACGTCGTCAGCGCTGACGTGGTTCTTCTGGCTGATGACGCGCCACCGCGACGTCGAGCGGGAGATCCTTGAAGAAGTTGCCACGTGCATGGGCGACGACGGAGGAGCCGTCGGCGTCGACCTCGACGGTTCCCGCAAGATGCGCGTCCTCCACGCCACGCTCTGCGAGACCATGCGTCTGTACCCGCCGGTGGCGTGGGACTCGAAGCACGCGGCGGAACGGGACGTGCTCCCGGACGGCACCCGCGTCGGGCGCGGCGACCGCGTCACCTACTTCCCCTACGGTATGGGCCGGATGGAGTCCATCTGGGGAGCCGACGCCGGCGAGTTCAGGCCGCAGAGGTGGCTAGCTCTGCCGGAGGCCGTGTCGCCGTTCAAGTTCCCTGTCTTCCAGGGCGGGCCGCGGACGTGCCTCGGCAAGGAGATGGCCTTCGTGCAGATGAAGTTCGTCGCTAGCGCCGTGCTGCGTCGGTTCGAGCTTCGCCCCATGGACGACGGCCGCTCGCCAGTGTTCGTGCCACTGCTCACCGCGCACATGGCCGGGGGCCTCAAGGTGACGGTCAGGAGGAGGCAGCAAAATGGCACGTGCGAGAGATGAAGCGAAATGGTGATAAATGGTAGGCACATGTGTACGTTGAAAAGTGTCTAAGTTCCTTCGGAAGCTTAAAAAGCTAGTTTCAGCTTCTAAAAACCGATAAATCTCTAAATAGCTTGATTTTTAAGTGGCTTTGGTACAATTCTTTAAGCCTGTAAGCCTTCAAACAGCTAGCTAAGCTTTGTGCGGTGGTTATAGATGAGTTCGTATATGCATTGATTGATTGTTGCTAAACAATATTTTCTACACTAAACAATGAAAGATGCGATTGGGGTCGTGGCTACTATACTCCTCAATACCGTAGCAATCTAATATGTACACAGGGTGGTATATATCAGCCGTTCAACTAAAATTTATGCCCCCTTTGTCACGCTAATTAAGGCCCTGTTTAGAACGCATGGATCTGTTAAGATTTGTACAGGAACTAAATTGTTTCGTATAAAATTACTGTATTCCAAACAAGCTCGATCTAAACATGAGTTATCGTGGGATCTGGATATGATTTAACTTTTAAAACTTAATTTCACTATTAGCATATATAAAAGTATATAGACTGACTACATATGAAATAATATCAACAGATAATCTGTCTTGCAAAACACTTTCATAAAGATATCATTTTTAGAGCTCTTTTACGGTGCACTAAATTCAATATAAACCATTCATACTTTTCGATCTAATGGATCGGATTTGCTAGAGTTTATTTATATTTCCTCTGGTAGCAGAGTAGTAGACATGTTTTTAACAAATTAATGGCTAGATCTGATTTCTACTACCTATTATATGCTACCGGTATATTGCGTCGTAAAATTTCTCTATTTTTATTATTTTTTTCATTACGTCACAATAAAAAGTCATGGATGAAGTCTTGCATCAGAGACGGTCAAAAACAAGAAAAAATAATAATGGTTTTGGTTGTGTTCTCAAGAGCATGTGTGGGTTTTACTTGTGTTATGTGAACACATATAGGTGGTGTGTGTTCAGCTTCTACTAACGGGACAGGTTAATTTTTAGGTTAATTAGTTCTCTTAAGGAAAGGTGAACCATGTGCGTGAATGTGGCCGCAGTTGGTAGCAACGCAATTGGATGACTGGAGACGCTGGAAAGCCACGCTTAATTAGGTCAAGAAAATTATGATTCCACAGTATCTTGCATCGACTCGATGTCTTAACCGATCTCAATATATTATTTCAGATCGATGTACGTCTCAGTCAACGTGCACAGAAAATGTTTGTTAGGCATTGCGGGCCATATGATACATGTGCAACACATACATGATGATGTATGTATATCCGGTATAGTAGGGTTCAAACTGTAAGAACAAAATTTCATTTACTGATCGGATTTTTTTTATGAGGGATCAGAGGATATTTTATAGGAAATATAGTTTGGTTAGAATGAAAATTGACATCATATATACTTTACAATTTACCATTTTCCTCTTATCATTCCCACTCAATTCTAGTTTATTGAATTCTTATTTAAAAGAATTATTAATTTTACAAGAAATTTAAATATCTTGTTTTCTTTTTGCTACTTACTGACCTGTAGACGAAATGCTTGATACCATTTTCCCCCTTGGTATGTCCAGTCTTGTTTATTCCAAGCCGACTCGGAGCATGCATTCACTTTGTAATTGTAACACACCAATTTTCGTGAATTTTTTATGTTTTGAAAAAAAAAGAGCTAGTTGGATTTTTTTCAAATTAATTAAAGCTTAAGAAGAAATTTTAAAATATAAAATAATTTAATTTGAATAATCTAAACTTTAATCAAATGAAACTAGTTTTACTTGGGTTTATCGTGTTACATGGAATTTTTTATTTTTTCTTAGAAATTGTGACCTTCATTAGGTATTTCTTTGGATTTATTTGAAATTCTAGCATTTTTCTTTAATTCGGAATCCTTTTCTTTTCCTCCAAATTCACTCAGGCCAAATTCTTGGCTTGCCCATTCTTCTTTGCCCTTCTGGCCCATTTTCCTCCTCGCTTTGGTCCAGCTAGCCCAATCCAACAAAACCCTATTGGGCCGATGCCACCGCCAAGCCTATCTCCCCGTGCGTGCCGCCACTGTATCACTGCCGCCTCACTCTCGGCTTCTGTGCCACCTACACCTCCTAAGGCTATTTAAAGCCAGGAGGATCCTCAATCTATGCAACCCCCAGTTTGATGCCTTCGAAAACCCTAGCCACCTTTGCTGGAATGCCGCTGTCAAGCTATGATAACACACTAGAGTTGGAGCTTCTCTGCCGCCGCCATTGAAGCGGAGGAATGAACTCACTTTCTCACCACTCCATCATGTTTTCACCAAATCCACCCACATCACGAGGTTCACCATATCCTCCACTCTCAAAACCCCAAGGAACTCCTTCGAATCTCATCGCCGATTTGCCAAATAGAAACCGAGAAGCCATGCGCTACCGCCACCCCACCACCTATGAGTCTCCACTGCCATCGTCTACACTTCTAGCTTCGCCTCGTCAAATTATACGCGATGCTCCCCTTACTTTCCCGGGAAACCTGTTGCAATGTCATCATTGCAATGAGCTCCACCGCTTCTCCATCTTCGGCCTTGCCACCGGTCACCATTCATTGTCAGCCAAAATTGATTGCATCACGATGTTCACCACGTTATCATCACCTAGAACCGGATCACCCATCTAGCTACCATGCCATTGTCGCTGTTTTCATCGGTGATCGCTAGAGCCAACCATTGCCGCTAAGCCGATGTGGCCACCCACATCAATGCAACCTCGCCGCCATGTAAGCACACGCTGCTGACGTGTCGCCCTAGTCAACAACCCACTTGGCCAAATCCAAACCATATCTCAATAACCCATGAATCCAATTCATCGTGGACCATTCTTGTGGACTTGGTTTATAGACCTGGGCCTACTTGTCTGCCTCTAATATTTTTTTTCTGATTTTCCTTTAATTCAAAAAATTGAAAAAAATTGATGGACCCACTTATCAGTCACACATACCCTCTCTCATATGCTATTTTCCCATGTTCTCTCTTATCAAATCTTTTGAATGCCTATTCTCCTTCATACAAGCTCCGATTCAACACATTCAAGTTTCTAGATTTATTTAAAATCAAGCCCTACCTTCCAGTACCATTCATTCATAGTTTGGAGTTTATGTGAATTGCTATTTTAAAATTTTGTTTGTATTTGCATTTTCTCTCTCAATAGATGACAACTCCGGGAGATCGATCGATGGAAATGAAGAGAAAGGGAATCAAAGATCAAGATATAGCAATGTAAATTATAGCCAAGGTAACTCGTAACCTTGAGCATGTTGAACCTATATTTACAAGAGTATTTTGTTTCATATAAACTGTACACTACTTCTATATCAATACTATTTTCTAGGAGTAGCTAAATACCTTCATATCATTATGCCAACTTGATTATTCGAATGCCATGTATCCATCATTACCCTAGGTTGGGTCATTATTAGTTGGGCTCATATCACATGATGATTTATGATAATCTTGACTTAATCATATATATATATATATATATATATATATATATATACATATAGATAGATAGATAGATAGATAGATAGAAGGTAGCCTCTCAGTAAAATTATTTATGCCATGGTAGGGTATGCTATTGATCTTAGTTAAACAAAACTATTTTTTTCATTCGGGCAAATGATCATGCAGTAAACAGGGTGCTGTTAGCACATTTGGATGTGGGTGTCTCACTTGAGACTATTGAACAACTTATTCTTATGCGCCATTGAATTGGGCCTATTCGTACAACCACATATCCAGTAGGGGATGGACATAGTTCAATTACCATATACTTGTGCTCTCTTGTATGGTTGATTTAGAAGGCTACTCCAATGAGTGTGTGAATGGAGGGTTACTCTGACTCGATGAGATACCAGATGTATGATGCATATCAGAGGGTTACTCAATTTCTCTCTCACAATGGTGATTCCCTCATTAAAAACATAAACTTAGATTATGTGGATGTGTTCTGGGGTAGACCGACTAGATCACGTCTTAGGTTTGAGGGGAGTAACTTCACTAGATAGTGTGGTGCTAGTGTGCAACAATGTAAAAACATGCTATATTCCTCCTAGCCAACTCTATTATGTTGATTGTGAGCAGGTAATATAAGTTTATCATATATTATGGGTAAAGCAATACAACTTTTGTAGTATGTAAAACTATTCGAATAGCCATATTTGCCATCATGGACGTGCCTAGGTATTTTATATGAGATATAGAGTTTTTACAAAAATATTGGATGGTGAAATGGTTGAAAAGTGAACAGGAAGTTCACTAGATATTTTGATGTCTAAAGCAAAAATATCTAAAGCTAGACTTATAATTTCAGTGGTTTGATGAAACTGTAGGTGGTGAAATGTGATGCCTTGCCAATCTTTTTATGTTATCTAACATTGGTTTAACAAGTTATTATTATCTCTTCTTAAATACACTTTGAATCTATTTAGTGTATTTAGATTCAGGCTTTGTTTGGTAGAGCTTTAAATTCCAGCTTTACCTTAGATCTTAAACTTGTAGTTTAAAATAAAGTGAATTAAATTTATATTTTTAGTCTAAATTGTAAATAAGATGGCACATCTAAACATTCTTAATATACCCACAGCTCCAGCCTACTAATTTAGTAGAGCTAGAAATACCCAGCTCCACCAGATCTCGTGGTTGTGGAGAACTACGTCATGCTACCTCAGTCGATTGCTTGTGACATATGCATGAGCTACAATAGAAGTTATGTTGATTCCTTCTACTACATTTTAATTTAGTTGTTCATCCTTTGAGGCTATTAATTGTAAGTTTTGCCATAAAGTCACTACTGAGAGCTGTATTTGCGAGAGAATTAGGGGTTACTCTGATTTATTAATGTTAATTGTCATTTTTTAGTCAATCGTGTGTATGGTTAATATATTATTTATGTTTCCACTATATACACTTTTAGATTTGAAAATTCGAATCCCGACAGTAATTTAAGAGGAAAAGTGGCATATCGTTGTACCTACAAACTTACTAATGAGTTGTATACATCAATTAGTTTATCAAAAACTTAGCTTAGGGAGAAAGATAGGCAATAAACTTCAATTTTCTGTTTCACATATAGGCTCTATCAGTTATAGGATGTGGCTCAATATTCTATCTCTTATGCCTAGAAGGTTTCATGTGAGGGAGCCATGCCATGTCACATTCTTTGCAAAAAAAAGCCCCACCCCCTCTGAGAATCTCAAAATCACGAACTTATCTTTTTGTCGTTTTTTTGCAAAAAAGACTCCATGGTTCCGCAAATTTGCTGATGACTCCTATCCAACCCCCAACCTGTTTTATAAAAAATCTTCTAAGAAAACCAAAATTATGTTGAAATCCTTTCATAGGTTGTTTTTTTCACAAAAGAACTCCGAACCAAAATTCGCACATGCATGCACATGTATGGTAGCGTGCAGTTCTATCTAATTATTTTTTATTAGCCGACTGAAAATTTTTTTTGATTCGGATATAAGTTCATTCAAAAGCTTGAGCTTACCAGACAGATGGACAATAAACTTCACTTATATCAGCCATGCGTGTTCTCATCGAGAAGTATTCTTGAGAATAGTAGTAGTTCTTATCGACAAGAATGTGCCGTAACGTCACAAGACTCCAATCTTCGCCGGGAACGGTCGCTCGATGATCACAGTAGGACGTACATGTCGGAATTTTTCAAGTTCAGCTAGCCACGCATGTTTCCACGGGGAAATTAATTAACCCAAGCTAGAGTACTGTCACACTGACTCAGCTATGCACAGCTACTCCGATAGAAAAGGAAGCACACGGTTCCAATTATTCCATTAGGGTATTCTCAACCTCCACCTCAGCTGGTGTCTATAGAATTAATTATGCTTGCAACTAAGCAAAAATCTGATGTGGCATAGGAGTTAAGAAAGGGAGAGAAGGAAAAACGAAGAAATCGTGTCTCATGCAAGAAACTGGGTCGACGCGGGTACCAAGACTCAAGAAACTAGCAAAATCGGGGTTGGACATTTCTGCGCGCTTACCAAACTGTATTTGTGGTGCATGTATTGGTTTATTACTCTCATGCATTGCTTTATTGCTCTCTCCCTCCTCTAGACACTACTCATGGAAACCGTGGATTGGGAAACTATACATTGATTTATTGCTCTCTCTCCCCTCTAGACATTACTTATGAATACCATGGGTTGGGACTGCCCTTAACCATTTAGGCTTGACCGCTTGACCAACCCATAGCAAGCGCCTTCACACTCTGAATTTAAAGCAGGAAAATCACACGGACATGTTCAGATTGGCGCGACAAGCGACGACACCCATGCGAAGATGCGCACGGCGACATCCAAAGATGACGTTGTGGTACCGAAATTTGGTTGCGCTGACCGGATTTTGCTGGGATTCTGTTCGAGAACACGGATTTTTTTGCCGAGTCTATTTACATCAGCCACTTTAGTTTACTTGCTACGTACACTCCAAAATGTTTTTTTTTCCGAACTTCTCTTTTATGGTACGGTAAATTAGATAAGGATCGTTCATTCTTTTTAATCAGTGGATCAGATTAGGTGGTATTTATTTTTACTTCATCCGGTAGTAGAGTAGTAGAAATGCCTTTAATAAATCAATAGCTAGATCTGATTTCTATTACTCACTATATGCTACTAGTATAATGTATTGTAAGATTTCTCTTTTTCGAAACTACGTAGCAAATGGAGGCTTTGGCTAGCCAGACTCCAATCAAATGTAGATTAAATTTGGTCAATAGCCTTATCAATAGTGCAGATTCATTTGGGAAATTAAATTGGGTTATTGTCATCAGCCTGCAGATCTCTCCTTCTATGCCTTTGATGATATGATGATGATGATAATAATAATAATCTGCCTACAGAAATGCTAAAACAAAGAATTGCTAACTCCAGTGCATTCTCAAAATTAGCTTATATCGTTGTGTTGCATGTTAGTTTAAACGAAACTTTACAGCGAGTATAAAAACAGTATAAAAGGTTCTCGCCAATGCATCACCCTCTCTATATAATTTTTGAAGTAGGAGAAGAGGTAAGTAATCACTATCTAACTTTTATCCATGTTTTAATATTTATATAACTTTCAAATGGTGATGCAAAGAAACACCTCTAGGTATATAGAAGGATGACATGATATATAAGCAAAATGATTTTACAAAATAAAGATAACGAAAGTACTATCACAACAAGAGCAACTTAAAGGATGGTGCAATACCCTGCCCATTAGTAGTGCAGCTCATGCGAAGTTGTAGTGGTGGGATTAATCCCATAATGCTTGTCTAAAATGAGCTATAGTAGCATATAATGCTTGTTGGGTCCAAGTATAACGCTGGTGAATAAAGAGTGTCCGCTTCCACTCAATGGGCTTGATCCCTAAGGTCGACATAGTATGTCTTATTTAATCCGTGTACATACTGTTAATGATATGCCCTTGAGGCAATCATGAAGATGATTATATCATATCTATTTTATGGAATAATATGCTTATTTTGTCTCTTGAATAAATATCAGTAGTATTGATCAACAAGTACGTGACTTGTTCATGAAACTCCTTATTCATGTTTTGATATTATGTTGAATTATCCCTGACCTTATATCATCATATTGGATAATTATGATTTATAGGCCAGCACATGTATTGATTGATGACCATATTTCATAGGTCATGGATATAGGGATATCAAATCAATAATTTGGGCACATGTTGGAGAACATGGTATTAGAGTGACCCACTATGAGATATTATGGGAATTGTTATATTCTTATGTATCATCAATTGATCTCATACATAGTGTATGTGAGATCCTTAGACCTGATATCGTCTTGATTTCCTACATATATGATAGTATACTTAGGGTTGCCAAACGTTACTCTATAATTAGGTAGTCAGAAAGTTAGCTTTTGAGTTTATTATAAAACATACAAAGAAATTTGAGCGATCAAGGTGGAATTTGCCCATCCTATATAACAGGAGAGATATCTCTATGTTCTTAGTGTGGTTGGATTATGAAAGTGCATGGCTAAACCGAATGTGATTGAGGAGCCAATTACAAGGGAGTAATCCACTACAGAACGAGTGAAGGATCGTGCTATCATAGGATGATACATTTCACACCTTGAGTTCTATCTGGTATTGTGAGGCAAAGGGATTCGGTACATGAGCATGATCTTTGTGTATAGTTGGAAGTCACTATATCCTGTTAGGGTCTGCTGCTGACTTATGGGCCGAAAGGAGTTTTTGGACCATGGCCGAATATATATGAACCTACAGGGTCAAACACTTAACAGGTTGAAATACATTTGTTCGGATTGAATCCGACATTAACAAACCAAGTAGACTTTACACCTTGGTTAAGCTCCTAACATAGGATTTCATCGAGGGGCTATATAAAGAGAGTACATGAAAGCTAAGGGACACAACCGTTATACCACTGCAGCCACCAGTGCTAGCATACCGATGCACAGTGTTCTTTCCCCAAATGTTTTGACTTCGGTAGAAGTGTTGTTGCTACTGCGGCGCTGATCAAAACGATCGTTCAGACATGTTTGACCAGCACTCGAGGACGCACACTACGTTGAATTGGGCTACTTCAACTCTACTTTCACTGCACTGTGTGTCTAGTGGTAATGATCTATGATCTCTTACTAGCTTAGCATCCTAATTTACGTAGTAGAATTTTTAATTTACGCTAATATAACTTACCCGTATTCCTTCATATACACGTGTGTATTTAGTAAGAAAGTATGTACCCATGCCCTATGAGGCTCTTGTGGCTCCGTAAAATTTCTAATGTGTGTAATAGATACACGGGTACGTGCATGTGTGTAATGTCAGTAGTGTGTGTGATGTTCGTCCTCTACGTACTCTTATAGAAACAAGGACAACTTAACATACTAACTAGAGTTGAAAACAGTAAAGTTTGAGTGATGTCAATTGGAGTCAACAGAGTGGACTCATCCTTGGCTCCCAACGATCTCGAGCCCTGAGCCAATTATTAACGATGAATATGGCATGCAAATTTTTAGGGGTAAATCAAGCACAAGTGTGGCTAATGGTGTTAGATCAAAGTGACATATATTAATAGATAAAAAAATAAATACCTTATAAAATACAAATAGTAACTAAAGAACCAAATTAAGTTTTCCTTTATTAAAACTAATACATGAATATATCTAAGGGTGAAGCCACCTTCTGGGCAGGGTGGGCGATTGTCCGAACTCACTGGAGACAAATAGTAAAACTCCAATGCAGTCCAGCTGCTGTCAGCCACCATGAAAGCCATGTCTTCTCGGGCAAGCTCTTAACCGTAGTTAAACTTGCTTAGGCTCCCAAAATTTCTTGGTTCCATGACTGAATATATTGATAACGGGTAACCGTAGTAGATATATGTTTCCTTGCAATCACCTTGAAAAAGTTACAAGAACAACAGTGAAAATTTCAAATTAGAACTCTCTATTCTAATGGGGGCATTAGAGCACAAGCTATAGAATCAAGAGTTATCTTTAATCTGAAAATTCTTGGTTATCCTTACAATGGATAGAGTGCACATATATATAGGAGAGGGGGTGTGAATAGTGCTTGACATGAACAATACTCGTGTATGAACTGTGCACGCGTGAACAATAACCACATCAAAAGGTGCCATGTGAAGTACCCATCTAGCTGGAAACAATCTCTTTTTTTGTTTGTCATGGTGGTCTCTTCCTTTGTTTGAAGATGGCTAAAATTCCTCCTTCTTTTTCTTCTCCTTCTTTCTTGCTTCTTTTCTTTCTTGTTTGATGGCATATATGGAAGGTTCATTTCCTTCTTCTCATTTATTCTTTCTTACTTCTTCCCTTTCTTCTTTGATGGCATATATGGAAGGAGATGGTGGAGAGGGTACATAGGCCATGTATGGGCTACATGGAGTTGGCTTGGCCCACGTCGCTGAGTGCTCCTGTGGTTTTTCCAGTGTTAGCAAGCTCGTGTTGTCTCCTTTTAATGTCCGTTCTTCCTCACCTTCCACTGGACATATTATGCTCCAATACCTTCATATCTGAGAACACAAAAGGTAGTTGTGAAAGAAAACATCCAATTCTCATTGGAAGTTAAGTTGTGGTCAGTTAAAAACAACGCAACATTTTGAGCTAGTTTCTTGGCATGTAGTCTTGTGATTGGTCATTGAAACATGTTTGGAGCCTCATCATGAATAATGGAAGAAGATGGTGAAGATGATGTTGTTGTATTCAAAGGAATGTCCTCATCGGCTCATCATATATCTAAACTAGAGCCAGATGGTTAACCAAATATTTAGCAAGGGTATATAACTAATGACAACTTAGGATCCTATGTGACAATGCCAACATAGGAGCAAGAAATCATAATGCAATATTGATTCTAGAAAGATAGAAGTTAGAACACATATGCAAGCCTAGACTAGATTCGACGTTATCTCCATGTTGTCACCATCCATCGGATCCGCATCCTCTCTAGTTAAATAAACATAAATGTCCTAAACAATATGAATAAGGTAGAACCACTTATATCATCTTAGTCACAAATTGTGTTGTTCATAGAATCCATCTCTCTAATCTTACTCATAAATTCACACGCAATGACTAAATAAACAGCTAGCTTGCAACAGTTTAGAAGTACGAGAATTGAAACACTGCACAGTGAAACAATCATCCAGAACATAGATGCATATATAAATCAAAACACCATAGCAAAGTCTTACTAAAGGAAGTGTAGATGAATGCTTACAACGAAGAAGATTACAAAGATCATGAATCTCGCCATCCTTCTAGCGTAGAAATGCTAGATCCTAGCTCTAATTAGAACCTTCTTTAATTAGATCACCTAATTAAAATTTCTATCATTAGAGGGGCTAATTAGAGCCCTCACTAATCTAGATTTAACAATTGGAAAACATAGTTTCGACCTCGACAAAGCAATGGAGGTAGAACTCAAAGATTGGACAACTGTTGATGATAGTTGTCTATGCAAGGTAATGCTTTGGTTGTATGGTCCTTCTAGGCATTCTTGGGCATGAGATCCCAAGCTTATATGTGTGTTGTTTAATTGCATTTTTAGCATGAATTTTTTTATAATGTAGATAGTTAAAGCCTTATGGATTATCTCTTCTAGGTCCTCCTTGAAGTCGTGGATAGCTTAACATGACTCTGTCTTGTCGAAGCAATCTTTTGTGAGTACTATATCAAGGAAAGTTATTGATGAATTTATGAATGGCAATTTAAATTTGGAGTGGAAGTAGATAGCAGTAGCATTCCAGGCTCATGGTTGGAACATGGTGTTACAATATATTCATTTTACTCTTGTTTCAAAAAATATTTACTACCTGGATATTAGATCGCATGATCTTTCTTACAAATAATCATTCTATTTTTAGGCTATTAATTAGGCTATTGGTGGCTTGAATATTTTTTATCCGCTCTCTCCTCTTTTTCTTCTCCTCCCATGGCCGAGTCAAATGCTTTTCTAGCCCCTTACACACTTGGTTTTGCAAATTTAGCTCCCGTGCGAACACAATTGCAAAAATGTCCCCCTATCCAAACATGGAGACATCAGTAGGTGACACGTGTTACATGCCATGGTCCCGTACCGCAGCAACACAAGTCGCGTAGTAGGAGATTGACAGTAGAGCTACCAGAGCAGAAGGAGCTCAACAGTAGGACCTTCCTAGCATCCCTACATCGGTAGGTATTAGGTAAGTGATTTAATTAACTGAAGTTATCTCATTTGTTTGCATCCTATACTTGTACCCTGGAAACTCACAGTGTTTTCAGATCTTCTACCAATGGTATAAGGTACACATCAATATCGTTTCCAAGTTGTTTCTAGCCTTAGATAAGTATATATAACAAAATGTACTTCTGCTTCATAGACAACTAAGGAAGAAGGTTGTAGATACAGAGATTCATGGGCCAAGTGCTATGTCGGCTGCTCTTGTTACCAAAAAGATTCATTCCATCTGTATATTTCTTGGATCCGCACCAAATTCTTGAAATCTCTTATCAATGTTTCTCTATTGGGTGGAATCAGCAGGGTGCCTTAGCATTCTATCCTTCTTACGCTCCTTTGAGTGCCAATGCCTCCTTTGGGTTCACAAATAAATGCTTCAAATAGGAAATTACAGGCTGATACCACGCCACTTTAGCAAGAGGTCATTTCTTCGCCTCGATGCCTTCGCGCGTCATCATCTGATTGACTCTTACGCTTGTACCGGGATACGTTGCACACCGGACATACATGCAAGTTTGCCTACTATTTGCAGTACAGAATACAGTCCTTCAAATATGCATGTGTTCTTTCTATTTCCATTCCTAAGGGACAAAGAATCTTTATGACTTTGTAGTTGGTTGTTGGCAACTTGTTTCCCTTCGGAAGAATGTCTGCTAATAGACCTAAAATACAATGAAACTCTTACCAGACTAACCATTACTTGCCTTTAAATTTAGAAGTTCAAATATGGATGACAACCTTGTATATTTCAACTTGTAGCTTGGGAACAAAGGTTTCTTCGAATTGTCCATCAAGCCTTGAAATTTATCATACTCTCTGTCATCACGCTTCCTTTTTGCATCGTGCAATATTTGATCTAGATTGTCATCGTGCAATCTATCCTCATCGGAAGCACAATCGATATCATTTAGCATATCGTTGAGTTTGTTAGCGATGTTAATAGTGCCTGCTTCCTATATAGTCTACTCTTTACAGTGATTGGTCCAACATGTATACCCCCTTTTGAAACCCTCAAAATCATGTGTGCTTCGACCTATGCTGAGTTTTGAAATATTTTCAGATTCTTGCAATCAATGCACGGATAAGGCATAAATTGCACCCTCTTATTAAACATATCATCCTCTACAGCTCTTCTAAAAGTGGAGATGCCATTAATGTACTCGACACTTGAACGGTTCTCAGTGTACATCCAACTTTGGTTCATCTATGCTACGTATATAGTAATTAGTGTTAAATATTGAAGTACACTAAAAGTGTACATGCACATATTCTTAAATTGTGCAATAATTAACTAGCTAAACCCTACTCTAAATCATAAACCATGATATATCTATAAAATCTTATCTCTGTACCAAGCTAGCTAGATCTATCTAAATCAAGCATCTTCAATTCTCCCTTTACCAAGCTTGCTACATCTTCCAATGTAATGTAATTATAACTAATTACTACCTTAAATCACAAAGAACAACCGGACCTACAAGCTAGATTTAAATAATTCTAAACAATATTCAATTCTCTTTTTACCAAGTTAGATCTCGAATATAGTGCAATTAAAACCAATTACTAACATTAGATCACCAAAAAAACAAATGGATCTCCAAGCTAGATCTAAACAATATTCAATTCTCTTTTTACCAAGTTAGATCTTGAATATAATGTGAATAGAACCAATTTCTAACCTTAGATCACCAAGTAATAAATAGATCTACAATCACCCTTCCAAATAAATGGTTTCCTTTCACCAAATCGCCTTACAACAGCAGCCACTTCAAAGTTATATTTCAAAACCCTAAAAACACTCAGTGGGGCAGGGCTCTATATTACATATATATGGCATGTCACATTAGAGATAGTTTTTTAATTGATATTACTAATGATTTTGTTTAAAACCTTCTATCTAATAGATTGTTATCAGTAAGTACTATTCTTAATTGTTATCAGCACCTAACCATTATTATTTGTGTGATACTACTCTCTCCTGCCACAAATAGTTATCGTTTTAGACATCGATATGGTCCCAAAAACTCAAATTTGACCACTAATTTCTATTGTAATATATTTAAAAAATTCAATAAAATTATAATACTATGAAAGTACATTTCGAAACGAATCTACACATATGATTTTCATGCATCCAATCTAAATATTTAAAAAGATATCGATACCTAAAGTTTCAAAAGTTTAACTGCACGTATCCTAAACCGATAAGTTTTTGTGAACTGGAGGGAGTACATTGCTAAGAATCAATAGCGCATTTCCAATAAAAAATTTCTGGTTCAGTGCCACCATAGGCAAATGTGTGACCCTTCCAAACTACATGACCAATTATACATCACTTTTATCCCCCATAACGATATACAGTGCCATGCCTACTTGTAGCCCTCCCCAGTTACATTTTTTTTCAACCTGGACTGCGGTGAATTGCCATGGCCCGCAGACAAATAAATCTTAGGTTGTTGGTTGGGTATACCCAAGATATGCTCGGCACACAAATCATAAATCAAATGAAGTAGGCAGAACATAAATAGTACACTATTTTTTTCTTAAATAATCGAGCACATTTGTTTATAAAAAATCCAAATCCTACATGCATGTTCATTTCTAGTCCACTTCCCCTTCTTATTTATGTGGTTTTCATGTTTTAGATGTTTTTTTTCTTTTGAAACCTCTTTGAGCTCTGTTCTACCTTCTACCGACGAAAATTGACTGCCTGTTTTTTAGCACAACTCCATCTGCTTTCATTTCCTTTTTTCCACTTCCTTTAGGTCAACACCGTTTGGTAGCCAAACAAATAATAGAAAACCCAAAAAAAGCAAAATAAAAAAAATATAAATTTTGCAAAACAAATATGAAGGAAAGTACGAAAAAAATAAAACAAATCAGATATCACTTTTAGAATATAATTTAGAATTTTATGAAAAGTTTAAACTAGGGAAAGAGCTATTCTGCATAATCGTTTCAAACTTCCTCAGCTTTTATGTAACATTTTCAAAATATTCCTAGTGTAAAATTTTCATGGAATTTCAATAATTTTATTCAAAGTGGCCCCTGATTTTTTTCCTGGAATTTCTAGTATTTTTTTTAAATTTTCTAGTATTTTTATTGGTTACTCTGGATTTTCTTTTACTTTTGATGACGGTTAAAGGTGTTGACTGAACGGGAGCGGCAAAGAGAAATGGACGCGTGGCAAAAGTTAGCTCAAACCAATAGCAAGAGAAAGTTTCTCTCATAAAGAAATGGTAACATATCCTGTACACATAGGCCTTCCTGTGTATACATCGTACACACCAACCAATAAAAGTCACGAAAAATTCTGAAAAAATTATAGATGTACTTCATAGATTGCTCTACCTATGTATATGTAGATTATTCATTATATATCAAGAGTTTAAAGAATTCATAACTCTCGATATATAATGAATTTGATCTTGAAATTTCATACATAGGTAGGGCAATCTATGAAGTACATCTACAATTTTTTTAGAATTTTTTGTGACTTTTGTTAGTTGGTGTGCACGGTGTGTACATAGGAAGGTCTGTGTGCACAGGATACGTTGCCTAAAGGGTAAAGAAATTATATTATGCTGTCCAGCACGCCGCAGGGTAGGGCCACAGCCCGGTCCAAACTGCAAGGCCGAAGAGATGATCTTGAATTAGAAAAGAACTAGTAGAGGCTTAGAGCAGGATGTGAGCCTAACCAAACTAACCCAATCTCAGTTCTCCAGCCCACCTTGTTGGCACGTCGGCTCAGCCCAGCCCGCGTGCTTGATTTTTCAGCCCAACGCTGGATACAGCACATGCAGAGCGATAGCACGTTAATCCATCTGCAAAACCTCTGTCAACAAATTAAGGCTCTGTTTGTTTTAGCTTTTGATTCTGGATTCTGGCCCCAAAAGCAGAAGCAGAAACAAACAGACTGATTCTAAAATCTGATTCTCACAATCCAGCCCACCCATATACACTAGAATCCACAATCCACTTCATATGTGCTTTTTGATTCTAGTTTTTGGAGAATCAACTTCTCTACGACCACAATCCAGAATCAGCTTTTAAAGAATCCAAAGCTAAAACAAACAGGCCCGAAGTGTCTCATGCTCCTCAAATGAATAGAGGATTACCAGGTGTCCACCTTTACAAGTATACAAGTGTGTCTAAGTAGGATTTCTATGAGGTCACAGCTTTATCCCTGGCCTCCCTACTTCTAGACGCGTACTAAGGGATGCAGTCAAGACAAGGGTAAAGCATTAGAACAACAAAAGTGTAGAGAGTATTTGTACATATGCTTTGTTTGTGATAATAATCAAGAGAAGTAGCATATTCTGAAAACTCCTTGTGGGCTGGGCCACAGGCCGAGTCAACCTCAACGTGCATGTCGTGCTGGACTCAGTCTGTCTAACTATATAGGGCGAGGGCAAGGGATAGCCAAACCCTAGCCACCGCCCCAATCCCCCAATGTTGCGCTGCCTCCACCTAAGGCCTACACCCTACCATGCCTAGCCCTAGTTGAACAGAGCTATGCTAACTGGCGTCGCCCAAGATGGCACCATGCCCTAGGTGCGTCACACGTCGTGCTGCCGAGCCAACCACTAACTACTGCCCCGTCAACGCCCATGTTGGTTGTCAACTGTAGCCAAGGTGCGCCCACCGCACTGTCGTGCCACTCTAGAGCATGCCCGCATTGCTGGCCATGTCCTGATGACATCTCTATTTCTCTGTTTTTCATGTTCCTTGTCAAACCGTGCATCCGATCTAAAATCCCTTTCATGTCACTATGTGCAAGAGATATCAAGGATCTTAGAAGATGTGGTGTAGATTTTTGGGGAGCGTGAATGAGCAAGGAGCGCGTGGGAATCATAGAGGATCATCGACATTGACATTTTCGGTGGAATTTTGAGATGAGGTATAAACCCTAGATTGTCGTTGTCCATGTTGGCGCTGTAGTGGAGCAATGTTATGGTGGTTTTGATAGTAGATATGATAGTTGGAGAGCACCGAGATGGAATTAGGGAGAGATCGGTACTCGTTTAATAGTTGTTTCCTCTTTCAGGACAAGTGTTAGGGTACTTATGTTCAGTTTCTTGACATTTCCAGGTTATGAAAAATGTAGGTTATGGTCTAAAATTTCATTAGAGTACAACAACATTAATTTTGTTTAAATAGTTAGAAAATTATGACTTGCAGAAACTTGTTATCCAAAAAACGATTGCCGCTGAGAGCAATTGTGTTAATGAGCTGTTTAGAGCTAGATAATGGCTGAGTCAATTATGCCCATAACTAGAGAGCTAGAAACTTTTCCTTAGGATTCCACATATGCTATAGTTTGCTATATTCGGAGTTGCATAAAAATAGTTACAGAATTATAAAGTCTAATATCTAGTAAAACAATAAATCGGTCTTTGGGGCTAAAAATGAGGAATTAAATGAGTTAATGGAAAATGTGGATAACTAGAAAATTGTATAAAAACTTGTGTAGTTTTAGAATATATATGGTTTCCTATGCTTGGACTCTTGAGCTAGGAGTTCTGGTCTTTCGATTGCTAGGACATCAATGGGGAAATTGTCCAGCTAGAGGGAAAGTTAAGTCCAGTATCTTGCATAAGAGCGATATTGTTATGTTTGATCTATGCACTATTATGGTATGTTTTTGAGTTGGCTTTACTTACTATAGGAGGTGTGAGTATAGGTTTAGCTAGCTTCAACTGCATGCCATTCTGTTTGTTGTGGGTAAAAAGGCAAGTGCATAGTAGAAAGAGGACAAGGGTTATAATTTCCTATTATTTTTATTAGCAAGTTGTTTACCATATTGCTTTACATGGTTTCTTTTACTTATTACGGAAAGGATATGTTGATGAAATTAATGATGATGATAAATGTTAAATGTGATAAATTATGTCATTTGCATATGATGCATTTATAATGGAAAGAGGTGATATGTATGCACCTCTATGACTTACATGGTGTACGTATGTAAGATCTACTTGGTAGACACTTCCACGGGATGAAGGGGATGAGAGTTTGCGATATCGATGGGTGTTCACTCAGTTATACCGGTATAAACTATATGATGAACATATGAGCATATAGATAGATTTTCATGGCATGGCTAATGACAAAAGATGATTAATAAGATGAATGTGATAAGTGATTGTGTTATTGTTTTATTATGTACTTGCTGAGTCGTGGATTTACCCTTGCTTATTTAGTCTTTTTAGATGATCAATGAAAGCGACATGCATGGGATGAGAGTAATGCTACCATTTCAATTGTCACATTATCTCCCACAGTTATCTAGTATTACTGATCAATCTTTAAATAATAAAGTGTTTAGTTAATTTAATTGATGAACTTTTGTAATCATATTGTCGGGGATTAGGTAACTCCCAGGAAGACCATCGTACCTCGGCGGCCAATCTTCGGCTGGCTATGTTTACCCTTAGACGGTGTCCCTAAGGAAGACCTTCGGGCCGATCGACCTATGGGTCTGCCCCGACCACGATCAAGCTCTTCCTCGAGCATGTGCCCCTGTCTCCCGAGCGTGCCTGCTTGGAGGGGGGCGACGGACGACCAAGGCTGAAGGGGGGTTTCGGGCATGATCAGCAGGTCGGGCACGCACACGAAGACGACGTGGAATTAATCACTCGGCGGCTCGAAGGACCGTACGGCCACGTTCTAAGCCCACTACGCCCACATCGCGGCATGGCAAAAAGTAAAGGAGCAGTTACTCCCACGTCCGGGCACAGTAGTGGCATGCCATTCTGTAATAAATGATGTAAGACTGTAATCGTCTATAAATACCCCATTGTATGTAACGTTCAGGGAACCTATCTGATGACCCTGGAGAGGAGAGACTGTAAAAAGAAATAAAACACCCAAGCATATCTGTAAGAAGTAGAGAGAAGAGAGAGGCTCGATGCTCCCGAGCAAGCACCCTATAAACCACTCTTTGACAGTAGTGAAGCCGCTGGACGTAGGGTCGTTATCTCCCTCGTGAGAGGCCCAAACCAGAATAAAAAGACTCTTGTCTGTTATCTCATTTTGAACTATCCGACCATCCCCCTAGCTCGGCAGGCCCTCGGACGCTATACCCTTTGCGGAAAAGGAGCCTTGGTTGATCCCTCATTCAACAAGTAAGCTCGGCGGGGGCCCCATTCCCGAATCGTCGACAGCTGGCGCCATCCGTGGGGATCGACTGAGTCCTTTCACGAAGAATCCCTGACGATGCCGAATTCTCAGGATGGTCAAGACCTCTACGTCTTCGATGACGTTGAGGATGACGATGTGTACTATGCCGGCGAAGGCGTAGCTGGTGTGGCTGACCCAGAAGGCCACACTGAGTCCGAGAGCTTTTCCCCAGTGGCTGCGGCGCGAGAGCGTTTCCTCCGCTCGCAGTGTGGTTCCCTCACTAGTGACGAGGAACATGGCGATCTCTACGACGGTCTGGACATCCCTGACCGTTCTGAGCTCAGCCGTGAGAGCACGTCACGCGGGGGCACCATGATGTCACCCTTGCGGTCCCAGTATTCCCGCAACGTCAATATGGTGAGAAGAGAAGAAGATCTCGAGGTCGAATCCTCGGGGGCTGCTCGTCATCATCGACACGAGGCGGCCAAGAATCGTCCGGAGGTGTCCCTGGATAGGACCCTGGCGAGCATCCGCTGCCAAACTCACAGAAAGGCGGACGCCAGGGTTGAAGGCTCGGCTCACGAAAATTCCCGCGAGCACCACTCTCCGGAGCATGTGCACGATCGCCGGCCAAGATCACCCCCTCCCGCTCCCTAGAGCGCCGAGCGGCTGCGGGCCATGGCGACGGTCGTGCGCAACTTCCGAAACTTCCCCGGTCAAGCGGACCTGGAAGCCATGGGCGCGGTCGTGGTTGAGAACCTGGAAAAACTCGTCGCCGACATGAGGCTTTCAGGGTCCCTTGGCGGTGAAGAGGCCCGAAGTTTTTCCCGGGACCATAAACATCATTCCCTTGTCCGCTCCTATCGCGGCGACTCCCGAAGTCCTGCTCGGAAAGGCCGCTGGAAGCATGATCGGTGCCGTGAGGACGTTCGAAGCGGTTCCCGAACGGCCTCGCGGGATCAAGGGCACGCTCGGTCCGATTACGGGCATACCGAGTGCTCTACCTCGGGGCGGTCATTGCCACGCCGATATGGAGGAGTATTCTCTCGCCTTAGTCCGCGCATAGGGGACCATCGCGATGGTGACTGCCCCGGTCACCACACCCAGAGGGGTCATCATGATAGCCCGACATTTGGGTGTCGGGCCTTCTCGGCATCCCTCCGAGACGTCTCGTGGCCGAGCAAGTTCAAACCCGGTCACATCGAGAGGTTCAACGGAACTCAAAACCCGGATGAGTTCCTCTCCATCTACTCCACCGCGATCCTAGCAGCTGGAGGGGATGAGGGAGTCATGGCTAACTTCCTCCCCATGGTCCTAGACGGTTTCGCCAGGACGTGGCTCTTCAACCAGAAGGAGGGGTCGATCCGCTCGTGGAGGCAGCTCAGTGAAGCGCTCCGGACGAATTTCCAGAGCTGCTACACTCGCCCGGGCAAGGAGCGCGACCTCGAGCGCTTGATCCAGACTGAAAAAGAGTCCTTGAGATACTTCGTCCAAAGGTTCATCAAGGTGAGGAATACCATTCCGAGCATCTCGGATGAAGCGGTCGTCCGGGCTTTCAAGTTCGGAGTTCAGGACGTCCGCTTCACGCAGGATCTGGAGATTCACCTAGATCTTACGGCCAACAAGCTGTTCCGTATGGCCGACCGTTATGCGAACGCCGACGAGGTAGTCCAATGGAAAAGGATGATGGACGAGGGCAAGCTGCCGCCTCAGCCGGGCCTGGAAGACTCCACGAGCAAGAAGTACCCAGGCTCCGTATAGAAGAAGATCAAAAAGAAGAAGAGGTCGTTCGCGCCGGGCGTGGTGGCGGCCATCGAGCATCGCCCGCTGCGGGCTCCGCTGGCTCAGCAGCCTGGGGGAGGAAGGGGCCGGCCACCTCAGCGGCGCGACGACCAAGGTCATGAAGGCCGAAGCGCTCCTTTGGATGACCGCTTTTGCTCGCTTTATCAGGCATACGGGCACGACCTTCGCAATTGTCAAACCTGGTCGCTCCGCCTGAAGAAGTTCTTCAACGGCAAAGGCCCCATGCCTACGCTCCCGGGAAAGGGGGAGAGCGGCAAGGGCAAGGGTCCTGCGGATGAAAACGACAACATGGAATACTAGGAGCTCCATAACCACATAGCGGTTATATTCGGGGGCTCCTTGGCATACAAATCCCGCAGGGATCTGAAGAAGGCAGCACGGGAGGTGTACCACATCGCCCAGGGCAAGCCCCCCGTGCAGCAGCTCAGGTGGTCCGAGTTGTCTATTACTTTCTCCAAAGATGATTGTCCCCTTGGAATGACTAAGCCTCAGAAGCTCCCGTTGGTCGTGAGCCCGACCATCAGCAACGCCAAGGTGGGGCGGGTTCTCATCGACGGCGGGAGCTCCCTGGATCTCATATCCGCCAAGGTCCTGGACGAGATGCAAGTTCCTCGGTCCAAGATCAAGAGCATCGCAGTCCTGTTCTTCGGGATCGTTCTGGACACTTCGGTCGAGCCCCTTGGCCAAATAGTTTTGCCCGTCATGTTGGGAGCACAAGCAGCTTCCGAACCGAGATGATCACATTCGAGGTCATCGACTTCAAGTCGGCCTACAATGCTATCCTCGGCAGGATGACTCTCTCTAAGTTCATGGCCGCCACGCATCACGCTTATCAGTGTCTAAAGGTTCCCAGTCCGAAAGGTGTCATCGCCATTAGGAGGGACCAAAAGGCGGCCTTAAACTGTGACGAGAAGTCACTTGATATGGTCGGGCAGCTGCCTCAACGTGGCCCCGACCAAGGGCTGATGCATTCCTGGCCAAAAGTTGCCCTCCAACCCAGAGGAGAAACCAAGGCGGTCCCGCTGAGCAGCGTGGATCCGGCCAAGGTCTTACATTTGGGATCTTCCTTAGATCCCAAATAGGAACTCGAGATCATTACTTTCCTCCGGAAGAGCGCGGACGTGTTTGGGATCTTGTCCATTGTCTCATTGTCCCTTCTGACCATCCTGTCCCCTCAGCACGGCATCCTCCGGACGCAAAACCCTCCGTGGGAAAGGGGCCCTGGTTGATCCCTCATTCAACAAGTAAGTTCGGCGGGGGATCCGTTCCCCAAACATCGACAATAGTATAATTCATTTTCGATGCTTATCCTTCTGCTTGCTTTACAAAGAGAGAGGAATGGTGAAGAACATTAATATCATTGTGAAATCATGGTTAACCAAAAAAATACATGCCAAATTAGGTAACGGTTTCTAGAATTATTGTTGGCTGGTGTACATGCCTAGTATATAAGCCTTATCATGCTTTAGGGTAATTTTTTCACTTCTAGTGCATGCAATCTATGTTTCCTAGCATTCTAGGAAAACCTTTTTCTTCACCGATTGTAAGAATCTAGCAGTATCATTCTCATTTGGAAATCTCAAATATTCATTTCCAAAGAGGACAATTATAATTTGTACAAACCTTTTAAGACTCCCTATGACAATACTTTCTATATTCTGCAGACAATTATTAATAGCATCTATTGGTACTTCATAAGCTATCATCCGGAATGCCACACCCGATAGTTCCAGCAAAATTCCTTTTTTGAACAAAATAACCATCATGGACTTCTACAGCATGCAATATGCGAAGAAATAGAGAACGATTAATTCTAAATCTGTGTCGAAAAGAAAAATGAACCATAGGCAAGATGATCAACCAAAAATACAAAGAAATAAGGTACGTCTCATTGTAAACCTGCGTCAAAAAAAGGTTGGACCGTAGACCGGAGGATCAGTAAACCAGTCTTGGTATAGCCTGGCATGTCTTTCCTCTATATTGTGATCTACGTATTGATGGCCAAAAACAAACCCCCATGGTGTCGAGCATTCACATACTTATCTTGCTTCTGTGCTAGGTATGCTACTATAAGAAGAAATTCATCGTCGTTATCCAGCAATGAGTCTTCTGAAAGAAAATACTTGATTAAGTTGCGATAACTCATTGAGATATGCTAGATAGTCAACATTTAGAAATGGAAAGGCTTGAAAATGCAAATGGCCATGTATATATAGTCCAACAAATATAACTGTTACAAAATAGCTGTTACATAAAAAAAAACAGATGACCGTTACAACATAGCCGATACAATGGTCGTTAGAATAAATTTCAACATTTAAATTCCTATATTCAAAAATAGCCGTTCGGATTTTCTGGTAAAAAATAATCCTTGCTTATAGGGCGGTTATGAGTTTCAGATTTTGTTGGAGATGCACGTCAAGAGGCCCAGTACTTGCCAGTTGCCACTGCTCTTCTTCCTCCTCGTCGTCTCTCCCCTTCTCTCGAATCTTCTGATCTGCCCGTTTCTTCTTTTCCTCCCTCCACCCGGATTCCCTTCTGATTGATTGCCTCGGTCTATCTCAGCTATCTCACAAATTCTGAATTGTCTGGGTGGTCGAGCCATTGCCGATGGGTGTCGAGGGAGGCGGCCGGAAGAGCTCGTCGTCGCCGGCGAAGCCGGCCGAGGGCCGGGCGGCGAACTTGCTCGCCGGCCTCCCCTCTCGCGGTAACTTCATCGCCCCCAACATCGCCTCGAGCATGGTACTTCCCCACCCCCAAACCCCAGGCCTTCCTTGGCCAATTTCATGGTTTCTTGGTACACCTCATGTGCTGTTTATGATCTGATTTTTAGTGTCTTGATGTATGGTTTGCGCAGGGAGGCCTCCCGGTTTATCTCTGCCTGCACGACACCACTCCTCCAGGTTTGTTTAGGCGTTTTGGGATCATCAAGTTGTACTGTTGTTTATGTATCCTTTTTTTAATCATTTTTTGGGTTAGGGATGTGGATGCTTGTAGTTCTTGTGGTGTTGAGAGACAGATTTAGGTGGAAAGGTTGAGGCTTTCTTAGGGTTTAGCGAGAATTTCCCCTGTACGAATGTCACAATCTAGGTTTTGTTCTTTGGATTAGCAATGCTATTCTTGTCATGCCTAATTTGTGGTTGTTGTAGTTGTTTAATCGATGCTAGGAGTGAAAATTTCTAGGATTTTAATGAGAAGTTATCTTTTAGGAAAGCTATCGACCCGGATTTGTTCTTTGGATTAGTAATGCTGTTCTTGTCATGCTCAGCTTGTGGTTTTTGAAGTCGTTTTACTGGTGTTGGTAGAGGGAATTTGTAGAGTTGTGCGAAAAATTGTACTAGATCTTGGAGAGCATAGTTGTTTTTAATCCTTTGAAGCCGAAGTAATCATGGTGCAAGAATTTGGTAGTTTGGACTTCAGGGTCTGTTGTTGTTTTCCATTAACTAAAATGTGGTTGTTTGAGGTTATAGTGGTGTTGGGAGTGAAGTTTGCTTCTTTTTGGTGTTTTAGAGAGAACTAAAGTGAGTTGCTGCTAAAAATAGTTGAGTTGCTGGTATATATTTTCTTCTCCTTAGTTCATCAAGTGAGATCTTGTAATGGATTGTTACTGATTCAAGTTTTCTGCCCACATTTGCATTTATTCTAGTTAGAATGGTTCTTGCTCTGTGCATAGATTGTTCTATTGTTGGCACATAGAGCAATGTTGCACTTAGTAATGTCTCTTGGTTGAATTAATAGCTTCAGGGGATTGTTTACAAATTGCAATTGACAGTAGTAGCGAACCCTTGATGAGGAATGTGCAGATTTCCATTTTTCAGTTTTATTTTTTACAAGGAGAAGTACATATCACCACCTGAACATGGTTATTAAGGCGATAAGGTGAGGTACCTCCCACACAGCCTTAGCACCTAAGGCGTGCGGATAGGCGATGCCATACACACATCCTAACATGGTAGGGGAAGTATATGGTGAAAGTAGGCATATGGTGAAATCATGAAAGTAATCAAACAGGGGCATTGGATCAAATTTGAATGGTTCAGATCTAGATGGAATCCCACCTCCTCACTTAAACACGTTTTACATATTATGCTGGTTTGGCAATTTTAATGTCATCTCTTTGTTGGGCTGTTATCTTTCAAATATCATTTTTGGTTGAGTATAATTTGTGGAAAGGTTTATGGTCTACATATTTTCTAGTGATTGTTATTAGGATATGTAACTCTGGTTAATCCATGATCGTTTCCATCCCTCCACTACTTATGGTTAATATTGACATTTGATCTTCCATATTTTCGTGATTATATTATGATGAGGCTGATTGCTGATGACACGAAGCATTAGTTTTTTAAGGTCATTTTTTCCTGTTGATTTAACTGATCACTCTCTTTGTTATTTTAGAGGGACAAATTATAAACACAGATACAACAAACATTTTAATTAGATCGCTTCAGCTAAATAAACAGAAAAGTGAGGCCAAAGATGTACGCTCAAAGACTCCAGGAGAAAGCAGCAAGGGGAAAAGGTACACACTAGGTGTTACAGTTTGCGAAACCTCCTTGTTGCATTGTAGCATGTTCAGTTTCACCTTTTCTGTTTGCAGCTTCAGATTAATTCTTGTATAACATGGTTCACCTGTACATTTAAGCTGGCAATGTGGCCCTGCTGTGAAAGTCTTCTTATGTTTAGCTCTTTTTTTTTCTACTTGATATCAACTAGTGAGCTAATTGCCAGGGCCACATCACTTGGCATGCATGAACCTTGGATGTCCTTGTACTAGAAGGCCCATGCTGGTACATGTTGAACTTAGTTCTATATCCTTAAATGCAAAGCTTGCGAACTAATATTTTCTGGATGTTACTCTTTTCTTTAGATTCGAGTTTAACTGAGTTAACGTGATTAGACTCGAAGCTTGGGTCTGAGGTGTGGCCAGTGTTAGATAGTATGAGTATCCTTGTTACCTTATATCAGAGATTGCTAATTGCCTTGTATAGAGATGCTAGCCTTGTATATGTATTGTCTTATATAGGCTTTCCTTCTATACCCTCATATACATGTATATACTGGTCCACTAGCCTCATGTTGAATACAAGTGCTATTCATAAGTTAAGGTCCTAGCTGCCTTATCTTCGATGGTCTCAACTATCGAGACTCAGCTCTTCATATGCGCCTCCACATGCGCGATCAGCGTCTTTGGGAGTTTCTTATCGGCGAGCTATCTTGCCCGCCTCGTCCTGCTCTCCCTGCCACGCCAGTTATTCCCAAGGAGGCTTATGATGCTACTAAACAGAAGGCGTCTGATGACTATGCTGATGCTGTAGAGTCTTTTCAGACTTAGTTTACTGCCTACAAAATATGGATTGATGAAGATGCTCACGCCTTTGCTATTTTCGTTGCTAGCATGGAGGTGCATCTCACTAATGATATTGTCATTTTATCTTCGGCACAGTTATTGTGGACGCATCTTCGCGACCGCTATGAGCTTGCTGGCAATTCTTTGTACCTTGCTGTTGTGCGACAAGAGCAGTCGCTGTAGCAGGGTGATTCTACCGTGGATGAGTTCTATGCATGGCTGTCCTCAGTGTGGCGTCAACTTGATTCTCTTGGACCGGAGGTTTGCTGCACCTGTTAGCGCTGCTAGCATCAACGCTCACTTGGAGCTTCAACGCATCTATGACTTCCTGACACTTCTTTGGGTTGAATTTGAGCAGATTCGTGTCCAACTGCTTCTCGCCATCCTCGTGTGACCTTGTTAGAGTCCCTTGCAGCTATTCGTACTGAGAAGACTCATTTTCGTGGTGCGGGCCTGCTTGTATCTCCTTCAGTTCTGGCGGTGCCTCGTGCTCCACCACTAGTGGCATCTCCTCCAGTGTCAGCTACTAGTAGTGGAGGGCTTCACTGCACCTACTGCAATAAGAATGGACATGTAGCACAGTTCTGCTACTGAAAGAAGAAGGATCTTGCTCGTCGAGGTGGATGCTCTTCTAAAGGCACTGGACTTCTGGGCGCCTCCCCTCAGCAGACCTCTACTGGTTCTGACTCCACTCAGGAGATTCTCGTGCTGATACGTTGCATGGCTGCCTCTGCTCTGTCAGGTTCTGCTGGTTCTAATAGAGACCACCACGTTCCTCACCAGGTATCACACCATGAATTCTTGACTCTGGAGCTTCTTTTCATATGACATCTGATCCCACAAGTCTCCATTCCATTAGTCCTCTTACTGCCCTTATCACGGTGCAGACTGCAGATGGTACCTCTTTCTGTTGCAGGAAGAGGCACTCTTTTGTTCCTCTCTTTTCATGTTCCTGTTGTTTCTCATGTTTCCAAATTGACTATGCAACTTATATCTGCTGGCCAGCTCACTGATCATGGTTGTTGTGTTATCCTTGATTCTGACTCTTGTTGTGTTCAGGATCGCCGGTCGGGATCTCTGGTTGGTACTGGCTTTCACCGTTGTGACTCTCAGTGCCTCTAGGAGCTTGACTGGCTTCGTCTTTCTTCCACTGCCCCTGTCAGTCTCTTAGTCTTCTCCACTGCTTCCGCCTTCGTTGCATCTTCTATCGGGTCTTTTGCTCAATGGTATCACCGTTTAGGGCATCTTTGTGGATCACATTTATCTTCTTTAGTTTGTCGTGGCCTTTTAGGATTTGTTTCTGGTGATACCTCTTTAGATTGTGTAGGTTGTAAGCTTGGCAAACAGCTACAACTCCTCTATCTTTCCAGTGAGTCTGTATCCTAGCGTCTTTTTGATCTTGTTCATTCTGATGTTTGGGTTCAGCTCCTTTTGTTTCCAAAGGGGGTCATAAATATTATATTCTTTTTATAGATGATTTCTCTTGCCCATGGTTATTAAAACGTCGTGAAAACGAACGTCGGAACGCTCCCGAGCTGTAGAACGTCGAGGCGTTCTTCGATGGCGCGTAGAAACACGGAGAAGAGACCGAAAGACTCACGGTCGTGCGCGGAGCCGTGGAGGAAGGAACCCTAACCAGCGATCGCCGCCAAGCTTCGCCGCCCGGCTCTTCCACCATCGGTAATCCTCGCCTCGCCTCCTCCTCCGCCTTCCTTCCCGTCCATTGCCCTCTTGCTCCTCCTCGCGCTCGGCGCTCGCTCGACGGCTCGATTCGGCGCTCTCCTCGGCGGCTCGCCTCTTGGTCGGCCTTTGCATCGCCTAATGGATCGGGGAGGCGGCGCGGATGGATCGAGGGAGAGAGGGAGAGAGGAGAGGAGGGCTCTGTGGATTGATCAGGGGAGAGAGCGAGACAGAAGCGAGAGAGAGAGAGAGAGAGAGAGAGGAGTAAGTGGGAGAGAGGGGCAAATTTGGTAGGTCATTGGGATACGATCGATATGAAATTTGAAATTTGGTGTTTTAATAGATTCTTGATTGATTAATGTGGAAGAAGACCACAAAATCAAGGTACATATGTGATATATCTTTGCCCCATATTCGTTTTGCAATGGTGTCTAAAACTACGTTTCAACACTCGTTTAAACGTTTAAAAGTTAAAAAGGGGGTGGCTCGTTTCGTTCTCGTTTTACGTTTTAATAACCATGCTCTTGCCACACTTGGATCTACTTTATGTCCTCTCGTAACGAGGTTTTATCCATCTATAATAGTTTTACCACTATGATCTGTACTCAGTTTGACTCTCCTATTCGAGTTTTTCATGCTGACTCAGCAGGGGAGTATCTGTCAAGTCTTGTTCTCTTTGATGTTATGAAGTGCTAGCCTCAGTGAAAATCTTCAAAGGAACAATCAAGATTTATGGGACAAAATCCTAAAATATAGGATTGGATTTGGGATTAACTTGGGAAACATGTATCAGACAATGCTAACAGTTTCACCACATAAACTACTTTTGTCCTACTGTTCTCTTGATTCTTGAAGAGCTTTGTTTTATGCAACTTTGGCCTAGATTTGGTACAAATGTTTTACTTTATCGATAATTATGCCTCTGTAAATGTACAGGGTTCGTTGTTTATTGGTGTCAGCATATAGGACAAACTTGGAAGTATATTGTATAGGGTGTTTTCTATTATTTGTACATGTATATATTTGGCCTTGAGGCCTATGGAATAGAGGCCAGTCTACTCCAACACATGGTATTAGAGCAAGGTTCTTTACCTCCTTAGGCTGCCGTTGTCTCTTGAGCATGCTCCATCTCCTCTGCTCTTGGAGACCACCTCCACCCCTCTCCTTTGCTCTTAAACCGCTGACGCTACTGATTGGATCTAGGGTGGATCCGGTTCTTCCTCCACGCCGGATCTGCCCATTGGAGACTCCGCCGACGCCACCTTCCTTGGATCCGATCATCGTGTCGGCGCTATGCCGAATTCACCTACTGGAAGACGCTGCTGACCCTCGTTGGTGCAGTCGTCGCGTCGCCCTTGTCGACGAGCTCTTCTTCGCCGGTAGCGTCGCTCGTTCACCCCCCAGAGGTTAGAGTCGAGCCGTTCGGGTTTTATCACATGATCTAGCCAAAGTTGCTCCATCTCTGTTTCTTCCGATTCCAGCTTCGGCTAACCTGGCTAGAGCCGCCTAGGCTTCTCTGATTCCAGCTGTGGCTTTCACTGCCTCGTGCTCTAGCTTCTTCCTCATGAGCTAATGGCCGTCACTTGCTCTTCTATCTTCGTCCCATTCCTGAAGGTTGTGCTCACTGGGACGATCTTCCGAGAGTGGACTGTGCACCTGCGGATCTGCCTCAATAGCCAGCGTATCTGGGATCACCTCACTGGCGAGCGACCTTGCCCACCTTTATCAGCTGTGCCGGTCAGGCCACCGATAGTGGGCACTGCTCCAACTGATCTTGATGTCGTTATTGCGTTTGAGGATGCTGTGATGTATCAGTCTAACCTTCATGCCTATGAGAGGTGGCAATGTGGCATGGTGATGAAGCTCATGCCATTGCCATCCTCATTTGGAGCATGATAGTCGACATCTCTATAGACTTCGCTGAGCTATCATCGTCATGTGGGAGTGTGTTCGGGTCTAGTATCAGTTGAGCAGTGATACCCTCTACCTCTCTATGGTACACCAGGCGCACTCTCTCTATAGCAACTTGATGCCATTGTTGACAACTTCTAACAGTAGATCAATGGAGTGTGGCGTCAGCTTAACTCTTTGGGACCAGAGGTCCGTCGGACTTATTCATGTTGTGTTCAGACCTGTGCTTATTCGTAGACTCATCGTTTCTACGACTTCCTGATGCTTCTTCGACTAAAGTTTGAGCCGTTTGTGCTCACCTTGTGGCCCACTCACCGCGTCCTTCCTTGGTTGAGGCACTTACATTTGTTCATTTTGAGGAGACCTATCATCGTGTTATGACTCAGCAGCTATCTCTTGTTGTCCTGGCTGCCCAATACGCTCACTTTTCCTATAGCTCCTATGGCGGCAGCTTCTACTACTTCAGTATTAGTAGGAGTAATGGTGGCTACTACGAATGCCTCTACTAGTGGCCTTCACTATATCTAGTGTTAATGTGATGGCCACACCTACCAGACCTGCTACTCCAGGAAGTGGTGTTAGGGTTGTAGAGGCCTCAGCATGGCTCCGCTCAGCCAGGAGGTGCTGGTGCGCGCCAGCCAGACACCGCTCAGCAACTGTTCTCTCTTCTTTAGTGTCTAGTTGTCAATCCTACCTTAGGCTCTTTGGGTGCTGCCAGTCAGTCTCACACTTTAGTTATATCATGTCCTTGAATCCTGGACTTTAGTGCTTGCTTCCACACGACACCAAATTTCACCCACGTCACCTCTTTAAGTCCCTTCGTTCTACCTGTTCCCGTTTGGACTGCCGATGGACTTCTATTTTTGTTACAAGTCTTGGCACTCTTTTCACTCCTAGTTTCCATGTTCCTCCAATTTCTCATGTTCTTAGGCTCACTATGTAGCTTATGTTTGTGGGTCAGATTACTAATCATGATTGTCGTATCATTCTTGAACCTGACTCCTGCAGTATTCAGGACCACTGTACAAGGACTCTGGTTGGTACTGGCCCGCACTGCTTTGATTCTCAGTGTCTTTGGGAGCTCAACTTGCTTCACCTTCCTTCCACTTCTGCTACATCCATTAGCCAGTCATCCACTACTATCACTGCCTCTGCCACCACCACTTTCATCAGTTTTGCTCAGTGGCATCATCGCTTAGGTCATCTATGTGGCCCATGTCTTTCTTTTAGGTCATCTATGTGGCTCACAACTTTCTTCTTTAGTTGGTAGTGGTGTCATTGGGTCTGTTCCCAGTGATACTTCTTTATCTTGTATGAGTTGCAAGCTTGGAAAGCAGTTGTAGCTCCCTTATGGTTCTAGTGACTGTTTTTGCTCGTCCTTATGATTTGATTCTCTAATGTATGGGCGAAAGCATCATCACCTTCTTGAGACTGCCCGTGCTCTAATGCTGGCCTCTTTGTTCCACCACATTTCTAGGCTGAGGTTGTTACTACTACGGCCTACCTTGTCAACCTATAGCCCTCCACTGCTCTTTAGGGTTCTACTCCTGTGAAGAGTCTCTACTGTAGGTCTCCTCAGTACAGTCATCTTCACGCCTTTTGTTGCGTATGCTTTGTTTATCCTTGTGATTCCACTTCCGGTTTGAATTCTCTTGCTAAGTTGATACCCTTTCTCACTTTTCCTGATCCTCAGCACTCCACTCTGTTCGTTTTGCTTTTGTCTCCACCACCTCTACTGGTTTCACCTTTGGCTCCATCCCCTCCTGCTTCCCTTGCTTCTCTACAGGAGGATCCCCTACCCCTTGTTGAGTTTCCGCCTTTTCATTCCACCACACTCGTCGTCCCCATCCTACTCCTCTTCCATCCTTGTTGGGTGCTACTCCATCATCTTCTTTGAGGTATGCTCTTAATTCCACGTACTGATCACTACGGCTTTGCAGCTTTTGCTACCTCGCTTACTATGCCTACCTCTTATCTCTCTTACTGAGCTTACCTCTTATCACTGAGCTTACCTCTTATCATGATGCTGCATCTCATCCTAAGTGGTAACTCGCTATGGCTGAGGAGATTGCTGCTTTGGACAATAATAGCACTTGGGACCTTGTTTCCCTTCTAGCTTGTGTTACTCCTATTACCTGTAAATGGGTCTATAAGATCAAGGCTACTTTGATGGTACCATTGAGTGCCACAAGGTCTCTCGTTGCATGTCGTTTTCAGCAAGAGCATAGGCATGACTATGATGAGACTTATGCTCCTGTTGCTCATGTGACCACTATTCGTACTCTTGTTGCCTTTGCCTCTATTCGCCAGTGGACCATCTCATAGCTTGATGTTAAGAATGGTGAGCTGCTTGAGGTCTGCATGCACCCACCTCTTGGGTATTCTGTTCCTGACGGTTAGGTTTGTAGTCTCCGTCGTTCTCTCTATAGGCTTAAACAAGCCCCTCATGCTTGGTTTGAGCGTTTCACCTCTGTTGTCATTGCTGTCAGCTTTTCTGCAAGTGATAATGACCCTATTTTCTTTGCTCACACCTCTTCTCGTGGTCAGACTCTTCTTCTCTATGTGGATGACATGCTCATAACTGGAGATAACCCTCAGTACATTGAATTTGTAAATGCCTACCTCACTAAGCAGCTCCAGATGTCTCATTTTAGTCCTCTTCGTTGCTTCCTTGGGATTGAGGTAACCTCTACGCCGGATGGCTACTACCTCTCCTAGCATAAGTACATCTAGGATCTTGATTGCGTTTGTCTGACTGATCAGCGAATGATAGACACTTCTTTGAAGCTTCACCTTCGACTTCGGCCTACTAATGGTACCCCTCTTAAGGATCCCGTTCGCTATCGCCACCTTGTTGGGAGCTTAGTTTACCTTGGTGTTACTCGTTCTGACATCTCTCATGTTCACATATTGAGTCGATTCGTTTTTACTCCTACTCAGCTCCAATATAGTCACCTCCTTCAAGTTCTATGATATCTTTGTAGGACTATCACTCGGCTTATCTTTTTCCCCTCCTCTAGCTCCTTAAAGCTTCAGGCATACTCTGATAGGACTTGGGCTAGTGATCCATCTGATCGTCAATCTCTCTCTACTTGTTGTGTCTTCCTTGGTAGCTTGGAAGACAAAGAAGCAGACTGCAGTTTCCTATTCGAGTGCTGAGGCTAAGTTGAGGACTTTGGTGTCTGTGACATTTGAGATCACCTAGCTACAGTGGCTTTTTCAGTACTTTGGTGTTTCGGTTCCTACACCAACTACATTTCTGTTAGACAGCACTGGCGCGATCAGCATTGCTCGAGATTCGGTGAAGCATGAGCTCACCAAGCACATTGGGGTTGATGCTTCCTACATAAGATCGCTGGTGCAGCAGTAGGTTGTCTCTCTTCAGTATGTGCCTTCAGAGCTCTAGCTAGCTGACTTATTCATGAAGGCATAGACTAGGACTTAGCATAGCTTTTATATCTCCAAAATCAGTGTCGTTGATCCACCATGAGTTTGAGGGAGGGGGGCAGCAGTATATTGTATAGGGTGTTTTCTGCTATTTGTACAACAAGTATATATTTGGCCTTGAGGCCTATGGAATAGAGACAAGTCTGCTCCAAAACAATGCTCTCCTTTTTTATTAGGTCTGCTGCTAGAAACTTAGATGGCAAGAATCCACCAAAAAGACCCAACACTGGTAGCTGTGCAGGATCATCTGTCCATGGTAAGTGTTTGTTTGCTTCTCTACATCCCTTCTGATTTGAGCATTCATGTCATAGTTTTATGGGTAATATGTACATCCAGGAAAGAAGGTTTAAATAATTTATTATTTGCTTATTATTAATATGTTTCTTAGGGGTTAGGGCAAGATTCTTAGTTCAATAGGCAAACTGGGAAAAGCAGCCAGTTGTTTTTTAATTTTTCAAGTTGGTCTTAGCTAAAGCTTATTTGGGTGAGAAGTTGAATTTATTTTAGGCCAAACAATCTGGTACTGTACTTTTAAAATACTTTGGACCAGGATACTGAAAATGGTTTTGACCATTCTTTAAAAATGGCTCACTATGGTGGGCACCTTGCAGTGCGCTTGTAGCAGGTTGTGACCACAGCAAAGCAGTTGTTGTGCTGGTGCAGTTTGAGGCTATAGTGGACCACACAACAATCACTTTAACAGAGCATAAATTGAGCAATTCATTGTTGCATACCTCACTTTAACAGAGCATAAATTGAGCAATTTTTGCATACCTCACTTTTCTGATTTTATAGCACCGCCTACTTGACTGTCCAGAAGCATTTATTCAATTATGTCTACTAAATAATGACATGGGATATTCCTTTCTTTTCTCTGCCTGCAAAGAAACTCATGCTCAGCAATATTAAAAAAATATATATATGAAGTAATCAATCAATCTTAAATTAAAACATCCAAAGCATACAAACTAGTTAAATTAAAACATCCAAAGCATACAAACTAGTATGACTATACCATATATTTTAGATAACATCAAATACCAATATAATAGTTTTTTGTTAATCATACCTCATCCTCCAATAAAGATAATAAAGAGAAATCTTATTCGTCCCTCCCTCGTCCATGCACAGGATCCAAGCTCGCAACTTGTTTGCTTTTACACCCAAATGACATAACTTTCCTTGTATCATTATGATGGCAACATATCCTGTGCACACAGGCTTTCCGTATACACACCGTGCACACCAACTAACGAAAGTCATGAAAAATTCTGAAAAAAATTGTAGATGTACTTCATAGATCACTCTACCTATGTATAAAATTGTAGATTCAAATTCATTATATATCGAGAGTTACAAAAAAGAGAAAATTCTGACAAATTTAAACTATTTAAACTTGTCAGAATTTTCTCTTTTTTCTAACTCTCAATATATAATGAATTTGATCTTGAAACTTCATACATAGGTAGAGTAATCTATGAAGTACATCTACAGTTTTTTTCAAAATTTTTCATGACTTTTGTTAGTTGGTGTGCACGGTGTGTGCACAAAAAACCCTGTGTGCACAAGAAACCGTGTGTGCACAGGATACGTTGCCCATTATGATAGCGAGCATATTTTCAATTCTGGTAGAGGGCATTCAAACTGGAGGGTTGGTGGAAAATTCAATGAATAGCTCGTATGAATACCTAAAATGCATAGTATTGAATCGCCACAACATGCTACTTGCTATAACAGCCATAGCATTCTTCTATGGTGTCGCAACTGCTACTTAGCAGACATGCCCCTCTGTCCACTATAGGGGCATACCGTGCTATTTAAAACAATGTTTCAAAATCAGAACTGTAGTAATAATTGAAACGAGTTCAAAAACACACTAGAATTTGATTATTTTGATAAATCTATTGAGGTGTTTTTCCAAATCCTGCTTTTGCAATTATGGAGTGATCCAACCAAATGGTAGATACCATATTCCCTTTATATGTAACCAGAATGCGGAACAAAAACTCCATTAACATAATTAGGGTATGACCAATCTAAAGGGATTGGAAAAAAGAGCACCTGTATTTATTTCCAATCCACTTGTTTTTGCTCTGTATTGGGCTTCACATTATAAATACTGCTCTACCTAGACAAGCTTACGCGTTGAATTCAGATTTATAATTTTTTTGGCGATAAATTCAGATTCAGAATTAGGAAATTAGAATCAGATTTTTATTTCTTTGGCTTACATTTCCAAGGGGATTGGACCAAATAAATTTTGTACCTATATTTTTCATAGATGATTTAATTAGCATCTTTGAGATATACCTCTCACTATTTATACCACTATATACTTCTTCATAATAAGAAAACAATCTCCTTTGCACAAATCTGAGCATTAGAGTTATTAGAATTCTTGAATCTAATATCAATTTTAATCTTGCAGAAGAATCAGCATCTGGTTTGCCTGAGCAGACACTTCAGTCTTTTACAGTGGAGAAGTTGCGTGCTCTTCTAAAAGAGAGGGGCCTCTCACCAAAAGGCAAAAAGGCAAGCACAAACAATGCTTACTTCTTGTATTGCTTTTTCAGAATTGAAAAGTTTGCAAAATCATGTTTGCGACTAGGAGGTTACTAGATACACCCTCCGTTCAAAAATATAAGACCTATAATTTGAATGATCTTGTTCAGAAATATAAGCCTTGCATGTAGATTTAATGAGGATTTTCTTACTATACCCTTATTTATTCTCTCTCAACTATATGCTACATGCAATATTCATTACCACCACACACGAACTATTATCTCTCAACAATTAAGTGGGGTATCTAAGTTATTTTCACTCATACCTTTCTCAATTTTACCCCAATCTTAATCCTTGTGCGAAGTCAAAATACGCCTTATATTTCTGAATGGAGGGAGTATTTCACATCCAAGGGATAAATCTCATCTCACCTAAACCTAGAAATTATTGAAATTCTCTTGAAATTTGGTTTAGTTTCTTGTGACTAATGCGCTCCAAAGTGATTAGTGAAAGAGTATGGTTGGGAAAATAGTAGATTGATTATGGGAGGAGCCCAAGGCTCAAGTACATATAGGCAAGGATATTTCTAAGAATAGGAAAGATCTAATCTAGGAGATCCTTGCCAAACATAACCAACTAACCAAAACCAGAGGAGGGTACCGCAGACTGTAGGATGCAAGAACCACGGGCCCATTACCCTATACATCACGCTAACACGCTTCGCAATCGAACGTCGGTGGTTAGCCACGGACATTCAGACTCGACCGAAACTCGGAGAATACTGAAGAAGGCAGCCCCTTCGTGAAAACATCGGCGAACTGGGATGTCGTGGGAACGTGAAGAACCCGCACGGCACCCATGGCTACCTTCTCACGAACGAAGTGAAGATCGATCTCGATGTGCTTCGTCTGCTGATCTTTGAACCGGGTTGGAGGACATGTAGACCGTACGACGTTGTCGCGAGAGACAAGGGTAGCACGGCGAAGCGGAATGTGGAGCTCATGAAGAAGCTGCCGGAGCCAAGAAGCCTCAAGAACACCATTGGCGGCGGCGATTACTCGACCTCGGTATTTGGAGCGGGACACGGTGTTCGACGCTTGAAGACCAGAGACCGAGTTGGCACCAAGGAACACGGCATAGCCCGAGGTGGACTTGCGCATATCGGGACAGCCAGCCCAGTCAGCATCAGAATAAACCACCAAGTCATCCTCGGTCGACGGTCGAAGATGAAGACCCATGTGTAGAGTACCCCGAATGTAGCGAAGGATGCGCTTGAGAGCAGCCAGTGGGGCTCTCGAGGGTCGTGCATGTAAAGGCAAACTTCTTTGCCGCGGCGAGGCAATGTCGGCCGTGTGAAGGTCAAATCGCAAAGCGGCAAGAAGACTCCTAGAGTCGACGGAATCAAGAAGCTGGAGCTCCCGAGTCGGCAGAGACCTTGAAATTTGGTATCCACGGGCGTTGTGCATGGTTTGCACTCGGCCATCCCAAAGACGATCCAAGATGTCAATCATGTCTTGGCCGAGAGAGTATCATACCGTCGACCTTCTGGCGAACACGCATCCCGAGGAAGTGATGGAGTTCGCCCAAGTCCTTCATGGCAAACTCCTGCTGGAGGGCTGAGATGACCTGCCGCAGGAGGTGTGTCGAGGAGGCGGTGAGGACGATGTCATCAACGTAGAGAGGGGTAGGCGTGTCGATGCTACGGCGGTAGACAAACAATGAAGTGTCCGACTTGGCTTCCACAAAACCAAGAGAGACCGGATCGTGGTGGCGGTATACAGACCAAGCACGGGAGCTGCTTGAGACCGTAGAGCGACTTGTTCAGACGACAGACAAAGTCAGGCCTGGCAGGATCCTCGAATCCGGAGGGCTGAGCTGCAAACACTGTCTCTGTCAAGGTGCCATGGAGGAAGGCGTTCTTGACATCGAGTGGTGGCCGCCATCGGCGAGAGAGCGAGAGAAACCTTTGTCAGGCGAACTGGCGGGCTTGATGACCGGATGAAGGTCTCGGCAAAGTCGATGCCCGGACGCCGGTGAAGCCGCTGGCGACCCAACGTGCCTTGTGGCGCCAGAGATCCGTCGGCGTGGAACACGTGTTTGAAGATCCACTTGCCCGTGACAATGTTGGCATGTCGCGGGCGAGGAACCAATTCCCAAGTCCGGTTCGGAGAAGGGCAAGATGTTCTTCCTCCATAGCGACCGCCAATTGGGATCGGCAAGGCGCCACGGAAGGTCTTTGGAACAGGGGACGAGGCGCGAAGATGGTACAAGGACGTGACGCGAAAACCGTCCTTGGCCCGAGTCGCCATGTCAGGCCGGTTCATTGTCGGGAACGCAACGGCACCGGCATCGGGCCGGCGCCGCAGGGCGATCGGTCTTTGTCGGAGGGACCGCAGCCTGCTTTGGGCGCCTGGAGTAGACGCGCAAAGCAGAGCGCAGCGATGGCTGGCCGGAAGCCGGAGTGGAGAAGACGGTGCAGCGTGGCGCAGACCCGCACGTAGGAGCGCGGAGAAGCGTCGGTGCGCATGCGTGGCGCGGGACGATGGGGATCGTGGCGCGTAGCGTGGCGCGAGAGAGAACAAGACGGACGGTGCACCACCCGCGACGTGGGAGCGCGGAAATCTGGTATCTTGGCGGCGCAGAAGCGGTACCGACGTCAAGATGGGGCGATAGCAATGATGGTGGCGCGGAGGACTGCGAGAGACACAGGTTGGCGACCCTATGGGAAGGCGGCGGGTTAGGGAATTCATCTAGGAAGGTGAAGTCCGCAGCAGTGGGAGGGGAGGTATGCTCGGCAAAGGGAAAAGCGGTCTCGTCAAAGAGAACATGACGGGAGATTATGATTCTATTTGTGGTAGGATCAAGACATCGGTATCCCTTGTGGTGAGCGGAATAACCAAGGAAGATGCAGAGGGCAGAGCGCGGGGCAAGTTTGTGGGGAGCAGTGGCCGAAAGATTGGGGTAACACTTACAGCCAAAGACACGCAGATTATCGTACGACGGTGCACTGCCGAAGAGAGCAAAGTGCGGGGTCGAAAAATCTAGTGTCTTGGTCGGCAAGATGTTGAGGAGAGTTGCAGTGTGCAACGCCTCAGCCCAATACGAAGGTGGCATGCTCGCCTGAAACAGAAGGGAGCGAATGACATCGTTAGTGGTACGAATAATCCGCTCAGCACGACCGTTCTGCGAGGACGTGTAGGGACACGACATGCGAAACTGAACGCCATGTGTGAGGAAGAAGGTGCGCGCGCTGGAGTTGTCGAACTCCCGGCCGTTGTCACTCTGGACGGCCTTGACGCGAGCGCCGAACTGGGTAGACACATAGGCGAAAAAGTTAGATAGGGTGGAAAACGTGTCAGATTTAAGCAGAAGGAACGCCCACGGTGATGTGGCGGTCATCAAGAACAACTAAGTAATATTTGTAACCAGAGACACTAACAATGGGAGATGTCCATAAGTCACAATGAATAAGATCAAAGTTGTTTGACGCTCGAGACACTGAAGGACTAAAAGGAAGACGAATATGTCGTCCTAGCTGACACGCATGGCACAAAGACTCCAAACTTTTATTGCAACCAGAATAGCGAAGTGAGTTTGGAGAGGCCTCATGACTGTGGTGGCCGAGGCGACGTAGAGGAGGAGCCGGAGGAGGGAGGCCTTGTTGCCAGCAAAGAATGCCGCCGAGGAGGTGCGGTGGTCCTTCGGCTTCTTCTTCTTCTGCTTGGGGGCGGCCGGACGAGGAGGACCATCGCTGGTTTGGTCGATCTTGCGAGGCGAGGAGAGCGATGGCGACGAGGGCAGTCGGAGGAGCAAAGGGAGTCTGCACCATGTTGATCGCCTCAAGGAGGAGTTCATTGCGGACGGCGAAGGAAGGAAGAAGGCGGCCATGGCGGAGGTGGACCCGATGTCCTGTCTGCTTCGTTGAGCCCGCGAATCACGTTGAGGACCAGAGTGCGGTCAGTCACGTGTTCGTCGAGGTCAGCGAGGTCGTCGGCCATCTTCTTGAAGTGTTTGCAATATTCGGTGATGGAGAGGTCACCTTGGGCAAACGCGCGAAACTTGGCGTCAAGGTGGAGAGCACGGGTCTCCTGATTGCCAAGGAATTGATCCTCGATGGCGATCCAGGCTTCGTAGGCGGTGGCGCGGTGGTCGATCACGGCGTCGGCAAGGTCGGCGATGGCCGTCTTTGTCTGACCATGATTTGACGACGCGCTCATCCGAGCCCAATCAGAAGTGCCGAGAGTGGCGGGCTGCGGACGTGGTCTGCAGCGAATACTTCGTGACGGCGAGGAGGAATTGTTCGCGCCAACGTGAGTAGTTGCCGGAGGTGTCGAGGACGAGGGGGACCAGACTGCGGGCGTTCTGCACGGAGACAGCCTGGGCGTGGAGGTTGAGAACGGCGGCGGCCTCGTGGAGGATCATGGCGCGGGAGATGTCCGTGTCATCCTCGTGGTCGTCGCCGCCACGGTCGGCGGATCGGCCGCGGCAGCAGCGTCGGCTGCTTTAGCGCTTTGGCCGCTTTTGGCTGCGCGCTTGATCGGCGATGCGTCGCGTTGCAGGTCATGGATCAAGATGGACCTCGCTTCGGCCTGGCTTCAGCCGAGGGCTTGGCGAAGTCTCGGCGGTGATGCCATGGCGTCGGCGTCGCGACGAGCCTGCTCAGCAGGGTCGACGACGGAGGCGGCAGGGGTCCCGACCATACTGTAGCGCGGCTAGAGCGCGCAGGGGCAGCGGAAGGGCGAGAGGGGAAGCTCCCGGTCTCGTGATACCATGAAAGAGTATGGTTGGGAAAATAGTAGATTGATTATGGGAGGAGCCCAAGGCTCAAGTACATATAGGCAAGGATATTTCTAAGAATAGGAAAGATCTAATCTAGGAGATCCTTGCCAAACATAACCAACTAACCAAAACCAGAGGGGGGGAGGCAGCCGCCGCACCCTGTAGGGATGCAGCCGAACCACCTGGGCCCATTACCCTATACATCACGCTAACAATTAGTGACGCCTATGTGCGCTTCCCATGTTGCCTAAATGGTTTTTTTTAATTCTGCAATTATGACAAAAATGAAATAGAACACTAGATTTTCAAGCAAAAGTCGCATACCTTTGATCAAGCCACCGTAGGAATGTGGCTGGAAATTAGATCTCTGGCTGGTGGCCTAGCGGTATGTAGTTGGTTACATGTTCAGGTGAGGGTACCTGGCTTCTCCAGCAGTATGGGCGAGGGAATGGTGATGATGGAAGCTCATCGATGTACGGTACTACCCACCAGGGAAGGGTGGCTTCAGTGAGGGAGGAGGGAATTGTCATGGAGGGGTGGATTTGTTGTGGCCGCGGTTGGGGGTATAAAATGGGTTTGAGGGGGGTGGAGGGGAGGATCTGGTGTGGTGGTGGTTGAGGGTATAAAAGGGGAGGGAATGAGGGATTAGGGTTAGGGTTGGAGAGGGATGGATCTGGTGTGGGGGCGTTTGAGGGTATAAAAGGGGAAGGGCCAGGGTTAGATGTGATGGATGAGGATATAAAATGGAGGGTTAGGTTGGAGAGGGATGGATCTGGTGCCAATGGCGGAGAACGAGTGACCTGATTGGAAGACTTTGGGAGGTATCCAATTTCTTAGCGACATATGCTATATGATATCCAGTTGGCCAATGGTAATTTAATGGTTAACAAATCACATGCACAAGGTACAACATTGGAAATACAATTGTAAGCTATGGTTTTGGTCCTCGAGTGTGTTTTCCAGCCTAATTATGACTAGTGAAGAGGGATGCAAGTGAGCCATGTCAGGTTGACCCATTGAGGCAATGGCCCGTCCTAATTCATTGGCTTTACCACCAATGTAAGATTCTTGTCTGAAGTGAGGATGCACCTGGTCAGGGTCAAGGAATCCCTTAGATACTTCTTAGTCTCTTGGCTTAATACTCTTTGAGGTCTCTTCCTCAGTTTCTGTATTCCTCTTCCTGTGTGTGCACCTTTGCCTTTTCCTCCCGCCAGAACGCTAACTTAGGTAGCGTTCGTGTTTGCTTTCTGGTTCTTTCTCAAGGTTTGTATTCTCTAAAACCTCTTTTATTAATTTATTTAGCTTAGTAGGAGTCTCAGAATGTTGGCCTATTAAAAGGCGGCATGTTCAGCAATTAAGTGTCGCAGAGATGCGTATGCTGCGTTGGATTTGTGGTCATACAAAAATGGACCGAGTTCGAAACGACGAGATACGTGATCGGCTAAGGGTAGCTCCAATTGAAGAAAAGCTTGTACAGCACCGGTTGAGATGGTTTGGACATGTACAACGGAGATCTCCGGAGGAACCAGTGCATAGCGACATCATAAGACGCGACAATAATGTGAAGAGAGGTAGGGGCCGGCCAAACATGACTTGGGAGGAGGCAATCAAAAGGGATTTAAAAGGATGGAATATATCGAAAGAGTTAGCTTTGGATAGAAGTGCGTGGAAAGCAGCTATCCACATGCCTGAACCTTGATTAGGCTTTATGCCACGTTTTGGTATAGTTTTAGGCTTTGTTCTACTTCCTCATCTCTCTCTTTCTCCCTTTATTAGTGGATCGTTTTGGGTTTCAATTCTAGCCTACCCTAACTTGTTTGGGACTAAAAGGCTTTGTTGTTGTTGTAGTAGGAGGAGTCTCTCCTACTGTTTCCATAAAAAAAAATGTAAGATTCATGCACAAGGTGAACCTCCTATTAGGTGGGAAGTAAGCCACCAATTAGGTGGAATGGGTCAATAGCCTGGCCGGCCCAACCCATTTGCAGCCTTGTTGTGAACGTTGGTTCACAATATGATAACTACCATGCAGGGGAAGGCCAGATGGCATGACTTGAAGCAGATTAGGGTGTTAGTAGGGGTAGATATACATAGGTTGAGATGAGAGGATATTTGGGTGACAGTAGATTAATTCTTCTTTCTTGATCTGAAAGATCGCAATGCCTGCTCTTATCCTCCTGAACTTCTACTGCGTTGCCCCTTTCCTGCTACTGGATGGACTCTACTTCCTAACCAATGTCCGGACGAACTCCTAAAACTCACAGCTATTCATCTCCCTGGATTCCATTCTGTGTTGTGTGGTGTGTTTTGTGGTGGTGGTGGGTGGTGGGGGAGTGCATACATACGGACTGACGGTTGTGATATTTGCTGTTGCTGTGTGCACCGACTTGGCTAGCCCATGTCCAAAACAAGCCCTCAGTGAACCTTGGAGACAATCGCATCCGAAACAAAATACACATCCCAACCAGGGTCGGCACTGCTTGCAACTAAATACATGGTACACCATTCAGAGAATGAAAAGGAAAAAGAGCAAATTGCGTGTTCTGGCTAAACTTAGCACTGATGAAACTTTGTTACACATAACCTTGCATTTGTTGCCTACTGAACACGGTAATAGGAAACAGATGCCACCTCGCAGATGTACTGTTTATTATCTGAACTTTCTAAATTTCAAGTTATCCAAATGAAAATTTTGTCCATTTTTTTAGATGATTTATTTAATGCCCTTTGTCTTGTTAAGCCATAAGAAAGAACATTTTCTCCCTCTTTGCAGGATGAACTGATAACCCGCTTAAGAGAGGCCTCAGGCTGATCTGAACCATCTTGTTGTCCTCTTGTCAACCGCGTCTCGTGGGATGTTTCCGAAGAGCAAAATGAATATCTTACTGTTGTTTAATGATCAGGATATGTACACTTTCTAGGATTTTGATTTCTGAATCGGCATTGGAGATATTTCTTAGTGCACTGGTACCTAGTTTTTGTAGCCATCACATTTAACCACTAAAAATTAGTTCCCACGGTATTATAAATTGTCATATCAGTGATAAGAAAAGCATCGCCGGAAGTTCTTATCTTCCAACACTGCTCAAAATCAACACAAAATCTACAAGCCGTTAACAAAGAGGAGTTAACATTATAATATTCAGGGAATATAAAATGAATTGGTGGATTGTTCTGAGGTCGAAGAATCGTCTCAAAACCACTGTTTTATGCAAGATGCAACGGTTCAAAACTATGGGCGCCGCTCATTGAGCGATGTGTGCCAAGAATCTACAACTAGAGATTATCTAGTGTTTGACAAGTTTGATCCTTTAAAACATTAGAACAACATGTCTTGTTCTTTCCTGATGGAATTTAGTAATGGCCACACGACAGCCTACCTACACACACATGTTTGCTCTGGATTCTCTGTCAGTACAATGAAGAAGTTCATTGCTGTGGTGACTTTGGGAATACTATGTAAAAGAAATAGAAATAAGCTGTCAGATCGTGTTTCAGGGATGCAATGGAATTCCATGATGAAGTGTTGTTTGTGTATATGACTAGCATTTCTGTGATTTGGTAATATGAGATATCGTGATCTGTGCGTGACTGCATGCAACCTTGTGCATGTCTAATTACCAGTAAAATAATCATATAACTCTTAAAAAGTGGATGAAGCATGGTAGTTATGAAAAACAATATTTATCCTAGGATCCTACTTTTTAAAATGCTGAGAATTTTCTTGAGAATCTAGGCACTTTCCTTAAAACGCGTGTAAGAACGACAAAGTGTTGGGATATCGGGTTATATCACTTGTTGGTTATAGCACGGTAATAGTAGACTTGCTGAGCTTAAATAGTTAAAATATTTTGCAATACTAAGTTACTCCTTTTCGTACTGTTTTTGCCGAGCTTAATATTTTGCAATATCAACATATGTACGGTAGGAACCTTTCCTACCATTTTCACCTCAAAAAAAAAGGAAAATACCAAGTTACTCCAACCCTATAGGCTTCACTTCTTTATAAGCGGATGTAGGTTTAAGAACTGCACGTACGTGTGTAGTGTTACTCCCCCATATGATGTATTTTCTCTTGGGTACATAGACCAAGTAGATATTGAAAATAACTAGAGTATTCCTAATTGTTATCTTGTGTTATCTTGAAGCACTATATTCAATGCATGCATTAGTGAATGCTCCTATAAACTAAATATGGATATCTATTAGGGGGTATAAAGAGAATATTATATTAATTTGCATTGAAATATAAAATATGTTCTATATTTGCAAACAAGGCTTCGAAAAATATACCCCATACTTCTACAGCCAAGCATAACAGGTAAGTATGCTACAAAGATTGGTGTAAGGGAGGATCCAACATGAAATCCAAACCTAGTGTCCTTAACAGGGATGTGCAAGCGGGTGATGTGTGTGATGACCTCATGCAGCACTCCAAAGCCACACTCGTCTCGAAACACCGCGGTAGCAAAAGACCTTAGTACGTGGATTGCATTGAATATTTCGCAAATCTTGCAAGTTGGAAGGATAGGGAAACTTGCAGTCGCATAGTGTTTCTCTACGTGGATAACCAAAAGACGACAGTAGAATACTCGCCCCAAAGCCATCCTAATTTGCCTACAGTCAGAGGCGGATCCAACAGTATAGCAGGTTAGGCTGCTGCCCCACTTACAATTTACATGACCTCTTATACCAGGTGTGCATATACTGCATAGTTCAATAGATTTTGCTCATAGATAGGGCAGACAGACAGGTTGGTACATTGCATTCCTTTTGGCGTTTTAGTACTACTTCAAGTTTGCCCCACCTATAATTTCTTTCTGGATCCGCCACTGCCTACAGTCAAACTATTTTATCTTTGGCCAACTATATCTTTTGTGAATGCTTAAATTGTTCTTACGAAAATAGTATGAGTAGATTTGTCTCGATAAGCAATTTCACAATATTTTAATTTTACTAGGTTTTAGTAATATAATGTAATAATAGAAATTGGCGGTCATAGTTATGTTTCATAGCATATCAATGTCAACGATGCCATATATTTGTGATCCTAGTAAGTAGAATGGTAAATGCTCCTAGGTAAATAGAGTTTTTGGAGAGGAAAAAAATGTTTTAAGCCTGTTTGTTTTTGCTTTAGATTCTCTAAAAGCTGATTCTAAATTGTGGCGGTAGAGAAGTTGATTTTGGATTGTGGCTGTAGAGAAGCTAATTCTCTAAAAATTGGAATCCAAAAGCCCATATGAAGTAGATTGTGGATTCTAGTTTATATGGGTGGGCTAAATTGTGAAAATCAATTCTTAGAATTAGTTATTTATTTTTTATTCTACTTTTAGAATCAGAATCCTAAATAAAAAATGGCCCAAAAAGCAGAATAAAAAACAAACAGCCTGATTCTCACAATCCAGTCCACTCATATACACTAGAATTCATAATCCACTTCATATGTGCTTTTAGAGAATCAATTTTTCTACAACCATAATCCAAAATCATTTTTTAGGTAAACAGACCCTAAAAACAGACAGCCCTTTACCTTGCTTATTGCTTGGAAAGCTGGAGTTCGCTTTGAAAGCCGTTGGCTGCCGCTAGGCTGCATTGAAACTCCTAAAACTCCACGTCTGCAACCCCCCCTCTTCCCCTACACCATCCGAGAAAAAGAAGAAGAAGCAACCAAACCAAGCCAAAACGAGAAGGAACGATGATGCAGGGAGCTCTGCGAGGCCCCTCCGATTACTCCCAGGAGCCCCCTCGCCACCCGTCCCTCCGCATCAACGCCAAGGTTACATCGACCAAATTCCACGTTCTATTTGATCAAAAATTAATCTCACGGTTTCCTTTCCACTTCTTTTACCTAATTAAGCTTCTTAATTTTCTTGAAATTGACATGAGCGAATCTTGTAAGCCGATGACAAAGTCGCTGCGATCTTGCAACGCAGGAGCCCTTCAATGCGGAGCCGACTCGGCGCGACCTCGTGGCCTCCTACATAACCCCCGTCGATCTGTTCTTCAAGAGGAACCACGGCCCCATTCCTATCGTCGACGACATCGATAGGTGCTCTGCTTTTCTTGCTTCTCTGAGTAGTTGTCTCGTTTTTGCAGCTAACAAGGATTGCTGTTTTGCTATGTGAATTTGCAGCTATTTTGTGACCATTGGCGGCCTCATAGGCAGGCCCGGGCAGCTTTCTCTGGATGACATCAAGTGAGTGATGTGGAGAATATATACTTGCAATTGCATAGTATGGTATCTTGGCTTGCATACTGTTTGAGGATATGCCTGAGAGAGCTTTGGGTGTTTGCTTTGAATGCAGGAAGTTGCCAAAGTACAATGTCACTGCAACTTTGCAGGTGGATTTTCATGTTTGAGAGAGGTATTTAGATTCCCAGAGCCGAACCGTTGTGACCTGTTTTGGCTTAGTTCAGTGTGCAGGGAACAGGAGAACAGAGATGAGCAAGAGTAAGAATGTGAGGGGCGTCGGCTGGGATGTTTGCGCTCTCGGGAATGGTTAGTATGCTGCACCGTTGAGCCATCATATTGTGTTAGACTGTTAGCATTAGTCATTAGAACGGGTTCTCCACTTAAGTGGACATAACAAAGTTGTCTTAGCCGTCACTTTTGAATTGAAGAAAGTTCCACGAGATTAATGATAGATGTCTTATAAATGTTGAACATAGTCCATCGACAAAGTTTCATTGTCTTCAATGATCCAAACAATTATGCTGATGGTTGTTAAGTTCTTTGTCTCATCTAGGCTTTGAGTTGGATGCATTATTGGCCATTTGTTGTGCATAGCTTCATAATCATCACGTTTATTGTTAATATATGCTTGATTTCAGCAACCTGGGGAGGAGCTAAGTTGTCAGATGTGCTCCAGCTCGTTTGTGTGCCATATCATACTGAAATCACTCCATCAGGAGGAAAGCATGTTGAGTTCATCAGTGTAGATCAGTGTCCTGTGAGTTTCTTGAAACTGTTTTTATGAAAAAAAAATATGGCAGGGTTAGTAATTTGTATATAGCAATTTGTATATAATTATTTTGCACAACATTGTTAGGAGGAAAAAGGTGGTCCTTACAAGGCATCAATTCCCTTAGGCCAGGCCACGAATCCTGCAGCTGACGTACTGGTTGCATATGAAATGAATGGCGAGGTACCAGACCACAGTTTGGATTAGTTCACTGAGAGAGTCGTGTTTGATAATTCTCAATTTGACTATCTGAGACTTGAGACACATCCTGAAAAGCCTCTTATATGAAGTTCTTGATTATTCCATATATATGTGCACAGTGCATGTGCTGATTTGTATTCCAAATATGTTCTGTTACCAAGGTACTCAAGCGTGATCATGGATACCCTCTCCGTGCCATTGTTCCAGGTGTTATTGGTGCTCGTTCTGTGAAATGGTTAGATAGAATAGAAATAATTGAGGAAGAGTCTCAGGTGCAGTATGCTATCTTCACTGTTACATGTAATTCCCTTTTCAGTTCGGCAACAAGATGAATAAAACTCGTCCATTCGTGATTCAGGGTTTCTTCATGCAAAAGGATTATAAGATGTTCCCTCCATCAGTTGATTGGGATAATATCGTGTGGTCAACCAGGAAGCCCCAAATGGACTACCCGATTCAGGTGTTTGAACTCTTAACCATCTTGGCTACTCACAATTCTATGGCTAGTAATGATTGTCTGAATCTACTGAGGAGAACATCGTGTCTGTATGACTGACTATTATATGTATCTTTGTTTGTGGTGATACAATATTTTGTACAACGTCCAATTGGAACAAGCTTGCATCTGTACGTTCTACAGATTGCTTATCTAATAAACAAGGGGTAGGAATTGTCGATGACATTGTAAGATCATAACACATTGCTGTCAATGAACACATTGAACCCCACTTCCACTGTATCATTTCATTTTCACATAGAAGTTACTCTGTAATGTGTAATATTTCCATGACTGAGTAGTAATTGTTTTCTGAAATGACTCTGGCCTTTCAGTCTGCCATATGTTCTTTGGAAGACATCAATGCAGTCAAACCAGGACAGGTTGTATGAGCTTCTAACTCATATGTTCACCTGATGAATTCCATTTTGCTGCACCAACCACCCCCTCTTAAACCTCCACCAATATTGTGCTCTTCAGGTCACTGTTGCTGGATACGCCTTGTCAGGAGGCGGCCGGGGCATTGAGAGAGTTGACATATCCATTGACGGCGGCAAGAGTTGGTTCGATGCTTTCCGGTACCAGAAGGAAGATGTCCCATATGTCGCCGGTGACATAACCAGTGACAAGTGGGCATGGGTTCTCTTCAAGGCTGTTGTCGACGTGAAAGGCGACACTGAGATTGTCGCAAAAGCGGTATCCTTTCTTCCTAGTCCCTCCTACTCCTTTTCATTCTCTGATCCTGTCAGTTCGAGTTTAGTACTAGCCCCTCCGATCTTCTCATGATAAGAAGTGTGATGAATCTTGTTGCTTTGTTCATCTTGAACAAACTCTGCAGGTTGATTCCAGTTCAAACGTGCAACCTGAGGGCGTGGAATCGATATGGAACCTAAGAGGAATTCTGAACACATGTTGGCATCGTGTTCGCCTTCTGGCAACACGCAACCTTAGAAGCTCCATGTGATTATTCCATCCATCCATCCATCGAATTTGATCCGGTTACGGTGTTGTTTACCACCCTAGTTTCCGTTGCCATTCCAGCTACGATGTGCATGAAAGAGAAGATAAGCAAGGGGGATCAATAAGGCTGTCTCTGGGAAAATGCTGGGTAACTTGCTTGGATGTGAAATAAATTCCTTTACGCAATGTGTACTCACTTCTGTTTCGTTTTTATAAGGCCTACTGGTTTTGCTATATGATTGCAAATTGTAATGCTCGCATGTAGATTTAGCATTCTCCTTTACTCATTTCATTCTCTTCCCTAAGTATAGATCGACGCATAGCCACTATAACCATCCTTGTTGGTGGCCCTCAGTCTTACAGCGTTCTTAATCTTGCCATGTACTCCCTCGTTAGAGCTGTCAAAATATAAAACGGAGGAAGTACTAGCATTGCTTTTCTGTGCTTTCTTCCTTTTATGTTCCTTTTTGAGAAACAGACGTCAGTGCATGATTATGAATCTATGATCCCGTGCTACATTACTTTCTTGTCTAATTTTGTGTAACATCCCAAAACTTGAAAAATAATATTTTTATTACTTATTTATAATTTTCTGAAATTTTTCTGAATTTTATGGAATGTATAAAACAGGTTTACTATTTTCATTTTTATGAAAAGATTTACTGTAGCAAAATTATAACTAAAAAATTTCTGAAATTTTTACAGTAAGTTGGAAATATTCCAAGGTATTTTTGAGAATTTTTCCAGAATTTTTAAACTTTATTTGCTATTGTTTTAAAGTCTTTTTATTTTCAGCATCAATTAAATTCGAAAATAATTAATAAAAGAGGTGTGATATATTGTCTTCAACCTCCGGCAAGCAGCCAGCCAAGCCGTCTTTCTCTCTCGCCTCCACTGCCATGATTTTGAAAGCTCCAATCCAACACGTTTTGCCTTGGAATTCATGCCCAGTGCGTGTGCCACCTTATTCTCAACCAATCCCCGTGATTCTCCCATCCTAATCCCCTCTATTTCAAGGGGAAATTTGAGTTTTATCCGGTACGGACTCTTCTTTAAATCAACCGTATCTATCTCTATGAGCCACTCCGAACCTTTTTAAGGAGAGCACCAGGATCCCCTCTCATTGTTCTACCCGTCCTTCCATTCGTCCTAACCTCTTGTGCCTTGGTTTGCTCGAACCGAACGTCGGCCGACGTGCCCTTGCAAGCATTCCGGAGCTCCGGAGCGTTTCTTCCAAAACCGTTCGCATCACTTTGTGCCTTTGGTCGTCATGTAAGGTAACCCCTCAAATGATTTCAAGATTGGTTCATCTTGCGTGATGAATTTTGTGATTTACCGAATTGTTTTCATCGACGTTTGTCGCCGTTGAAGACGTCGTCGGCGAGCCTCTGCCAGCCGGAGCAGAGCCATTTTGGCTGGAGCCCTTCCCCTTAGGACTTTCCCATGGCCCGTGCCTTCCTCCTTTGCCTTTCCTTGCTCTATGCATGCTGTTCCTTGGCCACGATTGTTGTTGCTGCATGTGCGTGAAGCCGAGCCTCTGTTTACACTCCAGAGCCAGCGCAGCAGGCAGGTCTCACGGCGCTACAGTAGCGATGGGTACTGTAGCAGATAGGAGAGAGCATCAGTCAGAAAGAAAAAGTAAAAAAAAATATAAATTTATTTTTATTTTTTTAATATTTAGATTGCTGATATTTTAGAGGAATTGTATTTTTATTTTCCTTTAGAAAAATAATTTTAAAATTTTGAAAATCCTTTCTTTATTGCTTTATGTGATTTAATCTTTCAAAAATCCATTCTCTCTCATACGAATTTTGATTGAGACGATTCAAATTTCCAAATTTTTTCAAATTCATTGTCTTTATTTTGGTGAATTTTATTTGATTTTTAGAGTTTATTTTATCTTTATTTTGTATTTATTTTGGTGTTCATTCTTTGTTGCGCGTAGACGTTGGGAGTGAGTGGAGAATTTGAAAATCAAGAATCAACAGTAGATCAACAAGACAAATTGTAACCTTTGATCATGTTGAACCTATATTTGCAAAAGTAATTTGTTTTGTAAATCGCATGCTATTTATGTATCAATGATTAATTGTTGGGAATAGCTATATACCTAATTTACAGTATGCCACCTTGATTATTTGAATACCATGTATCTATTGTTAACTTTAGATTGGGACATTATTAGTTAGACATGATCATACTACCAACATTGGGTTATCGTAATTATGCTTAGACATGCTTAGTTGTACGATGGGATTCACATCACATGTTGAATAATATTAATCTTAATTGAATGAGATATTAAATTGTGTCCGATAGCCACTGTTGTAAACTTGTATCATAGCAGGGTGTGCTATTAGTCTTGGTTAAACAAAGTTGTTTTCCCTCGAGCAAGTGATCGTGTAGTAAAAGGGTGTTGTTAGCACATTTGGAATGTGGATGTCTTCCTTAAGACAACTTGAGGACTTAATCTTGTGTGCTATTGAATTGGGCCTGATCGTACAATCACATGTCTAGTATAGGACAAACCTAACTGATTAATTTACAATATCTAAATTTGAGTACTGCCAATTGGTGGTGTGAGTTCTAAGATAGACGGATAGATTCACAAAGCTAAAGAGGGGGCCTAAGAGGTGAAACCTTAGCAGGCAGTACCAAATTTAGATGGGAACGTATCCCATGCACACAGACCTTCTGTGCACACGCGTACATAGCCCATCTAGGCCTTCCCTAGCTAATCCAACGGTTGATGGTCATTTTTCAGAAACACCCCCGCGCCTCCCTAGCTATTTTTCAGAAAACCCCCGCGCGTCGTTGCCTTGGCTCCCATCACGCCTGACGTGCGCGGCTGAGTTCGTGCCTTCCCCTGAGGATCGCCGCCCCACGTGCCGGACGAGGATCACCGCCCCGCGCGCCCGATGAGGATCGCCGCACCGCGCCAGAGGAGGATAGCCGCACCGCGCCAGAGGAGGATAGCCGCACCGCGCCGTCGTGCCCTCCCCTGGACGAGGATCACCGCGCCGCGTTGAACGAGGATCGCCGCACCGCGCAAGACTAGGACTCTCCTGGACGAGGATCGTCGCGCCGCGTCGTCGTGCCCTCCACTGGACGATGATGGCTGCTTGGTTCCCTACCCCGAACGCGCCTCCGTGCCCTCACCCGAATGAAGATCGCTGTGTCATCCACCCGTTGCCCACGGATGTCGCGCAAGACATCGGTTGCATCGGCGTCCATTTGCCCACGGTTGCTGCACAGGGCAACGACCGCGCCGTCCTCCCCTCCACCACGGTCGCGCGGGACATCGCTCGCGCCATCCTCCCTTCACCCACGGTCGTCGCCCAGGAAGGGACATTGGACTCTATTGTTTATGTCCTGCCAACCCAGATGAACAATGGCGAAAATTCAATGAGAATGGCGCCATTGAAATCTCCATTAAGCGCAGAAGAAGTTAGAATGAGCACTCCGAAAAGAAAATGTAGCATCCCTCTCTTGGTGAGTGGTATTGTAGTGTTCATCATTTACACCTGATTGCAAGGACAGCTTGAAGCCCGTTGTAGGGATGTCGTTTGAAAATATGGATGCCATGCTGGAGTTCTACAAGACTTATGCACATAAAGTTGGTTTTTCTGTTCGTGTTGGTCAACAGAAGAAAGAAAATGATATTGTTCAATGCAAGCGGTTTATGTGCTCAAGGCAAGGATACAAGATAGACAGAGGTAAAGGAAAAGTTAATCCCTCCCATCAGAAGAATGTGGCTGAAACTAGATGTGGATGTGACGCACATATCTATGTCAAGTTGTGCAGTGATAACAGGTACAAAATAGCTTCCATGATTTAGCAGCATAATCATGCTTTCGTCTCGCCAGATAAGACACATTTGATTAGGTCGAACCGTATGGTTAGTGAGAGAGCTAAGCAAATACTATTCACATGTCACAAGGTAAGTATTGGTACCTCACAGGCATATAGGATCCTTCATGTTAGTGAGGGCGGGTCTGAGAATGTTGGATGCACTAGACGGGACTTACAGAACTACTATCGTGGTCTTAGGCTAAGAATCAAGGATGCGGATGCTCAAATGTTTGTTGCACAACTCGAGAGAAAGAATGAGGTAAATCCAACATTTTTCTATGATTTTGACGTCAATGAACAGGGTAGGCTGATGAGGGTGTTCTGGGTTGATGCTATAAATAGGAAAAATTATAAGCATTTTGGTGATGTAGTATCGTTCGATTTCACATATACTACGAACCAATATAACATGATATTTGCTCCTTTTACTGGAGTGAACCATCATTTGCAGAGTGTATTTTTCGGGGCTGCATTTTTGTCAAATGAGAAAGTTGAGTCGTTTGAATGGTTGTTTAGAACTTTCTTATTGGCAATGGGAGGACAAGCGTCGAGACTGATCGTAACCGATGAAGACGTTAGCATGAAAGCCGCTATTAGTAAAGTTTTACCTGAAACAGTTCATAAACTTTGCATGTGGCATATCATGGAAAAAGTTCCCGACAAGATTGGACTATCCGTTAGACAGGACTCTCATTTTTGGATAAGATTAAATTCATGTGTTTGGGGTTCAGAGACTGGTGAAGAATTTGAGACACAACACAATTCTATCATATTTAACTTTGACCTTGGGGGGAAATGACTGGTTGGCCAAAAGGTATCACATTCGTGATTCATGGATTCCAGTTTACTTCGTGGACATACCTCTAGCAGGCATTCTTAGAACCACCTCAAGATCAGAGAGCGCAAACTCATTTTTTAACCGTTTTATTCATCGCAAGTTGTCTCTTGTTGAGTTTTGGCTTAGGTTTGACACAGCCTTGGAATGCCAACGTCAGGAGGAGTTAAAAGCTGATAACACTAGTTTACATACTACATCACATTTGTTGACTCCATGGTTTGTGGAGAAACAGGGTAGTATATTGTTCACACACGAGGTGTTCAAAAAATATCAAGAAGAGCTGGTTGCTGCGAGAGACCGTTGTTCTGTCTTGAGAATTATACAGGCCGAGGGATACCTGTTCGAGTGTTTGTTCATTGACAGAACTATCTGGATTGAGACATCTGGGAGTTTGTTATCAGAAGCCTGAGTGAAGACAGGCGTAGTCATTGGAATCTTTTCAGAGGAAGCTTTCTTGCCAAAAATATACCTGCAGGTACAAGTACTTTCAGTATTACCGTGTTTGGGGTTAGTATTGACACTAATAGGTCAAATAACTCACCCAGTAACATTGTTAAAACCTGATGATCCTGATAATAACATTGTTAAAAGCTGTATACATCAGATTTCTCATAAGTGGACGCATGGGACTTGGCAGATGGGACACATTTGGCAATGCCGAAATCTGAGAGATGTGCTACAAAGTTTTCATCGCGCAGAATGTTAGAATACTTGACATCCCTGTGGATTATGCGTGGGTTGCAGTCATGGTGAAGATAGGCCAGCCCTTGTGCAGCACCGACTGCGATCTTCAGTCGTGTGTCCCAATAAAGTTTCACTTTCTTTGATAGACCTGAAATAGATCATAGATCATGAATGATATACTAAATGAAATTCCTGTGCCGGATGCTACCTATTATCTCTCGTTCTGTCTCATACTCACGGATGCTACCAGAAGCATTTTGGGGCATGTTATCTTGAGTACTCTGGAGATGAATTTTTTGTTACTTGAATTCTTCTGAACGGTACAAGAACACCTACGTAAGGCGGATAATACATCATCACTTGTCCAAATATGGGATCCAAACACACAGGAGTCCCAGTGCTTTCGCCATAGAACTACCTGAATGAGGCACATACACGCATGTCAAGTAAAAAAGGTTCAAGAGTTCATAGGAAAGTTTGACTATGAATAGCAAATGCACATACACGCATGTCATGTGAAATTCTTGCAGGAAACTAAACCACGATTGATGATTTTTATTGTTTGGCTCCAAGTTAGGTTTCAATCATGATTTTTATTGTTTGGATCCTAGTAAGCACCTAAACCGAGATTGCTTCCAGATAGATTGGGTTTATGAGCAACATATCTCATTTGCCAGAGTAAACAAATATAGGTTTGTCCCACTCACCAAACAAATGAAAAATTTCTACAACTTGGCATCATTTTGTACTACAACACATCCACAGCAGTGCTACCATCATGTGAGGATATTACCAATTACACATTATTGAACAACCTAGGAGGATTGGGGTTTACCTGTAGCTTGCAGGAGGGGGCGCGGGAACGGGCGGAGGCCAAGCCCAAGGAGGACGCGGAGCTGGAGGCGGGTGGAGACCGAGTCCAAGCTGGAGGCGCCAGCGGAGGGATCTTGGAGCGGGGAAGCGTCGTCGGGGGGATCTTGGAGCGAGGAAGCGCCGGTGGGGGGATCCTGGTGCGACCGGGCGCTCGTGAAGCAGGGGACGAGCGCGGCCATGGTGTGCGGGGAAGGGTGCGGCGATCCTTGTCGGGCGCGCGGGGTGGTGATCCTCGTTCGGCGCGTGGGGCGGCGATCCTCAGGGGAGGGCACGAACTCAGCCCCGTGCGTCGGGTGTGATGGGAGCCGAGGCAACGACGTGCAGGGGTTTTTTGAAAAATAGCTGGGGAGGCGCAGGGGTGTTTCTGAAAAATGACCATTAACAGTTGGATTAGCTAGGAAAGACTTAGATGGGCTGTGTATGCATGTGCATAACAAGATCTATGCGCACGGGATATATTCCCTTTATCTATATCGGACTTTCAATCCGTTAAAAAAAATATAGACGAGAATAGACGAGGAGACTGGAGTAATATATTTCCGTGTCCAACGCATTTTCAGCCTAAACACACAGCAACCGCACCCGAACTCGATTAGAAACGAAACGGAAACCCCCCGGCAATTCAGGACTCCACCCGCCTCCCCCCACCCGGGCTCATCCTGCCTCTCCGCCATTCCGGAAACCCTAGCCCCGCCAGCCGCCATGCCGACGCCGCCCGCCGCCGGGAGGCTCCCGGACTATTCCTCCGCCGACCCCACGTGTCCCCTCCTCCGCAGGCGGCGTCCTCCTCGTCGTCGTCCGCCGTGACGCCCCGGCCCCACCACGCGCCGCCTCTCGGACGCGTGCGAGTCTATATAAGCGCGGTAAGGCTGCCGCGCGGGCGGCTCCACAGAGGGCGCGCGGTTCGGCTCCCTGTTGCGATCGAGAGGCGGTTCGCTGCGGTTTCGCCAAGGGCGTGGCGGCGGCAACTGCTTCTTCTACCATCGCGATAAAGCGGCCGAGATCGAAGATTTTCGATCCGCAGGGCTTGCTGATTGATCGGAATCGGTTGCCGAAGGCCCTTGCATCCGCGAGTAACTCGAGGCGGTTCTTGCGAGGTAAATTTCTAATCAAAACTGTTCATCTTGCCGTTCTTGTTCTTCTACGTTTTGGTCTGGTATGTTAGATTGATACGTTGCTGCTGTTCAAGATTGTTCTTGTTGAATTGTCCTGGAAAAGTTGCGATTTATCATCAGAAAATATTGGGGGACAATCGAATTTGGCCTAGAAACTGAGCGAAACTGCAAATTCGTGAACGAAACGAATCTGCAAAGAAAATATCGACCAATTAGGAATTATGTGTTGAAATATTTATCTGTTAATTCTAGGGCTAGGCAGTTGGCGATTTTATCAATTAGGAACTACGTGTTGAAATCTCTATCTGTTACTTCTAGGATTAAAGCAGTTGGCAATTTTATCATCAGAAAGTATGGTGGGGACTATTGAATTTGGCCTAAGAACAGAAGGATCTGCAAACACCTAATTGAAACGAATCAGCCAAGAAAAACTTGATCAATTAGGAACTACTTGTTGAAATTGTGATCTGTTACTTCTAAGATTAGGCAATTGGTGCAAGATTATATCTCTATCACTAGATGGATCAATTCATCACCAAATTTAATCTGTCAAACCAAATAGGGTCTAGATTTTAAAATCAACCACAGAAAATTTAGGGCATGATATGAGTGCTAAATTAAACAATTTAAAACGATCCTGAAAATCTAAGATGAATCCAGGTAAAATGAAAGCGAATCGATCAAACTAATACTATGAATTTCCCATCTGCCTTTTTGTTTCTGATACCAGGTACCTGCTGGTGCAATTTATGATTGAATTGGTTGGGATTATCATTGGAAAACGTCGGTTTTCTTGTTGGGGTTGTAATGGATGAGAATAAAATAATCTGCAACAAGTTAGATATTTTTTATCATAAAGTGCTGCAAAATATTGTTTCCACCAGTCATGATCCATGTTTGTAGTTAGCTTCAATATATTGTCTGACTTTATTATCTATTGGGTTTTGTACTGATTAATCTATTCTCTAGAGCAGTATAGCTATATCTCGAATTAACTATCCAGTGCTGCATAGCAATTTCAGTTATTAAGAACAGCCCGCCTTGTACCTATTAGATGATAAAATCTTCAAAAAATATAATACTGCTAGAAAAAAAATCAAGTTGGTGATTGAGAATGGTAATTGAAAATTGATTTTCTTCCTATCAGGGTGTGATAGTCTTTTTGTATGAATAGTTTTTCTTAGTAAGGTATTGTACTTTGAACTTGAATAGGATTTTTCAGGCCTTCAGGGAACCATCAAACTAAGTATACTTACATACATAACATTATTTCAAGAAAAATCATGACTAGACTCGGATGATATTAAGATCAATAATGCAAGTGACCATTTGATAAATATGAAACTTAGTTATGGGGCAAAGGAAAGAGTTGTTTAAGATGGTGTCTGATTACAGAAAACAACCTTGTTTGCTTACCATTCCCAATTGTTTGTGTATTTGTTCTTGTATCTTAGTAAACTGGCCCGTTCATATCTTTTGCACTGTGGTTGATAACTATTTGATCATTGGTCATATCGTGCTCACATCAATGTTTGAAACACTTGTTGGGTTTTGAAGAATTGAAGGTAAAATGGCTATTCTTGAAGCACTGGATCAGACATCGACCCCTGTTCCTGGATCCTCTGCTGTAGTCAGTCCAGAAAACTTCATCAAATGTTTGAAGAAGTTTTACCGCCATTGGAAGGAGGATGAATCTGATCTTTGGGGCAATTCATGTGCAATTGCTGTTGCTACTCCTCCACCCTCTGAAGATATTCGATATCAAAAATCTTTAGCCCTGAGCATGTGGTTTTTTGGTTGTGAGCTCCCAGAAACTATAATGGTTTTCATGAGCAAGCAGATTCATTTCCTGTGCAGGCAGAGAGATTGTGATGTGCTTAAACCTTTGAAGATGCCTGTTTCTAAAGCAGTCGGTGTTGATGTCGTGCTGCATATTTTGGAAGAGGGTGACAATGGGTCTGCCTTAATGGATGAGGTCATACATGCTGTATGTGTACATTCTGAATCAAACAGTGTTGTTGTTGGGCATTTAGCAAGAGAGAAGCCTGAAGGAAATGTTCTTGAAGCATGGTCTGAAAAGCTGCATGGATCAAGGTTAAAGCTTTCTGATGTGTCAAGCGGCATCTCTGAGCTCCTTGCTGTCAAAGATGTCACAGAGATTATATACGTGAAAAAGGCTGCATATTTAACTGCATCAGTTTTGCAGAAGTATGTTATTCCAAAGCTGGAGAAGATTATAGTGCATGAAAAGAAGATTCCACATTCTAAGCTGATGGATTTGACGGAAAAGATATTACTTTCCCCCACGAAGATAAATGTTAAACTTAAGGCAGAAAATGTGGACATATGCTACCCACCTATTTTTCAAAGTGGAGGCAAGTATGACCTTAGGCCTTCTGCTTTTAGCAACGATGATGATCTGTTCTATGATTCTGGAAGCCTTATTGTGTGTGCGATGGGTTCCAAGTACAATGGCTACTGCTCAAATGTTGCAAGAACTTTCTTGATCGATTGTGCCGAGGAAAAATGTAATGCATATAAGGTCCTCCGCCAGGCGCATGATGCTGCTATTGCTGCTTTGACACCTGGTAGCAAGGCTAGTGCCAGTTACCAAGCTGCAGTTGCTGTGGTCAGAGGTGAAGCTCCTGATCTTCTCCCCTTTCTTACCAAGTCAGGTGGAACAGGAATTGGCATCGAGTTCCGTGAAACTTGGCTGTCATTGAATTGGAAAAATGATCGGACACTGAAGGTAGGGATGATTTTTAATGTTTCCCTTGGTTTCCAGAATGTCCCAGCCCAGACCAGTGATGACAAGACCAAGGAATTTTCTCTGTGGCTGGCTGACACTGTTCTGATTTGCAAGGAAAAGCCAGAAGTCTTGACAGCTTTTGTCTCCAAGGCTGATGCTGATGCCTTCTATTCATTTGACGAGGAAAATACAGGATCACCTTCTGTCGAAACAGTGCTAAAAACAGAACTGATGCTACCATTGAAAGAAAAACCAGTGCTAAAAGCAGAGCTGATGCTCCCATTGAAAGAAAATTTGCGATCAAGTAGCAGGACACCCAAGGAGGACCTCAGGAAACAGCTGCAGTCAGAAATTTTACGGAAGAGATCTAATGAAACAGCAATGCGAAGTGATGCTGCCAGCCACGAATTGTTGGAGGGACATGGCTGTTTCAGAGCTATGGATGAACTGGTTGCATACAAAAATGCAAGTGATATGCCACATTCCAATCGACTGGAGATTCAGGTGGACAAACAGAATGAGGCTGTCCTATTACCAATATATGGAATTATTATACCCTTCCATGTTTGTACTGTGAAAAAGGCAGAAATCCACGGTGATAGCAACAGTAGTGTTTATGTCTGCATTACATTTAATGTCCCTGGTACCGCTTCCAGTCTCCAAGATCCCCGGTTGCAGGCAAATGCAAGCCTTGTTTTCTTGAAAGCAGTCACCTTCTTTTCAAAAGACAGAAGGCATGCTGAAGAGGTTGTTCAATCTATGAGGACTCTTCAAAGGGGAGTCATGGAAAGAGCTAGGAGAGCGAGCTTGGTTGGTCAGGAAAAGCTTCAACTACGTGAGGTCATGATGAGGGATAAGGTTCAATTGCTTGATTTGTGGATACGGCCATCATTTGGTGGCCATGGGCGGAAGGTCCCTGGAACTTTGGTAGTCCATGTTAATGGTTTTCAGTACACTGTAACTAAATCTGAAAAAGTTGATATTATGTTTGGCAACATAAAACATGCCTTCTTCCAGCCAGCTGAGCGAGACATGATCACGCTCATCCACTTCCATCTGTACAATGAAATAATGGTGGGCAACAAGAAGACTAGAGATGTGCAGTTATACATTGAAGTGATGGATGCTGTGGATTCGATTGGTCTCAAGCGCCGATCAGCATGGGATCCTGATGAGATTGAAGAAGAGCAGCGTGAAAGAGCTCGGAAGAATGAAATAAATAGACAGTTTGAGCACTTTGTGAAAAGGGTTGATTCTGTTTGGTCGCAGCCAAGGTTTGCTCAGCTAGGCTTACAGTTTGAAAGCCCATTGCAAAAGCTTCGGTTCAATGGAGTCCATGGCAGAACTACATGTTTTATTGTTCCTACTCCAAGTTGCCTGGTTCAGCTGATTGAAGCACCATTCCTCGTAACTTCCTTAAGGGAGGTTGACATTGTATGTCTGGAAAGGGTGGCACTGGGGCAGAAAACTTTTGACATGGTATTTGTATTTCAAGATTTGAAGGGAGATGTTATCCGCATAGAGGTCATTCAGATGACTTATCTCGACAAGATCAAAGATTGGCTTAATGATAGCAACCTAAAGTACTACGAGACCAAGCTGAACCTTAATTGGCGTAAGGTCCTAAAGACAATCATGGATGATCCAGAGTCTGATAAGACTGATCGGTGGGAATTCTTGAATCCAGATGCTAGCGACTCGGACCCTGAGAGTTCGGAGACAGAAGATGAGCAGTATGAACCTTCTGATGCAGAGTCGGGCTCTGAATCAGATGACGATTACAGCGATAGTGAATCAGTGGTGGATTCTGGCGAGGATGAAGGGGGCTTGGCTGGCTCTGATGGCGACGACAATGACAGCGCTGAGTCATGGGACGAGATGGAGCGCAAGGCAAGGGACGCCGACATGGAGATGGGCAGCGAATCAGACAGCGAAGATGAGAGGCAGCGGCAGAGGGAGAAAGCAATGGCTAAGAACCGGCGTCCTAATCACCCGCAGTCCAAGGGTGCTCTGCAGAAGAGGCAGCGAGTCAACTAAAGTCTATAGCGTTTGGATCCCGTTATTAGCATATGTAGTTCTTTTGATCTTCTGTCAGGACAACGCAAGTTTGTTCTTATAGTAGTTTATTTTGCTTGCGTCGTATGTGTCTTTCGTTCTCACTTGTGGTGGAGAATTGTTGTTATATATTCCTCCAGCTAATTTTCATAATTAGATGACTATGTCCTTCGTGATTCGAACGCTATGGCACGTTCGCTACTTACTGCAAATCGCTTGTGAGCACTGTTTTTCTTTTTTAGTTTGTTCCTGAGTGTCTTCTTTGTTATCCGCACTTAATTTGCAATATATACAGTCATGGACCTGTCGCTATGCATGCCGGCACCGCAGGTCGAAAGCCAGCACTTTTCGTCACCGGACCTTTTCCGGTCATCGAGGCCCCAGAGAGCACACGGTGCACATAATGTTGACATGCTGGCGTCGACGGCGGCGGACCGGAGGCTGAGCGGCTGAGCCTGGTCGTCGTCGAGGAGCTGGTGATATCCTTGTGGGCGCATTCCTGAGTAAGGCTGGCTGAACAAAAGAGAGAATCAGTATATCCAAATCCAGGAATTGTCACGTCTCCACTGCGTGTTAAGGTGCCTGAACAGCCGTCTCCTGGTGTTCTTCTATCATCTCTTCCTTTTTAAAGGAAATGGAGTAGGAAGTGCCCAGAGAACCTAAGCTATGGTCTAGCAAACCATAAGGTTGACCAAATTGGTAAGGAAGATAAGAGGGGCTCTGTGCAACCTAGAATCTCAAGTTGAGACCGTAGTGCAAGCTCATCAAAGATGAGAAGAGTTTCGACGTGTTCAGGGCAGGCAATAAATAACACGCCAAACTGTGTGTGTTCCTCAAATACATGATGCTAAATTTGGCAAAATCAGCCATGTTGATGCACAACCCGTGGTGAGTAATCTGTAACATCTCTCTAAATCGAACATTAGTTGCATTTGAAAAACCAGAAATCAAGACAGTTTTAATTGTACTGTTTCTTTTGCATAATGGCTGAGGGTTCCAAACTCCCAATAGCTGCAAGGCATACATCATATAATCGATTATTCCAATGCCAGGGGCTCATGTAAGAATGAATTTACAAACTCGGATGTTACTTGATGTTAAAGGTGGATGATGACCCATGAACAATCTAGAACAGCTCGAGCTTCTGCCTCTCTCTTTCTTTTCCTTTTTAGCAGATTCAACAAACTCCACTGCTCCAGCATTCTGACTAAAAACAACTGTCGATCCAGGCCCAAGAGTATGAGACCTATGACCTGAAACCATTCTTCTCATGGGTCCATTTGTTGTGAAGAACACACGAAAGGCAAAGATTGAGATATGGGATTTGGAGCTCTAGAGACTGCAAGAGGAAAAGCACCTAGATAGGGCAGATATGGCCAATCTACCCACATCGTGTTTTTCGGTGATCAATCTAAATATATTAGTATAGTATAGTAGGAGCCTCTCCTACTGTTTTCTGTCAAAAAAATCTAAATATATATAAAAAATATCATTGGTTAAAGATCAAAAGTTTGACCAACGATGGCACACTTCCTAGGGTGACAAGTTTTTGTAAACCCTTTTCGACGTCCGGTTGATAGACATTGTACACCAATTCTCACTCAACAAGTGACCGTGCTGAGCTTTCAAGAAAATGTAGAATTAAAGTAAAACTGCTCTAACAGGTTGACTAAAAACAGCTTCTAAGAAGAGTGTAGTAAACCAACATTCAATAGAAGCAATGGTACAACAACACAACCAACATTCAATAGAAGCAATGGTACAACAACAACAACCAAGTCTTTTGTCCTAAACATATTGGGGGTAGGTTAGAAAAAAATCCAATTAAAATCAATAAAAACCCATAAACTTTCGATCTTGGGTCATGATTCCGGTACGTGAATCGCTAACTTCTATACATTCCTATTCAACGCCAAATTTTTGAGAATTTTCCAATCCCGCAAGTTTCTTTTAGCTGCTTCTTCCCATGTTAGTCTCGGGTCGACCTCTACCTCTTATGTTTTCACGATGACTAAAATTCCATCCACTACACACCAGTGCTTCGGGAGGTCTTCACTAGAGATGTCCAAACCATCTCAGATGATTTTAGATAAGCTTTTTTTCAATTGGTGCTACTCCAACCCTATCACGTATATCACTATTGTGGATTCGATCCTATCTTGTATGATCATAGATTCACCGTAGAATTTGCATCTCTGCTACACACATCTTCTGTACATGCTATCTTTTTGTCACTCAATACTCCACTCTATACAACATCGCAGATCTAATCGCTGCCCTATAGAACAAGCCCTTTAACTTTTGAGGTACTCTGAGCAATTGTAAATTCTCAATTTCCCGTGTATGATTTACCAACACCAGTTAGTTACAAGTAAATGCCTTGGTTGCAGATTGGCAAGAGAAATATGTACAACTCAAACAATTAAAAACTACATGGGGAACATGTAATAAAGTCTATGCTCTTGCAATCGCATTGTGCTTTTGCCACGTCACGGTTTTTCCAAGAAAGCCCTCCTGTTTTTTGTAATTGCGTGCGGCTCCCAACTACCCAAGGCCGTCCATTTTTTGTGCCGTCACAGATCTGGCTGTCCGTGCGGAGAGCGCGGCATGGCTTGTTATTTTGTATACATCACCGGTTCAGTGAGCCTGGCTGTGACAACAGGTGTCCAAATGAATGGCCCTGCATGGCCTGGCCTGTTTAGGCACAACCCGGCTAATAAACAGGCTATGTCATGCCGGCCTAAGCATGGTTCGGAGGTCTCATAGGCCGTACTGTGTTAGCACGTGTCCTTACGGGCCAACGGGTCGGGCTGGTCTGTTAGGGTCAAAAATTCAAAAAAAGATAAGAAAATAAAAAAATATTAGAAAAATTAGAAAATTGAAAAATATGAAAAATATAGAAAATTTAGAAACATGGGAAAAGTTAGAATAATTAGAAAAACTCAAAGGATGTAGAAAAACTTTTTACAATATATGTAAATTAAGAAAAAGATAAAAATATGAAATAAATTCTAAAATGAGACAAATAATTAGAATCAAATAATGAACTTTATCGATGTTTGATTGCCTCGTTAAAAACTTTGCCAAGTAAAAACTCAACACAAGAAAACCTTGACAAAGAAAAAAAGTACAACCTATATTTAAGAATACAATAAGTCTTATATGCTACTACTCGTTGATTAGAATTATTTAAGAAAGATATTATAGTGCGAAAAGGTTCAAGGTACTTGTTTAATCTCTTCAAACCAGATTTAACTATAAGATTAATAATATGGCAAGCACAACGCTGATGTAATAAGAAAGATTCGGTATACGAATTAAAAAGTGGAGTAAGAATGGTCATGATAGAAGTGTTTGCTGAAGAATTATCTAATGTTATTGTAAAAATTTTATTTGTTAGGCCAAAATCTTTCACAACTTTTACAATACTAAGAATGGTCATGATAGAAGTGTTTGCTGAAGAATTATCTAATGTTATTGTAAAAATTTTATTTGTTAGGCCAAAATCTTTCACAACTTTTACAATACAATCAACAATATTTTTACGAGTGTATGATATATCAATTAATTTGAACCCTATAATTCTCTTCTGTAGTTGCTAATCATTGTTTACATAATGAGCAAATACACTAAGGTAATCCTTTTTAGCCCTACCACTCCATATGTCTGATGTCAAAGACACAAAAAAGTATAGATATTAAATTACTCTTTTAGCTTACTACGATAATTATACAGTATTTAATCAGATCTCTAGTTATTGTCTATGTAGAAACTACAGAAAACCTAGGATTATGAGTGGTCCTAATATAATTTTCGAATACAAGTGACTCACCAAAGTTTAAAAGGAAGATTTTGAGAAATGATTAAACGACAAAGAGATTCACGAGCTACCTCGGGATTGTAGTCCCAGTTACGTATCGTATTATCGGGGTTATATTACAGCTGCGTCTATCTGAAAGCCACTGAAATACTCGGCATAATTTTTTTTTAAAAAAATAGAAATGCGCACCTCGGGATCGAGATCTCGTGATTGAATATTCTCTCAGGCATAGGAGGAATATGGTCCCTTTTCTCATTGGCAAAGTATATGATCTGAAACAAAACTTCTTGGATCAGCAAACCCAACGCAGCAAGTCTTGAGTTGGCCTCCTCCAATGCTTGTCCTTTGGGCAAATTGGATCACAAGTTATTATTAATTTGTTATATGTTCACCACGATGGCCTCCTGAAGATGACATGGAGTTACGCAGTTAATTATCAAAACTACCTCCAATATTTGTTAGTGCTTTGGAGCTATGTGATTTGCCATGTCCTTTAGGGCTTCTGACATGTAAATTGTTGAACCATTGTTAAATCCTGTCAGTCTTGTTGCTGAATCAGCCTGGGTGTTTGTTCTTTTCATCGAAGAAGGAAAGGCACACCTGAGATATTCAGCTACCCATATACTAAAATCAAATCACAAAAATGTGCAAATGGCAGAATATGCCGTTTAATGATATACCCAGACCAAAAATGAGGATGAATTGAGCCCAATTCAACCTGGCTTCTTCGATTTGGATGCTTCTTTACCCATGCAATGAACTGGTTGATATTTTCATCGACCTCCTTTTCAAGTCAGCAAGACCACATTGGACTTGGCGAGGCAGAAGCACAAAGAGAAACAACAAAGATAGTTACTTAAGGGATAGAGATGTCAGTTTTATCCATAGGTTCGGATACTCGATCTGATAAGAACAAGCATGGATAGTATTTGAGATCGTGGATTTTCAGGTTTAGATACCCGATAAATTTATAGAATAAATGTAGATATCAATTTGTATTTATAAATAACCGATAAGTATCCTATGTGGCCACTCAAAATTCAAAACCCTAACTCTACTCGCTACTAGGGTGTCAACATACTGCCTGGGCATCAGGATCAGGGACCAACTTCAGATGATATGGCGCCAAGACAGAAGCATGAAGCGTCGACGTCAAGCTCAAAGCTGGAAAGCCCAACTAGGCTGAAGAAGCGAGTCCACAAGCCCAATGCTCGCATATTCGCCCATCGGCTTAGCAAGTAACAATAGGATGTGGCGTTGGGGTATATAAAGACAAGGAACATGAGATAGAAGGCAAAGGCAAGATATGGGTTGTATTGGCTTCTTGGCGATGAATGTTCAAAGCGGCGCGAAATGTGTATACACTGATTGAGAGTTTATCCAAAAGCATTCTTGTTCATGTTAAAGTTTTGGTGAAGTTGCTCACATTTGGTATCAGAGCCAGGTTCCTCGGAAGATCCTCGTCCTGGCGGCGGAGCACGATCACTTCACCCGCCTGAAGGTGCGATCGGGAACCATGGCGCCGCCTCGAGTCGACGATCCACTCGCGACTATCCTCGCCAAACTGGAGGAAAATAGCAAGAAGGAGGAAGAAACTCGGGCAATGGTTGCCGATGTGCAGCAATATATCCGTCAGGTTGATGATTCTTTGAAGAAATTGAAGGAAGATCATGAGCAGTTGGAAAATTGGAAGCCAAGAGTGGAGACCCGAGTGGCGGATTTACATAATTCCGTTACCGATTTGAGGTAACAAGTCGGGCGAGTCCTGGAGCAATTGCCCTTCGTTTCGACTCAATCCAAGGGAGAACCGGGGACGTCTCCTTCCGCTCACCTGGAAGGATCGCCTCTTACGACGACGTCCGGGCCAAATGGTCATCGCGATCTTCATTTCCACCGGAGTGCGGGCGCTAGGGCTGGAGACGCCCTGGTGCCTCCTCCGGTCACAGGTATCCATTTTCATACTCCTGGTAACCAACGTCAATTTCAATTGAGTCCTTCTCCAGCATTTACTATCCCATCTATGGCTCAAAGCCTGGGAGCAAATTTGCCCCAAATCAGTTTACCTGCTTTTGATGGTTTAAATCCAAAATTATGGAAAAAAACGCTGTGAGAATTTCTTTGAATTCTACTCTGTTCCGGAGGACATGTGGGTTCGGTTGGCTACCATGAATTTTGAGGGTCCGGCAATTTTCTGGTTACAATCGATGGACAATAAGGTGTTAAATATGAGTTGGGAAGAGCTAGGTCTGTCTTTATCTAACAGATTTGGTCGGGATCAGTACGGGTCTCTGGTTTGTCGATTTTTCCATATTTACCAAACTAGTAGTGTGTCTGAATATATTGAACAATTTGACACATTGGTGCATCAACTACTAGCTTATGACAATACTATGCACAATGATTTTCTAACTGCCCGATTTGTGGATGGTTTGAAAGATGAAATTCGATCTGTTGTTCTTATCCAACGTCCAAAAGATCTAGATACTGCTAGCTCTCTCGCTTTATTGCAGGAGGACATTTTGATGGTCCAACCACGGCGTGATGGTTGGCGTATTGACGTTGCCATATCTGGGAGGTCTTTCAATCGGCCAATGCCAATGCCTATTCCTCCTCCGCCAGTGTCCAAATCAACTTTGCATATGACAACAAAAGACAAGAAACCACCCGTTACTGCTCGGCCAAGACCTTCTGACGATCGTATGGCAGCGCTAATGGCATATCGCAAGGCAAAGGGCTTATGCTATAAATGCGGGGAAAGAATGGGACACACTCATCGCTGTGCCACAACAGTACCGTTGCACGTGGTGGAAGAGATGTGGGCATTAGCACAAGAAGCTGAAGAAGATGTACTGACAGAAAACCCACAATCTCCTAGATCAGTGAAGAGATCCGAAATAGCAGAACATCCGCTGCTGGCCATTTCTTGCGAAGCCGTGTCAGGTTCTGAGGGTGGTAAGACCATCCGTCTCAAGGGTTCGGTGCATTGCCAAGAGGTACTCATGTTGGTGGACTCAGGTAGTTCTGACAGTTACATCGGTAGTCACCTGTTACCTCTTATGCCAGGAGTTCAAAGGATGGAGAGCCCGGTTAGTGTCAAAGTGGCAGATGGTGGAGTTTTAACTTGCAATTTTGTTATTCCTCATTGTGGTTGGCTTTGTCAAGGATATAACTTCGTTTCTGATCTCAGAGTATTGCCTCTCAGTGGTTATGATATTATTCTTGGTATGGATTGGCTTGAAGAGTTCAGCCCTATGGAAATTCATTGGGTTCACAAGACGCTTTCCTTTTCCTATAAAGATCAGAAAGTCAAGTTACAAGGTGTGACTCCGGTTGTTGATAGATGCCCTGTCATCGGTGGTACCCAGTTATATGCACTACTTAAACAAGATGCAGTGGAACATTTGTTGGAGATTTCTGCAGTTTTGGACAATCCTTCTGGCCATGGACATCACCCGGGTATAGACCAACTAGTCAAAGAATTTGAGCATCTTTTTCAAGCACCAAAGGGTTTACCTCCACGGAGAGCCTGTGATCATACCATTCCTTTATTGCTGGGAGTTCAACCTTTTCGCTTGAGACCTTACCGTTACACTCCTCAACAAAAGAATGAAATCGAGAAGCAAGTTAAGGAGATGCTCGACAATGGTATCATTCAATATAGCTCCAGCCCTTTTGCTTCACCAGTTCTTTTGGTCAAGAAAAAAGATAGGGAATGGCGATTATGCGTTGATTACAGAAGATTAAATGCACACACGATGAAGAACAAATATCCCATGCCCATTCTGGATGAATTGTTGGACGAGTTATCCGGTGCAACCGTTTTCTCTAAACTAGACCACAGATCCGATTATCATCAGATCAGGATCAAAGAAGGCGATGAATATAAAACAGCATTCCAGACTCATAATGGACATTTTGAGTACAAGGTCATGTCTTTCGGATTGACTGGAGCACCGACCACTTTTCAAGGCTTCATGAATTTTGTCTTGGCTCCATTATTGCGTAAATGTGTTGTAGTCTTCATTGATGATGTGCTGGTCTATAGTCACACGTTGGAAACACATATCAACCATTTGAGGCAAGTGTTCAGTCTCCTTAGTCAGCATCACTTGCATTTAAAGCTCTCCAAGTGTTGTTTTGCTCAACCGCAATTAGAATTCCTGAGACACCTGATCAGTGCTGGTGGTGTCGCCACTGATCCTTCCAAGGTTCAAGACATCAACCGATGGCCAGTGCCTCAATGTGTGAAAGATGTCAGAAGCTTTTTGGAAATGGCCGGATATTATAGGCGTTTTGTGCAGGGATTTGGTCTCATCAGCAAACCCTTGACCAATTTACTTAAAAAGGGACAACAATTTATATGGACGACAGAGACTCAACAATCTTTTGTCGCTCTCAAGCAGGCTCTTGTTTCTGCTCCAGTTTTGGCGCTGCCCAATTTTTCTTTACCCTTTGTGGTTGAAGCCGACGCCAGTGACAAAGGCATTGGAGCGGTATTACAACAAGGCAATCATCTCATCGCTTTTATCAGTAAAGCTCTAGGTCCTAAGAACCAAGGATTGTCGACTTACGAAAAAGAATTTTTGGCCATTTTGTTCGCTGTTGATCAGTGGAGACCATATTTACAGCATGCACCCTTTGTAATTAAAACAGACCATCAAAGTCTGACACATCTCATGGATCAACGCGTCACCTCCCCTCTCCAACAGAAAGCTCTTACCAAACTGTTCGGACTTCAATTCAGCATTCAATGTAAGAAAGGACACGAGAATCGGGTGGCCGATGCTCTTTCCCGGTGTCCAGATTTCGCTTGTGATGCTGATCAAACGTGTCTGGCGACCTTTGCGGTGTCCATCAGTAAACCCATTTGGATGGAGAAAGTGTTGCAAGGTTATAACCAAGATCCTACTACACTGAAGATTCTAGCTGCGCTGGCGACTGGACAGGAAGTGCCTCATTTCAGCCTTCACGATGGCATTATCAGGTTCAATAACCGGGTCTGGATTGGCAATAATTCCACTCTCCAACAGAAACTGATGCAAACCCTTCATGACAGTGCCCTTGGGGGACATTCAGGATTCCCAGTCACCTATCGTCGTCTCAAGAACCTTTTTGCTTGGCCAGCTATGAAGAAAATGATTCATCATTTTGTTACCACTTGTGCTATCTGTCAACAATCTAAGCGGATCGAGCTAAGTATCCCGGTCTCCTTCTACCTCTTGCTATACCGCACATTCTTGGCAAACCGTGACATTAGATTTTATCGAAGGGCGCCTCGTGTTAACTCATACAATTGTATCTTGGTGGTGGTCGACAAGTTTTCTAAATTTGCTCATTTCATCCCTTTAGCTCATCCATTTACAAAGAATGTCGATGGCGCAAGCCTATATGACTCATGTTTATCGATTACATGGCATGCCCCGAGCGATTGTGTCCGATCGTGATAAGGTGTTTACTAGTCTTTTGTGGCAAGAGTTATTTCGCTTATCTGGCACTGCGTTAAATATGAGCACTGCTTATCATCTGCAATCTGACGGACAAACTGAGAGGGTCAATCAATGTTTGGAAGGGTATCTCCGCTGTTTTGTGCATGCTTGCCTTAAGCAATGGCTGAAATGGCTTTATTTAGCGATTTTGGTACAATACATGCTACCATTAAAGATGAAAATGTCTCCATTTGAAGTTTTGTATGGCCATGCTCCTAACCATTTAAGCATTGCTTCCAATGAAGTTTGCACTAGTCCGATTCTGCAAGAATGGATTGATCAGCGTCACCACATGAATGCTTGGTCAAACTCCATCTTCAACGTGCCCAGCAGCGCATGAAGCACCAAGCCAACAAGCATCAATCAGAGCGTACTTTTGAGGTTGGCGACATGGTCTACATCAAGATTCAACCTTATGCTCAAACATCTGTGGCGCCTAGAGCAAATTACAAATTGGCATTTCGCTATTTCGGACCCTATCCTATCGTCCGCAAGATCAACGCCGTCGCGTATGAACTCCAGTTGCCAGCGACAAGCTCCATCCACCCGGTGTTTCATGTGTCCCTTCTCAAACCGGCCAAAGGACTTCAACGCTGGTCGGTGACGATTCGACTTGGATCATCCATTACAATTTCCTTTACATGTTTTGGATCATCGGCTTTCTCGTCACATGAAAAGTGATTCCACAATTGCTTGTGATTGGTCTTCTGGCCGCATCCATGGCAACTCGGGAGGATGAACAAGCGATCAAAGACAGATTTCCAGAAGTGCCAGCTTGGGGTCAAGCCGTTGGTCAAGGAGGAGCGGATGTCAACATACTGCCTGGGCATCAGGATCAGGGACCAACTTCAGATGATATGGCGCCAAGACAGAAGCATGAAGCGTCGATGTCAAGCTCAAAGCTGGAAAGCCCAACTAGGCTGAAGAAGCGAGTCCACAAGCCCAATGCTCGCATATTCATTGATCGCTTAGCAAGTAATAATAGGATGTGGCGTTGGGGTATATAAAGACAAGGAACACAAATAGAAGGCAAAGGCGAGATATGGGTTGTATTGGCTTCTTGGCGATGAATGTTCAGGCGGCGGCGAAATGTGTATACACTGATTGAGAGTTTATCCAAAAGCATTCTTGTTCGTGTTAAAGTTTTGGTGAAGTTGCTCACATAGGAGTGGGCACTTTTAAACCGAAATCGATCGAACGAACCGAATAAACCGAAATTTTCGGTTTACGGTTCGGTTTTTATTTTAACACTATTCGGTTTTCGATTTTTATTTTAGCACTATTCGGTTTTCGGTTTGCGGTTCGGTTTTCGTCTCTCAAAAACCGGTTTACCGATGAACCGAATTCTCTGCTGGTGGTCTCGGACGTCGCCACTCGCCAGTCCAGTCGCTCGCCAACCCACCACCACCAGGTCCGGTCCATTCCATTCGCAAATCGCAAAGCCCCTAACCCTAACCCTAACCCTAGTTCCCCAATTCCCACCCCAGCCCCACGCGCAGATCCAGTGAGTCTCGGTCTTCGCCTCTTCGATCTTCCTTCCCCAGGCGCCAGCGGGTTGTGGCGACTGGCGACGGCGCCGCGCCGCGCCGCCTCTGGAGACTGGAGTCCCGGCAGCACCCGTCCTCCCGGCACAGCGACGCGCGCGGCGCAATCCCAGGCGGCGCTTCCAGCCCTCCCTTCCTCCCGGCGCAGGCGCGCGGCGCAACCCCAGGCGGCCCCTCCCGTCCTCCCGGCGCGGCGGCGCAGGCGCGCGGCGCAACCCCAGGCGGCGCCTCCCATCCTCTCGGCGCCAGGTGTGAATACCAGATTTCGAATCCACTTTGATTTGGTAGATGCTCTAACTATGATGCTTGATTTGTGCTGTTGGTTGTAGTTTTTGCAATCATTTTTCCTTGTTCTTGAGGAAACATCATTAAACGAGGATCAGGCAAAACATGTAAGATCTATGGTTGTCTAAGTAAGTAACAAATGTTGTTTTGGAAATATGCTGAACAGAAGAGTTATGATTTAAGCTTCACATTTGTGATTTGTTCAGTAGATAACGATGCATTTTCTTCTGGACAATGTGTGATGTGCTAATTGCATGCATTTTCTGGACAATGTGTGATATTTGATAATTTGAAGTAGATGGATGTGTGATATTTGAAGTGCTATACTGAATTTACTGATTACTGGACAATGTGTCGTGTGATATTTGAAGACTTGAAGTAGATGGATGTGTGATACTGTGATGTACTGATGTGCTAGTGCTAACTGCTAGTCTGCTATACTAGACAATGTGTGATGTTACGCCTGAATGCCTGATTGCCTGAACTTTTTTGTATTGCATGCATTGCTCTGAACCGTCCCAGACATGTTTCCCTCAGAAATTCGGTTAACCGAATTACCGAAAAAACCGAACTGAATTAATTCGGTTAATTCGGTTCGGTTGTCTTGGTAATTCGGTTTCGGTTCGGTTACTGATCTTCAAAAACCAAACAAACCGAACCGAAAAAACCGAATGCCCACCCCTACTCGCTACTCGGTCGATCAGTCCCGGTGAGTCCTCCAGGCGCGGCAATCTCCCAATGCCAGCTAGGCTGATTTGTAAATTCCCCAATCCCCCATCGCCGCCTCAGGAAGACCTGAAGCCCTCCAAACCCTAGAGTTCACCGCCGGCCCTAGAATCTCTCGCCGCAGCACCTCTATTTTCCTTGAGGCGACCTCGAACGCGAGCACTGGAGTCCCTCGTCGGCTCGTCGCCCTGGCCCCGAAGTTCCTCGTCGCCGCTAGCCCCAGCCCCCGAAGACCGAAGTCCCTCATCGCCGCTGGCCCCGAAGTCCCTCATCACCCTCGCCGCTAGCCCTGGAGTCCCTCGTCGCCGCTGACCAAGAAGCAGTGAAGCACCTCCACCAGTAAGTCTTCCACTCCTCGCTCTCGCCGTTCATCCACTTGCAGCCTTCCTCTTCTCCGAGCTCGAAGGTAACGATGCACTGATATTTATAAATAACCGATAAGTATCCTATGTGGCCACTCAAAATTCAAAACCCTAACTCTACTACGCTACTAGGGTGTCAACATCTGCTGGGCATCGGGATCGGGACCAACTTGATGATATGGCGCCAAGACGAAGCATGAAGCGTCGACGTCAAGCTCAAAGTCGAAAGCCCAACTAGGTAAGAAGCGAGTCCACAAGCCCAATGCTCGCATATTCGCCCAGACGGCTTAGCAAGTAACAATAGGATGTGGCGTTGGGGTATATAAAGACAAGGAACAGATAGAAGGCGGCAAGATATGGGTTGTATTGGCTTCTTGGCGATGAATGTTCAGGCGGCGGCGAAATGTGTATACACTGATTGAGAGTTTATCCAAAAGCATTCTTGTTCATGTTAAAGTTTTGGTGAAGTTGCTCACATTTGGTATCAGAGCCAGGTTCCTCGGAAGATCCTCGTCCTGGCGGCGGAGCACGATCACTTCACCCGCCTGAAGGTGCGATCGGGAACCATGGCGCCGCCTCGAGTCGACGATCCACTCGCGACTATCCTCGCCAAACTGGAGGAAAATAGCAAGAAGGAGGAAGAAACTCGGGCAATGGTTGCCGATGTGCAGCAATATATCCGTCAAGTTGATGATTCTTTGAAGAAATTGAAGGAAGATCATGAGCGATTGGAAAATTGGAAGCCAAGAGTGGAGACCCGAGTGGCGGATTTACATAATTCCTTCGATTTGAGGTAACAAGTCGGGAGTCTGGAGCAATTGCCCTTCGTTTCGACTCAATCCAAGGAGAAGCAGGGGCGTCTCCTTCCGCTCACGGAAGGATCGCCTCTTCTGACGACGTCCGGGCCAAATGGTCATCGCGATCTTCATTTCCACCGGTCGGGCGCTAGAGTGGAGAGCATACAGTGCCTCCTCCGATCAGTATCCATTTTCATACTCCGGTAACCAACGTCAATTTCAATTGAGTCCTTCTCCAAGATTTACTATCCCATCTATGGCTCAAAGCACAGAGCAAATTTGCCCCAAATCGGTTTACTGCTTTTGATGGTTTAAATCCAAAATTATGGAAAAAAGCGTGAGAATTTCTTTGAATTCTACTCATTCGGAGGACATGTGGGTTCGGTTGGCTACCATGAATTTTGAGGGTCCGCAATTTTCCGTTACAATCGATGGACAATAAGGTGTTAAATATGAGTTGGGAAGAGCTAGGTCTGTCTTTATCTATGATTTGGTCGGGATCAGATCGGGTCTCTGGTTTGTCGATTTTTCCATATTTACCAAACTAGTAGTGTGTCGAATATATTGAACAATTTGACACATTGGTGCATCAACTACTAGCTTATGACAATACTATGCACAATGATTTTCTAACGCGATTGTGGATGGTTTGAAAGATGAAATTCGATCGTTGTTCTTATCCAACGTCCAAAAGATCTAGAATCTGCTAGCTCTCTCGCTTTATTGCGGAGGACATTTTGATGGTCCAACCACGGCGTGATGGTTGGCGTATTGGCGTTGCCATATCGGGAGGTCTTTCAATCGGCCAATGCCAATGCCTATTCCTCCTCGCGATGTCCAAATCAACTTTGCATATGACAACAAAAGACAAGAAACCACCATTCTTGCTTCGGCCAAGACCTTCGACGATCGTATGGCGGCTAATGGCATATCGCAAGGCAAAGGGCTTATGCTATAAATCGGGAAAGAATGGGACACACTCATCATTGTGCCTAAGATGCGTTAGCGTGGTGGAAGAGATGTGGGCATTAGCACAAGAAGCTGAAGAAGATGTACTGACAGAAAACCCACAATCTCCTAGATCAGTGAAGAGATCCGAAATAGCAGAACATCCGCCGGCCATTTCTTCGGCCGTGTCGATTCGAGGGTGGTAAGACCATCCGTCTCAAGGGTTCGGTGCATTGCCAAGAGGTACTCATGTTGGTGGACTCAGGTAGTTCACGATTACATCGGTAGTCACCTGTTACCTCTTATGCCAGGAGTTCAAAGGATGGAGAGCCCGGTTAGTGTCAAAGTGGCAGATGGTGGAGTTTTAACTTGCAATTTTGTTATTCCTCATTGTGGTTGGCTTTGTCAAGGATATAACCGTTTCGATCTCGAGTATTGCCTCTCGATGGTTATGATATTATTCTTGGTATGGATTGGCTTGAAGAGTTCAACCTATGGAAATTCATTGGGTTCACAAGACGCTTTCCTTTTCCTATAAAGATCGAAAGTCAAGTTACAAGGTGTGACTCCGGTTGTTGATAGATGCCCTGTCATCGGTGGTACCCAGTTATATGCACTACTTAAACAAGATGCAGTGGAACATTTGTTGGAGATTTCTGCAGTTTTGGACAATCCTTCTGGCCATGGACATCACCCGGGTATAGACCAACTAGTCAAAGAATTTGAGCATCTTTTTCAAGCACCAAAGGGTTTACCTCCACGGAGAGCCTGTGATCATACCATTCCTTTATTGCTGGGAGTTCAACCTTTTCGCCTGAGACCTTACCGTTACACTCCTCAACAAAAGAATGAAATCGAGAAGCAAGTTAAGGAGATGCTCGACAATGGTATCATTCAATATAGCTCCAGCCCTTTTGCTTCACCGTTCTTTTGGTCAAGAAAAAGATAGGGAATGGCGATTATCGTTGATTACAGAAGATTAAATGCACACACGATGAAGAACAAATATCCCATGCCCATTCTGGATGAATTGTTGGACGAGTTATCCGGTGCAACCGTTTTCTCTAAACTAGACCACAGATCTGATTATCATCAGATCAGGATCAAAGAAGGCGATGAATATAAAACAGCATTCCAGACTCATAGTGGACATTTTGAGTACAAGGTCATGTCGTTCGGTCTGACTGGAGCACCGGCTACTTTTCAAGGCTTTATGAACTTTGTGTTGGCACCATTACTGCGTAAGTGTGTTGTTGTCTTCATTGACGATGTCCTGGTCTATAGTCCAACATTGGAACTACATATCAACCATTTGCGGCAAGTCTTTACCCTTCTCAGCCAACATCAATTACATTTAAAGCTTTCCAAGTGTTGTTTTGCTCAACCGCAATTAGAATTCCTGAGACACCGATCGGTCTTTGGTGGTGTGCATGATCCTTCAAGGTTCAAGACATCAACCGATGGCCAGTGCCTCAATGTGTGAAAGACGTCAGAAGTTTTTTGGAAATGGCCGGATATTATAGGCGTTTTGTGCAGGGATTTGGTCTCATCAGCAAACCCTTGACCAATTTACTTAAAAAGGGACAACAATTTATATGGACGACAGAGACTCAACAATCTTTTGTCGCTCTCAAGCAGGCTCTTGTTTCTGCTCCAGTTTTGGCGCTGCCCAATTTTTCTTTACCCTTTGTGGTTGAAGCCGACGCCAGTGACAAAGGCATTGGAGCGGTATTACAACAAGGCAATCATCTCATCGCTTTTATCGGAAAGCTCTAGGTCCTAAGAACCAAGGATTGTCGACTTACGAAAAAGAATTTTGGCCATTTTGTTCATTTGTTGATCGTGGAGACCATATTTACGAATGCACCCTTTGTAATTAAAGCAGACCATCAAAGTCGACACATCTCATGGATCAACGCTCACCTCCCTCTCCAGAAGCTCTTACCAAACTGTTGGACTTCAATTCAAGCATTCAATGTAAGAAAGGACACGAGAATCGGGTGGCGATGCTCTTTCCGGTGTCGATTTCGCTTGTGATCTTGATCAACGTGTCTGGCGACCTTTGCGGTGTCCATCAGAAACCCATTTGGATGGAGAAAGTGTTGCAAGGTTATAACCAAGATCCTACTACTGAAGATTCTAGCTAGTGGCGATCGACAGAAGTGCCTCATTTCACCTTCACGATGGCATTATCGGGTTCAATAACCAGTGCGGATTGGCAATAATTCCACTCTCCAAGAAACCGATGCAAACCCTTCATGACAGTGCCCTTGGGGACATTCAGATTCGATCACCTATCGTCGTCTCAAGAACCTTTTTGCTTGGCCAGCTATGAAGAAAATGATTCATCATTTTGTTACCACTTGTGCTATCTGTCAACAATCTAAGCCAGATCGAGCTAAGTATCCTGGTCTCCTTCTACCTCTTGCTATACCTGCACATTCTTGGCAAACCGTGACATTAGATTTTATCGAAGGACTGCCTCGTGTTAACTCATACAATTGTATCTTGGTGGTGGTCGACAAGTTTTCTAAATTTGCTCATTTCATCCCTTTAGCTCATCCATTTACAAAGAATGTCGATGGCGCAAGCCTATATGACTCATGTTTATCGATTACATGGCATGCCCCGAGCGATTGTGTCCGATCGTGATAAGGTGTTTACTAGTCTTTTGTGGCAAGAGTTATTTCGCTTATCTGGCACTGCGTTAAATATGAGCACTGCTTATCATCTGCAATCTGACGGACAAACTGAGAGGGTCAATCAATGTTTGGAAGGGTATCTCCGCTGTTTTGTGCATGCTTGCCTTAAGCAATGGCTGAAATGGCTTTATTTAGCAGATTTTGGTACAATACATGCTACCATTCGGCACTGAAAATGTCTCCATTTGAAGTTTTGTATGGCCATGCTCCTAACCATTTCGGCATTGCTTCCAATGAAGTTTGCACTAGTCCAGTTCTGCAAGAATGGATTGATCAGCGTCACCACATGAATGCACTGGTCAAACTCCATCTTCAACGTGCCCAGCAGCGCATGAAGCACCAAGCCAACAAGCATCAATCAGAGCGTACTTTTGAGGTTGGCGACATGGTCTACATCAAGATTCAACCTTATGCTCAAACATCTGTGGCGCCTAGAGCAAATTACAAATTGGCATTTCGCTATTTGGACCCTATCCTATCGTCCAAGATCAACGCCGTCAGTATGAACTCCATTGCCGCTGACAAGCTCCATCCACCGGTGTTTCATGTGTCCTTCTCAAACCGCCAAAGGACTTCAACGCCTGGTCGGTGACGATTCCGACTTGGATCATCCATTACAATTTCCTTTACATGTTTTGGATCTCGGCTTTCTCGTCGGCGGAAAAGTGATTCCACAATTGCTTGTGATTGGTCTTCTGGCGGCATCCATGGCAACTCGGGAGGATGAACAAGCGATCAAAGACAGATTTCGAAGTGCGGCTTGGGGTCAAGCCGTGGTCAGGAGGAGCGGATGTCAACTATCTTGCTGGGCATCGGGATCGAGGACCAACTCGGATGATATGGCGCCAAGACGAAGCATGAAGCGTCGATGTCAAGCTCAAAGTCGAAAGCCCAACTAGGCTGAAGAAGCGAGTCCACAAGCCCAATGCTCGCATATTCAGCCCAGACTGGCTTAGCAAGTAATAATAGGATGTGGCGTTGGGGTATATAAAGACAAGGGAACACAAATAGAAGGCAGGCGGCGAGATATGGGTTGTATTGGCTTCTTGGCGATGAATGTTCAGGCGGCGGCGAAATGTGTATACACTGATTGAGAGTTTATCCAAAAGCATTCTTGTTCGTGTTAAAGTTTTGGTGAAGTTGCTCACATAGGAGTGGGCACTTTTAAACCGAAACCGAATCGAACCGAACCGAATAAACCGAAATTTTCGGTTTACGGTTCGGTTTTTATTTTAACACTATTCGGTTTTCGATTTTTATTTTAGCACTATTCGGTTTTCGGTTTGCGGTTCGGTTTTCGTCTCTCAAAAACCGAAAAAACCGGTTTACCGATAAACCGAATTCTCTGCTGGTGGTCTCGGACTTAGAAGTCGCCACTCGCCAGTCCAGTCGCTCGCCAACCCACCACCACCAGGTCCGGTCCATTCCATTCGCAAATCGCAAAAGCCCCTAACCCTAACCCTAGTTCCCCAATTCCGCACCCCAGCCCCACGCGCAGATCCAGTGAGTCTCGGTCTTCGCCTCTTCGGTCTTCCTTCCCCAGGCGCCAGCGGGTTGTGGCGACTGGCGACGGCGCCGCGCCGCGCCGCCTCTGGAGACTGGAGTCCGCAGCACCCGTCCTCCCGGCACAGCGACGCGCGCGGCGCAATCCCAGGCGGCGCTTCCAGCCCTCCCTTCCTCCCGGCGCAGGCGCGCGGCGCAACCCCAGGCGGCCCCTCCCGGCGCGGCGGCGCAGGCGCGCGGTGCAACCCCAGGCGGCGCCTCCCATCCTCTCGGCGCCAGGTGTGAATACCAGATTTCGAATCCACTTTGATTTGGTAGATGCTCTAACTATGATGCTTGATTTGTGCTGTTGGTTGTAGTTTTTTGCAATCATTTTTTCCTTGTTCTTGAGGAAACATCATTAAACGAGGATCAGGCAAAACATGTAAGATCTATGGTTGTCTAAGTAAGTAACAAATGTTGTTTTGGAAATATGCTGAACAGAAGAGTTATGATTTAAGCTTCACATTTGTGATTTGTTCAGTAGATAACGATGCATTTTCTTCTGGACAATGTGTGATGTGCTAATTGCATGCATTTTCTGGACAATGTGTGATATTTGATAATTTGAAGTAGATGGATGTATGATATTCGAAGTGCTATACTGAATTTACTGATTACTGGACAATGTGTCGTGTGATATTTGAAGACTTGAAGTAGATGGATGTGTGATACTGTGATGTACTGATGTGCTAGTGCTAACTGCTAGTCTGCTATACTGGACAATGTGTGATGTTACGCCTGAATGCCTGATTGCCTGAACTTTTTGTATCGCATGCATTGCTCTGAACCGTCCCAAACTGGCCAGACATGTTTCCATCAGAAATTCGGTTAACCGAATTACCGAAAAAACCGAACCGAATTAATTCGGTTAATTGGTTCGTTGTCTTGTAATTCGGTTTCGTTCGTTACTGATCTTCAAAACCAAACAAACCGAACCAAAAACCGAATGCCCACCCCTACTGCTACTCGGTCGATCAGTCCGGTGGAGTCCTCCAGCGCGCAATCTCCCAATGCCAGCTAGGCTGATTTGTAAATTCCCAATCCCCATCGCCGCCTCGAGAAGACCTGAAGCCCTCCAAACCCTAGAGTTCACCGCCGGCCCTAGAATCTCTCGCAGCACCTCTATTTTCCTTGAGGCGACCTCGACGCGAGCACTGGAGTCCTCGTCGGCTCGCGCCTGCCCAGTTCCTCGTCGCCGCTAGCCCCAGCCCAAGACCGAAGTCCTCATCGCCCTGGCCCCGAAGTCCCTCATCACCCTCGCCCTAGCCCTGGAGTCCTCTGCCGCTGACCAAGAAGCGTGAAGCACCTCCACCAGTAAGTCTTCCACTCCTCGCTCTCGCCGTTCATCCACTTGCAGCCTTCCTCTTCTCCGAGCTCGAAGGTAACGATGCACTGATCCGCGAGATCTAGCTGATTTTAGTGCTGGGGGTCACGTTTTGTAGTTGATTTCAGTGTCTACTGCCTAGAACATTTTCACATTCCGTTCATGCTACTACACTTTCTGACCGGATGAGCTAGAGAATCTGCCTTGAAGGGTGTTTTACTCCTTGACTTGTTCAGCATTGGGTTTTTCAAGTTTCAGTTCCTGTGAGATCAGCAGCAACTTCGAAGATATCAAGGGAGTCATTGTTTCAAGATGAATTTTTAGATCTAGGTAAGAAGAATACATGTATGGCAAATAGCGCCCTTCCTACAGACACAGATATACCACCTCATTATAATCTTAATTAACAGCTAACTCAAGCATCTAATTAGGTGAGCTTTAAGACAGTCTAATCCTAATAGAGAAAAAAGAGAGAAAGAAATCCTTCCAATCGACAACATTGGACAAGTGACAGAACCATTCTTATCTTAACCCCCTATGCGCTTTTATGATCTCCACAAATCAGTCACTGGAATTTGGAGACAGTAGAGTTTCTAATTCCTCTTTCTCATCTTTTCCACCACCAATGTAACACATTGAGTATGCAACCATATCAATCTTAAACCTGAGATGAACAGCTAGATATTTGGATGCATCATTCCTATATTCGTCATATATTCATCATATATTTCAAAAATGCTGACTATTGTTGGTTCCATTTGATCTTCTGGAATCTGGACCATGATAATATAAGACTAGCATTCTAGCAATAGGAGGAGGAGCTAGTAAGCTCAACAGGAAGATCAACAACGGTGGCATAATTTCCGTTAGTGCCCACTGATTGATTGACAGCTGATGCTTTTTACCTTGCCTTAGTTTTCTCTGTTTTATTTGACACTGGATCTCCATTAGTAGTTCGGCTGATGCTGGGCCGGCCTTGTGGCAAAACCTAGTTTAGGTTGGGCTGAAACTTACCCATGGGTACCCATCGGGTTCGGGCATGGGTACAGATTTGTGCCCAAAAAGATTATCGGGTTCGGGCGGGCTCGAGTTCGGGTTTAGGGTAGTTGTACCTGGAGGTACCCACCCGATTGCTACCCATATTAAGGGAGAGACTGCTATCCGCACGGAGCTACAACCCTATTACGAAATTACCCTCGGAGTTAGGGTGAAATCACCTGCAAAATACCCCTAGACAAAAACCCGGTCCTCACGCAGAATACCCCATTGTTTCGCATCCCGCACGCTTCTGGGGCTGCGTCGGCCTCTCTCCCAAGCCCTAGTGTGCATCACCCTGGAGTCCGGTGTCGGCGACCTCGACCTGACGGCTGACGCGCGACCTCCTTCCCCCGGCGTGTTCCTTCCCCTCGGCCTGGCGTGCGACCTCGGCCTTCGTCCTCCTTCACCGTGTCCTCCTTCCCCGTGAGCTCCTTTCAGTTAATATCCCTCCAATTACCTACCAGTTATCCATCCAAGGCTGCCATGGTCTACGGAGGACTATGTGGTTGGGGATTGTTCTTAGATCTGTCTTGGGTTTTCTTACAGGATCGAAGACCTCGGCCTGGCGTCGTCCTTCCCCGTGCTCTCCTTACCCTCGGCCCGACGTCGTCCTTCCCTGGCTTGAAGGTCAGATTCCTATGGAGATTTGCCTCTGCCCTTTCTTTTTACAGATCTGGATGAGATCAAAACCATGCTCAAACTAGCAGATCTGGAAATTTATGTGATCATTTTGTACTAGCAAATTAGCAATGCTTACTGCATGGTCTCCTTGTTGAAGTTGATCCAATATAGAATTTTGCCCACAGAAAAGGTGAACTTCATACAAAAGGCCTTTGTAATTAAAGCAGACCATCAAAGTCGACACATCTCATGGATCAACGCGTCACCTCCCTCTCCAAGCAAAGCTCTTACCAAACTGTTCGGACTTCAATTCAAGATTCAATGTAAGAAAGGACACGAGAATCGGGTGGCCGATGCTCTTTCCGGTGTCGATTTCGCTTGTGATCTTGATCAAACGTGTCTGGCGACCTTTGCGGTGTCCATCAGTAAACCCATTTGGATGGAGAAAGTGTTGCAAGGTTATAACCAAGATCCTACTACACTGAAGATTCTAGCTCATTTGGCGGCCGACAGAAGTGCCTCATTTCAGCCTTCACGATGGCATTATCAGGTTCAATAACCGGGTCTGGATTGGCAATAATTCCACTCTCCAACAGAAACTGATGCAAACCCTTCATGACAGTGCCCTTGGGGGACATTCAGGATTCCCAGTCACCTATCGTCGTCTCAAGAACCTTTTTGCTTGGCCAGCTATGAAGAAAATGATTCATCATTTTGTTACCACTTGTGCTATCTGTCAACAATCTAAGCCAGATCGAGCTAAGTATCCTGGTCTCCTTCTACCTCTTGCTATACCTGCACATTCTTGGCAAACCGTGACATTAGATTTTATCGAAGGACTGCCTCGTGTTAACTCATACAATTGTATCTTGGTGGTGGTCGACAAGTTTTCTAAATTTGCTCATTTCATCCCTTTAGCTCATCCATTTACAGCAATGTCAGTAGCGCAAGCCTATATGACTCATGTTTATCGATTACATGGCATGCCCCGAGCGATTGTGTCCGATCGTGATAAGGTGTTTACTAGTCTTTTGTGGCAAGAGTTATTTCGCTTATCCGCATGCGTTAAATATGAGCACTGCTTATCATCTGCAATCTGACGGACAAACTGAGAGGGTCAATCAATGTTTGGAAGGGTATCTCCGCTGTTTTGTGCATGCTTGCCTTAAGCAATGGCTGAAATGGCTTTATTTAGCAGATTTTTGGTACAATACATGCTACCATTCTAACCTTGAAAATGTCTCCATTTGAAGTTTTGTATGGCCATGCTCCTAACCATTTAAGCATTGCTTCCAATGAAGTTTGCACTAGTCGATTCTGCAAGAATGGATTGATCAGCGTCACCACATGAATGCACTGGTCAAACTCCATCTTCAACGTGCCCAGCAGCGCATGAAGCACCAAGCCAACAAGCATCAATCAGAGCGTACTTTTGAGGTTGGCGACATGGTCTACATCAAGATTCAACCTTATGCTCAAACATCTGTGGCGCCTAGAGCAAATTACAAATTGGCATTTCGCTATTTCGGACCCTATCCTATCGTCCGCAAGATCAACGCCGTCGCGTATGAACTCCAGCTGCCAGCGACAAGCTCCATCCACCCGGTGTTTCATGTGTCCCTTCTCAAACCGGCCAAAGGACTTCAACGGTCGTCGATGACGATTTCGACTTGGATCATCCATTACAATTTCCTTTACATGTTTTGGATCGTCGGCTTTCTCGTCGCGCGGGAAAAGTGATTCCACAATTGCTTGTGATTGGTCTTCCTGGCCGGCATCCATGGCAACCTGGGAGGATGAACAAGCGATCAAAGACAGATTTCCAGAAGTGCCAGCTTGGGGTCAAGCCGGTGGTCAAGGAGGAGCGGATGTCAACATACTGCCTGGGCATCAGGATCAGGGACCAACTTCAGATGATATGGCGCCAAGACAGAAGCATGAAGCGTCGACGTCAAGCTCAAAATTCGAAAGCCCAACTAATTCAAGAAGCGAGTCCACAAGCCCAATGCTCGCATATTCAATTTGCATCGCTTAGCAAGTAATAATAGGATGTGGCGTTGGGGTATATAAAGACAAGGAACACAAATAGAAGGCAAAGGCGAGATATGGGTTGTATTGGCTTCTTGGCGATGAATGTTCAAAGCGGCGGCGAAATGTGTATACACTGATTGAGAGTTTATCCAAAAGCATTCTTGTTCGTGTTAAAGTTTTGGTGAAGTTGCTCACATAGGAGTGGGCACTTTTAAACCGAAACCGAATCGAACCGAACCGAATAAACCGAAATTTTCGGTTTACGGTTCGGTTTTTATTTTAACACTATTCGGTTTTCGATTTTTATTTTAGCACTATTCGGTTTTCGGTTTGCGGTTCGGTTTTCGTCTCTCGAAAAACCGGTTTACCGATGAACCGAATTCTCTGCTGGTGGTCTCGGACGTCGCCACTCGCCAGTCCAGTCGCTCGCCAACCCACCACCACCAGGTCCGGTCCATTCCATTCGCAAATCGCAAAAGCCCCTAACCCTAACCCTAGTTCCCCAATTCCGCACCCCAGCCCCACGCGTAGATCCAGTGAGTCTCGGTCTTCGCCTCTTCGGTCTTCCTTCCCCAGGCGCCAGCGGGTTGTGGCGACTGGCGACGGCGCCGCGCCGCCTGGAGACTGGAGTCCCGGCAGCACCCGTCCTCCCGGCACAGCGACGCGCGCGGCGCAATCCCAGGCGGCGCTTCCAGCCCTCCCTTCCTCCCGGCGCAGGCGCGCGGCGCAACCCCAGGCGGCCCTCCCGTCCTCCCGGCGCGGCGCAGGCGCGCGGCGCAACCCCAGGCGGCGCCTCCCATCCTCTCGGCGCCAGGTGTGAATACCAGATTTCGAATCCACTTTGATTTGGTAGATGCTCTAACTATGATGCTTGATTTGTGCTGTTGGTTGTAGTTTTTTGCAATCATTTTTTCCTTGTTCTTGAGGAAACATCATTAAACGAGGATCAGGCAAAACATGTAAGATCTATGGTTGTCTAAGTAAGTAACAAATGTTGTTTTGGAAATATGCTGAACAGAAGAGTTATGATTTAAGCTTCACATTTGTGATTTGTTCAGTAGATAACGATGCATTTTCTTCTGGACAATGTGTGATGTGCTAATTGCATGCATTTTCTGGACAATGTGTGATATTTGATAATTTGAAGTAGATGGATGTGTGATATTTGAAGTGCTATACTGAATTTACTGATTACTGGACAATGTGTCGTGTGATATTTGAAGACTTGAAGTAGATGGATGTGTGATACTGTGATGTACTGATGTGCTAGTGCTAACTGCTAGTCTGCTATACTAGACAATGTGTGATGTTACGCCTGAATGCCTGATTGCCTGAACTTTTTTGTATTGCATGCATTGCTCTGAACCGTCCCAGACATGTTTCCCTCAGAAATTCGGTTAACCGAATTACCGAAAAAACCGAACCGAATTAATTCGGTTAATTCGGTTCGGTTGTCTTGGTAATTCGGTTTCGGTTCGGTTACTGATCTTCAAAAACCAAACAAACCGAACCAAAAAAACCGAATGCCCACCCCTACTGCTACTCGGTCGATCAGTCCCGGTGGAGTCCTCCAGCGCGCAATCTCCCAATGCCAGCTAGGCTGATTTGTAAATTCCCAATCCCCATCGCCTCGGGAAGACCTGAAGCCCTCCAAACCCTAGAGTTCACCGCCGCCCTAGAATCTCTCGCAGACTCTATTTTCCTTGAGGCGACCTCGAACGCGAGCACTGGAGTCCTCGTCGGCTCGTCGCCTGGCCCAAGTTCCTCGCCGCCGCTAGCCCCAGCCCCAAGACCGAAGTCCTCATCGCCGCTGGCCCGAAGTCCTCATCACCTCGCCGCTAGCCCTGGAGTCCTCGCCGCCGCTGACCAAGAAGGTGAAGCACCTCCACCAGTAAGTCTTCCACTCCTCGCTCTCTTCGTTCATCCACTTGCAGCCTTCCTCTTCTCCGAGCTCGAAGGTAACGATGCACTGATCCGCGAGATCTAGCTGATTTTAGTGCTGGGGTCACGTTTTGTAGTTGATTTCAGTGTCTACTGCCTAGAACATTTTCACATTCCGTTCATGCTACTACACTTTCTGACCGGATGAGCTAGAGAATCTGCCTTGAAGGGTGTTTTACTCCTTGACTTGTTCAGCATTGGGTTTTCAAGTTTCAGTTCCTGTGAGATCAGCAGCAACCGAAGATATCAAGGAGTCATTGTTTCAAGATGAATTTTTAGATCTAGGTAAGAAGAATACATGTATGGCAAATAGCGCCTTCCTACAGACACAGATATACCACCTCATTATAATCTTAATTAACAGCTAACTCAAGCATCTAATTAGGTGAGCTTTAAGACAGTCTAATCCTAATAGAGAAAAAAGAGAGAAAGAAATCCTTCCAATCGACAACATTGGACAAGTGACAGAACCATTCTTATCTTAACCCCCTATGCGCTTTTATGATCTCCACAAATCAGTCACTGGAATTTGGAGACAGTAGAGTTTCTAATTCCTCTTTCTCATCTTTTCCACCACCAATGTAACACATTGAGTATGCAACCATATCAATCTTAAACCTGAGATGAACAGCTAGATATTTGGATGCATCATTCCTATATTCGTCATATATTCATCATATATTTCAAAAATGCTGACTATTGTTGGTTCCATTTGATCTTCTGGAATCTGGACCATGATAATATAAGACTAGCATTCTAGCAATAGGAGGAGGAGCTAGTAAGCTCAACAGGAAGATCAACAACGGTGGCATAATTTCCGTTAGTGCCCACTGATTGATTGACAGCTGATGCTTTTTACCTTGCCTTAGTTTTCTCTGTTTTATTTGACACTGGATCTCCATTAGTAGTTCGGCTGATGCTGGGCCGGCCTTGTGGCAAAACCTAGTTTAGGTTGGGCTGAAACTTACCCATGGGTACCCATCGGGTTCGGGCATGGGTACAGATTTGTGCCCAAAAAGATTATCGGGTTCGGGCGGGCTCGAGTTGGGTTTAGGGTAGTTGTACCGGAGGTACCCACCGATTGCTACCCATATTAAGGAGAGACTGCTATCCGCGGAGCTACAACCCTATTACGAAATTACCCTCGGAGTTAGGGTGAAATCACCTGCAAAATACCCCTAGACAAAAACCCGGTCCTCACGCAGAATACCCCATTGTTTCGCATCCCGCACGCTTCTGGGGCTGCGTCGGCCTCTCTCCCAAGCCCTAGTGTGCATCACCCTGGAGTCCGGTGTCGGCGACCTCGACCTGACGGCTGACGCGCGACCTCCTTCCCCCGGCGTGTTCCTTCCCCTCGGCCTGGCGTGCGACCTCGGCCTTGCGTCCTCCTTCACCGGTGTCCTCCTTCCCCGTGAGCTCCTTTCAGTTAATATCCCTCCAATTACCTACCAGTTATCCATCCAAGGCTGCCATGGTCTACGGAGGACTATGTGGTTGGGGATTGTTCTTAGATCTGTCTTGGGTTTTCTTACAGGATCGAAGACCTCGGCCTGGCGTCGTCCTTCCCCCCGTGCTCTCCTTACCCTCGGCCCGACGTCGTCCTTCCCCTGGCTTGAAGGTCAGATTCCTATGGAGATTTGCCTCTGCCCCTTTCTTTTTTTACAGATCTGGATGAGATCAAAAACCATGCTCAAACTAGCAGATCTGGAAATTTATGTGATCATTTTGTACTAGCAAATTAGCAATGCTTACTGCATGGTCTCCTTGTTGAAGTTGATCCAATATAGAATTTTGCCCACAGAAAAGGTGAACTTCATACAAAAGGCTAATAACCAGAGTAAGATTGTTGAACTGGGAAAAATGTAGGAGAAAGAGATGTACTGAAACACAACTTGTGCTTGACTGCTTGTTCCTAGCTGCATTCGGTTGAAATGGGCAATGCTTGCTGCTATCGGAACAAATACTTGATGTTAAGAGTATGGAATTCTTGATTTACACTTTAAACTTAACTTGTTTGTGTTCACTGTTAGTTCATTAAAATGTTGTTAGTGTTTATAAAAAAAATTGAGTTTTCTAAGTTCACTACAATGTGTGCTTGCATATGGTTCCACTGTTATTTACAGGTTCACCGATATTTACGAGTTGGTGTAGTGTTTTTTTACCTTGAAAGGTACGCTAATGAGCTGCAAAACTGCAACAACTTATCCATGACATGTGGAATGGTACATTTCTGCATCCTTCACTGATACAGATTTTCTGTTGGCTTCATATATCGACAAGAGGATTATTCTACCCTGTGATGATCACATATTGGAAAATGCATGCTGAGTTTTAAACATCAGAATCTTCTGGTTATGCTGTGTACATTATAGTTTATCCTAGATTTCTTTGTATAGTACATATAACTTCAATTAGTCATGGAAATAAAGGTTTTGGCTTACTGAAACCCAATGTTTCCAAGCATTAATGCATACATGTGAAAGAATCTAAGACTTACTAAATTGTAATACCCCAACCCATTAGCGTGGTAACCTATGTTGCCTATGTGGAGTTGTAGTGGGGTTAGTCTCACATTGCTTGTCTAAAATGAGTTGTAATAGCATATAATGCTTGTTGGGTTTAAATGTAGTACCTCTAGGATAACCCTTTTACACTAAGCGAGGACGAAAGTATAAGCAGAGTTCTATGTGTGTGTGGGTCTGCCCCATGACGGGTTAGGTATTGAGTGGATTTCGGGTCAAGGTGTTATATAAACCCTTATAGAATAAGAGGAAATGAGCACTGGGCATTGGAAATCAAGTTACCTACCAGTGTGCTCAAAATCCACTCAAAATGGAAATCAAGTTACCTACCAGTGTGCTCAAAACCCTTATAGAATCTCTACTATATAAAGTGAGAGTTTCTTCCCACGTCACTTCATCAAAATTACCCATTTTTGCCACTGCTCTTTAGTTACCCACTTTTGCCCGCGTCACTTCATCAAAATTACCCATCTTTGCTACTGCTCTTTAATTACCCACCTTTGCCCGCGCCATTTCATCAAAATTACCCACCTTGGTCACTATTCTTTAATTACCTATCTTTGCCACTGTTAGTGCTCTTTGCAAATAAACTTTTTATCGCAAATTGAGTTTCCGTTGCAACGCACGGGCACATAGCTAGTAAGAGGAAACGAGCACTTGGCATTTCCTCTTATTTTATGAGGGTTTATGTAACACCCTGGCTCAAAATTCACTCAATACCTAACCCATTATGGGGCAGACCAACACACACATAGAACTCGCTTATACTTTCGTCCTTGTTTCGTGTAAAAGGGTTATCCTTGAGGTACTATATTTTAACCTAACAAGCATTATATGCTACTAAAACTCACTTTAGACAAGCAATGTGGGACTAACCCCACTACAACTCCACATAGGCAACATAGGTTACCACACTAACGGGCCGGAGTATTATAATTTAGTAAGTCTTAGATTCTTTCACATGTATGCATTAATGCTTGGAAACATTGGGTTTCAGTATCCAAAGGCTCATAACATCAATTTATGTAGCTACTTAACTCTTCTAGGTTGTGGTTCATTTGTTCTATCATCGCTGCTGACTGAATGGTTCTTATATGTTGCTTTCTCATATTCAGGTCAGACAATTTCTAAGCACAATTAGAATCCCAATTTTGGGTTTGCAAAGGCTTAAATTTCTCGAAGTCAGCAACAAACTGAAATTTTCTTGCTTTCACCAATCTCAAGTGAGGGCCATGTCTACAAATATCACCAATGGCAATTCACAGAGTAATCTTGGGAGAAACTATCAAGTTGTAGTTGCTGCTACTCGTGACATGGGCATTGGGAAGGATGGGGCATTGCCATGGAAGCTGCCTAGTGACCTGAAGTTTTTTAAGCAGCTTACAATGGCTACATCGGACTCTTCAAAGAAAAATGCTGTTATAATGGGAAGGAAAACATGGGAAAGCATACCCCCTAAGTTTAGGCCATTGCCCGGTCGCTTGAATGTTATTCTGACTCGTTCTGCCAGTTTTGATTTTGCAACAGTAGAAAATGTTGTTATCTGTGGAAGCTTGGATTCTGCCTTAGAATTACTAGCATTAACTCCATACTGTTTAACAATTGAGAAAGCTTTTGTAATAGGGGGTGGCCAGGTACTGAGGTGAGTTATCTCCTTTGCTGGAACATTTCTTTGAAGTGTAATTACTAGGTATTCTGCCATCGTATTTGACATTCACTTTAACCACAAAATTTTGCTGCAGGGAATCACTAAATGCACCGGCATGTGAGGCCATCCATCTTACTGACATAGAGTCAAACATTGAGTGTGATACTTTCATTCCTCCAATTGATCTCTCAGTGTTCCACCCATGGTATTCATCTTTTCCAGTGGTAGAAAACAACATTAGGCATTCTTTCGTGACCTTTGTTCGTGTTAGAAAATCAGTAGCAGAAGTTAATGATCTAAAGGGCAAGGAATTAACTGGCAATGATAAGAAGGAAAAGTTTGAAATCAAGGATTTCTCATTTCTACCTAAAATGATATTCGAAAGGCATGAGGAGTATCAGTATCTCAATCTCGTTCAAGATATAATAAGAAGCGGTGCTCAAAAAAATGACAGAACAGGAACAGGAACATTATCAAAATTTGGTTGCCAGGTGCTTTCCCTTTACCATTTTGTTAGAATTTTATTTGGTGAAAGGATAATCAGTATTTATTTTTCTTTCTTATCAGATGAGGTTCAACTTAAGGAGGAACTTTCCGTTACTTACAACAAAGGTATTTTATATGGTCTTCTGTTAAAGTATATATCCTTCTAATTTTGAAATATAACAATACTCAATTCAGTGCATGCTGCTAGAAGTCCGATACTCATTATTCTCAGGATCTGTAATTTTGGAAAATGTAGAATTTGAGGAAAGACAGCAAGGAATAAACAATCATTGGATAATAAAAAAACACCTTCATCTGGTTTTGGAAAATTTTGAGCTGCCTTAGAGACTAGTTAGTTGAAAAGCATATGAAGCATGATTCTGCTTAATGATTTGCAGCATTTTGTCTTTGGTTAATTTGTTTATTCTCGTTTGTGCTTCATGCACAAACGTCAATATTGGAACATGTCATTAGCTTGGCTCTCAAGATTTTGAAAAAAATGAGTAGATACTACATCCTACCCTCCAATACATTGCAAAATTTGAGACTCAGATTTTCACCTCCATTTCTATCAATTTCAGGCATTGCACAATTTGGCAACAGTAGCTTAATAATATTTATCAGAGATTGTCTTCCTTTGAGCCATGAATTGAAATTCTCGGGGCATGATCTTCCCCGGGGCTTCATTAATCCTCAGAGAGCAGAATATTTATTTGGGATATATTAAATTATCTAATATACTTCTCACTGCTCTTGATGAGTAATATATTCTCGCTGTTTTCTGTTATCTTTACCAGAGGGTGTTTTGGCGTTGTGTTCTTGAAGAGCTTTTATGGTTCATCAGTGGCTCAACAAATGCAAAGGTGCTTTTGCTTGAATATGTTGCTGTCCTAAAAGTTACATATTTATGAGCCACTTTTGGTGTTAGTTTCTTACGCTATATTAATGATAAAAACACTATTAGTGCACTTTTGGGGACTGAAACATTTCTGATCAATGGTATTCCTTTATAATGTACTGTGTTGTACACCTTAGAACTTGCTTTCTCTTAGCTTTTTGGAAGTTACATTGATGCATAACCAAGTTCAATGATATTTTTTGGACTAGTTTTTTTTTCTGAATAAACCTCTTAATCGAATTTGGCTCCTTCAGCTGTTCTTCGAGTATTTTTCCCACCTAACACCCATAGGTGATTGTGTGATTTTCTGTTTTACTTGCTATCAATGTTATTATGTAAATTCTGTTTCAAGAAAATTTGTATCTTGCCTGTTTGAGCTGCTTGTGTCAATTTTTGTTCTTGTACTTGCAAGCAGTGTTCAAAAAGGCGGCGCCTAGGCGCTAGGCGGTGTCCCTCCGCCTCGCCTTGGCACAAAATCGCGCTCTAGGCGGAGGAGCCGCCTCGGCGGAGCTCGGCGGACGCGCAAGCGGGTGTAGGCGGCTCTGAGCGGAGAAAAGGCGGGTGTAGGTGGGCTCTGAGTAGGGGTGGGCATTCGGGAGAACTCGAGGGAGCCAAGGAGGAGGACAGGCGGCGCCAAGGGAGGCGGGCAGGCAGCGTCGAGGGGACATCGGCCGTCGGGGAGCTCGAGGGAGGAGGGGCGGGAGGGCAAGCGGCACCGAGGGAGGAGCCTTAAGCCCTCAGCCGCCAGAATCGGGAGGGCAGCACGATTTGGAAGGGCTATGCGAACGCGAAGGGAGGGCAGCCGCCAGATTCAGGAGGACTGCGCGAAGGGAAGGCTAGAGGCGCCGAATGCTCAATCTAGGGTTGCTACCTAGGAGTCACGAACTTGGAGAATTTGTTAACTGTGTCTATGTAAGTGCTAATCGGTGTTCGGTTATTTGGTGATAAGAGCTTAGTCTCAGTGATTTGTGCAAACTAATGTGTTGCACTTAGTCTTAGTAATAAGAGCTTCCAATGTAGGAATGGGGTATAAATCAATAAATAGGGGACAGTTCTACTGAAATGTGGCTTTTGTTAGCTTGAAGATTAGTTATGGTTCAAAGTGTAGTTTGTAGAAGGCACCAAGCAGTACAAAGTATTCAGGAAAATTAAGTTTATTTAATAGCTGGTGCTTGTTTGCGATTTCCGCCTAGGCGGGCTAGGCGCTAGGCAGTGGCCTCCGCCCGCCTACCGCCTAGCGCTTTTTTGAACCTTGCTTGCAAGCATGATTATATCCTAGTTAATTATTTGAGTTTTTATCCTGTTAGCTTCCTTGCATCACTAGATAGAAGGTCTTATTGCTGTAATGCATCCATGTTTCATGGTAGTGTGCTAAAGATACTATTATTATTCCTTTATTTATTTGAATTGGATGTTGCTTTGTCGTGTGTACTGGAGTCTGGACTCTGGAACCAATGTTGACCTGCGATGGTGCATTGATAGTCTGCTTCAACTCATTCAAGCTTGTACCTTCAAAATTTAAAAGTAAACTTCATAAAACTACAGGTTTTTTGACAAAACTATCAAGGAACTACAGGTTTAAGCATCAGTTTCACAAAACTACAGGATTTTTTACTGACAAAACTATCAAGGAACTACAGGTTTAAGAATCAGTTTCACAAAACTACAGGTACTTTTGCAATTTGTATCACCAAGCTACAGACTGTTGCATTCGACAGTGCCTGACAGATTGGCCCTATCAGCCAGCGTCACACACCTGCTTGAACCGTTCCATAGTTATGCAAGGCTGTGTGGTGGGCCAGTGGTGTCAAACGCCATTGAAAGCAACCAGTGTAGCAAAATTTTATAAAGTACATGTAGTTTTATGAAATTGATTCTTCAACCTGTAGTTCCTTGATAGTTTTGACAAAAAAACATGTAATTTTGTGAAGTTTACTCAAATTTTAAATTAAAATTTCGTGCAAAATTATTTCATTGTCTTGACAGTGTACCTAAGCATTTATCTACAGGTTTTACAGGAGAAAGGTGTTCATATATGGGATGGCAATGCTTCAAGGGAGTATCTTGACAGGTACATCATCTCTTGGATATAATTATTCGACAGTAAAAGAAATTAAAATTCCTAAACTCTGATCTGTATGGAGAATTTTCTAGTATTGGTTTATCACAAAGGGAGGAGGGTGACTTGGGACCAGTCTACGGATTTCAGTGGAGACACTTTGGTGCTGAGTAAGCTTACAGTGCTTTTAAACTCCACTTTCTCTCGGATTGGGTTCTAAACTGACATCACATATTCCATAGATATACTGATATGCATGCTGACTATACTGGAAAGGGTTTTGATCAGTTAACGGATGTCATTAACAAGATCAAGAATAATCCTGATGACAGACGTATCATTCTGTCTGCGTGGAATCCTATAGATTTAAAGAAGATGGCGCTTCCACCTTGCCACATGTTTGCACAGGTTAGTACAGTTTATGAACCATTTTCTTCAATTTCATTAGTTATGTTACATCCTTTCTTTTGTACAAAATTAAATTGTAGTATTGTACAAATCTTCAATGTAACTGCAACTTTGTACACAACTGAAACCAATGATAAATATCTTAAACGTTTTATCTGTGAAATTAAAATCCCTCCTAAGATCTTTCATGGAAGCTGTCTATAGCCTATTGGCACCAAGTCTAAAAGCTACTGATACTGCATCATACATTGATACATTCTGTAATGAACTCATTTCGTTTTCTCCTTTTACAAACAGTGAATTTGCTTCTTTCAGTAGCTTATCTAATTATTTTGTCTTACTAAAAAATCCAGTTTTATGTTGAGAATGGGGAGCTATCATGTCAGATGTATCAACGCTCTGCTGATATGGGTCTTGGTGTACCATTCAACATTGCATCATATTCTCTTCTGACATGTATGATTGCTCAAGTTTGTGGTACGTTCTTGTTTGTCCTTTTGTTTTTGATCAGTCTCACTTGTTTGTCTTTCTTCTTTTTGACCAGTCTCAACTGTTTATCGTTTTGTTTGTCTTAAAGAGTTCTAATCACAACAAACCTCATTGCTCACATTTCTTGTTTGGTGACAACATGGTCCAGTGTAGATGCAAGTATATCTTAGTTCTATATATTGGTATGCCATAGTAGATTGTTGCCACAGGAACTATTCAAATGCTAACATTATTGCTATGTAGAACAATTTCCTTGCAGAAAACACCTTAATCATAGCGATACTTATTGCATAAGTTTCTTAATATTCGTCTCCTTGCAACCCATTTTAGTGCAAGGGAACAGCTAGTAAAACAGACATTATCTCAAACTATACTCCCGTCCTCCCTAAAAAAATGTAATACATTAAACAAAGAAAAGTCCATTCTCTATGATGCTGAACAACTGAACATAGTTCTGCGATCCTCACTCTTTATGTATCCCTATTCCTATGAATGCAGATCTCTCTCCTGGAGATTTTGTCCATGTTATAGGTGATGCCCATGTCTATAGTACACATGTTCGAGCTTTGGAGGAGCAAATTCTGAAGCAACCTATGCCATTTCCTGTAAGAAAATCTTGTTTAATTTAACACAGAATCATAGGATTGTATACAAATTGATTGATCAGTAGCAAACTTTTCGGTTACATCTAAGTCATTTGTTTATCTATGTCCTACATGGATCTCATGTGCAGATTTTGAAGATAAATACTCTGAAGAAGGATATAGATTCATTTGTGGCAACAGACTTTAAACCGGTTTGCTATGATCCTCACCAGAAGATTGAAATGAAAATGGCAGTATAAGAGGAGTTAACTTCCAGGATTTCCACCAGCATATCCCCCCTGTTTCTTTGTTTTGGAAGCAAAGGTTTGCTTGCTAGCCAGCGAATGTACTTGTATACTGATGATATATTGATATGGGTGATTAGGTTCTAGTGTTTTCCCAGCCTATTGTTCCCATTGTCTTGCAAGTATTATTGCTATTGTACTGGACCACTGGTTCATTTGGCATGACAAATATGACTACCAATAACTAAAGCACTACTTCCGTACTGGAATAAGGTGTCTCTATTCTCTAATACATTAAATTTTATTTTTAAGTATGGTTTTTCTTTAACTGTTTTATTTTCATTCTATTTGCAGCAAGAGCAGCTGGATCCTCACTTTAGCAGTTTAGTATAAATAATTAGGAAAAAGTTCATATAACATTAAACTTTGCTTGAATGTCCGCTCGGCACGCTGAACTATGAAATTAGACATTTGACCCTTCGAACTTTGCAACACAGTTTAAATAACACCCTTAGCTGGTTTCGCACAGTGGTTTTACTACGTAGGATGATATGTTAAGCAAGTTTAGGTGAATTATAGGTGGAGCCAATAGGAGCTGTTTCTCCAAATCAAAATAGAGAGGGAGGGATCTATAGAGGCCGACAGCTATGGAAGCATGGCTTGGAGCTTGGTTGGGGAGAACCCATTTGGGCTCTATATGTTATGGATCTAACTTGATCATTGTGTTATCCTACATGGTAAAGCTCAGTGTTTCCAGACGCATTAGTCGGGTGTCAGACTGGCACCTAGTACATAATCACCTGTTAGGCGGGCTAGGCGAGTTAGGCGGCCGCCTAGGGAAACATTAGCAAAACAACTCACTCATTACATCATGCGGGTGACATTACAATGTGAAACCGGGTTAGAGTGGTATTTTGAATTATATTGTAAAATTTGGGTTGATCAAAATTTGGGGTGTTATATAGACTCCTATAGAATTATAGTCTTGGATAGATTCTTGCTTTATGGGTTACTTGATTGAACCTTTTTGCGGAGCTACTTGAGTTGCTATCGAGAAATGTATATTGGTAGCGCTTTTATTATTTTTTGTAGTTCCATGTGATTTAAATGCGATGCAAGTTGGTATCCTATCCAATGTTTTAAAAGGCAGATTAAACAGCTGCTGAAGTATAAGCGCTGATCATACATTGACCATTAGGTTTCGTGTGTCCATTAAGAGTGTACGGCGTTTGATCGGCTCGCTTATTATGAAATAGCCCTTTATAGTGCTAGATGCGAAATAATGCCATATCATTTTAAAAAAATGGGAGAAGAAACATATCGTATGAGACTTTATAAATATCAAAGATGTATCCATAAAATAGCAATTGAAAAATCGGAAGAGGAGAAAATAATATTGATTAATTTTACATTTTGAAATTTACGGTCTATTATTTCAAGCTACGAGAAAATTTCCTTTTTACCCCTCGGTCGTGCTTCTTATTTCGTTTTTGCCTCTTGGGAGGGAGGGCATGGGCCATATGTCGGTCAGAGAATGCAGCGGCAAAAAAAAAATCCCAAGAATGAAATGAGAGCACAGCTGTCAGCGTACTTTGCGCTGGGGTACCCTCTCCGCCGCTCAAATGCGCCAAGCCCACGTAGCGGCCTGGCAGGCGGGTGGGCGAGCACGTCTCGCCGATCAGTCCGCCGGCACGTGGCGGTCGAGCGGCAGTGGGCGAGGACGCCTGCTCGCCCGGCGCCCGCCCACATATGGCGGCTCGGCGGCGGGTGGCGAGCACGCCCGCCCGGCAGTGCCGGCCACGTGGTTGTCGGGCGGCAGTGGGCGAGGCGCCTGCTTCGCCCGGCGTCCCTACACGTGGCGGCTGGTAGGCGGGTGGCGAACATGCCCCGCCGGCCAGTGCCGCCCACGTGGCGGTCGGGCGGCGGTGGGCGAGGCGCCTTGCTCGCCGGCGCCCGGCCGCGTAGCGGCGCCAAGCGGCGGGTGGGGCGAAGCACGCGCCCGGCAGTGTCGGCCACGTGGCGGTCGGGCGAGCAGGTGGGCGAGGACGCCCTGCTCGCCCCGCCGCAAGGCAAAAAGGTGGTGCGGGGTGGCTTCACCTCGAAGTCTCCTTCCCCTATCGTACCATGCTAGCAGCGCGCCTGCTATGTCAGGTTCATTGATTGTGAGGAATTCTGTTGCAGGCCCAATCCTCTGGCGCCTGTCACCTACCCGTCGCAGAGGGGTCCCATCCCGGGCGGACCGGGCGAAGCCATGCGTCGGCATTTAATGAGACTGGAGGAACGGATAGCACAGGAAGGAGTAATAAATGTATGGAGATCGGCATGATGACTCCCCCTTTTACCTACCCCGTTAGCTTGGACCTATATAATGACACTTTGATGCATGGGGAAGGGGGGTCGAAGGTCGAACAAACAAGAAGAGGAGAACTCGAGAGAAATCATGTAAACTGAGAGCCCTGTACTAGCTTCAGACACTTCATAAAAGATCTAGCAGGAAGTAAGGCTGTTACCCTGGGGAAGGGGGGCCTGAACCTGGGTAAAAATCTCTGTGTTATCTTAGCTTCTAGACGCCGGAGTTCGCCGCGTGGGGGTCACTAGGGTTTTCGCTCGTTAGGGTTTGCCAGCCGCGAAGACGCCCTCCTACCGAACCAAACTCGGTCTGTAGACTAGGGCCTGTCAGGTGGAATACGCCGACAACTGCCTAGTGGTACAAGCATAATTTTTGCTTCTTACATTATATCTCTATCCTGTCCGTTTGGAAATATTGGTTCTACTCATTTTTCAGAACTGGTTCAGCTCCTTAGTTACTGAACCCAAGATGTCTGACTTTGCAGAAATTGCCATTTTTTCTTAACTACTATTTGAATTAGAATAATCTTATTAATTCAGTGAAATCAATTCCATTTTGACACAATATTGTTTCAGCTCAACAAGTCAAGTGCTACAAGGTTATGGTTAATTTTGAATTTTGTTCGTCTGGTGTTAACCAGATAATTGTCGTCCTTCCATAGGAACAAAAATTATTTGTTGCGCTTGCAAAGAAAGCTATGTGACGGTCATCGTTCTCATGCTTTATTTATGCAAAGCAGGTACTTTCCTCAACCCTCTTGTGTGGTGTGTGTACCCTGCCTCGATGTTTCAAGTCCAAACCATAGCATCAACGCAAATAACTCATAAAATGCAATATCGTACAGATGCTGCTTTTTTCACCTTCGGGACGATGAATACCTACGTTGTACAGGGGCTGAACATGGCTACGTTCCTGATGCCTTCCAAGCTTAAATGTTTTATGTGTTAGTAGTTATATATATATATATATATGAGGTGTTCGCGATTTATATGTCAGTTTGGATACAAATCATTGCACAAGATTCAGAGTACAGAAAAAGCTCAATGCACTGATCGATTGTCACTTTTTCATCCACGACTCGCTGTTCCAAACAAAACATTCATGTTGGAACCAAACATTCATGTTGGAAAGGACTAAAGAAACCATGGTAGTTTGTCACCATTACCTTACTATATTTATAGTAACAGAGCAACCTGTATATATATTGATCTTAGCATCTGTAATCCGCTATCATAAAAGTGACGACCAAAAGCCTACTCTCACGCTGGAACGAAAGCAGATACATAAATATTCAGATTTCATTAAGACGTTGTTTCGCTTTCACTGCTGTGTTTTCTTTCTATTCGCTACAGAAACAACGCGAGCCTCAGTTAGTGGGCAGTTATTGTTAGCTGAACATAACATCTTCTCTTTTTTTTTCTTTTTTTTTTTTTTTAAAATAATAAGTAACAAACTTAACGTCGAGTTGTATGCCTCCACCTGCAAGCACCTGGGTCTCTTTCACCAAAACGTTTCTCAATCGTAGCCACCTTAGAAATATCTAGAAAAACCTAAAAATACAGAGGCGGTCGAGACTCTCTGTCTTTTACAGTAACAGATATCATCACAGACGATTTTATCTACAAACCGTCTATGATGTGATGAACCGTCCGCGATGTTATCACATCACAAACGATTTGTAGATAAAATCGTCTGCTATGTGATGCAATCGCAGACGGTTTTATCCACAAACCGTCCGTGATGTTCCTTCGTCTTCCCAATGCAGACACGCACAGTCTTTCGATCGTTTCGCCTTCCCAATGCAGTTCATCATTTCGTCTTCCCAATACAGATGACGTTTCGTTTCCCCAATGCAGATCGTTAATTCGAGGCGACGTTTCGTTTCCCCAATGCAATTCCGCGTCTATAAGAACCGAGAGGCTTATCGACCGCCTCTATACTTGATCATCAGCAAAAAATATCCCCTCTGATAACATGAATGAAAGATAGAGTAAGCAGCTGGTTTTGTTATTGTACTTAATTTCCCTTAAGGACTTCTTTCTAAAAGCTGGTGTGCTCCAATGCTCACAAAGTAAACGCCAACCAACATCACTAGAATAATACATAATAAAATTTCTCTACTTCAATGCTTCATGGTATTCCCCCAAACACTTCACTATCTTCTCAAACTTCCTGTATAATATGAGAGGAACCAAAGTTGCATGTGAAGTGCAATTGCATGCATGCAAGGAACATTTGAGGACACCAAACGACAAACGCAATGACCGTGTTGGTTGTGAGACCATTGGTAAATACCTCCGAAATGCTTGTTAGCACCAAGAGTTCCCCCAAACACTTAACAGGGATTTTAAGACTATCTGAAAAACTATGTGTGAAGTGTTTGAAGGGAACTCCTGGTAACACCAAGCGTGATTCTCCTAATTACCACTTCCGTCAATCCCTTGTCCAAGGAAATGCCGGGTGCCACCGAGAGTTCCCCTAAACACTTCACTAGATCGAGTTAGACCCCACATTTTGAAATTGCTAGCTGCCGGGCCTAGCTACTGAAGTGTTTGGAGGGAACCCCAGGGGACAACAAGCCATGTAGAAACTCAACCGCTAACAAACTCCTTATGTACACTTTTACTTCGCAATGGCTGATGAACAAACAGGGGCGGTGGCTAGCTGCTATTTATAAGCTAGAACAGCTTGCTCTATGCTCTACGAATTCTTCCTCGTACTTAGTCTTACAGGCGCATGCTCTACGCGGCAAGGAGATGTATTGTCGAATGCACCTGGCCGTGATTGCGGCAGGAGTCTTGCAGGCGCATGCTCTACGCGGCAAGGAGATGTATTGTCGAATGCACCTGGCCGAAGTTCTATATCCAGGTTCTACCGAATCCGGGATAGCTGTTTTTTATTCTCCTTTAGGAATTAAACTATGGAAAGTATGGAGCTGATGCCATGCACATGTATAGCTTGATGAATAGTGTAGATGAAAAAAGAACTAAATTGTGTATGGTCGGCAACCACTACTGAAAATAAATCCCGAATGGTGTTTTTAACGGCAAAACCCATATGTTTTAAGCTACATATTACTTTTTACCTTGCTAAAAAAGGTGATAACTTAATTAGTATCATCCGACATCTAAACTAACCGTCACAGCCTCCATGCATCTCGCTGGTGATTGCCTGTACCGTCGGTCATTGATCAATAGCCAAGTGCTACCGCCAGAGTACTGTTGGAAATTGTATTTAGCTGTCGGTCATTGGAAGAAATAGCCGTGTGGTTCATGAATAATGCCGCAGATCACTTTGCACTGTCACTCATTAATTATGGTATAATAGACATAAGCATGAATTATGCTTCAAAAATTTATAGTCGGCTTTGCCAAATCTTTCTCTTATAGTGATTACTTCAATGTCATTATTTAGGTTATCTTGGTGCAGGAGTTGTCCACAGGACAAGTGATATCGTCAGGAAATGATGAATTGACAGGTTTTGAGTCTTCGGAGTATTTGAAGAATCAGTTTCTTTGCTGCTCTGGGAGTGAGGGAGGTATGAATGGGATGCATTCCAATGCGGAATCTGGTGATCAGGGGAGTGGTTGCATCTCACTGAATGGAGGGAGAGTGGTGGAGCCAGTTCAAAAGACACCGCTTCTGGATGTGGAAGTGCCATCCGAAGGTATGATTCTGTTGTCTGATACCTCTTGTGACTCAAACCTGGCTAATTTCAATTCTATTAATGGACTTCGTTGAAGTTTAAGGTGTAATGTCCAAACTGCTGACGGTGTTGTTTTGACAGATGGTGATGTGATTAGTAAGGCTATGCGTCGGATTGCGAGGCGTAATTTGGATGCTGAAAAAGAAGTCAAGACGATGGTACCTCCAATGGAGAGATCATATTCGCCTTCGACTTCATTACCTTATGGCAATGGTATGTCTAATGAGTCCAATACCTTATCTTTTGTAGCATTGTCTGATGAGATTTGTGCTGCAAAATTAGATAGTTTAGGTTTTAGGATGATAAAGAATGATCTTGGTGGGAATCTATCCGTTAAAGCGTTAAAGAAAATGGAAATTGATAGGTTAAGATTGTCTCAATCAGCTAGGAAGAAGGATAGTTCCTCTGCTAAACTAGTAGTGAGCAGGAGGGTATTTCGGTGATTCCATCGATGTGAAATCACTATGGGGATAGTGATTTATTCGCGCAGTTGGCCAAGGATGCTTCAGACTTAGATCTAGAGATGGAGGATCTAGATATGAAAATTTGTGATTTAATAGCCTCATCTCGTAAGTCTCGTAGGCATCGAAAATTAAAAGGGAAAAAAAGGAGATTATATGAAGGGCTTATTCTGGAATAGCAGAGGTCTATTAGACTTGGCTAAATTTCGTTACATTTCAGAGGTGGCTAGAGATAACAAGTTGGATTTCATTGCTGTGATGGAAACTGGAAAACAAGATGTATCAAGTTCGAGGCTTGCACGACTCTCTGGGGATGCTGATTTCACTTGGCATTGTCTACCTCCTAAAGGTCGATCAGGGGGGATTATCTTAGGTGTGAATATGCTATGCTTTCATCTAATTGAGGTTGTGGAGGGCGAATTTTGCATCAAATTCAACTTATGTAATAAGGTAGATAAATTTAAATGGACTCTAATGGCAGTATATGGTCCAGCCCAGGATGACTGTAAAACAGCGTTTCTGGCTGAATTAGTGCGAATTTGCCAACAGAACCATCTACCTACTCTTATCGGGGGCGATTTTAATATTATGAGGAATAGGTTTGAGAAGAATAATTCAAGATTTAAAGATCGCTGGCCGTTTTTATTCAATGCGGTTATTGATAGCTTCGGATCCGAGGAGATCGATCTTCACGGCCGTCGGTTTACAGGCAAATTCGCTACCCAACCCAACGTATGAGAAATTAGACAGGGTTCTGATGACTTCCGAATGGGAGTTCAAATTTCCTCATGTTTCGGTACAGGCGTTGGATAGAAGTATTTCGGATCATACCCCCTTATTGATTGACACTGGCGAGCCAGCTTTTTTTGGTTTTCCTAAACAATTCAGATTTGAACTTTGTTGGTTAACCAGAGATGATTTCCATGGCAAGGTAGTGGAAATCTGGAGTAAGCCAGTTAGAGGGAATAATTCCGTCCAACGTTGGAATCGAAAATTGGGAGCTTTGCGTAATTATCTTAGGGGGTGGGCATGTAAGAGCAATGGGGATTATAAGAAAAAGAAACGTGAGTTTCAGGCAATAATCAATGAGTTGGATGTTTTGCGGAGTTTAGGGGTTATCAGAGATGGAGAATCGCATCTTAGTCAAGCTAGGAGAACTTGGCAAAGTTACTAAGGAGGAAGAACCCGATATTACGAGAGCAAAAGTGAAGCATGTTCCTTTTGGGGATAACAACACTCGCTATTTTCAATTGATTGTTAATGGCAAACATAGAAAGAAAAGGATTTATTCATTTGGATCATGAGGGGGTAAGATAGAGGGCGGGCTAATCTCAAAAGATACATCACCGATTTCTATAAAGGTTTATTCGGTCTTGCCGAAAGCGAAAGTCAATTAGACCTTCATGAAGGAATCAATCATGATATTCCACAAGTTTCTCGGGAGGAAAATACTCTTCTTCTTTGCTTTCGGTCATCGAGAAAGAAATTAGAGATCTTGTTTTCCGGATGGAACATAATAAAGCTTTTGGCCGATGGTTTCCAAATTGAGTTTTATCGAGTTTTCTCGGGATACTATCAAAGGATTTATTGAGTATGTTTGAGGAACTTCATGTGGCGAGATCCTCTTTTAGTCTGAATTTTGGAATAATCACTCTTATTCCTAAAGTTCAGGATGCGAATATTATCCAACAATACAGACCAATCTGTCTTTTAAATGTGAATTTCAAAATTTTTACTAAGGTGGCGACAAACAGATTGAATTTGGTTGCGAACAAAGTGGTGAGACCAACTCAGACTGCTTTTATGCGTGGTCGAAACATATTAGAAGGGGTGGTCATTCTTCATGAAACTGTGCATGAGATGCATAAGAAAATTTTGAATGGAGTTATCTTCAAGATTGACTTCGAGAAAGCATATGATAAGGTCAAATGGCCTTTTCTATTTCAAGCTCTTCGAATGAAAGGATTCTCATCTAGGTGGATTTCTTGGATTAAGACTTTCATCTCGGGGGGAAGTGTAGCGGTTAATGTAAATGATGAAGTTGGTCCATTTTTCCAGACTAGAAAAGGCCTTCGACAAGGTGATCCATAATCACCTCTTTTGTTTAATATTGTCGCAGATATGTTGGCAGTTTTGATTGGTCGAGCTAAGGAAGAGGGACAAATAGGTGGAGTAGTGTCTCATTTAGTAGAGGAGGTTTATCGATTTTACAATATCACGGATGATACAATTTTATTTATGGAACATGATTTGGATAAGGCACGTAATTTGAAGTTATTACTTTGTGCATTTGAATTAATTTCAGGGCTAAAGATTAACTTCCATAAAAGTGAGTTAATATGCTTTGGTGAGGCCCAAGGAGCCCTTGAGCAGTATATGGATTTGTTTGGATGTAAACAAGGGGCTTTTCCTCTGCGATATTTAGGAATTCCTATCCATTATAAAAAGTTGCGTAATTCAGATTGGAAAAGGGTAGAAGAGCGTTTTGAGAAGCGCCTCAGCAGTTGAAAGGGGAAGCATCTTTCAATTGGAGGTCGCCTAACTCTTATAAATTCAATACTAAGCAGTCTCCCAATGTATATGATGTCCTTCTTTGATATACCAAAAGGGGTTCTTAGGAAAATTGACTATTTCAGATCTCGTTTTTTCTGGCAAGGCAATGAGTGTAAAAGAAAATATCGTCTTGTAAAATGGGATATTGTATGTCAACCTAAACAACAAGGGGGGTTGGGAATTCTTGATCTTAATGTTATAAATAGTGCTCTTTTGAGTAAATGGTTGTTTAAGCTTTTAACAACTGATGGGGCTTCTTAGAAATAAGTACCTACATTCTAAACCGTTAGTTCAAGTTGAGTGGAAACCGGGAGACTCGCATTTTTTGTCTTCTTTGATGAAGGTAAAGGGAGATTTCCTTCGGTTTGGCACTTTCAGAATTAATAATGGACGCCAGGTACGTTTCTGGGAAGACACTTGGCTTGGACGCAGCGCGTTAAAAGATCAATACCCTGGGCTATATAGTATTGTACGCAAGAAATACATTACTATTGCTGAAGTTTTTATGAACGGTTATCAACCGAACATTGTTTGGAGACGATCATTGATTGGTGTTAAGTTAACGGCTTGGACTGATTTGCTCTCACGTATCGTTAACTTACAGTTGACAGAGAATGATGATGAATTTTATTGGAATCTGAGTCCATCTCGACAATTCTCAGTGAAGTCACATTATTTGGCGCTAATTAGACGTGATGTCCCTAATTTAAATAGGAGATTATGGAAGTTAAAAGTCCCTTTAAAAATCAAAGTTTTTCTCTGGTACCTTCGAAGGGGGGTTCTGCTGACTAAGGACAATTTGGCAAAACGTAATTGGTAAGGTAGTACAAAGTGTTGCTTTTGTCACGAAATGGAACAATTAGGCACTGTTTTTTCATTGTCGTTTTGCTTGTATGTTACGGGGTTTTCAGATCTAGCATTTGGTATTGGAAGACCAACTAGTGCATCTCATATGTTTGGGAGTTGGTGGCCTCTTTTGACAAGGATTTCAAAAATATTGTGTTGCTTGGAGCCGCAACCATCTGTTGGTCCTGTGGTTACACAAATGATATTGTGTTTGATAGGAAATCAAACTCATTCCCTTTGCGAGTTATTTTGGCTCGCACCATTGGTCTGCGTACATGGGTCGATCTTCTGAAGGTTGGAATTGCGACCTATTTTGGCACAAAGCCATAGCGATTGATCTGGGTGGTATGGATTTCTTCTCCCGAGGCTTCGGGTGGCGGTCTAATTTATGGATTTCTTACTTTTAGAGAGTGTGTTTTATCTTTTCTTCGGGTTGTGTTTTTGTTTTCTTTTTGGGTGTGTGCTTCTTGCTAAGCAAGTAGGGAAGAAGTTTCAAGGTCTTGTATCCTCTCGATGTAATGCTTTTGAAATTAATAAAAGCTTCCTTTATCCCAAAAAAAAGATTCATCTTCTTGTTCTTGAGACCGTACATGCTCATACCATAATATCTCATGAAACTTTGATCTGATCCGGAAGCTGCACAAGATAAGAAATGATATCAGACCACGATGTGACTTTGGTGTCCCGATCTTTCGATGAGAGTGATAACCCGATTTGGAGGAATTGACTTTGACGATCCGACTACAAGCGTCTGACGACGATCGCCTTAGCAATCGCTAAACCAAATCAGAGGGTTATTGATCTTGCCGTTGGCACGATCAACTGAACACGAGGTTCGATTCACGCATGCAACCGAAGAACAAGCAAGAACAATGGTAAAGCAATCTGAAATTGCGAATATGAATGAAAGATTGATAAGGTGGGGTTCTGAAACAAGGAGCTTCTTAGGCGGCTGTTGAGCACGTCTGGAAGACTCAAAATAGTAGCAATGGCTAACAATAACGTGGTCAATATGGTCATCCAGAAATAAGTGGACACATATACAAAATGGCTATGACCCAGCAAGATCAATGGAGTTCATACGCGAGACTTTAGCTAAATCCTAACGACTACAATCGCTAAAAATCTTTGGACGAGGCCACCGGAGGGCTGGATCAAGTTAGACGTACACGAACAGTGCAAATACTTCGGCAGCTAATGTAGGAGGTGCTGTGGGTGCTGCTCGGCAATACAAACGGTTTTCTTGGCGCTTGGAGCAAGTTATATACCGGGGGTTTTAAACCCACTGATTATCGAAGCATCGTAGTTCCGTGATGGCGTGAAATTTGCTCGTCAAAGAGGCTTAGCCAGGTGATCATAGAGCTGGATTGTCAGGAATTGGTGAATCTTTGGGAGGACCGTCAAAGATGCAAATCTGCGATAGGTGCAATCCTTCATCAGGTCTATGATTAGCTCTGGTTTATGTTTTGTTGTTCAGTTTGCTAGAACAAAAGGCAAATTTCGCAGCTCACTGTTGTGCTAAGTATGCTTGTACACAGGGAGACTTGCAAGTCTGGTTGCTGCTCTCTTGCCTGCACTTTCTAGTTCACAGCCTAAGGGCTGATTGTATCCAGGACTCTTCCTTTTAATGGAAGCTCATAGCTTTCCCTAAAAAAAAGATTCTGTGGGTGAGATATTTATAAGACAACTAATCAACTTCTACGTAACAACTGAATAAACAATGATTAATCGCCACACGTTTTACCTGCAGCCGGCCGTCAGTAGGTGGAGTGACTAAATTCCTGATGTGTCTGTCCGAGCTAATCACCATGTTCATTGAATCCCTGTTGGTAATCCAAAAGCTTCTGTGTAGTGGCTGCCATATCTGAAAAAAAGCATTTTTGCTTCATGTGTATCTTTTACCTCTTAATTTTCCTGAACTCCTCATGCACTCTCCCTCAAATCTGGCCTTATTTATCTTGTGTGATAATTTCTGTTGCATGCTATAACATCCTAATTTTTGATTTTATGGATTTACTGTGCATTTGTTGTTTTTGAGAATTTTCTGAAATTTATTTGAGTTTTTTGGAATTTATTTGAATTAAGCCTTTTGTTAAAGTCTATTTAAAAATTTGAAAAGTTTCATTAAATTTTTATTGAAAATATTTTATTTCAATCCCAAATGCCCTAAAATATTTTCTAGAATTTTTGGAATTTTTGGGTATTTTTTCTATTTATTTTGGCTTTATTTGATTTACAGAATTTGTTTAATTAGAAAACCTTAGAAAAGCCTAAAACCCTAATTGGGCCGCAACCCAATGGGACCATCCCAGAATCAGCCTGCGCCAACTCGCATAGCTACTGCTGCCGCAAACCCTAAAAGCTAAAACGTTGGATTACAATCCAACGGTACGTGATTCATCCGCGTCACCATTGCGTTGTCGACCGCCTGATTGTTGCCACGTGGATGTCCAAGATGCTGCCACATAACCTCATCATATCCATGCCAAACTCCTCCACCGCCATGGATTCTCCACGTTAGCTGCACAAAACTCAGATGCCTAGGCCTCTATTTAATGTGCCACAACACTCGCTATGTTTGCCGTCTCACGCCTCACATTTCATCCCAATGTCACCGCTTTTACTCGTCGTAGTTCCACTGACGCCGCCGTCGGTTTTTGCATCTTTGTGTCGTCGTTGTACTGACTTCATCACGTCTGAGGGTATATCCGTGGTCTTCATCTTGCCCGCGTCAGATCTGCATAGAGATGACCAATATCCATGCCAGAACCGCCATCATCCTCATCGTCGTCTTCTGCGCTAGTGAGTAGCAGCGTCGGGCTTAACGTTGTTCTTTGCCATTTATTGTGACCTTTCAATTCCAAGCAAACGCTTTAGATTATGTCATGTGGCCATGCTCTACATTTGCCACGTGTTCGCTTCATCGTGAACTCCAACCGTTAGATTAGAATGCGTGTCACTTTGTCTATCTACCATGTGTCACTTTGTCTATCTACCATGTGTAGTCACCGCCATCGCTACCTTCACCGGAATTCAGATCGTCCAATCTGGATCGGACAGGTGAGATCATGCCGTGTGTCGTGAGTTCGAGCCGCTTCGCGTCCTCATTGACCTCGGCGACATAGTGTCAGCCGTGACGTCATGCATGTGAATCGAGGAGTCATGGATCAAGTCCACTAGAGATGCGCACTGTTTTGTGGACCCGATCTATAAACCGCGGGCCCATATGTAAGTCTAATAGGATTAGTTTTAGATTTATTTTAATTCAGTAATTAGTGCTGCTAACATCAACATGACATCATAATTAGATTTTATCGTGGAAAATAATTTAGCCTAAACACTAAATAGCCTGTAAATCCCAATTTTCAATAGAAAAGTAATTTAGTTAATTAGGTTTTATTCCTTTTCTTTTATTTTAAATTTTAGAGATCCTGTTCACCTTCACAAGTCTAATTAGGTGTTTCTAGTTCATAAAAATTTATAAAATTGAGCTCTATTTAATGATGAATTTTATTTAGTTTTTAGAGTTGAGTTTGCTCTTTATTTTTGGTATTTATTGCTTTATTTAATTATTTCGCATAGATGTTGAAGTACCCGAGGTGTTCGTGAGCGAGGAGCCAACTCAAAAGCAAGTTCTAGAATCAAAACACGAGCTTTTTGAAGGCAAGTTTTGCTTTGATCATGCCGAGCTCATGTTTTAAAAGTTATGTTGATTTAAACTATTGCATACTAATTCAATATATAACATATGACTGTTTCAATTAAATTAAGATTAGTTATTTAACCTAATTAAACTTATGTCAACCTTATTATTTGTATGCCATGATTCATGTGTCACCCTAGTATGGTTCTTTATTAATTGATAACTATTAATTGTCAATATGGGATGGTTAGAATGTGCTAGATGCTTAGCCATGCAATGGGTTATTGATATCATTTTGAAAATACAAAATTAATCTTGCTTAATGAAATAAGGAATATGTTTATGAAAATGTGTGTTAGGTGTTATCACACAATGTTGTTGAATGCACGTGGTGCATGGTAATCAACTAAGGGTGGTAAAATGATTTAGATTGGGGTAAGTGGCAAGAGTTGTGAACTATAGTGGGCCAGTGTAGTATTTGGATGGTCACAATATTTTTTTGATGAATGAAAGTTAGTGATATGGATAATAGTTATTGTGAATTATTGAGAAGTTTTGCCTTGGTCGGTTAAGGACTTCACCTTACAAGCATTTGAACTAGACCAAACATACAACCACATGTTTGGTAATTTGTGATGTCTAGATTTTGGTACTGTCATGGTGATGTGGGTTTTGGGTGTACAGATAGACTCACATGGCACGAGAGGGGCCCTAATAGTGGTATCAGTTTCTTCAGTGTTGAAACCTCAGCGGACAGTACTAGGTTTAGACAGAGCATTTAAATGCTTTATTATGATCAATCATTCACATACTCTTGTATAGCGATTCACAGCAGATATGGTGAGTTGATTATATCTTGTAGATAAAGTGTATAACCTCTGTAAGGTGTCAAACCTATTTGAATAGTTGTGTTTATGGTATTGGACAATGTTCGAGAATTACAGTTAAGAGTTAGATTTTGATAAAATGAACTTGTGAATGGAAGCAGTTTGCCTGTGGAGGTGTTGAAATTGATCTAAGGTTGTGAGTTAATTTATTTGAGAAATAACTAAGAAATTTATTATTGTTATTAATTGTTTTATTGTCATTTTAATCTATTTATGCTATTCATTTGTAAATGCTATTTTAATGCAAAATAACCAATTCAGCCATTCATTTGGAATAAGCCATGCATGCAATATAATAGACTTGCATTTTGTGCACAACTTGTTGAGTGCTTTATGTACTCACCCGTTGCAACAACCAAATCACCGGTTGAAAAAGAGTCTACACCAGCTTACGAGGAGTATCAGGAGGAGACGATCAACTAGGATGTCAACCTTGTCAACTGTTTGTAGTAAATTGAAGGGTTACCACAAATAATTTATTTTCACTGTAATTTTATTTAATTATTAGTCTAAGCCCTGCGTGGCGTCTTAATGTAAGGTTGACTTTAATGTCATTCTATAGGTTATATTTAATAGATGGTGTCTTTACTTATATTTATGTTGTGTATGATTATGATATTCATCTATATTGAGACTATATTCACTACCGTGATTTTAGACTATTGTAGAATATACAGAGAGTTCAGATTTACATATTTGGGTCTCGACACATACCTTTATAGTGAGCTCTGAAATAGTGCTCTATGTCTACATTTGTGCAATTATTTTTGTCACCACAACAGAAGAAAAGGGAAGTACACATATTAACGAAGGACATGCATGCAATGTCAGATGGGTGGCAAAGGGGGCAGAGAATTAATTGGAAAAAAAATGTTAGAAGGCACATCCGTGCACGCACGGATCTCAGAGCGCCAATCAACTGTGTTGAAACATGTGCGGTACAACCTGTACGTACCACGATCATCTGATGACTTTGTCCATGAACAACGATGAACGATCGGCGAGCTTAATTGTTACTCAGCATGCCGCCGTACTGCCGGAGAATTAAGTTTGCAATGCTTGGTCAACAGAGAGCGAGACTAGATAGCTTGCATTGCATGCACTCATGGTATTGTTCGATCTCGCTGCTGATTAACTGTTTCTGGATGAAACTACCGGCGTAGGTGCATGCATGTATATATATATAATATATTAGTATTCAACCGACACGTGAGGACACAAAGATTCTATATGTACTTGTTTGTCAGACAGGAATACGATCCATCAGAAGCTTCATGTATCGTTTAAGGAGGAAGCTTCCTATGTCACTTCTAAATGTGCGCGTGGTCAAACAAATTATGTATGTGCAGTAACAATTCTGTAATCACTCTAGGTGCAACTAATTAAGGTGTGAATAAACATGTGTATGTGTACAAAGTATCCACCCCACTTTAGCGGCAGAAGGGTCAAAATTAAGGATGTCAAGAATGCATGCATTTGGACAATGTACACAAATGGTCGACACTCCACGGACAAATTAAGACAAGGACGTAGACAGTGACATAGGAGTACATAGCAGCCAGAAATAACGCTATTGTTCCTGGTCCAACTTCTTTCCAAACCTAGTCGTCGGGATGCCTAGCACAATATATATCTGCACTGAGATTAGATACGTGTCGTTCACGACAACACCATGTCAAATTATCTCTAAATTTTGATGTTCTGATCGACTACAATGAAAGAATGATCTTTAGATGGATATCAAAGGGTTGGACCAAATGCAAGAACATGTTAATGTTTACTCTTATTTGCGACAAAAAAGTTTATTTACAAAGAGCACTAGCAGTGGCAAAGGTGGGTAATTAAAGAGCAATAGCAAATGTGGGTGATTAAAAGCACTAACTGTGAAAAAGGTGGGTAATTAAAAAGTAGTGGCAAATGTGGGTAATTTTGATGAACTGGCGCGGGAAAAGCTCTCACTTTATATAGTAAAGATATAGCCTAGCTTGTCTAAACCTCTCTTAGTTTCATCTCTTCCAAACCGAACTCAACCACCTATGCTAATCGTCACAACTCTTCTCTGAATCGTACTCCTATGACTTATTGGATAGTTTTAGCGCAAGCCATAGCCATGCAGTACAAGGCAGCCAATGAATAGACCCACGATTATGTAGAAAGACATAATGCCTTCTGTTAAAAAAAAAAAAAGAATTTGTCGAGTTGGAAGTATAGAAATCATCATCATATTGAGATAATTGGAAGCACTAAACGCTAATAATCCTAACGAAAGGCCATATGATGATCCACATCTAGTTTATACTTATATTTCAGCACTATATCAGCAGGAATAGTATGTCCCATGTGACACAGTTTTTGCATGTTCAGAGATCGATCTAAACGGCAAGTTAATTTCCTTGTTTACAAACCTAAACCACAATTACTTTAAAATTATAGGAACCTTAATTCGGTTTAATTTTCTACATGTTCAGTAGTACTCATAATTGGCACAAAAAAGTAGGAACCTTAATTCGCCATTTTTGTGCGCCCAGACAGGGATGAGCTTAAGGTACTCCAGGAGATCCTTCTATTTTTCGGAGGAGTCACAGGTCTTCATACCAACCTTCAGAAGAGCGAGGTCTACCCAATCAGGTATGAGGCGCTCAACATGCAAACGATTCTGCAGGAATTTTCGGCAAGGGTAGAGTCATTCCCGTGCACATATCTAAGTCTACCTCTCCGACCAACAAAGCTCACAAGGTCAGGACCTTCAGCCTCTCTTGGATAAGGTGCGAGGTCACCTAGGAGGATGGAAAGGGAAGTTATTGTCCTGAGCCGCTCGTTTGACTTTAATAAACTCGGTGCTCACGTCTCTAGCAGTCTACCACCTAACAATCTTTCCTATCAGCAGATGGGTCACAAAGAGATTGGATAGGCTTCGTCGAAATTTCCTTTGGAAAGGCGAGCACGAATGCAATGGGGGACACTGTTTGGTTAACTGGAAAAAGGTCTATCGGCCAAAGAGTCTGGGGGGTTAGGAATAAAAGACATTGACAGATTTGGCCGGGCACTTCGGATCTGCTGGCTCTGGTTTGCTTGGAAGGGGCAGCACAAACTTTGGGCAGGCTCGACGTTACCTTACGATGCCTCAGACCACGGCTTGTTTAACGCAGGTACATCCATTGTAATAGGGGATGGTGAAACAGCTAACTTCTGGGAGTCCAAATGGCTACAAGGTAGATCACCCGCGGACCTAGCTCCGTCATGCTACAGATTAAACAGGAAAAAAACAGGGACAGTGAAGGACTTGTTATCTCATGGAAATTGGATCCGACCGCTACGTCGAATCTCAAATGAAACGTAGCTACAAAAATTCTTTAGGCTTTGGTGCGCGTTACGGCAGGTACAACTGAGTCCTCATGTGGAGGACACCATAACCTCGAAATGGTCGTCAACAAGGAGTACTCCGCATGCTCAGCTTACTCGGCCCAGTTCATCGGGCCACCTGTGATCACACTCATAGGATGATCTGGCAGGCTTCCTCGGAAGGAAAGTGCAGGTTCTTCGCTTGGCTCTTCATCCAGGACAGGATTCTCACTGCAGACAGGCTCGCATTCAGGGGGTGGCCGCATTCTATCACATGCGTTCTCTGTGGATCCGAATATGAAACATCATCTCACCTCTTGCTGTTGTGCCCGTTTGCAAGACAGTATGGGGCGGTGTTTCGGCTCTTGCAGATAGACCGGTCCAACGCACAGCTACCGACGGTACAGCTAGGAAACTCGGCTTGGTGGACAAGAGTGCGTCTATTGTTACCTTACCGCAAGCGAAGGGACTTTGATGGGCCGGGGTAGTCACATATAGTCTTTGGAACATATGGAAAGAGAGGAACAATAGGATTTTGGATAACTCCTATTGCACGGTGCAGCAAGTGGCTGGTGCCATCGCCCACGACATCCGTAGCCGTCGAGCGGCTGTCGCGATGTCCTAAAGTGGCGTGGTTTGTCGCACCAGTTTGTTTTCTTTTCCATGTTGTTTTCTTCCACTCTAGCCATTCAGTGTGGCGATCTATGGGGGTGCCTAGGTGGTTTTACATCGTCGCTTTGCGTTTTTTAAAGTTGTTTTAGGCTCTTATTCTGTTGTTTCCCGTCTCCGCTTTAAACTTCTGTAAACTCTTTGGTTCTTTCTCCTTTCTTTAATGCATTTAGCAAAGTTCCTGCCTTATCTTTCAAAAAAAATTGATAAAAAAAGTGAAGAACAAAAAGGCAAGGCAGCCGGTCTCAAGTGATAAGATATTTCCTTAACATTTCTTTTCCGCTTTGAATGATCTCATAACTGACCAAAACATTGTTATTCTCTTCCTGCAGGTGCTACTCACCAAGGATGCAACGTAAAGAAGCAGGTCCAGAGACTATCCAAGGACGAATCTGTTGTACTAACGAAGTACGAGCGCACGCACACCCACCCGATCGAGAGAGAGAGCCAGCGACAACTTTTGAGCTCATACCGAACCAGATGCAGATAAACGCGTCCGGCCAGTTCCACTGAAGCCTCGTATGCAGAACCATGAAGCGATGAATCTACAGGTTTCAGTACGTTTAGTTTGTTCCTTCTGAGTTTTCTTTTCTTCTCCTCTCTTCTGTACATGAAGCTAGCTTCATAACATATATATATATATATATATATTTTAGATGAAGGAAGATTTTATTAATTTCAAGAACATTACAAGTCCTTAAAATTTCTTCCGCCTCGCTTAAGAAGCACACAGCCTTAAACAAAACAAAAAGAAAAAGAGAAGTCTTGATTGTTACTGGCTGGATCGCAGAGCTCTCCCTTTTCATTGAATTGTTAAAAACATCATCGAATCTTCTCCGTAAGCAATCCGCACCTCTGGATTTCAATATTCAGGCGCCACAATAACCTGATTTCCAACATTCGGCGCCACAATCCGCAATGCGATTTCCAACATTCTGACGCCACCACCAAGAACACCGCTGCTATTTGAATCATTGCGCCTCAAAATCTTGAACGCGATCACGGACTCCATATCGTCCATGACCACCAACTTGAAATCTTGGGGCGAAGACCACCATAGCGACCATTAAATCGATCGCCACTGACAGCGCCGTTCCGCCCGCCATGAGCGCTTTAAATTGATTCTTAAAGCATCGTCGCCAATATCCTGCGCATCCGGTTGCACATCGCAGATTGACTCAGAACAAAGCCAGATGCAAGAGGATTGGAATGAGCACGACCGCCATGGCGTCGCCATCGAGATCCTTCCTCTCCCAATTGAAGAAACCAACCGATCTTGCCCGATCCGCACAACCCGCCCAACATGGAGCAGCCGCCGCCTCACCGCCATCGTTGCACGCTGACGCCGCCTCACAAAGAGAGATAGATCAGCACCGCCACCGTCTCCATTGCGATCGCCTGGCCGATACATGGGCGAAGATCATGCATTGAGACTTCAAGGAGCTAGAGATAATACTCGCATCCTTGGCATTTTCATCGTTACCCTTGGAGCCGAACCCTCGTCCTCAGCGCCGCTTCCTCGGCGATGCCACAATTTGCAGCTTTGCACGATCGGATCGCCAATCTAGACATTGAAGAACAATAATTCCTTCAAGCAGCCGATCACGCATCATGAAGCGACACCGAGACGAACTTCGTGATCTCGCCATGGAAGGTACCAGCGTGGCAGAGAGAGAATCCACGACCTCCCGCGCGCTCATTCCATCGAGAAGCGTCGATGGGAGGGAGTTTTGAATATATATATATATATATATATATATATATATATATATATATATATATATATATAGATGCATGAGACATAATGAGCTCGTCCACTTATTTCATGTAGGTCGTTGTACTTGATCCAGAGTTAAAGAGTTTCATCCACTTGTACTATGTAGCTCGACATCTATCGATTTAGATTGGTTTTCTTTGCTCTGTCTGAGTAAGCCACTGTGCTTACCTCTGAATATGAATTATCTACTATGCTCACTGGGAAGCGCTGGTCTTTTCCGTAGCTCCATGCGCACTAATCCTCCTGGTATTGAGTGGGTAGAGCTTTCAACCTCACCTATGGAAATAATACCTATATTAAACTCGGTAGTTTTCTGCTCTCCGCACGCGAGCCACGTCATTTTGGTTGACTTGCTCGCTCCGCACTGCGCCGCACCGTCGGTTTGTTAACGCGTGAATAAGGTTTAAGTAATTATCCTCCCCCATCAGAAGCACCACGCCGCATCGTCGGTTTGTTAACGCGTGAATAAGGTTTAAGTAATTATCAACCGCGTGAATAAGGTTTAAGTAATTATCCTCCCCCATCAGAAGCAAACGAACGCGCGGCGCAGTGGGAACGCACATCGCTGTGACGCCCGCGGCGTGGGTTAGAGCCTATTCGGCCGTGCGCGTTGCTTGCCCCGCACCGATTTTTACCACACGACGTGTGGTGCTGGCGAGCGCAACGCATGGCTAAGGTGCAAGGCTGACTCGTGGCACCCGGTTTTTGCGAAAAGACCTCCACAAATGATTCTTTTTTTGCCAAAGGCCCTAAAAATTTCTAGAAATCGTTTTTTTTGCAAACCCTTCGAAAATTCCGGAATTCGTCTTTTTTCAAGGAGACCCCTTGGAAATTTTTCGAATTACATCTAGGCCCATTTTAGCGTCGGATTTTTCTTCCCGAAAAGACGTCTAAAAAATCTAGAACTTTTTTTTGAGCCACGCGGTTTTCACCTGCTAAACGTGTGACGACCGGTGCGGCGTGCGCCGTGCTTACGCATCTAGAGTATATATGACTACTCGTGTTATCAGAATTTCTCAGGTCGATAAACAGCGACGAGCTTAATTAATTCGTCTGCGACTTTGCGTGCACGTGCAGCTATTCTCAGAGAAATTAGCTAATGCTTGGTCAACACCCAAACCAGGTTGGCTACAGTGAATGTCTCTGGAATCTGGGCACGCATGTATTGCTTTTCGGCGACATGGACGAACACCTAGATGACTAGATCCTGTCTCTACTCTGTACGTACTACGTACTACTTGAACTATAAGAGAAACAAAGTTCTTGCAACTTAAGAGATGCTTCGTATGTCACTATGCAATAAGCAATGAGCTAGCTAGTCAAACTAAGAGTCTATTTAGGGTGTTATATATAGTTTTTTTAAAAAAAACTGTTTTTTCTACTCTCTGGACTAAAAATCAGCTGTAATTTTTTATGAGTTACGTACCGTTTGATAAATAGTTAATTTTCCTCAACAATAAACTACAACAGAAGGTCTAGCATAGCTTTTAGCTTTTGGATTTTGCTAATTATATATAGTTTTTAGTTTATACCAAAAATCACTTAAAAACTCAGATGTTTGGAGGGTTTTACTTGATCACTTAAAAACTCAGATGTTTGGAGGGTTTTACTTGCTTTTCGAAAGTTAAAACTAACTTAAAGCTCCAAACAAAGCCTAAACTATAATGCAACTATTCTGCAATGCTCTCAACTCTTCTCAAAACATTGCATCAAAAGTCAATCACGCACGTGCTTCCAGAGTAATCGAGGTATATATATTTACTTCCACTTCAATTCACAGTTAATTTTAAGCACGTAATTAAGCAAAGAACGGTAAAAAAGATGACAAGAACCAATCGACGCACGCATGGACAGAGACGTAAAGAGTGACAAGACACATAGATAGCAGCCGGAACTAATTAAAGCTACTGTTACTGGTCCAGCCTTTTTCCAACCCTAGACCCAGGGATTCCACGCGCAAGATCTCCATTGAATAACGTGGCGTTCACGACATATCCTCACATCTCTTTCAATTTTCATGGTTCTGACTCGATCGAGAGCTGCTATGCTTTAGAACGATCAAAGCTTAGACTCATACCTATTTGGTTTGAAGCTCATTTTATCATAAATATAGTAACAAAATTCAGCGTTACAAGTATAGCAAAGTTTGGCCAAAAAAAAAAGCTCTCTTGGTTCCATCTCTGCCAACCTCAACATACATATAAAGCTCTCTTGGTTTCATCTCTGCCAACCTCAACATTCATTTTACTAGCCATGGAGAACTACCATACGCTCTTCGATACAGCACCCTTATCCTCTACCTCTATCTCCTACAACTTCTTGAATCAGTTTAGTCGTACAAGCCATGACGACCATGAAATACAGGGCAACAACATCTCAAGGAGATTGCTCTTGGGGGAATCCAAGGAAGACATGTCCAGCACTAAGGGTGGTGTTGCAAGTCCGCAAGGCCATGGAGAGTCCTCAGCAGTGCCGGTTGTGGGTGGGAAGAAGAAAGTTGCGAAGAAGGAGCGGATGCCGCGGTATGCTTTCCAGACTCGCAGCCGTGTCGATATTCTTGACGATGGATACCGGTGGAGGAAGTACGGGCAGAAGGCTGTCAAAAATAACAAGTTCCCAAGGTTTGTGTCTCAACTGGATCCTAGCTATCATATAATTTTTTGGTCTGATACACATGAGATGTTAGAACTACCTAGTTATTATCATATAATTTTTTGGTCCTGCTATTTTCTTTGGTGCTATATATGATTCCATGTGATGTTATGTGAAACTGAAATACTTGTAGGTATTGTGGTATTTGAATGCATGCAAAGCTCTATCTTAGCATGTACTTATGTAGTGTATTGAATGATCTTATATCATCCCCATCTTGTATATATATGAACAAAAGATGATTTTTCACATGATTTGGTAGGCATTAGTCAAAGAATAATGTTCTTTTTTATCAATTTGACAAGGAATAACTTTTTGCTGCGATGGTGCGACTAGAAATAATTTGTATACCAAGTTGGTATATGCTGCACATGCTACATTTTCCTAACTTATCGATACTTTATATCGATTGTATAGCACAAGTTTGGTCCTTCTATCTGGGACTATATTATTGTTTGCCTTATTAGAATAATTCTGGAGATTTCTTATGATATTGATTTTTTGATTAACTTATTCAAATTAGTATAACCTGGGAGCGACAAAACATAGCTATAGTACTATAGAAGACTTCAATTAGGCATAGATTCAAATAGGAGAAAGGGAAAATAAGCAATTAGGTAATTGGTTCTAGGAAAAAAAGTGTTGAAGAGACCAACTATGTAGACATTGGAAACATCAAGTTATTAACCCTTGCATAGTCACTTGACAGAATTAATACACCAATGACGATCATCAAAATATGGGTATTTTCATTTTAAACTTTTGTTATATAGAAGCTCAATTGCTATTTTTTCTTACTTGTTGATAACTGTAGAATTTGGAAGAAAATTTGTGTGTCTCCTACCAGATCTCACACTCTTATTTATTAATATTTATAGCAAGGATTACAATCATAAAGTAATAGAACTCTTCTCTAATAGAACTCTTCTCTCTTCTCTAATAGAACTCTTCTCTAACTTCCTAATATATCTCTATTGAATCGAATTAGATTCTCTTGTCACAACACTCCCCCTCAAAATAGGCTAAAATTATCAATCATACCCATCTTGTTACATATTGTAGCACCCTTACTAGGACCTAACCATTTAGTGAAACAATCAGCCAACTGTTCATTAGATTTGACATACTCCAGCTTCAAAATTCTGTCATCCAGCTTCTTCTTGATAAAGAACTAATCAATCTCAACATGCTTGGTATGGTCATGTTGTACTGGATTATTAGCAATGTTGATTGCAGACTTATTGTCACAATGCAATACCATGCAAGGGACCACTCATCAAAACTCAAAGTTCAGACAATAGTCCCTTCATCTAGATCATCTCACTCAAAATTAACACTATTGCTCTATATTCTGCCCCTATAGTAGATCGAGCCACAACTTATTGCTTCTTACTCCTCTATGACATAAAATTACCGCTCACAAAGATACAGTATCCATACATAAACCTCCTATTATCTATACTGCTTGCCAAATCAGCATCACAATATCTCTCCTCATTCAAGTGTTGACTCTTCTCGAACCAAAGTCCTTTTCCAAGGCAATTCTTCAAATATCGTAGAATCCAAAAGACAGCATACATATGTCCTATTCTAGGATCATGCATATATCGACTTACCACGCTCACTGCATATGAAATATTAGATCTTGTATGACACAAGTAAATAAGATGCCCAACCAGTCTTTGATAAGCTTCGTTGTCGACTGGATCACTAGACTCAGCACAAAGTTTGTGATTCCTATCAACAGACGAAGCAATAGGACGACACCTAAGCATTCATGTTTTTGCTAACAAATCAAGGGCATCCTTCCTTTGAGAGAGAACTATCCCTTTCAAAGACCAAGCAATCTCAATTTCAAGAAAGTACCGAAGAGGTCCAAGATCCTTAACCTCAAATGCTCCTCCTAATATCTCCTTTAGGCACTTGATTTCTTCACGATCATCTCCGGTTATCACAATATCACCAATATAGACTGCTAATATGGTGATATGTGATCATCTATGTTTGTAAAACACTGTATGAGCCCTATTGCACTGAGAATAGCCCATTCCAAAATCTGCACACCTGAACCTATCAAACCACGCTCGTGGAGACTGCTATAGGCCATATAAAATTTTTTTAAGCTTACACACCTTTCTAATGGTTTGCTTATTCTCAAAGCCAGGAGGTATCTTCATATATACCTCATCTTCTAAATCTCCATGAAGAACTGCATTCTTCACATCCAATTGATGAAGAGGCCTCCCAAACATTATAATACAAGAAATCAATATTCTTATTGTGCTCATCATTGCTACCGGTGCAAATAATAGTCCATTCCATACGTCTGAATATAACTTTTTACAACCAACCTTACATTTTATCTTTCCACCTTACCTTCAAGAGTTTGTTTCACTATAAAGATCCTTTTGCAACCCACTGCTTTCTTTCTTGTCGAAAATGGAACAAGATCCCACGTCTTGTTCTTCTAAAGTGCACCAAGCTCTTCTTTCATAGCATCCTTCTATTTAAGATCCTACTTAGCATCCTGCCAATCCTTCGGAATAGGCACTATCTTAGAAGATGCAATGAATGCTTTGTATATAAGAGAGATATGGGAGTATGAAATGAAATTAGCACTATCATGCTCAAAGCCATACCACGGCGGTGGCTTTCTAGCATTGGATCTAACTATTCTATGCTGTGCAAGAGGTAAATCTAAATGATCAGAGTAGTTAGAGGGAACATTACCACTTGCCTCAAGGGGAGGCAAGGAACTTGATGGAGAGATACTTAAGAAGAGATTTGGGACTAGGATTGAATCAACTGGACTGGCTGGTTGTTCAGATTGTGGTTCTTCTAATAAAACTGAAGACAGTTGTTGTTTATCTCCCTATCTCCCTAGTTCCTCTATTGCCTCTGCTAGAACTTGCTCAAGTGCTGGACTGAATCAACTGAACTAGAAGGTTATTCAAGTTATGGTTCTTCTGATAAAACTGATGGCAGTTGCCTCTACTACCTTTGGTAGAACTTGCTCAAGTGTCGACAGATGTTTCTCCCCTGTTTTCGGAAGTGTCTTCTTTTATATACCTTTAATTCTTCTAAGGTTGTAACATCACTGGCACATTTTTTATATTGACTTGGAGAGGGACATAGAATTGTCCCCTCAACAACTTCTTTTCTCGGTTATCACTCCTACTATCTTTGTTCTCACCCTCTCAACTATCACCCTCAATTAAGGAGAGAATTCCTCTAAGAATTGACTAAGATAACCACTACTCGTGTAGTATGTTTCGAACTCTCGAAAAGTTACATCCATACTCACTAACATTTTTTTCTATTGGGTTTCAGCACTTATATCCCTTCTAACTAGATAAATATCCTACGAAGACACACTCCACAACCTGAGGATCCAGTTTGCCAACTATTGGTCGGTGATCCCATACAAAGCACACACAACCAAATACCTTAGGAGGAATCTTGAACTCTCGTTGACCCAAAAGAAGTTCAGCGTGCATCCCAATTTTTCAAGATGGCATGCAATTGATAAGATATCTAGCCATCATCACTGCCTCACTCTAGAATCTCTTCAGCACATTCATTTAAAACATGAGTGAACATGCTACCTTCAACAAATATTGATTCTTTCTCTCAGCAACTCCATTCTAAGGTGGGGTTCCTAGATAAATTGTTTGATGAAGTATCCCACTCTTCGAGAGATATGCCACAAAGCCCTTATTGACATAGTCAGTTCCATTGTCTGTTCGAAGAATTCGAACCTTTGCATCAAATTGTGTTGCCACCAACCAATAGAACTCTTGGAAACATCGAATAACCTCACTCTTGTGCTTCATCATATAGATCCAAGTTATATAAGTATTGCCATTAATAAATGTGAAAAACCACTTAAAACCACTCACAGAGGTAACCGAGTAGGGACCCAAACATCATAATCTATTAATATAAATTAATATAAAAGGTTCATAACTCTGAAGACCAATACTACTATAAGTAGATCGTGTGTGCTTTCCAAACTCACAAGTATCACACACAAGTTTACTTTTATTAACTTTATTAAACAACTTAGGCTATATCAGACTCAAACTCTCAAACGAAGAATATTCCAAACAATGATGATGCAGCAAAATATCTTTCTCAACTCCTCTTGCAACCATAGCCAATGCTGTAACCACCTGATCAACATACCATAGTCAATTATGCCTTATTCTAGTCCTAATTCTCTTCCAAGTTCTCTTCTCCTGGAAACACAAGAATCCTCATCAAATAAAATAGTGCATTTGAATTGGTTGATGATGGAACTTACTGAAAGGAGAATCACCAGAAAGGATGAGACATATGTAAGACAAAGGATAAAGCAATGAATGGTGTGCACTCTATAGATCCTACTCTCTGAATAAGCTAAGAAGCTCCATCAGCTATCTGAATAGTTTCAGAGTGTGTATATGGAATGTAGGGTGCAAATGCGTTGAGAGAACCTGTGACCTGAATCTATGATCCAATCAATATGAGGATGCTTATATGTGGATGCAAGTGCCTGTACCTAAGTACGTTCGTCCATATGGGTATAGTTGGTAATGTTACCAAAGGAGGAAGTAAGCGCTACCATAGAATCGTGGGGAGACTCTAATACTTTGCCCTTCTGCCATTATTCCCATTGCATAGCCTACTCACATGTTACAGTAACAGACGTACTTTCTTATACCAAGGCCATATTGGCTCTGAGGCCAACCCCTACCCCTGCCTCGACCTTCATGATCTCCACCTCGACCTCCACGACCTTGATCTCCTCCTCGTCCTCTATGATCACTGCGATCTCCAACTCAACCTCCACCATACCGTGGAAGATTTTATACATGAGTCAAATGTCCTCTTACCCTACAGTAACATTCCCTATCATCAGGTATGACATACGTAGATCTGACTAGATTGTTGCCCCCATCACTCGTAGCTGAACTTCCTCCTACACCATAGCTGAAATAGTCTTCTCTATAGTAGGTAGAATCGCTAGGTGAAACATGACAGCTCTCATACTCTCAAATTTTGGGTTTGGCCCCTTTAAGAAGTATGTCACCCATCTGTGTTGCAGCCACAGTCTGCCAACTTCAATATCACTAGCCATTTGAGACCAATTCAGGTAATTCTTGCTTCTTTCTAACTTCACATCGTTCGATATTGGCTCTAGCTTTAGTTCATGTGGTCCTGTACCAACCCTCGGACCAATCATACCTGTCACTAAAAGGTCTTATAATATGCTTCTCATATCACCTTGTGTGACTAGCGATGAAGTTGACTCAACAATCGCCCCCCTCTTCTCTACGAACGCCTTCATCACGACTTTCTGCTCCTACTTCCTCATGGCCTCAATGTCCTTTGGAGTCATCTTGTACGATGAACTAGAGTAATGCTGATCACAAATCTATGCTCGGTATCACCACGACCATGGCAATCCTTCAAATATCAATGTGAATGCAAATTATATGTGTGCATCGTACACATGCTATATATAAAAAAACACAATAAACTCCTATTTTCACTTCCTTATTTCATTTTTCTTTTTTCTCCTTTTCTTTTTCCTCTTCCTTTTTTCTTTTGGCCGAAGCACTTCTTTCAACTGAAGCCGCCTTCCGCCCCGATCCGACCAGACCCGTCTACTCCACACGTAGTAATGGCAAACCCATGCAAACGACTAGGCCTAGCTACTCCCCACGCGGCAGCTGCGGAGCAGCCCCCGGTGTCCCAAAGCTTGGTGCCCCCGAGTGGCGGCAGAGGAGCAAGATCGAGAAAGCAATGGCGGTGGAGCAGTTGACGCTAGATCAACAGAAACCAAGGTGAGTTTTCCGGTTTAGGGTTCGTGGGATGGCTCTGACACCATGTGGAATTTCGAAGAAAATTGTGTATCTCCTACTGGATCTCACACCCTTTATGTAGGGTCGAGGATGCGCCTAGAGGGGGGGTGAATAGGCGTTTTACGAAATCGATCGCTCACTAATTGTTTCGCTCTAATCAACCCCTAAGTCAAAACCTAATCAAAGATATATGCGGAAGCGATAAATAGGTTTTGACAATTTAAAGCCTAAATCAACTAGGCTCACTAGTGCATTATCTAAATTAAGTCTCTACACTAGAATTCCTAAATTGAACAATCAATTAATACTAAGCAATTCTAATACATTCAAGCAATCAATAATATGCACAAGGTAAATACTTGAAAGTAAAGAGACAAGGGACAACCGATGTTTTTCCGTGGTGTTCGGAGACTTGCCGGTCTCCCCTAGTCCACGTTGAGGCTAGCCCACACTTGGACCGGCTCCCGCTCGAGCACCCGCCTCTTTCCACTAGTCGTGGTTTTTCACGCTCGCGCGTAGGCTCAACCCGAACCTTCACAAACTTCGCCGGGGCTTCTCACAACCTTGAGAGCTCCGCGACGACGCCCTCGCCTGTCTAGGAGTCGGCAACCTCCAAGAGTAATAAGCCGCTCCTTCGCTTGAACCTCACCGAGCACAACGAATGCGCAACCGGTGATCACCAAGTGCAACACATGCACAAGGCCTCACTCAAGTGCAACACATGCACAAGAGACTCTCAAATCACTTCCTAATTGCAACACATGCAATTAGTCTCACTCTTAAGCTCAAGAGACAAATGGAGAAGAGCAACACATGCACACAACTCCCACACACAGCAACAACACCAGCAACCCCTGCCCCAAGCCCCCCAAGGGGGTATTTATAGCCCCCCACAAGAAAACTAGCCGTTTGGGGGCAAAATGGTAGCTTGACAAAAGTCTTGTACTACCACCCTCTAAGGGCAGTAGTACCGCCCTCACTCCAACAGTCGGCCCATGACCATATTTAGATACTACCGCCCTCGAGGGGCAGTATCCGCATTCTGACTACCGCTCCCACCGAAGCAGTAGTGCCGCCACGCCACATCCGAAAACCACTCTCTTTGGAATAAAGCTCTGCGCTTAACCCGGTAGTATCAAGACTTGGTACTACATAAGTAAGGCCCTGGTAGTCTGGCCACTCGAGAAGTTCAGATTTAACTCGAAAATCAATTCTCCAAAAAATCGAAACCCATTCTTTGAGCCTCTAGATGATCAACACATGATCAAACACACGTGCAAAAACACATTTGCACCAACTTAGCCCATGCTCAAAGAATTCAAACCAAATTGCGAAAACATATTTCACAACCAACTCAAAGACTATTTGCAAAACGTATTAAGCAAATCAAACCTGAGTTTATGAGATTAATTCCCCTAGCCATGTGAAGGTCAACACAAGACCCGGTCAACTTGCCAACACCCGTTGCAAGCCCCACTCACATGCTCTCGGAATTCCGGACTCATAAACCTCAGTTTATTCGCACAACGAACTTGCAAACAACACAATAAACATATTTCATGCTTGAGCACTACTCTTTGCAACACATGCAAAAGTCTAGCTCCAAGCAATATCAAATCAAGATGCATGAACTCTCTTATTGCAACACATGCAATTCTCTAGTTCAATGCAACACCAAAACCAAACCACACGTATGAGCTCTTTTACTCGCAACACATGCAAGCCTCTAGCTCCATACAAACATACAAACATCAAATCATGCTTGAGCTCTCTCCTTTTGCAACACATGCAAAACTTAGCTCCAAGCAACACCAAGGTTTTATAAAGATGTTTTGCGAAACCAAAGCATGAAGCTTCAACTAATGCAACACATGCAAAAGTGAACTTCACACAAAAGCCAACGCACTAGCTTATCACTTTTTGCAACACATGCAAATCAAAGCATTATGCGAAAACCAAATGCAACCAAGCATAAGTTTAACCCATTCGCAACACATGCCAAATGGTCAAACCTCATGCAAAAACCAAATCCAAATGATTTGAGCTTGAGTGAACGCGGGATGAGATCACCAACACATGATGAAGCTCAAGCAAAGGGAACGACCCCTCTTAATAGCACGGCGATAAAACCTTAGACTCAAAGACTATAAAGTCCTTAGCCTATCTAATTATACCTTCGCCGCCGCGCGCAAGCAATCCCCTTTGGGGTCTTTATGATCATCACTTGATATTCCCCCGGGATGTCAACTCGACTCCTTTTCGGGATCCACTCTTGACGCCCATCAACTCATGATGCCGTCCTTGTCCCGTTCTCATCATCTCATTCATCTTTGGACCTAACTCAAACATAACTCAAGAAACTTGTTAGTCCAAGATGCATGGTTGTCTCAATTATCTCTTGCACACCATTAACACATAATGGATGCCTTTAGATCAATTGAGCACAACCTAAATCAATTGAAATGATTGTAAATGTGTCTTAAGTATAATAATGCAACACATGCGTAATTATACTTAAGAACTATTCATTTGTCCTTAATTAATCACAAAACACCATCAACACATGATGAAATGTTCTTTAACGATTAACAAGACAAATGAACTCAATTTAAATTATCATTTAAATTGATATGAGTATATATCAACTACACACGTTTTCATATACTCACGTTGATGAAAAGTAATGATCCATTATATGTAAATTGTATGGAAATGATCATTACTCTAAATCATCAACTATAGAATACACCCCACATGCATATGTGCATAAATATGATTGACTTGGAGATAATATGCACATATTCACTTTAATCATATTGGAGTATATCCTATATTACCATGAGTATACTTATAACTAGGCAATTCAAATATATACTCAATGATTTAGTTTCTTTGTCTTGATCCTTATGTGTATCAATAAAGAATCGATCAATACAACGAAACTATCAAGTTAAACTACAAACTCCCCCTAAATATGTGCATCCATGTAATATATAGATTGAGAAACATAATGCACATTTTGTGGTTAATATAACGGGGACATTCATACTTTAACTTGAATCCAAAGTATGTAATTAATACTATAATGAATATGCATACATACCTCGGGTTTTTCATTTTTCAATGCGATGAGACTAAACAAAGATATTCTAAACAAACATGTTAGTCTCAATATAAGATTGTCATTAATAACACTATCGCATTAGGGGATAAACATGATATTAGATTTGTCATTAACACAAGATTAGATTTGTCATTAACACCAAAACCACAACTAACGATGGTTGAACTTACACTTTATTTATAGCGAGGATTACAATCGTAAAGAAATAGGACTCTATCTATAACTTTCTAATATATCTCTAACTGAATTGGATTAGATTCCAAATTCTTATCCCAACAAGAACTACACGAGAAATTATTCTTCTTAACCTTCTTACGAGTGTTTCATGCACTGTGCCTAGGCACTTAAATCAATACCGTCGATGTGATTTGAAATTCACAACTTTTGACATGGAATATACCCTAGAAAAATGTATTTGAAATGTTAAACACCCAAAATAAATAAATTCATCTTCAGGTTACTATTTTGAGCTAGTTTCATGTTATATAATCAATCAAATTGCATGAAAATTTTAAAGTAGATTAAATTGGTTTAAATTGAGTTCAAAACTCACTCACCATAATTATATATGAAGGGTATGAAACATTTAATATCCAAACCTCACATTTCATATCAATCATACACATTTATTAGACGGTTCATGGTGGGGGTGCCTATGCACCGAGTTGCCTTATGTAATTTCCTTACTACTACTACTGCCGCCGCCACCACCACTACTAGTTGAATACCCCATGCTATTCTAGGATAAAAGTACCATATCACCCCATCACGTTGAGTCGATATCGTCAGGCTCAGGCTGCTCATTCTACGGTCTTGGCTCCGCCTCCACACTCGGCCAGGTGTGTTGTGCCTCCACACCCTTGACTTCGTTGCACAGCTGGTCGAGCTTCACTATTTTTTCAGTTTTTTTGTTAGACAATCTCCATGTATGTGGAATTTGTTATTAGAGATTGTTTAAGTGTTGAGTATATTTCACAAAACTATAAGTTTGTTTCACAAACTAACCCAAAACTATTGGTTTTAGGATATATTTCATAGAACTACATATTTTAGGAACTTTTGTATCATAAAGCTACATGTTTAAGCAATTTGTAACTTGTAATAGGTTTGACTCTTAGTCCTACATGGAAGCCTCACGCCTTGGGGCAGACTGTTGCTCTGTGTGCGAGTCATGCTGCACGTGTTCGTTGTACAGTCATGTTAGGAGCATTACATACCTTGGGGCAAAGCCTAAAAGGGTTCCGACTACTTACTCTTAGATGTTGGATGGCTAAGAAACATGTGGCACAAGACGTGCATGTGTCCAAAGCGTGAGACTGCTATGTGGGTCTACGGAGATATACTTGTTTCATGCTTAAATTTGTAGCTTTGTGATACAACAATTTGTAAAATTTGTATATTTGCAAAATAAATGCAAAAAACCTACAGTTTTTTGTTAGTTTGTACGACAAATATATAGTTTTGTAAAATTTACTCTTAACTATTTTTGTTAGAGATTTTTTTTGGAGAATGTAACACAACCACCACTATTAATTCCTCTTTTTTAAGTGGTAGCACAAGATGACAATGATGATGATTACTACTACTATTGGAGTACTGCAATTACTGATTTTTTTTGTTTCTATTATAAATATTTACAAATCAACTCACCCTGCAGAATATACGTGACATTTTTTATTTTTAAATTAGTGTAATGTCACAAATACTATGGTGCATATATAGGACATCGATTTAGTGAGCATAAGGGCAACCACTCACATATACTCTCTCGATAAGTTGCAATTGTACACTGCATAGAAGTGCGTCTACTTATTTGCGTATCGTCAAAACGATGCATCATGAACTTTTCTAAATGCGGACTTCACAAAATTTCTAGAATTTTTATGTTTTCAGTATTAGTCATAGTTCGAAAGAAAAAGGAAAAGAAGAATTTGCTATATATTTATAATCAAATTAGCAGTTGATCAATTAGCTTCCTATGCATGTTGAGAGGACTATCTGATCGACCATGAAGTTCGTCATTCCCACTTCACGCAGATGCTACTACAGATGTACTCATAGAGGATGCAGCGTGAAGAAGCAGGTGCAGAGGCTATCGGAGGACGAAGGCGTTGTGGTGACGACGTACGAGGGCACCCACACGCACCAAATCGAGATGTCTAACGACAACTTCGAGCACATACTGAGCCAGATGCAGATATACTCGTCTGGCCAGTTTCAGCACTCAAGCCTTGGATCGATGTTGCCATGAATCAACAAAACTATGTTTGTTTGTTTGTTTATTTGTTTTTCTTTTCGCTTCTTAGTTTGATTTCTTCGCTTTTGTACATGAAACTACCGTCGTAGCACCAGAGAAATAAATGCGCATGAGTGTACACTTAACTTCATGGAGGTCGCATGGTAGACTTGATCTAGAGTTTAGTAATGGAATTTGGGTCAGTACTGATGTAAATGTGCTAGCTAAAATAACATTGGACAAACTTGTTCGTGCTATAGATCAATGTTGTTTTCTTCTCTACTTTGTTTAAACTACTATGTTGAGTGTGACAATTCATATCTAGTTATTTAGAATTTGAAAAAGTGTGCTATAAGAAATCCTAGATGAATCTTATGATTCCTACTTTCTTTTCGAGTAGGATTTCTATTTCCATTTGGAGGACCGATACATCTATATAAACCCATGGACTGATTATAGCGGACCTAAGTGACCAAGAAGCTTGAAACCAACGCATCCAAAGCAAGAAGGGCATGTGAGGATTAGATGTTAAGTTACTCTTTAGCACTAGATTCTTGTATGACAACATATTTAGTGAAAACCATCCTTACCGTGAAAACCACACGTAAAAGTTTTGAAAAATTCTCAAAAAATTACCATATGTAGGGGAGGAGAGCTTCTACAATCCTGCAAAATTTAAAGATGAAACTCAATCGCATTTGAAAGATATGAAAAAGACAATTTTGTGAAATTGTGTGAAACAATAAAGGATATAAATTCATAGGTAAACGAAAATGAAGGGAAACCAATGGAAGGTCTGAAAAAATCTTTTTCAGGAAAATGAAACCGTGTCATCAATGGCACATACTTAGATCTCAACTGCAGTTATACGGAATTACAAAGATAGTTACAAAATCTAGTAAGTACAAAGGTGAAGGTGCGAGCTATTAGAAGAAGGAAGTCTTTGCGGGACCCATCACGTGGTACCAATAAGTAGATAGAGCTCAAAGGCTATACAAACCTATAACATGGAGGGCAGTAAGAACAGGAGGTGTGATTAATCAAACTACATAAAGAACGAGCTCTCAAATAGAGGGTTTGAGCTATCAAACCTTAACATCAACACGCATATTGCGATGATGTGTATGAGCTTCTGTGGTGGGGGTACCCAAAGGTAAGAGGAAAAATAAATAAAAAATAAAAAAAATTAGGAGTCAACTTAGAGCGAATTCTTAGAGGGGTACAGTGACTTCAACCGGTAACATTCAAGGTGGAGATTATTGAGTATGGTGACTCATATTTAGGTTATGTTTGGTACAGCTCTAACTTCACCAGATCTATTTCTAACTCCATCAGATTTGTGGAGTTAGAGTTGTGGATATATTAAGAATATTTAGGTGAGTCATCTTATTTATATTTTAGACTAAAAATATAAACTTAATTCACTTTATTTTAGCCTACAAGCTTCATATCTGAGGTGGAGCTAGGATCTCGAACTCTGCCAAACAAGACCTTAGTAATTTATGATTTGGAAAAGTGTGCTATAAGGACTCCTATATGATTCATACTTTCTTTAGAGTAGGATTTCTACTTCCCTTCATAAGAGGACTGAGAGGGCTACATAAACCCGTGGGGGTGGTTATAAAGAATCCAAACAACTAAGAAGCCACAAATCAACTCATCCAAAGCAAAAAGTTCACAAAAGGATTAGAGACAAGATTATTCTTTATTAGCAATAGATTCTTGTATAAAATAAGAATCTGAGAATCTTAAAAAGTTTGAGAGGATTTTAAGAGAGCGACAATTCTTGTACTCTTTTGAGATTGTGCTTTAAAAATTTATGGATGGCTTCGCTAAATCTTTTATCTATCATTGTGATTGCTTCAACGCTGTTATTTTGATAAATTACTATTTATGCTGAATTTGTCTTTTTCATATCTTTCAAATGTGATTGAGTTTCATCTTCAAATTTTGCAGGATTGTAGAAGTTCACCTCACTTACATATGGCAATTTTTTGAGAATTTTTCAAAACTTCTACGGGTAGTTTTTACGGAGTTTTTATGGAACGGGTGGTTTCCACCAAATATTTCACCAGTTAGTCAAGTAGTTTTAGCAGCCTAGCTAGCTTCCCGAGTGAAACCTGATGGAAGGTATCAAATTCATACACGCATGTGGTATACACAATGGTGAAGATTGAGATTTTACCACTCAGTTTGTTGCCCTTCCAGAAATGCCATCCCTGACTTTGGCTTCTGTGATTTGCCATCCAGTTCATGGAAATAGTCAGCATTTAACTTGCAATCCTTTACGTACTCCAACGTTTCTTAATTTTATGCCAAAATTCCGAATGTGGAAAATAATACTTTCCCATTCTTGTTCTTCCTCGATATCCTTCCCCTCCACCCGTCCACGGCCAGCATGGCCGGCCGGCACCAAAACGAAGGCTTCTCTCCATTTTTTACCTTCCTCTTCTCCAACTCCAAGTCCTTCCGATAGAAACATGGCATCTTCTTTGCCGTCTCCCCGCCCCGAAATTTGTTGAGTTCCCCAAATCAGCCATTTCTGATTTCCCCACCCAACATTTCTGCGACACTCCAGTAAAACGACCTTCCTGCAGGCCGACTCTTAATGCGATGCAACCTGTGACGCATTGCAAGAACTAGCTGTGCTACTGGCTAATTAATTGCATTCCCGGTTTCTGGTATTCGATGATCCAATGTCGTTTGTGCAGCAGCTCCACAAGGGTCTCCTGCTCAATCTGACACCGTCTTCAGCTCCGTGCGAGTGAGAGAAGAGGGACGGAGAGAGAGGGGGCTACTGTTCATGAGCTCGTATGGCACATCAGCGCAACCTGCGTTAGCGACGGGAGACTGAGATAGAAGGAAATGTCGGGTAAATGCTTGAATTTGTGTTGCAGAGCTGATGTACTTGGGATTTGGCAGTTCTGCGACACGTTGCGGCGGTGGAAAATGGAAAGGTCGAACTGCCCGCGGCCTATAGCTAGGCTAGATATATTGTAGCTAGTACATATCGTCTCTACTAGAGGTTGGCATCGTACCAGACTGGATTGGTCCAGTACAGGTCTATCGTGCTTTGTATCACAGTGTCGTACCGGTCCAGTCTGACTCATTTTTGGCGAGTCCAAACACGGCCCATTTACGCTTCGTGCCTGCTACGTGCTATGCCGGCGGTGTGGTGTTCATGCTGTTAGGTACATCCATAATGCTCATGCTCTGTAGGTCGGTGATCTTCATACTGAGCTTCTTCCTTATGCCCTGGGTCATCGAGCCCGACACGACTCGTGCTACAGTGTCGTGCCAGGCCGTACCGCCCATCGTGCCTGGTTCTCGGGCCCGGCACAACCCACTTCATATCGGATCGGGTTTTGGACCGTACCATGCCCGCCATGCCTCGGGCTGACCCAAAAAAGCCTGGCCTGAGTGCCCACCTCTTGTCTCTACAATGTTATTGGTTTGTTTGGGAGAACTGTAACTTTTTTAAAAAGTTGTTTTTTAGTTTTTTTTTGTTGAAAATGACTGTGATTTTTTATAAGAGACTATTTAATAAATAGCTAATTTTTCTAACAATAAACTGTAAAGTAGGTCCAGTTTGGTTTTCAGTTTTAATTTTTGCTAGTTATATACAGTTTCTAATTTATATGAAAAGCCGCTTAAAATTTTATTCTTAATATCGTGCGATTTTAGTGTCATGTACTTTTCAACCTCGACCGACACTTCAATCAGTTTTTGGTGTCATGTACTTTTCGTTGACATTTTGACTACTCAGTTGCCACCTGCATCGAGATCCGCACACGCGAACACGTGGCCCACGGCTCGAATGACCTATGCTAAGATTCAAACAGCACACACAAGCACGAACTCTTCTGCTAAGTAAAAGCAAAATTCACAGGTGCAAAAAGACCACAAAATGTCATCTCCGGATTATATAAGAGATTGTCTATTTATGAACCGATTGAAATTTTGCTCACTTTTCTCAACACTCAGGTGAAGATCCAATCATTCCCATCACTCTTATCACTTTCTATATAACCCACCCTCTCATCTTAGGATAAAAATTTACTCTAACCAAGAAGAAAAAAAAAAGTTTGGCGAATCCCTACAAAATAGAGAGAAAAAACATTGTATCCTAGAAAAAAAAATAAGTGAACGTAGATGAACCCTACAAATATAAAAACAACTAAAACTAAAACTACAGTAAAGTTATGATAAAATTATATATTGCGTAGTACTATAATTTTATTCTTAATATCGTGCGATTTTAGTTAGAAGAGAGGTTTGAAAATTTTAGACAGGACCGATTATGAGTGTGTTTAGTAGAACTCTAACTCCACTAGATTCATAAATCTGGTGGAGCTGAGTATTTCTAGCTCTACTAAATTCGTAGAGTTAGAGATGTGAGTACATTAAGAGTGTTTAGATGGATCATCTTATTTACATTTTAAACTAAAAATATAAACTTTCACTTTATTTTAACCTATAAATTTCAGATCTCAGATGAAGCTAGAAACTAAAGCTTTACCAAACAAGACCTATAAAACCCAATCTAGTTGACAAAAGTAATTTTTAACACTTAAACAAAGCCTGTCCAGCCCCCGAGGTAGACCAGCATGCCTTACATACAAAAGCATCAATCACATGGCATTCCAAGGCACGCACACAGTACATTACTTACATTTAACTACTCCACGGAGGAGCAATACCGAGCTACAGTTGCTGCTAGCTTAGCACAAGATCCATGGCGCGCCTTCTGCGATCTGCGGCAGCGGCCGCGGTCGCTGCCTTCGCCGTCATGGCCGCGCTGGCGAGCCCGGCGGCCGCCCAGGGGGCGCCGGCGGCTTCTCCGGCGCCGCCTTACAAGAACCACACGGTGGGCGGCGCCGCCGGGTGGTTCTTCAACGCGACGAGCAACAGCACGTCCGGCAACTACTCCTCCTGGGCCGCCACCGAGACATTCTACCTCGGCGACTACCTCAGTATGTACATGCAAACTGCTCACTGCTCTTCCCATTGCCTATATATTTCTAGAAGATTTTTTACCACCTTTACAAAAGTATCAAACTTTATATTATTGATAATATGTCATTCATTCTGGTAAGGTATCAAAATTCGTAGTGAGAGGAGAGAAGCATATAGTAGTTTTTGCTTCTCCTTTCTATTTCCTCTGAACATGGGCAGCAAGTGCTGGTTTTTCGAAGGTCAAAAATGCAAATTGAAAAATGCCGTTCTCCAACACCATATCCTAGGAATTTTGTCAAACTGATCATTATCAAATAAACATATCAGAGATCAGAATTCAGATCCAGATCTGTGCAGATGCTCCCAAGCTCCATGCGCGCAGCACTAAACCGGAACCAAGGATCTTTCTGTGGTAGACACAGGAACAATGTGACATGTCGTTTCATCTCTTTGAAACTTTATTAGCAGTTTACCACCAGTCTTTCCCGTACTTACTGGTGCATATACTTTCAGTTCCAACGTACCACTTAAACGAAAGTGTTATACTTTTTATTATTTTTAGTATACTTTAATAATAACTTTAAGGTACTCCAACATGATATGATTGAAAATAATTCATCATATCCCTTTATTTTTTGCTATATACTATTTTATATATATAAAAAAAATGTATAAACAAATTATACTATAAAGAATGAACTTTGACGAAGTTATCAGTCCAAATTTAGTCTGACCAAGTGTGTCTGCAATTTTTGCCTCCTAGAATTCGAGACGAACGACAACTCGTCGGTGGTGCAAACCTCCAACGCCACCACCTACTCGCTCTGCGACGCCAGCGACGACGATGGGCCCAAGACCTCCATCTACGGCGCGGGCAGGGGCGGCGGCGGCGGCCTCGAGGAGACCGACGCCATCGCCGTCCCTCTCACATTCGAGGGCGACAACTACTTTTTCTCCGAGGCCGACGGCGGCGCGCAGTGCGAGCAAGGCATGCGCTTCGAGATCAAGGTCGCCCACGGCCGCGGCCTGCCCCCCGCGCTTGCGCACCCGCCGCCGGCGCCCAAGTGGCGCGTCCTCGCGCCGCCGCCTGACGGTGCGGTCACCTCTCCGGCGGTGGTCGGCGCCGGCGCCGGCGCCGTCGCTGGTGCCGACCTCACGGAGGGCAAGAACGGTGGCTCTAGAGCGGTTGGTGTGGGCGGTCGTTTCTCGGGTGTAGTAGCGATTGGGGTGGGTCTAGCAGTTTTGGTTGCTGGCTGAGTTGGGTGGGGTCGCCTTGTCAGTGAGATAATAGTTTTATTTTTGTGCTGAATTTCTGAAAAGGGTATTACATTTTATTTGTAACATTATTTCAGTTCGAGCAATAAACTGATCATTAAATTAATCTGTCGAAAACATTTCTTTTTATACTAAATTCGGAAAAGAAGAAGAAAGGATTCCCTGTGCTGTTGTCTCCTAGCCATGTTTTGAGAGTATTATCCTAAATACTACAGTACAAAACCATTTTTACAGTGTTTTCATATTTTTTTTCCGTTTCCACAAGATAGGAGCACTGACAAAAAAATGCCTGTTAAATAAGGGGAAAAACACAAAAGATGAATGGTTTCCGTTTTGACTCCCAAAAATCTTGTTCCACACTTCTAATTGCATTAAATATTATTGTGTTGTAAACTGTAGTGGCATTTGTTGTTTAGTTGTATTTACACCAACGATTAGAACAAAACAATAATCTATCTTATTTCAAGGAGACTTAAATTTGGTCCTATTTAGAGGGCTTTAAGTCAGCTTTAGTTTCTAAAAAGCTAGTAAACTCTAAACTGCTCAACTTTTAAGCGGCTTTTGGCATAATTTAGAAGTCATATATAAATGCTGAAAACTGAGTTAAACCTACTTTTGCAGCTTCTTACTAAGAAAAATTAGCTATTTGTTAAATCATTTCTTATAAAAAAAAAGCTACAGCTACTTTTTAATCTAAAAAGCTAAAAAATAGTATTTTTAGAAAGGCAACGTATCTTGTGTACACAGGCTTTTCATGTACACACCGTGCACACCAACTAACAAAAGTTACGAAAAATTCTGAAAAAAATTGTAGATGTACTTCATAGATTGCTCTACCTATGTATAAATTTGTAGATTCAAATTCATTATATATCAAGAGTTACAAAAAATTGTAGATGTAGAGCAACCTATGAAGTACATCTACAATTTTTTTCAAATTTTTTTGTGACTTTTGTTAGTTGATGTGCACGGTGTATACACGGAAAGGCCTATGTGCACAGGATACGTTGCCTTTTAGAAAAGCTACGCCTCCTTCAAACAGACCATTTGTGTGCGGTAATAGCAGCTTGTCAAAGCATCCGCATTGCAGGACTAAACATGGTGCCAAGGGAATCTTTTTGCTTGGTATTGGTACTTTGCAGTGGAGAGAGGAGGCAATGAAAAAAAGAAGAAGAGTAATTCGTTCTTCACCAGGTACCGGTACCTCAAGTAAGAAAAATATTACAAAACTGACAGGCACTGTTGCTCACGAGTTCGAATGAGCTAGCCGTTGCCACCAACTCTATATAAATACAAAACATTAAACATTATAATACCAAAATGTTCCCCTAGATCATTCATCGTCTGGTTTCAGCTCTTCGAAGTTCTAATCACCTCCAGACCAACATCATAGAAACAACCATCGTCGCAACAAAATTGACATTTTATGATAAAGCTAAATCATCGAGAAATGTCATACTTTTGTTATAACAAATATTTTATGACAAAATGTTGTCGTGGTAACAGTTGTCATGTATGTGTCGTCACTAGAAGTAACTTATGACAATTTTTATGCGTCGTCATAAAACCGGGGTGACCTGGAGCAACTTGAATTCATGACTAAACCTTGATAGTCCTGAAATAATCTCTATTTCGTGATAGAAAGTTTTTTGTCATATTCTTCGTGCACTTGTTTTTTCACAAATGAGAAAGTTGCCAACTCCCTAAAATAAAATTTGTGACAAATACAATCGTCTTTAGAGATATGATTTTTACAAATAGGTGTAAATAAGTAATTATACAATTCTCTTCGATTTCTCACAAAGAGGCTAGGTAGTTATTCACTCCATAGTTAGTTTCTTGATCTTCAAAATCTACAAAGCACAAGAGCAAAATTAAAGATGTGTAAATACCAAGTAGTTACCAACAATGTTCAAAATTAATACTCAATGCACATACACTCCAATTAGCCCTTTTTTATATACAGACTTCGCCACAGAGGGAAAGTATACATTACCGTAGCATTCTTTGCAGCAGCACAGCGGGCACGACCAAGGAATAAAATTTCGGCAAATTTTTGACGAAATCTCGGATTTTGGGACATGGCGAAATTTACATTACCGGGCGAATTGAAAGTTTGAAAAAAAATTGAAATTGCTACAGTAATTTCAATGAAATTTCGGGCAAATTGGGCGAAATTTTGGGTTTTGAAACCAGATTTTGATGTTTTAGGGCTGGATTTGACCGGAATTAGTCCAATAACCCTTAAGAAAGTCATCTTCTATGAAAATTTGTTGAAAAACTAAATTTTTGAGACATTTTAAACTTTGGGTAGAAACACTATCAAATTTTTATAAAATTATACAAGCTTGATAATGATCTAAAACATTTATGGTACCATATTTAGTAGTGTAGGATCATACATAAAAATTTTAAAAATAATTCAACTTCATTTGTTATCTTTAAAAAAATCAAAAACAGAATGGACATAATTGGGACAGTAAACTTGTTAGATTTTTCTAAATTTTCTCGAGTGTGATTATGATCTAAAATTTTTATGACACATTAAGAATTTCCTCAGTACTATTATATAAAATTTTCAAAAAATTTAAATTTTTTTTGTTTGGCCAATTAAATCTATAAAACCATTGAACTTCATTTGTTATACTATATTGCAAAAACCAAAAGAGAAATAACATAAATGCTACTGTGCCTTGTAAGAATTTTATAAATTCACTGGAGTGTGATCATGATTCAAAATTTTTATGAGATCTTAAAAACTTTCTTATCAACCTTCTGTAAAATTTTCACAAATTTTAAACATTGTTTTATCGCTAAAGTAAATCTATGTATTGATTATTAGGCTTTTATCGGAACATAGCACTGCCAGAATTTTTAGAACTTTTTGAAGTATGATAATCATATAAAATTTTTATAAAAATATTAGTGATACATCAGGGATATCCAAAAAAAATTCAAAATTTTCCAACGTGGTTTGAACCATTTTTTATTTTGTTCAAATTTGCCAGTAAGGCTTTTATCAGGACAGTAGCACTGTCCGAATTTTTAAAAATTCTCAAATCTTGATCACCATCCAAAAATTTTATGGAAATATTAATGATTCATGAGAATCATGCAAAAAAAATTCAAAAGTTTCTAACATCATTTGAACCATTTTTCATCTAGTTCAAACTTGCCGGTCAACGTTTTATCTGGATAGTACCAATGTTTGAATTTTTTAAAATTCCACAGACCTGGTAATCACCTGAAAATTTTATGAGAGTATCTCTGATGTGTCAGGAACCTTAAAAAATTTTAAAAGTTTTTAACATCGTTTGAACTATTTTTTGATAAGTTGAATTTTACCGAAATTTCGGGAATTTTGGCCAAAATTTTGGAAATAAAAAACCGGATTTGAATGTTTCTTTTTGAATTTTGAACGGACTTCGTCTGAAATAATGAAATATCACCAAAATTTCAGATTTCAGCCACGGACGAAATTTTATCCAAAACGAAATTCGAATCCTTAGGCACGACTACAAATTTTTCCACCGATAGATTAGTTCCAATCTAAGTCACACGGAACGGGGGACGATGCGGCATTCCGCATACCGGGATCAGTCGTCCCGAATCGAGGTACGGGGTCGATACGGGACGGTGGCTGGGTCGATGCATGGGACGTTACTCGGGACGTCGTCCCGTTGGTTACCGGAACATCGAGAGGAATGGGGGCGGTACATCGGCCATAGGAGGTACTTACTTGAGTTCTTCGTCTCCATGCAGGTGAGCAGGCCGTCCGCCGTCCTTCTTCGGCTCCGTCGAGGCGCAGCCGCACCTCCCGCCGTGCGCCGCATCCGCTCGACCTCCCCGCGATCTTCTCGCGTCCGTGCCTTCGCGCCGGCCTCCAAATTCTTTGCTGCGATCCTGCGCACAATCCGCGCGCGCAGCCATCCGGCGTCGTCTTCTTCGCCCGTGTCTAGCCGGCGTCGCCCATCAGCTGGATCCGTGTGGCCGTCCGCTTCTCTGGCCCAAGCCCGCGTCGTCCACCTCGCCCGTGAGGTAGCTCGTTCGGCGCCCGTGAACCGAGGAGTCACCGAGTCAGTGCTTCGTTTTTGCTTCATCCGGAACCAAAGCAGATCTCAGAGTTTTATTTAGTCTGGTTTCGAGTCCGGCTCCATGCAGCCCATGAAAATGAGTTTGCTATCTTACGTGAGCAATTAGACGGAGCGAAGACAAAAACTATGGACTTTCTTTAGGCGAAGACAAAAACTATGGACTTTCTTTCAGTGTTGCGCTATGTGTGTATCAATTAGACAGAGCGTCCCATATTATCGTTCCGAAAATAGTTAGTACACGTTCCACATCTTGTACCAGGCGTCTCGAAGAGGTATACCCCACTCGAACCGGGAACATGGAAGATATCGATCCATGTCCCGCGTACCCGTTCCTCGACCTGGACGAACCGGGAACATTGTGACTTAGGTTCCAATAATAGATCTGTTCACATGTAGAATATAGAATCTGCTATTGTGTATTCATCCATGTCAAAGATAGCATGTATCTTCTATTTTTGGTGTATAGGATTTGTATAGGAACCGATTCTATCACCTTCCATTCTTTGTAAACATTCCCAGATATTGCTCTGGCTATTTAATTGAACCAGCCAGCACCATTGTGCTATGAGCTGTGTCAATTTTTCTCTTGTTTCCTTCCACGTTTGCATGGTATAACGAGCGGACCAAAGCAAGATCAAAAGTTCAATGAGTAAGGAAACCACCTCCTTTGATCATATTGGATCCCACATATATATTTCGTTGTTATGTATATTATGTTCAAAACTATTATGCTTGCATGTAATTTCGGTAAAAGTCGCTATGTTGTAAGGATGGTAGATATATCTAATTATTGTATTTAGCCTAACTTGGCAAGTTGATACCTTCACCATGGTCACCATAGTAGTACTATCTACTATTCATAAATATTAACAGTGGAATTGTAGAATAACAATGAACGTTTGATGCTTAGCCATGCTTATACCAATATTAGATGAATTAGCTTCGACAATGGTTGAGATGTTAAAAATGAGAAATATTTGTAATATGGTGAAGAGGAATTACCTCTAATTTTTTTTGTTATAAGTAAAATTGGAAAAACTTATTTTAGACTTGGACGAATGGTTGTTAAGACCAGTGCAGTTACACGAGAGGTGGGATGGTGATAGTCTCACTTAGGTTGCTAAGGGCCGATCTATTGTGCTGTAAACCTAAATATTTTCATATAATCACATGTGACTTTATGGGAAGGTCCTAGTATAATAAGTTATTGTGTTCTAGCAATTTAACCGCAGGTGGTAGTTGATAGGTGGAAATCGGGCTAGTACGGGCATGGTGAAGGGCCTCCATGTTCGTAGGGGCTTTTACGAGGTACGCAAATCTTACCAACACAACTATGAGGTACTAAGGATATAGGGCGCTCCACACCTTAAGATGCAAACCATAGGGTGGTGGTTGTTATAACCGACAATGTAAAAGCCTTGTCATAAAACTCTCAAACAGATGACTTCGGTATCGCGTGATATGGTTGACATGATGGGATGTTTATATCATGTGGTGTTTGAATAGCCGTGTCTCCGATCATGAACATCGTTTGATTATATCTCATAATAAGTAGTTTTAGATTTTAAAAATTTGTTGGAAAATGCGTGGATAGAGAGTCCATACGTGCTTTGATCGGCAAAAAGGATTTTGCTGAGGTTTTAAATGTTTATGTCAGCAAGCCACATGTCTATTCAGGTTACATATGCAAGCCACTTGTTATCAAATATCAAATGCTCTTACAACTTTTTTATTACAATCTACCATTCAATATTGCAAATGAAAGCTCGCTTTATGCAAAATTGAAAAACCTAATAGGATAGCCATTTCCTTAACATAACCTTGCATGCTATATAACGTTTTCTTGAAAGTCCTGTTCTGTAGAGTACGATTCTCGTATACACCAGTGCTTATTGAACATATTCAGTGGATAAAGAAGAGAACCTGTCGTATGGATAATTTTATGTCGGGGTTTCAATGACAATGACGCCGATTGCTAAGAATCGAACCCTAGTCAGTTTCCTCTAGATAGGAGAGGCATACTAGATGGATCTTGTTGCCTTCTCACTTTTGCTTCCACCATAAACTTTTACTTGTGAAACTATTTGGCCGGTCAGCCCAATAGTTGTAAAAATTGGTCATGTTGATTTATGTTTAAATGCTACTTGTATATGCCACTTTGAATTTTTATTTATCGAGTATAGATGTGATATGTTAATATTGGATGTGTGTTTTAGTAATTGATCGTGAGGCTAGTATGGTATACACATAGAGACTAAGGCCCCGTTTGGCAACTTGGAACCGGATTGTTTCTTCTAGAATCTGAAATAAATCCAACCAAACGGAATAGGACTCGGAACGTTTCAAAGCGAATCGTTTCTGATTTTTATACACCGTGGTCGAATCGGCTAGCAACCCGTTCCTCCGGATTCTGATTCTACCTGAAACGTTTCTACCAAGAATCCGGAACCGTTTTCATTTTTACTAGAATCTGGAACCGTACCAAATGGGACCTAAATTAACAAACTGGTTCTGACATGGATCCTCGTACTCCGTGGTAAAGATGGGCGGATCAAGCATGCTGCAATATAAACTTGGAAAAAGTACACATGGACCATAAAAGCAAATACATTAAGCTAATAGGTCGATTCCACATCCCATCACTTTCTTTTTGGTTGTTCATGTTACAAATTGGTGTATAAACAACGAAAATTGATGTCTGACGAGGATATCTTTTTCACTGATACAACCACCACATCTATTGCTTTTCATCAAGATATATAAGGACCGATCACTAGTGCATGTGCTCGTTAACTTAATTATTAGGTAACTATATTTCTTAGAGTGCACTCTTATTATATGAACTCTACGCTATTTTCTAATGCACATGATGTTATTCTAATTAGTAATTGAAGTCCTTGCATGGCAATAATGCTTAGGAGCAATAATAGAGATGATAGCTACTATACTCAATTGAAGCCACAATGAAGGATGGCTGAACTCCCATGACACTTTACTTCGGCCACTACATCCAAACATTTAGATTTATTTTTAGTTAAAAGCTAAGGTGCTACGCCACCTTATTTAGGCCTAGACCCATATATCTGGCCAAAGTTCAAAGGGAAAGGAGTCCTTTTCGATTGTGGCAAGAGTCCTTTTCGGTTTTCCATATTTTAGCCGCACCCTCTTTTCTCCTCTTCCTTTATAAGCTGGCCGCAGCTTTAGGAGAGGTCGGTTTTATTTAGTCGTAGTTTTCCTTGTAAAACTATTTGGTATTCTCTTGTTCGGATTTATCAACAGCGCTATTGTGCTTCAGAACCCCACATCAGTACTTTAATTATATTTGCAATTTCATATTACTCTTTACTTTGTTCTTGCTTATTCTTCGGTTGCTTGTAGGAATTGATCTTCATGATCAGGTCAATCATGTTTCTAGCTAGATCGATAACAATCATGGAGTTTGTTCAGTAATTTCTAGGCGTATCAGTCATGTACAGTTGGTAGCTAGATTGCAAGAGTCGTCTCCATAAATCGAAGTTACCCTTCTCATCAAAAGGTCGAGACCACCAACTCGTATCAGTTGGTATCAGAGCTCAAGTTTATCTGTGAGAATTTACTGTTGTTATAGACTAGATTATTTTCATATTAGAGTCCAGAAAAAGCCACACACAAGAATATTAGGGTTTGATCATCCTCTGTTCCAAACCAATCTGTGCCTTGCAATTTCTTTTCGATTTTTGCATTGTTGAATCTTTGGTTCCACCGTCGTGTCGAGTTACTAGTTGTAGTGTCTAGCCTTTAGAGTTTCAAGTTTTGGACACCCTCATCTTCACACCTCTGCAGCGCACCCTGAAGGATCGAGATGGCGAACAGAGGGGGTGAATGGTCACAAACAAAATTTCCCCCACAAAATACTCCAACTAAGACCTAAAAAATATCGCGCAAAAGAAATCGTGAAAGACCCAAACAACTAGATAACTATGTGTACCCCTAGCTTGCATGGATGAGAACCATGGAATATGTGTGGATTTTTGAGTCACAATCCTGGTTGTCAAGTGTTCAAAACAAAAAAGAATCAATTCAACTCTTACTTTTAGAAAGGATATTGAGCCAAATCACAAAAGTCACTTTGAGAAAAGTAAAAACAGAATTTTCAGAATTTATCCTCACTTGGAGTAGGTGGTTGATAAACTTCCGGCGCTCTAGAAGTTTTAAAAAAATTTCTCCTTATAAGTAAATGAGTTGTGAATCACTCCACCAAAGATCACCTCAAAATGCCTCATGGTGCCCAAATACCAGTGGACTCCCCAATTTTTCTAGATTTTTTTTAAAATCAAACATTGACTGCTGCGCGAAGAACAAGTTCAAAATATAGTTACAACTTGAGAGAAAAGTTGATCTCTAGTTTATCCGAGAGTGCAAAAGAAATGTAAAACTATATGAACACACTCAAGACATCCAAGATTAGCAGCATTTAGAAGGAGGGGAGGCAAATCCAAATTGCGAGAAAGTAAATTGCAGGAATTTAAATGCTAAATTTGCATGCTAAGTAAATTGCAGAAATTTAAATGCTAAATTTGCGTGCTAAATTTAAGACATAAAGTAAGTGTGTAATGTAAATTCAAGCATAAATGAAAATTTTTTGCATTTTTAGAAGGAGGAGATTTACAAAGCCTCACAACAAAGTGGACAAAACTCAAAGTAGCACAAAAACCTCTACAACTTTCAAGAGGAGGCTACTCCTCCCCCTCTATTTATACTACTCTTGAACCACCTACCACCCTAGGATAAGTCTGTCAACCCTAGAGCACTCATCCAAGGGCTAGGATTAACCCACTCACATAGTCATGCAAGGGCTAACCAAAAATCCACACACATAATAGGTTTTTTTGCACGGTTTTCAAATCATACTACCTAGACCCGCTCGAACAGAATTCCTTAACAAGTCAAAAAAAAAGAGAGAAAAAAAGAAAAGAATCAGAAAGTAAAAAAGGGAAAGAAGAATTCGAACATAATTCCTTTCGTGTTGGAGTTGAATACGTTGTTCTATATTAGAGAGAGTATCTTTTAATTATCTTTTTACCCCTCTACCTCTCGTCCACATGCACCATACCACATTGTGCAACAACGCAGCCTTGAGCAGTACTTCATACCTAGCGCCGACGCTTATTGCGGCAAAAAAATTGTCACAAAAAAGTGTCACTTCTCTGGTTGGGTTGTGCCGCGTTGTGTTTTCTTTTAGTATTCTAGACTCACGTCTCCAGTACGGACCATCCTAGGACCAGCATACTATTGACTAGCACCGTGAATAATTTTTTAAGCTTTGCATTCTCTGGTTTAATTATTGCTAATCCTTGTTGCCATATTTGAGTCTTTTCAAGTTACACTTTCTACCATCGTGCAGATACCGACCACTTGCAATTGCTCTACCCAATTTTCAGAGATCGTTTGACACCAACCCTAGTTGCCGGTTACCACCAATTTGCTTGGTAAGAATTGATAAAAACTTGGTAAAACCTTGAGTGTGAGAGACTTTGAACCACCAACATTTAGTAGTTGGTAGGGACATATACTTGTGATTTATTTCTTGTCTTCTACAAACAATGACAGGTTCTTCTGATTATATCAAGAAGGATGCACCTCTCACGCTGTGTATGAAGGGAATCGTACAACATTTTTCACGCATGCTGAATCAACATTCAGTACGCCTTGAGAGGGTTCTAGATCACACCAATGATGAGCTTGTTGCATTTGCTACACGTGTAGGGCAACTAAAGAGAGCTCATCCACTGACTGCCCCTGTTGCTACCAACATACCACGATAACATTGTACCCCTTCCGTCGCTCGCTCATAGGCTGACCAAGTAGAAGTCGTCGTTGGTGAAGTCTGATGGAGGATTCAATCCCAACAATGACCATGATCATCAGCAACATCGTTTCAATCGCCAAGGTATGAAAAGAGATCCACCATGAGAGATACGTGACCTTGATGACCCACTTAGTAAAATTAAATTCACTATGCCTCTTTTTGCTCAAAAGTATGATCCTAATGCTTTTCACATAGGAGTTAGCCGTAGAACAAAATTTTGCTTGCTATGTTTTTTTCTGAAGATAAGAAAATTAAGGCTACTACTAGTAAGTTCACTGATATTGTATCGATTTGGTAGAGTGAGTGTTGTCGTAATATTCAGAATATACCTAGAACATGAAATGCTTTGAAGAAAGCTATGAGACATAGATTTATACCGTCATATTATTATCATAATTTGCTAAATAAATTGCAACGTTTAAGACGATGTAGTATTTCCATAGAGGATTACTATCAAGAATAGATTTATACCTACATATTATTCTCATAATTTACTAAACAAATTACAATGTTTAAGACAAGATAGTAATTCCGTAGAGGATTACTATCAAGAATTGCAAATTGGATTATTTTGTGATTTAGAAGAAACTAAAGATGCTAAAATGGCTAGATTTTTGGGTGGTTTAAACCGTGAGATTAATGATATACTTAATTATACAGAGTACAATTCTATCGCTCGCTTATTTCATCTTACTTGTAAAGCTAAAAGAGAAGTACAAAAATGATAATCTTAGAGAATCTTTTGCAAGTAATTCCAATCAAGTGCATTCAAAGGCTCCATACAACACTTTCAGTCGAGCCTCTACATCAAGTTCCTCCCACAAGAGCCTACACCCTACTACTTAAAGGAACATACATAACCTGAGAGAGAAGGCACCGTTTCACATATCAAACTGAGCTGTCTAGCGGTATCGATGCAACTACTAAAGCAGGGGCATACACAACATTGATGCAGCTTATTTACAGGTTCAATCATAGGCAAACACAAATAAGCAATTCTAGTTGCCTCTGCATAATGTCTTCATGCAGACTGCAGACAAATATTGTTCTGCTGAAAAGGACATTTTCCTACATTATATTACATGTCCAACTGATTGATAAACTAGTATTTACAATTCAATGCTTACCGTTCTTTGTGTGTCTCCAAAGACATGGAAATCAACCAGATGTAGACAGGAGTGACAAGTGACAACTATAAATAGATCAGGATCATATTTCTTCCTTGAAAAATGGTGCAACCCCCAATAATAGCTGAGCTAAAATGAAGGCAAACTTGAAGTTACTGAATCCATTCCTCAAGTAGAATGAAGGTCCCTCTGTTCCATAAAAGCGACTTTCACCACCACCAAGAACGCTATGACACAGAAAATTGAACACCAATAATGTCCATCAGCAACAAACAAAAGAACCTAGCATATATATGTCATAAGCAGACAAATTTGAACTTGTTCACATCGTAAAATATGGAAATTACTCAAAGCTGTTACACAATGTAGTCACAAACTTGTAACTCCAAACAAAACAGTCTTTTCAAAGGACTAACAAAAATACCACTGTGGCTGCCTTCACTTGAGAGTTGAAGCAAACCAGTCTATGAATAAGTTATTCCATTTGTTGTGCCAAGTAACAGAATTACAAAGAATTTGTGTGTTTAATTATTAGCTATTTCTACAACAATGACTCAAATGGCATTATCAAGATTTTCATCAGGATACATATTGACCTGACCATGATGAGTTAACACTGAAAAAAAAATGTAAAAGTAAACCTCTAGGTAAGACTGATTCTCTTAAACTTGCCTTGCGCAAATTAGGGACAACTGTCATTGACGAAAAAATGGAAAAGAAAATCCCATGGCTGTACCCTCATCCTCATCTTCTGGAAAATGTATGACCAACAATTTGTTCAAAGGAAAACAACTATAGGCAAATGTATCTGCCTTCAGATCTGTTTCCTTTATCCTTGTTGCACACCCAAATTGTAAATCCACACGAAAATAGCAGACATGCTGCAACACGATCCTTTTGATAATATCTCAAGAGCTCAATGTTCTTCTGCCGAGCAGAACCATGCCATCAGAGGCCTCCCATGAAGAACAAGACATGCTAGGTTTCTTGGATAGATTGCTGAACATCACTTGTATGCATCTGTATGTGCAAAGTATCACCTCAAACATTTCTGATCCAAGAGAATCTTAAGTGGCTTTGCACAAATACACCCGAGGATCCACTTCGTGGCTTCTTGCAAGTTGCAACAGTGTCTTACATGTGGGTTCACAACATAACCTCCTGTATCTGGCTAGCCACCCACTACAAAATTGTGCAGCTCCAAATGATCTGTGGGTGCATACTGAACTATTTTACTCCGGGTTCACTGTGCTTGTCTTCTCTGCTTGTTAACTTCAGCCTTGACACCAGGTCATCCAAGATTACATATATTTCCTGATTCTGACATTGCCTCTCACCAACTTTGAATTGATGAATAATCTCATTTAAGTCCACCAGACGATGTCCAGGACTGAACCTCTCATCTCTTTCCTTGATGATAGTCTTCACCCTTCGAGCATCTTCCCATCTTCCCGCAGAAGCATATACATTGCACAGCAGTGCATAGTGAGCACAATTGCATGGTTCCAGCTCAATCAACCTGAGGGCTATCCGTTCCCCAAGTTCCCACTCCCCTCGGAACCGGCACAACCCGAGCAAACCACCCAATGCCCGTGCCTTCAATTCTTCTGGCACACTCTTTAAGACGGCCTCAGCTTCTTCCAGAAGCCCAACACTCCCATACAGATTTGCCATGCACCAATAGTGTGCAAATGTTGGCCTGAGATTGTACATAGTGCTCATCTGCTCAAAATATGCCTTCCCATCGTCCAGGAGACCTAAACGGGTGCACGCACAGAGGACACCAATGAAAGTGACTTCATCTGGTAGCAGTCCCCATTGGTCATCTGAGACATTCCCTGAAAAGGCAGATATTAAATATATAAAAAACTTGAAATTGCATGGAGCCAAAAGTACCACCATATTAATGCCCAAACCAATCCACCCACCTCGTCCAATCATCTCATGGAACAACTCAATCCCATCACCAGGCTCACCATACACGCAATGCCCAATGATCATTGCATTCCAGCAAACAAGATTCCTCATTTTTAGCTGATCAAACACCTTCCTTGCAGTCTGCACCCTCCGACACTTGCTGTACATATCAACTAATGCAGTCCAAAACAACGAGTTATCCTCCTCAAAACGGCGCAAGAACGTGCAATGTACCTCCTTCCCGGACCTCAACCTCCCAAGCCTCGTGCACGCAGTGGCCACCCCGACCATTGTCGTTGCTGTACCCCTCACCCGGATCTCCGCCATCCACCGCACCACCTCCAGTGCCTGCTTAGGCCGCTTTGCCTTCACGTACCCATTAATGATAACGTTCCAAGACACCACATTTCTCAGGTGCATTCCATCGAACAGGTGGCGGGCAGCATTAATGCCGCCCAAGGTGCCAGCATAGGCAGTCATCATGGTGTTATAGGAGGCGATGTCCCTGAACGGCATTTCGTCGAACAGGTGGCGGGCGATGGGGAGGCGGCCGGCGGAGGCGTAGAAATGGAGGAGGGCGTTGGCGGCGTGGAGTGGCTGGGTGAAGAGGAGGCCGCGGCGGAGGAGCTGCGCGTGGAGGGCGAGCGCGGAGGGGAGGTGGAGGCGCGGGGAAGCGGAGGCAGATGCGGTGGAGAGGAGAGGAGGGAATGAGAAGTGGTCCGGGAAGGTGGGCTGGTGATAGCGGAGGAGTGCGGCGAAGAGGGAGAGGAGCGCGGAGAAGGGGAGGAGCGGCGAGAGGGCGCGGAGGGCGGCGTCGATGGAGAAGGGGGGGAGGGGAGGGGGGAGGTGGTGGAGGAGGAGGCGGATGATGTGGGCGGGGGGCGAAGCGGCGGCGGCCGAGGAGGAGAGGAGGAGGCCGGAGGGGACGGGGTGGCCGAGGAGGAGGCCGCGGCGGAGGAGGAAGGCGTGGGCGCAGAGGACGGCTTGGTGGGAGCGTAGGCCGCGGCGGAGGAAGGCGTGGAGGTCGTCGAGGTGGCCGGTGGTGGAATGGGAGGCGGCGGCGGCGGCGGAGGTGGCCGCCATCGGGGATTAGCCGCCGGGCCCGACTAGGCGCGAGGTTAACTGGGTTTAGGCATGGGCTCGTGTCGCCGCCAAGTGGGCCCCCGAAGGACGCTGGGATATGTTACTTGCAGGCGGGTGCAAGTCTACCGCCTGTTGGTTAATCACACCGTTGTGTACCGTTGAGATTCAAACATGATCACGTCTAAACACTCCTAATATATCTCAGATCTGAAACTTGTAGATTAAAATAAAGTGAATTAAGTTTATATTTTTAATCTAAAATATAAATAAGATGACTCATCTAAACACTTTTAACATATCTACAGCTCCAATTCCACAGATCTGGTAGAGCTATGAATACCTAGGAGTTAGAGCGGTACCAAAACATTTCTCTAATTTCTTTTAAGAAAAAAAGCGAGAAGAATTCGATGATTTCCCACTTTCAATGATTTCTTGAGAGGGAGAGAGAATACATGATTTCCTATCAGAACAGTATGTTGGTGACAATATTTGCACGAAGAATGAAATCAGGGGTTGATCTAAGCCAACGCCTTAGTTAGTTGAGTTCAAACCAAATTGGCTACCGGCATTGATTTTTTTAAGTATTTGCTTTAGAAGATTTCTTTTTGTGCTTATGCTAGAACATACTAAACTTTTGTGGCTTTTTATTGGTGGACAAGAAATATATTAAAATATCATTTTTGGCTAAGTTGGAGAGAGAATATTTTTTGTAAATGACAACTGGTGCCTTCTAAACTTTACAAACTGCACCCTCATGTCAATCTTTACATGTTCTTCCCCTCTGGCTCTCTCTCAAACTCTGTCTCCTCCCTCCTCTCTCCTGACGAGTGTTACAATGGCAAGCTCTAACAATGGACCAGCGACGAGGGTGCAAACATGATGTGTTCCTAGCTGATGATACGGACCAAAGAGGCGGAAAGGGACAACAAGGATGACCACGGCGCCAAGATGACGGCCATTTCTACATCAAAAGCTTGGCTCGAGGCACATGGTAGAAGGTTGGTAGCAGTGATGGCCATGGTGGTGTGAAGGAGGCCGGCGGTGGGAAGCTATGGTGGTAGAGATGCTTGGAGAAGTTTAGCGATGAAATCGAGTGGAGGAGGTGATCCGCATGACGCAGCTAGCGCAGCGCGAAAAACCAACGTGGTGAGGACGTTAACGAGACAATGCACAATGGCCTAGCTTGACAACCGTTAAGGTGCGCAACTGTGGGGCAACATCGGCATTGACTTTGACAGAGACGAAGATGGATGCGGCAAGCTCTTACGGGCATGACGCTCCAAGGCGATGGCTTCGACTTTGAACCTAGGGATAAAAATGGATTGGATAGTTTCGAATCGATCTGAATAATTTTCGAATGTAGATTATGTTGGATCGGATATTATCGGATAGTATTAGATCGGATATGGATATGGATCTTTTTTCTGTCAAATACAGATACAGATACAGATTTGGTATCACATCATCTGCGGGATATAGATTCAGATATTTATGGGCTAGATATCCGGAAATGCATGTGGGCTGGGCCAAGTCTACTCTTTTGGCCCAAATAGTTTTTGAATTTCAAAATCATTTTCTAATTCAATTAATCTACAAATCAAATTTCAATTATTAAAATAGGCAAACCATCTTCAAAAATTAATTTTTTTTGAAAAGTTCCTAATACAATTTATCCTTTAAAAATTATTTTAAAGATTTTATCAGCCTTTAAATTTTCTCAAAAATTCAAAAATAGTTGTCCTTAATAGGAAAATATTTTAAATAAGTAGCTAAAATTCATAAAAACTCATAAATACATAATTTATTATTTTAAATATAATTCAACAAAGAATACAAATCTTGATGCATCATAAATGTTTACATAAAATTTTTAGATAATGATCAAGCTTAATTTTTTTAAAAAATTACGATAGTGCTACGTCTTGATAAAAGCCTGATGATCAATACATAGATTTACTTGAGCAAACAAAAAAAGGTTTATAATTTTTGAAACTTTTATAGAAGGGTTATAAAAAAATGCTTAAGCTCTTATAAAAATTTTGGATCATGATCATACTCTAGTGAATTTATAAAATTCTTACAAAGGTATTGTTCCATTTATCTTCTTTCTGTTTGTGATTTTTAAAATATAACAAATGAAGTTCAATGGTTCCATAAATTTGATTGAGCAAACAAAATTGTTTAATTTTTTTTAAATTTTAGAGAATGGTTCTGAGGCAATTCTTAAGCTTTTATAAAAATTTTAAATCACGATCACACTCGAGAAAATTTATAAAATTCTGATACAGTTACTGTCTTATTATATTCATTCTGTTTTTTATTTTTTTAAAGATACCAAATAAAGTTCAATTCTTTTAATTTTTTTTGTATGATTTAAGACTTCTAAATATAGTACCATAAATTTTTTAGAGTATGATCAAGCTTACAAAATATTTTAAAAATTCAGTTTATCAATAAATTTTCATGGAAGATAACTTTCTTAAGGGTTATTGGCCAAATATGATCAAATACGGCCCTAAAAACATAAAATATCTCCTAAATTTCTGAGATTACTGTAAAATTTTGAATTTTTTAATATTTTTATGTAATCAGAATTTTAGATAGTATCTCTATCGAAATCCCTAACCCTACGATAAGATTTTCAAAATTTTGTTGAATTTTGGAACCTTGCCGCACAGCGGGTGTATATGGGCTCTCAAGCCTTCCAGCATCCAAATTTGTCATAATCGGCAGTCCACCCCCTCCCTCGGTTCTTCCCCTCTCCAAAACCCTAGCCTCCGCGATCCTCGAAACCCTAGCCCGCGCCGCCGTCACATGGCGTCCCGGGGAGGCTACGACGGCGGTTCCGGCGCGGGCGGCAAGATCCGCCGGCGCCCTCCCTCCCGCGCCGCCGCCGCCTCCCCCTACGCGCGCCCTGCTCCCGCTCCGGCTCCCGCGGCGTCGTCGGGCGGCGGCGAGGGCGGTGGGTGGCTCACTCGCCTCATCGCCAGCGGCGCCTCGCGCCTCCTCTCCTCCGTGTTTCGCAAGCCGTCGCCGCAGCTCGCGGCGTCACCACAGCTGGAGCCGTTCGACGCGTCGCCTTCGCGGCCGGAATCGCTCGACACGCCACCATCACAGCCGGAGCCGCTCGACGCGCCTCCCTCGCCGCCGCCTCCGCCTTTAGGTTGGTGCCTTCATGCTTTGCTCGCTTGCGTTTGCCGGTAGCTCTGTTGACCAGTCAATGTTATGTGATCTGCGATTGGAGTGCAGTGATTTGTATTATCTCGTAGAGGCCAAATCATCTCTTAGCTTTCCAGCCAATTAATTTAGCTCTAATTAACGCTAGATTGGCATGTTGCCAATGCGCATGGGGCTATCGTCTGAGAGGTGAACTGGGTGGCGAGCAACCTGTTCATTGTTATTATCAGATTAGTGAGCTATTGTCTATGAGCATTGGGAAATTGGATGCTATTACACCTAAAGAATGAGATGAGAGATAATTCACACCTGATGAATGCGATGAGAGATAATTCACACCTACTTTGTTGTTGTTGGTTGCCAGCAAAGTCACAAAACTTTCCTGCTTTTTTTTTTTTGGCATGTACAGAGGATGACACTTCGGAAGGAGAAGAAAATGGCGGAGCGATTGCTAATGTAAGTTGGTTCAAAAAAAATGCATCATGCATGTTGTACTTGTGATGTGTTGTACTGTTGTTCTTTATTTAGTTGGGTGACTAGCACATTAATATATCCGTTATCTACTATATAAAGTGAGAGTTTCTTCCCACGTCACTTCATCAAAATTACCCACCTTTGCCACTGCTCTTCAGTTTACCCACCTTTGCCCACGTCAATTCATCAAAATTACCCACCTTTGCCACTGCTCTTTAATTACCCACCTTTGCCACTGTTTGTGCTCTTTGCAAATAAACTTTTTATCGTAAATTGAGTTTTCGTTGCAACGCACGGGCACATGGCTAGTCATGACTAAATCGTGTGTGCACTGGTAACTTTATTTATCAATTGAAAACACAGTGTTCAGGCTGCACCACTTGAATCTATTTCAAGCCAGTATCTTTGAACCACCATGCATGCATAATTTGCTTGCAGTTATTCTTGAAAGCTTTATTAGTTCTTACTTCTTTGAGCAGCTAATAAATAGCCTGATTTTACAATACTTTTTCTTGTTCTTTTAAGTTACATTAGCGACCAGTGCCAGTGCTTATTATATTTGTTCTATAGCCTATTTGATGTTGTTTTTTTTTCCTGTATGATTGAGTTCACAAGCTGTGTTGGTTTGTATGCAGAATCTTTCTACCGATATTCCTGACAATTCTACCAAGGAAGGAGATGACATGCTAAGAAGTTCTGGTGTCTATGGTGCTATGGATCTTGAAGAATTATTGAAGCATAGGACTTTCACAAGGCAAGTATCTGGTATTTTGTAAACCATCATAGACTGATGGTTCTGCATGTAATTTGAGCAGTGTTATTATGGCCTCATGGGAACTCACCTCAATTTGGCACCGACCTTTCAAATACTTATTGGCATATGTGTGTTGCTGATATCTTTTAATGGCTCAATAACCTAATAAATACAGCATTATACTACGGAAATCTTCTTGTTCTGCACTCTAACGGTAGGTTATGTAGGAAATTCCATAATCAAAGTCTATCCTTGGAGTCACTGTAATTCCATCAGTGACCAAGTCAATGTAGCTTGCACCACATAGTACGTGACGAAAATAATTTCAGTGGAGTTGCTACCAAGAACTTTGAATTATCCTTTTCTGACTTCTGTCGATATTGTAGCAGATTTACTGGAATGTTTAGCAAGGGAGAAGGTTATACTTTCTCATTCTTGGAGCAAAAAGTGTATTTCAGTGCCAATGCCTGGGAATTAAGAGGTGGAATGTTTTCTGATATTTGCTTGGCATTAGTTGGTTGTAGGAAGGACTATTCACAATTTGTACAGGAGCACATGCACATTGTCTGTATGGTTCAGTTGCCTTAGTTGTGAATGTTTAGCAAGGGAGAAGGTTATACTTTCTCATTTTTGGAGCAAAAAAGTGTATTTCAGTGCCAATGCCTGGGAATTAAGAGGTGGAATGTTTTCTGATATTTGCTCGGCATTAGTTGGTTGTAGGAAGGACTATTCACAATTTTGGACAGGAGCACATGCACATCGTCTGTACGGTCCAGTCGTCATAGTTGTGAATGCTTCTTTCCTGTTTCTACCTTATCCTGAAATCCGCATCAATATTATCATTTTCTTTCCTGATACAGCAGACAAGATATCCTCCCACACTCGTTGCTTTTCTTACCATCGCTTAGGACAGTTGGAAAGACCATTTTCTGCATGTTGTACTTAAAAGTTCACTAGAAAGTGGCGTAAACTAGTTTTTCGTAGGTAGAAATAATTGGACCAACTGTTAGGAAGTTGTTGCATTTTGCACAATGTGGAAATATCATTAGAATGCTGCGCTAGGTTCTGACTTCTATGGGCAGTCCACATATTTTGTTGTAGCAGTTTTTCTGAACCAGCATGCAGTCATGTAGATGACTAATGAATCAGCAAATCATTGAGGAAACACTCGTACTTTATTGTTCTGATTCTTCATTTATTATTCCTCTTTTTATGTTTTCCTGTTTCTATTTGAGTCTCACGTTTCTTATTTGTTGATTTCTCTACATGTTAGCTCTTACGCTTTTGAGTCCATTTTCTGCTGTTACTCCTTGGGCATTTTGTCGTATGCATTATGTAAATTACAAATATCTAAATTGGTTTACCTGTTGCATTGTGCATTGTTTTGCCTATTTCCAAGTTTATAATAGAAATACTGGCACTTATAACTATCAAACAATAATCTGTTATGTTTTCTAGGAGTGAATTTGAATATTTGGCTGAGTTGTTGCGATCTAGAACTGTTGGATCCAATTCATTGAAGCCAGAAGTTGGTAATATAAAGCAAATGCATTTTCCTGAGAAGGAAAATGGATCTTATGACTTACCTGTTGATTTCTCCATTAGAACGTACAATGTTGCTGTAAGTATGCAATTCATATTGTCATACTTCCCTTAAATGTTACTGCAGTCTTGGTTATGCTGATGAATTACCCATATTGTATAATATTAAACTTGATTTGAAGTTTTGAACTACCCTTATTATTAGCTAATTTGAGCTTAAATATATCTTATAGCTGATTTAATCTTTCTATCTTAACCAATAGAATAACTTGTTGTATTTTTTTGTTCTATTCTGTCATAAATTGATCTTGCTATTCTATGTACATTTGCCTTGGAAAGAATAGAGTTCATACTATGAACCATTTTACCATTTGTTATTTGTACCATTGATATATTGTTCTCTGATTACAAGCTTAATATAACCTCATGTTACGCTTTCGCACAGGATCAAGTTGCTTCACCTGCAGAACTTGCGAAGGCATATATGGGCTCAAGATCTTCTATGGGATCCCCATTACGCCTTAGATTGCATGACCCCTCCTTTCTGCCTGTCAAATCAATAGAAGCTAATACAATACAAATAGCTAATCCTCCCACACCCTCTCTTCTCCCAAGTTCAAGATTGCCTGGTTCCACACCCTCTGATCGTCCTGGAAGAAACCGCATGACTCCGAATAGATCAGCAATACACAAAATGTCATCGTCTCCTTATTTTAAGGTTTTATTTCTTCATTGACTTTGTTCAATGCATTATTATTTTATGCTCATGTTATTTAATATATAACATGTATGAGCGTACAAAGAGTTGGTATGCTCAAGAGTGCATCCAATTTCTTATCACTCTTCTTATTAAAAATCAGAATAGACTGCCATAGACTATTTGGAAAGTCGAATAAACAACTAAGAAATGTATTATACCCTAGCCAATCTCTCTGAGAGCAGTATTCAAACTAGTAAGCATTACGCTTTTCTGTTGCATGTCATATTATCACCATACTATCTGTTTCTACTCTACATAGCACCTTATTTTTATTCTCATTCTCGAGCATAATATCCCATGTCTACCAGTATGTGGGTAGTCTTTTCTAACTTACATTCATCGATATGTTCAGAGTGCTGTTTCTTCCAGGGATTTTTCTGGTACTGTATCTTCATCTTATCAGACTGCAAGCAGTGTTCATACATTTGGTAGGCAGGTACTCGTTATTGAAGCACAATCTTGTTTTGTAGTTTGTTTGTTTTGTGTTAGTATTTACTGTTGAGTCGCTGTTATATGAACTTTTATCTAGATTTTTCTTTGTTGTAGTAGTGGACGACCCATGATAATAAAATGAAATCCTGGACTCTCAATTCTGCATTTAAGCATGCATGCTCCTTTATCTCACTTCATAATTCATCCCCTTAAGCTGCAGGAAGATACATCAATAATCAAAGATCCTGTTTACTGCACACTGCCTATTTTCTTTGTAAAATAAGCTTAAAATACTGACACAGAAAGTTATGTTTTAAATTTCTTTGGACAATTTAACAAAATTTTGGTACATTTATTCTTGACACCCTTTTAGTCATGACAACGGTATGCAATGTTGATCTTAAGGTTTTGCAGAACTATTTTTGCAGTTGTTGAACACTTACATTAACAGACATAAATTTCCAGGATATCATTTGGACTTTAGATATCTGTAGAAAAGAGAGAATTGTATAATGCGTGGGATGATGTATTGCTGAGCCCTCAGGCTGTTTATATAGGAGTACATGGCTTGGAGGGCAAGATGCCTCTCCTAGAGATAAGGAAGGTTATCACGAGATTACAATCAATCCTAAACTAATCATATCTGGTCTTTGCCTAATATACTCTAACATCCCATGATCACAATGAGTGGCGCAGACGATGAGATCGTAGAAGAAGCAGACGCAGTGACATCCCCGCAATGATCGTAGCCGTCGATCGCCACAGATCTTTGTGGTGGAGTGGAAGCCGACGAGGTTGCTCAAGCAAGGCGGTAGCCCTTTGTGCCCATGTCGAAGTAGCCAAGCACGAGGCGAGAAGCCGTGTCGAGGTGCCGTCTGAAGGGTAGTTGTGGTCGAGGGAGCCGTTGAGGTCGCCGAAGAGGAGGAGCCGCGATGAAGTCGCGGCGCTGTGGCGCCAGGTGATGAGGGCGATAAGAGGAGCGCCATAGACGAAGACGGCGACGCGATCGATGAAGAAGAAGGTCAATGCCGAAGTCGACATTGTTGAGCCGCCACGGACGAGGCGTCGCGCCGGTTTGCTAGGCCCGGAACGCGTCGGGAACGAAGGCACGCCGCCGGTGTTGCCGAAGACGGACGTACTAAGCGAGAGGGCCCCAACCATGCGTCGGCGTCTAAAGGACCAGAGAGAAGGCCTCCACGGCGGTTGCGGTGCGCAAAAGAACGGCGGGAAGAAGGTGCCGATGCGACCGTGGTTGTCGGAGTGGGACGAAGTAGGCGAGGACGAGAGGCGGCAATGGCGGCGAGGTTGTGGTGAACGAAGTCGAAGAAGTAGATGGGCGACGCACCAAGGCTCGGATCGGCAATGGCGAGAGAGCCCGAACGCACGAGGAGAGCCACGGTGGCGGCTGGAGTGTCACGACGGCGGTGCTTTCAAGAAGTCGGCGAAGAACTTCGAGCAATGGAGAAGACCATGCGTGAGAGACGCGCAATGACGTAGTCGACAACGATGGAGGTGCAACGGCGAGGACGACGACAGACGCAATGGCGGCTTTGCCGAGGAGGCGGACGCAATGGCGGCCCTTGTGCTTGGAAAGCGGTAGCGTAGTAGACGACGAGCGTCACGGAGGATGGTCGCACGTGATCGGTTGATCGGCCGAGGCGTCGCGAGGCGAGTCGAAGGTGGAGCCTCCCGACGGTGGTGGCGACGACGAGCCGACGAGGTCGATGTGCGAGCAAAGAGGCGTGGCACACGCAGCGTTCCGCACGCCGCAGCCATGCCATGCCGCATCGAAGAAGATGAGAAGCCGGTGTTGTCGATGCCGATGTCAAAGATGCGCGAGGCCGACTGGCGGTGGGCGACGCAAACCCGATCTCTGCTCGGGAAAAAAAAAATAAAGGTACAGCAGCAGCAGCAGATCTGGGTACCCATAGCCCCATCGTCTCATGGCCCAATGAACCATCGGCGGGGCAGAATGTGGCGGCATGGGCGGATCGGCCACGGAGGGCCCCAGCGACGGAGCCATGGAGCAAGGCCCGACCGGCGGAGGGGCTCGGTCGGCAAGACGATGACCGGTGACGGAGATGGCGCGACTGGGCGGGGTGGAGGAGGGACCCGCAGAATCACCGCGGCGTGGAACGCGGAGGGCTCCGGCGACGGAGGAGCACCTCTACAGATCAAGCGTTCCTCACCGTCAACACGACGGCGGCGGAGGAAGCTTGACGCAGCGGCAACCGACCCACAATTGTCACCACGATAAGCGTGTGGGCGGGGACGAGCGAGGCATGGCGTGACGCGCGACGACGGAGAAGACGACCACCACGACGCGGATCCGGGAGAACTCGATCTTTGTCACGACGACGTGGACGCGGACGACGACGGACGTGGCGGATCGAAGGATCGGACACGCAACCTAACTATGATAGGCCGCCCGGTGGAGATTGATCTCCCGGCGGCGGCATGATAACAAGGAAGGCTAGGTCTAGGATGAGAACCCTAAACTCGTGATACCATGTAGAAAAGAGAGAATTGTATAATCGTGGGATGATGTATTCTTTGAGCCCTCGTGTTTTTATATAGAGTACATGGCTTGGAGGGCAAGATGCCTCCTAGAGATAAGGAAGGTTATCACGGATTACAATCAATCCTAAACTAATCATATCTGGTGCTGCCTAATATACTCTAACAATATCGCTAGCAGGTAGTGACACCAAATTTTTGGATAAAATCATGATTTTTATCTTAAACGTGCCCAAGAATGTTTATCAATGGTTAAATGTTAAGAACATTTTTTTAAGAGAAAATTCCTTATTTTCCACTGAAAGTTGGCCAAATCCCTAAAATACTATTGTAAAACTGCTCTTCCCTTCATTGCTGTCGGATCTTAACTTTTGTCCTGTTTTTGCCACTCGCGTCAGTGGTTGGCCATTAACTTGTACATGGAAAGATGATTCTATCCATCTTTATCTTCATTGCATTCTAACTTAAACAATCTAACACGTGGACTTGATTCAGTGGAGATGAGCGGGTAGTTAGGGGTGGAATTGAGCCGAGCCGAGGTTCGGCTCGTTCGAGCTTGCCAAAAATCGAGCTAGGGTCGGCTTGGCTCGAAGTATGAATTGAGCTAGAAATTAAGCTCGGCTCGGGCTCGGTCGAGGCTCGAGCCGACTCGTTGAGGCTCGCGAGCCAAGCTTTTTAAGTGGACCAAGCCTTTTAAGTTGAGGCTCGTTGTGGCTCGTAAGGCTCGTGAGCCGGCTCGAGAAACAACTCAAGCCTTTTAGGTGGACCAAGCCTTTTAAGCTGAGGCTCGTGAGCCAAGCTCGAGAAACAGCTGATCGGTAACGAGCCAACAAGCCGCTCGCGAGCCAGCTCAGGCTCGGCTCGTTGGCTGAGCGAGCCAAGTAGTAGGATCGGGCTCAGCTCACTGTTGCATCGAGCCGAGCCGAGCCGAGCTGCAAGCCTCGAGCTTAATTTCCAGCCCTAGCGGTAGCGGCGGACAAAGTTGTATGAGCAAGGAGGAGGAAGAAGTGCTTTGACCAAGGGTAGGACTGTTATTCTCTAAAAAATCTAACAAGGTCAAGGGGACAGATGACAGTTGACTCATGGCAAAGTGACGGGAAAGGCAAAAAGGTGATGAAAATTTGTGATCCGATGGAAATGAAGGGAAGAGCATTTTCGCGATGGCATTTTAGGGATCCGGCCAACTTTCAGTGGCAAATAAGGAATTTTCTCTATTTTTTTTTTAAATTCCAGTACTCCATATGGAATGAGGGATTTTCTCTGTTTTTTTTAATTCCAGTACTCCATATGGAATGAATTAATAATTTGGTATTAGTTCAGTACAAAGTTCCAAAAAGACCAGCATATAATCTCATTCCTGAAGTGTATATAAGAATACAATAACTTTTATTGGATTTACATCCAATATGGTTTGCTATAAAAAGATAACCACCCTTCACCGGGCAGTGAGATGGGTGGAAAATTTTGGATCCCTAGCATCATTCAACTACATTGTTGCTTGGAAAAAATGGATTGGTTAGAGGTTTACATAAGGTTGAGGGCCCCAAATAATGCAATTAAGTTCATGGGCCTATGTAGACAGTTTTGAACTATGGACTGTTGTGTGATTTTTCCACGCTTACACAATTAAATTGTGGTATGTGTGCCTTTTGAAATTCTGTTTAATCTTTACCTGCTTATTTGTTTGTTCTGCATTGCATTGTTAGTAACTAATAATAAATCAATAGGTCCTGAAGAGGAAGAGTACTGCTCTCAACAATGAGTGTCTCTCTGTTGGTCCCATGCGCAAAATGCGCCAAAGATATAACAGAGTATCACCACTGTTGGAAGCACGACCAGGTTATCGTGGATCTCTTGGTAGTTGTGCTAGCAAACTTGAAGATTTTGAACACACAACACAAATTCAAAAACATCAATGTCTGGATAAAGTTGGTGATGGCACAAGAGGTGATGTAGATAACAGAACCTATGATAACAGTTTTGGTCAGGCCCCAGCTCAATCAACAAAGATGGCTGAGAAGATACTGAAGCAGCTTGATACACTAGTTCCTTCGCAGAAGGAAGGCACATCAGAAACTAGGCAAAAACATAGGAATGGCATGGATGTTGAGGATCCTATTTCTCAGAAAGAGGAAGTATTAGTGCAGGGCAGTCCTTTGGGACCTGCTTTGTCAGGAGTTAAGGAGTGTTCTTTACTCAATAACATCAATGGTGCTGCTAAATTCACCCCAGCTGCAATAGATGGCAAAACTGTTGATGCTACATCAGACGGATCTTGTGTCTTGAAGAGGAAATCAGCCTCCGAAATAACTTCACCCGAGGTATGAACATATGATGACAGTTCTTATGAGATATTACCTTCTATACTCTGCAGTTGCCTTTTTGATGTATATTTATGCACTCATTAACCTTCTTCTTATAGGATTATCTGGAGGTAGACAACTGCAGTGGAAGTATGAAGATTGCTCTTCATCAAGCAAATGATAAAATTGAGAAAAATAAGTCACTGATCCCGGAGTATACTGCTAAGAGTTCCGGATCAACAAATAAAGAGAAGCCTCTGACATTCTCTCTGAGAAGCCATGCCCCTTCTAATCTGGTATTATGCAGTGAACTAGACCGAAACAAGATGCCGGCTTCATCAAATGGATTCTCATTTCCTGTCTCAGCTGCTCTTGGTGTCCGTTCACAGGCCCCTCCAACGCCTACTATGGCATCTTCGCCTCTATTACCAGTTGAGAAGCAGCAATCTTCTGCAGTATCCAGTGCACCAGTTGTTTCTGAGGAAAGTGTACACAGGTTAGTTTGAAATGGCATTATTACAGATAGCATTTTTTTTGAATTTTTTTTAAATAATATTATTTTAATTCGAAATTTCGACATTAATACACGCATTTAAAAAATTGCAGAAATATTACCCGGTCGCCAAACCGTTTGGCGATAATAGGGTCGTCGCCAAACGGTTTGGCGATAATGGGGTAGTCGCCAAACCATTTGGCGACAACTGCCTAATCCCGCGTGTTGAGCCGCTAATAGCCAGGCCAGCCAGTTGTCGCCACACCGTTCGGCGACTACTACGTAGTCGCCAACCCGTTTGGCGACCAGAAGTAGTCGTCGAACGGTTTGGCGATTGTCCTGTGCATTTTTCCTTCCACTAAATTTTGTTGCGAACTTTTTTTTGTTAGTGTTGTATTCATCTGGGAAGAACAAAAAAAACTTCTTGTCATGTAACAAACCGAAAGAATTATTTTAGTTCGTTAGTGATACGCATCTCACTTGCGTATTTTCATAGCACCGCGGGACAGGCCGGACACGGTCGAGAAAATACGGAATAAATGAAGGGCGGTCTACGCAATGCGGGCTACCACTTACGTGTGGGCGAGATAGCCAGACGTTGCTCCGGCATTTTGTTGCGAAAATCGGAAAAGGCACTCACGACTACGAAACCACGGAAATCGTGGACGCTTAGGGGTTTTCGTAGCCCCGCGAGACAGGCCGGACACGGTCCAAAAAATACGGAAAAAATCAAGGGCGGCCTACGCAAGGCGGGCTACCACTTACGTATGGGCGAGATAGGCAGACGTTGCCCTGGCATTTTGTTGCGAAAATCGGAAAAGGCACTCGCGGCTACGAAACCATGGAAATCGTGGGCACTTAGGGGTTTTCGTAGCCCCGCGAGACAGGCCGGACACGGTCCAAAAAATACGAAAAAAATCAAGGTCGGCCTACGCAATGCGGGCTACCACTTACGTATGGGCGAGAAAGGCAGACGTTGTCCCGGTATTTTGTTGCGAAAATCGGAAAAAGGCACTCATGGGTAGAATCGTGAGCACATATAAAAATAAAATTGGACAACCACGACGTCGAAAAATTTTGAAATTTTTATGGAGATTCTGATAAATCAATGATATTACCATAAAAATTCAAATGATAAGGGCCCATACAATCAAAGTTGAGATGATAAAATAAGCAACATATTAGATTATAGTACAAGGGCATTACAACAAGGGCGAATTTGCTTGATTTAACTAATTAACGAAAGCTTTGTTTCGTCATGGTGGAACAAATGATCGTTCGCCTATCGTGGTACAAACGAACGATGCAAGACATTTTCGCATATTACCGACCCGTTCTAATATTGCGACTGCCTTGGACACTTCTCAATCTCTACTATGAAAGAACTCCATGGGGATGGGCGGGCCGCCAACCTGTCGCCGAATGGGTGGCCTATGCCGCACGTCTCGGTGTATAAGACATAATTTTTGGTCTTTTTATGTGGATTTACGCCTCCCATATGGGCATGTCATCCCGATTCGGCGCCCCTATGTTAATACCACGGGTTCCGGGTGGTCTCTTTCTAACGTCAAAGATTTGTTCCGTCTTTGCGGACCTCGGCCGCTTTCCTTGTCCTTCTTCTTCGAGGAGGAACCTCGTGCACCTTTGGTGCGTTGGCGTTAAGCGGAGACATGCCGAGACGCCTTTGCTCTGTTTGGCTCGCGCTCCACTATATGGTGCGGGAGGTGTGTGTTGGGCTTATCTTTGGACAACCGGAGCGTGCCCTGCGATCAATGCAAGATGCCCGCCTTGGTCGTTGCATAACACCGTAGGCGTACTTTCGGTCCGGCTTTTACGGGCGGTAGTGGCACCACGGAGAGGGTTGCTCGCCTCAGCTTATCCCATGCAGAAGCATGAGATGTGGGTGGTACGTCTCGGGTCCACCGGTTGAAGTACCAAAGACCGTTCATCCTCGGCCAAGGGCACCCAGTAGAATCTCCGGTCCGCTAGATCACCGTGGCTTGTATCAACCATCGCCTCCGTGCCATGTACGCAAAGCGTCGGGGCTTTGGGTGGCCTGGAGGAGGTTTCTCCTTTGACTTGAGCGATTCGCAAATGCCCTTTTGAACTCCCGTAATGCGATGAACCGGTTTAGAACTACTACTTTGTGAGTTTAACATGAGTATGTCGCATGAAACTCACCGTCGGTTGGCCCTTGCACACCGCCCTAAGCTCTGTCGATGTACAAAGGGACATATCTGGCGGCCTCCCACGGGTGAAGTTCTCGGCGAAGCGGGGTAGGCGTCGTGGCGCTTGTTGAGAAATTCAGTAGTCGCGTCGTTCCTACCGTCGATCCATTGGAAGAAGCAACACCGGTCCTTGTCTTTGAGAAAAGAAAGAACGGTGCATGAGATGGTAGTGTTACCAGATTGTGTGGACACCATGAGGTTTACCTCGTAGAGTGCGAACAAGAAGATGAGTGGCGCGCGGCCGTGGTGCGGATGGGTAGATTGCATCATCTTCGCCAGAGGTTGCGATCGCATTTGGTAAAGGCGCCCGGCAGAATCTGAAGCGTCGGACGCCATGTCATCCGGATATTGGCGGGATGACTTCGCTGTCAAGAGGCGACGATAGAACGACATTGTGCCCTAATTTCAGAGATTCGGTGAGGTTTATTCTTTGGTTTGGTTTGTGTTGGTTGTTCCTCTTCTCCTGTGCTTGTTAGAACGCATCGTCCCTTCTTATATAGGCCTTAGGGGCACTCGAAGAGCAAACACGAAGCAAACACGTAAGCCTCCGTCCCAGCGCTGTGTCCCACGGTTTCTCAGTCGAGTTGACAAGGCACTGCAGCCTCAGAGCCTTTTCAGGCGGACTTGACAACACACTGCAGCGTCAATGACTTTTCAGGCCGAGTAGACAATACACTGCGGTGGGTGTCATGGCGTTGTCACCTCGCGGTCTGTGAAAGCTGATAGCAGCGTGCTGTGGCCTCGCCCGAGAAAGCTGGTGTGTGCATCGTCGCTGTCACAGGGTGTTGTCGTTTTGGTCTGGGAAAGCGGGATGCTGCGTGTTGTCGAATCGATCTGAAAAAGTGGAGTGCAGCGTGTTGTCGTGACGGTCGGACAAAGCTGCAACGTTCGTGTTGTCATGTCGCATTGATATCGGAAAGGTCAAAAAAGCGTTAACATCACTATTAACATTGTAAAACAGAACGAAATAAGTAACAAAGCGAGTAGAACACGTAAACCAATGTAGAATAGTACAAAGTAAGAAAAAAAATAGGACAAAAGCCTCTTCAGCCTACGTGCTGAGGCCGGTGCATCGTCAAGAGGGCGGGGGTGAAGCGCCTGCGGTGGCCCCGCCTGCTCTCGCGATGGCCTCGCTTGCCGTAGTCCGAAGGGTCAGAACGCCGATCGGCGGTCTCGGTGATGCAACGGTGTCTTGTTTGCAGCAGAAGTGCGTGCCTGCTCGTCGGTCGCAGTTGCGTCGCGGGCTCGCGTCGCGCAGGGTGCGTGTCTCTGCGTCGGTCAAGCGTCTGATGGGTGTGAACCGGCAAGAACGGTCCACGAAGAAGTCTGCTCGGCGTGCCCGAGGAGCGCGTCGACCGAGAGAATCGCCCACCACCTCAGCGTAGCTCGCGTTCGGATAATATCTTTTAATTGTAGTTACGTGATACTAATCTGAAGCGTAAGTAGCTCGACTTACGGCGTGGGGATCATGGTGGAACCGCGTGGTGCTGCCGGTAGGACCCTCCGACCACGTCTCGGCCCGGAGGCAAAGGTGTGGAAGCGTACTCACGGCCTGTGGAACGAGGAGGCGGGTCGTGTGGGGGTGTGTAGGCACGCACGGCGGCCTCGAAGAGGTGCCACGGTCCGAAGCGTCGGCGTCGACAAGAACCCGGCCCACGATCTGGCGGGCCGGCCACCATCGTCTCAAGCCTATGCCATCTCGTCCATCGAGAGGTGGTCCACTGGACAAGACGCCGCTGCCGGCGTATGGAGCTCCCTAGCGTGGTCCACTGCCACATCGACAAAGTGATATGCATATGGACATAGCGTCGAGAATACGGTGTAATTTACAAAATTAATACTTACCATGGCGTGCATGGCCGCTCTGCCGCTCGGGTACAAGTCACCACGCTAGGAGCGACGCGTGCGGCCGAACCTCCTCCGCGATGAAGAGACGCACGCGTCCGGCACGCATACATCTGCAGTACTCTGGTAGGTCGAGTCGTCGTAAGGTGTGGCCTCACCGACGACGTGCTCCTGCGCCCCGGCCCACTGCGCCAGCCACGGCTCCATCCTCTGTAGCTGGATGACCAGGCTCGGGGAAGGGCCATGGGTGTGGACCCTGAAAAGAAATCCAAATTATTACACATACGACGTAACTATTTCACATATTTTTGGTCGGATAACTCACGTGTGTACTTCCGGCGGTACAAGATACCCCCAAGGAACAGGGACCGGCTGTCGTAGGCCGAACTGTCTCAGGACTCGGTGCGGCGCGTAGTCCTCCACGTAGACGTCGAAGACGATCTTCGCCGTCGTCAGCCAGTAACCGTGGTCCCTATAGCAAAGCGCCGAGAGCCCAGCTGGGGCGGCTCTGTCCTGGACACGGCGCTCGCTATAAGGGTCCCAGATCACCTGCTCCGCGTGCAGGTGGTCGAACGCCTCCGTGAAGGAGTGGTACGCCGCACGTACCTGCACTCCCGCCCACTGTGGCTGCAAAAGGAAAAAAATATGTGTAAGCACATGCGACTGTAAATAAAATTTGATAAATGCAATTAAAGAAAATAATTACCCGTCGCCGAGTCCAAAGCGAGCCCACGGTCGGCCGGTCGATGTCGTCGCCCCCGTACATCTCGGCGGTGTACTGTCGCGGGAAGACTAAGGGTCGACCAGCGGAAGCGCTCGAACGACCAAATTGGAGAAGTAGAGGCATCGGTCGGGTTGGCGCCTGAGTCGACTTCACGCACGCGTCGCAAAGGGCGCGATGCGTGCTAGCAAGAACCGCCGAACCCGGGACACCACGGACTGGTCCGGTCAAGGCGGCGTCGCGATAGCCCCGCGTAGGCTATCCACCAAGCGTCGACGCTGTCTCCGTGTGTAGTCGTGAACATGACCATCCCAAACAACCAAAGCAGGTAGGCCTCAAAGTGTCGGGCCACAGTGCGGCGTGGGGTCCGCCGCCATGTCTTTGCACCCACGACAATTAACATATAGTAATGTTCATAATGTTACAAAAAATTAGAATAACATATAAACGTGCAAGCACTCACCTCAAACTGGGCCAACCACCTCCTCAACGGCCGTGCTTCTTCCTAGCGACGGTATCGTCGGTCGTGTGAGCCACTCCGACGAACCTCTCTCAGAGGTCACTGCCGGTCGCAGGAGCCACCGAGGGTCCGGCCGGTGCCCAGCCGATCGGCAACCAGTAAGCATGGCGGCGTCTGCGGTGACCGCCACCACCTCCAACCAAGCAGTGGAAAGTGTCGTCTCCGGCGCCAACGGTCCACCAGACAAGACGAAGAGGCTCGGTCGAGCGGAAAACACCGTGACCGCTCTGGACCGTCCCGCCTCCGCGGCATCCTCGGCCTCACCACGTCCTCATGTGTGGCCTCGAGCATGCTGGCGAGGGAAGCAACCCGCGCGTGCCAACCTATCGACATGTAAATTCAATTGTTAGACGAACTGCAATTGTGCGAGCAATGAGACATGGAAATGTAGTGCAACTCACCGGGTGTAGAAGGCTGGGTGGAGCCGCCATGCCCTGTTGGGCACACGGACCCGCAGCAGAGGCACCCTCTCAAGGCCCTGTGTGGTGTGGACGAACGCACGGTGTCGTCGGTCCCACGAAGAGTGAAGGAGTGACTTGGGGTGCTCCATCCCTGCAAGTAAACAGGAAAACAGTACAATTAGTAATGTAAATCAAAAGACTCAAGAGTTCGACATGAATAAACAAACGACAAACATATTACGCATATTACGCAATTCAATACAAAAAGATGACAAAAGGTACAATCATATTACACAATTCAATACAAATTACATAATTCACTACATAAACATGATGTAAGGTCCAACATACCCGCACTCACCGCACTGAATGGTACATATTACACAATTGAATACAATATTACACAATTGAATACAATACACATTACATAATTCAATACATAATTCAATTCATATCACTCTGACATTGCGTTGCCTTGTGCCGTACTCACCGTGACCGAGAACACCTCCTAACAGGCCACCCACTTCAGATTCATCCATGTCATTGCGAATCGCTTAGATGTGGATCGCCACCGCTACTGGTGCACACCTCCATAAATTTGCATCCCAGAGACATATCGCACATCTCTGTTAATGGCGTGAAATCACCATGTGCTCGAAAACCACGGAACTCACCGGACCATGTATTGATAGCATGACCCTTTAGGTAGAAAGGGGACACGTATTGCGGCGTGCTCATCCCAATTTGCCCACAAGCTGCGATAACATGCGAGCAGGGAATATGAAGAAGTCTTGGCTTGTTGCAGGTGCATTCACACCATCCAGTGGCCCCTTGGCCTAGGTTAACCTCGTGTGTAATAACCGCTGTGTCGGTTCCCAATCCCCCTTTACACCGGAGAGTGACTTCGGAGCGGTACTCAGTGACTCCGAGGCTACGCACCATATGCAACTGAGCTTTATTGGTGCGTTCCTCCATGTAGGCCATCATCCGCAAGACTGAGACGGCGTTTGCAATGTCGTTGCATGAAGCACGACCTCGCATGCCTTTTTCTCGAAGTAGCCAACGATGCCGTGCAACATGCCTTCGGGATGGCCACAAGTGGTAGCGACGCAGCCTCGATGACCCGATTGTAAACCTCGGCTATATTCGTTGTCATGACACCGAACTGTTCAAACATATCAGTTACCACAATGACTCTAATTGTTCAATTGTCAAAGCTATGTTAATTTAGCATACCTACCTGGCGCCTCCGGTGTCATGGAGCAATGCCCACTTCTCCAACGGCTCCGCCTCTATCCAAAGGCGAGAAACATTTAATGTTTCTTGACGATCGTCTCCTCGATTTGGAGGATTGAGCGCCCAAGGGGTGATAGCCTTTTGGGTGGGCAATCGTTCGGCGATCTTGGTTGCTTCTTGACTCTTCAATCTGCGGTGAGTGTGCTTATCCAACTCGCCAATATCGCGTTGAACTTACGTGCTGGTTCTACTTGCATAACCTCTTAAATAGGTTCATCAGCTTCTTACTCTTGAACTGCCTGAAAAAATTTGCTCCCAAATGTCTCATGCACCACCTGTTCTGCATGTCACGCTATGGAAAAGGCTCATCGAGGTCCTCTGTAGAGTCTTTATTGCGAAATGATACCTTTATAGCGGTCATGGATTATGCACACGTTGGGCGATCACAAACTACCCGAACTTCAAATGTCCGAAAAACCACGACCACTATCCGGTTCTCACCTCAACAAATGCAAAGGCCAATGGAAGTATGTGGTTGTTCCCATCGATTGCAATGGCGTTAAAATCGCCTTGTATTTCCCGATCGAGAACGTACCATCGACGACAAAGAATGGACGGCGAAGACGAATGACGCAATGCAAGGACCCGTGAAAAGAAAGCACGATGAAATATCGAGATCCGTTACCATCCGCTTCACTTTCTTCAAAAGCGATTATGCGTGCGTGGTTGGTTTCCTTCAAGACATCAAGCACACGAGGTAGGTTGCAATCTGAAGCCTCATATGTGCCAAACCTCTTCTCTAATGCCTTTTTGCCGCACGCCAGCCATCGAGTAACTTATCCGGTACTTAAATGTTCTCAACATTGCTTTACGAATATAAGAACACTCAATGTCCCGCTTCTCGATGATCTCATTGAACATCACGCTAGCGATTATGTAGCATTCAAGTTGCGGTGTTTCACCGTAACATTTTCTAGTCCGCATGTGTGCCCATCTACTCGTGATGCAATCCAAAATGTCTCGCGACTTGGCTTGTATGCATGTACTCGAATTCACATTCTTGATTCGCACTTCATGTGTATCTATCTGGATGGACAAAACAACTCGGAACTCTCTCTGCTGCGATAGTGCCCACAAATTTCACCGCCAACTTCAACTCGAATTATTTGCGAAAACTTGATTCAAATTAACGGCATTGCTAGCATACTCCCAACGCGAGTCATGTCCCCACGAAACTTCCATATCGCCTTTGTTTTTCTGCTCCACTCGTCGGGGATGGGTACATCCGTTGCCCGATAGTACCATGCATTTCATCATCATCTCCTCCTCCTTCCTCATCTTCGCCGATGTCATCATCACACTCCAACATTTCACTTCATCTTGCATCGCCATATGGTCCACTAACTCCAATTGATCAACAAGTTGCTCGATTTCTTCCCTTCATCTGCTCGACCTTCCGCTTTTCTTTGCATCCTGTTATCATCCTCCATTGCTACCTCAACCCAGCACCACTACCGAACTTGTTCGGTTGTAGCCGACGGTCGCTTTCGCCCACATCGCTAATATTCACCTCTTCTCTAGGGCACTTTGCACCAAAGATTACACATTCAAGGCTAGATCCCTTGCACCACCTTAACCATTTATGCCACAAGTACGTCCGATCTATTTTCTTCAACTCCCACAGAGCCGGGTCACCCTTACTACGCGTGAATACGGCTTGAATGGTAACAGAGTAAACACTTGGATCCAAGGAAAAATATTTGGTCAACCAAAGCTTTATATCACGGATGCTAACTCTATCGGGGCATAAGTGTTCGCCATTGTGATTAAAACCGCTCAAATCAACACCATTTTGCCCAATTTTTATTTCGCCATCGCCATAATATACCCTAAATTTCATTTGCATCCGACATTATCATGACGACATAAACAAAATTGATTTTAGATTACCACTAATATCACTAACTAACAATGTTTAAAAAGCAGTAGGTGGTAGTAGGCGGAGGCCCATTGCCTAGCGCTTAGTTCATCTCTGTGAAATCACAAAATGCCATGTTGCAATGAAATAAAGAAGTTAATTCATACCATATTACTAATGAAGCAGCTCTACCTGCTCTGCTACTACTACTGATCTACTGCTAGTTAGCTAATGCCTAATGAAATTCTCAGATAAAATTCTCAAATGAAATTCTCTGCTACTACTACCACTGGTCTACTGGTCGCAGGGGCACCGGCGGCGGACCATGATCTTCGCTGACGGAGCACGATCTTCGGCGACCTAGCTTCCCCTTCCCTCTTCCCCCGCACGACCCGGTAACCTAGCTTCGCTCCCCCCTCTCGAGTTTTTCGTTTTCCCCTCTTATCTAACCTGGCACCGCTGAGCTCCGCCTTTCTTCGCCGAGCGCCGCTTTTTCACCGCCGAGTCCCGCCTGAGCGACCGTCTAAATTTTCTAAAATCTAAAATTTCTAAATTTTCTAATATCTAAAATTTCTAAATTTTCTAATATCTAAAATGTCTAAATTATTTTACACTATAAAAATTAAATAACAAAAAATCACAGAAAGTACCTTTTTTTTCCTCCTTCTTCCTCCCTCTCTCCTCTCTCTCTCTCTCCCTCTCCCTCCTCTCCCGAGCGCTGCTCACTCTTCCTCTCTCCCTCTCTCCCGCGCCTCACTCTCCCTCTCTCCTTGCTGCCTCCTCCTCCTCCCTCCCTCTCCTCTCTCTCTTCTTCTCCCTTGCTGCCAAGTGTCGCCGAGCCTTGCTTCTTTCTTTCTTCTTCTTCTTCTCATGAAGCGAAGCAGAATGGCCGTTCGGCCAGTCAAACAGTATTACCGATTGTCGCCACACCGTTCGGCGACTACTATAGTTGTCGCCAAACCGTTCGGCGACTATAGAGTAGTCGCCGAACGGTGTGGCGACCACAGCGGAGACCCGTTCAAACCGCCCATTAATGCGGGATTAGGCAGTTGTCGCCAAATGGTTTGGCGACTACCCCATTATCGCCAAACCGTTTGGCGACGACCCTATTATCGCCAAACGGTTTGGCGACCGGGTAATATTTCTGCAATTTTTTAAATGCGTGTATTAATGTCGAAATTTCGAATTAAAATAATATTATTTAAAAAAAAATTCCATTTTTTTTACACTTTAGTGTTATTCTTTTTGCCTTGACAATAAAGTTGCAATGACCAATTATCATGTAGATAATTGCGTAATGCATCAAGAAATGCTACTTCCTTTTGATTCCTCAGTTTATGTATGAGGACTAATAGTCTTAAGGATTCTGTTTTTGTTCCACTTATCCATTTACTAAGATATCTGCTCATTTATTTAAACATGGTTGAAGCACATTGGACTTTGAACATTAACATCCTTTTGTCTTTCCAGGATTTTTAAACCAGTTTTGGAAGAAGGAACAATTTCAAACAAATGTGATGAGAAGTTGAATGCAGAAAATCCACCAGTTTCCTCTAAAAATTATGGGCAAGTTGCATCTTTCACCAGTAACCCTGTATTTAGTGTTGTCAATTCCAAGCCTGCAACCTTAAGCAATGGTCTGGCATATACATCGAAATCTACTGCCTCTTCTACCGCTTCCTTTCCACAGTTATCGTTTCAATCTGGTTTTAAGATTCCAACCTCTTCAGCACAGCATTCTGGTGCTACTCATGTTAAATCAGAAACTGTCATAACAATGCCATTGAGCACACAGAGCAGTTCAACTGCAGGCAATTTCTCTTTCTCCATTACTGGTACAGGTAGTTCGTCGACATCCTCAACAATATTTGCAGCCACAAGTTCTCAATCTGTTGCAACACTATCATTGGCATCATCTGGTGTAGGAAGCAGCACTGCCCCTTTCAGTTTCTCTCGACAGTTTGGCAGTGCAAGTTCGTTATCTGCTCAGGACAAATCCAAGGCAGGAAGCAGCAGTGCCCCTTTTAGTTTCTCTCCGCAGTTTGGCACTGCGAGTTCGTTCACTGCTCAGGATAAATCCAAGGTATCCTCACCTGAATCATCATTGTTGTCTGGAAACCAGTGTGCCCAATCAGGAAATAGCAGTTCACTATTCCAACAGAGTTCAGCAAGTAATTCAAACGTGATATCTTCAGAAAAATCAAACTCTGGAAGCACACCAAGTTTCGCAAATTCACCATTTGGTTCAGCACCTTCGCATTCTAGCCCTTTCAATTCAAGCTCTGTGTTTTCTTTCTCAGCTTGTTCTGGTTCTACTTCTGCAACTAAAACTGCTCCATGGCCTTCGCCAGCTATGACATCTGCTTTTGGATCTGGTACAACATTCTCGGCATCACCAATATTTGGCAGTAATTTGACTACAAATGCTCCACCGTCTTTTGGCTTGCCGAATACCCCTGCTGCTACTTCACCATTCAGTTCAACCTCAAGCCCTGTATTCTCATTCACTTCAGCTACACCAACAATACCAAATCCATCACCCACAACACCAATTTTTGGTAGAGTGAGCCCAACTGTTGGTGTAAGCACAGGAACAGATCAAATGAATGGAGGGCACGTGATTGGGGACAAGAACCAGTCCCCTTTCTCAACAGCGTTGTCGTTTGGCCTCCCAAGCAGCTCTCCATCAACTCCAGTTTTCAGTATGCCAGCAACTCAGTTGGCTTCAACCACGTCAGCCTCACCTGGCATTTTCCAATTTGGCCAGCAGAGTCGAGCATCTTCAGGTGGTTTTTCAATGGGCACTGGCGGAGGCAATGACAAGTCTGGCAGAAGAATTCTGAAAGTTAAGAGAAAGAAATAGGCCACTTCATCTGCTGTTGAAGTTCATCCTGGCAGGAACTGTGAATAGTGAACAGTAACCACTCTGGTAGTGGGTGACAAGTCGTGCAGTCAATTTGACTGGCCCAGCCCTGCATTGCAAGTTGCTCTGGCTTTTCAGGGCTCAGGCGATCGGCAAGTATAATTTTCATATTCCTTCACTTGATACCCAGGTGTATTTGCCTGAGCTGGCATAAGATGCCAGTTGTTTTTTTACTGGTCCGAATTTTGGAACAGTAACTATGGTGGAGATCCCCATGGACTGCCAGTGGACTGGATTTATTGTATGATTTATCCCCTCACCATTGTGAAAACATTTGTCCGTCGAAGTCGTATTGTTTTAGGAAATTTGTTCTTGTTACTGCCCAGGTATATGATTTGAGTGTACCTCATTTAGTCGATTCTTACATTTTTTTTGGGTCTAGAACACAATTTCATGTAATGTGCGTCAGTAAATGATGGCATATCAGTCACTTATTTTTTTGGCCTGTTTCATCATATAAAATCTGTTGTGTTTGCCAACCACTAGCAGGGTGGTTTCTATTTACTATTCACATCTCCAGCCAGCCACGTCGTCAGGCTCATTCATGGTCGAAATATCATCTGAACAGGGATGGAAACGGAACATAAACGGTTGGTAAATGGTTGTTCTGTTTTCGTTTTCACATCTTTTATCGATAACACAAACGAAATCGGAAACCTCGGAAACAAATGAAATCGGAAACCTTGGAAACAAATACTAAAACGGATGGTGACAAATGGACACAAGAGGGAGCAGATATGGAAATGAAAGTGGAAAATTTCACAAGAACATATTACATGATCATATATACATGACTCGAAAAACAATAACTCATTCCATCCCAAAATGGATACAAGAACAATGTTATGTTTATCGGTATCATTAGGAAGTTTTTTCTTAAGTTTATCAGCTGAATCCTCGTTATTTATTATCCAGATTAGATCATCATGTTCTCCTCCATATCATTATCATTGATATCCTCTTGCTCCTCCAACTATAAAGGTGTAACACTCTAAAATTTGCATATTATTGTTCAATGCTCATTTATGATTTTTTGAGATTTATCCTGGATTTTCTGGAGTTTATAAATACCATTTTACTATTTTTAGATTTATAGAGTTAATTTATTTGTGAAAAATGAAACCAAAATTATGCTAGAAATAATTTCCTAGGTTCAAAATGTTCCAAAGTATCTCTGAGAATTTTTCCAGAATTTTTTATCTCTATTTGATATTTTCTATAAAATCATTTGTATTTCTAAATTATTTTAATTTAAAAATAAATGTAAATTCTCCACTCTCCTTTTTGGGCTAAGTGAGCTAAGTTTTTGACTGAATTTCCTGATTTTTCTTATACGGAATTTTCATTTCCGTTTTCGACAAAAAAATTTTCCATTTCCATTTCCGTACCGACATTTTTAATTTTCATTTCCAAAAAAGGCTTTCTTTTCTATTTTTCTTCGGAATGGTCGGAAATTTCGTTTCTATTTTCATCCCTACATTTGAATGATGAAATTGTTATCAAGTATTTATGGTGAGATTGAAAACAGAAGTTTGCTCCCTCTGGCAGGAATTCTGTCAAAGAATGTGTAGTATGAAAGTTTGCACCGGACACAGTTAGTTGCATTGGACATAGGTGTAGTCAAAACTTTTGACTATCAAATATCTTTTTAAATATTTAAATTGGATATATAAAATTATTAATAGATTTGTTTTGAAAAGTACTTTTATAATATTATAATTATATTATGGTTTATAAATATTTTATAATAAAAATTAGTGATCAAAGCTATGTTTTATGGATCGTATTGATATCTAAAATGGTAACTATTTGTAAACTCTTTACATTGTTTTGGTTATCGACTTCACATAGCAACACTAATTCTCGCGAACTGAGCTAGTTCCTTTACATTGTTTTGGTTATCGACTTCGCATAGCAACACCTGTAATTCTCGAGTACTGAGCATAGCTCAGTTGGCCAGAGCGTGATGGCGCTCATCAGCCCGTCTACGTACACACATGCGTATTAAGTGGAATAGTATATATCTGCGCTTGGAGGCTATGTAGTCTAAAAAAAATTCCTTAGTATGAGCATAGAATGTGCACGTGTGTGGAGTGTGTCTTGTACCTGTTGCATCAAAAAAAGTGAAAAGTGTTGATCGGCTGCAACACACCTGACGAACACTAGGTTTAAACGATGAAGGTGTGCCAACCAATTTGATCATACAATCGGTAAGATAAAATATAAAATACGCTCAAAACCGATATCATAGAACAATCGGCTTAGATCCAATCAGCTGAAAGCCGATTAAATCAAGAGGTGACAATAAATCCAATTAGCCGGTTAGGGCTAGTCAGATGGTAAAGGTGAATCTTTTCTGAATAAGGTGATGCGCAACAAAATCAGAAAAAGATCAAACTTGATTGACGCAACAGAAAAGAATCAATAATTGGTGATGCGCAACTTTATTGATTAAATCGAGTTACAAAAGAATCTAAATTACAGAAGCTACTCCAAGTCGGCAGGAAAATAAAAGTAGTGTATTTGTTGATTGGATGGTGTTATCTTTTGCCTGTCTACGACCATCTTTTATACCCGTCGGTCGATCATATCTTTTTCTAACACGTGGCATAACATGATCTGTGTCGGCTTTAATTTAGACAGTCCTCCCTAAAATATTAACCATAACCGAAAAATCTCGGAATCTTTCCATATTATATATTGGTCATGATACGTCAACTTTATCTGACAATTTTGATCGTACCTATCAAATCTCGGTGCAAACAGTACTCTAAAAACACCCTATTTCTTCTCCGTTCTTTTGAGATGGCACGTGGACGTGGGTACTGAAGTCTCTGGAAATGGTGGTCCCACACACCAAACAATAAACATATGGACTTTTTTTTTACGAATAAACATATGGACTTGTATGGCCTAAGTTAATGCATTTAGCAGTGTCAACACACTTCTGACAAATAAGCAGTTGGTAGCAGAAATAAAGTGAAGACTTTCAAGGACCTCGACGTACGAACATTAGGCTATATGTATTACCCACTCCGTTCGTCACAAATAGATATCCATTTTAACATCGATACTGTATCCAAAATATAGTTTTGATCATTAATTTTTATTATAATATATTTATAAAATTGAATAAAATTATAATATTATAAAAATATTTTTTAAAATAAATCTACACACATAACTTTCATGTATCTAATTTAAATATTTAAAAAGATATCGATAGTCGAAATATCTAAATTTTGACCAGAGGGACTACCCTTCAGCTTAGTTCGGTCCATCTTGCCTTCCTGTTGAACATGACACGCTCCTAGCTCTGTTACAAAGCAAATGTTCTATATTGGATTGTTTGAATATAGACATGACCTCGTCGGTACCAATTTTCGTTGAAAATCGGTAGAAATTGAACGAATTACAAAAACAAATTTTTTGAATTCAACAGTCCCAAAAAAAAACAATCGCTTTGACTGTTTTTCGACTGGTTTATATCGAAAATCGATACACTAAGTGGAAATTAAAAATTTTAAGGAAAACTGAAAAATTACAGAAAATGCTAAAAAATATGTAAAACCTGGTAGGCCCAGGAAATCAAAAAAATTGTATAAAACACTTCAGAGATATTTAAACAATTTTTGAATTCATTTAGTCCTTCTAGAAAATGAAAAACAACAATTAATGAAAAGAAATAGAGATATTGTTAGATTTTTATAAAAATATACAAGCTTGATCATACTTTAAGATTTCAATAGTTTCATAAAAATTGGCCAAGGATCATATAGTAAAATTTCTAGACACACGCATGAAACTTGCCGAAACAAGCACTTGCTGAAACTTCTTTCGAAACTTCACCGAAACATGCATGAAACTTGCTAAAACTTCTCTGAAAGTTGCCAAAACATGAACGTACTTTGTTTGAAACTTTCTAACAGGAACAAAACTTGTGAAATATAGACGAAACTTGGTTGAACTTGTGAACTTTGTGGAACAATGATGAAAAACTGACGTATACCATATTTCACAATCCTACCAGTATATGTAGGTAAAACGAAGTTTTATGTACAGGAAGAATGTAAATGACTTGCTCGGTAACATCTGGCTGCAAAATCCCCAATGTGCCAAGCCTGGACATTATGCTTTGCAGTTTGTTTTCTTAAGATCTGTCGTTGCTGACTGAAATGATCTGAAAATGTTGGCTCCCAAAAATGTTGGTAACAAGCACACCCACGCAGCCTTATTCTGTAATGAAGACCTCTGTATCAACGTGCTGTAAGTCACTGCTGTAAATTTCAGTTGCATCTACTCATCTCCAATAAATAAGCAGTACGTTGGACAAACAATGCATGGAATTTCCAGAACTTTTCACATGTGAGCACCACAACCATATATATAACCACCAACTCTAGCTTTGACTCCATGTAACCATGCTCTTCCACCTTTCGGTGACCTTTAGCTCCTCCACAGAAGATATTCTTTCTTGCATTGCTCGAGTATGCGCATGGAAGGTTTCGGGAATATCTGTGTATACCATGAGCTCATTCGTGGTACACTAAATTGAATATAAACTGTTCATTCTGTTGAAACCCTAGGGATGGAGTCGATCAGCCGCACAAAAACTTAGCAAACTTTCTGTTGTTTCCTACACCAACTAGTGCCTGAAGTGTCTTTGCCGTTCCTTACCTGAACTCACCCTCGGCAGAAAAATGCTTCTGCAACACCAAAACTTCTGATAGCAGAGTTCTGACGATACAACGGCAACAGAGCAAGCAAACGACAGAGGAATCCTTTTGCGACGTGAAAGGCTCACATCTTTTCTGATTTTATTCACTACTTATACCCAGCAATTACAGAGTTTGGATCCTAATCCTTCAAATCAAAACAAACTCGAATACTGACTCTCCGAGTCCTTATCGCTAACACTTTCTGTAGCTAAACCGGCAACTAAACACTAACTACTAAAACTGAATACCAAACTGCAAGACATCCGACTCAACCGAGTACTCGACGGAATACAAAAACAGCAAACTAGCCCGGACTCTGTAAACTGAAAGCTACAAGATTAATGTAACACATTCTTTTTGATTCAATGGATCAATTTGGCTAGTATTTATTTATACTTCCTTCAGTACTACAATAGTAGGAATACTATCAACAAATTAATCACTAGATTTGATTTCTACTACCTATCAAATACTACTAGTATCATACTCGTCCTAGTGAAAATCGAAGCACTATACATGTAAAAAGCTGATCGAAATCTATTGGCAGTCCTACTGTTCTCTTATTTTATTTAATTGCTTCCACCTCTTTCGGTTAATCTGCTATATGGTTATATCAAGGGACCCTCTCTCGAGCCATCTAGAGACTTTCAGCATTCCCCCGTAGCAATGAGAAGTCTTATACTTTAGTTGTTTGTTGTTGGTTACTGTAATACAGATAAGTTTCCCCCAAAAAAGCATGGATATTTGAATTATCATCCCACATTTACCAACCGAAGTACGCTCAAACGAAGTTTACTGAAGGCATAAGGAAAATTCATGTCTTGAATCTTGATGCAAAGAAAACTCTCTACTTTCAAATAATGGCCAGTCCATTTAATTTTTTTTTTAGATCAAAAGGACATCAAACACAGATGTCCCAGTTCCATTACTTGAAACTGAGCAAAATTCAGTTAAAGTTCGTACATATTGCCCACAGCAAGCATAGATCAGCCACAAACACAAACTCAAAACAAACCTCAGATAAATGGATACCCTCATCCTGACAACACCTGAAACAAGCAATACGTAGCCTCCTGAACAAAACTCCAACTGAACCAAACGAACCTCAGTCACCACACCCTAAGACGCAAACCTGAACATCCAGATAACAAAATTTCCTACCAGACCTTACTCTCCAGCCAACAACATTTTGAAGACAATGAAGACTACATCAGCTCAACATCAACCGACCATAGGAAACATCAGCTATCTTTCTTGCCATCCACCAGATAGTTAATAAACTCTGCACGAACTATCATCTTCTCAACATTACTAGTGCCCAGAGCCTCCAGCTTCAACTGGTCATCCTGATCCATTAGCTCACGGAGTCCAGCATGAGTGGCGCCTGAATTCGAATCTCTAGAAACCTGCAAAACTGCTCTACCTTGGCCAACATAGTCTCCGTGTAGAGCGGCTTCCAGTCCATCAAGTATACTAGCATCTTTCTCCATATGACCTTTACATTTTTCCAACACTGAAAACGAAAAACCATATTATTTCTATTATTCCAAAAACTCCACATAGCAGCCGCACAAATGGTATTTAATGCTGCATTCCTATTATTACTAAGCCACAAACGAGCTACAGATTCATAACTGATTCCAATATTCAAGCCAAAAAACTCATCAATTAAACACCAAACACTCTTCGCAACAACACAATCAAAGAAGAGATGACCAACCGTTTCAGGATCATTACAAAGACTGCATCCGACCCCTCTATCAATCCCTCTCTTAAGTAAATTGTCTCTAGTCATTAATTTGTTATGAGAAACAAGCCAAAGAAAAAAATGAATTTTGGGGGGGACAATCAAACTCCACACTGCAGGAACAAAAACCGGAAGCACCCCTCTAAAGTTCATGATCACATACAGAGATTTGACTGAATAAACACCATTACTATTATATTGCCAAATTAGAGCATCCTCTTCATTAGTAAGCCTTACAGAATTAGCAACTTCCACAAGCTCAAACCATCTGATCATCATAGATTCAGAAAAAGTTCTCCTAAAAGTGCATTTAACATTAGAACCATCCCAGATTTCAGCAATTGTACAACCTTTTTCATTAACTATCATATACAGATCCCAAAACTGAATAGCCAAGCAAGAATTACCAAACCAAATATCTTCCCAAAACCTAATTTTGTTTCCATTCCCAACATACCACCTATACCCAAACTTGGTAGCTTTCATAGCCCAACAGACCCCTTTCCAGAAAACAGAAACATGAGCCGAATCAGAAACAAAAATATTGGGATTATCTGTATTGTATTTATATTTGATCAAGTCCTTCCACAATTTTCTCTCATTCGAACAAAACCTTTTGATCCATGTGGCTAGAAGGCACAAATTGAGATCTCTAATGTTCGGAACACCCAGCCCACCAAATTTCTTTTCCATACAAACCAGATGCCAATTAGCTAAATGCAATTTATTATGCCCCTCATAATCATCCCAGAGGCAATTAGCCATATGAGTGTTAATAAGGTTTAACGCCCACTTTGGAAATTTGAAAAAAGAAAGCAAGTAAATCGGAATACTGGCTAGGCAAGATTTAATCAAAATTAACCGACCACTATATGAAAGCAACTTTCCTCTCCACCCAGCGACTCTCTTCAAAATTTTATCAATGAGAACTTGAATGTCCTCCCTCTTAATATTGTCATGATGGAGGGGAATACCAAGGTATTTAATTGGAAAAGAGCCAATCTTACAACAAAATATGTCAGCAAACTTAGTAGTCTCATTCCTATCACAACCCATAGCAATCAGCTCACTTTTATGAAAATTTATTCTCATCCCAGACATTTGTTCAAAACAAATAAGGAACCACTTAAGATACAAAGCAAAATTCTCATTATTCTTCAAGAAAAGAATGGTATCATCAGCATACTGCAAACTTACTATACCTCCCGGACAAAAATCATCACATAATCCTTTAATTAAACCATTATTAGCAGCTTTGACTAAAATTCTCGCAAAAACATCAACAACAAGGTTAAAAAGAATAGGAGACAGAGGATCACCCTGCCTCAAACCTTTATTAGTTTGGAAAAAGTTACTTTCAACATTATTAATTTTCACTCCTACAGAGCCTTTATCCAAAATAGAAAAAAATCCAAGATTGCCACTTAAAACCAAAACCCCTTTTATCCAGCACGTCCATCAAAAAACTCCAGTTAACCTTATCATACGCTTTTTCAAAATCAAGCTTAAGAACAAGACCCTTTTCACCATCCAGGTGGATTTTGTGAATAACCTCATGAGCCGTGACCACACTCTCAAGAATATATCTATTTTTAATGAAAGCAGTTTGATTATTCATAATAATTCTATTACTAATATCACCCAATCTATTAGTTAGCACCTTAGTAATAATTTTGTAACTACAATTAAGAAGACTAATGGGCCTAAACTGCTTAATGTTTCTAGCATTATTCTCTTTCGGAATCAATGAAATCATGGCAAAATTTATTCTAAACACATCCAAATCACAATTATACAAACTCTTAAACAGAGCCAACAAATCATCTTTGATAATACTCCAAAACCTTTGATAGAAAATAAAAGGAAGGCCATCCGGGCCAGGGGCCCCATCAGAGTAAGAATCAAAAACCGCTTTCCTAATCTCCTCTTCAGTAAAAGGCGCCTCCAGAGCCCTATTTTCAGCATCAACAATCTTTTCATCATCACTAAAAAAATTACTATTTCCTTCACATAACATATTAATAACCTCTTTAAAATTTAGAGTGACCAAATAATTTGGCAAAGCTCAACAGATAGCTGAAAAGTGATATCTTGGTATCCTTCAAATGCAGTACGTATGAAATTTGTCAGTTTCTATAAATTTTTCAGGAGTACAGAACTGCAATGTTAAAAGTAGCTGGTCGATGGAACCGAAAGAAAGAGCATTTGCTCGGAAGCTATACATAATCAAATTGTACCGTTTGTCTTATCTGCCATGTTCAGAAAATGCAATAGTACATATAGAAGTTTATAAATCTGAGAACTTGGAGTCGTGGACATGCATTGCATATTTGCAGGCTTGGGAAACTGAACCTCCATCTTATATATCGCACTTTGTTTCACTTGCTAAAACATATAAGGAGAATCACAATGAATAGAATAAAAACTGTTGTTACCATGTTGCAAATCCTGAACATGGATGGTACCCTGGAGACAAGTAGACTTGCGAGTTCACAGATTCCACTTACAGCCACTAAGGTAAGAAGATATCCTAAAATTTCTATCCCAAATCTAATTTCCACGTAGCAATTGGAGTAGCATAAAGTGGTAAACAAACAAATACATGTATGTTCATTTTTGGAGCTCCCAATTATTTTTTAATTATTCTGTCTATGTTTCAAATACTACTATGGTTTACAGACTCACAGATGCCATGCAAACATCCCTACTGAATTAAGTGGAATTAAGTGGGAACATCATTACTGGGATGCAATTCAATAAGACACATGGAAGATGAACTGCTTTGGCAGTTTAATGTAGTGGTCACGTAGTAGTGAGCAACCTTTTGCAACATGGGTGTTATCAGGACAATATTTTACCAAGAACATACTGTTAGTTAATGTGAATGGCAAAGCATTTTTTTTCCAAATTCTAAAAAAACAAAAGAAAGAAGAAAAGGTCGATTGACAATAGTCCTTGGTAAGATTTTGCTGTTAGCATGTTCCTGTTAAGAAAGATTGTTTGAGAATTTGTCTTTCAAGCAATTTAAACAAGTATTATCATTGGTGTCACATATATATGTTTCAGAATTTGTCTTTCAAGCAATTTAAACAAGTATTATCACCGGTATCACATATTTTTTTCCAGAATAGATGTTTTCATTTGATCGGATCGAGTTTATTGGATCAAATTTAGAAAAAAGCCCTCCACCTCATGCAAAATGGGCAGCACGATTCAGAAAACATAAAGACAAGTAGCTTTAAGACCAAACACCCTCTGTATGCCATAGTTAATGGATGGCAGCCAAAAGAAGTAAAAATATGAGTGATATTGAAAATATCATATAAGATCACTCAGCTATATATGACATTGTTACACAGCTTCTTGCTTCACTTGTTGCTTTGCGAGCAAGAGGCATCCTATTGAACAACAGAAATGCTATACGGGTCTTTATACAGCAATCCCTTGTCGCTCCCCGTTCTGGCATGTAGAAGCATAGGGTTTGGAGGCAGCGGGAGCCATTTTGCCACTGCCCTCCAAAGCCCTCATGCACTTGATCCGTTCCCTTCCCCATGCTGGAAATTGCAAGCATCGTGCCGCTGGTGTCGTCCCCGTGCTAAAGATGAGAACTTGTCCATCTGTCGTATTGTGGTAACTACCTTGCAATTGGCAACTGGCAAGCGACCATGCTTGTACTTCTTGGATGCCTCTCTTTGTTAGTATAATGAATTTTATGTCTCAATATGAGCTTGTGTGCTACGTTTACTTCAGTTGTTTCTCGTTACTGCGAAAGGGAGACTTCTACATTATTAGTATGCACACAAACATCATTTAAAACGCGACGCTTCTATCGGTTGAACACAAGCTATGTGACTAAAGACTGAACACAGATATAAAACAAGTGGAAATTCTGCTAGAATCTAACGACTTTCCTAGCATTTTAGACTCCCTAGTGCTAAAGTTGAAACTCCTGCAACAGTATGTATCCCTTGGGTGGGAATAGTAGTCATGGAATCATGTGACAACGAGCTAATAAATATGAAAATTTCTTGAAACATTACCAGATACGGTTGAGTTTAATCCTGAAATTATCTGAAATTAAAGTAAATTTTGGAAAACTTCAGTGTTCGATTTTCACTTGTTACATGACATGGTAGGAATGCTTTACATAATCATTTCTGCTGAATCAAGATCAGCTCTGCCAAAAATAGGGGACCAAGGAGAGTCCTTATGGTCTCCAACCGTTCAGGTAGCTGGTTCATAATAGAGATTAAGTCTATTCGAACTGGCTAGCTTCTTAGAAAAAGTCATTTGGGTTTGTCAATTTGGATTATGCGTGATAGCTACTCTAACTTGACTCTGTTAGATGGATGCTAAATCTTTTCCTTTTCTCGATTAATGTGAAAATCTTCTTGCAGTTTATAATTAGGATCAGTAATAGACCTTATTAAGAATTTTAATATTTTTGGAATTTAGCATTTTAATATGCATACAAATCAAATATCTAATCGTCCTTTAATTTATTCCGAATTTGTATATTACTTTGGGCAGGACTTCGTATAAAAATCCAATTTCTATTTTCATTTATTGTTATTCCTAATTTTGTTTTTAGGGTTTACTTTTGAATTCATATGGAAATCAAATTGCTAATTTTTTAAATTTTCTATTTTGAATTTAGTTTAATTTGATTGGTGCTTGATAAAAACTCGCTCCGTCAAAAAATATAATGCATATTTTTTTAATGCTCTAGTCTATAGGCTGTATTTCATATTTCAATAAAAAATTCATGTAATCTTTTCTATATGCTCCTAATAAATATCCAACTTTATCCTCTAAATGCATGTATGCATCGAATATTGTGAATTATGGGTATTTTAGTCATTTTAAATATCACCTTAGTCTAGTGCCAAGAGAAAATATGCCCTGTAAACTTTGACAGAGTAAGTAACTATTATTATGAATTTTTGTTATTTATGAATGTTACTTTAGAAATCATACAAATTAAATATCTAATCAACCTTTAATTTTTATTTAGAGTTTGCATATTTTTTTATCGTACTTCGGGTGGATTTTTTGTTTTTGGTTGGAATTCATATGAAAATTTATATTTTTATTATATTATGATTCTGAATTTTATTTATAGGGTTTACTATAGAATTCATATGAAAGCGAGCTGATAATTTTTTATTTTTATTTCAAAATTTAGTTAAATTTTCTTTTACTTGACATAGATTGTTTTAATTTTATATTTTTATTTAATTAGTGGAAATTCTAGTTATTCATGGATTTACTTTGAAAATCATATGAAAGTCAAATTGTCAAGTTTTCTTAATTTTTATTTTGAATTTTAGTTAATTTAGATTGTACTTGACATGGACTCTTTTTTTTAATCTAAACTATTATAACTTAGGGCCATCAAAGAGATAGCCATATCTTTTTTTATTAATGTGGGAGCTTCATTAGAGTGCCTAATTGTCATAATTTATAGGGTTTACGTTGGAAGTCGTATGAAATCAAATTGCTAGTTTTATTTTATTTTTATTCCATATTTCAGTTAGTTTGGCTTATACTTGACATAGAATTTTTGTTTTAATTTACTAATTTTTGTTTAAGTATTATTCCAAATGTTAGTTCTTTATGGATTTACTTTGGAAATCCTATGGAAGCCAAATTGCTAATTTTTTAATTTGTTATTCCAAATTTCATTTAATTTATATTGTACTTAACATGGACTCTTTCTTTTATTTAATATTTGAGTTAATTTATCTTGTACTTGACATATATTTTTTGTTTTAATTTTCTATTTTTTTAATTATTATTCTAAATTTTATTTATTTATGGATTTACTTTCGAAATCATATGGAAGTCAAATTGGTAATTATCTTTAATTTAGATTGTACTTGACATGGACTCTTTCTGTTAATATAAGCCATTATAATTCAGGCCCAGTAGATAGATGGCCAAATCTTTCTAGTTAACGTGGGAGTTTCTTTAGAGTGCTTGATTAGTATAGGCATAGATATATTAAATGTTATCTAGTGAAAGTGAGAGACCGTGTAGTGGTCTATCTATGTTTTTGATGAGTAATTGACTATGTTTATACCTATGGTGTTCAGGTTTGAGTTTGATATGAGTTTTCTTTGTCATGGGCAATTTAGTTTGAGTGGTCGTGGTTGTGCCCAGAGAAGTCATGATTTTGTCCTGATTGATCATGACCTTGACCAGAGTGGTCACGACCTTGTTTTGAGTAGTTGTGGCTTCACCACTAAGTGGTCATGATGCTCTTAGAGAGGTCATACTGCTAGAGAGGTCATGCTCTAGTGTGGTCGTCACATTTGTGACCTATAGGGTGGTCATTTTCTAGAATGGACATGGGCTTTATGACCTCTAGGGTGGTTATTCCCTAGAGAGGTCGTGAAAACTTGGAGAGTGCTCGTGACCTCTAAGAGAGTGGTCGTGAGTACTGAAAGAGTGATCTAGACTATTGTGGGAGTGATCTAGACCTCTAAGAGTCTCTATAGGAGTGGTCATAGCCACTGTGAGAGTGGTTTAGACCTTTAAGAACCACTAGAGAAGTGGTCGTGACCTCGGATAAAGTAGTCTAGACCTGTAAGGACCACTAGATGAGTGGTCATGATCTTTGTCCGAGTGGTCTAGATTACTGTGGGAGTGGTCGTGACCTCTAAGAACCACTCGGAAAGTGGTCGTGATATCTGATAAAGTGATTTAGACCACTTTAGAAGTGATCTAGACATCTAAGGACCACTAGATGAGTAGTCTTGACATTTGATAGAGTGGTCAGATCACTGTTGTAAGGACCACTAGATGAGTGGTCATGACCTTTATTGGAGTGGTATAAACCTTTAAGGACCACTTGGAAAGTAGTCGTGACATCTAATAAAGTAGTCTAGACCACTCTAGGAGTGTCTAGACCTAGTTTAGACCACTGTGGGAGTGGTCTAGACCTCTAAGGATCACTTGTGAAGTTGTCGTAACCTCTATAAGAGTGAGTTAGATCACTATGAAAATGATCTAGACCTCTAAGGGTCTCTTGGGGAGTAGTCATGACCTTTTAAGAGTGGTCACAGCCAAGAGTGTCTTTGAGTGGTCATAACCTTATGTGGTCTTGGTTTTATGTGGCTTTGACTGATCATGGACTAAAGTGGTCTCAGTCAAGAGTGATCTTTGGCTTTGGGATATCATAGCCAAGAGTTGTCTTTGGCTTTGAGGGGTCACGGCCTAGGGAGGTCATGACTTGAAGATTGGTCATGGTCTAATTTATCATAAGTGGGATCTTTTGATGTGTGACTAATCACTAATATTTTTTGTTTACTATGCATGTTATTCTGGAACAATGCTATGTGATGGTTTGCTTATTTGTATTTGTTGTAGGACTCCGGTGCTAGGTCATGGTGATGCGAAGGCGAGACCAGGACTAGGTTAGGAGAGTTGAGGTCTAGAATAGTTAAGGAACGCCGGAAGATGACAGAGGTCGGGAAGTGGTTGTGAGTCGAGAAGACAAAGAACCAGAGTGTAAAGCATTGGTGATAGACGTGGAGGGCAATGGCAAGATGGACTGCAACTAGGCTAAGGGAGGAGTTGAGGTCCAGTATGGTTAAGGAAGCCAAAGCCGTCATTGTGAAACGGATAAGAACATGTGACATGCCAAGTAATTTTGGCTTGTTTGGAAGCAAGGATAGTTCATGGGAGTCCGAATGCGTGAGAGGTTTGGTGGCAAGTCATTGGGGCCACATAGAAGGAGGTTGGATGAGATGCTAACTTGAGCTCTACTCGAGCGAAGGAGGATGGTCGGATCAAGTGTTTGCGGATGGAGTAGAGGCTAAGTTAGTGTTAAAGGGTATGGTCGAAACCTGTGATGTTGTTGGGTTTTGGGTCAGCCTATGTATGATTGAGTGAGTTAATCCTAACATTTGATGAGGTGCCTTATGAGAGAAGGAAGTAATCAAAGGGTGGAGATTGACTCGGCTGTGCTATAAATGGAGCGTTGGAGGGATGTTTCTAATACCCTGGTTGGAACTAAGGTCGAAACAAGCCTTAGAGAAGGGTTCTTTGGTTTCTTCATGCTCTGTTGAGGTTTGCCCACCTGGAAATGTGGCTTTGTAACTATCTCTCTTTAAGTAATGTAAAATCCATGTTCATCTATGACCTAGAGTCTATTTCTGTTCTTACATTTTTTTTGCTTGGTTTTTTTATGCAACTTGAGCTGTGCTTTATCTCCTTCTACTTGCTCTATATCTATTGGATCTAGGATGTATAAGAGGTTAAAGAGTTCATCAAAAACATGTTCCAACCAAGCAAAATTCATTAGAACTTACCTTTGTTCAAGTTTTTGGTCTCCCTTCCTTTTGAGTCATTGATCTTTAGTTTCTTTTTCTCTTGATTTTGTGCCACTAAGGATGAATGATTGATGGATAAATTTTTTGCAGATCATATTTCAATCATCTAAGCAAGATTTGAATAAGATATCCAAGATACCTCTTAAGAAACCAGTAGATCTTTTCTTGCTCCTTTGAAGAGTGTGCTTTTTGGATTCTTGCTTGTTGTGACATGTGGGAGATCTTCCAAAATCTTCTTGATCATCAAATCCCCACGAGTAAGATCAGAGCATAGGTTGTGAGTTTCTCTCGGTTTTGGCGTAACCTTCCTTCAAACTTAAAAAGGTCGGAACATTGACATCAATCCTTGTGATTAAAAATTAGAATAAGTTCTTGAAATTTATAGGAAGGTGCATGTAAAGTTTTATGGGATTTGGATCAGCCGATCAATAGTAAGAATGATTCTTGATTTTGAAATCGTGCTGATTGTACTATTCATTTGAGGGTTTCTAGGCTAGCTAAACCTTTTAATTGTCTTTTTTTTTATAAAAGAGGCTTTGGGAGTTCTGCTCTTTTGTCCAGCGTTGGACTGATTTAACTTTTTAGTTGACTTTTTTAGAAAAGAGGCTTAAAATTTTTTTTAGTGTGGGAAAAATTTCATTTAGATCCTATTCACCCCTCTCTAGTCGCCTTTTCAGAAAATGCAATAGTACATATAGAAGTTTGTAAATCTGAGAACTTGGAGGCGTGGACACGCATTGCATATTTTCAGGTTTGGGAAACTGAACCTAGATCTTATATATTGCACTCTGTTTCACTTGTTAAAACATGTAAGGAGAATCCCAATGAATAGAATAAAAACTGTTGTTACCATGTTGCAAATCCTGCACATGGATGGTATCCTGGAGACAAGTTGGTATCCTGGAGACAAGTAGACTTGCGAGTTTACAGATTCCACTTACAGCCACTAAGGTAAGAAGATATCCTACAATTTCTATCCCAAATCTAATTTCCACGTCGCAATTGGGGTAGCATAAAAGACTAAACAAACAAATTGTGTATCTTCATTGTTGGAGTTCCCAATTATTTTTTGATTATTCTGTCTATGTTTCAAATACTACTATGGTTCTTTATCTGTTGTAGCTTCACATGTGCCATGCAAAATAGCTACTGAATTGAGTGAGGGAGCATCATTACTGGGATGCAATTCAGTGAGAGACATGGAAGAAGAACTGCTTTGGCAGTTAAATGTAATGGTCAGGTAGTAGGGTGCAACCTTTTGCGACATGGGTGTTATCATGACAATATTTTACCAAGAACATACTTTCAATTAATGTGAATGGCAAACAATTTTTTTTTTCAAATTCTAAAAAAGCAAAAAAAAGAAGAAGAAAAGGTCGATTGACAATGGTTCTTCGTAAGATTTTGCTCTTAGGGTGTGTTTGGCAGGGATTCAGCTTCTCCAGATTCGTGAATCTGGTGAAGCTGAAAATTCTAGCTTCACCAGATTCGTGAAACTGAAGCTGTGAGTACATTAAGAGTGTTTAGATAGATCATCTTATTTACATTCTAGACCAAAAATATAAACTTAATTCACTTTATTTAGCCTATAAGTTTTAGATTTCAAGTGAAACTGGAATCTGAAGCTCTACTAAACAGGCCCTTAGCATGTTCCTGTTAAGGAAGAATGTTTCAGAATTTGTCTTTCAAGCAATTTAAACAAGTATTATCACCGGTGTCACATTTTTTCCCCCAGAATGGATGTTTTGCATTTGATCGGATTGAGTTTTTTTTTAGATAATGGAATACAAAATTCCGGCTTCATCCCTTCAATAGGAATCACCCAAACTTATTACAGATTGACAATAAAATACACCAAGCTTAACCAAATCAACTAGCGTAATAACCAATCCTAGACACAAAAGGCCATTAACTAAGTAAATAACTCCAATACCACAATCTCCAAACGACGACACACATCTAAGAGACTCGCTTTGATGACTTCACACATTGTAATTTGGCCCAAGTTCAAGCCAATGTGTTCCTCTGAATAAGACCCGCAAGAAAGATTTAGTTATGCGCTTGTCAAAACAAAGATCATTTCGAAAAGTCAAATTGTCAATTTTTCTTATTTTTTATTTGAATTATAGTTAATTTAGTTTGTACTTGATATAGACTCTTTCTATTAATCTAAACTATTATAACTTAGGGCCATCAAAGAGATAGCCAGATCTTTTTTTGTTAATGTGGGAGCTTCATTAGAGTGCCTAGTTGTCATAATTTATAGGGTTTACATTGGAAATCGTGTGAAATCAAATTGCTAGTTTTATTTTATTTTTATTCCATATTTCAGTTAGTTTGGCTTATACTTGACATATAATTTTTGTTTTAATTTTCTAATTTTTGTTTAAGTATTATTCCAAATGTTAGTTCTTTATGGATTTACTTTGGAAATCCCGTGGAAGCCAAATTGCTACTTTTTTTAATTTGTTATTCCAAATTTCATTTAATTTAGATTGCACTTGACATGGACTCTTTCTTTTATTTAATATTTGAGTTAATTTATCTTGTACTTGACATATAATTTTGTTTTAATTTGCTAATTTTTATTTAATTATTATTCTAAATTTTATTTATTTATGGATTTGCTTTCAAAATCATATGGAAGCCAAATTGATAATTCTCTTTAATTTAGATTGTACTTGACATGGACTCTTTCTGTTAATATAAGCTATTATAATTTAGACTCAATAGATAGATAGCCAAATCTTTCTAGTTAATGTGGGAGTTTCCACATAGTGCTTGATTAGTATAGGCATAGATATATTAAATGTCATCTAGTGAAAGTGAGAGACCATGTAGTGGTCTATCTATGTTTTTGATGAGTAATTGACTCTATTTATGCCTATGATGCTCTGGTTTGAGTTTGATATGAGTTTTCTTTATCATGGGCAATTTGGTTTAAGTGGTCGTGGTTGTGCCCAGAGAAGTCATGACTTTGTCCTGATTTATCATGACCTTGACTAGAGTGGTCATGACCTTGTTTTGAGTAGTCGTGGCTTCACCACTAAGTGGTCATGATGCTCTTAGAGAGGTCATGCTGCTAGAGAGGTCATGCTCTAGTGTGGTCACCACCTTTGTGACCTATAGGGTGGTCATTTTCTAGAATGAATATGGGCTTTATGACCTCTAGGGTGGTTATTCCCTAGAGAGGTCGTGAAAACTTGGAGAGTGGTCGTGACCTCTAAGAGAGTGGTCGTGAGTACTGCAAGAGTGCTATAGACCATTGTGGGAGTGATCTAGACCTCTAAGAGTCTCTATAGGAGTGGTCATAGCCACTGTGAGAGTGGTTTAGACCTTTAAGAACCACTAGAGGAGTGGTCGTGACCTCTGATAAAGTGGTCTAGACCTGTAAGGACCACTAGATGAGTGATCATGACCTTTGTTCGAGTGATCTAGATCACTGTGGGAGTGGTCTAAACCTCTAAAGATCACTTGAAAAGTGGTCGTGACATCTGATAAAGTGATCTAGACATCTAAGGACCACTAGACGAGTAGTCATGACCTTTGATGGAGTGGTCTAGATCACTGTTGTAAGGACCACTTGAAAAATAGTCGTGACATCTAATAAGTAGTCTAGACCACTGTGGGAGTGATCTAGACCTCTAAGGACCACTAGAGGAGTGGTCTAGACCACTATGGGAGAGGTCTAGACCTCTAAGGACCACTTGTGAAATTGTTGTAACCTCTATAAGAGTGGTCTAGACCACTATGAAAATAGTCTAGACCTCTAAGGGCCTCTTGGGGAGTAGTCATGACCTTTTAAGAGTGGTCACAACCAAGAGTGTCTTTGAGTGGTCATAGCCTTATGTGGTCTTGGTTTTATGTGGCTTTGACTAATCATGGACCAAAGTGGTCATGGACTAAAGTGGTCTCAGTCAAGAGTGATCTTTGGCTTTGGGAGATCATAGCCAAGAGTTGTCTTTGGCTTTGAGGGGTCACAGCCTAGGGAGGTCATGACTTGAAGATTGGTCATGGTCTAATTTATCCTAAGTGGGATCTTTTGATGTATGACTAATCACTAATCTTTTTTGTTTATTATGCATGTTATTCTGGAATAATGCTATGTGATGGTTTGCTTATTTGTATTTGTTGTAGGACTCCGGTGCTAGGTCATGGTGATGCGAAGGCGAGACCGGGACTAGGTTAGGAGAGTTGAGGTCTAGAATAGTTAAGGGACGTCGGAAAATGACAGAGGTTGGGAAGTGGTTGTGAGCCGAGAAGACAAAGAACCAAAGCGTAATGCATTGGTGATAGACGTGGAGAGCAATGGCAAGATGGACCAGAACTAGGCTAAGGGAGGAGTTGAGGTCCAGTATGGTCAAGGAAGCCAAAGCCGTCATTGTGAAACAGACAAGGACATGTGACATGCCAAGTAATTTGGGCTTGTTTGGAAGCAAGGACGGTTCATGGGAGTCCGAATGCGTGGGAGGTTTGGTGGCAAGTCATTGGGGCCACATGGAAGGAGGTTGGATGAGATGCTAACTCGAGCTCTACTTGAGTGAAGGAGGATGGTCAGATCAAGTGTTTGCGAATGGAGTAGAGGCTAAGTTAGTGTTAAAGGGTATGGTCGAAACCCGTGATGTTGTTGGGTTTTGGGTCAGCCTATGTATGAGTAAGTGAGTTAATCCTAACATTTGATGAGGTGCCTTATGAGAGAAGGAAGTCATCAAAGGGTGGAGATTGACTCAGTTGTGCTATAAATGGAGCGTTAGAGGGATGTTTCTAATACCCTGGTTGGAACTAAGGTCGAAACAAGACTTAGAGAAGGGTTCGTTGGTTTCTTTATGCTCTGTTGAGGTTTGCCCACCTGGAGATGTGGCTTTGTAACTATCCCTCTTTAAGTAATATAAGATTCATGTTCATTTATGACCTGGAGTCTATTTCTGTTCTTGCATTTTTTTTGCTTGGTTCTTTTATGCAACTTGAGCTGTGCTTTACCTCCTACTTGCTCTATATCTATTGGATCTAGGATGCATGAGAGGTTAAAGAGTTCATTAAAAACATGTTCCAACCCAGCAAAATCCATTAGAACTTACCTTTGTTCAGGTTTTTGGTCTCCCTTCTTTTTGAGTCATTGATCTTTCTTTAGTTTATTTTTCTCTTGATCTTGTGTCACTAAGGATGAATGATTGATGGATAAATCTTCTGCAGATTATATTCCAATCATCTAAGCAAGATTTGAATAAGATATCCAAGATACCACTTAAGAAACCAGTAGATCTTTTCTTGATCCTTTGAAGAGTGTGCCTTTGGGATTCTTGCTTGCTATGACATTTGGGAGATCTTCCAAAATCTTCTGGATCATCAAATCCCCACGAGTAAGATCAGAGCATAGGTTGTGAGTTTCTCTCAGTTTTGGCGTAACCTTCCTTCAAACTTAAAAAGGTCGGAACATTGACATCAATCATTGTGATTAAAGATTGGAATAAGTTCTTGAAATTTATAGGAAGGTGCACGCAAAGTTTATGAGATTTGGATTAGCCGATCAATAGTAAGAATGATTCTTGATTTTGAGATCGTGCTGATTTTACTATTCATTTGAGAGTTTCTAGGTTGGCTAAGCCTTTTAGTTGTCATTTTTTTTATAAAAGAGGCTTTGGGAGTTCTGCACTTTTGTCCAACGTTGGACTGATTTAGCCTTTTAGTTGACTCTTTTAGAAAAGAGGCTTAATTTTTTTTTAGTGAGGGGAAAATTTTCATTTAGATCCTATTCACCCCTCTCTAGTCGCCTTTTCAGAAAATGCAATAGTACATATAGAAGTTTGTAAATCTGAGAACTTGGAGGCGTGGACACGCATTGCATATTTTCAGGTTTGGGCAACTGAACCTAGATCTTATATATTGCACTCTGTTTCACTTGTTAAAACATGTAAGGAGAATCCCAATGAATAGAATAAAAACTGTTGTTACCATGTTGCAAATCCTGCACATGGATGGTATCCTGGAGACAAGTAGACTTGCGAGTTTACAGATTCCACTTACAGCCACTAAGGTAAGAAGATATCCTACAATTTCTATCTCAAATCTAATTTCGACGTTGCAATTGGAGTAGCATAAAAGACTAAACAAACAAATTGTGTATCTTCATTGTTGGAGTTCCCAATTATTTTTTGATTATTCTGTCTATGTTTCAAATACTACTATGGTTCTTTATCTGTTGTAGCTTCACATGTGCCATGCAAAATCGCTACTGAATTGAGTGAGGGAGCATCGTTGCTGGGATGCAATTCAGTAAGAGACATGGAAGAAGAACTGCTTTGGCAGTTAAATGTATTGGTCAGGTAGTAGGGTGCAACCTTTTGCGGCATGGGTGTTATCAGGACAATATTTTACCAAGAACATACTGTTAATTAATGTAAATGACAAACAATTTTTTTTCAAATTCTAAAAAAGCAAAAAAAGAAGAAAAGGTCGATTGACAATGGTTCTTGGTAAGATTTTGCTCTTAGCATGTTCCTGTTAAGGAAGAATGTTTCAGAATTTGTCTTTCAAGCAATTTAAACAAGTATTATCACCAGTGTCACATATTTTTTCTTCCCAGAATGGATGTTTTGCATTTGATCGGATCGAGTTTATTGGATCAAAATTTAGAAAAAGCTCTCCCCTCATGCAAAATGGGCAGCACGATTCAGAAAACATAAAGACAGGTAGCTTTAAGGCCAAACACCCTCTGTATGCCATAGTAAATGGATGGCAGCCAAAAGAAGTATGAGTACTTTTCAAGGCATCGTATGAGATCACTCAGCTATATATGACATTGTTACACAGCTTCTTGCTTCACTTGTTGCTTTACGAGCAGAGCAAGAGACATCCTATTGAACAACAGAAATGTTATACGCATCTTTATACAGTAATCCCCTGTTGTTCCCAATTCTGGCATGTCGAAGCATAGGGTTTGGAGGCAGCGGGAGCCATTTTGCCACGGCTCTCTAACGCCGTCATGCAGATTTAGAGCCATCTCGTGTTTTAGTCCTTTACATCTAGCCTCCTTTTGATCAATCTGCTGTGGTTGGTTGAGGTTTTCTCAATGTTGCTCTCCAATTCTATTTCAAACTACTGAATATTGTTCTCACCCTCTCTTAAATGTTTTAAAAAAAAAGTTGATCTCTTTCCATCCCCAGGCTAGGGTTTGCAGGCATCATGCAACTTGTGTGATCCCCGTGCTAAATATGATAACTTGCTCATCTTTCATATTGTGGTAATTAACTACTTTGCAAGTGGCAACTGGCAAGCGACCATGCTTGTACTCTTGTACTTCTGGGATGCCTGTCTTTGTTAGTATATATAATGAATTTTATGTCTTAATGTGAGCTTGTGTGCTATGTTTACTTCAGTTGTTTCTCGTTACTACAAAAGGAGATTTTTACATTATTAGTATGTACAAAAACAGCATTTAAAAAGCGACGCTCATATCGGTTAGACACATGGTACGTGACTAAAGACCGAACACACATATAAAACAAGTGGAAGCTCTACTAGAATCGTACGACTTTCCTAGCATTTTAAGACTCCCATAGTTCTATTTTGAAACTCCTCCAACAGTATGTATCCCTTAGGTGGGAATAGCAGTCATGGAATCAGGTGACAACGAGCTAACTATGAAAATTTCTTGAAACATTACCAGATACGGTGAGTTCAATCCTGAAATTATCTGAAATTGAAGTAAATTTTGGAAAACTTCAGCGTTTGATTTTCAGTTGTTACAAGACATGGTAGGAATGCTTCACATACCCTTTTCTGCTGAATCAAGATCAATTCTGGCAAAAATAGGGGACCAAGGAGAGTCCTGCAAGATCCATGGTGCCAAGCGAGCATATGTGGGCTCCAACCGTTCAGATATCTGGTTCATAATAGAGATTAAGTCTATACATTAAATGTCATCTGGTGTAAGTGAGAAGCATGTCCAACTTTATTTTACATTGAGTTTTCCTGGGTGCTGCTAGTCCTGACTGAAATGCTCTAGTAATGTTGCCCCTGACAGCAGAGTAAATAGACATGACTATACGCCATGATCTGCATCTAAAGAATTCTGTACCAAGATGCTGCAAATTATTGGAGCTGTGGAGTTGGGATAGTCCACAAGTTATACTAGCATACAATGCTTGATGCATCAAACATAACACCTCCATGTGGGGGCTGGGCTATGAGCGCATTTTGTGACCAGGATGTTACAACACCGCTATATATACCGTTATTTCTACCCTCCATGTATCCCAATTCCCAACTTTCTCTTGCACAGGGCTTTGGTGTTTAACTCATTTACATAGATGTTCTTCAGCCTTTTATTATTCAAATAGAGGTTCGAAAGGCATCAGGAATCTTTATAAGCACCTTTTAATCTCATCCTTTTACGGGGTTGATGTAAGCCTCACAATAATTGGCCTCAGTTTGCCCATGTTTATTCATAAAAATTTTCTACTAACTAGGGGTGCGAGAAGCTGTGTTTTTCATTTGTTAATTGTAAATAAATATTACTCTAGCAATCAACAATAATGTCGATCAATAAATTACTTCTATTTTACAACACTAACATAATTTCTTTAAGAATACACGCTTTTTATAATATGTGGCGGTTTCTAATTTGCTCAGAAGTTGTCAGAACAATACTCCAATGTCAGAGATAGCCATCAGTCATAGTGAAGCAAAATCCATGTTTTAAACTAAAGCACACGCAAACTTGAATGTGCTGAATAACCTCATATGACCAATTGTACATTGTCTTACCTGTTCTCAAAAATAAATGAGTACAAGGGGAGTAAAGACTGAGAACTCTGGGACATGTGCCACATGCTCGTTGAAACTGATCATATATAATGTATATATATCTGATTTCATTTCGTTTACTAAGTAGGAGAGAATGGTTGAGCTTCATTGTTACTAAGAACATGGAGATCCCACGTTCCTAATCAAACCATAGAGGAGCATATGTTTGGGAGGCATCGGAACTGTTGTGCGTGCCAAGGGTGGTTGCTGAAGAATATTTCACAGATTGGTCTCAAACCAAATTTTTCATGTGTTTGTGTAAAATACTGAAGCAAATGTCTGAGTTCATGTACCTCCCCGATGCTGCTTAGCATTGCCTTTCTTAATTTACATAGGCAAAGTACCATTTTGCTGCAGTATTTTGTGTTCTGTCCAGGTGACTCAGTCTGGGACTCTATACTGAACATAGAGGATTATTGATGTCCTTTTAGTGAAGTAGCCTAGTATATTGGCTAATACACTTGTAAACTGATTGGGAGCACAGTACTTAACATGAGTGAGATGGTACCGCATAATTAGCGTGAATAGCATAAAAAAATTGGTCAATTGTTCGGTCGTGTTAGTCCTCTACATCTATCCTGATAGGAGAAACTCATTTCGAATAAATTGTTTTCACTTCTTTTCAAATTATGATGAGGAGAGAAGCAATAACCTTGTCATTTTTTTTGACTAATTAAAAGAAGCAATACCCTGTTATCATGTTACAAGGTTTGTTGATTTGTGATCCGAATTTTGAAGATAAACATGGAAGGATGGATTGTGGGAGCTTAGGTCCAGCGACTGCAAAATCTTAAGGAAAATGATACCAGTCATACGTCCGGAGTGAGCAAAAGTAGTCTCCGAATGCTTCACCCGCTTTACAACGTAGCCATGTGACTTTACTCCTTCACTGAACAAGAAACAACTTCATCTCTTTGCATGGACTCGCATGGCCAGACGCAGCTAGGCCACTCATTTCTTAACCGCACTAAGTATGACCATCTTAATCTGATCTTTCTCATCTCCCACACCATTGCCTCGTCTCTTCTCGTCTTATTCCCTCCTCACTCCCTCTCACTCTTGATCTCTCTCGCTGTACACAACCACTATTATAGAAAATCATATCATAGGAAGTTCAAAGACGTCATCACAGACGGTTTTGTGAACCTCCATTAACTATGTGTTAGTGATAACAACGACATATCACAGATGATTCTCATACCGACTATAAAATTAACATCACAGACAATTCTTAAGAGAAACTACTTGTGATATGTAGGATATCATAGACGGTTCCAATTTAGAACTAACATATCACGGACGATTTTCAATAACAACTGTCTGCGATATCATATTATCACAAACGGTTATTTATAAAATAATGTTTATAATGTTATATTAAATTGATGATGCTTTTGCTAGTTATTGGCTATCCTCAAGAAATGCTAACCATACCCTATGAAATAATCAGATTACAGATTACATCATAGACATATTATCACATCCATTTCAAACATTAACTCAGATTACATATTACACAACGTAGAGCACATCCATTTCAGAATTCAACTCATATATATTAACCAATTGAATGCATAAATTTAATTCACAATTTCCCAGCACAAGGTTCACAAATTAACATATGTGGTAATGCACAAATTCACAACTCATATACGTGGCACTCGCCTTCTGGATTTATGACCTCACGCAGTAAGAAGGAAGAGTTGTCCTTGAATTTTTAATAGATCGGTCTATTCCAACGCAGTTGTAGTGCATTTCCAAACCTGTCGATGGGAAGACTAAGATCTTGTATGTATATAAATTGATAAGTATGAAATAATTATTGTAAGATTAACAAACCTTCAGGTCATTGATAGTTTTTTTAACTATGATGAGTTGTATGTTGTAGGGAATGTAGAAAAGGTGAGCAGACTTGGAGCGATTTCTTAAGAGGGACACGGTGACTTCAATAGATAAAAGTCAAGGTATAGACTGTTGAGAGGAGACTCATATCCTGATTTACTAAGACTTTGCAGAGGTGTGCTACAACAATAACTACATGAATACTAGTAGGATTATGATTCCTACATCTTTTTGGAGGAGAACTAAGGGCACTATATGAAGCTATGATGGGTGGTCACGGAGAACCCAAGCCACAAATCAACTCATCCAAAGCAGAGGCACACGAGATGATTAAACACTAGGTTATCCATAACATTAGCTTCTTGTATAGGGTAAGGTTCCTAGTATCGTAAAAGGTTTAAGAGGGTTAAAAGAGAGCACGACAATCATATGTACACTCTTGAGGTTGTGCTTAAAGAATTAGTGGTCGGCTTTGCTAAATCTTTGTCACTTGTTGTGATTGTTTTGTAGCAATTATTTGGTTCTTTCTATGGGATTTATATACTTTGTTTTTAATACCGTGTACACTCGTATCTTATCTCGCAACTCTAATTCGATTTTGAGGCTGTTGTTCATAAAAGGGGTATCAAAGCATAATACTGATTTTCGTCTTTTCTATCATGCAGTCTCATGCCAAATACACTTTTTAAGCATGTGAGTTTGTGCTAATGCAATCTCATCGTCATTTGTATTCCCAGTGGGAGTTTCAACTGAGTTTCATTCTCATTAAATGACATGACACATCATCATGTTTGGTGACATGGCAAGGTAATTATGAAGATAGAGATAGAGAGAGTTTCATGGGAGGTGAGAGAGTTTCATCTAGATGAAACCTGAGATACACGGTTACCTAGATAAAAACTGACGTGGCACTCTTGGAAACTGGAAAATGAAACTATGCACTGGGAATGGCCATACGCAGTCTCATGATCGTTTCTATTATGCAGTCTCTTCACTTCCTGTTCATACTACAAGAGAAGGAAAGTTTCTGTTGTTACTATGTTGCGATCCCTTACTCTTGGCCAAAACTTATAGAGTGTAGGCTTGTGAGGCATTGTGAACTTGTGCGCATGCAGTGCCTCAACAAGCTGCTAAGAATGGATTTCGGATGATTGCAAACCTACTATGCGATGTGCAAATATCTTGGATCCAGCAGCACATGGAGACACCCAAGTACCTTCAAGATTATTTTGTTGCATTGCCTTGCCTCCTCTATCAAGAAGACAATGTCTTTAGCCTTATGTGCTGCTCATGTTTCTTCCGTGAAGAATTTCTTCGTGAATGGTGGTTGTCTTCGGACAATCAGTTAATCGCCGATCAGAGGAAAGGCTGCAATTAAATCATCATGTTGATGGCCAGACATATTTTGCTAGGGGATATCCGATGATTTGCCCTGTTAAGTTGGTGGGACTTGATGATATGCCTCACTATGTCTCACTAACATGTGGCCCAGAGCCTAGTACATGTGAGTGAGACATAGCGGGGCAAATCATCAATTATATCAGTAAAACAGGGCAAATCATCAATTTTTCTATTTTGCTAGGGCATAATGCTAGAATTTAGGTTGTGGATAGGAGAACAGTAGGTGCAAGTCCCTTAATTAGATAGGCTGTTTGGAAGGTGATTGGTGGGTTGTGGTTGTGTTGCTGTAAGGTGTTCTTCTTTTCTGTTCATTGCCTGGGTTCAGCTAAGCGTGCTGAAGCTGTACGCTCATTGTTGCTGTTGCACTTGCTGCGCGTTGATTTCTTTTCTTCTTAATTCAGACCTCCTGTGGGTTCTAGAAAATAAACTTTGGATGTGCTAAGTTACTATTGTTCATTTCAGTTGCATCTATTCACGTCCAATGTGATAAATAAACTTTGGAGATTCCAGGACATTCTGATGTGAGCATACAGCTATTTATACTACCGATTCTAGCTTTCACTCCCTCGAACGATGACATTCCGCCTTGCACTGGCCTTTTGGCTCTTTCACAAAATAGACATTCATATTTTGCATTGTTTGAGTATGGGTATGGAAGGCTTCGGGAATACTTATTTGTTGACCATCATCAGTTGTGTAAGTGGAAATCTAACTACTATACACTCACAAAGATGGACATCTATTTTCTTTCCAGAGAGATTGAAAATTCATGTGAAGTATTCAATAAGATTATTAATTTCATAGGTCCGCGGAAGAGATCAACGAGGTCTGCACTTCTACTTTCTCCATATTTTTTTCTGTGATAACTTCCGCCTTTTCCTGTCCAGCTGCTATACCGTTCTATGCTCTGCAAGTGGCATGGAACCCTCCCTCTCCTTTAAGCAAATTGGAAATTATGAGCATTGCCTCCTAGCAACCTCTCAGTGTTTGTTGTAGTTCCTACTAAGGAGACATAGAGAAGGTCAGGGGTGGAGCCAGGCCTAGGATATCTGGGGTCTTGATTCGAGGCCTAACATTAAAACACTGTGAAAAATCTGATCTAAAATCAATGATTTAGGGTCTAAGGCCTGGGTCCATGCTAACTCCGCCCCTGGAGAAGGCCCGTTGTTACAGTGCAAGCTACTAAGACATTAGACGTGCAAATTTAACTTTGTTTGGCACTTCAGCGTATTACGAAACAGCACGACAGTATTTACTAAGAAGAAGCCTGTTAAGCTAGCACAAAGACAATTTAAGGTCAAAAGATCACTGCAGAATTTGTGATACAACCAATGTACGCTATTGTCAACAAAGTTGTGTCACTTTTAGATGCATGTTTTATTTGGTTTGACATACTTCCTTATGCAAAAATGTAAAAGAAAAAAACTCCACCATGCAAAAATGTTAGGTACGGTCCTGCATCAATTTCGGATTGCCCATGTATTAGTTGATCTGTCTCTAAATATAGATCCCCGTGAGATCTGTGTGGTCAACCGTTTTAACATTTACTATTAATATATGTAATAAATATACATCCACTATATGAAAATAATGTTTTGCATTTGTCTTAGAAAATACCTTTACAACATGTATTGTTTATTATTATTTTTCTAGTCCGTCATGATTAAAACTATAGTCAAATAAGTACAGCATTGGAGACCCTGAAATTATTTTTAAAAAGTAAGACATATATTTGTGGATACAGCGAGACTATTACTTTGGGTATGCTAAGTTAATTTTTTTTTGATCCTTAATGAAGAGTTAACCAACAACCACATCTCTCCTCACAACTAAGGCTCTGTTTGGGAGAGCTCCAGATCCCAGTTTCAGCTTAGATCTGAAATTTATAGGCTAAAATAAAGTGAATTAAGTTTGTATTTTTAATCTAAATTAATGTAAATAAGATGATTTACCTAAACACTCTTAATGTACCTATAACTCTAACTCTATAAATTTCTGGAGCTAGAAATACTCTTTCTCGACGACGGTAGAGGCGCAGCAATCTCCAATCTCTCACCCAACGATTAGAAATTTGACTAAAATAAAAGTAGTTGATTGTTGTATAGCATCGATCCCCACGTTACTTTTACAATTATCCAAGCTAGCCGTGGTCGTTCCGTCGCACCCCATGCATATTTGTTTGGCACTTGTTCAGTGGATTAGTAGGCCGGCATACACTGATGGGACTCTTACCAGCTTCGCTGTACTGTATTGGCGCGTCCTAGACATTTTGTGTGGCCGACTAGACGGAGGCAAGTGAAACTAAACTTGATCACTGCAATGTCTCTGCCAAGTGTCCCAACCACAGTAGAAATTGTGAGATCATGTGATGAAAAATTGGTTGAATGGTGAAATTGGCATTGTAAAGTGCTTTTGGTTATAGCATGAATGGTGTTTGTGCATGTGCTATGCTAAGATGATTATTATGCTGGAGATAGCATGATGGATTTTGTTTGATGCAATGCGCTCATGTGAGTGGTTGCATGGATTAACTTTGAGTCAAGTCGTGGACTTGTGCTCGGACTCGTTTTTATTTAATTCATGTGCGAGTGTTGCTCGAGGGCTTAACGTGGTCGATGACGGACCGAATCGAGGTTCGGACTAGATTCGTGGAGGAATCGAGGTCTTGGTGGTCAAGGATGTCATGCGGGATGTTCGGCCAGAGAACATGCACATGAAGGCTGGTTAGTCACGTATTTGCAGCAGGTGGGCTGTTCATGCGTGCAAGGAATTGTTTTCGGCCATGTTGGGCCAAGTTGAGATAGATACGAACTCTTTCCATGTTGGAAGTGGAGTTGTATTCAATCTCTCTGTTCTTGCATGCGTGCAAGAGTTGTTTTTGTCATGTTGGGCCAGATTGAGATGAATATGAACTCTTTCCATGTTGGAAGTGGAGTTGTATTCAATCTTTCTGTTTTTGCTTTGTATAAATAGGAGGGTGTGTCTCCTGTTTGATACAAACGTCCAGACTAGGGTTTTCTAGTTTTTGATTCCTGTGCCGTGTGCAAGGAATTAGGGTTTGTACTCTTGTGTTGGAGTACTTTAGACAATGAAATAAAAATCAATCTTCCAGAAAGTTTTCTTGCGTTTGCTCTTGGCTGCTTTCAGATTGAAGTTCTGAAGTTTTGTCCGTCATAGTTGGTTCTTTCTCTAAAGTTTGGTCCGTGATAGCTGCAGTTCAGATTGAAGTTCTGAAGATTTGTCCGTCATAGCTTTTGAAATCAAATTCCGTCATCATCAGATTCAGTGATCTTGCGAAGGTAATATCTTTTAATCTGTAGATCCGATCGAGTTGATTTTCATTGGGTTTGATTCATCAACTAATCTAGTTTCTACAGTTAAAATTTCATGTCGATCTAACGGTTAAATCTCCAGTAATCTTATTGTTTAAGTTTTATCCGTCACTAGTCTGAATTTGGTCTGTCGCTATTAGATCGGGATTTGGTTCGTCTGTCTTGCGAGGGATATAACTTTAGATCCATAAGTCCGATTGAGTTGATTCTTTTTGTGTTAGATTCGGAATAGAGTCTAGTTTCTGCAGTTAAAATTTCACATCAATCCAACGGTTGGATATTTGGGAATTATTATTTTAGTAAACGTATGTTAGGCTGTTTTCATTTTGTCCGTCATACACATATCAGAAACGAAGTTTTGTCCGTCATACACATGCAACTCCTTTGCTACAGTAGAAATTTTGTCCGTCATACACGTGCAACTCTCTGTCCGAGGCGAAGTTTTGGTCCGGCATACTTGTGCAAATTTGGTCTGAAGCAATAAGGTTCTTGTTGAATACAAATTAAGCAATCTGAGTTTGTTTGGGGTGTTTCAAAAGGCAAAAATTTGATTTTAGCTTCCGTTCAATCATTCACCCCCCCTCTGATTGAAGCCATCCGATCCTACAAGTGGTATCAGAGCAAGGTTGAGGTATGGCGTCAGATAAGTATGTTAATCGTCCTCCTATGCTTAATGATTCAAATTTTCCTTATCGAAAAGTCATGCAATCCTATATTGAAGCTCAAGGTAATGATGTTTGGCGAAAGTTTCTATCGCATATGATGTTCCGAGATATTGTCACTAATGATAATAAAGCGACGTTGATTTAAATGCTAAAGCTAAAACTTGATTTTTCAAGGAATCTCTGAAAAAGAATTTGATCGAGTTTCTCATTTACGCTCGCACATTCTGTTTGGAAGACATTATGTGACTATCATGAAGGTTCAACTAAGATTAAGAAAGTGCATAAAAATATTTACCAAAAGGACTTTTCTGATTTTGGAATGAGACCAGTGAATCAATTGATGATCTTTACTCTCGATTTGAGAAAATCTTGTGCAATTTATGTGGTGTTGGAGTTAACAATTCAAGAGAGGAGAATGCTAGTAAGATTTTGAGATCTCGACTCTGAATGGCGATGGTTGTTCTTGCAATCAATCAAACTGTTGATTTGGATACATTGACCATGGATGATCGTATTCTAGGTTGAAAACTTATGAGATGGATTCTTTATCACCTAGAGTGATAAAACCTCTACACATGCACTTGTTGCTAACCCCAGAGACGTCTTCTGGATTACCATCTTCTGTCTCCTTGTCTGGCATTAGCTTCTTTTTCAGATGAACAATTTGAGATGCTCCCTGAAGAAGATCTTGTACTCATTTCTTCACGTGCTGTCAAAGCACTCAACAATGTGAGGATGAGGAGGCGTGGAGGTACTACTTCAGGGTCTTTCAACTGCTTTGAGTGTGGCCTTCCCGGGCATATTAAAACAAATTGTCCCAAGCTGAAGAAGAAGGAAGAAAGGGAACCAGCACAACGCAGCTCAAGACGCACTACCCCTAGGCGCTCCAATTTTCGAAAAGTTGCTAAGAAAGTCTTAGCCGCCATAGAGGAGTGTGATCTTAGTGATATAGACTTTGAAAGTGATAATGAGCCACATGACAAGAAAAAGGACAAGAAGGCAGATTCCGATGATGACTTCACTGGCATGTGTTTCATGACTGGAAGGGATAGTGACAATGACTCCGATCTTGATGAGGTGAGTCCTTCTTATGATGAACTTGAGTATGCTATGGTTAAATTAGCTTCTGAGCTTAAAAAATCTAAGAAGGCACTTAAAGAAAAAGATCTAGAAATTGATTGTTCCAATTCTGAAATTGCAAGGCTTAGATCTTTGATTCCTGATGATGATGCCTGTAAGTCATGTGACTTAATTCACAATGAGCTTGTTTCACTTAGGAAAGAACATGCTTCTCTGTTAAAGCAAGATAGGGAAAATGAGAAACAAATGAAAAATGCTAGCTGTTCAACCATTGATCTACATGATTCAACTTCTTGTTCAAAATGCTCCATACTGGAATTGAAGTTGCATGATGCAAATGCTAGAGTTTCTCAAATGACAGATGCCTTGCTCACTCATGAAGTTCTTTCTTGCTCAAATTGTCGAAAACAGAAAGGAATAGTGGATGTTCCCTGTAACAATTGTTTAACTCTGTCTAGAAAGGTTGATTACTTGGAAAAATCATTAGAACGTTTCACTAAAGGAAAGAAAAACCTAAACATGATTTTGGATCAATCAAAAGTCAGCACTCATAACAAAGGTTTAGGTTTTGATTCTTATGCTCATCATAAAACACATGTTCCCACTGTTGTCCAAGTTCTTGAAAGTGGAAAGTTTGAAATTGCAAATGAGCCTAAGAAAACTGTCTTTAAATCTACTGGAATGTTATCTTCTACTGTGATGAATTCAAATGTTGCTTCTACTTCTAAAGTTAAAAATTCTGTTAAGTATACTTGCACTCATTGTGGTAGAGATAGACATCTAGTAGATTTTTGCTTTAGGCTAGCCAAACAACAGAAGCAAGAAAAAGCTAAGGCTAGGTCTAATTTCAGACAGACACGCTTTACTCCTCATTATGTGCCTAAGGTGATGCGAACACCTTTTGTTGCAAGAAACCCGAGAAACAGCAAAACTGATTTTGTATACAAGTATACTCGTGCTGTGCCTACTCGTCGTGTGTCTCAGTGCTGGATTCCTAAAAGCCTTTTATCTAACCCCAGTACTGAGACATCGACATTCTCTTTTGTGTAGGTTGTGAAAGAGAGGAAGGAGAACATATGGTTCATAGATTCTGGATGTTCAAGACATATGACTGGTGATTCAAAATGGTTCTCCTCCCTCACACAAAGTTCTGGTGATGAGGTCATCACTTTTGGCGATAACTCAAAGGAAGAATTCTTGGAAGAGGAATTGTGCGAGTCAATGAAAACTTCATTCTCAAGGATGTAGCTTTGGTAAGCAAGCTCAAATATAATCTGCTTCGGTTTCTCGCTTGCTTGATGAAGATCTTGAGGTAAGATTTCGAAAAATTCTTGTCGATATTAGATGTTTCAAAATCTAGTATGCAACATCACTCGCATTGGTCGCTTGTTTAAAGGTGATTTTTCATGTTCAACATCTGAAATGACATGTCTTGTATCTCATGTTTCAAAAGATCTAACTTTTGGCATCGAGACTTGGTCATATTGGTTTTGATCACCTTTCACGCATTAGTAAATCAAACTTGCTCAGAGGTTTGCTGAATTAAAGTATGACAAAACAAGTAATTTGACTTGCTCTCCTGTCAACATGGAAAAATGACTGCACCACCACATTTTCCTATTTCGCTTTGTTATGACTAATGCTCCGTGTCACTTTTACATATGGACACGGTTGGACCAAAGAAGAGTAAAATCTGCAGGAGGTAAGTGGTATGTTCTTGTGATTGTAGATGATTACTCGAGGTACTCTTGGGTATATTTCATGACTACCAAAGATGAAGCTTTTGAATTGTTTCAAGAGTTTGCATTAAGGTTGCTCAAGGAATTGCTCAAGCACTTAAAGTAATTAGGAGTGATAATGGAGGAGAATTCAAGAACACTCTTTTTGCTTCTTTCTGCTCGAACATGGAATTGAGCATCAATTTTCTTCGCTTCGTGTTCCACAACAAAATGGTGTAGTTGAGAGGAAAAATCGCACATTAGTTGAGATGGCTAGGACTATGCTTGATGAATATTCAACTCCTAGGAAGTTTTGGGCTGAAGCTATTTCTACTGCTTGCTACATTTCAAATAGAGTATTTTTGAGAGCAAAGCTTCATAGAACTTCTTATGAACTTCGGTTTGGACGCACTCTAGCATCTCCCACATGCGTGTTTTTGGTTGCAAATATTTTATTCTCAAACATGGAAACCTTGATAAGTTTGAATCAAGATGCTCAGATGGATTGTTTCTTGGTTATGCTCTTCACACTCGTGGTTACCGTGGTGCTAAATTTAGAAACTAACAAAATTGTTGAGACTTGTGAAGTCACTTTTGATGAGGCTAGTCTTGGTACTAGACCCGAATTTTCAGGGACACAAGTAACTTGCAATTCGAAAGTATCTTTTGGAAGAAAGTGATGATGAAGATGAAGATGAAAGTGGTAATCAAGTTGGCAACTCGATTCAGCCAATTCAACCACAGGGAGAAAATCAGCAAGCATCTTCGGAAATTCTTCCAGCAAACACACATGATACTGGACCTCAGGCAACTTCAGAAATTTCAGCACCATTGCACATTCAACGAAGACATCCTCCTGAACAAATGATTGGTGAGTTAAATGTGTGTCTGCTTCGAAACAGGTACAATACTAATGACTCATATGCTCATACTGCTTTTGTTGCATCCTTTGAACCCCAAGATGTAAGTCACGCATTATCTGATGAGTCTTGGATTAATGCCATGCATGAGGAACTTGAGAATTTTGAGCGCAATAAGGTTTGGGTTTTAGTTCCACCTCCTTTAGGTCAGAACATCATTGGAACTAAATGGGTTTTTAAGAATAAACAAAGTCAAGATGGGGTTGTTGTTAGAAACAAAGCTAGATTGGTTGCTCAAGGTTTTTCTCAAATTGAAGGACTTGATTTTGATGAAACTTTTGCACCTGTTGCTAGACTTGAAGCCATTAGAATTTTGTTAGCCTTTGCTGCATCTAAAGGTTTTAGATTGTATCAAATGGACGTCAAAAGTGCTTTTCTAAATGGTTTTATTTCTGAAGAAGTTTATGTCAAACAACCTCCTGGATTTGAAAATCCAAAATTCCCAGACCATGTTTTTAAGTTGTCCAAAGCTTTATATGGTTTAAAACAAGCTCCTCGGGCTTGGTATGATAGGCTTAAATCATATTTCTTTGGAAAATGATTTTGAAATGGGCAAAGTTGATAAAACCCTGTTTTCTCTCAAGCATGGCAATGATCTCATTACTTGTTGATTTATGTGGATGATATCATTTTTGGTGGTACTTCTCATGCTCGTTGCCAAGTTTTCGAGACACTATGAGCAGGAATTTGAGATGAGTATGATGGGTGAGCTCACATACTTTCTCGGGTTTACAAGTCAAGCAAACAAGGCAAGGTATCTTTGTTCACCAAACGAAGTATACAAAAGATCTTCTTCGACGTTTTGAGATGGAATCATGCAAACCAATTTCCACACCTATTGGCACAACAACTTCTTTGGATCCGGATGAAGAAGGAGAACCGGTTAACTAAAAGGAGTATCGAAGCATGATTGGATCGCTTTATCTCATCGCTTCAAGACCGGATATACACTTTGCGGTATGTTTATGTGCTCGCTTTCAAGCTTCCCACGTGCTTCTCATCGACAAGCTTAATTAACAGAAAAGTACCTCTGGAACATGTCATTTTATTGGTACATCTTTAGTTGCTTGGTCGTCTAGAAAACAAGTTTCGTTGCTCTCTCAACTATTTGAATCTGAATATGTTCTTTCTTTGCGCATGTTGTGCTCAAGTGCTTTGGATGATATCAACTTTAAAGGATTTTGGATTAATTATAGATAGTGTTCCACTCTTCTCGTGATAACACTAGTGCTATTAATATTGCTAAAATCCAAAGGCAACATTCTCGAACAAAGCATATTGATATTCGTTATCATTTTCTTCGAGATCATGTGGAAAAGGGAGATGTTGTGTTGCATTTTGTTGATTTCGAGTTGCAAATTGCTGATATTTTCACAAAACCACTTGATGCTTCTCGATTTGCCTTTTTGAGGGGAGAGTGGGCATTGTGCACCCCATGAGCTTGTTTTGAGGGGAGTTTTATGTCAAGTTTGTTACTTAATGAGCTTACTTTATCATATTTCTTTATATATTATGTAATTGAGCTTATATATGATAATCTAAATTGCTTTACTTGAACTAAAAGTGACATTATGAATTCCTTGGTTTGTCTATCTATAGCTAATACCTTGTGATATCTTGCTTCTCTAGGCTTGATAATGAATCATCTTAACAAATTTGGGCTATGAAGCATGTGTTTTTCAGCTCTACTCTTTCATAGACCATTTAATCTCTTTGCATGTTTACAATAAAAGAAAAGGGAATAAAAAAAAAGGGGCTCAAATCTGCAAGAAGCTTGTCAAAATTATTAACATGTATAAAAGCTTCAAGATGTATGCTTCGAGCATGCCATTCCCTAAAAGTTAAGATGTATGCTACAAGCATGCCATTCTCTGGAAGATAAGATGTATGCTTCAAGCATGCCATTCATTGAAAATAAAAGAAGTATGCTTCAAGCATGCCACATGTCATTCATCGTTATCAAGATTATTTTGGTCTACTAGACCGGAGTTGAAACTACTTGCTTGCCCCGAGTTGTTAGTTGCTTCATTTTTGGCCTAGTGTTTTCTGTCAAGACTTGCTTAGTACTTGGCTATAGTTGATTAAATTGAGGTTGAGATGCATGTCACTCCCTAACTTGTTAAATAATATTAAGTTCATGTATTATGCTTATTATGTGATCTATAAGGTTATATGATCAAGGAAGCTCATTGGTTATTGTCTTGGCACTCATTTGTTTTTCCTCATCAAATCATTGTCAAAGGGGAGAACAAAGCTTACATCTGTGGGGAGAAGTTTCTCTGTTTCTTTTTGCATTCTTGATGAATACATTGTCAAAGGGAGAAGTTTGGAGAGATTTTGGTCACACATTGCACATTCACACACACATTTCTTTTTTCTGTTAGGGGGAGTCTTTCTTTTTAGATTGGGGGAGATTTTTCACTCTGCTTTTTGGTCACTTTGCTTTCTGTTTTAAAATGAAATTTCTTAAAACTTTTCTTGTGAGGTTAATGCCAATGTTCAGGTCCAAATGGTGTTGCCAATGTTTTCATCAAGGGGGAGATTGTGAGATCATGTGATGAAAAATTGGTTGAATGGTGAAATTGGCATTGTAAAGTGCTTTTGGTTATAGCATGAATGGTGCTTGTGCATGTGCTATGCTAAGATGATTATTATGCTGGAGATAGCATGATGGATTTTGTTTGATGCAATGCGCTTATGTGAGTGGTTGCATGGATTAACTTTGAGTCAAGTCGTGGACTTGTGCTCGGACTCGTTTTTGTTTAATTCATGTGCAGGTGTTGCTCGAGGGCGAACGTGGTCGATGACGGGACCGGAACTGAGGTTCGGGACTAGGTTCAGGGAGGAATCGAGGTCTTGGTGGTCAAGGATGTCATGCGGGATGTTCGCTAGAGAACATGCACATGAAGGCTGGTTAGTCACGATTTGCAGCAGTGGGCTGTTCATGCGTGCAAGGAATTGTTTTCGCCATGTTGGGCAAGTTGAGATAGATACTGAACTCTTTCCATGTTGGAAGTGGAGTTGTATTCAATCTCTCGTTCTTGCATGCGTGCAAGAGTTGTTTTTGTCATGTTGGGCCGATTGAGATGAATATGAACTCTTTCCATGTTGGAAGTGGAGTTGTATTCAATCTTTCTGCTTTTTGCTTTGTATAAATAGGAGGTGTGTCTCTGTTTGATACAAGCGCCCGACTAGGGTTTTCTAGTTTTTGATTCTGTCTTTGTGTGCAAGGAATTAGGGTTTGTACTCTTGTGTTGGAGTACTTTAGACAATGAAATAAAAATCAACCTTCCAGAAAGTTTTCTTGCGTTTGCTCTTGGCTGCTTTCAGATTGAAGTTCTGAAGTTTTGTCCGTCATAGTTGGTTCTTTCTCTAAAGTTTGGTCCGTGATAGCTGCAGTTCAGATTGAAGTTCTGAAGATTTGTCCGTCATAGCTTTTGAAATCAAATTCCGTCATCATCAGATTCAGTGATCTTGCGAAGGTAATATCTTTTAATCTGTAGATCCGATCGAGTTGATTTTCATTGGGTTTGATTCATCAACTAATCTAGTTTCTACAGTTAAAATTTCATGTCGATCTAACGGTTAAATCTCCGGTAATCTTATTGTTTAAGTTTTGTCCGTCACTAGTCTGAATTTGGTCTGTCGCTATTAGATCGGGATTTGGTTCGTCTGTCTTGCGAGGGATATAACTTTAGATCTATAAGTCCGATTGAGTTGATTCTTTTTGTGTTAGCTTCGGAATAGAGTCTAGTTTCTGCAGTTAAAATTTCACATCAATCCAACGGTTGGATATTTGGGAATTATTGTTTTAGTAAACATGTGTTAGGCTGTTTTCATTTTGTCCGTCATACACATATCAGAAACGAAGTTTTGTCCGTCATACACATGCAACTCCTTTGCTACAGTAGAAATTTTGTCCGTCATACACGTGCAACTCTCTGTTCGAGGCGAAGTTTTGGTCCGGCATACTTGTGCAAATTTGGTCTGAAGCAATAAGGTTCTTGTTGAATACAAATTAAGCAATCTGAGTTTGTTTGGGGTGTTTCAAAAGGCAAAAATTTGATTTTAGCTTCCGTTCAATCATTCACCCCCCTCTGATTGAAGCCATCCGATCCTACAGAAATTAAGTCATGATGCAGGCATTTGCCACTCAGACTAGTCTGGACGTACGTTTGCTACGTGTTTGTTCGCATGGTAAATGGCAATTGGAGGAAGGCATGAAGCCACGAGTATGCTTGCTGTAGGTGGTAGCTAGCCACAGCAGGATAGCTTGCAATGAGCCGAGAACCTAAAGGCTACAAGAAGCTTCCTGCCTCCCTTTGCAAAAGCAGACAAACGACGGCATATGGAAAAGAGCTAATAATGTTGTAGGAGGGAAGAATAACTTAACCATTCAGGAGAAGGCCAGAGATTATACATATACTCCTTGTGTACCTTAGCTTCTTGCATGCGGCATGTCTTCTCCTTGTAGAGCATCTCCTACACTTCCACGAAAAACAAGTAACAACACACACAAGCAGCATGCATATCCAAAGCTGCTTAAAGCTGGCCTCTCTTGTTGCCCTAAGCCTTCTCTCTATAGTGACCCGGTTGCCCCACATGTATTCCTGCCTATGGACCTTCGTCCTGGTGTCCCTCCCTTCGGTTGCCTCAACCATCACCGCGCCGAAGTGCCTCTTCGTCTTCTCCAACGTCATCGTCGTCTTCCTCGTCAGCGAGTCCAAGCTCTCACACAGCGGTGGCAGCGAGTCTCCAAACACTGGCGACAACAACGGTGACCTTGTTGATGCAAAGGGTGACATGCTCCAAAGGCAAGAAGAGGAGGTAGTGATGCAGATCTTTGCGCCTGTTGCCGTAGAGAGCGAACAAGAACATAACGTTCTAGTAGCAGCAGAACAAGCGAGGAGGATACTGTAGCGGTTTGTGAAGGTGTCGTGCAGATGGACGAGCTTGAGGAGGAAGATGTTGTGGTATTTGGTGAGATCGATGAAATGAGGGGAGAAGTACTGGAAGAAGAGGGAGGTGTTGGGGTTAATGCAGGAGGAGATTAGAGGAGGAGACGATCAGCGTGAGGAAGAGGAGCTGGAGGAGAGGGACCTGCTGCCGCCGGCCGATGAGCTGAACCGGAGAGTGGAGGACTTCATCGCCAGGTTTAACAAGGAGAGGCAGGCAGCTGGAGGCCAGGATGCTCGTGTGCTGCTGTTGAGTTGAGTAGCATGCATGTTTTGGTTTTATTGTTAGGAGTTTAATTCTCATGTACAAGCGAACGTATAAAGTGCTGTTCACTGTACTGAAGTGGAGTAATTTGGAACGAAAGTGTCCAACCTTTTTGGATAAATTATTATGTATACCATGTTCAGATAATTGTTGTGTGAAAGGTCGGGATTTTTTTTTGCCTGCATGCATCGATAGCACAATTTAATTAATACGGTTGACACACAACGTAACTGTAGATGAAGGTTCTCTTAAAAGAAGGCAAGTATAGGTCTCTCTGAACAATATTATTCAATTATAACTCTAAAAAAAGTTAGGAACTTAATCAGCTATGTGTATATACATATATAGAGAGAGAGGCTAGCCCACATCACACAGGAAATTAAAACTTTGATGCTTGTTACCATATTGGCGTAGCGAAAGATAACCTTGCATCCTCGAAAAAGCAAAAAAATGGGTGCTGGAATGTTTGTTTTTTTTTAAAGACAACATAGCTGTGATTTATATTAGATAGAGAAAAAGTAGTGTACGCAGCGCAGAATTATACGCTAAAGATAGAGAACTAGAAAAGAGTTAGGAGAAGGAGCAAGAGGAGGACAAAGAAGAGATTAAGGAGAAAACACTATCACAAAATAGCACATATGTGACGCCTTATTTGTGGTGGTTCTTTTGGAACCGTCACAAGTACACTTATCTGTGGCGGTTCTAAAATTCAAAATAATGGGAAGACTATTTGTGGCGGTTTTTGTTTGGAATACCGTCACAAATAAGTAATTATTTGTGGCGGTTTTTCGCCACAAATAATGTCGAGACTATTTGTGGCGATTTTTGGTTGGAACCGCCACTGATAATATAGCATCAGTGGCGGTTTTTGGCTAAAACCGTCACTAATAGTATTTAGAAATTAGAATCGGTGCCCAAAAGAATATAACTGGAGAGCTCATTGTGTGATGATTCCGGAAAGCACAAGAACACTAAAATCAAAGGTACGAGTCAAAAGTTATGGTATTTTTACAAGTTTCGTGAATAGTAATGGCACATACATTGCAAGCATAATTAATAGTCAAAAAGTATGAAAAATAAATTTGAATGTTTTAAATTTTGCTAATTATCTCTATAGTTTGCTAATTTGAAATAATTAGAAATCAGTGTTTGGGTGCTTCACAGGGTTAAGAGGAGAAGGGACGCATTATATATCAGATGTGATCATAACACCACTAAACTACTGGATCTTATAAAAACTTCGAAGTTAAGCGTGCTTGGACGAGAGTAGTAATAGGATGGGTGACCACCTAGGAAGACCACACATGTGGTGTTAAAACGTCGGATTCGATCAGAATTATGAAGTTGAGCATTCTTAGGCAAGAGTAATAGTATTAGGATGGGTGACATCCTTAGAAGTCCCCTCTAATTTAGTGTTTTAAACTACCAGCTAGCCAAAAAACGCTAATAATAATATTATCAGTGGCGGTTCTAGCCAAAAACCGCTACTGATAATATTATCAGTGATGATTCGAAAACTGCCACTGATGGCAGTTATGAACCGTCACTAATGTGCATTTTTCTGGTAGTGAAAGAGGAAAGAAAACAACAAAAACTGAAACAAAGGGTCAAGTCTGACATTCCACTAGATTTTTTAGCTGAACTGCTCCGGCTATAATCCAGAGCGTGGCTTCGTCTCTGATTGACTGGAAAATATCCTCATTGGCGTTATATTTGTTCTGAAAAATTCTGGCGTTTCGTTCTTTCCACCATTGCCAACATGTGAGAGTGATCAGCGTTCTAACACCTTTACAAAAACTTGGGTCGTGATTTGCTTGTTGAAGGCACCAATCTTCGAAAGTGTCTGCTCGTTTCCAATTGTTTGGCTGGAGCGATGGCAGCCTTGCCTATGCAGTCACTGATTCCCACAAGCATCGGATTTGCGGGCACTCTATGAAGAGGTGATACACGGTTTCGAGGTTTCAACAGCACATTGGGCAAAAGTACTGGTTTGGCCACCCCCTGCGTTTCTGTTGCTAGGCTGTCCATAGTCGGTTGTGATGGGTTAGCCATAGAAATACTTTGCATCTTAGCGGAGCCCATGCAGACTAGACTGTGGCATGAAAAGATGCGACAATGGTTGCTGTGAACTGCATTCGATAGGCTGACGAGGCTATGTAAATGCCGGAGGATGATTGAGTCCATGATATGGACATCTCTGACCTATGGCCGCAGCTCTAGGGACTGGATTTTGACCCACAGTTGGACGTATTGGAGTACCAAATGAGAAGTCAGGTTGTGCCAATTGTTATTTGACAGGGCGTTTGCGACGGAGCGAGACTTCCGCCTGGAGTGTGTGAAGAGTTCCGGCGCTAGCTGTGAAGGGGCCGCACCTTGGAGCCATCTGTCAGTCCAGAAGATTGCTATCTGGCCGTTTCCGATGGTGATGGTCGTGGCCGCTGAGAAAAGCTGTTTGTCGGTTCGATCGCATGGTGTAGACATTTCAATCCATAGCCTGTTTGGATCTGCCCACCTGTGCCATAGCCATCGAAGGCGGAGCGCCTTGGCGAATCTGTCTAGGTCGAGGACACCCAGTCCCCCCCATATCGTACGGGTGGCAAATTGTCGATCAGCGAATTTTGCAATTCACTCCATGAATTTCTCCGTGTCCTGCCTATAGGAATCTTCTTCGCATCTTATCAAGGTTTGAAATGAACTTTTTGGGAGCTCTGATTGCTGTGAGCAAGTAAATGGGGATCGAGGTGAGGACCGACTTTGCTGGAATGTTAAACTAGCTAGTACTTGCCTAAGCATGTGTAGCAACTAAAAAACTCACCGTAAACTCTACCTAAAGATGCTTGTTACCAGGGATTTACTTGGTGAGGCACTGCTCCAGGTGTCCTGTTATGATGATTTTACGTTGTAGATAAGCATCATTATCCAACACAGATTAGAGACGAACAATAATCTGGTTACTACCAGAGGTTTCCATGGCCACTCCCAAGATTGGATGTCTGCTAGCTTTTTCTTTGCATGTAAGAAAGGAACTTCAGTAGTACTGTTGCGAGATTCTGCTTTAACATGGCAGAGAGTCACTGTCTCCTTTGTATGTTCTGTCCAAAAAAAAAAAAAGCGAAATTCCATTTCTCATAGCCTCCACTTGTTGCCAGAAAAGAACCCTTACTTTGGATCAACGCGTACGAAAATCCCACTTGTCCTGTTTAGAACGCAGAGAGTTTTATTTTTATTTTCTGTGGAAAGTGATCGAGAAACATGCACTTTTCCATGAATTTTCTGTGTTTCGTCCATGGCCGAACTGTTTCCTTTGAAATTGCTGCGTACGAGCCAGTCAATCCAGAAGACAAGTACTCATGCAATAACATGATAATAAAATCTATACTATATAAAGCAAGAGTTTCTTTCCGTGTCACTCCATCAAAATTACCCAGTTTTGTCACTACTCTTTAATTACCCATCTTTGTCATTGCTCTTTAATTACCCACCTTTACCACTGTTAATGTTCATAATATGCAAATAAACTTTTTATGAGTTTTCGTTGTAACGTACGGCTAGACGTTAAAAAAGAACTGCATGGTTATGAGCAAGCGAGATAGGCATGCATGCAAGCTAGCACTATCACACCATGCAATTAAGCATCCACCCTCGGAAGTAAATTCATTGCTCTGATCGATTGTTGGGACTGTGCATGCATTGCAATGTCGACCCAATTCGATCAGCATGTACATCCTAGTAATTAATCTCCGCTTGTTCCCAATTCGATAACTTTAGTTTGGCGATATTCCCTTCACCAACTCTTCCACATATAGGTCTATCTCTAGAATCTCTAGATCATTAGTGTGCACCGCAGTGAGGAGCAGTAGCAGACGCAACGAGAACTGTTTTGAGTCTCTGATACCTTTTTAGACCTGTAGCCTTTTCACTGTAGTTTTTAATATATCGCACCGGCCACACATCATGAGTATAAGGAAGCGCAGCAGCAGTACCGAGCACTCCCTCTATTTTTCTCTCATATAGGCCATGAGACAATTCATTGTATAACTTAGCTTGCTTCCAGCAAGCATATCCTGTATCTATGCATCTCTAGCTTGCTTCCAGTACCAAGAAACTATACATTGGCGTGACCTATACATTATCGTCAGAGCGTCGCCTAGATATATAGGAAGCAGACAAGACAAAAGTCATTCTGATTTTCTAAAAATGTTATAAGGGTAAGAATTATGGGTGCTGATTAATGTATTTTTGAAATTTGTCGATTGCCAAAGACCGATTGACATAAACTTAGAATACAAAGTAGCACAATATATTAAGAAAAAATGTTAAAAATACAATGTTACGAAAGTATTTTTCTGATAAAAAAACTAGTAATATTATTTGCCAATTTAGGAACTTTTGTATATTAGGGGTAAAAGTTTTCAAAAGTAACTGTATGCATTCTAAAACGACATCTAAAAAGAATGGAGGAAGCACATATTTTTTCCACCCAATTTTTTCTTTTAATACCCACGTGTCGCACATCCATCACTCCACAATTCTATTTCTAATAGTTTTTGACGGTGGTATCCCTTTATAATAATTATTCAATATTTCCCAAAAAAATTATTATTTCAAGTGTCTTTTGCCGACTATATCACTTTGTCAGCAAAAATGTGTTGCTGATTTATTCTATCCATTGGGATTATATTGGATGACACTAGGTAAGCCGTGGGCTATATGAAAAAGTACTAAAGAAATTTAATAACCACGTCCCCTGAACAAAATAACTGTATTGAAAATTGTGAATATATCAGATAATTAAAATCGTATCGATGAGTTGCAAATTTCAGGTGCTACTTGTTGCATTAGGCAATCACACGTGCTTCTATGTGTGTGTGTGTTTTGCCAATATACTAGCATATAGCTTTTATCCTAGTTTTTGTTCTATTCTCGCCAATGTTGAAACGACATGCATGGTCTCTCACCTGCTAGGAGTAGGACAGCTTGCAGTGAGCCAAGAACTTCAAGGCCACAAGAGACCTACACATCACAACACCTTTTGCAAAGAGGACAAGAAGCATACGATCGAAAACGAAAGATGCTGCAAATAATTTCTACGATGGAATCACTTAGCAAATGAGGTTTCCCTGCAAGGTCACAACCATTTCTTCTCCTCTCCCGCTATAAATAATCCATATGAGGACCTCTCCTTGTTGTGTGCTAGCTCTCATGTGCTGTCTCGAGTTCTTCTCGATCGCTTCATTCCAGTGAAAACATACATTAAATAAACACAAACAACTGCAACATCGATCTTTCCTTGCCCCCAAGCATGGATCTCCAAAGCTGCCTGAAGACATCCGTACTTGCCCTAACCCTCCTCTCCATGGTAGCCTGGGTACCCCACATGTACTCTTGTATAAGAACCTTCTTCTTGGTGTCACTCCCTTCTGCCGCCGCCTCAACCGCCACCGCACCGAAGTGCCTCTTCATCTTCTCCAACGTCATCGTCGTCTTCCTCATCGGCGAGTCCAGGCTCTCTGGGAGCAGCGCCAGCGGCTCCACGGATGACGGCGATGCTGCAAGGGGTGACATGGCCCGACGGCCACAAAAGGATGAGGTGAATGCCGTGATGTCGCCAAGGATTATCGAGGAGAGCAAAGAAGAGCATGGCGGCACTGCCATCGGGGAACCATTAGATAACATTATTGTACTGGAACATGAAGGTGCGCATACGCAGATGACTCAGTACCGAGAGGAAGTTGGAGTAGCCATTGCTGCGGTCGAAGAGGAGAGCGGAGAGTTGCGAGAAGAGGGAGGCGCTGTTGTCGTGCAAGAGGAGGCGAGGGAGGAAGAAGAGTGCAAGGAGGAAGAGGAGCCGGCAGACGAGCTGAACCGGCGAGTGGAGGATTTCATTGCGAGATTCAACATGGAGAGGCAGCTAGAGGCAAGGATGCTAGTTTGCTGCTGTTGAGCTAGCACTGGGTGTACAGAGGTTAAAGTCTAATAAAGGAAAAAACATCCTTTATAAATCTCTCTCTCTCTCTCTCTCTCTCTCTTCCTTCTTCATGAGTATTTATTTGATTCTATCCATGAGGACTAGTGGGAAATCGAACAAGAAGATGATTGTATCAAGCAAATTTTGTTCCCAAGGCCAGCATGCAACATCCATGATTTAACGATTTCAGACATGTGCAGCTGCCAAGTAGGCTAGATCCTAAGGCAATGAGAAATTGAGAATCCCCAACAAATCGCATCTCTTGTCCTCCTGTAGAAAAATGTTTCAGGAATGAAACAAAATCGGATGGAGGGACAGCAAGTGGAAAAGGAGCAATGGTTTCTTCTAATTCATAAGGCATAGATGCTACACTGTTTTTTTTTTTTTTTTTGATGCTACACTGGTAATTGGTCCGCAGAGACGCAGAGTGTAGACTGCAGAGAAATGGAAGAAGCCGCCCAAGATGTGTCAGGTTGTGCTGAGTGCTGACCAAAACATCCCCATAATATTCAGATAAAATAAACGAAGAAGATTGCTTTACTGAGTGATGAATTGTGCCGAAAGAGAAACTAAGCTGGTGAGCAGTACCTCTGTGATGGACTGGGCTGACCAGAGACGAATAGCCCATAATGTTCCAGACACGCGTTCAGCCCAGGCCTCGCGTCACACCCAACAATGCAGCGATTAGCCATTTAACAAATTGTAAATCCTTGCTACCTCAGTCGTACTATTTTCTTAAAAAATTTGCATACATAGATTTCGTATCCATCATGCCCAACCACTTGGTGTAACAGCTATGTTGAATTTAGAATAACTTTGCAACAATGCATGATCGACCATGTAAGTTACTTTAATTAACGCGTGGGTTGGTGGCCACGCCATGTACAGATAATAGTTAGGGTCATGCACTACATTACATCGTGCAAAATTTAAGGAATTCGGTCATGTGAAAAATGGAAGGCATCAGGAAAAAGCCTTACTCAAATACTTCAGTATGAGAGTGAATGCTCGCAGAGAGAAAAATCACATTAATCCATTACGATTGACACCTAACAACTAAATAATCGCTAATCCAACTAACTTCCATCTCTTCATATCACACGACACAATCAGGACGTAACTAATTAACAAACTCATGATTAACAAACTAAAGTCAAGATTATCTCAACATTTTTCCCCTAATCTTGACACGCCGACTCTTACTCATTGAGGCAATCGGTCTCAACTACGATTTGCCCAACACATACTCGATACAGAATGGAGAATGTATCTCCTCAATATTCCGGACTCATATTCGACGAACTTGATTTTGGACAGCGAACACATCTCTTCAACGCTCCAGAGTCAACTTTGACAAGCTTGACTTTGGACGGCGAACATATCTCTTCAACGCTCCAGAGTCAACTTTGACGGACTCGATATAAGAGAATTTTTTTAAATAATATTATTTTATTTCGAAATTGCGACATTAATACTCGTATTTAAAAAATTACAAAAATAATATCCGGTCGCCAAATCGTTTTGCGATAATAGTGTAGTCGCCATACCATTTGGTGATAATAGGGTAGTCGCTAAACGGTTTGGCGACAATAGCCTAATCCCGCATTAATACTACCTAAACGAAAATGCAAAAAAATAGTAAACAAATTCAAAAAAAATACGAAATTTGGTCTGTAGCTACATTTCAACAAGATGAAGAAGATGAACGGTTCGGATCAAATATTTTTGTCACGGATTTCGCAAAATCGGCCTGGAGCACGAGATGAGCTGTGCTTTGAAGCTGACGGTAGCAAATCTCTCTCTCTCTCTCTCTCTCTCTATATATATATATATAGGAAAAATATATTTTACTCCCGGTGTAGTTACTTCCATCTCTGAAATACTACCTAAACGAACTTGAAATACTCCTTTATATATATATATATATATATATATATGCATGCGTGTGTGTATTTGTACAGATAGAGAGAGAGCATCGTGCACGAAATAAATACGTACAGTGTGCAGCTATATTGATTATTGGACGTACTTCGCAGTGGTCTTCTGTACATGGAGTAACTATAGAGCTCAGCTTTTGCAGTACCATCGCTTGTCCAAAACTGATGGTCTATATGTCTCCACGATTCCCAGTAATTAAGGAACAACTTGACGGTACATGTACTGTGGCAAAGTATATGACTCCATAAATTGAAGGACTAGCTTGCGCAAAATTCAGATTTATCGGAGTGGAGCAATGGTTGCCGCCAGAAAAGCACAATTTCCATTTAGTCTTAATATTTTGTTTCATGGAGAGCACATACACGCAAAACTTAGGCTTGGAAGGTATCAGGAATGTTATCCAGCCACATTGCCAACCCTGATGTGTATATAAATCTCGAGGTATGAACCAAGGAGAAATATTTTACAGTTCTGAAATATATATATTATAGGCGCTTTCCTATACAAATCCACTCATTGATTATTTTCATGCATTTCACAATTCTTTGTTGTTTTGATTTCTTTTCGTGTAATCTCACGGTGCAGGGCGGGAATCTATGCTAGTTTCTTACTTGATTGGTGCATATATGCATCTTACGTCACAAAATAAGGAATAGCATCTGCTGTTCTAACTTCATCACCCAACTTGGTATATGGATGCATAATCCTGCTCCTCCGTATCATGAATGCAATCACTGTGCAGATGATAGGACTTTGGAGGTCATGATTTAAGCCCTTAAGGAAATTGCAACGGTTTTGACATTTGCTATTCCGTTTTGTACCCTAACATTTGGAGTTTACTTTACCGTAATTGATGCTTCTTTTTTAACTCCAATTCTATTATTCAAATAGCCTCAACGCAGTAAAATATCTACTATTGTATTAAAATGAGAGTGCCATCACGTTAGTATTCGAAGGGTAGTACTACTAGGACAGATAATCCCTCACAGTTATAAACCATCATTAAAACCGGAAAAACTGTCAGATTTTATTTTCGTGACAGGTAACCGTCAGGCAAAACGGGCTAGAAGGTTAGTAAGGGCATGTACAGTGGTATAGACGGCAGTTGTCTATAATATATCTCCATATCATCTATAGACAGCACTAAAAATAACTCATACAATGGATCATCTATATAGTTGTCTGTAATGGTCTCTCATCCAAATAACAGACTGTCTATACAATGGTACATAAAATAAAAAGCTGTCTATAAGACCGTCTATTAAATAGTAGACAGCAGCTTTCTCTCTCTTACTTCTCTCTCTTCCGCATCACCTAAAATCCCAGGTGGCATGATATTACAGATAGCTGACATGTACCATTGTACATGCCCTAAGAATAAATTTGACTGACGGTTACCCATCAATATAATAAAACCTGACGGGCTTACCATTAATAAAAATAGGTATTACCCTGACATGTTTTTTTCCGTTAGGAAAATTGAATCGGTCGGGCCTTACCCATCAGCAAAAAGATATTTCCCGAGCGTCTGATTACCGTCAGGAAAATCATAACCGCCATGGATAAAGCAATTTCCCGGACTGTCCTGACCGTCAGAAAAATGTTGCCATTTCTTTGGCAGTCATGATCGTCAGTGAAATTATACACATATTTCAGCATCGCTTGCAGAAATTACATTTATTACAATCAATTGACCACAAAAAAACATTGTTATCTGAATCATATGCATCAATTCACCATACAATTTGCTTAACAGTACACATCCATGCATCTATCGACAAATATATAAAATGTTCAAGCTTTCATCTGTTGATATCAATTCATAGTTCATGCCCAGTACCACCCATGAGGAAACATACACATCATCAAGGTTCACTACCATACGCTTATCAATCTATATGGTTTACTTCCAGAAGCATTGTTAATCCATCCAAAAGGCATGTAAAGTCTAGTACCACATGCAAAACTCTAGAAGTCTCCATCCATATTCATTACCATAACATTCAGGTTCAGCTAATCAAAAGAACTGCAAGAGAATAATGAAGTTCGTGGGGCAACTAGTTGTGTCCTTCATAGGTAGGGCTGAAAAAAAGCTCATGGTTAGGGTTCATTGGCTTGGTTCAAAATTACTTCAATTACACTCATGCATTGGTTAAATATTGAAATGAGTCAACTCGAGTGAAATTGGATATTGTGTTGGAAACATGAGCAATATTTTTATTTCAGATTTTATATTGAGATAAATATAACAAAAGAAATTGGGCTTGCTGAAGAATAGGAAGTAGCGTAGCGCAGATGCTGTTGTGGAAGTAGTTAACGTTGGGAAAGAAGTAAAGCAGTCACGCTAATGCGCTGTCCAAAAACTTTATTGCCGCTCCGTGCAAGTGAACTCTACGGCAATGGCTCAAAGATACCGCTCACCCTTCTTCACAGTGCATGCTAAGGAGGAATGCCGGCAAAGTTCAATAGCTCAACACAATAGTACAGCAATCCAGAGATAAGGAGGAAGAATGGAGGAATTCAGTGTCACTGTCCTGGACGTCTCTAGGAGTTTATATACATTCACACTAGTAACTGACCAAGTTAAATACGGTAGTTACTAATAACTGACACATAATGTCAATTAACTCACTAGAAACTGATGGCATTTATATCAATCACACCGAATTAAAACAAATGTTTAAATCGCACTTAAACAGAATGAATAGAGAGATAATTGTAAGATTCAGCAAAATAAAAGGTGAATTCAAAATGCTATGAGACACTGTGTATAGAACCTGTTATTGGTCTAGGGCTAATGTTAAAGCTCTACTGCTGGTGCGGTCGCACTGTGTATGCACGGTGGGACGGGGTGGTATTTCTTGGAATTAGGGGTGGCAACGGGGCCATTCCCCGTCGGGGAGTGCCACCCCGTCCCCGTCCCCACGATCCAAAATTTTCCCGCCCCGTCCCGTTCCCGCCTCTGGGAGAAAATCTGTCCCCATCCCCGTTAAGTATCGGGGCCCGTCGGGACCCATCCTCAAAATTTCACACAAGAGAAGAGCTTATAGCCATTTTAACTCTAAAATCATATCAATAGACAAAGAAAAAAAAGAATGCATGCATTCATTGAAGATTATGTTGTCCCATTTATGAAAATGTGAATATAATGGGCTAGAGAATATGTTTGCAATCTAATAACTAAATTGGACTAAACTAAATTTGGATCCCCAACCGGGTCCCCACGGGGAAAAAAACTCCCCGTCCTCATCCCCGCCATCCCCAACGGGGGAATAATTTTCCCCGTTTCCATCCCCGCGGGGACGATTTCTTCCCATACCCGTCCCCTAATAGAGGAATTCCCCGCCGGGGATCGGGGAACGGGTCCCCATTGCCATCCCTACTTGGAATTGAGACGGGGTGACAGCGGCAAAACAGTACTTTTCCGTGGCCAAAACGGTGGAAAAAGCTTTAATTCAGAGGAAATGGAAGGTAATGGCATTTTCCAAATCCAAATGTCCTTGAACTGGCGTACGGAGCAAGTCAATCTTTATAGTGATGTTTGCATCGATGATAATATTTGGGGCGATATATATTTTCTGAATTTTCCCAAGGAAACAATAGAACTGCCCAACTGTAAAACGACACTAGTTGGACGAAATGAGTGTAACTAGAGAACAAATAAAAAAAAAACTAAAACAGTTGGAATAAGCTGTCATAGGTCTTGTTTCGAAGATCTTATTGCAGGTCTCGCTTCGAGGATTTTATTGTTATAGGAATCATGACTATTTAAGCAGATTGCAAATTGGATATTCGGTATAACTAGATCAATGCCCGTACGTTGCTACCAAAAATAAAATTAGTAACGAAACATAAAGGTTAAGCAATAAAAGAAAATTATGCTACAAGATCAAATATCTATTTCTCCCTATTACACAAAATTTTTTATGATTTCTTCTCTGGTATGACATAACAATATATATATTACCAATCTAAAAAATCAATCAATCATTTTTATCCCTTTTTGCAATTTATATTACCAGCTCGCGTTCCTTTTTCTCTCGTCATGCCTGCAGCGCGCGCTCCTCGGCACTGTCGACCTCGTCTTCCTCATCGCCTCGCTCGTCCTCGTCATCCACCGCCTTCGCAAGGGCGACACGGGGGCTTCCCCGAGCACGAGGTGCTGTTGCCGAAGCCACCGCCATTTCGGACCACTGGCCGCTACGCGGTCGTGCTCGGGACGTCCGTCGTCTTCGCTGCGGCGTCCGCCGTTCTCCTCACGCTCGCGTTCTTCCTCCTGCCGAGCGCGCCATGGCGCGCTGTGGAGTCTGCCTTCTTCATCGCCCACTTCGTTGCGCACGCCATGGTCGCGTGCTCTGTCACCTCGGAGAAAGGGGCCATCGCCGCCACATAGCCTTTGCACCTCCGCGTCTTCTGGATCGCCACCGCACTCGGCGCTGCGCTCTTCTCCGCTTTGGCGGTGGTCCGCTGCGCTGACAGTTCGCTGCTCTTCCCAGATGACCCTCTCGCCTTTGCCAGCCTACTCGCCTCCATGACTTTAGTGTACTTAGCCATCACTGGCTTCATCGGCCATGATGCTGGAGCCCATGAAGGTGAACCAGAAAACACCAGCGTCGAGGCGCCCGCCACGACGTGCGTCGCCGCGTTGTTCCTCTCTCTCGCGACGTTCAGCTGGATCAACCCGTTTATTTCCAAGGGGTATGCCAATGACTCTCTCATCGCCGACGACGTCCCACTGGTGTCGCCGGGCAACTGCACCGAAGCGTCGTACGCTTTGTTCACGTCCAACTGGCTGGCGTTGGGGTCACGACATCTGGTGGGCGTCGCGCTTTGGCTGTCCTTCTGGCCGCAGTTACTACTGACCGCGGCGCTCGACCTCCTACGCCTCGCGGCTATGTACGTCGGTCTATCACTTATTGATCAGTTCATCGAGTTCATTCGCCGCGGCGGCACGATATGAGAGATCTTGAATAAATTCTCTTGATTGATTGTGTGAAAACTGTACAGCATATATAGAGTACAAAAGGAATGATTGGTCAGCTATTAATTACTAGCAATAATCAGGGATTTTGCTATAATAATCAGCTATATTTAGAGAGATATGGCTGGCTGTAAATGAGGAAAGAATAATTAGCTATAATGACCGGCTTTTATTAGAGATATGGCGCAGAGGGGACTAGGAAGAACGGACCGCTACCATCAATTACAAATTTATATTATAAGAGAAACTACCAGCATTTAGATAATGAAATCGTATTTTATGGGTTGCTACGGCAGCAAACCTGCCATTTAGTGGAGTGCGCACACGCAGCAATTTTGAGAGGTGCTTTGTTTTTTCCTTTTGACACTTGTATAAATATTAAAGTATGAGTAAATGATATATAATAATTACTTACTCCTTCATTTATTTTAAAATTTATATAATTTATATTAGAAAGGAAAATATTAAAACACTGCTCAGCAATTTTACGGATGATGGATGCGCTTCCCACGGAAGTCAGAAACAGAGGAAGGACACAAAAGCTTGCCTACAGCCAGCCAAGTGCTCCTGCTGCCTTCCACGTCTCTCAGACTGCACCTACGTGCTTGCTGAACTGGGTCGAGACGCCAGCCATGGTCGCCAGCCTCCTGCTCTTCTACCCAGTACCCGCCCTACTACCTCTTCATGACCTGCTGCTCCTTCCTCTCCTATCTCTTCCCTGAGGACCTCGCCCGCAAGGTCGTCCTCATCACTGGCGCGTCGTCCGGCATCGGCGAGGTAGACTGGCTGGCTACTGATTGAGTCGGCTGTTCTTGCGAGTTGCTCAGTTTGCATTTCTTGATTAGCCATCGTCGCTGATTACTTGCTCGTGTAAAAAGGGGTGCATCTTTAGTTTGCAACTTGTTCTGTTTCTCAAAGGATTGTCTGGTCCAGGAAAGTTAATTTGATCACGTAGTCACTTTAAAATTTCCAAACAAGGCAAGGATCTACACAATGGGAGGATAAGAGGGCAACTAGTTGGATTGAACAGTAAAATCACCAAGAAGGGGAAAAATTCTACTCTGTACATCTTTCGATGCAACTTGTTATGCTGATTTCTTCTTCATCTATGTGAAATTTATTCCCTGTTTGTACTAAAATATGGCCATTCTGAACTTCACGTAAGTTGCAGCAAATTGTTCTTTTCTGCAGCAATTAGCGTACCAGTACGCTATGAAGCGGGCATCCCTGGTCCTAGTTGCAAGAAGGGAATGGAGCCTCCGACAGGTTGCCGATCAAGCATTCGAGCTTGGGGCACCGGATGTCCTCATTCTCCCAGGCGATGTCGCCAACCCTGAAGACTGCAAAAGATTTGTTGAGGCCACAATCAGTCACTACGGCCGATGCAAGTCTTGAGCATTACTAATTTGGTTAATATACTTCCGCAGCAAGCATCATTTAGGTATCTAATTGAGGTATACACTTGTGTTTCAGTGGACCATCTTGTATGCAATGCTGGCATCGCAAGTGTAGGAGCTTTTCAGGAGATTCCAGATGTTACTAACTACAGATCTCAGCTTGTAATAACACAATTCCGGCTGCCTGCTATTGACTACTTAACATAGATATCCTCGAGTGCCAAATTAACAGCCTGTCCAACTTTTTTTCAGGACGTGAACTTCTGGGGTTCAGTTCAATCAACTTTTGCTGCGCTTCCTCATCTGAAAAGGAGCCGAGGAAGAATCGTGGTCACTGCCTCGGCAACTGGATGGAATCCGGTTCCACGAATGAGCTTCTACAATGTAACTTAGTTTTCTTCAGTCTCACTGAATTGGGCATGTTTGATCGGTGAGACTGATGTTTGTTTTCCGACTTTCTCATAGGCTGCCAATGCTGCACTGATAAACTTCTACGAGACACTGAGGACGGAGCTTGGCAGTAAAGTTGGCATCACCATAGTGACACCAGGGTGGATCGAGTCTGAGATGTCAAAAGGGAAATTTCTCAAGGAGCATGGGGAAGTCGAGGTTGATCAAGAAATGTGAGATGTGAGAACACTTTTTGTCATTGTTTTCCTATATTTGAACTAAGCTGCTGTTACATGAAAATAGATGGGAAACTACCATTTGGCATAGGCACTTGAATTCACATGAAAAGTGCAGAATCACCCAATTGTAAATTGGATCATCAGCTGTAATGCAGTACTTGCATATTCAGATACTGACCGTGCCTATTTTGCAGGCTCAAATCGGTTTATTCCCAGTGGAGTATGCGAAGAGCTGCGCCAAGGCCATGGTGCAAGCAGCTTGCCAAGGTGACCGTTACCTCACCGTGCCAGCATGGTTCAGGACAATGTACCTGTGGAGGGTGTTGGCGCCGGAGGTGGTCGAGTTCTGCTATCGCCTCCTGTACATGTACAGCCATGGCGCCAGCAAAACCGATGCACCAAGCAAGAAGATGGCTGAGGCTGGCGCGAAGCACCTGTTGTACGCATCCTCTCTGCGCTCCGCAGACATCAAGAACGAGTGAAACTTTGGGCGGTCCCCAGAACAACTGCTGCACTGCAGCGTTGATCCTTTCTTGTCTCAGATGTAGACATGCGTGTGCTACTTTGTGAAGGTGAATAAGCTGCATCTGGTAGTGCTGTGTTTGAACATCCGACTTACTACTGTATATGGACTATTTGTTGTCTTCAGAAATCAGAATTGCTTTGCACTTATCAACTTGGAACCTCTGCATATCAATTTGTTGGCCACTTAGAAAAGTTAGCGTGAGTCAGAGAACCTGGAAATGGTTGTAGAAATGATATTTACCCTGCCGTACTCTAGCTTACAGCATGAAAACACTGTAGCAAGAGAGTACTTTCTAAATCATCACCATTACTGTCGCAGCAAATCTGAGCTATCTATTTGATATCTACGACCTGAGAGTTGGCCTAAGGCATTGGACTATTCATCTCTATATTTGCATAGGCAGAGGATACGCCTCCGTTGCGATGTTTGATGGGTGACGCAACAAAATTTTCACCTCCCGCTCGCTCTATCGCTATGATGCTCGTGTCGAGAATTTTTTGCTCTTTTGGCCGAAAGTGAAAACTTATTTACGGATTTAGCTCCTGTACAGACGGAATTGCATAAATAGCCTCGCTACAGTAGAATTCCGCGGATCCACAGCGCGGATTAATTTTTTAAAATTTTTCCAGCGATTTTCCGCGGATCCACTGCACGGAATAATTTTTTATTATTTTTTCTCATGAAATTCTGCGGATCCACAACGCGAAATAATTTTTTTTAATATTCCGCACCACTCGTCCGCGGATTAATAATTTTTTTATTAATTTTTTAAATTTCCGCGGACGTGCACAGCGGAATACTTTTTTAATAATTTTTTAAAATTTTTTTAATTTCTCAGCGGTCGTCAACGCGGAATATTTTTTTTAATTTTTTTTCGGCGGTGGTTTTTCCGCCGGTTTTTTTTCGAGCCGAGCGAATTTTACTGAAAATGGGTTCAAACGACGTCGAAAAATTTTGAAATTTTTTTTGTAGGTTCCTGACACTTTAGAAATGTTCTCATAAAAATTTCAGGTGATTATCAGATCTATGAAATTTTTAAAAATTCAAATATTGATACTATGTAGATGAAACGTTGATCGGCAAGTTTGAACCGGATGAAAAATAGTACAAACTACGTTAGAAAACTTTGAAATTTTTTGTGAAGATTCCTGACATACTTATGATATTTCTATAAAAATTTCCGATGATGATCAAATGTGAGGAATTTTTAAAAATTCAAACATTGGTACTGTCTTGGTAAAACGTTGAGAGGCAAGTTTCATCCGAATGAAAATTAGAACAAACGAGCTTGTAAAATTTTCAAAATTTTTCTGTATGGTCCTGACACATCCATAATATTCTCATAAAATTTTCATATGATGATCAACTGTCATTAATTTTAAAAAATACAAAAAGTGCTACTATCCTGTTAACAAACCGATGATCAATACATAGATTAAATTTAGCAATAAAAAAGGTTTAAATTTGTGGTTATCGAATCTACACAGTTTGTGGTTATCGAATTTTAAAAAATTCCTCAGATCTTAAAATCAATTGAAATTTGAAATTCCGGTTAAGGATTAGCCGAATTTTGAGGTTCCGGGTATGGTTAAATGGATTTTCAGATTCTGGGTAAGGCTGGGTTTTTTGTAAATACGCAAACATGTTGTATCGATTTGTAATTACGGACCGTAATTTGTACTGTATTTCAAATTTGCCAAAAATCCATTTTCGCCATTTCAGAATGCGAATACACTTCAATTTCGCAATTTGAAACTGCAAATACCGGATTTCACTTTTTCAAATTGCAAAATACCTCAAGATTTCGCAAACTCAGATTGCGAAACCTTTCGCGTTTTCAGATTACGAAATTGAGATTTGTTGTATATTTCTATAAATACAGCTTTTTTTTTATAAAATACGAAAGCTTTCGCGAGAATGTTGTATATTTCTGCAAATACGGGTCATTTTTTTTATAAAATACCAAAATTTCCATCAAATTATAGAATCAAGACCGTCCGACCGGAAAAGAAACAAAAAAACGGAAAAGAAACAAAAAAACCGGGCAGAAAAAAACCGGGCGAAAAAATTTTTCGGAAAATATTCCGCGTTCCCGCTGCGTGGAATATTAAAAATAAATAAAAATAAAAAACAAATTAATCCGCGGACGAGTGGCGCGGAATATTAAAAAATTTAAAAATATTATTCCGCGCTGTGGATCCGCGGAATTTCTGGGAAAAAATAATAAAAAATTATTCCGCGCAGTGGATCCGCGGAAAATCGCTGGAAAAATTTTAAAAAATTAATCCGCGCTGTGGATCCGCGGAATTCTACTGTATCGGGGCTATTTCTGCAATTCCGTCTGTACAAGAGCTAAATCCGTAAATAAGTTTTCAATTTTGGCCAGAAGAGCAAAAAATACCTTGCTCTGGCGAAGACGACGACCATTCATCTCCGCTAGCGCAGCATCCAGAACCGTTCGGAGAGTACAAAAGCGATGCCGGTTAAGACCTTGATCGATCTATAAAACATCGACTTTCAGTTAAATTGGTACGATCTCATCTACAGGAACACCCTGAAAATTCTGTTTTTTTGGCCATTTGATTTCACCTTTGCGTCTTAATTTACTAGAGAGATTTCTACACATCATTGTGATAGTAGTGCATGCAGTACACGGACCATCTACGAGATTTAGAGACGATATTATAAGTTGTTAAGGAGCGCGTACGTAGATCAAGTTGTTAGTGGAAGTAAATAAAGAATGGCCAACTACCAAGCCATTTACTTGACTGGCTCGATACCTTTGCGTCTTAATTTGCTCGAGAGATTTCTACATATCATTTTGATGATAGTAGTGCATGCAGTACACGGACCATCTACGAAATTTAGAGACGATATTATAAGTTGTTAAGGAGCGCGTAGATCAAGTTGGTAGTGGAAGTAAATAAAGAATGACCAACTACCAAGTCATTTACTTGACTGGCTCGATACCTTTGTTTGACTCACTTTGTTGACTACTAGGATAAAAATTTTGATGAGGCGTGTCTTTTCGTTGTGCTGCCTCGTTGGTTCCATCTTAATTAGAGATATCTTAATTATAATGTAGTCAGTATCATATAAATACTTGAAAAGACTCAATAAATTAATTGATATGAGAACTAATTGAATGTCACATGACCCATAAAAAGCGTTGGTGAGTATATAGTCATGAAGCATTTAACTAATCATAATCACATTGTCTCAAAGTAGAATACATTAATAAGAGACAAAATTAATCACATGATCAAAATTCTTGAGCATTAGATATCAAGTATTAAATTGCGGAAGCGTAAACAATCAAATTAATGAGCAGTAAATTAAGTGCTAAATTGAAAATAAGGAAAAAACTTTAGCTCAGAATTCAGGACATAAGAAATTGTAACATATATGGAAACATAAACAATTTAGGCAGAAACATAGTACTTGACTAATCCCATCTTAATTTATTCCCAGAATGCACTTAAAGAGTTATTTGAGGCCTATCTGAGAAAATATCCAAAAACCACCTTAAAACTTATGTCCAAAGATGTGCTCATTAATAATGCATGGCTGAATATAATTAGTAAATATTGAAAAATAAATGTCTTGCATAAAAATTAACCCTACAATAGTCTGATTAATAATCATGCTAATGACAAACAGACTTAAAGTTCTATTTAGCATCATGTTAAGTGAACGAAAAGAACTAAATTATCTTATGGGTGACACATGTTCATAAACAACGTTGGTCAGTATATGATCATGCTCATAACATAATCCCAATTTTAAACATTAAACAATAATCTCTAATCAAAATTTCCCGTTGGTTCCATTTTAATTAGAGATAATACTCATAAATAATCATCATGAAAAATTAATTGTCACATCAATTAATTAGCCAACAAAATTAATCATGAAATTAGTCATAACATAAAATGTCGAGAAAATTAAACATAACATAAATGCCCGAAATAAATATTAAACAATGCTTATTCTGAAATTAAATGAGGCGTGATAAATTGAAATGGGCTAATACTTAACAAAAGACAACAAAGGTAAATTGTTGTATGCCGTTTAGGCTTTATATTAGTTGTCTCTTTCAGGTTCGAACTTTAGCTGTTGTGCATAGCGAATGTTCGGCGTCTTTAATGAAGTCATCTCCTAAGGAGATTTATGGACCGTTCATCGGCAGGATTGGACAAGAAGGATTTCCCATGGTTATATTAATGCCTTCTAGAAGGTTGATCACAAATAATTATGTGAATTACTAATTTGAGGGTGCTCTCACTGATCTTTGGTGAGAACACCCTATCGTTGTGACAAGTGATAGCACATCTTCCTTCCCACTTCTCTTCCTCCTTAAAGGTTCTCTCGTCGCAACACTTGACGCTACCCCGTTCATCCCCCTTCCTTACCTATTCCCTTCCCTTCAAGATCAAAATATTTTTCAAATCCCCTTTCCCCTATGTTTTCGAATAAGAAGTATTTTTTAACCACTTTCGAAAGTTTTTGAATCAAAAATTTTTTAACAATAAGTTTTTTGATTTGAAAGTTTTTGGAGTTGAATTTTTTTTATTTGAAACTTTCTGAGTTGGAACTTTCTAATTTTAGTATTTTTGATTTAAAATTTTTTGAGTTGAAACTTTCTGAGTTAAAACTTTATAATTTGAAATATTTCGATTAAAAATTTTTTGAATTGAAGCTTTTTGATTTAAAATTTGTCGAGTTCATACTTTCACTACTACCAGAATGTACATCACAATCAGTTTGTTTTCATTATCACAATCGATTTTGGTGGCAATACAAAGTCATTAGAAAATGATGAGAATGTACTATCTCAGTCAGTTTTCGCTCGATAGTGCTAAATGGTCATCCCAATTGGTTCTAGCTTAGAACCGATTATGATGGGTATTACATCACAATCGATTGTGATGTTCACCACATCACAATTGGTTCTAGCTTAGAACCGATTATGATGGGTATTACATCACAATCGATTGTGATGTTCACCACATCACAATCAGTTCTAGCTTAGAATCGATTATGATGTGGGTGTTGGTGTTTATTCTTTGTATATCCCCTTAAAAATAGCATAGATTACAAATAATGTGTATAACACATTCACAATATATATAGAACACAAACACTTTACAATACACATATCACATTCATTCACAATATACATACTTAACAATCAGTACATATATCATATTTACATGATATAATATTGTTTACATATAGACTAGTAGGAGCCTGTCGGATCTCTAAACCTATAGTCCTCCGCTAGAACTTCTGTCTAGTACCACTAGCATATGTGATCTCGTGATTTGTTGAAATCTTTATTTGGTAAGCTCTTGAGAAGGATATCGATCTTCTACAAAATAGAAATGAGTGCACTAATTTAAGTTTTAAATTTATGTGTAAAAGGCCGAGTGCGTTATGCATGTAGCCATGTACATATACCTTAGGGAAAAAGTATGTCCTGCCAACCATAATCAGCATGTGATACATGACGTAGAAGCCGCACAGGTCGTCGCATCTCTATTAATGACACTGTGAACAAAGAAAATCAAATTAAGATATGAAGAATAGATGTCAGAAAAAATCCTATAAAAGCACTTGTACCTTGAACCACTTTCACTCCAGCTAATCGTCTTGTTTGTCACCGTGTCGCCCTCCTTCGGCAACATAAGATAAGAAAGCCCTACATACATTGGAGAGATGCCATTAAGGCAAACAAAATAAACATAGTTAAATACATAAAGTGGTAGGTTAGAGGAATATACTTACTTCTGCGAAACAGGCTTGATTGCATTCGTCATCGATCTCTTCTTGATTGAATTAAAAGTGTAGAATTTGTTTTCACTCAGAGCAACCACGAGTAGAACCCAATGGTTGCTTATTAAATGGTATGCAGTGCAAGAAAATAATGTCATATATATATACACAGTTTAAGTGCATACAAGTAATTGACTGGTAAAGTAGTACTTACTCCTTGTGGTATGGGAATAGAATGTAGTTCTTTTTCGCTACAGCCTGCAATGCCTGCTTGATGTAGTTGGCAAAAAACTCTGATTGAAGCCTAGTCATGGTCGTAGACACCATCTTAGGGTTCATGAACCCAACTGGATTTTGAACCGTCACGACTCACTGCCTCATTATCCTGCAACTCATGTCAATTGTTAAAAAATATAATAAAAAATGGACATGTGTTTGTCAAATAAATGGTTTGAAATTTGATAGCGATACACACAATTTCAATGCAAACTAAACTCTCTTTGACACATATCGAATTACTTAGTGCAAAATTGAATAGATTTGAAGGAATGCTTACCTTTTGAAGGAAACCACAAATGAGGAAAAATTGAGGGACAGTGTCCTCAAGCTAGGTCTTCAACTTTACCCTCTTAACACCTATCCTTTAGGATTTCATAATTTCTTACCCAAGTATTGGTTCCGACAAGGGTATGTTGTGTTTTTTGGGGCGGCGATGATTTTTTTGCCTTTAGAACAACAACAGAGGAGAATTCAGCCCAAGGGTACATATAACCTAGCAAGGCACATCACAATCAGTTCTAACATAAGAACGGATTTGTGATATACCATGCACATCGCAATTGGTTCCCATGTTAGAACCGATTGTGATGTGCCATGGATATCATAATCAATTCTTAAGTAGAAACCGATTGTGATGTGCCTATGCACATTACAATTGGTTCCAATGTTAGGACTGATTATGATATGCCCAATTCTACATCATAATAATTGATTGTGATGTGCCCATGCACATCACAATTGGTTCCAATGTTAGAACTTATTGTGATGTGCCTAATTTTACATCACAGTAGTTCTAACATGAAAACCGATTGTGTTGATTCCCCACAATTATTGACACCCTAGCCGAATCATTTATCACAATCGGTTTTTCCTAAAAAGTTCGAAACTGACCCAAATGAAGTGATAGTGTTGTACCATTCTGTAGTAGTATTTCCAATTTGAAACTTTTTAGTTTGATATATTTCAATTTAAAATTTTTATTCAGTAATAGGCTGTGTGCGGATTGAAACTTTTTGTTTCATGTTCCTTATAGTTTGTTGCAACTTTATTTCAATATTTGGTTTAATCTTTTTTAGAGTATTTTGACTGTAACATTGTAATAAACGGTTGGATGTGTGTATTCTATGATGCAGAGGTAGGAAGATATAATTTTCCATTATATATCTAAAAAGAGTGGTACCCATAATTATTAATTTGATGATAATGTCATCATTATTTGAATACCTATATTTTACCATCTAAAAAATACCTTCGTTACACTTGACAAATCAAGGGTCGAGATTTAAGGCACCACTTTACATTACCCTGTGATGAACTGTGCTGCCATTTCCAATTAGGAACGTGTTAGCATCAACTTTGCGGAAAAAGCAATATAATTGATGATTTGATGGGTACAAGTGACGAAGAACACTACTAGCTGAAGTTTCTAGGTCCCTTCGCATCCATCTCACACGCGGCTTGAACACGCTATAAATACACCAACTCCAATATCACATCATATATGCATGCAAGATTCATACATAAATCGAAGAAGACATGGCGCAGGCGCATCGTCTCAAGTTTCCCTTTGCTTTCCTTCTGCTCTTGATCGTGGTCGTCCAAGGTAACAGCAAGTCATCAGCAACTTGTATTCCCAACCTAATCTTGCCGTGGCCAAGAACGAATTCTGAACATTCCTGTGCTGATCATCAACGCATGCATTCCGCACTCTGCATGTCGCCAGCCAACCTTCAGCGGTGCGCGCCGTCGAGCATCGAGATCCAGCAGACCAACACCGGCAAGGAGGCCGGGAAGCTCGACACGGTGTTCGAGGTGACGGTGACGAACCGGTGCCGGTGCCCGGTGAAGAACGTCTTCCTTCAAGCGAACGGCTTCTCGAGCTCCACCGCAGTCGACCCGAAGCTGTTCCGGCTGGCGGGGACCGGCTACCTCCTAGCCGACGGTCGGCGGATCCCAAGCGCTAATTCTGTCACCTTTCGGTACTCCTGGGACCATTACATCAAGATGACGCCGGCAAGCATGCAGGCTGAATGCTAGCTGATCATGATCGAGGGTGCCGAAGCATGTATACATACACACCAAGAAGCTTGACGACGTTGAACCCTAACAAAAGAAGCTTGACGTTGAACCCTAAAAAAAGAAGCTTGATGTTGTGTTGCTGTTGAGTGTTGCTCGATGTGCTGTGCTTCGAAAATAAGTAGCTCTCTTTAATTAAGGTTGTATAATATAATCTAAGTGTTTAGTGAAGAAACGATGGATCCGTTGGTGTATCGGATCGCAAAAATAAAATGTCGAGTGCCATTGTGTTGGCCGATCGTATATTTAGTCGACTGTGTTAAATCGTATCAGTGGATCCGGAAATTTTATTTATGTTTCTTGAAATATCTTTTTTCCTGCCAAAAATATTTCTTGAATTCGGTTTAGTGTGAGGTTGTGCCTTGTGTTTCTGTTAGAGTTAATATTGTGTCCAAACCGAGTAGGATAAGGAACAGAGTCCACTTCTGATTCGGTAATTCTTGTAAGTTTAGTAGACTCGGCAACAAGCTCGAATAAGTTTCGCTCGAGTAAGTTTAGTAACAAACTCGGTTTAAAAAAACTCATTTTAGATTTTAATAGACTCGTGAGCTCAAGTCAAGACCGTGGTCTCCTCCGAAAACAACGCGCTACAAAGGAGAAGCAAAAACCTGTAGCAGACTGTACGATGTACTGTAGTACCTTCGTGGTTGCGGTAGCAACAAAGGCAGAGAGCAACGTGGCGTGAGCGCTGGATTCGCTCGGGGGCGGCTGCGAGCCAACAGCATCAGAGCTACGTCCCGTCCAACAGTACACCAACTCAACAAGGGAGGTCCCGTACGGCTGTAGCAAAAAAGAAATAAAAAAAGCAGAGAGCAACACAAACGACCTCTCGTAGTCTCGTCCCAGGACTAAGATAAAAAAATTTCGGTATGATATCGGATTTTGGTGGAGACGAGATTTAAAATTCTATCTAGACAAAATAAATTAAAAAATTAAATTACTATAGCAATTTAAAACATTTTACCGATATTTTTTGACTTTTTTTCGACTGGATTTAGCCCAATAACCCTTAAGAATGATAATTTCCATGAAAATTTGTAGGAAAACTAAAATTTTGAGACGTTTTATAATTTCGGTAGAAAAGCTTTTAGATTTTTATAAAATTGTACAAACTTGATCATGCTCTAAAATGTTTATTGTACCATCTTTAGCAGTCTAGGATCATACAAAAAAAATTTCGAAAGAATTGAACTTCATTTGTTATCTTTAAAAAATCAAAAACAGAATGAATATAACTAAGATAGTAACCTTGTCATAATTTTACAAATTTTCTCAAGTATGATTATGATCCAAAATTTTTATAAGAGCTTAAGAATTGCTTCAAAATCCTTATCTAAAATTTTAAAACTTTTATTGTTTGTTGAATCAAATCTATGAAAGTGTTTAACTTCATTTGTTATCTTTCAAAAATAAAAAATAGAAAGAACATAATTGGCACAATACCTTTGTATGAATTTTACAAATTCACTGAAGTGTGATCATGATCCAAAAGTTTTATGAGGGCTTCCAAATTGCCTTAGAACCATTTTATAAAAAGTTTCAAAAATCCTAAACCTTTTTTGACTGCTTAAGCAAATCTATGTATTGATCATGAGGTTTTTATCAAGATAGTAACACTTTCAGAATTTTTGAAAATTACTCATGATTGATCATTATTTAAAAATGTACCGCTGTAGCAAAAAAAGAAATAAAAAAGCAGAGAGCAACACAAACGAACTCGTCCCAGGACTATGATAAAAAATTTCGGTTAGATATCGGATTTTGATGGAGGCAAGATTTAAAATTCTATCTAGACAAAATAAATTAAAAAAAAATTAAATTGCTATAGCAATTTAAAACATCTCAGCGATATTTTTTGACTTTTTTCGACCGGATTTAGCCCAATAACCCTTAAGAATGGCAATTTCCATGAAAATTTGTAGGAAAACTAAATTTTTGAGACGTTTTATAATTTCGGCAGAAAAGCTTTTAGATTTTTATAAAATTGTACAAACTTGATCATACTCTAAAATTGTACTTCTGAGATGAGAACCAAAAACGAAATTTCAAACCTTCATCATCAAGGTTTGAAATTTTATTTTTGGATTTCATCTCGAACTTGACCGAAATCTGAAATTTCGACGAAATATCTGAATTTCACACAAAATCTAGGAAAAATTCAAAAAGCAAAATTCAAATCCAGTCTAAAAAAACATAAAATCCAGTCAAAATACTCGAAATTTCGGCTAAAACGAAGTTTAATTCTTTTAAAAATTTTATGTGTGATCCTAAGTTGCTAAATATGGTACTATAAATTTTTCAGAGTATGATTTAGCTTGTAAAATTTTATAAAAATCAATTTTTCTATCAAAATTATAAAACATCTAAAAAATTTGGTTTTTGACAAATTTTCATAGAATATGACATTCTTAAGGATTGTTAGGCCACATCCAATCGAAAATGTCAAAATCCTGTTAAAAAACCTGAATCTTGTTGAAATTTTCGAGAATACTATGACAATTCAAATATTATTAAAAATAATTTTATCCTACCAAAATTTTAATTCTTATCCCGACCAAAATCGGAGAACTCACCAAGACTTCGCAACAGAAACAGGACACCCTGCTAGCAGCAGAAAACAACCACGGGTGCGGTGCCAGGTAAACCGAAACATCATCTACAGTATTCGCACTGAAGCAAATAAAGCGCCGGGCGCAAGGAATTCCACCAGCACTGTGCGTCTCACTGTAGCAGGATAGCAGCCCTCTGCGAACGAAACAGAAAGAGTAGAGGGGAAAAAAATAAAAGAAAGAATATATCCGGAGATTTGGAAGTCTCAACTAGCAATTTTGACTCATCTCGACTGCATACTGAATGTTGACTCCCGCTCTTCCTTGACAACTGTTCTATTGCCATAATTTCACTAAAATTCACCGCCTGCACCGTTCAGAGTCATGCCTAAACATCAATTTGTGCTTTCTCCGTCGACAATCTTCTGTTTCAATAAATTGTTATATTGCTTCTATTAGAGGTGGATTTTATTGTTATTCAGGCCGTTGTACTTATTATTGATGGCTTTTATATGAGACTAATCATTGGCTATTTTTGGACGATCTACCATCTACAATGGGTTATTGCGACAAATCCACACATATATATAGAGTCTAATATAGAGTTGCAGGTATTTTCAAACTCAATGAATAAATTTGGGCTATACTTGATTAAGAGGACTTTAGAAAAAAAAATATAATGTCAATTGAGGAGACAATTGATTTTGGTGTTTCAATCACCGTTTGAATATGTTACTATTTTGGATTGCTTGCGTGACCATTATAAAGGCTTTGGCAACATTAATTCTTATAATTTGATTACACCCTAGTAGTAGCTAGCATCGTACTCTCTGAAATTATATTGTTTAAAAGTGAAGGTTTTGCTTCTATATCATTTTGAGATAAACGATTGAAGTACAAGAAGGAGTTAGATTCTGCGTGGATACTACATCGTTGTCTAATTGTCATAGCATGATATGAGAGGTCTACTATAATTTATACTTTAGTGTGTTCCTTTTATCTTGACAGTTTTGTAGAAACAATTCCAAACATACCATAAAATTTAAGTATCTTTAAATCAATAGTTTAAAGTACATCATAACTATATGTGCAAGTTGCTCTATCAATGAGGATTGTTTCCCGAATTTTATATTTCAGATGGGGCATATAAAACGTACATGATATGAGTTATTTGTTATCTATTAAGTGCCACAATTGATGTTTTGCCATACAAGAAGTATTTGGATAAAGACTGTTCTAGTCATTTTTACTCAGATTAGTGGCCTAATCGAGGCACAAGGTGTTCATGATGATTTATTTTGAGGACAGTTGCGTTATATTTTAGCTACAAAAGGAATTCATCTTAAGGTGCAAATTGTTGAAGTTGAGTATGATACAAATTCATTTCCTACTCCGTCTCAAAGCTACTCATACACAAAGTCTACTATATATTATTATAAATATGTCCTTATAGTCTAGGACAAGAGTAAACACTTCATTCTAAACATCTCCTTATATAATGATATTGTCTTCATGCACCTATAGTTTTTTTGCAGCAAAAGTTTTTTACGTAAAATCTGTGTCTCCTGTTTCTTTGAATCTATATTTTTGTCATACGTTTTGTAACATAGCCTAACTCGGTTCAACATATACATACATATATACACACGTACATACGCACTTCCTTAAGGAAACGAACGTAAATTAGTTGCGCAGAATGGCAGAAACATTTTACATACTCGCAACATTAGAGGGTCCATCGGTGAAATTTCCGTGTATCCCGTGAGAATTGAAATTCGCTTTAAACCTATCGAAATTCAAATATATTTTCCGTCTGTACAAGAACGTCTGTGAAGGAAAGTATGATGAGCAAAGATCACAAGAAAAAGTTTATTTCAGATGAGCTGCAGTCTGCAGACGCTTTCGGTCCACTTCAATGCTTTAACTGAAAACAAGATATATTCTGGTTCAGCTGTGCTGGAAGATGCTTAATTAGCTTTTGATAAGTTTTTTTATATGAGCTACGTATGCCGATAGACTGCTTTCCAGTTTCATCGAGTGGACCTGGGACATCAACTTGGTTTGATGTTGTTTTGATCTAAAAAAATCTCTAGCTTAGTTATCTGTAATTTACTTTTTGCTTTGTTTCGACGCTGTATTCTCTTTTTTAATATATTAATATAATATAGGGCATGAAGTAGGATCATCTTCGTCCTGTGTTCTTTCCCTACAACAATAAAAAATTGAACTATACAATTACAGTTTCTGAAAGTGACATCTAAATTCCAAAGAACTTAAATTATCTTCCATCTGAACGAACGTCTGAAAGTAGTCGTGATGCTAGTCGTCTCAGAATCATCTCGTGCAAATGCTCAAGTTAAAATATATCAAGTCAGTCAACTAGATGTGCCATCGTGTTTGGTGCGGGAGCACGTGGTGCATGGCTGTGCAGTGTGCAACGGGAGCGCTGCATGACTTGCTCCCTGCATCGTGCTCGTGCCGTGTGGTGTACCAGTAGGGGTGGCAATGGGGACCTGTTTCCCGATCCCGACGGAGAATTTTTCTATTAGGAGACGGGTATGAGAAAAAATCGTCCTCCACAGGGATAGAAATGGGGAAAATTATTCCCCCCTCGGGGATGGCAGGGACGGGGATGGAAAAATTTTTTCCCACGGGGACCCGGTTGGAGATCCGAATTTAATTTAGTACAATTTAGTTGTTAGATTGCAAACATATTGTCTAGCCCATCATATTTACATTTTCATAAACGGGACAACATAATCTTCAATGAATGCATGCATTCTTTTTTTCCTTGTCTGTTGATATGATTTTAAAGTTAAAATGACTATAAGAGCTCTTCTCTTGTGTGAAATTTTCGCAGGAATAGATCCCCGACGGGGCCCCGATACCCGAACGGAGATGGGGACGGGGATTTTCTCCCCCGAGACAGGGAACAGGGACGGGGACGGGGACGGGGAGGCACTCCCCGGTGGGGAATGCCCCCGTTGCCACCCCTATGTACCAGTCATGCCGCAAGCCACTATTTCGGGCTATGTCGGCACGAGCACAGCCCACGTTTGCGTGTCAGATCGTACCACCCATTATACCTGCTTTTTAGATCCAGTACGGTCTAGACAACCGTACTGTGCTAGCCTGGTCCATTCGATGTCGTGCCGGACTGTGTCGTGCCAGTCAAGCCATAGGCCGGGCCAAAAAAAAATCTAGCCTGATGCCCATCTCTGCTTACAGCTAGACTCGATCGATCGAGTCAAGTCCTCGAATCCATGGGCCAAGGGAACCTAGGTGTTGACAGAGACCTCATCGGCGACAGTGGCAACCACCGTGATTGTCTTGAGTGGCGAAGCCTCAGCAGATTCGCACACCCGTAGTTGCCTCACCTCGCCTCCCTCCAATCAATTCCAAACTGGCAGTTCTGATCATGACTCTGCACGCTGCGGCCATCGCCGATTGTGTCATATAATCATAGTTTCTGGTATAGCGATTTGCATATAATCATAGTTTCTGGTATAGCGATTTGGATGAACTGAGTTTTTGGTAACTATAATATATCAAACCGCTGTCGCCCAGATCCTTCCCAACCACCGTGCTTCTCCACTGCAATACCCCAACGCCACACGCCAGTGAAATCTGTGTTCTAAGACTGATCCATCCGTGCCCCAATCTTCCCAAACAGGGGATCGATGTCCTCAAATGTGCGGCAATGCATCCAGATTACAATCCGTTTGGTCTATTGATTGATCACTAATTGTTACTTTCTTTAACCCCACTAAACGGTTGAGCCAGATTTGTAAAAGTGGATATTGTACCTGTGTGGGCACGTAGCCATGAACTTTTCTAATCTGAATTCCTTAACTTAATATGCAAATTTTGGCTGATATGTTAGCAGGTGAGGTTTGAATATTATACAATATTAAGAACTGTGATGTCCATTAATCTTGTTCTTTTTCTCCCTTGGAAGAGAAATTAGTATTGATGGATTCGAGGAATATAACGGGCTCTGAGTATGAAATTTGGAATTAGCATGAGTACAGGCTGGGTGATCATCCATTTACTTTGGCAAGGATATCAATAAGAAGGGAGGCTATTTAGTAGCTTGGAAAAATGCAAATTAACCAAAACAGATAGGAGGACTTGGTGTGGTCAATCTGCAAATGCAAAATAAAGCGCCATTATTTAAACATCTTCACAAATTTTTTAATAGAGTTGACGTTCCTTGGGTCAAGCTTCTTTGGCGCTCTTATTATCACTTCTTTTCTGCCCCTCAAGTTGGCAGGGTGTTGGGTTCCTTCTGGTGAAAAGATCTATTTGGTCTGATTGATCAATTCAGAGGAATGGCTTCCTGCTTAGTCAGGGATGGTCACTCGTCTTTTCTGGAAGGATGTTTGGAATTTGGGTTTCCTTTGGGCTGAATTCCCTGTCATTTGTTTTCTTTTGCCAAGAAATTAGATAGTTCAGTGGCAGAGTTCTTGATGGCGCAAAGATATATATATCTTCAGAATTCCATCCCCCTCTATCTCCTACGGCCTCTATATATGAAGCTACAACTTTTAAGAGGCCTTTTGGTGTCTGCAGCTTTAGGTACTAAAGATTATGACTCTTCTTCATATATCTGGGGCTGAGGGATTTTTACATCCAAGAAAGTCTGATCATTTCATTGGGCATGAGATCATTCCTCCACCTTTCAAATGGTTATGGAAATCTTGTTGTGTTAGTAAGCATAAATTCTTTTTTTGGCTGCTGTTTGAAGACAAATTGAATACTAGTGTTCTGTTGCAGAAGAAAAGGTTTCATTTGGTCAGCCATGATTGTATTGTATGTGTTTCTCGCAGGGAAGAATTGCTTTAGCTCTTGTTTTCTTCACATAAATTGGGATCTATCAATACTTCCATACTTTAAAGTGCTGAGGATTGCCGAGAGGTAAGGCTGCCCACGTGTCCTCCAAGCGTTTTTGCGAAAAACCCCCTCCATTTTTTGAATTACGGATAGGTCCTTCTGTATTACGAATAGGTCCTTCGCGATTTTTTGTGAGACAAAAATATATTTTTTTTCTTCGCGTTTGGGTCCCTCGCGCGGTGTTTTACGGAAAAACCTTCCGTTAATTTCAAATCGCGAACAAGCCCTTTTCTAATTTTTCAGGATAGCGAACAGGTCCAAAAAAAAAATCAAACAGGTCCCTGGTTCTTACGTTCAGGTCCTTTATCCGTTTTTTCCCAAAAAAAATGTTTTCGCCACCGAAAAAAACCGGAAAAAATATTTTCGTCGCCCAAAAAACCCAGAAAAATTGTTTTCGTCACAAAAAAAACACGGATTCGTCGAATATTTTTAGCAACTTATGACTTTGCCAACGGGTCATAACCGCGAGTTTTTTTTAAAAAAATGTAGATTCGTCCGAAGATTTATAGCGACCCATTGATTCGCCGGCGGGTTCTAACGACCCATTTTTTTAACAACCTCACCACCCATTTTATTTAAAAATGCGAAATCGAAAATTCGACAAATTTTATCGACCAAGAAGTTGTAAGCGTAGTTTTCTAAAAAACATAGATTCCTCGAAGGTTTATAGTGACGACCTATTTTTTAAAACAAATATGAAAAACGAAAATACGACCCCCATGAATTTGCTTGGCGGGTCTTATCGATTCTCTGAGCAGCCGCAGAACAGAAGCGCTATTATTGCTAGTAGATGTGATGAGCCCACGGCTCCTCAAATTATTTCAGCTAGTGACTCCCAAAAAAAGTGCAATGATTTGATAATTTCATATAGTAGTGTACCGAAAATTGCTTCTATTTAGATTGGTACTTTCTCATTTGTTTTACAACTTGACAAGAATATGGTTGCCGTGCCGAGTTAGTTATTTATCGGAACTAATCTACATAAGAGGATAAAGAACAACTGATTCAGTTTGGTTCTATGCCATCTATGAAGATCAATCATCATTGAAGAAGGATTTGGTGAATCCTAATTGGAAAAGGACTTCAGATGGTGCATTTTAATTGGGTGAGTCAAATGTCATGATTTTTGAGTCCAACTTGTTATTTGAGTTAGGAGTCAGGTTGATTTCGGTTTATGCCATAGCTAGTCCAATATAGTTAGTTGAGTTTGAATTTGTTTCGGATTCCGCCAGACAGGGTCGGTTTGCAAACATCATAGAAGTCTAGTACGAAATCCGTTTGGGGTGTATGAGTACTCGTTTGAAAGGTTATTCTAAGTACTTTCCAATGAATCCGGTCCCACCTTAAAATTCGTTCTGTATGCATCTCAATGACCAAAACAATATCGAGTCCGAGTCTGTCACAATTCTAAGTCGAGTTGGAGTTGGATTCATGGCTGGCAATCCATTGTATAAATTGTCTTTTAGTTTTGTCTATAGATAATACGAAGGATACCACAAACAATAGTCTCGTTGTCCAAATTGATATATGGAATGGATGTGTATTCCATTGTGAGGATGCGCACCTACCAACTGCGCACCCGTACCATAAAAGATACCCCTCGCACTCGTTTCAGTAACCGACGAGATGGCTTGCGCACTTGCATGGGCATTATTCATAAAAACATATTTAAATAACTTGCCAATGTATATATGATTTCATTTTTTGGAAAATAAATTATTTCAAAACTTCATTAGTGGAAAAATCCTACCAAGATGATGGAAGTTTGGCAATAATGCCCCAGCCAAAAAATTATGAGACAATGTATAACCCAAGTGTGCAATCTCGCCAACCAGTAGCTAGAGGTCATGTGCTTGTGTAACAATCGACATAGCATATCCATACTAAAATAAAAAACTATTCACACATATACAACCAACCACTAGCTTAAGCTTCTACATACTCTTGTTCAAGTTCATCCCACAACTCAGTAGCAGACGTGTAACTCATAAATGTCATAGAGTTAGTCTACAAAAATGGTCAGAAGGAAAGCCAGTATGGGGTTGTTTGTATTATCGAACTACATGAACTAGTCAATCATAAATGGATACTGCGGATGGATCACCCGACAAAGTCCCAATGACATGAGCCAAAACTTAGCCCTTCTTTGCCATCTACGGAAGCGCAAGCCATTGCCGAATCACAAAAAATATTCATAATACAGTTTTAGGATTGTTGGAAATATGCGTATTATTTTAATTTCAGATTTTATTTTGAGGCAAATATAACAAAAGACTATAGATGTATAAATCAGTAGACAACATATTGTACTTCTGAATATGTTCAAGAATTGAAACATAGCAGAGTCGATCAATCATATGAATGACTTACAATTGAGATTGATGAAGAACAGGAAGCACTGTAGACGCAGTCATGGAAATAGTCGACGACAACGAAGAAGCAGAACGGTTACGTGGATGCGCTGCCAGAAAGCTTAATACCGCCCCATGCAGGTGATCTCTACAACAACAACTTGGAGATACCGCTCACTCTCCTTCCCTGTGCACGCTGAGAAGGAAGGTCAGCATGATCTAGTTGCTTAACTCCACAATACAACAATCCTGAGAGGAGAAAGAAGAATGGAGCAGGAATTCGGTGTCATCTGTCCTGGACGTCTCTAGGTCTTTATACAGACATGCATCAGTTACTAGTAACTGATGGTATTATGTTTATTTATTCACTAGTAACTTATGGCATTATATCTATTAACCAAATTCACATGAATGTTGAAATCTCATTTAAACATAATGAAAAGAATGATAATTGCATGATTTAGCAAAACAAAAGGTGGAGTAATATGCTAGTAGATGCTCTAAGATGTGGTGTGTATGTGTTTAGCTACACTACTAGAAAAAAAGCACATCAGTGACGGTTCATAAATGCTATTAATGGCGGTTTTCGAACCGTCACTGATATAGTACCACTGATAATCGGAGATTATCAGTGGCGGTTTTCGAACTGTCACTGATAATATTATCAGTGGCGGTTCTTGGCTAGAACCGTCACTGATAATGTGATTATTAGTGGCGGTTCTTGTTAGAACCGTCATCGATAATATTATCGATGACGGTTCTAGCTAAGACGACCATCGATAACATTATCAGTGGCGGTTCTAGCCAAGAATAGCCGCTGATAATGTTATCATTAGTGTTTTTTTTGCTAGCTGGAAGTTTAAAAATACTAAATTAGAGGGGACTTCCTAGGAGATCACCCATCCTAATACCATCTTAATACTCATCTTTCCTAAGAACACACAATTTCAGAATTCTAATTGGATTCGAATATTTTTAATGTCATTTCCCAGGATGTCACCCATCCTATTACTACTCTCCTTCAAACACGCCACCCATCCTATTACTACTCTCCTTCAAGCACGCTTAACTTCAGAATTCTTATGAGATCCATTACTCTAATGGTGGTATGATAACATCTGATATATAATGTGTCCCTCCTCCTCTTAACCCTGTGAAGAACCCAAACACTGATTTTCAATTATTTTAAATTAGCAAACTATAGAGGTAATTAGCAAAATTTAAAACTTTCAAATTTATTTTTCATACTTTTGACTATTAATGATGCTTGTAGTATACTCCCTCCGTTCCTATATGTAAGGCGCATAAAAGTTTTTGATTAGTTTTCCATGTTTATAGCTAATTACTCCGGCCACCGTCATTCCGATTCGCGTGCGCCATACCGCTAAGTACTCCGGCCATGCACGAGCTAATTACTTCGGCCATGCACGCGCTAATTACTCTGGCCATGCACACGCTCGTCATGCACGCACTCGCCATGCGCGCGCTCGGGCCATGCACTCGCCATGCACGCACTCGTCGCTCGATCGGGCCATGCCGCCATGCACACGATTAGATTAATTAGCGCTACAATCGGTGGAGTAATTACCGCGCCCTACAAAATGGAACAACGCCAAAAATTTTATGCGCCTTAGATACAAGAACGGAGGGAGTATGTGCTAGTACTATTCACAAAGAACTTATAAAAACATCATAACTTTTGACTTGTACCTTCAATTTTGGTGTTCTTGAGCTTTCCGGAATCATCAGATGATGAGCTCTCCGATTATATTTTTTTGGACTCCGATTCTAGTTTGCAAATAAGAAATCCGAGCACTTTTGTTAAAATAGTCATAATTTTTGACTCGTAACTCCGATCGGGGTGTTATTTGGCTCGTTTGAAAGATAACGAAAAGTAGTATCCGGATTTCAGATGTACGCCAAAATCAGATGGTCGGATCCTGATGGTTTGTGCGAGTGCGTGCGCGGCGACGGAATTCCAAAAAAACGTCGTTTAGGGCCTCAAAACGGCCTCCGAAGTTTTGAATCTGTTTCGGTCGTTATTTTCAATTATTGCCAATGGAATATTAGTTCCAATTATTTTAAATGTAATATTATTTAATTTCAATTATTTCAAATTAGAAGGCAGGAGAGGTAATTAGCAATATTTAAATTTTTCTATTTTTTATTATTTGTAGCGGTTCTAAATTAAAACCGCCATTGATAACAAAAAGAGGTGATTTCGTTCTGGTAGCTATGGGCCGTGGGTTTGGACATTCTAGAGAACCAGGAAAATAAAAAGGGAAAAAAGAAAAGGTAAGAGGTTAGGACTTAGGATTGCCCAATAGCTCACGGGTTTCGGCCTAATCATCACAAAATTAGAATTTTCGGCTGTTGCTACGCTTATGTGCTCGGCTGGAACCAAAGATGCGAGCCAGATCCTGGAGAACATATACTAACAAACACCTATACACCAATAAGTAATTAAGCATTGTTTAAAAACTACACATGCCAATCATCTAATGTTTTCTAACAGAATACACTTGAAATAATTAACTCACCACAATCATCGATAAACCCCAAGGTATTAACACATCCAGGGCTACCACCCTTACGATGCTATCTGTGCTAACTCTCTTCGGAAAATCATGAAAATAGCATATTTTTTTAAAAAAAGATTGTTATACATGTATGGTATGGTATCCGGCAAAAAATCAACTAAAATATTTAAATTTTTCTATTTTTTATTATTTGTAACGGTTCCAAATTAAAACTGCCATTGATAACATTATCAGTGGCGGTTCTTGGCTAGAAAATCCACGATACTCACATTATCAGTGGCGGTTCTAGCTAAGAACCGCCACTAATAATGTGATTATTAGTGGCTGTTCTTGGCTAGAACCGTCACTGATAATGGATTATCTGTGGCGGTTCCAGCCAAAAACCGCCACAAATAGTCCCGACATTATTTGTGGCGGTTCCAAAGAAGAACCGCCACAAATAATCACTTATTTGTGACGGTTGAAAATAAAAACCGTCACAAATAGTCTTCCCACCATTTTAAACTTTAGAACCACCACAGATAAGTGTATTTGTGACGGTTCCAAAAGAACCGTCACAAATAAGACGTCACCTATGTGCTATTTTATGGTAGTGCTGAAGTCTATCTCGTAACATCCTCATAACGTAATATTATTTTGTGTGTCACATTATTTAAGTAGTGGCAAAGACTCCATCATATAAATTGCCTTCCATCCACTTAGTAACGTAATATGGTAGTAAACCAAAAGTGCTTTGGAATTTTGAAAGAAATGGCCGCCTATGAGCTAATTTCAAACATAAATACTACCAGAATGTATAAGATGTTTAAGAGCAAGTACAATAAAAAGTCCACTACTTACTTCATCTCTCATCTATATCATATAGAGTAAGTAATAAAGCCAGCTTGTGCAATAACTATCTCCAAAGGTTGTCTCTAAATATTATGTAATAACTATCTTTTCTCTCTTGTACATAACTAATCTGTCTTGTTTCCCATATCATACTGACTCTTGCATAAGAGTCAGCTCTCTTCTTTCTCTTTTTTCTCACTCTTTTACATTGGACAAAACTGATGTATACAGACTAAATGTAAGCTAAGGTGATCTTATTCTACATGCCCTAAGAAACCAACAAAAGAGGGAAATTATGAATTGCTAAACAAGCATGTTTTCTAGCTAAAATCCAAATACTGCTTGATGCCTTGACCCCAATCTCTATATGTATCTGTATTGTTGGTGACGACGTGACGTCGAACTAGCATCATAGTCACTTGGGCATTGTAGAAACTGCAGTGCCCAAGCTACAGTTATTTTACAAATTTATTTTTAAAATTCATCTCTCTGTTAAAATTGACCTATAGTATTTTTTTGTTTTTAATTTATTTTTTAAAAATAATTTCCTCTGTCTATTAAAGTTGAGATATAATTTTTTTATTTTTTAAAAAATATCCCTCTCGCTCATAAATTAGGGGACACCTACAGTAATGCCGGGGATTCTAACTAGTATCTCTGGTGGTTAACACGTAAAAGCATTCTTAAAGCAATCTCAAGGCCTTCTTAGGCGCATAGTTTCAAAAACCGGTGAGATTTCAAAAATCTTGGTCAAGATTCGGATTTCGGTAAGAGACGAGATTCAAAATCCCAAGCAAATAAAAAAATTTGAAAAATTAAACTGCTACAGTATTTTCAGAAAATTTGGCAAGATTTCATCGAAATCTCAGGTGTTTTTTTACCAACTTTGACTTTTTTACCAGATTTCGCCCAATAACCCTTAAGAAAGTCATCTTCCATGAAAATTTGTAGAAAAACCAAATTTGTTAGATGTTTTATAATTTTGGTAGAAACACTGTCAGATTTTTATAAAATTATACAAGCTTGATCATTTTCTGATACATAAAAATTTTCAAAATAATGTAACTTCATTTGTTATCTTTGAAAAATCAAAAAATAGAGTAAACACAATTGAGAAAGTAAGCTTTTCATAATTTTATAAATTTTCTCGAGTGTGATCATGATCTAAAATTTTTATAAGAGCTTGAGAATTAACTCAAAAACCTTATATAAAATTTTTTAAAATTTTATTATTTTTTGTTTGCTCAATAAATCTATGGATGCATTGAACTTTATTTGTTATATTTCAAAAATCAGAAACAGAGAGAATAAATGGTACAATACCCTTGTAATAATTTTATAAATTTACTACTAGTGTGTGATCATGATCGAAAATTTTAATGATAGCTTAAGCATTGCCTTAGAACCCTTCTGTAAAAGTTTTAAAAATTATAAACCAATTTTGATTGCATAAGCAAATTAATCTATGTATTGATCATGAGTCTTATATTAGGGTGTAGTACTGTCAGAATTTTTGAAAATTCTTGAAACTTGATTATTATATAAAAATTTTATAAAGACATTGATGATGAATCAGGACCATCCAAAAAAAGTTTAAAATTTTCTAACAAGTTTGTACTATTTTTCATTCATTTGAAGTTTACTGGTAAGGCTATTATCAGGATTGTAGCAATATCAGAATTTTTTAAAATTTTTGAAGTTGAACATCATCTAAAAATTTTATGGAAACATTATTTTTGCATTAGTACCATCTACAAAAAAAAATTCAAAATATTGTAACATGATTTGGATCCAAAAGCGTAAGAGCACGATTACTTCATCATTTACATAGACATTACTTAAGCGAAACGTCCAACAACGTAGCGATGTACTCCACTTACCTCAACCAACTCAAAAATGTAACAACACCTTACCCATGCCTCGGAAAATCAATTCTGGATGAGCCCACGACTCAAACCTCAACCTATTCCTTCCATTCTCATCAATCAACATTTATCAATTGCAATACACAATGCAATGAAATGCTAAATGATGCTTCCATTCACATAATATCTCATACATATAGGCAATGCTATATAATGCAACACCACCATGCACTTCATTCACATAATATCTCATACATATATGAAATGCTATATAATGCAACACAACTATGCTTTCATTCACATAACATCTCGTGCATAAATGCAATACTATATATTGCAACACAACCATGCTTTCAATCACATAACATCTCGTGCATAAATGCAATGCTATATATTGCAACACAACCATGCTTCCATTCACATATCATCTCATTGTACATGATGCATTATGCATGTCTCATCTCATCTTAGCACATACCGGTATGGCCGAGTCCACACCCGTCGGTGTGCACCCTCTCATTCCTTCCACCCCATGGTGGAGGGTGCCTACTCTTCTTGACTCGCTCCCATACAACCACGTATATGGGACTACGAGGTAGGACTTTCGTGCTCACTACATGTGAGCACTGAGAGGCCCTGTCGAATGGGTCGCCTCTTCCATCATGAATGCACAAATGCAATTAGACATAAACAAATTTGCAGAATACATTCATTTCTCACATTTGTATCCATATTATCAATACTCATATCCACATTCCCAACATTCTTACTCATCTTCTTAACTCTCATATTCTTATTCTCGACACTCATATCTACATGGCCACAATTATCATTAATACTCCCATTAAAGTCTTAATACATTCTCATGATCGCCAAATCATCCATTCTTATTAATCCAACCTCATTACTTCATTATTCACATTATCCTTTCATACTAGTGATAATAATACGATATCTCAAAGATAGCTCTTCATAATCGCAAGGTGTTATAACCTTCAACTTTCAACATAAATCCTTTCAATCAACGATGCACTTCCATCCGGGTACTTAACTTTTTCATCAAAAGACAATTACCCTACTAGACGTGCTTATAAATACAAATGCAACCATAGCATAAGCGTATAAATAACACAAGCAATCAACAAAATACCCTATAAGAGATATACGGGTTACACTTGCATATAAACTTGCTTTAAATAATGGTATAACCATTTAACCATTCTTAGTCATCATATCGCCTGCAAAATCAAGCATGACAATAATAAAGTAACACATGGATACCGGTAACATTGCAAAAACATAATAGCCATCTAAACCACAATCACTACAACGCACTTGCCTTCAACTCATCGAGACGGTGTGGCGGGACGAAGTTGCCACACCCGGGGTCACACCACCTGCACACGGATAAAACCCACTCAAAAACATACCCAAAATCATCACAAGGCTCATAGCTAACTGGGCTTCGCAACCCACTCCTAAAACCCGAAAACAAGAATCTGCCACCCAGGACAGCATTTGGTAAAACGGGCATAACTTTCAAACGGCTGAACGAAACTTAGCGATTCCGGACTTCATTGAAAGGTAATTCAATTATCTACAACTTTTTCTATAGCCAACCGACCGGGAAAAGCACCGATTATTCCCAGATTTGCGACGAACAGCAGACAGCCGCAAAAATACTTCACTCTGGACAGCACGCGGTAAAATGACCATAACTTTCAAACGGCTGAACGAAACTTGATGATTTCAGTCTCTATTGAAAGGTAATTCAATTATATACAACTTTTGTTATAGCCAAACCCCCAGAAAACGCTTGTAGAATTTTCGAACAGCAGCTCTATCAAGGACGAAAATCTGCTCGAACCAGAAACCTCAAATCACTCTAATCTCTCCATTCCCCAACCTCTTAACATCTCCAAAATCAGGAATCCTAGCCAAGCAATAGCACAAACACCTTACATGCAAGCCAAATAGATCCCCACCACCTAGGGTTTTACCTCAATCGTTCTCATGGAGGAAGAAGGGAGGTGGGGGAGAGCTGCCACAAGAGGAGGAAGGAGGAGCTCGCCGGCCTGAGGAAGAGGTCGCCGGAGTTGGGGGGGTCGCCGGAGGAAGCAGCAGCCGGCCATGAGCTGAGGCGCAGGAGGGCAACCAGGGGCGCCAGGAGAGGGATCGATGGGGGAAGCTTGCGCCAGGAGAGGGAAATCACTGGGGAAGCATGCGCCAGGAGGGAGGAAATCGCTGGGAGCTAATGCGCCAGGAGAGGAAGTCGCTGGGGCATGCATGCGCCAGAGGAGTGACGGCGGGGAGGTTGGTGGGAAAAATGAGATGCCTCCAAGATTTTCAACCACACATTTGAAGAAAGAGAGAGAGTTAGGTGAGGGAGGAAATTCCCAAAAACCCTCCTAATAACCAAGATTCATCTTTTAACCACTAGCGTAACCAAATAATTTCTATTTTTATTTGGTTCAAATTTGTGGTTCAACCTGTGAGAATTTTGAAAAATTCCACATACTTGATCATCATTTAAAAGTTTTATGGAAAAATTAGTGATATGTCAGGACCTTCCACAAAAATTTTCAATATGTTTTGCATCAATTTTCACTCGGTTCAATTTTACCAAAATCTAGGGTAATCTCGGTGAGATTTCGGTATTTCTTGAAATATCGGTTGAAAAAACTGAATTTGAATATCAATTTTTGTATTTCATCTGGAATTTATTTGAAATTCTGATATCTCGGTGAATTTCATATTTTACTTACCCCGAGATATCAGTTGAAAACGAGATTTCAAACCCTACTTGGGCGAGAGCCTTTTGAACAACGACCTCCTTGGACGAACCAATTGTACTCCACCCGATGGGAAACAATGTGCGTGCATGAAGTTGTACTATACTATCAGTATTAATCAACTAAATCAATCAACAGATTAGCTGAATGTTTTGCCATCACACGTGCAAGTCCACGTGAGTTTTGTTTGAGATCACCAAACTGTATACTGCTTCTTGTTGTCAATTGTGTCTGGTCTTGTGGGGTCCACTGGTCTGTGCCATGGAATTAATAGTCCGACCGCCAACACATATTCTTTAGAAAATTTGACGAAAAAATTTAAAAAAACTCCTCTCTCAGTGTTTTTTTAAGTTTAATTTTTTTAAAAAATCCCTCTATGTTAAAATTGAGCTGCAGCAAGGTACTGTATTTGTGTGAAAAAATCCTCTATTGGTTAAAAATGAGCAACAGTAGTTATTTTTATTTTTTTTAGTTTTTTAAAATTTTCTCCCTCTCAGTTAAAATTGAGCTATATTTTTTGTTATTTTTAAAAATATTCTTCTCTCTAATAAAATTGAGGAAACGTTCATAGCAATGCACCGGATTGTACCTAGTTTATTAATTCTTGGACCCCAGTAAAATTGGTTATGAGTTTTCTCTTTTTCAGGGTAGTCTGAGATCAATGTGATAAACTCAGATGGCCCCTGCCGGCGGCGGCCGCCACTCCACTAGCGCGTTCAATGCTTTTTCTCTGCAAAGACGACGGTGCTCCACGGAAGTTACACACCCGAGTGATTCAGCAGGTACAAACACGCCCGAGTGATTCAGCAGTACAATAACAAAGTTGACTGTTTACTTTATCTCTCATTTATATTATATAGAGTAAGTAATAAATTTAATTTGTATAACAATTATTTCTAAAGATTATCTTTAGATAAACACTTTTGTTTATAATATTGAAACCTATTACGATAACTATCCCTCATCCATATCATCTAAACTAAGCATATTTGCTCCAACACGGGTTTTTAGCTAACAATAGCACGTTGTTTTCCGTGCGATGCTGACTGTTGCATAAGAGCTCATTCTCTTTTCTCTCCTCTTTTCTGACTCTTCTATATAGAATAAAACTGATGTGTATATATAGAAAGCTGAGATGGTTTTATTGTACTGCAAAGTCAAACTTGCAGCCTTTTGACTTGTAGCCCATATACAGTGCCGGCGGATCCAGGAAAATTGGTTGTTGGGGTCATCATCAACATATTTGGTCTACACGAGCTTTCGCTTTCGGATGACTGCTTTCCGGATGAGCATTGGGGCTGGGGTCTAAGCTAATCTACTGCCGAAGTCATTAATAATGTTTAGCAGGGGGTATAAAGGGCTAATACGAAGACATCGAGGTCATCGGACCTAGCCCCTTAACTGTGGATCCGCCCCCTAACAGTGCGTGGCAATGCATGACCCATATCTACGCATGACCCAAAAGGCAGGATGGAAATTTTGTACAGCAGCAAGCACGCAGCCACTTTGTTGATCGAAAAGGAATGGCTACAATTAGCGAGCAGTTGCCAGGGTCAAAACCGACTCAACGCATGCACGCACGCACGCACGTACTTTCGACAGTTTCTGTGCCCTTTCACACCATGACAGTACCAGAACTCAATCCCTTGGACACACGGTTCTACCACCGCGTACTAGTACCACCAGTCTCCAACCCGTGCCTGGCTGCACGGACTATTGATTATACCTAATGACGTGTGTCTAGGCGTTCGAAATTTTTGAATAAATTGTAATATTTTTTTATACGTGCGTAACATTTCTTACTAACGCGCGCAACATTTTCCTTTGACAAACAGTGAAATTCGCTACAGTAAACTGATGTTGTAAGCGTTCAAAAAAATTGTTGCACGCGTCGGAAAAAATGTTGCACGCGTAGAAAAAAAATGTTGCAAGAGGCGTCCGTTGGGATGAACAGTGATCATACGTCCGAACACTAGTATCTCCCTTGATTATATGAAACATTTTTGCTCTATCCGATATTCAAACTTTATAATTTTGACCAACAATTAATTCAATTATATATAGGCCAGTTTAGTGAAATAAAAGTGGCATAGTTGGATTTTATTCAAAATTAATTCTATATTATCATAATTTCGTACTCCCCCGTTCCACAATATTTGTCCATTGAAGAAATAGTGTAATTATTGAAGTATTTCCTCTCTCTACCCCTATTTATTTCTTTGGAAGAGGTTAAATGGTTATTGCTTGTCATTAATAGTGGTATGTAAGATCATTTGTCATCAAATTTTTCGTACAATTATTGCTATCTTGGTCAATGCGCTTGATTGGCTTGGATAAATGATATTTATTAATGATATATTGTAAATTTTATTACATGGTATCAATTATTACCTCCTTTTGGTTCCGAATCATGCATGGCATGTCCTACTGTCTGTCTATTTTCATTGTTTTTCCTTCCGGATTAAAGTTTCGCAATCTGTTTGGGTATGGTTCAAAATTATATATATATATGATTTCAAACATGACATGTGCATCCTTAAGTTATCTTGGTCCAAATAACAAAATAGTTTATTTTGAATTTTTATTCTTGCTACCAGCTTAAATTTTGTCATTGCAATGTTCCTACCTTCTTGGCATGTCTTTTGGTTTGGCACGCTTCTTTCAAAGCAAGCACTGAAACACATCCTTAAGTTATCTTGCTACCTTAAATTTTTGTCATTGAAAATTTCCTACCTTGTTGACTTTTCTTTTGGTTTGCCGCTTCTTCCAATGCAAGCAACGAAAGCATGGTGGCCATCATATTGTTTGCCTCCTTTGCGTCCTATTAAAATCCGTGTGCTGATAGAAAAGACACTGTCCTTATTTGATACGTAAACAAACAGAGAGAGAAAGAAAGCAATGATCTAGATAACTTGTGTAGTCAAGGTTAAAGGTGAAATTTGATCTGAACCGTTAGAACACATGTCTTTTCCCCCACACGAAAGGTTTAGATGTTTTGTTTTTCTCAATTAATATGAAATTTCTATTTTTTTCGTTTCTTCAATTAATATGGAAATTTTTAGTCCTTACCTTTTAATTATGATTAACGCGGTGTAGGGTAGGCATCCAATTAGTATGTTCCCGATAGGATCATTGTCCTTACCCGCTACGTAAGCAATAGAAAGAAAGAAAACAATTATCCGGATGGCTTGCGCAGTCAAGGTTAAAGGTGAGATTTGATTCAAACCATTATATCACAGGTCTTTCCTGATATGAAAGGCCAAGATGTTTTCCTTTTCTTTGATTAATGTGGGATTTTCTAGTATTTTTTCTGTTTTTAGATTAATGTGGGAATTTCTAACATTTTCTGATTAACTTGGGGGTTTCTAGAAGAGCGTCCAATTAGTATATAAAAAGATTTATACGCGACAGAATTAGAGGGTGTCTCTGATCTCTTTAAATAGACGGTCCCCATCTCATGCAGGCATCCAAGATTCATAAGTCAAGTCTCCAAGAAGCAAACTGTGGTACAACATGGCAAACCGTCCTGACCATATGATCACAGCTTTCCTCGTGCTCCTCATGGTCGTCCACGGTAAGAGTCAGCCAACGTACTCCTGATCTGATCCGAGCAATTCTCAAATATTAATTTCAAGTATAATGTATTTATAAAAACCAATGAAATTATAATATTATAAAAATACATTTCTAGACAAATCTATAGATATGATTTATGCATATCCAATTTAAATATTTAAAAGATATTGATACTTAAAGTTTTGAAAGTTTGACTATAATTATGTTCAAAACGGCAACTATATATATATTTGTGACCGGAGGGAGAATTTCTCTGCTTATTCGGAAGATTGGTAAAGTAAGAAAAGAGCTTTGAGCGCTGTCTATGTTTCGGTATTTACATAAGCGCATACATCAGAACCACTAGATGTCTGCCGACATAAAGGAACGCCGTCTTTGTACTACAGAGTCAAACTTGCAGCCCGTGTACAACGCATGGCCATGCATTATGCGTATCTACGCATGACACAAAAGGCAGGATGGAAATTTTGTACAGCTGCAATTGCATCACAGACGGTTCGTAAGGGTTATTACAAACGGTTTCATGAATTAATTATCTGTACTGAAGTATCAGTGATGACAATCGGTTATCATAGACGGTTGTGCAACTATCAGTGAAAAACTCATCACAATAAGAACCGTCTATGATGAAGAACATTACAGACGGTTCCAATTTGGAACCGACGGTTCCAGACTAGAACCACATCACAGACGGTTTTAGCTTGAAATCATCTGTGATGTTAATTTTCCATTGTTTAGTAAATTTTAATTTATTGGCTAGTCTCAGGAAATGCTAACCATGCCCTCTAAAACAAAAGACAAAATACAGAGCATCACATTATTATGACATACATTTCAAAAATGATCTCCGATCACATATCAGCATACAACACATCGATTTTAGAAATTAACTCTGATCGCACATTACAATGTAGAGCGCATCCATTTAAGAAATCAACTCACATATATAAAAACCAATTGAATTCATAGTTACTACAACTTACAAATTCACAGCACAAGATTCACAAATTAATGGAAACGGTATCTAATAAATTTACAACTCTTCAGAGGAGGCTTGAGTGGTATTCGCCTTTTGGATTAATGACCTCATGCATCAAGAAGGCATAGAGTTGTCCTCGAATACCTAGTAGGTCAGCCTGTTCCAACGCAGATTTAACGCATTGCCAAGCATATGATGGGAAGAGTAAAGTCTTATGTGTATATAAATTAATAAGTGGAAAAAATTGTTGTAAGATTGACAAATCTCTATAACATTGGTAGTCTTTGAACTAATGAGGAGTTCCATGTTGTGGCAAACATAGAATCCACATTGTAAGTGGTTATCGGCAACTCATTTCCCTTTGGAAGCATATCTGCTAACAGACCTAATAGCACCGTGGAACTCTTGTTGGACCAATCGTTGCTTGCCTTCAATTTTGGCAGTTTCAGTATGGATGACAACCTTGTGTATTTGGACTTGCAGCCAGGAAACAAAGATTTCTCTGAGTCATCCATCAAGTCTTGGAATTTTACATACTCTCGCTCATCACGGTTCCCTTCTACATGCCGTAGCATTTGATTCAGATTGTCATCGTGAAATCTATCCTTATCGAAAGCGCAGTCGATATAATCTGGAGTATCGTACTCTTCATCGATGATTTCTAGAGTATCGTTGACTTCATCGATGATGTTAGTACTACTTACTCCCTGCATAATCTGCTCTTCACCGTGACTGGTCCAACATGTATACCCCCTTTTGAAACCCCGTAGAATCAAGTGTGCTTCGATCTGCATTGGGTTTCAAAACATTCTCAGATTCTCGTAGTTAATGCATGGACAAGGCATAAATTCTACCCCCTTGTTCAACATATCTTCCTTTGTAGCTCTTCTAAAAGCGGAGACACTATTAATGAATTAAGTACACTAGGAGTGCATATGCACACATGTGCTACATATAAGCTACATTTAAACTTGCCAATTAACTTATATACCTCCTAATATCGAAAAGAACAAATGGATATATATAAACATATGTAGCTACATTTAAACTCGGCATCTTCAATTCTCTCTTTACATAGCTTGCTACATCTTTAGTGTAATGCAATTAGAACCAATTACTACTTTAGATCAAAAAGAACAAATAGATCTAGACCAAGCTGTATCAAAACCATCTTCAATTGCCTCTTTACTAAGCTAGATGTATATACCTTGAATATAATACTATTACAACCAATTATTAGTCTAGGTCACCTTCCTTTAAGTAATTATCTACATATTGAGTATAATACGATTAGAACCAATTACTACTTTACATCATAGAGAACAAATGAATCTACACTAAGCTATATCTATTTATAACTAGCTTCATTTCCTTCTTTACCAAGCTAGATCTTAAATAAAATGCAAATCTGAACCATTACTACTTTACATCACAGAGAACAAATGGATCTACACCAAGCTAGCTAGATCTAGAATCCAACTTCATTTCTCTCTTTACCAAGCTTAATGCAAATTTAAACCAATTACTACCTTAAATGACCTAGAGCACAAGGATCTACAATTACACCTCCAAATCTAGGGTCTCCTTCCACCGGAACGTCTCTCAAACACAGCCACCTCAAAAATAGCTCCGGAAACCCTAAAAATACAGAGAAGGTTGAGGCTCTCTATTCTTATTTACTTAAAAATAGTCATCACAGATGGTTTTAGCCAAAAACTGTCTATGATGTTCCCCACGCATCTCAAATGGTTTTAGCCAAAAACCATCTGTGATGTAACCTTCATCACAAACGATTTTATCTCAAAACTATCTATGATATGCCCAAAACTTATTTCAGATGGTTTTTAGAAAAATCGTATGTAATGATATGTCTAACATGACCCTTTTTTGTAGTAGTACAATCAACCGCGCGCTTTGTTGATCGAAAAGGTATGGCTAGAATTAGCGAGCAATTGCCACGGTCAAAAACGACTCAACGCCTTTCCGTAGTTTCTGTGCCCTTTCACACCATATGACATTAATTACCAGACCTCAATCTCTTGGACACACGGCTCTACCACGTGCTAGTACAGTTTATACAACTGAATTAGAGGGCGTCTCTGATCTCTATAAATTGACGGTCCCCATCTCATGCAGGCATTATCCAAGATTCATAAGTCCAGGTCTCCAAGAAGCAAACCGTGGTACAATATGGCAAACCGCCCTGTCCATATGATCACAGCTTTCCTCATGCTCCTCATGGTCGTCCGCGGTAAGAATCAGCCAACGTACGCCTGATCTGATCCGAGCAATTCTCAAATATTAATTCCTTTGCGAATCACCGCTTTCTTTGTCTGAATGTCGCCAGGCAACTGCCTGCGGTGCCCGCCGTCGAGCATCGACGTCCAGCAGACCAACACCGGGAAGAAGGCCGGGGCGCTCGACTCGGTGTTCGAGGTGACGGTGACGAACCGGTGCGGGTGCGCGGTGAAGAACGTCTTCCTCCGCGCGGACGGCTTCTCGAGCTCTATTTCGGTCGACCCGAAGCTGTTCCGGCGGGCGCGGGCAGGCTACCTCGTCGGCGACGGCCGCCGGATCCCGAGCTCCAAGTCTGTGACGTTCCAGTACGCCTGGGACCATTACTTCGACATGACGCCGGCGACCGTGCAGGCTGAATGCTCATGATTGTGACTTGCGAAGAAGTGTACCTGTCCTGTTCTTAATTAGAATAATTAAGTTGCGTTCTTTTAAAGTTGTATTGTTAAGTTGCGTTGTTATGGTTTAGTCGAGGAATTAATAAAGGATTCATTGCTGTGCTTAGGTACGGAAACGAAGGGTCCAGTATATTTTTGTTGTTTTACCGTGTCTGATAGTTCTGATTGTAGATTTACAGTTTTATTATCACATTCCTGGAGATGTAATTTGTGTTTCTTAATGAAAAAGGTGTTAGTTGCAATATAAATACGCGAAGAAAGCAGGTTAAATCGATACAGTGGGTATTGAAAAACAAAGCATATTTGCCTGCAAACATGAAGTTGCTTGATGGAATGAATCTGTTTGAAAATATGAGCAGTCGTCACAGCACTTGATCAGTTTTGTTGTGTATCTATAATCTCCCTCCTTGGTTTTGCATAAAGCGAAAGTATATCATGATGTTATTACTAATCTCAGAACCTAAACAGTTGAAAAATGATATTGATGTGTACCTAACACCATTCATTGAAGAATTGGTAAAATTGTGGAATGAAGAGGTCACGCTGCAAGATGCATACAAAATAGAGAATTTCACCTTACAGGCTATGGTATTTTGCACCACAAATGATTTACTAGCAGTTGGTAATTTGGTAGGCTATATAATATGAAGGGAGCCAAAGTGTGTCATATTTGTGAAGAGCAGACTGAGAGCTTATGACTGACGAATTCTAAGAAAATTGTGTACATAAGTCACCATAGGTTTCTACCTCGAAATCATCGATACTGTAAGTTGGATGAGAAATTTGATAGGAAAAGGGACGTTCGTTCAGCCCCACAGCCTATGAGTGGAAGACAAGTATATTTATGCATGAAAGATATCAATGTTCAGTATGGAAAGAGCCGTAAAGCTGTTCATCCTAGGATCATTTAGAAGAAGCGGTTGATATTTTGGGAATTATCGTTACTGAAAGGAGTTAGATGTCCAGCATCGTATTGATGTCATACACGTTGAGAAGAATATTTGTGATAATTTGGTTATCATCCTGCTGAATATATTTGGAAGACCAAGGATGGTGTGAATGCTCACCGTGACATGACCTATATGGGAATCAGGCCTAAACTTGCAGTGATAAAGGAGGATGAAAAAGGTGAAAGAAGACTTCAGTAAGTGTCTCCAAGGTATTAAAATTGCATCGGGTTACTCTGCAAATATTAAGAAATTTGTGTTCATGGATGATTTGAAGTTGCTTGGTGTAAAGTCCCACAACTGTCATATCTTGATGACTCTAATGTGTCCACAGTTTGATATGTATTACAAACCACATTTGATAGTCTTACAGAACAACACGAAATTCATCCATATATTGAGTAGTACAAGTTGATATTACGGAAAGAGAATCCACATATGAACGAACTTTCCATCATGTAAGAACACAATGATCGATTCCTTACATGGTTCAAAGAAAAGGCGAAGGTCTCATGAGTGAGGATGTCAAATGGTTAGTTGACAGACTAAGATTTAATGTACAGACATGGTAGGCATATGATATTAATGGCTATATCATTTACATTGAAAGACAAGATGCAAAAAATATTGTTCAAAATAGTGGTGTTAGCATAGAAGTTTTGTCTAATGATTACTTGAAAAGATGATCTTTAACCGCAATGAACTCTTATTACGGGATGATAAAAAAAATTAGGAGCTCGATTATAGAATATGCCAAGTTCTATTGTTCTGATTTTAGTGGGTGAGACTTCCATATAAAGTGAAGGTCGACAAGAGATGTTTTACTCTTGTAGATATCAGTAGACTTGTCTACAAAGATAAATTGTTTGTCTTTACGAAGCAAGCAAATCAAGTCTTCTACGTGCTTGATCCGACCAATCCGAGCTTACACGTCGTCCTTCAAAGCAAGAGGTGGATCGTTGGAGTTGAAAATATTGTAGATGAAGAAGAATGCAACCAATTCGTTAAAATACCTCCATTTGAAGATAGGGCATGTCTTAGCGATGATGACGACATGAATGGAACATATTACATGCGTGTAGATCATCAAGAAGGGTTATATTGTAAATAAAAGGGCGACGCATAAAGGCTCATATTTGTGAAAATTTTTATTAAAGTTGTTAAATATGTATTTCAAATGTTTTACGATGCTTTCAGAGTAAAAATCCCTGTGTTAGAAATAAAATAGCAAATTTGGTCTTAAATGGATATGATATGATCTTGTTTTTTTAATTAAATGACACATTTTCATAAATAAAATCTAATGGGTTTTTGTAAAAGTATTCAATACAAACTATTGTAGTTATTTATTTTAAACATTTCTTTAGTTTAAAGATTTTCCAAACGACCAACCGTTCAAAAGTTGTAGTTATTTGAAATTTGTCGAAATCTTTTATTCGACTCAAAATGACTTATTCTTATATATTGTTGGTTTTACAATTTGAATTGGAATTCTTTGTTTGAACTAGTATTTCTAACTCATACAAAGCCATGAAAGTTCAAATCTCTATAAAATCCAAGTTAAATTGCATTTTGAGGTTTTGATGGAAATTCAATCTCTTTATGCTACAAAGCGCATTTTACCATATCTTTTAATGAAAATTCCTTGTGAGGAAATTATTTTTAGGAAAGCTTCTAACTAGTCCAAAGTTCATTTCTGTAATTTTCAAACAATTTAGATTTTATTTGTAGAAGTTTTGATTTTTCTACTTTTTAAGCAAAAATCATGTCTACAAAGTGAAATTTAGCATATCTTTTGAATTGGGACTCTTTTTTCAAAATATCTTTTTAAAATAGCTTTGTAGTATCTCAAAGTATATTTTTACAAAATTTCAAATTATTTTAACTATATTTGAAAAAGTTATGGTATTTTCTCTCTTTGATCAAATGCTGAAAATTTAGACTTTTATATGGTTTTGAGCAAAATTGTGATTTTTGTATTTCCAAATCAGATAATAATATTAGGAGGCAATATTTGTGAAATTTGATGCTCCATAGTTGATCTTTACTTTAGTGCCAAATTTTATTAGTTTTATTGGAGCTTATCTCACCAGCTTTTCAGCTCTGTTTTGATGCTCAAATGGAATGACAAAAATCTGAAAACATAAATTTTTAGTGTCTGAAATCTTTGTGGTTCTCTTATTTTTAAATTGGCTTCAATCTAGAAGTGCCTTTCAAAACAAAGCTTGTGTATACTTAAACTAAAAAAGCTCGTCATATCGATTCCTAATAATAGGAACCGATTATGATGATGTGACTTCATCACAATCGGTCCGATTAGAAATCATTGTGATGAAGTCGGTCAACATTTAGCTTTGCCGTTCAGTCGGTTCTGGCGTTCTTCCTCTCCACGCCGCCACACTCTAGTCCCCTGCCTCGAGCATGCCCCCAGCAATCTGCCCCTCGCGCAGATTTTAGAAACTTTTTGTAAATCTGGTAGATCACTCAATGCCAATCAGTTTAGTGCTGGAAAACAAATTAAATTGTTTTTTTTATAGAATTGCTAGCCGTTGTGTTGTTTCATTTTTCACCGATGGCAATGACCTGACTGAAGGGATATCCAAGACCAGCCGTCAAGCTTTTGTCGGTGCAATTTCTACCGGCTTCTGGGAGCTACCGTGCCCTGTCCCACAAATTTCTACCAGCTTCAAGGAACCTTCGTGTCAATAGTTACTTTTGTTGGACATGTGATTCTCATGCTATTAATGAGGTTAATTTAAAGCTTTAATGAGATGATTAGGCGACTCAGAGATTTTTATCGGAGACTTTATCAACTGGTCAAATTGTAACCTGGAAGCCGTACTAATTGCAGGGTCAGCTTTTTTACCGTTCACTGTTGAGATGATGACAAATTTGTTGATCATTACATGCACACTGGAAGAATATAGTACTGTTTTAGCTTCAGATCGGAAAACATTCGTATCCTGCTTGAAATTTACTGCCTATCATTTTTACTTTTTAACAGAGCCAAGTGATGTTCTGACTCTGAGTACTACTACTAGCTTTGGCATGGAGATGCCCATGCCAGCAGTTACCTTGGTGTTTTGGTTGCCTTCGTTTTTTTTCCCTGCAATATTGATGTAGCACTAACCTTGAACATGGCTATCATAATTTTGGTAATAAAGAGAGATTCTCGGAGAGAAGCTTGGAGCTTGTGCTTTATTTTTGTATCTCTTGATGTTAGTGTTTTTTTGAGCCTCAGTATTAACTCAAAGCACACCATAGTTTTATTTGGAGATTTGTTCAGATAGCTAATTAACTGATCTGAATATCTAACTGTCGTGCTCTTGGTCATATAGTATAACCTACAGATTTTATGGCTAGAATATATAACTGTGATCACTTGTCCATGCTGTTAAATATGACAATTAGAGAAGTAGGAAGCATACTAATATAACATAGAAATGCAAAGAGCACAGCCAGTTCATTTTTTAAAAACTAAGTTCTGCTTGGGTTTATTCGACATATGTACTCATTATGGTCATGTCTTTATTTTCTTTATTATTGTTGTAATATGATCAATATCCTTAAATGGTTTTTACTTTACATGTCATTATTGTTGCTACAATATGATCAATGCTAGAGTTTAAGTTGCGTAACCTACGTCTGCCGTTTGAGAGTACTTGTTTATAAACATGCTGAAACAGCATATTTATAAGTAAGCAATTTCGAATTTTTCACATTTTTTTCATAGTTCGAGAATATGTGGTTCGTGTAAGTTTCTAAGCTATTGTACAACTATAGAGAAAGTTTCGGCTGCATCCCCTTAGTGTTCTTCAGATACACACCCTCTTGATTTGTTATCGAGACATGTGTTAAGGGAACAATAGAGAGATACTGTCAAAATTTTCTCTAGAGTTATGCAACAGCTTACAAACTTGTCCGAACCACATATCCTTGAATGGGATTGGGACCTAACCTAATTAGAGATTTAGAGTCATCATTGATACATACTTAGTTGGTCAACAGATAGACATTTCTTTAAGATCATATGCTAGTACAATTATATGCTATGAATTATCTATTAATTTACATGATTTATTGTCAAGACAACATAATAGCTATGAATTGCTTTCTTTCATGTGAAATATATAACCATGTCAGATATATATATTCGAAATGTCGCAAAGAGAGAGAATCAGGTCATCGCTAGACAGAATAGAAGGTGATGCTGAGGAACTGAGTAAAGTGAGAAATGTTGAGGGGCCGAATAAGGTGAGAAAGGCCCGAGAACTAAATAAAGGGGCTACAGGGAGAACGTTGCAGGTTCTTCACTTTAATGCCAGGGGTTTGCATGGGTCCCCCAAGTATAAGGGGCGCTACCGATATTTTCTCATCCAATTGATGAGGAAGAGAGTGCCAATCACTGTTAAGGACCGATGGAAGAAAGTCAGCACCGAATAGAAGAATTGGCCGTGGGACGAAGTTTAGAGGAAATGGTTTATACTAGAGGAAGATGAAAGGAATGTGAAACGACACGCCTTGAAGAGAATGGGTGTGTCTTTGAAGCACTTTAGGGTTATTATGCATGGTGAGTACGTGCTTAAAAGCCATATTTCCTTCGAGAGGTATTTATTTGTAACTCCCGATGTTTGAGAAGAGTTCACAAGAATGAAGAGTGGGTCTAGAAAGCAAAGTTGACAGAGGTCACAATGCCCCCTCGATATTATAAAAAGTACATACATGGAAATCCCCTTGCATCTGTGCATGTGCACTCGTTTACTCCATAGATGGTACATTGACAAGGCAAATGAGGCCAAGCATCATATCGATTTCAATGTGAGGTATCGAGGGGGGATATTTCTACTGCGACGAGCATGGGATATGCCCAGTGAATTTTGAGGATTGTTTTGTTTGTACAACCTGAAAGCCATTGATATTTCTACTGTACGATCATGGATGCTATGAGTATCGCACCATGCAACATAAATTTATGACTATTATAGGATTTTGTATTATGTTTTTTAACAATTGACACGAGTTGCAAGATAATGAGGTAGTAACCCATGATGGGTCAACACCCAGTTGGGTTTGTCAACCCCGAGATGGTGTCTACGACCATGGCTAGGCTTCAATCGGAGTTCCTTACTAACTACATTAAGCAGGCATTATAGGCTAAGTCAAAAAAGGATTTTATTCTATTCCAGTACCACGATGAGTAAGTACTACTTTATCCTTTAATTACTTATATGCACTTAAACAGTATGTAATTTTATTTTCTTGCATTGCATACTATTTAATAAATAATTATTGGGTTCTACTCGTCATCACTTTAAGTGAAAATAAAGTCTACACTTTTAACTCAATCGAGAAGAGATCGATGGCTTATACGATTAAGTCTGTTTTGCAGAAGAAAATACATTCCTCTAACCTAACACTTTCTATATTTAACTACGTTCATTTTTTTTGCCTCCATGGTATATCTCCAATGTACATAGGGCTTTTTGTCTTATGTTGTTGAAGGAGGGCGATATGATTATAAACGAGGTGACCAGCTGCAATGGAAGCACTTCAAGGTACTAGTGCCTAGCACAGGATTAATTTCTTCTGACATCAATTCTTTGTCTCTTATTTTGATTTTCTTTGTACACAGTGTCATCAACAGGGGTGTGATGATCTGTGTGGCTTTTACATCATGCATCACATGTTGATCCTAATCGGCCGCTCACACCTTTTTCCTAAAGTATATGTACATGCATAATACACTCATCATTTTACATACAAATTTTAAAACTTAAATTAGTGCACTCATTTCTATTTTGCAGAAGATCGATATCCCCTCAAGAGCTTACAAAACAAAGATTTTGATAAATTACGAGACCACATATGCTAGTGGTACTGGACAAAGCTTCTAGCGGTGGACGGTAGGTTTAGAGATCCAACACACTCCTACTAGTCTATATGTAAACAATATTATATCAAATAAATGTGCAAATTTATTAAGAAAGTTCCATAAGATAACAGATATATCTACCAATACCACAATATAGCAAATTTATTGAAAATATGCATATGCATAAATAGTTTTGACAAAACAACATAAATTAATTTAAATAGTAGGATCAATATGATCAAGAGGGTGCTTACCTTACTCTGTTGGTTCAGGTTCTATCTCAAGGTCGACGTCAGGAGGTGTATTCTCGGGCGTGTCAATATCTACACGCATATGACGCAAAACAATAATAATAGCAATAAGAAGCAAAAGGAAGCCAAATAATATAGTGATTAAAATGAATTGAAATAAAAGGTTCTGGCAATAAAAATATTGTAAATATTGATTTTCTTATTATTTGAGCTCATTTGTTTGTGTTATGAATTTATGGCTTGTTTTATAAAAGGTTAGATTTTCTAATAGGATTCAGATGTAAAGCATGTTACATTAAGGTTATTTTTACATTATAAGATAGTCTGGTTCTTATGGTTTCTAGCAATTGGTCTCCTTATGCATATGTTTTTATTTATAGAAATTCTGTATGCACCATTATATGTATAGGATATATGGCCTTTTAAGTAATTTTGAAATATTTTTTTCTTACCTAAAGTAGTTATAGGACTAATTGGGTTTAGAAACTGGTTTCATCTATATTTGAACTTATGTGTACTAGTTATTGTTATTTGAATTTTCTAGTGCATTGCATTATGATCTATTTACAAAACAAATGTAAACTAAGATCAAACTTAAATATTTTTATAGAAATGAGTCTCTGGTGATCTCAGGAGTATGTGAAAATTATTTCATTATTTTATGGAATATGGTTTACATACTTCTATTAATGTCCATATTAGTGTTTATACAGTTTTAACTCAAATAATTTTAAACTAAGATTTGAAATTAAATATTTTTTGCATATTCTGAAACTACATGATTTAACATGAGCTTAGAAACTTGTCCCACTTTATTTCGAGTTGTATTTCTGTTGGAGGAAAATATACTAACTCCTTAGGGGGGAGACCTTGTCCCCCTCAGGCCTTGAGGGCGTGCCTCTAGGGAGCACTCCGCGGAGGCCCTCCTACTTCGTGGGCGTCTACGGGAGCCACCCTCCTACTCCGTGGGAGCCCGCCAGAGGCCTCCCTACTCCGCGAGCGTCTTCGGGGTTCACCCTCCTACTCCGTGGGAGCCCGCGGAAGGCCTCTCTACTCCACGGGCGTATTCGGGGTTCACCCTCTTACTCCGTGGGAGCCCGCAGAAGGCCTCTCTACTCCACGGGCGTATTCGGGGTTCACCCTCTTACTCCGTGGGAGCCCGCGGAAGGCCTCTCTACTCCACAGGCGTATTCGGGGTTCACCCTCCTACTCCGTGGGAGCCCGCGGAAGGCCTCCCTACTCCACGGGCGTCTTCGGAGTTCACCCTCCTACTCCGTGGGAGCCCGCGGAAGGCCTCCCTACTCCACGGGCGTCTTCGGAGTTCACCCTCCTACCCCGTGGGAGCCCGCGGAAGGCCTCCCTGCTCCACGGGCGTTTTCGGGACTAACCCTTCTACGCTGCGGGCGCAAGCGGGCACGCTTCCTTGGTGTACCCCGCGGGTGTGCCCCCTAGGTAGGCCCCGAGGGAGGTCTCCGTGGGGGCCTAAAGTCCGAGATTAACTCCTACGGAACGGTGACGTGGAGCTCACCACCAACGCCTGGGAATGACCAAGCTGCCCTCGCTTAAGTCTCTGCAGTAGGGGTAGGATGGTACTTTCATGTAACTAAGGATGGGCGCCTATAAAACCCGACTGTAGCCCTCACTTGTAAGGTAGTGATATTGAATGCAAAAACTAAAACCACTGGCATGTCCCGCGAGAGCCTGAGCTAGGAGCCCCCTGCTCCTCTTGGGGGACACGCCGACAGGAGTAGGGCATTCCCTTGAGTGCCCGAACCTGTATAAACTCTCGTGTTCACTTTGTCTCCATTGGACGGTGGCCCGTAAGACGGCCAGCGTCCCCTTTTCTCTCTCGTGTCTTGTTTTCACACATACGACAATTTCAAAAGTTATGCGCATTTGAATTCGATCGGTTTAGGAAAATGAGTGAAAATTGGAAAATACACTTTCATGGTATTGAAAGTGTCTTTTCACCATTTCGCGCGTGTTTTTTAAGTTTTTAAAAAGGGAAAGTACGTAATCTGAGAAAGCGCATTTCCATTAATGGCATGATGTTGATTGACTGTGCTAACCGGTGGGGCCCGAGTGGCAGAGAGAGAGGTGGCTGACATTGGTGGCCCACCGGTTATGGAGCCAAAATAGAGGAGGGCTCGGCTTAGCTCGCCGCCGACAAGGTGAGGCCGGAGGCTAGCGGCCGACTGGTCTATGAGCTTGAGGTGACCAAAGTGCACTTGGGGGAGGTCCTGGACAAGGCCAGAGGTCACCGGAGATGGGCCACCACCCTGTGCCAACGGTTACAACCATGGCCGTTCGACAAACAGCTCGAACTACTGGAGTTCATCAACTAAGAAGTGGTGGATGAGCATCAGTGAGCCGGAGGGGTTCCATTTTACCTCTTGGCTTGATCAGAGGATGGTCGAGGAGAGCTGCCACTGTGCATCTACCGCAAGGAAGACGAACTAGGGTGGTGCAATGCTGTGAGACCCCGTTCGGATGAACAGGAACCTCCATGTGATTACTGTGCTATTCCCTGGATCAGTAGCTAGCACTCACATGTTTACAACAATTGGAATCACAACCACACCAAAAATAATTAGCGGAAACGATTATACAAATAAATATTACAACTCAGAGAAATATAGCAGCAAAGGAAGCAATGCCTTGTAGTGTACCCATCCAATCCCACAGGCAACTGACCAGGCATAAACTTCAGACAGAACACGACAAAAAGATCCCGCAACCTGCGACGAAAAGAGACTCGAAGCTCGCTAGCAAACACCTACAATATAATTAGGCAAGGGTGAGTATTTTACATACTCAGCAAGACTTGAGCAAAACCTACAATACGTGCAGGCCATTTCAAAGGAGGCTATTACAGTTAATTTGCATAAAGCGAATTTGAATTTGGAAACCAAGTTATTTGCAATCGGAATTTAAAAGAGCAAGATTAATTGATAACAAATAAGTAAAGCATAAATAACACTCACCGTCCTCCATGACGTGAGCGACGAATCAAACCTTGCCATCACATGGCATATATCCAGTTCTTTGTCCACACAGGGCACAACAGCTGACACCAACACTTGCCAACACATGGTATAGTATTGGGTCATCTGTGGGGTAAGCTAACTTGTAAAATAAACCTTTTGAAAATCAAAGCTAACATTGGAATGACTTCACCGAGTGCTCATGACTGAAAGCCTTGCTAATTAATTAGATTTGAACTCTGCAGAGGTGTACAACTTTACCCACAAGGAATGACCAACCTTTTTGCAAGATCACACACGCCTCCAATAGGACATTGTGTCTGCCAGGCGATCATACATAGTCGTTACATTACCTAGACATGGCTTTGACCAGCGGGACGTTAACCCCGCCAGAGAACTAGAAACACACACCCAAGTCGTGGATCCACTTTCACACCCAACACAACGTTTCTAAACACGGCAGGTATGACACTGCTTACGCGTCTGGCGCACCAAACCGAATGCCGTGCAAGCTCCGCCTACCAATGAACAAAGCCATGTCTAATTAACATAACAAGCTATGGCTAACCCATCCTCACCCTTGTGGTTGCACGGAAATCTCGGATCAATAGCGTCCCATTGCTCGGTCCTTAAACCGACACGGCGACACTTCACCCTACACTACGTGCAATTCTTACGCACATCCGGCTATTGCCAATAATCGCGCGCATCAAAGCATAGTTTCATTTTGGGTTTTAATCAAAATTACCCACCACCAATAAAGCCATTTCCAAGGTTTTCAGAAACAAATGTTGCTTTGATCATGTACATTGTTGATTCTAAAGCATGGCTAAGCATGAATAATATGAACGATATACCCATGATGACATTAAGTAACGCCTAACCTTAATCTAAGGTTATCAAGGTTCACATTTCATAATCATCAAAGGAGATTCATGTGACAACAGGTATATCTACCAAACCACAAGATAGCAATTTACATAAAGTAAACGCATGCATAAAACAATTTGATGCACAAAGGAATATAAAATATTGGGAGCAATATGGTCAAAAGATGCTTGCCTTGCTTAATCACTGCTTACGACGAAGGCGAGGATTGCGGTTGACGACGGCGATGACGGAATTAGAGGCGTCGGGCTCTACACGCTGAACAACGGAAAATACAACGTAACGCTAACTTCAATAAGAGCGAAAGAAATAGAAAGCAAGAACAAATAAACTCTTTACAAGAAACAGGGATTGCTCTTTATGAATTTATTAGTCTTATTTTACGAATTCAAGATGCAAAGATTTGATTAGATTAATAGAATTAAGCATTAGTTGCGATTTCAATTGAATTTACTATTCACAATAAGAGTTCTGACAATCTTATTATTTACAGGTTTTACTCTATTAGGATTCAGACTCAAAGCAAGGTAAATTAAGGATATTTTCTTAGATTACGGTAGATTATATCTTAAATATCAATTCTAGACTATTCTTTACATTATTCGGATTTGGGTGAGTTGTTTTGCGAGCTAATGAATAGGCTTAAATGATCATATTATACTATCGATGATTAGTTCTTTATCTTTAATTGATTTCGCGTAGAATTAGTTTTACGCAAGATAGATATCTTGATTTTGCTCTTGACTTTATTTATGTGATATTTAAGAAGGTTACGGTGATAAAATAACTTAACTACGGATTCCTTCATTGCAACTACAGTTCATTCATTAGATTACGGTCTAAAGTAATGTGATTACTTAGGTTATTTAGCTATTAAGATTAATATGCAAATCACAGTGAACTAAGATTATCTTTTCGCATTTGGGTAGGCTATACTTTGAAGAACATTACTAAACCAGTTCCATAAGTTTTAGGATTTTAAGAGACTATAATCTTGTTGCTAAAACGGTTCATGCTATAATTAAAGACTACACTATTCAAAATCGGCAAGAAAGGGATTGATGATTAACGATTAAGGGTTTTAGGCTATTTGGATTAATATGTAAAACATGATGAAATATGGTTATTTCTTTGTACTAAGATGATTTATACTTTGTATAACAATCCTAAGCTGATTCCATGAATTTTAGGCTTTGGCTGATACATTATATTCATTGTTGAAAAGGCTTAAGTGGTATTGTAAAATTGACGTTATTCGGAATCGGCCAAAAGCGAAGTGAATGGTTAACTCTTAAGGATTTTGAACTAATAAGTTTAATATGCAAACCTTAATGAAATAAGATTCTTTTTACAGAATATGGTAGTATAAACTTTGTACGATGATTCAAAACTAGTTTTCTTGATTTTAACATTTGGACGAGTTATTTTATTAAGCGATGAAATAGTATAAATGATCTCAACGCGAACACTAGTTCGGTCAAGATCATTTGGAGTTTGTGACTACACTATACATGATCCTTAATTCATTTCTCGGGCATTAGCGAATACCATCCTAGAAATGTTATAAAGTTGGTTTTGCATTATTTTCACTTTAAGTGCAATAGGTTACCCGATTACTTATGGTTATAATTAACGCTTTCTTACATTAAAAGAATACAACTTAAGTTTGATCCTAAGTATCTTGATATGGACAAGCTCCTCTTGATTTCAGAATCTCTTACAAAATATTTTATGATTTTATGAACTTTTGTGCTTTTACTTTCATTAACTGACCATATTAAGGTTTAATGATGATCAACAAGCAAATAATATAATTTGAGTTCAACATTTAAATATTTTTATATATTTGAGATCCTGGAGGTGTAATGTTTTCAGAAATATTAATTTCATTTCATTTTGAGTTTATTTGTAAACTTTTCATGCATAGTGCATATTTGACCCTTTTAATTTAAATTTCCATTTCAATTTCATCCATTCTTGTTTTCAAAATATTTTTGCACATTGGGATTCATCCTGATCTTAACATCATGTAAAAATTTATATTATTATTTATTGTCTTATTATTCACAGATTTGATATAAAGGCCATACTAAGGATATAAACAAATTTATTTCAAATAATTCTTTTCGAAACTTAAAAATTCAATATTTTTGTATATTTAGAATATTACTGGTTTTATATGAATATACAAATTTATTCCATTAAATGTTGATTGGAATTGCAAAAGATATACAAGATGGAAATCTATTCGGAATTGAAAAATCAAAATACGCTTTACCAAAATAGAAAACGTCTTTTGGTTGTTCCTCTTCAACCCCAAGCTTCGATGCATCGCCCCAATCGGCAGAGAGGGAAAACAGAACGGCTAGGGCTTCACCGGCGGCAACTTCCTGCGGTCTTCCGCGAGGGCGAGCACGGGAGAGGGAGAGCTGGACGAGGTGAGTCCGGAGGAGGAGTTGATTCGCCGAGACGCAGCAGGAGGGACGCAATGAGCTGGGCAGACAGAAATGGCGATCCGACAAGGGCAAAAATCAAGACTAGTGAGCTGAAATGGGTGGGATATTAAGCATCAGCGAGCTCTTGGGAGTCGGTTTTACCGCTAGCCGAAGCGAAATGGACGGAGGAGCTCACGCAGCTGCTTTGGCTGAGGAAGAAGGCGCACCGGCTGCAGCGCGATTTCGCATGAAGAAGATCAAGTATTTTTTAGGGCTACTGATCCTTAGGAGGTGTAGATGATGCATCCAGAAGTAATTTGGAAATGGAGTCTTATTTCCTGCGAATTAATGTCGGCTCTGAGCTTGGGAGTTTTCTGGTAATGGCGGAAATGAGGGGAACTTCATGCGCCTCAGTTGAAGAAAGGGAAGGTGAGGTGAGGAGGAATGAAAGCACTGCCTCAGGTGATAGCCAGGTGCGAGTAATGACCGAGGAGAGTAGAGAATGAGCCGGCCTTGGTTGATCACTCGGTTGTTCTCTCTGCGATGCACAGGAGGTGGTATGGGCGGCTAATTTGAAGCTTGCGAGATCGAGCGAACGTGGCGATGATCGAGCTTGGCGAGGTGAGGCGATGCGATGAGATGACCGAACGAAGAGGCGATTTCGAACAAGCTCTCGGTCAAGCTACTTGGCTGCCGGGTGAGCTCGCTCGGTCGCAAGCACAGAAGGAGACGAAGCTGACAAGTGGGCCCGGGACCACCGATCGATGAGGTATGGCGTCAAAAGAGATGGTCCAGCTCGGATGGTCCTAGTCTCCAATTTCTATTGCTGTCAAATTGAAGTAGAAAATATCCAAAATTTTTGACCATGGTCTTTGAACATATTTTGATTCCTGGTAAAAGTTGGGATTAAAATGAGCTACCGAAAAATTACAAATATTCTGACAACAGTGATGGCTCCTAATTACTTATTTCGGATTCCTATTTTTCATTGAGATCAATCGAAGTCTATTATTTTGAAATTTTGTTTTTCAAAAGGATTTGATCTCATAATGTTTCTGTAAAATTTTCAGATCAAAATATGGTTCCATTATTTTATAAAAATTCTGACATTGCAAATTCTCGATTTTCAGGGTTTCTGTTTTTGAATTTAGAAAAGTCTTAAATTATATTATTAATTTATGATATTTTGACCAAGGGTAGAAATTGCATGGATATGTTCATGATAATTTTTGCAGATTCATTTGTGACATTAAAATATTTTATAAATTATTACAATGCATTGTTTTCATTTAAAAGTTGTCTCTTTATTTATTCCTTCATTTCTCCATATATGGAATATCATTTTATGGCTAAAATGATTTAATTATATGCTCAGGGTTCTCATGGCAAATTTTCTAAATTTTTACTTTTTGCTTCTTGGCCTTTTTCTCTTTTTCATTCTTTATTTCTCATTTGTTTACTTTTTCTTGCAACACAAAATCCAAGAACTCCAAATAAAAATCAATAACGCCAAGAAAACTCAGAAAGAATAATATTCAATTTCAAAATATTGATTTTTATTTTATTAAAGTTTTGGGATGTTACTGATCTACCCCCCTTACGTAAATCTCGACCGAGATTTGCTGTCTAAGGAAAAGTATTTACGAGAGAAATCGGGAAACTTCTTCTTGAGTCGGTCTTCTCGTTTTCCGAATTGCTTCTTCTTCAGGATGAGTGCTCCGCTGAATCTTGATCATCTTGTGGAATCTATTACGAGTATGACGTTCAGCTTCTCTTAAATGTATATTTATTTTATTTTATTTTTTTTCTGTCGGATGCTCCCGATAAGTTAAATCAGGTTGTAGATCGATTTCATCTAGCTGGGTGAGCTCAGAAGGAAGATGAAAACATTTCCTTAATTGCGATACATAGAAGACATTATAAACATTGGATAGCTGAGTTTGCCATTCTAATTTATATGTTGTTGTTTTTTTCATCTTCAACGATACGATATGGTTTAATATATCGTGGCACCGGGTTACCTCGGATTTGGAAACGGTGAATACCAGGAACTTCATAATTCTTGTGGATGAGATAGATTTGGGAATTCTTTATCGGAGGTGACTTTGTCGTTTTTGTTGATACGTCGTCTTCATTGCAATTGCTTCACTGAACCTTCGTCTTGCGATTCCAAGCTGACGTGCGAAGAAATAGAGAAGAATCCTATTTGAGTTTCAGGTAAGCAGACGAAAGATATTAATACTTTCTACATATTTCTTTTGGTTGAATAATTAGGATCGTTTATAAGGATAATTCAATTTAGAGAGTGGTTTGCGATATATTTGGAATTCTTGAGGCGAAGGAAAAGTTGCATTGTCATTCGATTCGGTTGGAAAAAAAATCGAATATTTTAATATCAAGGAAGGCATTTGATTACAATGATTGACTTGTATAGTTCGACAATAGTTGATGAAATGAGCTAAGTATAAATGTCATTTCAAATTGACTTTAAATTGAAACAAGGTAGGGGTAATTCAAGCATTTGGTTGGGGTAGAAGAACTAGTAAGTGATTCTGATGACTTGATTCATTTGATCACTTTGGTAGACAAAGGGTTTTGATTTTCTTTGGATTTGACAACTAGGGAGGAATAAATGTACAGGATCAAAAGATTAATTGCAGGGATTGAATACGCAAGGAACATACTCAATACCATATTAAAAGTCGATTACAACCATATAAGGAATATGTTTACATTTTGGAACCTGACGTCAAGGCAGGGGTGGACATGAGCACTTAATGTCTTCTAGGTCTCCAAAATAGTTTAGAGACTACTAATATCTTTCTTGACAAGGGGAAGGGGAACTTTTCTTGGATTGATGTTGGTGAGGTATCTAAGTCCTTCTTAGCTGATGCGGACGACGCTATCAAGTTGATACTGCATCTGGTAGGTCTAAGCTTCTCGAGGCTGGAAAAGTGGCAAAGCTTTCTTTTTCTTTGGACAACCATTTGCATAATGCCCACGCTCACCACAGCAAAAGCAAATAATATTAGCTTTCTGTTTTTGAGTACTAGAGAATTGCTCATTGGTTTGGCTAGAGGGACGAACAGATGAAGGTTGAGATTGCGCGTGGAGTTGTGTAGAATTCTTCTGGGGACTAGCATCCTTGCTCAAATGTCTTCTCTTTATCTGATTCTTTGGGTAGGTCTCTTCAGATCTTATTCCTCCCATTCCTGAAGCTATAAACTTAACTGATGTGGCTACTGGCACGTTTATGATGCTAGGAGGTGTTTGTTTTCTTTGGGGGCACTGATTTTCAATATGACCCGCTTATGCATGACGTGGCACTTTGGTTTCCTTCGTGACTTTTTGCTATGATTAATTGCATGCCCAATTGCTTCTTCCTTGTTAGCCTCATTTTGCTGCTTCTTAGGACATTATCTGGCCCAGTGACCTTCTTCTTCACATAAGAAGCATGTTGATAGTGATGGCCATTTACTGCTTTCTGGACGGAAGTTGTCATGATTGAAGTGTTGTTTCTTTGATTCTTCAAGCGACTTCTCTTGCATAGCTTTTCTTTTATTTGCCAACTCTTGGGCAACTAAGGCTCAAGTTTTCTCGTTGATGTTTGAATCGCAAAGAGTGACCAATGGATCAAGGGGGCTGCGGTGGATAATGATCTCGACCTTCACAAAGGAAGCAAGTGATGTTGTCCATAGGACACTTTCAGAGAATGATTTCCTTCACAACTGGAGCGATTGATTGGATGCTCATCATCGATGTGACCTATTTCTCCACGAATGCAAGCACGGACTTCGGTTCTTTGGGTTGACAATACTTTAAGGAATAATGCTTAGGTGTTATATAGGATGTAGAACGGACTTTTTGATCCAACCAACTTGTTCTCCCGGCAAGAGCTGGAATATAATCTTCATTTCGAGGTTGAAGGCCTGGTAGGATTTTACTTCCAAGCTTTTTGCTAAGGGATCTCGCCACGAGCATCCTGCAACGATATTTGTCAAGATAAGGTTATTTAGATGAAATTCCGGTGAGTTACAAGGCAACGTTTCGTTCTTTAAAAGTTCAAGATATATTATTATTGTCATTTCCAGGGATTGACTTATCGTGAATTTAGTACTAAAGGTTCACACATACGAGAGTAATCTAACGACAATACAAGGTACTCTTCTATTAAGGATTCAAAAGAATACCAATTATAATATCGATTATCATATAAGAGTTGCAGGGTTTCTAGTCACTAGTGATTTCTTATATAGTTTTAAATCTGCATATTTTGAGGATTCATGTGATTGTGAGTTAACTAATTATTATCTGATTAGAGAAGTCTTTTATTTTAATTTAAGTTTCTCATTCAGATTTTATGGTAAGGGATTTTTTTTTCTAGTTTAGAATTTCTAAATATATTTCTTCACGACGGATTGATAGGAGAGACGGTGAAGAACTCCTTATGGTAGCTGGTTGCAAATACTTTTGTTTGTTTGTTGATGTCTCAATCCGGTTGCTGAAGATGGATCTTGGAGTCTTATGCAAACTTTGTAGGCATGAACATGGGCATCTATATCAATGTCACGAACTGCATACTTAGCAAAAATCTTACGTTCAGTCCCTCGAATAACGTTGAATTTTGTGCCGTTATGATGTTTCACGTAGTGACATAGAACTTGGCCTTCCAATTGATTGCTAACATAGCTGCGACTTTATATTCAATTTCTTGGTTTATACGGGTTCGCTTTGTGTCATAACAAGTGCATAGTTTCCATGTTTAAGGCCTGCAGCTAATTCTTTTACAATCTTACTCCAGTTTTTCTAACTGTCCATTTTAATTGTTCTTAAAGAAAGGATGTCAGGACGATAATTTGGATAAGATAGGGATTTAGAATGAAAGGAAAGGCTGTACCATAACCACAGTTGTGCATTATACAAAATCTTTTGGAGGTTTATACTTCTAAGATAATATCTTATATTTTATTGCTTCATAACTATGGATTCCTTATGTGGTTTTGGGTCATCTTGTTATAATTCTTTAACCTATCGGTTAAGCGTCACGAGAGTTTCTACTTTATGGTCTTGCCTTCCATTCTAGTATCAAGGGGTTCAACTAAAAATCTTGCAATAGAAATACTTTCTGAAGGTAGCAGAGGTAGTTTTGGCGCGGTTGATAAAGCAACGTTTTGTTCTTTAAAAAAAATCTTTTTAATTAAAATTTTCTTATTGAGTAGGGTTAACGATCGTAAATTTCAACCTAGTAGTTCAACATTCACGAGAGCAACCCAGAAGCAATACAAAAGACTGACAACAGAGTTTCAACAACACAGAAATACTACACATATATATGTATATATACTCAACTTAGTACATGGGTGGTATCTATGGTTCTAATTTGTACTGGCCATATGTATTTACGTATAAAAGGTTTACTACATAGGTAGAATAATGTGTAGTTCACATACTGCTATCTTCCAAAGTAGACTATTCAGCAACGAGTTTCTTTTAATCCTTGCACCACTTGTGTTGTTAGGCTTCCGAGGCTTCGACGAAGTCGGGGAGGTTGTGCTGCTCACGCTTCTATCCTCTTGAAGTTGTTGATGTAGGCATCACTATGCTCTTGACTTGTTGCTTAAATTATTTTCAACAAGTTTGTTGGTAGTTTTCATGTTGCGAAAGACGTTGAAAGAAATATTACTAAAAGGAATAACTTAGGAGTGAAGAATGAGTATACATATAAGAAGATTAAATTCTATAGATGGGGAAAAGAGTATGTATAACTGATGCTTATATTTCTTTTTAGGAAAGTAAGGTTCCCAATTTTTCTAGTTTCCATTCTACAGCATCTAACTTTTTTTTTTTGTTCCAACTCATTTTCATGGTCAAACGTTATTACTGGAACGTTAAGTTTTTAACTAGCCTAAAGCAGCATAAGTAGTTTAGTGTTACTAATGTGGTAAGATCTTAACTTCATTTATACATGAATGGTGTGATCTCAAGCAAAGCTAAGAGTAGTAATAGAGACTATATTGCTAACCTTAATGAGGTTTAATTTCGTGAATGGTTAATGTCCATAATGGTTACACATATGAAAAGTTATGCAGAAAGAAGGGATAAGTTTGTATATGCTTTATAAAAAGATGAGAGGAGCTATTTCATGATTCCTTATTTATCCTATAGGTTAAGTTTTCCATATTCATACATGAGGACAATTTATTGTGAAACTTCAACCTTAGAGGTTAAGTTCCCACTTATAATCGGTCCGGCAATTGAACAAAACCAAATTTCAAGTAGCATAACATAACACCAACATATATTGCTCTATATAACTAGAGCAGAATAATATGCTACACGTATGGGTTCTCATCTTAAGCTAGATCCTAATGCATTCTAATCATCTGCCCTTTTGCCGTTGGATGATGCTAACTCTTTATGAAGTAGCACCTTCAAGTTGTGCTTCTGTTTTGTCGAGGTTAGCGATGTGTCGTATGCTTTCTTGAGACTGTTGGCGTAGATATTGTAGTCTTCTTGGGTCGGCATGAAGCATGGTAGCGCCAAGTCTTGTACATCTTCAAAACTAATAACAGAGATAACCATGGCGAGGATCTCTCTTTGAGGAAAGAAGAGTTTGTTTACAAATCCAAATGGAAATAGGGGTAAGAATAGAGTCTTAAGAATGGGAAGGAATAGCAAGGTCTACATTTTGCAAATACGCTAGCTTCAGAAAATAAAATTTTGAATTCGCTCATTCCAATACTAACGACCATTCTATCTAAGGTTTATCCTACGATCAGTATAGCTCTGATACCAACTCTGTGAGACCCCGTTCGGATGAACAGGAACCTCCATGTGATTACTGTGCTATTCCCTGGATCAGTAGCTAGCACTCACATGTTTACAACAATTGGAATCACAACCACACCAAAAATAATTAGCGGAAACGATTATACAAATAAATATTACAACTCAGAGAAATATAGCAGCAAAGGAAGCAATGCCTTGTAGTGTACCCATCCAATCCCACAGGCAACCGACGGGCATAAACTTGAGCAGAACACGACAAAAGATCCGCAACTGCGATTTAAAAGAGACTCAAGCTCGCTAGCAAACACCTACAATATAATTAGGCAAGGGTGAGTATTTTACATACTCGGAAGACTTGAGCAAAACCTACAATACGTGCGAGCCATTTCAAAGGAGGCTATTACGGTTAATTTGCATAAAGCGAATTTGAATTTGGAAACCAAGTTATTTGCAATCGAATTTAAAAGAGCAAGATTAATTGATAACAAATAAGTAAAGCATAAATAACACTCACCGTCCTCCATGACGTGAGCGACGAATCAAACCTTGCCATCACATGGCATATATCCGATTCTTTGTCCACATAGGCACTGTGGTGACACCAACACTTGCCAACACATGGTATAGTATTGGGTCATCTGTAGGGGTAAGCTAACTTGTAAAATAAACCTTTTGAAAATCAAAGCTAACATTGGAATGACTTCACCGAGTGCTCATGATCATGAATGGCGCTAATTAATTAGATTTGAACTCTGCAGAGGTGTACAACTTTACCCACAAGGAATGACCAACCTTTTGCAAGATCACACGCCCAATAGGACATTGTATGCGCCAGCGATCATACATAGTCGTTACATTACCTAGACATGGCTTTGACCAGCCCGGACGTTAACCCCGCCAGAGAACTAGAAACACACACCCAAGTCGTGGATCCACTTTCACACCCAACACAACGTTTCTAAACACGGCAGGCGACACCGCTGTTGCGTCTGGCGCACTAAACCGGAATGCCGTGCAAGCTCCCGCCTACCAATGAACAAAGCCATGTCTAATTAACATAACAAGCTATGGCTAACCCATCCTCACCCTTGTGGTTGCACGAAATCTCGGATCAATAGCGCCCCATTGCTCGGTCCTTAAACCGACACGGGCGACACTTCACCCTACACTACGTGCAATTCCTTACGCACATCCGGCTATTGCCAATAATCGCCCGCATCAAAGCATAGTTTCATTTTGGGTTTTTAATCAAAATTACCCACCACCAACAGTGCCATTTCCAAGGTTTTCGTGAAACAAATGTTGCTTTGATCATGTACATTCTTGATTCTAAAGCATGGCTAAGCATGAATAATATGAACGATATACCCATGATGACATTAATAACGCCTAACCTTAATCTAAGGTTATCAAGGTTCACATTTCATAATCATCAAAGGAGATTCATGTGACAAGGTATATCTACCAAACCACAAGATAGCAATTTACATAAAGTAAACGCATGCATAAAACAATTTGATGCACAAAGGAATATAAAATATTGGGAGCAATATGGTCAAAAGATGCTTGCCTTGCTTAATCACTGCTTACGACGAAGGCGAGGATTGCGGTTGACGACGGCGATGACGGAATTAGAGGCGTCGGGCTCTACACGCTGAACAACGGAAAATACAACGTAACGCTAACTTCAATAAGAGCGAAAGAAATAGAAAGCAAGAACAAATAAACTCTTTACAAGAAACAGGGATTGCTCTTTATGAATTTATTAGTCTTATTTTACGAATTCAAGATGCAAAGATTTGATTAGATTAATAGAATTAAGCATTAGTTGCGATTTCAATTGAATTTACTATTCACAATAAGAGTTCGACAATCTTATTATTTCTGAGGTTTTACTCTATTAGGATTCGGACTCAAAGCAAGGTAAATTAAGGATATTTTCTTAGATTACGGTAGATTATATCTTAAATATCAATTCTAGACTATTCTTTACATTATTCGGATTTGGGTGAGTTGTTTTGCGAGCTAATGAATAGGCTTAAATGATCATATTATACTATCGATGATTAGTTCTTTATCTTTAATTGATTTCGCGTAGAATTAGTTTTACGCAAGATAGATATACTGATTTTGGCTACTGACTTTATTTATGTGATATTTAAGAAGGTTCTGGTGATAAAAATAACTTAACTACGGATTCCTTCATTGCAACTACAGTTCATTCATTCGCATTACGGTCTAAAGTAATGTGATTACTTAGGGTTATTTAGCTATTAAGATTAATATGCAAATCACAGTGAACTAAGATTATCTTTTCGCATTTGGGTAGGCTATACTTTGAAGAACATTACTAAACCAGTTCCATAAGTTTTAGGATTTTTGCGAGACTATAATCTTGTTGCTAAAACGGTTCATGCTATAATTAAAGACTACACTATTCAAAATCGGCAAGAAAGGGATTGATGATTAACGATTAAGGGTTTTAGGCTATTTGGATTAATATGTAAAACATGATGAAATATGGTTATTTCTTTGTACTAAGATGATTTATACTTTGTATAACAATCCTAAGTGATTCCATGAATTTTAGGCTTTGGTGATACATTATATTCATTGTTGAAAAGGCTTAAGTGGTATTGTAAAATTGACGTTATTCGGAATCGGCCAAAAGCGAAGTGAATGGTTAACTCTTAAGGATTTTGAACTAATAAGTTTAATATGCAAACCTTAATGAAATAAGATTCTTTTTACAGAATATGGTAGTATAAACTTTGTACAGTGATTCAAAACTAGTTTTACTGATTTTAACATTTTGACGAGTTATTTTATTAACTGATGAAATAGTATAAATGATCTCAACGCGAACACTAGTTCGGTCAAGATCATTTGGAGTTTGTGACTACACTATACATGATCCTTAATTCATTTCTCAGGCATTAGCAGAATACCATCCTAGAAATGTTATAAAGTTGGTTTTGCATTATTTTCACTTTAAGTGCAATAGGTTACCCAGTTACTTATGGTTATAATTAACGCTTTCTTCTGTTAAAAGAATACAACTTAAGTTTGATCCTAAGTATCTTGATATGGACAAGCTCCTACTGATTTCAGGAATCTCTTACAAAATATTTTATGATTTTATGAACTTTTGTGCTTTTACTTTCATTAACGACCATATTAAGGTTTAATGATGATCAACAAGCAAATAATATAATTTGAGTTCAACATTTAAATATTTTTATATATTTGAGATCCTGGAGGTGTAATGTTTTCAGAAATATTAATTTCATTTCATTTTGAGTTTATTTGTAAACTTTTCATGCATAGTGCATATTTGACCCTTTTAATTTAAATTTCCATTTCAATTTCATCCATTCTTGTTTTTCAAAATATTTTTGCACATTGGGATTCATCTGATCTTAACATCATGTAAAAATTTATATTATTATTTATTGTCTTATTATTCACAGATTTGATATAAAGGCCATACTAAGGATATAAACAAATTTATTTCAAATAATTCTTTCGAAACTTAAAAATTCAATATTTTTGTATATTTAGAATATTACTGGTTTTATATGAATATACAAATTTATTCCATTAAATGTTGATTGGAATTGCAAAAGATATACAAGATGGAAATCTATTCGAATTGAAAAATCAAAATACGCTTTACCAAAATAAACGTCTTTTGGTTCTGTTCCTCTTCAACCCCAAGCTCGGCTGCACAGCCCCAATCAGCAGAGAGAGGAAAAGCGAGAGGCACTGCTAGGGCTTCACCGCGACGGCTTCGGCGGTCTTCCGGCGAGGGCGACGCACCAGGAGGAGAGCTGGACGAGGTGAGTCCGGAGGAGGAGTTGATTCACGGAGACGCAGCAGGGTGGACGCAATAGAGCTCGGCGCAGTGAAATGGCGATCCGGCAAGGGCAAAAATCAAGACTAGTGAGCTGAAATGGGTGGGATATTAAGCATCACCGAGCTCTGGGAGTCGGTTTTACTGCTAGCCAAGCGGAAATGGACGGAGGAGTCTACTGGCGGCCCGAGTGAGGAAGAAGGCGCAATGCAGCCGCAGCACGATTTCGCATGAAGAAGATCAAGTATTTTTGAGGGCTACTGATCCTTAGGAGGTGTAGATGATGCATCCAGGAGTAATTTGGAAATGGAGTCTTATTTCCTGCGAATTAATGTCGGCTCTGAGCTTGGGAGTTTTCTGGTAATGGCGGAAATGAGGGGAACTTCATGCGCCTCAGTTGAAGAAAGGGAAGGTGAGGTGAGGAGGAATGAAAGCACTGCCTCAGGTGATAGCCAAGTAGTAATGACCGAGGAGAGTAGAGAATGAGCCGCCTTGGTTGATCACTCGGTTGTTCTCTCTGCGATGCAGGAGGTGGTATGGTAATTTGAAGCTTGCGACCGAGCGAACGTGGCGATGATCGAGCTTGCGATGAGGTGAGGCGATGCGATGAGATGACCGAACGAAGAGGCGATTCATGAACAAGCTCTCGGTCAAGCTGGCTTGGCCGGGTGAGCTCGCTCGATCGCAAGCACAGGAAGGAGACGGCTGACAAGTGGGCCCGGGACCACCGATCGATGAGGTATGGTGTCAAAAGAGATGGTCCACTCGGATGGTCCTAGTCTCCAATTTCTATTGCTGTCAAATTGAAGTAGAAAATATCCAAAAATTTTTACCATGGTCTTTGAACATATTTTGATTCCTGGTAAAAATTTGGGATTAAAATGAGCTACCGAAAAATTACAAATATTCTGACAACAGTGATGGCTCCTAATTACTTATTTCGGATTCCTATTTTTCATTGAGATCAATCGAAGTCTATTATTTTTGAAATTTTTTTTTCTAAAGGATTTCATCTCAGAATGCTTCTGTAAAATTTTCAGATCAAAATATGGTTCCATTATTTTATAAAAATTCTGACATTGCAAATTCTCGATTTTCGTGGTTTCTGCTTTTTGAATTTAGAAAAGTCTTAAATTATATTATTAATTTATGATATTTTGACCAAGGGTAGAAATTGCATGGATATGTTCATGATAATTTTGCAGATTCATTTGTGACATTAAAATATTTTATAAATTATTACAATGCATTGTTTTCATTTAAAAGTTGTCTCTTTATTTATTCCTTCATTTCTCCATATATGGAATATCATTTTATGGCTAAAATGATTTAATTATATGCTCAGGGTTCTCATGGCAAATTTTCTAAATTTTTACTTTTTGCTTCTTGGCCTTTTTCTCTTTTTCATTCTTTATTTCTCATTTGTTTACTTTTTCTTGCAACACAAAATCCAAGAACTCCAAATAAAAATCAATAACGCCAAGAAAACTCAGAAAGAATAATATTCAATTTCAAAATATTGATTTTTATTTTATTAAAGTTTTGGGATGTTACAAGTGCTTTAGCAACACGAGCTGAAATCAAGGATGAGAGAGGCTTAGGGCTAGAAACACTACAAGGCCACTAAATTGCCTAATGGTGCCGTAGCTGATATGGCCAATGTCGACGGTGTGGCGTGATCAGTGAGTTGGTGCTGCAAATCTTGTGCCACGACAGCACATTTAGTCGATTTGGTTTATCGCGTCAAGCGGTTGGTAGCAATGGCTATCTCGGGCTAGGAGAGAGGGCAAGCCAGAAGAGCTTGGGCAGCCTTGTACCTGGACATGACTATGGCAATGGTTTCTTGCCGAGGCAGATAAGGCAGCGGCTGAAGCTCCTCGTGGCAAGGTTCAGAAGAGAGACTGAGGATTGAGGAAGATAGAGGGCAAGCGGAGGGGGAAATTGGGTGTCTGGCTTGTGGGCCGGAGGTGGCGTCTGCACTTTGCCCTGTGTCACTAAAGGTTGGGTCCCATATGGCAGAGACAGAAACAGAAGGAACTAGAACTTCAAATTCTGGACAGGACAAGGTCTCCCATCTTAATTGAGCTATCATTTGTGTATGAGAATTTTTATAATTTTTTTGTGTGATACTTAGGCATTTCTTATCATCGGGTAAAATTTCAAATCATTATACTATTTTTAAAAATTCTGATAATGTCACTGTTACAATTTATCATTCTCTGTTCTTGATTTTTATGAAGATGAAAATGGAGTCTATTTTATTTTCCAATTGTTATAAGTGATCCCATGGATATTATAAAGTTTCCATAAAATTTTCATAAGATTACTAGTGTCGGTGTTTCGTATACCGGCAAGTAAATTTGTAAGTTAAGGGGCCGCGCGTTCCCTCTCCTTGAATGGTTAGACTCAGGGAGCCCAAGATGTATACTGGTTCGGGCCGAACGTCTCTACTTCCAGTTCGTGTGGTGGTTCTTTATTGCTTAGGGTGCGGAAGACTGCACACTGTTTACAAGCGAGGGCTAAGGGCAGGCCTTGAGCGCCTCGTATGAGTGGGTGAGGTCGGAATGAGCTAGAGAGGTATCGGTCTGCTTGTATAAGCTCGTGTGTGCCTGAGTGTGTTCGAGTGTGCTCAGGTGCGCTTTAGTCTGTTCGAGTCCCCCTCCCTGAGGGTCCTGCCCCCCTTTATATAGATGGAGAGGGCATGTTACACGGGAGTTTGGAAAAGAAAAGTAGGGGTGTATTACGCCCGGGAGTCCCGGTCTTTGGTCCTGGTGACTGACAGGTTCCTGTTCATCCCATGCTTGGGTTGGTAGACACAGCGAGTGGTGTCCTGTCGGGAAGGGACGCACTTGCCCTCTGCGCGCCTGTCAGATGCTGACGCCGTTACGTTGTGCTCTGGTGTCGCCTCGGGAGGGAGCGCGTCTCTCCACTGTGCATGACGAGGTGAAGGAACTGGCGCTTGACTTTGGCGGCCCCCTGGCCACCTTGGGAAGGAGCCACCTGCCCCAGCATGGCCATCGTGTCCACGGGGCAGGTGACCAGCTTGAGGTCGACCGGTGACGTGGTGGAGGTCGCTGGGTCGGAGCTCGTTGGGGCCCCGGCCTAAGGCCAGGTCGGAGCCTGCGGGGCGCCCGGTCTGAGACCAGGTCGGAGCTCGCGGGGGCACCCGACCTGAGGCCAGGTCGGAGTGCCCCTGGTAGGCTTGATCGGGGTCGAGGGTCCTTCGTGACCCAACGAGGCCTTTGGCCAGAGCTGGGTCTAAAACGACCCATTTGGTGTTCCGGCCTGCTGGGGGTATCCCTGGTATGAGTATTCGTCAGTAGCCCCCGGGCCGTCCTAGGACGCGCGCCAGCTGCTTTTCTGATCAGTGCGTTCCTGGATGGGCCCACCATCTCCGGCGGCATGGTCTCTTCGCAAATGTGATGACGCCTTGGCTTCTCACGCCCTCATTTATTTGAATCTGTTGGGCTTCTGTGCCTTAAGCATATAAGAGCGGTACGGTCGTAGGCATTTGGGGCGATTACTCGCCTCACAATTTTCCCACTGCTCCGCAACACTTAGCTTCTCTTAAATCTTCAATGGCTTCTTCCCGCCCTTCTTCTTCTATCGACGAGACTCCGCCATCGCCTTTCTTCGTGGAGGGGCTGATATTCAGCTTCGGAGATGAAGGACCGTCGGCGCCTACGGACGAGGAGGTCTTCTTAGCGGAGCTTTGGGCTGACTCCGAGCTCGCCATGGCCGAATGGGCCGAGCTAGACTCCACCGCTTGCGACGCCGCTGCCGTTGATGCGTTGATCGACGTCGTCCCGAAGCTCATCAAGGCGAGGGATGCCTGTCAGTGTTTCATAAACCGGCAAGTAAATTTGTAAGTTAAGGGGTCGCGCGTTCCCTCTCCTTGAATGGCTAGACTCAGAGAGACCAAGATGTATACTGGTTTGGACCGAACGTCCCTACTTCCAGTTCGTGTGGTGGTTCTTTATTGCTTAGGGTACGGAAGACTGCACAATGTTTACAAGCGAGGGCTAAGGGCAGGCCTTCAGCGCCTCGTATGAGTGGGTGAGGTCGGAATGAGCTAGAGCTGTTCGAAGTCTCGGTCTGCTCGTATAAGCTCGTGTGTGCCTGAGTGTGCTCGAGTGTGTTCGAGTGCGCTCGAGTGTGCTTCCGTATATGCTTGTTCGGGTTCGCTCGCCCTTTCCCTGAGGGTCCTGCCCCCCTTTATATAGACGGAGAGGGCAGGTTACACGGGAGTTTGGAAGAGAAAAGTAGGGGTGTACTACACCGGAGTCCGATCTTGATCCGGTGGATGACAGTTCTGCTCATCCCATGCCTAGGTTGGTAGACACAGCAGTGTTCTGTCGGGAAGGCGTGCACGCTCTCCGCTGCGCTTGTCGATCGTTGATGCTGCATCGTGCTCTGGTGTCGCCTCGGGAGGGAGCGCGCCTCTCCACTGTGTGTGACGGAGCAAAGGGACTGGTGCTTGACTTTGGCGGCCCCTTGGCCACCTTAGGAAGGAGCCACCTGCCCCATCATGGTCGTCATGTCCACGGGGCAGGTGACCAGCTTGAGGTCGACCGGCGACGTGGGCGGAGGTCGGCTGGTCTGAGCTCGTTTGGGCCCGGCCCGAGGCCAGTCGAACTCATCAGGCGCCCTGAGCCGAGGCAGCCTGAGCGCCTGGTGGGCTTGATCGGGGTCGAGGGTCCTTCGTGACCCAACGAGGCCTTTGGCCAGAGCTGGGCCTATGACGGCCCATTTGGTGTTCTAGTCTGCTGGGGGTATCCCTGGTATGAGTATTCGTCAACTAGCTCTAGAAATTTTTATTAAATTCTCACGCTGATCTGGTCAGATATTTCCCTTTTATGATTTTGATTTTTCCAACATAGAAATTTAGCTTTTATTTTTGTGAAAATTTTCAGGTCGCTTCCCAAGGCACTAAGGATGATGACTTAAAATTTTCAAATGATGATCGCATTCATATATTTTTATTTAATTCTGACATGTGTACTGTTTCAAGTTTCCACATACTATTTTAATTTCTTTTCATAAGTAAATGCACTCACACTGCTTTGAGACTTGCCCAGCAGAATCTGGAAGTGACCTAGGGTCTGGATAAATTTTCTTTGAATTTTATCCTTTTGAGTTTTGGTCTTCATAAATTAAAAGAATGGTTTTCGGCATTATTTTTATTTTTCTTAAGAGCAAAAATTCCAAGAAAATCACAGAAAAACAAAAAACTCAGAATAAAATTAGAATTCTTATTTATATTTTATTTAATCTACATTTTTCAAGATGTTACATCACAGAGGTGGCCTAGCGTGTCAGTAGGCTGTGCCAGGGCTCACCGCAGGTGAGATGGCCTGGGCAGTGTTGGCATAGCCCGGTCCTGACCCATGGCCTATCGGGTCTGTGACATGCCGGACCTGCAAGCCCGGTGCCAAGCTCTACTGCTGATTCTGATTGAGCTCCTTCGGCTCGACACACAGTGTCCAAGTAATCCTGGATGAATAGCCCTGCCGGACGAAACAACAAAACAAATTACTAAATTAGGCGGATGAGTCATAAACAACTTGTGGAAGAAGGAAAATATTATGGCAGAGAAGAAGAAATGATCTTTCTATACTTGGGACATCCTTAGATTATTGGCCAGCTATGATGATAATAAATATTGGCTATATGTAAATGATGGTCGACAATGTTGCAATCATATATATGTGGAGATTGGACGAAAGATTATGGAGGAGGAAGTGGCGACCTTAATTATACTTTAGAAGTGCTGTTTGCTTAGAAAATGTGGAAGTTATTTAGAGCATACTACGTGTACTTGTCTAGTTATATATAGCTTGTTTTCTTTTAGGAGTTTGGAGATGACACTCCACAGGGTTTCTCCATCTTATCATTACTAGTTACATTTGGAAAGAGAAACATGTGGAAGTAATCTTGGATAATTAATTGTGACCAACTTCCAAGGGTCGGCTAATTAATTATATACAGAGTAATATTTCATTAATCGTCGCAAAAAAGAATAATATTTCATTGTGTTTTCTACTTTCCTGTAGAAAACACAATGAAGGAATTCCATAAACACTATTATTGGCAATTTTTTTAGCGTGCTACCTTTGATCATATAAAAAATTACATATTACATGCCTTTGAGTCTACACTTGCTAAAGCAAAGACCAAAAGCAATGAGAGCAGCTAATTTCTGTCATCTCCTCAGACTAATAATTTGATAGCTCATTACGTTTTGTACACACTAAAAATTTTATCTGATAATTGCACCACAGCAGGTATTCCTCAAATGTTTTTTGAGTTGCATACACTTAAACAAAGACTTGTCAGCATCAGGGTACTTACCATGAAACCTAGCTAAAATTCCAGGTCGTTTACACAATCTTCTGAAGTTTGTGGCATATTAGCTCAGGGAAAAAGGTAACAACCAAGACAGCCCTCAAGCGACACACTGTGATGTTAACATGTTGTAATAAGCTAAAGGGTAAAATTTTCAAATTTTTCTCCTAAAAATGGTGCTTCTTTTACCAGATTTCATACGAAAGAGATATTCATCGTTTATGCAGTTGAAAAATTGTTTTCCCACCTTGTTCCAACCCTTTCGAATGGGAGAGGTAATTAAGTCCGAAGAAATTAATGGCATATTTCTTGGACTCTCTCCTACCTTCCTCTATAAATAGAGACACAAGTCCTCATGTACTCCACACAGATAGAAGTCTAATTCCAAGAAGCGAAGTGCAAGACACAACCATGGGGCAAGACACCAAGCTCCTCCTAGCTCTTCTTCTGCTCCTCGTGGTTGTGAAAGGTAACAGCATGCATGCATGCTACAAGAACAATTACTATATATTATTTTCAGCTGCTGGTTAATTACCTCATCACATTCAGCTGATCCGAGTGTCGCCTGCAGGCAACTGCGAGACGTGCCACACGTCAAAGCTGGAGATACAGCAGGCCTTCACCGGCAGGAAGATCAACCTGCTGGTCTCGGTGTTCGAGGTGACGGTGACGAACCGGTGCCCTTGCACGGTGGACAACGTGGTGATCTGGGGACCGCAGGGCTTCGGGAGCGTCATCGCGATCGACCCCAAGCTGTTCGCCAACGTACGGGGGCACGTCTTCCTCCTCAACGACGCCAACCCCATCCAGAGCTCCCACTCCCTCACCTTCCAATACGCTTGGGAGAACATGTTCCAGATAGAGCCTGCATTCTTTGAGTTTCACTGCTAGAACTACTCCCCATCGATCGGTGGTTCAGTGCTCATGCATGAACGGTGAATTGTTCCGGTTTGGATGATGATAGATATATATATGTCCTGACGTGGTTTAACTGAAAAATTAAGGATTTGCCCCAATCTATATATTGTTGTTGCGTGATATTCAAACCTGTTACATTGCATGCAGGCGTCATGAAAGTTTATGAGAAACAAGAAATTTCGTGAGATTATTCGAGCCACCAATTCTATATATTAATAATTTAATTTCTTAAACACGCTATAATTTATGAAATTCTGTGGAATGTGAGAACTTGTGACTTACGTGAACAATAGGCGAGAATGTCAATTAAGCTAAATGTTGACGCTTCAGTTTTTTTAACAAAATATAGACGTTCGTTGACATATCTGGTGTGCTATGAGTCATGGCCAACTCATCACTTGCTATGCGTGGAAGAAGGAAAACATTCATTGTGTACAATATTAGAGAGAAGAATAAATGAGCTTTGCTAAACTTGATATATCTATATATATATATATATATATATATATATATATATATATATATATATATTTGAATAGTGGCGCACTCAATGATATTTAGGTCACGGCGGCAGCATTAAATTGTGGATGCTATATATAACATAGTACTATGTCTACAGTAGTTTGGAGACGACACTCAACACGGTTTCTCCATCATAACAATGCTAGTACATTTTGAAGGAGAAACATGTGGAAGTAATATTGGTTAACGTTAATACTTGGCCAACTTCCTAGGGTTTGCTAACTATATATGGAATAACATTTCATTAAAGTATTCTTGTTTTCTACATATTTCTATAGAATTGGTCAGCACAAAATTGCAGAAACTATTAATGGCATTTTTCCAACATGCTACCTCTGTTCCTTTCGGAAAAAAATGTCACATTTGTGACCAAATTCTCGAATAGAAAAAGTCAAAACCAATGACACATCGAACAAATAATTGCTCTCATCAATCCCCAGATCGAATAATAAATTGAGTGATCATACTTCATATACATTACTCACAACAGTAGTATTTTTTAAAAAAGTATAAAACACACATGCTCGCACCACTCATGCTCATACACACACCCGAGCCTCGACAAGCTTCTCAAACTAACCTTGATCTAGGCTCCATTCGAGCTCAGCTCATGTGCAATTTGAGCTATACTCAAACCTGCACTGAGGTCTGTTTAGAGGAGTCATAGCTTTTCTAAAAAAACTATTTTTTTCATGTTGAAAAGCAGCTGTAGTTTTTTTATAAAAGATCATTTGATAAATAGCTAATTTTCCTTAGTAATAAGCTATCAGCCTAACTTTTAACTTTTAGGTTTTGCTAGCTATATATAGCTTTTGGAGGAAAGAAAAAATAATCTGTAGTCCTTCAAGACACCAACTGCTGTATCATCCTCACCAAGACACTCAACTCGCCTCGGCTGAAGTATCATCCCGAGCGAGCCTAATTTGTGGCTCGGTTTTTAGCGAGCCGGCTCGCTCTGCTCGCCTCGGCTCATGAGCCGGCTCGTTCTCGGCCCAATTAGCCCATATGAGCAAAACCCTAAGCGATACCTTCAGAATTTTGAATTCTTGAACCCTTGATGATGCAATGTCAGTGTTTCTGTTTACTAATTGTTCTATTGAATCTCTAGGTTTACTAATTTTGAATACAATATCGGTGTTTATTAATTCAATGCAATTTCTTGAACTCTTGATAATGAATGTAAATGCAATTCTGTTTTTTGTTAGTAATATCTTGACTTTATTACTTGAAAGCTATGTTGTTTGGTCATTTCTGAAGTTTTATATTAAAACTTGAAAAAAAAAATTTATATTGGTCTGGCTCGGCGAGCCGACCTCGAGCCGAGCCGAGCCGACTTTTTAGGCTCGCCTCATGGCGAGCCGAGCTGCAGGCTCGGCTCGCATTGACCGAAACGCACCGAGCTGGCTCGGCTCGGCTCGTTTCCAGCCCTACATTCCCCGAACAACACAACCAAGAACCGCGACCGTTCGCTCCATCAGTAAGCAAAAGTCTCACCTTGATACACAAACCTTGACTCTTCAATGCTTGAAACATTCCGACCAGTTTACAGCAGCAAGATTATCTCTGTGTCTGACTCAAGATCCTACCATGTATCTGCACGCTGTTCTTTAATTGGTCCATTGAAAAGGAAACATACTTATTCTCATGTTCAATTGCAATGCATAAGAACGGAATGCTTGGCAGCACAAACTTCCTGCGGAGACATAACAGCTGACGTTCTCGAAAACAGACCTGTTCCATACACTGAACTAGAGATTTTTCACATGTACCCACGCCACAAAAAATAGATTTGACATGTAAAGACTAAAGGGACCAGCTCCAACTCAAAAAACTTATAAGCTAAAATAAAGTGAATTGTTTATATTTTAGTCATGTACTTAATGAAGACTACATATCATAGAACATTCTCCTGCTCTCAAAATTTTCTGTAAACAAGGATTTTCGTGCATATAACCTTTAACTTCTGCAGTACTATTCAGGAAAAAGGGCCATCAAACATTGAGAAACTAATTTATGGCACCTACACAGCCTCATTCATTTGCGTGGAAGCCCGTCTACAAGTTAGCTTTACAACATACAGAGGCCATCTCAACATTCTACACACTAACACCTGAGCAGCTAAATAGTTTGAAATTGCCTGTTTGCAGCCACAAAGACAGGCTAAAATTATCTTCAAATAATACAATAAGAGAACTAGAGATAAGTCACCGGCAGATGCATCACCAAGCCTTACCTAGAGTTTTCTTTGTGTTCCCGCAATCCACACCAGTTCACCTTTCTTACCTAGAGTTTAGGTCGAGTTCCCCTGATCTATGCCAATCTTCTTGCATATCAGAGTTTTCATTATCGGGTTCATTCTCATCATTGAGAAAATCCTCAGATGGGTCCTCATCATCCCTTTGAGCATTTCCCCATCCATCTTCACCCTGTTCTCGCACCATGTCATGACTAGGGCCATCTTCACCATGGGATGCTGCAGCATTGGCCCTCAAAGGACCATGACCAATCATCTCAGAGTGTGCTTGGGCTTCCGCTCGAGCATGCTCGGCCATTGCCATACGCAACTTAGCTTCAGCAGCCTCACGACCTGCTTTCTCTCTAGATTCTATTTCTGCTCTTAGTTCCATCATAGCTTGCTTCTCCTCTTGTAACAAAGCCTGCTCCAGCATAAGCCGCTCCTCTGATCTGAACTCGCCAACGGCCCTTTTCTTGGTCATTATGTTGTATGCCAACACTTGCTTCTCAAAAGTTGTTGTAAACTCAGCAATCTTCACCAGAATGTTATGATCCCATTGCTGCAGGCGAGAAGGAATCTGGCCAGTTGTATCGCTGTCAAGGATCCTGTCATCTTCTTCAGCCTCATAGTCGGCAACCACGTGGTACGGCAATAACCTGATTTTGACAATAATGGAACAGAAGATATGGGTAACTTCAGGTTGTGGAAGTCATGCCATGGAGAGATAAAACAATCCACAAATGCTGCAGATTGAAACTGCACATTTATTCTAATCAAATGCAAGCAAGATTTACGAGGTGGGAGAGGAATATTTTGTTCTTTTTATACCATCAACTGATAAAAATAGGCACTACAGTGCAATTTCAACATATTAGACTCTAAAGGGGCATATCATACGCTTCCACTTTGCAAGAGTCAAATTCAAATAAATGATTGTTGAAACTGTGCAAATGAAATTACACTGATTTCATATTATACTTTAAGACTGCTCGTTGTGGGCAATTCATTTGTAAATCATAGTGTATGCAACACTCGTTTAGGGATTTCACAGATGCCATGCAACATTCCAAAACATTTCTTCCCATAATATTTTTCCCATCATAACAAAATCATGTTTCCTTCGAAAAGCAAAAGACAGTATAACCAACTTACTGGGTTATTCCAGGAAATCCCCCTTGTATAACATCCACTTTTACATAGGAAATAGTCTTATATTACCCCCTGAACTACCCTAAGAGTCTAACTTTGACCCTTAACTATGAAACTGTCAAACTTATTCCCCCAAAACTGTAAAAGCCACTGCAAATAACCCCTTGACAGGTATTGGGGAAAAAAAACCTTGACACAATATCACAAGGTTCTGGTATACAAAAAAGATTGCTATGTGTAATTACATGAAATTACAATCTACTGGAACTGGTGTTAAATAGGGCTGTAAACGAGCCGAGCTCGAGCGAGCCTGGCCCTCCAGGCTCGAACTGAGCTCAAGCCAAGCTCGAGTTGGGGGTTCGAGCCTCGACCCAGGCTCAAGCTCGGCTCGGTCCAAGCTCGAGTAGGCTCGAGGTCTGCTCGAGTAAGCTCGGTAAGCTTGATAAGTTCGAGTAAGCTCGTGTAAGCTCGGTAACAAGCTCGAGTAAGCTCGACTCGACGAAGCTCGGTAACAAGCTCGACTCAAGGAAGTTCAGTCCAGGCTTGAGTAGGCTCGCGAACTATTCGAGCTCGGCTCGGTTAAGCTCGCGAGCTCGAACCGAGCCTCTCGCGAGCCGAGCTCGAGTAGCTTGCTAGCCTCGATCTTTTTTTACAGCCTAGTGTTAAAGTCATAGCTATGGTGTTCATCTTATCTACACCAAGGGTGGTTGAAGAAGAGGAGTCACACTCGGATTCGAGCAATGAAGAAGAAGAGGAAGAAGAGAGCGTGCTTGATGACGACGATGTGGATAATTATGGCGAAGATCCAATCGATGCTATCAAAGATGGTGAAAGAGAGAGTATGGATGCTACTAGCAATTTAGATGATTTCGAGATGGGTGACTTTTGAAAAACGAGAGAGTTGGACTTATGTTATTTTGTGGACTTAGGCATTAGACTCTTAAGCTTGTGGACTTATGTTGGTCGTCGCTCATTGTTCATGTAATCATATATTTAATTCTTAGTTCTTTACTTCATTGTTGTTCTATTTTCATGTAGTTTGTTGCATGGGAGAAGAGACGAGAGGAGAGATTATCAACAAGGTATGTCACTAATCCATATTTACTCAATTAATTGGAATATGAATTATTGTAATGTTTTGTAACAAGCTACATATTGGAACTTGTAAGGGGGATGAGTGCTACATGGGAGAAGATAAATTGAACGGAGAACTGGTATTTGTTGCTATACTAGGTTAGGATGTGTGTATGGCGTCACCTCGCACCGCGCCTTAAGCTCTTTGGTGGTAAAAAGGTGGCGAGTCGCCTCGATTGAAGCGCACTTTAATAACATTGTATACATGTAACTATGTTGAGTGCAGCAATGCTCAGCAAAAGCCTACATTTAACATTTAACAAAAATACCAAGGAAATTTGCTACCTTACAAAATGCCAAACAGTTTAGTGTACCCAAGCCTACTTAAAATGCACAACTCTCTAACGCGCCCACGACTAGCTTTGCTGGTGCACTCACAGGCCATGAAAACAGAATCCAAGAAGAAAAAAAATGTAGTCATACAAATAATTTTAAATAGTCATACGATTTTAACAAAAATAACTTTTGTATAACATACTCTATAAAATCTAGCATTTGAAGCAAATCACCAAACTGCTATGAACCACAAAGCTTGCAGCTACTAGCTAATGCATGCTCGAAAACTAATCAGAGACTCCAAAAACCTTTTAAGATAACCTGCAACTCATCTTGGAAAGGAAAGCTAATACAACCAAAAATTTTCATCCATTGGAACCAATTCGTATGCCTCAATCCTAAAAATCCACCACCAATTCCAACCCAGCACCACATCTAGTGTTAACAATTCGGGTTTGGGCAAAAATCACGAACCTTCACCAGAAGGTGGAATCGAAAACTAGTTGTTTTCCGGTCAACCCGGTTTTCATTTTCGTTCTTTCTGTGTTTTCTCAGGGTCATAAGTTTCATCTATCTTGTATTTTTAGCAATCTATAAAATCCACACAAAACAACATGTAAAAACCTAATTCTGGAACTTAATGTAACCATTTTGTCACACTCTAACGGAGCTACAAAACCCTAGAAATGGGGGGAAAATACACCCTACAAATCCATCTCTAACCCTCATTTCCACCACATCTCTGAGGCCGCAAACCCACGTACCAGGCGAAACCATGTAGATCGATATCACAGACCAGATCAGGAAAAAGAAAAGAAGGAAACTTTGGCCTGATCCGGCGGAGAGGCGCACCTGTTGACGGCGTCCTCGAGGGACTTGAAGGGCGTCTTAATGTCCGGGTTGCAGACCCGCATGGCGTCCTGCAGCGCCATGTCCACCTCGGGGCTCCGCACCCTGGTCAACGCCTGCTGCTGCGGCTGCTGCGGCTGCTGCTGCTGCAGCGCCTGCGAGTGCGACGGCGACGCGCCCTGGGAGTGGGGCTGCTGCGGCTGGGGCTGGGGCTGCTGCGGCTGCGGCTGCGGCTGGGGCTGGGGCTGGGGCTGGGACGGCGGAGGCTGCTGGAAGCGGAGCGGGCCAAGGGGGCGGAGGTGGGCGTCGATGTTGGAGGGGAAGCGGGACATGGCCTGCTGCGACAGCTGCTGCGGCTGCGGGTGGGACTGGGCCTGGGCCTGGGCCTGCTGCATGAGGAAGAGCTGGCGCTGGATCTTCTGCTGCTGCGCGGAGGAGGTCGGGGTGGGGTTCGCGGCGTCGTCCATGGCGGTGGCGAAGCTGGAGGTCCTGCAGGAATGGAGGGGGAGGTGGGGGAGTGAGATTTGGGGGAAATGGTGTGTTCGCGTTTGGGGCTGTGGACTTTGGGGAGGGCGACACGTGGCGATGGAGTGAGTGGGTTTGGGCCGAGGACCCGGGCCAACGGTGCTCGATGCTCGTAGCCCAATGAGCCCAGCAGGGTGTTTTTCAAGCTAAAACATCAAATATCCATAAAGCCCGTCGTAAGTCGTCCACTTGTTTTGAGCTGCTTCCTTTATCTAATGTTCACTTCACTTCACCTCCAGGCTCCATAAGCTGAGTTATCGTACAAATATCCCCGTAGACTGCACATTAACATTTTTTCTCATGGTTTTAATTAACTAGTTCAATACTTGTGCGTTGCTATCAAAAATATAATTGGTAACAAAAACATAAAGGTCAAGCAATAAAAAAAAATTGTGCATCAAGATCAAACATCTATATTTCTAAATATATTGTGCAACTATATTTCTAAACAAGAGGTGGGTAATTAAAGAGCAGTGGTAAAAGTGGGTAATTAAAGATGGGTAATTTTGACGAAGTGACGCGGGAACAAACTTTTGCTTTATATTAGTAGAGATAGAGATTTTTGCACTTGTTTTGATGATTTAAGTGGCCGCAATACTTGTAGTCCATGATTTCAGTAACAAGGCATTAGTATTGAGATCGTGTATTGCAAGCACTAAAATCACGTAAATAATTAAAATTATTGAAATAAGTATTGACATCACTGAAACAAAAGTGACAAAGATAATTAAATCTATGTAAAATAATGCTATTGTGCGGCCTAGAGGGTTATTTGCATGGTAAATTAACTTATGGATGGCAAAATAAATGAAATGTGATATAAGGATAAATTGAAAATCAAGTGACTTATGGATGGTTTATGAATTTACCCTTCTAAAAAAATAGCCGAAATATGAGCTCGGTGTTTATCCAGTGTGTTTTGGCTGATTAACCCATCTTTATATTTTTGGTGCCAACAATTCCTTAAAAAAATCGTATGTTCCAAATAAAGCCCTAGCCCATCAACATGAAAACCAACCGCTCCTTTGACATATACACTACTATAAAAAGAGTTATATTAGACACGTCATCACAGACGTTTTTTCTATAAAAACTGCCTATAATGAGTCTCAGACATATCATAGACGGTTTTTAGCTAAAACCGTTTGTTATGAGGGTCACATCACAGACGGTTTTAGCCAAAAACCGTTTATGATGAGGGGGAGAACATCACAGCTAGTTTTAGCCAAATACCATCTGTGATGACCATTTCTAAGTAAATAAGAACAGAGAGCCTCGACATTCTCTGTATTTTTAGGGTTTCCCGAACTATTTTGGAGGTGACTACATTTGAGAGACGATCTGGTGGAAAAAAACCCTAGATTTGGAGGTATAATTGTAGATCCTTGTGTTACAGTTAATGAGATGTATGTATCATTTATAATTAATGAGATGTATATGTTACAATTAATTATAATTAACTAGGGTATAAAACTGTAAATGTTTGTATTATATGTCCATATTATGAACTACATAGAAAACAGGCTTAAAAAATTACTAGAAACAAAAGGCTTTAAAAACTACTTACAAGTGAACTACTTAACAAAAAAAAGCTTTAAGAAAACTACTTAGAAAAAAACATGCCTCAAAAAACTACTTACAAGTGAACTAAAACATGCCTCAAAACACTACTTACAAGTAAACTACTTAACAACAAAAACCTTAAAAACTACTTAACAACAAAAACCTTAAACAAACTGCTTACAAAAAACATGCCAAAAAAACTACTTACAAAAAAACATGCCAAAGATCGGAACTATGCAAGATAAGTAGCACCCATCAGATTCCACAGTTGGATATAACGCGCATAGCGACATGATAAGAATGAATGGCGAGACAGTATCCTGGCAATTTAAGGTTGAATTCCACTTTCAGCACAAACATGGTGATTGTACTTTATTACAATTTGATTATTTAGTGATACAATTTGGAACCTCTTGACACTTTTATTCCAGAATATGGACATGCTACTGCACATTATTTTGAATTTTTAAGATACAGGGAGCAAAGTTTTGCTTCAGCCGTTGTATCATACAACACCCGCAACTAGGCCAGCCAAAAAGAGACGAAATAGAACAGTATACCCCTCCCAGTCTGCTCTGCAACACCACAACAATATCACACGTAGTTCATTCGTTTGGGGAGATTGATGCCAGCTCGCGCAAGAAGGTCGCCCGCTCTTTTTACAGCTGAAGAAATTAGCTCCTCCTGGACCACAGAAGGATGGAACGCAGGTAAGACTGTAAGAGAGACAGTATCAGTGGTGTATGTCATCGCCATTCTCTAGATGGTACAGACTTCAAATATTGTTTCGGGCTAAGGAGTAAGGAATCAGCAAACTCATATCTTAAGACAATGGCTACCAGCCTACCATTTCAAGTTGATCATTACAAATGTGCAGAGTTTATTCCAGTGCATAAAAACCACATTGGTTTTCCTAGTTCAATTCAACTAGTTTGTGTAGCAAGGAGTTGTCACAAATTCTATAGCCTATCTACTCGCGCTTGTTCAGTACTCACCATGCCATACACTGCCATCAGAAGTCTCCATCTTAATTATAAAACAAAAATGGAACGATTGACAAAAGTGTCCATAATGTTTGGAGTGACAAGACTAATATAGGTGATATTTGGTTCATTTCAATTGCATGAGGTACAAATAATTAAGCAGTGAATTACCTCATTGAGATTCACAATCTTCTGATCCTTCATAATCCATCGACCATTGCACATAACAGATTCAATGTTCTCTGTCCTCATGCAATAAACAATGTTGGCAATGCTGCGTGGGTAGAATAGTACAGTGTCAAGATTTAACAATTCATCTGTTATCTATGGATTTTCTTACAAAGACAAAAGGAGAAACAGCATATAAATTGATGGAGCTGTACAATAGTATGAAATCTGGCAATGTTCTAGAATGTTACAGGGTAGACAACTATAATTACATCAACTAACAACTCAGAGCTGGTTCTCTCAATAAAATGGAAAAAAAAACACGAGCTGATAATTCATGGCCATGAAAAGCTGGTCATAGAATGGTTAGCTAATGGATGTGAACAAAAACTATGATAGTCTCAATGTCTCACACTCTCACTACTAAAAACAAGACTTGAGAAATAGAAAACAAAATCCCAGTGCAAACCCACTACATTCAAAAACATAACAGTATAAATAAATCATAGACTCATAGTAGTACAACGTCGGTTGAGATGGTTTGGACATGTACAACAGAGACCTCCGGAGGCACCAGTGCATAGCGGCATCATAAGACGCGATAATGATGTGAAGAGAGGTAGGGGCCGGCCAAACTTGACTTGGGAGGAGGCAATCAAAAGGGATTTAAAAGGATGGAATATATCGAAAGAGTTAGCTTTGGATAGAAGTGCGTGGAAAGCAGCTATCCACGTGCCTGAACCTTGATTAGGCTTTATGCCACGTTTTGGTATAGTTTTAGGCTTTGTTCTACTTCATCATCTCTCTCTTCCTCCCTTTGTTAGCGGATCGTTTTGGGTTTCAACTCTAGCCTACCCCAACTTGCTTGGGACTAAAAGGCTTTGTTGTTGTTGTTGTATAGACTCATAGTAGTCCTTACCTGTCATGCAAGGGGACCATGGACCAAGTAAATGGATTCACCACAACCAAATCTGCCTGCACAAACAAGAATACTTACTAGTGTCAACTAAGAAATCAAGAGATCCAGACCATTTGCATTTGCTAGGATATTGTACACGGGTCAGGAGATACTGACGTAAGACAGTATTATGTATTTATGTTAGAAAATGTCAAAAACAACAAATCAACAATGTAACATAATTTTAAGATGATTGAAATGTAGGAATTAACCCACTTATAAAGTGAATAAACTTATACACAAAATTTATCAAACACCACATATGAACAGAATAGCAGCTAGAGTATCACCTTTTTCCCAGCTTCCAGTGAACCAATTTCGTTATCCCACAGAACTGCCTTTGCACCATTGATAGTAGCCATCTTCAGTACAGTCTCAGCAGGAAGAGCAGTTGGGTTTGTTGTACCACTGATGTACGCCTCACGCCCTTTGTTAATAAGGGAAGCTAGGTACATCTCATCAACTGTACAGCACAATGCAGTCATGTGTAAATTATTAAGTGGGCAACATACTTTTAGATATGTAGTAAAACTACCATCAATAACAAACATGTACATTCAATGGAGACATGGACATATAAAATAGTAATTCAAAAAAATGTAATTCATCGTAAGTTCAAAGAGAGGTGCTTGCATGCTTTTCTTTTTCACAGTTGTACAAATATTAAAGCATGAGTGAATGGTAGATGATGATTACTTACCCCTTCGCTTGCTTCAAAATTTGTGCAACTTATATTAGGAGGGAAAGCATTGAAGCATTGCTCTCAAGTTATAAATGGGCATGACATAGGATGTAATACAGACTGCATTTACCATGTATAGCTGTGCCAAGAAATACTTAAGTGTTTAAACGGATTTTCAAAAAGAAGAGAAGAGGAAGAAAATAAAAGTTAGATGCAGAACTCAAAAGGAGTCCTCCACTATGAAAAAAAATATGAAGGATCAAACAACATAGAAACAGAAAATGAACAGGAAATGTTACGTTTTGATACTATACTCTATTTTTAACTCAATTTTAATTCTTTCTTTCTAGTTTGATTAAGGTTTAAAAGTATATGCTATTCCCAAGATGTAGTCTTCAACTTTTTCAACTGGCTTACTGTTACTTCGCATAATTGCACACCTGAAGTACATTTTGGCCTCTACTCACTACATAGCAACCTTTTAACAACAAAATTAGTTTTGGAAATTCCAATGCTGCTATTTTAATAAAAAGAAATAAAATTTTGCAACCATCCAGTATTGTTCAAAAAGTGGGCATTTGACAATCATTTAGTTGAAACAGGCTAACGTTCAATTAGGTTCTACAGTCCAAATATTCCATATTGAAAGAATCCGTTTGCATCATATTGCATTATGACTAAAGCTCAAAAATGCTCAAAAAATGTTTGGGGTAAGGATTTTTAAAGCTGACCAATGCTCATCCTGTTATTGCTTGGTGCACCATCTGTGCCAAGAGAGACACAAACACCAGAATCCAGCATTTCTCTAATAGGAGCGAATCCCAACATACGCATGGCAGATGCAGGGCAGTGAGAAACCTTGACACCGGCCTTTGAAAAATGTCCTATCTGCATATGAGAACTTTGTCAAAGAGCTACCAGAGTTATACTTGGTATTCCAGATTTCCAGTATAGCAAGCTATCAGAAAAATGGTAAACAATGCAAAGCAGTACAGAACTTAAGCCAACAGATTGACATGTGGCAAAAGAAACATTCCTGAATGGCTGTGGCACCAGAATCATAGTTTGCCTAGTCATGACTTCTACGTGGTGTAATTATGTACACCTTACAGCTAGAAACAGTATTTAACCTAGTTTTGATTTTCCATGCCTACCGTACGTATTCAGATTAAAAACAAAGTAGACAATGTGAAAGGTAACACTTGACTGAAAAAGCTTACTCACCTCAGGTTCATTCAACCAGACAGAGTGAGCAGCCAGCAAATTACTCCTCAGAAAATCAATTTTCTCTAAATATGTAACTGTCCCATGATCGATTCCCTTAGTCTGCATTACAAGCTGATTTTCATATGGTATTTCTGCGATGTGCTGTACAAAAATGAAAAACGAAGGTGTAAGAAATTTATTGCAGCAAGCTAAGCAACAAAATATTACTAGGACCAGAATCCATAAAAGACCTTATTTCGTTTGACACCTCAAAAAAGCTCTACTGGACTGAATAATGGTAAATTAGCACAAGTCCTTTTTGGGAAAATCATTCATAAACATGCCCAACTTTTAAAAAAAATCTCAAGGCAGTACTTGAGTATGCATAAATGTACAAACCAGGACATCCAAAAAAGTATGAACTAAATGATTACCCATACCATCTTAAAAACAGATAAACTTGCTTGCACAAATAAATTTATAAATTACTTTATAAAAGTACCATATGGATTCCAGTATTTAGCTTCTGTGCGATATCTCTTGTTTCAAGCAATAAACGATCTGTTGCATTCATGATCTGTCTCAACCCAAACCATATCCTGATGCGCCCATTAGCTGTGTTATGATGCTTTTCATATAGTTCCTTCTGTGTCTGTATAAAAGAAATGAAGCTTGTCATTCACATCGCATAACAGCCAAATATGCAAAGAACAAACATTGCCACATTGGCATCTGCTCCATACGTTTAGGCTAAATAACACCTTATATCTCCGCTTCGGTGGTAAATACTGTTAATCTTGCCTTAATGGGATTTTACAAGAAAAAATCGCTTCTTTATATAATGGAGGTCCTAAAAACCACACCAGAGGTGTGGATGACAGTCACTACAGAGGTGAATGACACCATTTCAATCTAGAAAAGAATAACATAAACTAACGTGCTCTCATGTTTAGTACAGAGCCTTGAGTCTAAGAAATGAATTTGGTGCAAAGCAAAAGAAAGATGGCAGCAGGTGACATTGTTCAAGAAAGTGTTTGTACTGAAAAATATAATAGTCCTCAGATAGAAGAAAATGATGTCAAGTGAAGGAAGGACAAATCCAAGGGCAGAAGGAAACCCGAATGCAATCGTCAGTGGAACAAGAACTCCAATTTGGAGGTAACCCATCACCACAATCCATTGTTGATTTTGTCAAACATGCACGCAAGCCCAACAACTCCACTGCCCGTGCCATTTCTGAAACATACTGCCCACCTGCTTCGGCAAAGCATGTTACCTGTCATTGAAAGGCCAAGTGAAAATGGGTTAAGGCATCTTGGCTCAGTCACAGTGACAAATCGTCAGGTGGTTGCTATTTTGAGCATATCAACCATTCCACCTACTGAATACAGCCAATCACATTGCATGAACAATATAAAACATAATAAGCAATATGTGTAGTGTAATTGTATGTAAATGAGCAATGGATGAACAGGATAGAAGACTGACATAAAAATACAAAATTAACAAAGTTCAGGCCCAAACTGCCTTTAGCATGCCCCTCTCCTCAAGACTGTCCTTAGTTCTCCATGTTGCCTCTATCTAAGCCTTCACAGTGCAGAGCAGCAAATAGGTCATCGCAAGACAGACAAGATGGGAGCTTTAAAATCAACACAAATGCTATCGAACATTACCTCACATGCCAACCACATTACTACCCTCATGAAGATCACAAGTTCACAACAGCAAATACTACCAGATTAAAATCCCCTGAAGCCTTAAATCTGGATTACAATTAATAGAACAATGGAAATTGATCTTTCAGCTTAGAGGTTGGTTTCCACCAACTAGTTTATCTTTTGAATGCCATTGGAGCAGTACAAGCAAAAAGACACTTTCTAAAATTGATTAACTGAGGATAACAAAAGGAGCATCTGCATTATTATCTACTGCCAAACATCAAGATTCTTGGTCCCACAAACAAGTTCAACTTCAGCATACTATCATTTTTCTTTTGCACTAGCAAGCTGCCACCACAAAATGAGAGTACATCCAAGACCAGTGTGTTGCCAAAAGCACCCCTAGTATCGAGGATCTTCTTTGCTTAAAATAAGTCTGCAACAAATGGATAAGGCACACAGACCAGAGAGTAAGCAAAAGCAACTGTTAGGTGGCAGATTGCTCATCTACAAGATTTAAAGAAAAAAAGGAACATTTTCAACCTTCATGGACTTCTTGTAGCAGTCCAAACGAAGAAAATGCAAACATCTATAATATGCATTGCATGAACATACCGGCATTTCATTGTTCAGTCCATGAGAGTTGAGAGGCTTCCTTTGCATATATCCTTTAAGGCTTTAACTAGCTCATCCAACCAAGCTGTTGAATTAGATACTGTGCACATCATACATGTGATTCAACATTCAGAATTTTTAATTTTGGCATAATTTAGGCTCCAATCAAAGATTGGTATAATTTATAATCCCTTGATCTACTTTCTCAAGGGGATCTACCTATCTATTTTCACCAAACAGCCTAATTCCAGCAGATATGACACCACATTGGTACTGGGACATCTCTCACACAACCCAATAATGGTTGACATGAGTTAGGAAGGCATTGAGAACCACCTAAATATCCAGTAATGAGCAACAAATGGATTGCATTTACCCAATGGACTCAACTCCTTCCCAAGGAGAGTAGGGAGCCTTCGGACTGATCCAAGTTGTTCAATTGAGATAAGACAACTACCAAGGCAATCGTAACCACCCTTCAAGAGGAAGCTTCTCCCTGAGTTTTCATCCATGCCTAGGAACCTTTGCTATTTCAAGATTTTGAGGTCGTTGGGACCACAAACCTCCAACATGTTTACAGGCAGCACCACACTTGGTCACATGGAATCCACCTTGGTCCATAATGCAACACTTGCCAACAACAAACTCCTTACAGTTAAATATGCAGTGACCATGCAAGCAAGAGGCAACGTGAGCTTGATTCGTGTAGAGGAAGCGCATCGACCTAGCTCTGCATCTCCTCATTGACATATCAATATATCATGTCTATACACAGAAAACCCCCACAACCCATCAAAACATACTACCCCTCATCACCCTGCCTTAGACCGTAAAACCAAACTTTTCCCAAATTCTCCAATGAAAATGCGAACGACAATTTCGGAATCAACTAACTAAAGATGCAAAATCCTGGACACCAATAGCCCCACAATCATTGAGAGACATAGTGTATCAGCTGATCCATTCTCCAACGGCGTTTCATGCACCAGATTCAGTCATGCAATCGCAATCAAGAAGTGAAATCGTGGGTTCAGGGTTCCCGCAAACAATGCGACAGGACAGTGTCAGTACAATTCATCGCAAACCAGTAGTAATAGAGAAGCTGAGCTGATGGCAGTGGACGATTATCTCACCCCGGATCGGATGAGCTCGATGCCGCAGAGGAGCGTGGAGGCGTACGAATCCTCCTCCGTCATGTGGGACTCGTAGGGCCAGATCCTCCCGTGCAGCCACGTCATCAGGTCGACGTCGTCGGCGATCCCCCGCGCCAGCTGCTGCGACGTGTGCACGTGCGTGTTCACGAACCCTACCAAGCCAAGCAACCGAAAAATCTACGGAAATCAGCCTGAGTTTGGAGGGGAGGAAAAGCTTCATCAAGCGGAGGCGCGCGGGTACCAACCGGGGAGGAGAATGCGGCCGGCGAGGTCGAGGGTCTGCGCAGCGCGGGGAAAGGCAGTGAGGACATCGGCGGAGGGGCCCACGGCGGCGATGCGGTCCCCGGCGACGGCGACGGCGCCGTCCCGGAGGACGCGGAGGGCGCCGTCCATGGTGACGACCACCGCATTGTGGAGTACGACGTCAGCCGCCGCCGCTGGCTCCGGCGAGGCCGCCTGCTCCGCCATTTCACGCGTCTTCCCGGGCGGTGAACTGCAAAAAGCAAGCAGTGAAGTGTTGAGGAGGAGGAGGCTGCTTGCGTAATCGAATTGTCGGAGAGCAACGAACAAGACCACAGTCTTTAAACTTGTCAGAATTTTCTCTCTTTTGTAACTCTCAATATATAATGAATTTGATCTTGAAACTTTATACATAGGTAGAGTAATCTATGAAGTACATCTACAATTTTTTTCAGAATTTTTCACGACTTTTTTTAGTTGGTGTGCACGGTGTATACATTTTAGAACTCGTACAAGATGAGGATACGTTCATTGTTTTCTAGTATAAGTTGTATAAAACAAATAGATAAATAATTATAATCTACTATTTATCTATATTTTAATATTTATGTAATTTTAAAAAGAAGAGCATAGAAATCATTGTTTTTCTTCCTAAGACTCTCAGAAAAGTGTTTACACAAAATTAATTAACAAATCTCGTCATCAAAACGGCCAGTGGTTTGATCCAACTTTTTAGTAAAATTTTACGATATGATTAGTATAAAGCACGTGCTTCACACTATCAAAACAAAATACGAGTTTATCCATTAACCACTTATTTAGGATCATTAGTTTTTCCTTTTTTGCGATTCTTCTTTACTCCGTAGAATCATTGGCTAACCAGTTTATTTTATCCTCTCGCATGTACGGGAATAATTTTATCAACTCGCAGATCATCAGCAGTTGTACAGTAAAACTTACATGAGCCTTGTTAGTGTTGGGCTAAAATTAAATATACAAATTCCATCCAGTTAGTGTGTACAAAGTGCACAACATTCTATAGACAATCGGAACAGGATCGATCCATCCAACGAATTTTTTTAATAATATTTTTTTTCAAAATTTTAAAAATATACCACGGGAAAAAATTGCATAAATATACCCCTGTCACCCGTTGGTTGGGCGACATTTAAGCGACAGGAGGCTACGTCGCACGATTAATGCGTTTAACAGCGCGGGGACAAAGTAGATGTGGTGCTTTGTCGCCCGTCGATCGTGCGACGAGGCCTCTTGTCGCCCGTTGGTTGGGCGACAGGGGTATATTTGTGCAATTTTTTTCCCGTGGTATATTTTTGAAATTTTGAAAAAAAATGTATTATTAAAAAAAAAAGCTCCACATCCAACCGTTCCAAAACTTTCAGAGCGTACTGGGAAGTGCCCCTTCAGATCTAAAATACATGTTATTCTACAGTATCAAGATAACTTTTAAGCTTTTTCTCTTTTATATATTCTTATCATCCATTATTCACAATATTATTTATTATTATAAAATAAAGTAGCATATATCATCCAAAAGTAATAAGTTAATAAAAAAAGACGATTTGACCATTTCTACGTATATCTTGATTGAAGCGTAAAATTAGCTATTCAGAAACAGAGGGAGTAGCTACTTATATTTTGGAATGCTACCCATTGGTGTGTGAGAGATTTGATGATTTGTTCTGTTTTAGCTAGTGTAATTGATGATTTGTGCTATAAGTCTCATTGACATGTGATCATATGACCCGTATATCAGTAAAACATCACAAAATAAATCATCAATGTTATAAATAAATAAAGACAAATCATCAAATTTTCCATTCGCGTGTACCACTGCATATCCATGGCTGTGATCGATGAGTCCTACTGGACAATGAGTAGAAGGATCATGGCTGTTGGAGACTTGAGGCCGCTGCACGGAACAATTCTCGGTTCAAAGTAGACCCGGTTAATCGACTGTCCTTTTGTGGGCTAGTTCTCGGCACTTGGCATGATAAGACACGCGGTACAAAACAACCGATTGGGTTGTGTCTTGATCGGCTCGGTATGAAAGCGCCTATTTTATAAAAGCATCCTATATACAGTCTGTTATCATCAACTATCTTACCCAGTAATTTAATCTATTATTAAATACTATCTCTCTTATTCACCCTCTCTCATGACCCTTCTGTTGAATTATTTAGGCCAAATCCATTTAATTGAGACAAATAATTCTTAAAAAAATCTCAAAAGCCCATCTCATGAGAAGGCATGTACACTAACAATAATACCACATTGCCAGCCTAAAGTGGTGAACACTAGTTTATATAGTGGAGTGTGATCCACCATGGTAGAACCATGTGGGAGAGAGGGAGGAAAATACACGCACGCGCTCGCCTCGCCGGGCTCGGGCACGGGCAGGGCGGGGCGGAGGGCGCGGGCATGCGGCACCTACGTGAATGGTCCGCTGAAATCCAGTCTAGGGCCTTGCGCAGACGCAACCTCCTTTTGCAGTTTATTCTTTTGCTACTCGGGATTGTCGCGGTTGCAGTATGAGATATACAGAACGCCTTGAGTTAGGGTTTGCCACCTCTCGCTGCTGCACCGCCATCGTATCCTTCTCCATCCCGAGCGCCGATGTGCATCTGCGATCGGGAGAGCAGGTCTCCGGAACCCTTCGTCATCGAGATCCTGCACCGGGAGAGGGCGAATAAGGTTTTTGGGAAGAGCTCCGCGCGACTGCTCAAGATCTTCACCACGACTCGTCTTCCTGTTCCTACTGCTGGATGTCGTCGTCAGCGGCTCTAGCGACGCGCCATCATCAACGTCGTCCACGTCAACATCGCAACTGCACCAGCTATGCCATCTGTATCTTCTTCTGCTCAGTACATTCGATCTGTTCTAATCTCGTGGTTAATTATGTCTATCAATATAATCATGATGCTCGTGTTGTCTAGTGTGTTAGAGAGATGCATGCTAGTTTCTGTGTTGCTGTTCATGATCTATATTCAGAATTTAATCCTGAAACTGTCTAATTATTCAACAATCCAAAAACCTTATTGTAGACAATTTCCTGGATTAACAATGGCTGGTTTTGCCGACGCACTGAGGCCGGAGATTAAATTCTCTGGTGTGCACTTTAAGAGGTGGCAAGTCAAGGTCACGCTCGCTTACTGACTATGAATGTATTCGGGTTAGTAAAGGCAAGCTGAAGGTGATCTTCTCACGAGCAAGGTGAAGAGTTTCACGGATGCCAATACTCTCTTCGTGGGATGAATTCTTAGTGTTCTTGCCGACCGTCTGTGATGTGTACATGCACATAACAGATCTGAGAGGCGGTGGGATACATCGAACGCCAAGTTCGGTGTATCGGATGCGGGCAGTGAACTATATGTCATGGAAAACTTTCATGACTATAAGATGGCTGATAATCGCTCTGTTGTAGAGCAAGCCCATGAGATACAGTGCATTGTCAAAGAATTCGAACTCCTGAAATGTATCTTACCCGATCCTTTTGTGGCCGGTTGCATCATTGCAAAACTGCCTCCCTCGTGGAGGAGTTTCGGCACTACTCTAAAACATAAGAGGACAAAGATATCAGTCGAAAGTCTGATAGCGTCCTTTGATGTTGAAGAGAAGGCTCGGGCTAAGGACTTTAATGGTAAGGGAGCCGAGAGCCAGTCCAGCGCCAACATGGTTTAGAAGAACTACGGCAAGAACAAGGGAAGAATAAGCCTAACAACGCTACCAATTTCAAGAAGAAGAAGTTGAACAAGGCTGAGCTGTCCTGCTTCACATGTGGTAAGGTCGAGCACTTTTCCAAGGAATGCCCAGATCGTGTAGACCGTCGAGGGAAAAAGGCCAACAATGGACAGGCGTCCAAGGCTGTCAACACGGTGACTACTAGCAACACTGGAGACGCAGGGTATGGTAATTTACCTTCTGTATTCTCAGTATTTCAGTCTTCCAGTTGGTGGATTGATACGGGTGCTAATGTTCATGTGTGTTCTGACATTAATATGTTCTCTTCTTATCAGGTCACTCGGGATTCCTCCGTCCTGATGGGGAATGGGTCACATGCTACTGTTCATGGCACTGACACGGTGGATCTGAAGTTTACTTCGGAAAAGATCGTGCTGCTGAAGAACGTGCAGCATGTCCCTTCTATGAACAAGAATCTCGTTAGTGGCTCCCTTCTATGCAGAGATGGGTTTAAGGTAGAGTTAGAGTCCAATAAAGTAGTTGTGTCAAAGCATGGACTATTTATTGGTAAAGGCTATGAGTGCGAGGCTTGTTCCGTTTTTCCCTTTCGAATTTCAGTAATAAGTATGTGAACCATATTTGTGGTAGTGTTAATGATGATGCAAGTATTTGGTACTCTCGTTTATGCCACATTAATTTTGGTATTATGAATCGGCTTTCCAGCATGAGTTTAATTCCGAATTTCACTATTGCCAAAGGTTCTAAGTGCCATAGTTGTGTGCAATTGAAGCAACTTGGAAAGCCTCACAAGGTCAGCCGAGGAGAGGAACTTGGCACATCTAGAACTCATACATTCGATCATGCGAGATGAATGGTGTGTTGACAAAGGGTGGAAAGAGATATTTCATGACATTGATTGATGATGCGACTAGATTTTGCTATGTTTATTTGTTGAAAACTAAGGACGAGACGCTAGACTACTTTAAAATCTATAAAGCTGAAGTTGAAAATCAACTAGAGAGAAAGATCAAACGTCTTAGGTCGGATCGTGGTGGCGAATATTTTCCCAAAACCTTTGATGATTTCTGTGCGGAACATGGTATTATTCATGAGAGGATACCTTCCTACTCGCCCGAATCAAACGGGGTTGCCGAGAGGAAAAACCGCACGCTGACTGACTTGGTGAACGCCATGTTAGACAGGGCTGGTTTATCTAAGGCATAGTGGGGGGAGGCTGTGTTGACTTCATGTCATGTCCTAAATAGAGTTCCTAACAGAAACATGGAGAAAACCCCTCACGAGAAGTGGGTTGGGAGAAAACCATCACTTTCTTACTTGTGCACGTGGGGATGCTTGGCGAAAGTCAATGTACCGATTAACAAAAAGCGTAAGCTCGGGCCTAAGACGATGGATTGTGTCTTTCGGGATATGCTCATGAGCATCGCTTATAGATTTTAGTAGTTAAATCGATGTGCCTGATATGTATGTTGATACTATTATGGAGTCTCGCGATACTATATTTTTTGAGAATATGTTTCCGATAAAAGATACGCATAGCACTTCTAGATTTTCTTCTGAGATAATTCCTGAAACTATTACACCTATTGAGTCTTCTGAGCAACCACCTGAGAAAGTCCTAGAGGAGGATGACAATGAAGCTCCCAGAAAGAGCAAGAGACAGAGGATTGAAAAATCCTTTGGCAATGATTTCATTGTGTACCTCGTGGATGATACTCCCACGTCCCTTGCAGAGGCATATGCATTTCCAGATGCAGATGATTGGAAAGAAGCTATTCAGAATGAGATGGACTCGATTCTTGCCAATGGGACTTGGAAGGTAACTGAACGGCCCTATGGTTGTAAACCTGTGGGTTGTAAGTGGGTGTTCAAGAAGAAGCTTAGGCCTGATAGTACTATTGAGAAGTACAAGGCTCGGCTTGTGGCTAAGGGTTACACCCAAAAAGAAGGCGAAGATTTCTTTGATACTTATTCACATGTTGCTAGAATGACCACCATTCGAGTATTACTTTCCCTGGCTGCCTCGTATGGTCTTCTCATTTATCAGATGGACGTGAAGACAGCTTTCCTTAAGGAGAGTTAGATGAGAAAATTTACATAGAACAGCTTGATGGGTTTGTAGTAAAGGGTCAAGAGAGCAAGGTGTGTAAATTATTGAAATCTTTGTATGGCCTGAAACAAGCACCTAAGCAATGGCATGAGAAGTTCGACACCACTTTGACTTCTGCAAGCTTTGCCATTAATGAGGCTGATAAATGTGTATACTATCGCTATGGTGGGGGTGTAGGAGTTATATTGTACCTTTATGTGGATGATATACTGATCTTTAGCACAAATATTGATGTGATCAATGAGGTCAAGTCTTTCTTGTCAGAGAAATTTGATATGAAAGATCTAGGAGAAACTGATGTACAAGCTTATTAAGGATGAGAGTGGGGTTACTCTTTCGCAATCCCACTATGTGGAGAAGGTCTTGAGCCGGTTTGGCTTTATAGACAGCAAACCCTCTCCCACTCCTTATGATCCCAGTGTGACACTGAGAAAGAATAAGAAAATTGGCTTAAACCAATTGAGATATTCTCAGATTATCGGTTCACTCATGTATCTTGCTAGTGCAACGAGACCTGATATATCATTTGCTGTGAGCAAATTGAGTAGGTTCATGTCAAACCTGGGTTCTGATCATTGGCATACACTTGAAAGGGTAATGCGCTATTTGAAAGGTACTATGAGTTATGCGATTCATTATTCAGGGCACCTTGCAATGCTTGAGGGATATAGTGACTTGAACTGGATTTCTGATGTTGATGAGCTCTATGCTACCAGTGGATATGTGTTTACCATTGGTGGTGGTGCAGTATCATGGAGGTCCTGCAAACATGACCATTTTGACAAGGTCAACTATGGAGGCGAGCTCATCGCTTTAGATCTGACCCATCAGAGAGGCAGATTGGTCTGCGTGAGCTCTTGATGGACTTGCCGGTGGTTGAAAAACCAATATCGGCTATCCTTATGAACTGTGATAATCAATCTGTGATTGCTAAAGTGAACAGTGCTAAGGATAATGCGAAGTCATCAAGACACGTTAAAAGATGATTGAAGTCTGTCAGGAAATTAAGAAACTCCGGAGTAATAAGTGTAACTTATATTTAAACAGACAAAAACCTGACAGATCCCTTTACGAAGGGACTATCACGGAATGTGATAGAAGGTGCATCGAGGGAGATGGATATGAGACCCATATAAGTTGCCATAGTGGTAACCCAGCCTTTGTGATCGGAGATCCCGTGAATTAGGTCCTGGGTAAAACAAGCTATTGGCAAACTGAGGAGAGTAATCTATTACCCTCTCTAAGTGAAGATGCAATACTCTCAAAAGGCTGTAAGGCAGGATGGCGATATGCCTTAATGTGTTTCTATTGGCTTTAACTAGCGAAGATGCTGTCCTACAGAGCATTCTTGAAAGAACATACATATATGAGCCCGACTGTCTAAAGTCGCAGTCTATGAGACTCAGGTGATCTCTAGTAAGCTCATGAAGAGACCATGGAGTACGACTCATATGCTCCACCCGCGGAGAAGGCTACTAGCAGCCAGGTATCAGTTATGACTTTGAGTGAAATCTGTTCACACAAAACTTGCAATTCAAGGCATAGTCCATTGTTTAAAGGGGTGTTTGGGACAGCTCCAGCTCCACCAAAATCTGTGGAGTTGGTGGAGCAGGGTATTTCTAGCTCCAGAAATTTATGGAGTTGGAGCTGTGGATACATTAAGAGTGTTTAGGTAAATCATTTTGTTTATATTTTAGACTAAAAATATAAACTTAATTCATTTTATTTTAGTTATAAGTTTCAGATCTCGAAATGGAGCTCTCCCAAACAGGGCCTAAGTTGTGGATGGGTGTAGCTTGGAGCTCTAGGCAAAAGTTTAACTTAATCTCTCTAAACTTATTGGTATATTAAACAAGAGTGAGTATTGGCAAATCTCTAAATGGACTTTGAGATCTGGTGGGGATTGTTGGATTATTTGGGCCAAGCTCATTTAATTGAGACAAATAATTCCTAGAAAATCTCAAAAGCCCATCTCATGTGGAGGCATGTGCACTAACAATAGTACCACATTGCTAGCCTAAAGTGGTGAACACTAGTTTATATAGTGGAGTGTGATCCACCATGGTAGAACCATGTGGGAGAGAGGAGGAAAATACAGCGCTGCGCCTGCGCCGCCGGCCCGGCCGGGCGGGCGGAGGCGCAAGCGGCACACTGCGTAAATGGTTCGCCGAAATCCGGTTCAGGGCCTTGCGCAGACGCAGCCTCCTTTTGTAGTTTATTCTTTTGCTACTCGGAATTGTCGCTATTACAAAGATGAGATAAGGACTCAGAATGCACTCGAGATCGTGGCACGTCTTGAGTCACGCTCATCACGACTATCCCTATATATACTGCGCCCTGCCACCCGTGTAGAAGAATATATACAGAACGCCTTGAGTTAGGGTTTGCCACCTCTCGCTACTGCGCCGCCATCGTATCCTTCTCCATCCCGAGCGCCGATGTGCATCAGCGATCGGGAGAGCAGGTCTCCGGAACCCTTTGTCTTCGAGATCCTGCACCGGGAGAGGGCGAATAAGGTTTTTAGGAAGCGCTCCGCGCGACTGCTCAAGATCTTCACCACGGCTCGTCTTCCTGTTCCTGTTGCTGGACGTCGTCGCTAGCGGCTCCAGCGACACGCCATCATCAACGTCGTCCATGTCAACACCGTAACTGCACCAGCTACGCCATCTGCATCTTCTTCTGCTCAGTACGTTCGATCTGTTCTAATCACGTGGTTAATTATGTTTATCAAGATAATCATGATGCTCGTACTGTCTAGTGTGTTAGAGAGATACATGCTAGTTTCTGTGTTGCTGTTCATGATCTATATTCGGAATTTAATCATGCAACTGTCTAATTATTCAACACCTTCTTGTGCATTTGACTGTCGGCTTTCATGATATATGCTTCGTCCCCGATCTAGTGCTTTCCTCATCTCTAGCAAACTGCTCTCCGTCCTCGCCACCACATCAATAGATGCCTGGCTCATCTCTAGTTTCTTTTCTCTCCTTTGCAATAGTCAACATGAACCTAATTTAAGCCATCACAGCACGAAGTTGAGCTGGCATGGTACAATTTATCTACTTCGAAACCAATGTTCCGATCTCTTTCGAATGGCGTACTTAGATTGGAACGACGCTACCCATTGTGTTCCATATGGAGGATGGTACTAGATTTGAGGTCATTCTATTTCTGGCCATACTACAGTTGGACCTGGGCTTGAGGTAAGGCGAACGCTGAAATGCAGTGAACAAGAAATAAAGCAGTACCTTACCTGACGATGGCGAACTGACCTACTAGTTGGCCCAAGCCAGCAGAACGGGATGGGCGCCCATGTATCTCCTACAATACTACTGTTGGACCGGTTCCTACGTATACAATACTTCACCGGTCACCTCCCTGATTAAGTGATTATTCGACTCACAACAGCCCTGGTCAAGTGGATCATGGCAATAACTCTTTGCCGTAATGAGTGCTAGTCATGCCATGCATCTCTCTCTTCAGGAAATAAATTTTGTGGAGGAGGTATGCAAACTTAACTCTATGCATCCCCACTTCTATAGATGCCACGTGTCGTTCTAGCTAAATCTCAACCTCACCTCACCAACAATGCATTAATTGGAGCAGTGAGAAATCAAGGGTGGGGTGGAGTGAGAAATTAAATGAATGATTGAGATTGTACAAGATATACATGTGGCATCCATCGGAGTAGGGATGCATAGAGTTAAGTTTGCATACCTCCTCCACGAAATTTTTTTCCCTCTCTTCATGTGTAACACTTATATAAGCATGTAAATTGTAACATCCTAAAATTTTTAGTTTTAGAATGTTTAAATTTTCAAATGAACCATTTGCATTTTTCCTAAATTAACTAAAGCTTAATTTAAATTTTTCTTTATGTAAAAGATTTAATTTAATTAAACTATATATCAAACAAAAGATTTTTAGTTATAATTGGGTTCCTGCACTCCAAGGAATTTTTCTGTAATTTTTGATATTTTTATTATTTATTTGCTATTTACTAAAATTTATTTACATTTATTCAAATTTCTGGTGATTAATTAATTGAAAAATCAATTTTAAATCCAAAAACCATCTCAGCCGAATCCTTCCGCTGGCCCGTTCCTGTTCTGGCCTTGGTCCATTCCATCGGTCCACTCCATTGCCCATCTCGGCCTGGTCCGTCGCGCCATTGCTCAAATAACAAAGACGCTCCTCATGCTCAATCACCGCCCCGTCCACGCTGCCACCCATGCCTCAGTGAAACCCTAATTGCCAAGGACTCCAAATCCTGTACACCGCTGCCTTCGGTTTTCACGCTTTGCACGCTTCCCAAGGCCCCTATTTAAGGTGCTGACCCCTTTGCGAGGTTCCTCGTTCTGCGCCACACCTGTAGCTCCCATCAACATCGCCTGAGGGCTCTCCGTCGCCGAGAACTTGCTCGCCGGAGTGTGCCGCCGTGGCCAAGCTCTTCTTTCGCTTTGATCTATGCTGACGGTTCATCTTCGTCAACGCCGTTGCTTTCTCCGAGTTCGCAGCGAGTCCCTGTTCCAGATCTACGCCAACCTAGGTCCGATCGATCGTCGAATCACTGACGACCGCATCGTCTTCTCCAATGCTGGTAGGTTCCATCTCCGCCCCTTTGCTAGAGACTGAGCTCGAGCTCGTGCTTACGTGGCAGCCGACGTGTCCGCCGCATCATGTCCGCATAAACGCCACCTCAGCAACTGCGTCAGTCGTTTTGCTTGCATCAACGCCTCATCAACGCTGACGTATTCTGCCAAGTCAGCTGTGCTCGGGGTGCATGGTGAACTGAACACTGTGTTGTAGATTTAGTCTACTCGAAACCCTAGATTACGTCAATATGACACAATAAATCAGTTTTTCTTTAGAAAAATAATTCCAAATAATCTTCTTTTTCTATTTTCTTTGAATTTAATTTTTTAGAGGCCTGTTCTCTTTCATACAAACTCCGATTGAGGCAATTCAAATTTTTTATTTTTTATAAAATCAGGCTCTACATATCAGACTCATTTATTTTCAACTTTGATTTTGTTTAAGTATTTGTTTGTTATTTATTTGCATTCATTGTCTTGTTTTCGCTAGATGCTAATCGTGAGGGAGCGAACAGAGAATTTGAAGATCAAGACTCAGTAGTAGATCAACAAGGTAAGTCATAACCCTTAATCATGTTGAATCTATGTTTACAAAAGTAATTTATTTTATACAATTGCATGCTATTTGTGTATCAATGATTAATTGCTGGGAATTGTTATATACTTAGTTGACATTATGCCATCTTGATTATTGAAATACCATGTATCCATTGTTAACATTATAGGGGGTGGAATATTATTAGTTAGACATTATCAAATTACCAACATTGGATTATTGTAGCTATGCTTAGACACACATAGTTGTACGATGGGATTCATATTACATGTGAATTAATGTTAATCTTGATTTAATGAGATATTGAATTGTGGCCGGTAGCCACTATTGTAAAATTTGTTATAACATGGCAAGGTTTACTATTAGTCTAGGTTGAACAAAATTGTTTACCATCGGACCAGTGATCGTGCAATAAAGGGGTGTTGATTGTTGGAATTAATCTTGTAACAAAGTCATTAGATAGCTGGTTCATGCAAAAGTTGTGTCATGCATGTACGCAGTTTTTGAGTTAGTCGCATGTGTGCATGTGTATGTATGAAGTCCGAAGCAGTTGTGAGCTGCGTCGCATGGAGGAAGCAACGTCATGTGGAGCTGGCTAACCTGCAAGCAATTGTCCGGACTGAGTCCTCGAGAGTGCACAGATCCAGGGAGTGAGGCGTGTGGCTGCAGTTGTGGACAGGCTGAGTCCTCAAGCATGCACAAAGCGGAGGTGTGCCCGGCAAAAGAAGCGGACTTGTTGGTTGCTAGCCATGCAGATCGTGGCCGCAGTTGCATGCATGAATAGTGACCGTGAGTGTGAGTCTTATTTAAAGCATTGTAATCACTTTGTTTTAAGATAGGAAAAAGGTGAAATAAGAAGAGATCAGAGAAAAACCGGCAAGTTGTGCCGTCGGGCCAAAAACTCGTGTTCTTCTTGTTCATCTTCACAAGTGCGTGTGTTCCAAAGAGAAAGAGAGCAACGTGTGAGTTCTCTTCGGGAAGTGCCTGGGCCAACATTGACAATACATTTAGGATATGGATGTCTTGGTTAAGATAACTTATGGACTCAATCTTGCGCACCATTGAACTAGGTCTAATCGTGCAACCACATATCTAGTATGGGACAGACATAAGCGATTAATTTGCAATATCTAAATTTGAGTGTTGCCAGATAGTGGTGTGGGTTTTAGGATGGATGGGTAGATTCACATGGCTCAAATGGGGACCCTAAGAGGCGAAACCTTAGTGGGTAGTACCGATTTAGACAAGGCATTGTAAAGGCTTTGTCATAAGGCTAATACTTTCTGTTTAGTTAATGTTATTTGATTCGTGATATGATTGTGTTGTCATCACTGTTTCCACTGTGTGTGCTAGCTTTTCCTGGACTGGCACAGTTATACACAAAGGGTTCAGGTTTGAAAATCCAGTCCCGACAGCAGACGCCAAGCACAAAGCTGATGGCGTCCATAAGGTTGGACTTGCCTGTGCCGTTGGGACCGATGATAGCCGCGCGTGAAGCTGAAGAAGGGCCCGATTGTCTGCATCCCCTTGTACGACTTGAAGTTCCCACCTCCAATCGATGGATACGCCCACCACCGCTGTAGCCCCGGTTGTTGTAACCACCTGTGATTGTCATCCCTATCGCCGCCATCTCCTCCCTCAAAGACGCAAAAGTGCTAGAACGGTGCTTGATAACTAGGGCCGGAGGCGGTAGAGGAAGGGGAAAGCGGCTGGTAGAAATTAGTCTCCACGAACTCTCCCTCAACAGCCACCACGCCCCCAACCAAATCGATAGAGGGGGGAATAAGGGGAGGTTGGTGAGGGAGTTAACCAAATCGAGAGATGGCTGGTGCAGGTGGGGGAATAAGGGGAGGTTGGTGTGGAGTGGTGGGCGGTTAGGCTAGGGCATAGCCGGAAGAAGAGAGCGAGGGTTCTCTGCGCAATCGACCGATGTCGATTAGTGGTAGAACCTCGCCTCATCATAACCCTGGGGGACAGATGACGCGAGGGGCCGAGGCGCAAGGGGGTGCCGAGCAGCGGGGCAGTGCAGGAGGCGGCGGAATAGGGAGTTTTGGGCGAGGAGGCGAGGTCGCCAAGGTGTCTCACGCACGCGTGGGAGTTTTGGGCCAAACAGTGATGGGCCGGACAGCGCGCTGGTTTGTAAATTGGACGATCCATGCTACACGCAGGAGTAAACTCCTCCTTTTATTAGTTTAGATGAATGGGCTACTATCTGAGCGGCTACTCGCTCAGGCTATAACAAATGGGCTCGGTCAATGGCCAAGTTCTTCGGCTTTGTCCAATTTTGTTACTGGATATCCGAATAGACAAAAAAACGATATATGGATCTCGTCTTGTATTTGCCAGATATTGTTTGCTCCAAATTCAGATTCAAGTAACCGAATCACATCTTGGATCCAGCCAGATAGTCAAATACCTTTCCAAATCAAGTCTCAACTGGATCCTACTTCAAACCAAGCAGGAAATACTTGGCCAATTTTCACCCCTAACTATACCCATAGAGACTAGGACCAGAGGCTATTCTTTCCCCATGGGGGATCAAGGACATGGCCGCTAACCTATGAGTACCCTATGGGGGATCATGTGCTTGTCTACGTTGTCCCTATGGGATGAGCAGAGGACGACCTAGTTGAAGAACCAGAGAAATACACCTCCAAGTGTCAGCGCACGATATAATCCCTCATTCTCTAGCTGCCATCTTCTCTATCTGCAAAAGAAGTTGTGTTGGATAGGAATAGAAAGTAAGAATGGAAATCATTCGTGTAGATTCGTTTCGAAAATACTTTTGTAATATCATAATTTTATCAGATTTTATAAATATATTATAATAAAAATTAATGGTCAAAGTTGGTTTTCTTGGTTTTTGAAAGACGGTGCGATATGCCAAATAACATGTCTTCGTGAGGTCGAGTAGTTAATTGAATCTTACTTCATTATTCTTGCACTTGTTCCTGATACTAATCTTGAGTGACGGCAACTTATTGCAGGTTGTTCTGGCCACGTGCCTTCCTGTGGAATGTGGAGGCGCGGGCGTCGTGGCGCCACGTTTTTTGTAATTCGAGCATCGCCGGGGAAATGCTCCTCACAAATCCCAATTTTTGACTGTCACTGCTTCTCAGTTGCTTCCCCCGAGCTGCTGGATCGTCTCATCTTCGATGGCATCTTGTCTCCTTCCATGAAATTTCGCCTGTCACCTCCTCACCTGCTTCGAGGGACCACATCCGTCATTCCGTGTAAACCTCATGACGCCATATACGTACGGAAAAAAATTCCGTAAAAGAGATATGCAAATTTAACTCTGTGCATCCTTACTCCGATAGATGTTACGTGTTCATCTTGCCAATCTCAACCATTCATTTAATTTCTCATTCCTCCCATTAATAACATCCTTGATTTCTCACTCCTCCAATTAATAACACTGTTGGTGGGGTGAGGTTGAGATTTAGCTAGATGGAAACGTGACATTTATCGGAGTGGAGATGTATATGATTAAATTTACATACCTCCTCTACAGAATTTGTTTCCCGTATACGTACATGGGTGTTGATCCTCTGAGTTATTTATATAAACCGGCCGGTACCGTCTAAACCAGCTTAATTAAAGACTTCGGAAGCTAACATTACGAGAGCTATATCCGGGTTGGGCGCGCGCTCCTCTTTCATGCTTGCATGGCAACGGTGGAGCAGTGGATCGGGATAGGGTCGGCCATGGCCGGCTTCGCCTTGCTATTCTCCAGGCTGCCGGACCGCGTCCATGACGAGGTGAGGCACTTCATCACTAGGTGGACGCCACTGGTGGCTGCCTACTTCAACCCCTACGTGCATATTACCTTCTCCGAGTACTGCGACCGCTTCCGGCGGAACGAGTTGTTTGATCCCATTGCAGCCTACCTCAGCGAAGAATGCAAGGCCAGCAATGACGCCCAGCTCACCTTGGACGAAGATATGGAGGTCACCGACGACTTCCGCGGTGCTCGCCTCTGGTGGCGCTCGTCCAGCAACTACAATGCCCCAATCAGGACTAGGGGCGGCGCCATCGCCATTTTAAAGGCGGAAAGCTTAATAGAGCCGCGAAGCTACAAGCTGGTGTTCCACAAGCGCCACCGCGACCTCATGATCCACGATTACCTGCCGGAAATCCTCGAAAAGGGGCAGGAGCTCATCGCAAATAACAGACAGAGGAGGCTGTTCACAAACCGTCGGTGGCAGGGCACGTGGAGCCACGTCGCGTTCGAGCACCCGGCGACGTTCGATCACCTCGCCATGGACCCAGAAGAGAAGGAGAAGATCGTCGGCGACCTTAACGCGTTCAAGAAGTTAAAGGTCCGGTATTCCAAGGTCGGCAAGGCGTGGAAGCGTGGGTACCTGCTGTACGGGCCCCCAGGCACGGGCAAGTCCACGTTGATCGCCGCCATGTCCCACTTGCTCGACTACGACGTCTACGACCTTGACCTGACGTCCGTTAAGAGCAACGCCGAGCTGCGGAGGCTCTTCATCGAGACGACGGGCAAGTCCATCATCGTGATCGAGGACATCGACGCCATTGAGGTCGATCTCACTGGAAACCGCAAGGTCAATAAGAAGGGTGACCGCGAGGGTGACCTCCCGACAGACCACAATGAGGAAGACAACAGCAAGGTGACGCTGTCTGGGCTGCTCAACTTTGTGGACGGGCTGTGGTCAGCGTACGGCGGCGAGCGGATCATCGTGTTCACGACGAACCACGTCGACCGGCTCGACCCTCGCTGACCCGCAGGGGGAGGATGGACATGCACATCCAGATGCCCTACTGCCGTTTCGAGGCCTTCAAGGTGCTTGCCAACAACTACCTGAATTGCCCCCACCACCGGCTTTTCGGCGAAATCCGGCGGCTGCTCGACGAGACCGACGTGTCGCCGGCCGACGTGGCCCATAACCTGATGCCCAAGTGCAACAAGAGGAAGAGGGACACGGACGAATTCTTGGAGGAACACTGGGACGAATGCTTGGAGGAATACTGGGACGAATGCTTGGAAGGTTTAGTAGAGACCCTGAAGAGGGCCAAGAAGGATTCGGCCGCTACTGCGATGGAAGAGACCAGCGCACAGAGGGAATCTAGAATCTAGAGAGCAGAATGCTAGACAGATGGTAATTAAGGCCCTGTTCGACCGCGGGAATTTTTCTCGGGTTATGTTAGAGTTGAACTATTTTCTATGACATTTGTGTATGTTTCAAAACGGGGTTTTAAATAGTGATAGAAGATGGAAGCCCTAGCTAGTACGGATAAATTTCCATTGCATGATAGTAAGGAATATGAAGAATATGTAATGTAAGGCACGAAGAAAATATGGACACTACGTGTTTAATTAGTTACTCCATGATTTACATCGAGTTGTGGAGCAGTGCCTCCTCAGTTCCACGGAATATATAAGATTGTCCATGTTATTTTTGTCGACTTGTTGCAACATATATTAGTTTACATGTTATTTCTGATATATATTGACACGATCTTTGGTATAAACATTTGACCATTATGTTTAGTAATTGCTCACCAAACTTGAATTGATTGTTTGTCTAGATTAAAAACATTCTTAATTTCGGTCTCTGTCGTACATTCTAAAATGACGTGTGAGGTGTTACGTGTAGTGTTCGCTTTCTATTTTCTATGATATTGTCAGCAATGACGACATTATAACGTTCTAAAATGACGTGTGAGGTGTTACGTGTAGTGTTCGCTTTCTATTTTCTATGATATTTTCAGCAATGACGACATTATAGTTGTCCCGACTTGTTTGTCGTTGAAATTTGCACCATTGGGCGCCAGGGACCCATGGCGACCTAGGGGTGTTATGGCATTCGGATCCATATTTTTTTCTGAATTTAGAATTAGATATAAGCTAGTTAGATATGGATCTAGATTATTCGGGATATAAACACAAGATAGATATGTGATGGGATCCAAGTCAAGAATAGATAAAGATATATGAATAATATACACGTATATAGAGTAATATATGCTGATTCCTCGGACCCTCGAACCAAACACCCTATTAGTTCACTACAGAGAAATGCATCCAACAAAGCCATCCATTACCTAATGGCCAGCATAGAAAGAATATGCTACTTGAAGATCAGCAGAACCAACTAATTATCAAGATAAATACGATACCATGGAAAATATTTAGGAGCTTCCATACATTGTATTCTCATAAAATATTTCGCTACAAAAGAATACTGCTAACTTTTCTTGAGAAAAACAAGAGTGCATGTTTTGTTGTAATGAATGGGCTACTATACGAGTGTCTACCAAGGATCCAAATCTCGCCGAAATTTTGTGAGATCTCGGTTTCCAGACATGGACAAATTTTGAAAAGCCGGCCGGAGCAAAAAATTTAAATTGCTACAGAAATCTTGCTGAGATCTCACTATTTTTTACCGTAATTTGACTTTTTAACCAGATTTCATCGGATTTGGTCCAATAACCCTTAAGAAAGTCATCATCTATGAAAATTTGATGAAAAACCGAATTTTTGAGAATTTTTTTAAAAACTGCAGAAACACTCTCAGATTTTTATAAAATTTTACATGCCTTATCATGATGTGAAAAATTTGTGGTACCATTCTAGGATGTGTAGGATCATACTGAAAAATTATAAAATAATTTAACTTCATTTATCTTTAGAAAATCAAAAATAGAATGAACATAATTGGGGCAGCAACCTTATCAGAATTTTATAAATTTTCTCGAGTTTGATACAGGAATCTCCATATTGTAAGTCTTGTCATATATTTGTCAAAGGTAGGTAAATTAGGTTCAATCTGAACTGAACTTGTCAGGTTCTCACCTAAAAGTCTAGAAAAACCTACACTACTTACTCAAACTTTGCCTAGAATATAGCTGGAGCTATATTTCTATACAGGCCATCGCAAATGTTTCCCAAAAGCTAGTAATAACACACCTAAAGTCCTTTTCTAGAAAATTATGGTACTATGACCCTATTATTAGTACAACGACATTTTTGTTCCTTCTAACAATTGAAAAACTGAATACTGATGTCATCTATCACAAGTAGTAGTGATGATTGCGCATCTAGTAGGTTGCCAGAGTTATCTTTCCAGTTCTTTCAGGTTTGGTGGGGACTTGTAAGCATACTTCAGTTCATATCCTAGTTCAGTATAACCAAGAATGAATTTGCTAGATTTGATGACCAGTCACTCTTCTATAAACTCACTATGATTCTGTAATGTTCCATAGTACTAGCATGATTGGGCCGTCCCCGCGCTGTCCCCGAGCCGCGCCGTCCCTGCGCCGTCCCGTGCCAGCGCCCGCCAAGATCGCCCGCCGCCAAGACGTTTCCGCGCTGCGCCGTCCCGCTGCCTCACCGGGCCGTCCTGCGTCGTCCCGCTGCCTCGCCAGCATGTTCTTTGTTCTGTTATTCCTAACTCTGAAGGTAACCTATGCTTCATTATTTGTCGTTCCCTTGACTTTGGTTGATTTTCCACTTCACATAGAACTCAAGAGGAATATCAAATCGCTATTCTTTAGAAATTTGTGTTGTTGTTTCAATTTATGATCAAAATGCGACATAGTGCTCTTACAGAGTAATCTGAATCTCTCAATTTAGAGATCTTGTGGGCTTCAAAACCGCATGTATGTGCTATTTTGACAGAGTAGCTGTACAAGACCTATTTCTGACTTACTACAGTAGGGGCCATCAAAAGGTTCATATGCTAAAGAATGGGAACAGTGGGAGAAAAGGTTGCGCCAGGTGTTATTTGGGAATGCTGATTATCTTAATTCAATTCAGGTAACCATATTTCATTTATTAATCATTCAACATCTGTATTCTGTTTAGGAATAATGATAGTGAATGGTTGTAAACCAGTGGTGGATCAAGGAACTTTTAACCTGTGGTTTAATAACAACTACAAAATAATGAATACCAATAAGGATAGCGTGTCCACAAAAAGCTATGGGGCCTTGCACCTCCCTCTGTAACTGTTATAAACTGGACGGCCATATAAATTCTAATATTTACTTTATCTCTTATTTAGCAATAGCAATAGAGAGAGACTATAATTTACAAGTGATGTACTCTAATTAGATAATTATATGGTCTGGGTATACACTAATCCCGCCTACTGAAACCATAAAAAACTGCTTGCATTTCACTGCACAGAAAGATGATGCATTGTGTTAAAATGTTTACTTTTATAGGTTCCATTTGACTTTGCTGTGAAAGAAGTACTGGAATAGTTAAAGGCTGTTGCAAAAGGTGATATCAAAACACCCAATACTGTGAAGCAGAAGTTTGGCAATATCATTTTTGCTGCTGTTACATTACCCCCAGCAGATATATTGGGCCTTCTCCAAAAGGTAACAATTATATGCTCAGCTCAGCCTTCGAGATAGTTTGAATTGCATTGAGTCGTCCCTGGATACATGCTTGCTGCTGGGGTATTCTAGACTTCCAGTTGAATGCTTGTAGCCATGGACTTCTGCTTCTAGGTTTTGTCATTATGCAACAGTCATGGATGATACCCCCATTTTGACCACTTCTTGCACATTGCGTAACTGTAACGGTTGGCAGAGAAGGACACTAATGTCAACAATTTTCTCAACGACATAAAATTGGAGGATAACCATTAAGGGAACCATTCTATTTGATGCTTCAAGCACCATTACTTTATCTCCTGTAAATTTTCAGTAAGATTACCACCTGAACATATTTTTTTGTTGTATTGTGTTTCTAAGTATGAAGGTTTATATAACTACATCTCAAATTAGCATTCCCATGATAAAGATCTGAATGATGTAGTGCATTCCTAGATTGATCAGATGGCCCATCTCTAGTGAATATACATAAATCCTGTATGTAGTGCGTTGCCAGTGCATACCCTACAACAGTCATGCTATCATTTTTTTGTTCGGTTCAGAAGCAGCAGATAAGCACTTAAGTTAATCAACATGTCAATTTCATACTTAAGTGATGCAACCGTTGTTTCCTTCATTTATTCATTCCTTACATGCTTTGGTAAAATCAACTGAGTAGTTGTTTAGTTTAACTTGAGCTCATGGGCTTTGTCGAGTCCTTTCACCTGATTTGGTAGTATTTACAATATGGCAGCCTATAAAATCTCATCTTGGATTTGTTTATGCTCAAAAGAACAAACCATGCTTTTATTCAACAGGAGGATACAATTTGAGCGGAGCGTCTGGTCTCATGGCATGGTCAAGTCAAGCAATTCTACAATGTGGAACAACCTATTCTCAAGTCACTAGTCAATAGATTAGTTCTGTTATCGCAATCTTAGTTGAGAAATTTAAAGTTTTCGTTCAGAGATTACTATGAAATTATTCTATTATTGGTCTCTTTTGCTTCATGTTTGTACATACTGAAAAGATTGTTACAAATGCTCTTATATATGATTTGATGGCTATAATTGATATTTCTGTTCGTGCAATTTCTAATTTGAGTACATTTCTTTTGCAACAACGGTATATAAGCAAATATTATTGCAATATGCATTGACGCCTCATTGCGAAAAAATGAATTGCTATAGATATAGATCGTTGTTATAATTTATTGCAACGAAGTTATTTCATTGCAATACATCATATTGCCACAAAAATTATTTCGTTGCAACCTCACTTATTGCCATGGATTGGTTTTTGTTGCAACTACTATCTAATACAATGCCTAAACGCGTGGCAATAGAGACCTCTATTGCCATGGCAGTAAAAAATATTGCCACGGTATTAAGGTCAGTGCGACTACTATCTAATGCAACGCATGAGAGCGTGGCAATAGAGACTACTATTGCCACGGCAATTGAGACTATTGTCACGTCAAACCGTCATTGCAACTATGGACTAATTAGCATTACAATTGCAACAAAACATAAATCGTGGCCCAAACTTTGGACCACGCAACTAATAGCCACGCCTGCCAACGATTGTGACATTGTGGCTATTGGTACATATTGCAACGAAATAGGCCCTATTGCAATGATTTCTTGCCGTTGCAAAAGCCCGGAATTCTAGTAGTGTATGAAAATTTTATAGAAACAATGAAGATACATCAAGACTATACAAAAAAATTCAAAAATTTCTAACTTGGTTTGTATCATTTTTCATTTGGTTGAATTTTACCGGTAAAGCTTTTATCAGGATAGTAGCACTTTTCGAATTTTCAAAAATTCATGAAGTTTGATCATCATCTGAAAATTTCATGAGAATATTAATTATGCTTCTTAACCACGCACAAAATATTTCAAAATTTTATAATGTGGTTTGTTTCATTTTTCATTTGGTTCAAACTTGTCGTCAGCGTTTTATCAGGACAGGAGTAATGTTTGATTTTTAAAACATTTCTCAGATTTTATAATCATTTGAAATTTTTATGAGAACATAGTTGATGCGTCAGAAACCGAGAAAGGGGGCTTTGGATGATATTTAGAACAAAACCGAGATTTCAATCCTTGGTGGCTACTCGCTCAGGCTATAACGAATCGGCTAGGACAATGGCCAAAGTTCTTTGGCTTGTGCCAATTTTGTTGCTGGATATCTGAATAGACAAAAATGATGTATGGATCTCGTCCTATATTTACCGGATATTATTTGCTCTGAATCCGGATTCAAGTAACTGAATCACATCTTGGATCTAGCCAGATAGTAAAATACCTTTCTGAATCCAGTCCCAATTGTATATATACTCAATGCAGAAATTAGTAGCACAATCCTCTAAAACTATCCTCAGGTAGCTCGATGTTACAGTAGAAGGCTTTTTGCTCTAAGCAATTGCATCTAAAGTACCATATAGATTGTCCACTCAACATATTTAATGTAGAAATCAGTAGTACAATCCTCTAATAGTCTTTTTCTTGTAGAACTTCTTGGCACGAGAGTAGTCTTTCACATCATTTTTAGCCAACTTTTGTCTGAAGTATGTCCGGCTATGTTACAAGGATACAATAAACTAGTTAAAATATTAACAGGCATAAATTGAGAAACAACATTATTTGACAGATCAAGACAAGAAAAACTTAGGATTCTTCCATATCTGCCATCATATGTGCATTAGCATCTGCAGCAAAAGCTTTTTCGTTCTCCTTGTAGTTTCTCAACTCCAGCACAGTGCCCATTTGTTTGACACCAGTAACTGATTGACTTTCAATCAAATCTCTTAATCCCTACAAAAGCGATCACTTTGTTGTGAAAATAGACTATCTTGGTATATTATCAGTTACCCATGTCAAATTAAATACTATAAATCTTCATAAGCTCAGCATTGGTTTTGTCGATATTTGGGAATCGGGCCCTCGCCGAGCTTACTTGTTGATTGAGGGATCAACCAAAGCCCCCTTTCCGTGAAGGGTTTGCATTTGAAGGATGCTATCAGGGTGCAATGCTCGAAAGGACAATGAACAAGGAATTTTTATATTGGTTCGGGCCTCTCCTGACGGAGATAACAACCCTACGTCCAATGTTCTTGCTATTGCTTGAATTCTTACAGAAAGGTTTTGTGTGCTATGCTTCTTGATGTCGCGCCTTCCTTTATGCCAATCGTCGATGGGGTTTTTATAGGTGATCGAATTAACTATAGCCAAAAAATGTGCTATTACTACACTCGGTCGTGACTGTAACTGCACCCTTGATTTTCGCCATGTCCTATCGTGGACATGATGGACTCAAATCGTGGCATAATGGTCTTTAACAGTAGCGTAATTATCGCCACGTCGTCTTTATGGGCCGAGCATGATCTTTTGATCAAGCTCGGGTTTTTTCTTCAACTCTGATTGACTGTTGCGCGCCACCGAGCAAGCATGCTCGGGGATTTATGGCACATGCTTGGGGACGATCCTAAACGTGATCGAGCGGACCCACCAGCCGGTCTACCCAAGGATCCTCCTTGGGGACACCGTCCAAGGGCATGCATGGTCGGCCGAAAATCGGTGTCAGGGTATAATAGTCTTTATGGGAATTATCCAATCCCCGACAGCTAGCCCCCGAGGCGCAAGTGGAAGTCTACTTGGCGGGGCCTTCCCCTTGAGCCTACAGACTCAAAGGAGGGATTGAAACCTTGCAGCAGAACACTACTGCAACATCCGAGCAATACTTGCCCGCAGACGAGCATGATCGACAAGGACCGAGCAACAGGCTCGACCTCCGACCAGAGGGAGCCCAGGAAAAGGAGCATCAAAGATCGCAATGGTTCCTTCTTTGCGAAGCCTTGCGAGAGCAGTTCGGACAGTTTTTGAGAAATCGAGCCTTTATTGGACAAGTTTCGAAGATCACACCGCCGCATGGTGGTTTATGAATAGGTGGGAGCGATTTTCGGTCTCCGAATGGTTGTGCCTGTTCGACTTCTCTACCTATATATATAGATGAGAACAGTGATGAGAAACCCTTCATCCGTATTTCACAACCAAGCCCTCAGAATCTCCCCAGTCCCCGACTTTCCTATTCTTGCATCCTTCTCCGCCACCGATCATATGGCAAAGTTCAGGCCAAGCAAAATTAGTAAGGAGAGGCTTCAAATGCTCGAGGATCTTGGCTACCTTGATGCAAGCTCTTGGCAAGCTCCTGATGGCGAGGGAACTCTGGTGCCATGCAACGACGAGATCGTCTCCTGTGACCTCTACACCGTCAATGGGTTGAGGATGCCCGAGAGCGAATTCCTCAAATCCGTGCTCGCCCAATGTGAGTGTGAGATTTCTAATCTTAACCCTAATTCCATCCTTGTTCTGGCCATCTTTTCGCATCTTTGCAAGGGATTCGTGGGCACCATGCCCACGATGAGCCTTTTCTTTCATTTCTATTCCTTGTTCCACACCGGTGGGGCTTCTTCGCCGGCTGCATCTACTTCCGCCTTCGGTCCAACCGGCCATACGAGTACCCGGTCTTCAAGCTCAAGGACTCAGTATCGGGCTGGGCGGACTTCTAGTTCTACTTGAAGAAGGCAGAGGGAAGCTCTCTCCGCTACACCGGTACGGCGGTTCCGAGCGTCGAGACTCGCTGCCCCCTGCAAGCCGAGGAGGAGCGGACGCTGATGACGATCAGTGAGCTCACCAATATGGGGCTCGCTGGTCTTGATATTGCATGGGATTATCTCAGGAACCGGGTGTCTCCACTGAGGAGGAGGGAACACCCCTTTTTCGAAATCTCCAAGTGGCAAGACCTCACCGGGAAGTTGACTCCGGTAAGTTTCCAAGATTATATTGATAATCTTTCGTTCTTCGTGATTTTGCTCGCGCTAACGCTTGTGTTGGTCGAATGCAGCCTCGGGCACACCCTGGGTGGAGAAGCGAGTTGCCGAGATGTTCGGCACTCCAAAGGGCAAGGAGCTTGAGCACGGGTGTCAAGTTCTAAAGAATGTACTTGAGCGGGGTGACGCGGTAAGTATCTTTGTGATCTATGCTCAGGGAAAACATCCCGAGCATCTCTAACATTCTTGTTGCTTTTGACAGGAGAAGGTCGCCCTTGAGGCCGCAATGGCCGAGCTTAAGCCATTGTCGCGTGACCAAGGAAGAGCCATCCTCGCCACCAAGGCCAAAAAGGCGAGAGGCAAGCGGCAAGCGCCATCGCCGACCACTCGACTCCTTAAGAGACGAACGACTTGAACAAGAGCCCTCCTCGGCGACATTTGGAGTACGTTGATAAAGTGGAGGTAAGGGATTTCAAGAAATGGCTGAAAGAGTGTACCGAGCAACATCCGGATTTGATGGCTCGCTTGCAATAGCTCGAGGAGTGGGCAAGACAAGATAAGGCGGCAGAAGACTCCATGCGCCAAGAGCTAGAGGGGAAGATCGCAGACCTCAAAAACAAGCTGGCGCTAGCAACCTCGGGTTCTTCAGCGAGAGAGCCCGAGGAAGAGGATAAAGATCCGGCACCCCTCATCGTGAGGCGCCAGAGGTCGTTGGGCACACAGCCAAAGCGCCCGAGGAAAACTTTGGAAGTGGTCGACATGGACGAGGTCGACCCTTTGATAGCGAGGGCCAAGGAGCTCAACAAAGGTAATTCCTCTCCTCTATTTTCTCCCCTTTCTTCTTTTCGCCTTTGCTTTGAATGCTCGAGCTAACCCCACTCTACTGACGTGGGCATGATAGCTCATATGGGGGTTGTGAATTTGAGATCAATGGCTGACGAAATGCTCGACCATGTAGTGGAGCGAGAGCTTGCCCTCGTCGCCGACCTTGTGATGGTAGAAGACTTCACGGCTGAGGCCTACCACGACCAACAAGTCATGAAGATTTAAGACCTGGAGGAAACAACTCTCTAGGAAGGCCAACTTCCCGGGATGAGTATTTGGCACTCCCGAGCGCATCAGATGCTCGAAAGCAAGGAGAAGACCCGTGCCACCGAGCGAAGCGCTTGCTCGGGAAGAAGGCACGAAACCCCTGAGCGAACCACTTGCTCGGGAGGAAAATAAAGAGCCCAGAGCGAAGAGCATGCTCGGGAGGAGGATAATAAGCCCCCCGAGTGAACTTCTTGCTTGGGAAGAAAATAAAGAGCCCCGGCGAAGAGCATCCCAGAAGGAAGATAAAAAACCCCCAAGCGGAATGCAAGCTCGGGAAGAAAATGAGGAACATCCGAGTGAAATGCATGCTTGGGATGAAAATAAGGAGCACCCGAGCGAGATGCATGCTCAGGAGGAAGATGAAAGCTCCCGGTCGAAGTGCAGAGAACAGATCTTCCAAGCCAAAGCGAAGCTCGAACAAGAGCGAAAACGTTCCGCAGCCTTGGAGGAGAAACTGAGCAGGAGCAAGGAGGAGAAACGACTCCGTTAGGAAGCTCACGAGGGACGCGACGCTCGGTGGCGATTGCTCGAGCTTGAAACCCAACAGGACGAGGCGAGGAAAGAAATCTTGGCCCTACAAGAGGTGAAGCTCGGTGGAAACCCTCCTCTGTAAAATATTCCATGAAAACTCCTTGATTCTTGAATGAGTAAAGGAATGACTTTTGGAAATTGCCTTGCATTTTTCGCAAAAATTGCCTTGCATCTTTCGCAACTTATCTCCCAATGGGTGCTTGCACACACAGACGAAACAAAGCGAGCAGAACGAAAAAGAGAGCGAACAAAGATAGTAAAGAACGGAACACGAGCTTGTGTTTTCAGAAAAACACGGTAGTTTGTTCCTACTAAGCCCCCACTGTGAAAGAAACTCGTGGACCTAAATTGCCATCACGAGCTCGTTCACAGGAGAGTTAGAAAAAATCGCGCATACTTTTCCGTAATGAACCAACGCCAAAACTCTGAGTTGCGAGCATGGTTTAGGTCGAGAGAAAGAAATGCACGCATGGCCTTAGCTTCCCGAGCGTCTCGAGCCCATGCCCCTATGTTGCGAGCATAGCCTTGACGAGGAAGAACATGCGGTTGCCCGATAAAGCGCATGACGACCAAGCACGCGTGCATCGAACTGAGACTCTGGACCAGCCGAGAGGGTGTCTGTATGCGATTGTGAACTTGCAGCAAAGAACTACTGCGAACAACAATCGGCTTATATAGACTGAAGCCTCTGGTGGTGAACTTTGGGATCCAGCGTTAGTCGTGGCGCTTTGAACGTTCTTGCGCACGCTAGTCAAACCTTATGATAATACCATTGAAGCGAATGTTCTTGCCCGTGCGCGTTCATCCCATCATCAAGACCATGAGGAGGAGAGTGTGCCCTTGTGCGAAACCGAAGTCGGCTTACCAACGGCAAGGACTTCAAAGACATTCACAAAATCTTGGAAAGAATGGAAATCATGGGGGCGAAAGAACTGAATTTTTATAAGAAAGATCGCCAACTTTGCACACAGCATGCAATAACGAAAACTAGATAAAGAACTTACGCAACTGATCGATGTTCCAAGTGCTGGCGAGCTCTCGACCATCCTCCATCGCTAGGCGAATAGCTCATGGGCGTGCTACCGAGACGACCGTGAATGGACCCTCCCATCTAGGGGACAACTTGTTAGCTTTTGACAAATCCTAGACTTGACGCAGGACTAGATCGCCAACTTGCAAGGTCCTTGGTCGGACTGACTTGGCGCGTGCCTACGAAGAGCCTTTAGGTAGACCGCGGATCGAAGCAACGCCCGCTCGCGTGTTTCCTCAGCGAGGTCAAGGTCTAGGAGACACTCAAGCCCCTGGTCGATGTTGTCGACCAGTGCACTCTTGGGGAACCCAGCACGATTTCGGTGGACAACATGGCCTCTGCACCATAGACAAGCTGGAAAGGGGTTTCACCCACTGCCCGGCTTGCCGTAGTGCGAACTGACCACAGGATGGAAGGAAGCTCGTCCACCCACGCTTGGCCATGCTGATTGAGGTTTTTGAAAACCCTCTTTTTGATCCCTTAGATTATTTGTCCGTTTGCTCGCTCGGACGCTCCATTGCTCTGCGGATGCGCTACAGAGGTGAAACAGACCTTTGTCCCGATATCTTCACAATAGGCTTGGAACAATTCACTGGTGAACTAAGTGCCATTATCCGTGATGAGGCGGTTGGGAATGCCAAAACGTGTCACTACGTTATTGCGGAAAAGCTTTCTGGCTGCTTGAGCTGAAATGGTCGACACGGGCTCGGCTTCGATCCACTTAGTGAAAGTGTCAATAGCCACGAGCAAGTATTTACAGCCCTTCTGACCTCGGGGGAAAGGTCCTACTATATCAACTCCCCAGGTCGAGAATGGCCATGATAAAGGAATGGTTTGCAGCATGTATGCCGGCTAATGGACCTTGTGAGCATGAAATTGGCATGCCTTGCAAGTTGTCGCGATCGAGCGAGCATCGGCTAAGGTCGTTGGCCAATAGTAACCCAATCAGAATGCCTTGCTCACAAGCATTCTAAAAGATGAGTGAGCTCCGCACACTCCTTCATGGATATCTCTAAGAAGGTATCTGCCCTCTTCTTGAGATATGCACTTGGAGAGCGCCTTCGATCAACTTGTAAAGAGAAAATCGCCTTATAAGCCGGGAACACTCGGCTTCTTCCTCAGGCAGTGTCCCATGCGCAAAATATTGAATGAATGGCGCCATCCAATTTGCACCATGCTCGAAAAGAGAGACGTTACCGCCCGTCTCTGATACCTCCTCTACAGAGAGAATGGAGGGCTTGTATAAGTGCTCAGTGAGCACTCTTGCCAAGCAAAAATTTGGGAGGAACTGACCTTTGAAAGATGATTGGCCAGGGAATTGTCCTTCCTGGGGATGTAGAGTACTTCGAAATTCCTAAAGTACTTCTCCATCTTCCTCACTTCAACAAGGTAAAGCACCATTGAGTCATCGGAACACTGATACTCATTGTTGACCTGGTTGACGATCAACTGTGAATCCCCTTTCACAATCAATCGCTGGACTCCAAGCGCTTTGCACGCTCGTAGCCCTGCCAAGAGGCCTACATACTTTGCAGCGTTATTGGTTGCAGCAAAGTGCAATTGAATGGGGTACTAGAGTTGATTTCCCTGAGGGGATATTAGCACAACTCTAGCCCCCGAGCGATCGTAGGCACGAGATCCATCGAAGTATATGGTCCAATGACCTTCTTCAGATCTATCGAGCTCGGTAGCGGGTGGCGATGGATTCGTCCATTCCGCTACAAAGTCTACCAAGATTTGGGACTTGATAGCTGTATAAGCTGAGAACTGGATCTCGAACTCGACGAGCTCTATGGCCCATTTTGCTATTCGACCAACAGCGTCTTGATTTCTTAGGATCTCCCTAAGTGGAAAGTTGGTCGAGACCACGATCTTATGGGTTTGGAAATAGTGTTGTAGTTTTCTGGAAGCTATGAACAGTGAGTATAAGAGCTTCTGGACCTCAGGATATCGCTCCATTGGCCTGTGCAAGACTTCACTGACATAGTAGATTGGTCGCTGCACCCCATCCCTTTCAACTGTTAACACCGCGCTTACGGCCTACGGGGTCGCCACCAAATATAGCAACAAGGTTTCCCCCGACCTTGGCGTGGTTATGATAGGTGGTCTAGACAGGTACTGCTTTAGCTGTTCAAAAGAGCGATTTGCCTCTTCTGTCCATGCGAAACCATCGTGCTTACGGAGCACTTTGAAAAATGGCAGCCCACGCTCGCCTAACCTGGAAATGAACCAACTTAGAGCCACCATGCATCTGGTCAAAGCTTGGACCTCCTTTACATAGCTTGGTGGTCGCATTCTTTTGATGGCTACAATTTTTTCCGACTTTGTCCTGATACCTTGTTGGCCGACCATATAGCCAGGCACCTTACCTGCCTTTACATCGAAGACACATTTTTTAGATTAAGCTTTATTCGATGTCTATTGAGGTTACAGAAAGTTTCCTCAAGATCAGATACAAGATTTGAGGCGAGCTTACTTTTGACCACTATGTCGTCCACATAGACCTCTAGATTTCGCCCTATTTGATATGGGAAAGTCTTCTACATGAGACGCTGGAAGGTCACCCCAGCGTTCCTAAGACCGAAAGACATGGTCATGTAGCAGAACGTGCCAAATGGGGCAATGAAGGAAGTCTTCTCTTCATCTTCAGGTGATATGCTGATCTGTTGGTAGCCGAGTAGGCGTCCAAAAATCTCATCACCTGGGACTCCGCTGTTGCGTCGACCAACTGGTCTATGCGGGGAAGCGAAAAATTATCCTTAGGACATGCGGCATTCAAGCCCGTGTGATCGACACACATGCGCCACTTGCCTCCCTTCTTCTTGATGATGACCGAATTTGCCAGCCATTTCGAATGCTCAACTTCGCGGATGAAACCGGCCTTGAGGAGCTTCTCGAGTTCATCCTGGATGACCGCTTGTTTTTCCGGGGAAAAGCGCCTGAGCTTCTGCCGCACAGGTTTCTTGTTAGGCCGAACAACTAGCCTATGCTCGATTACTTCCCTTAGGACACTGGGTATGTCAGATGGTTCCCAAGCGAACACATCCACATTCTTCCGGAGGAAAGTAATGAGCTCAAATTCCTATTTAGGATCTAAGGAAGATCCTAAATGAACGACCTTGGTCGAGTCCACGTTATTTAGCAGAACCGCCTTGGTTTCTCCTCCGGGCTGGAGGGCAAGTTTTGGCCGAGAATTCTTCAGCTCATAGTCGGGACCATGCTGAGGCAATTGCCCGACCATGTCAAGTGACTTCTCGTCGCAATTCAGGGCCGCCTTTTGACTTCCCTTTACGGTGATTACACCCCTAGACTGGGAACCTTCAAGCAATGATAAGCGTGATGCGTAGCGGCCATAAACTTAGTGAGAGCCGGCCTGCCGAGGATGGCATTGTAGGCTGACTCAAAGTTGACCACCTCAAAGGTGATCATCTCTGTCCAGAAGTTGCTCGGACTCCCGAACGTGATGGGAAAAATGATCTGGCCAAGGAGTTTGACCGAGGTGCCCGGAACGATCCCAAAGAAAGAGACCGCTATGCTTTTGATCTTGGACCGAGGAACCTGCATCTTGTCTAGGACTTTGGCGGATATGAGATTCAAAGAGTTTCCGCCATCGATGAGGACTCGCCCCACCGTGGTGTTGCTGATGGTCGGGTTTACGACCAAAGGGAGCTTCTGAGGTCTAGTCATTCCAAGGGGACAATCGTACTTGGAGAAAGTGAAGGACAGCTCGAACCACTTGAGCTGCTGCACGGGAGGCTTGCCTTGAACAACACGGTGCACCTCCCGTGCTGCCTCCTTCAGATTCTGTGGGATTTATAGGCCAAGGAGCCTCCGAACATAACCGCAATATGATTGCGGGGCTCCTAGTACTCCATGTCTTCGTCGTCTTCATCTGCGGGTTCTTTACCCTCACCCTTGCTGCTTTCACCCTTCTCGGGGAGTGTGGGTATAGGACCCTTGCCATTATAGAACTTTTCTAGGCAGAATGCCCAGGTTCGACAATTGCGAAGGTCGTGCCCGTATGCCTGATGGAGTGGGCAAAAACGATCGTTTAGCGGAATACCTTGGCCATTGCGATCTTGAACATTGTGGGCTTGGTCGTCGCGGTGCTGGGGTGGTCGGCCCCTGCCTCTTCCGCGCTGCTGTGACTGCAAAGCTCGTGGTGGATGATGCTCAATAGCTGCTACCATGCTTGGTGCGGATGGCCACTTCTTCTTCTACTTTATTTTCTTTTCCACAGCGCCTGGATTCTTCTTGCTCATGGGACCCTCCAAGCCTGGCTGAGGCGGCAGCTTGCCCTTGTCCAGCATCTTCTTCCACTAGACTGCCTCATTAGCATTTGCATATCGATCGGCCATGCGGAACAGCTCGCTGGCTGTCAGGTCTGAATGGATTTCCAGGTCCTGCGTGAAGCGTACGTCCTGAACATGCGGAATAGAATTCCTTACCCTAATGAATCTTTGAACAAAGTGTCATAGAGACCCCTTCAGTCTGATCAAGCGCTTGAGATCGCGTTCCTTGCCCGGGCGGATGTAGCAGCTCTGAAAATTTACTCTAAGCACTTCGCTGAGTTGCCTTCAAGAGCGGATCGACTGTTTCTTTTGATTGAAGAGCCATGTCCGAGCGGCTCCATTCAAAATTGTGGGCTGGAAGTTGGCCTTAACTCCTTCATCCCCTCCAGCTCCTAGGATCTCACTAGAGTAGATCGAGAGGAACTCATCTGGATTTTGAGTTCCATTGAACCTCTCAATGTGCCTGGGTTTGAACTTGCTTGGCCACAAGATATTGCGGAGGGACGCTGAGAAAGGTCGACACCCGAAAGCCGGGTTGTCGCGGTGGTTCCTTCGGCCATGGCAATCATGGTGATCGTCACTGCGGTGGCTCTCAACGCGCGGTCCAAGGCGAGAGAACACTTCTCGATGTCAGCAAGGCGGGGACCGGTCTGAAGTTGAATATTCGGTATGCCCGTGGCTGGAACGAGAATATCTTTGATCCCACGAGGTCGCTCGGGAATCACTCCGAGTGTCCTCGCGGTACCGATCATACTTCCTACGGCCTTCCCGAGCAAGGCTCCGAGAGTCATCATGACGGGAGCTGAACAGGGGAGCGACACCAATTATCCCGGAAACACTCCGAGCATCTTTGTCGCAAGGCGAACCTGAAAGCCTCATGTCAGCGGCGACAAGCTTCTCTAGGCCTTCGGCTATGTCCGCGCCCATTGCTTCTAGGTCCACTTGACCGGGGAAATTTGAAGGTCGCGCACGACCGTTGCCATAGCCTACAACCGCTCAACGCTTTGTGGAACAGGAGGAGGTAACTTTGGCCGTTGATCGTGCACATGCTCTGGTGAGAGGTGCCTGCGGGAACTCCCACAAGCTGAGGATTTAGCCCTGGCGCCTGGCTTTTCACAGGCTTGGCGACGAATGTTCGCCAGGTCCTGTTCAGAGATGCCTCCAGATGGCTTTTGGCCGCTTCATAGCGACGATGATGAGCAGCCTTCGAGGACTCAACTTCAAGGTCTTCTTCTTCTCCCGCCATATTGACATCGCGGGAGTACAGAGATTACGAAGGCGACATCATGGTGTCTCCACGCGACGCGGTCTCGTGATCGGGCTCAAAATGGTCGGGAATGTCCAAACCATCATAGAGTCCGTCACACTCCTCATCATTTGTGAGGGAATCACGCTGCGAGCGGAGAAAACGCTCTCGTGCTGCAGCAGTCGGGGAAGGACTCCTGGGCTCAGTGTGACCTTCTGGATCAGCTATGCCGGCTGCGTCTTCATCGGCATAGTACATGTCGTCATCCTCGACGTCATTGAAGGTGCAAAGGTCTTGAGCATCCTGAGAGTTCGGCATCTTCAGGGATTCTTCACAGAAGGATTCGCTAGTCGATCCCCACGGATGGCACCAGCTATCGACGTTTGGGAAACAAGCCCTCGCCAAGCTTACTTGTTGATTGAGGGATCAACCAAAGCCCCCTTTCTGTGAAGGGTTTGCGTCTGAAGGATGCTATCAGGGTGCAATGCTCGAAAGGACAGTGGACAAGGAAATTTTATACTGGTTCGGGCCTCTCCTGACAGAGATATCAACCCTACGTCTAGTGTTATTGCTATTGCTTGAATTCTTACAGAAAGGTTTTGTGTGCTATGCTTCTTGATGCTGCGCCTTCCTTTATGCCGATCTGTCGATGGGGTTTTTATAGGTAATCGAATTAACTACAGCAAAACAATACGCCATTATTGCGCTCGGTCATGATTGTAACAACACCCTTGATTTTTGCCATGTCGTGTCGTGGACATGATGGACTCAGATAGTGGCATAATGTTCTTAAACCGTAGCGTAATTATCACCATGTCGTCTTGATGGGCCGAGCACGATCTTTTGATCAAGCTCGGGTTTTTTCTTCAACTCTGACTGACCGTTGCGCGCCGCCGAGCAAGCATGCTCGGGGATTTATGGCACATGCTCGGGGCGAGCCTAAGCGTGGCCGGAGCGGACCCACTAGCCAGTCTACCCGAGGATTCTCCTTGGGGACACCGTCCAAGGGCATGCATGGTCGGCCAAAAATCGGCTGCCGGGATATAATAGTCTTTATGGGAATTATCCAATCCTCGATAGGTTTCTTCCAACTCTGCGTTCTCCCTGCACTCCTTAATGATGAGTACATGGTTAAAAGATTCAATATCTTGCGATTTATGATCTATGTCTTTCAGTTTTTGTTGCATCTTATAAATTTTTCTGTTAACTCAGGCTTTCCCTTCAATTGTTCTATCTCCACCTCAAGTTTTTTTAGCATCCAACAGATTTTTCATGTTGTTTGTCTTGTTTGTAGGCTCCATTTTATATATGATACTTCGTAATATTAAAGTAAATATACTCATAATCAGTTAATTAAGCTTATGCATGAGAATTAACATTAATAGAAGCATACAACTAGCAATCAAGCTCAATTTGATTTTAAAAGTGTTCTCAGATGTCGAACTACCTTAGAAAGGCCTCCTCACTACTAGGGACAAGATATTAGACTGATTGGTGATAACCTTACCTATAAAAATAGATTTAATAGTTGACAGTTTACAAAACCTAATCAATTGGACTAAGATATATTTAAGAGAATCAATACTCAAGTATGCTTACTGAAACGATAATAGTGCAGACTACAGAAGCATGTAAATTGAGGCTGCCAGCAATAGTTCGGATGCTAAAAATAGCCAACAGTACCATGAACAAAACAATAACATCCAAGCACAAGTAGAATAGTAATCACAACAAGCATGAACATATATCTAGTAGCAAATAACAAATGATACCAATTGAAATAATGAAGTATTATAAGATGTAAAGAATTAACCAATGTTGTCACAAATAGTCTAACTATCCCAACTCCTCATCGAACAATACCTCCCCACATGCAAGGTCCTCAATACAAGTAAATTGTCTAACCCTTTGCAATAATAGTAAAGAAATTAATCACAGGGAAATTATTATAACTAGCTATGTGCCCGTGCGTTGCAACGGAAACTCAATTTGCGATAAAAAGTTCGTTTGCAAAGAGCACTAATAGTGGCAAAAATGGGTAATTAAAGAGCAATGGCAAATGTGGGTAATTTTGATGAAATGGCGTGGACAAAGGTGGGTAATTAAAGAGCAGTGGCAAAGGTGGGTAATTTTGATGAAATGACGTGGGAAGAAACTCTCACTTTATATAGTAGAGATTACAAAGCACAAACTGAAAAATCAATGCAGCTAACACTGCTCAAGGAGGAGGTGGCGACGACATGCTCGGGGTAGGAGACAATGGTGACGTGCGTAGGAAGGAGGATACGATGTGCTCGGGGGAGGAGGAGGTGACGACGTGTTAGGAAAGAATGAGGTGATGACTTGCTCGGAGGAGGAGATGACGGTGACATACTTGGGGGAGGAGTAAACTCTATTTTTATAGAATAGAAGGGAAGCCGAGAGGTCAAGCGTGAGGTGAACATCTTGGCTTTTGGCATTTGAATGGATAAAGAGAAGCGAGAAGTCAAGCGCAGGAAGAAATCCCAAGGGGTCATGCGCCATCGCAATCGGTCCCAACCTCAGAACTAATAGTGATACCAATAACATCACTATCGGTTTTGAGGTTAGAACCGATAATAGAATATCACTATCGGTTGTGACCTCAGAACCAATAGTATTGACCATCGTAATCACTATCAGTTCTGACCTCAGAACCGATAGTGATTTGGCCTAACGCTATCGGTTCTAAGGTTAGACCGACAGTGATGTTTTGCACCATATTTCTCACCCACGCCAAATCATATATCATTATCTATTTTTTCTGAAAATTTGGGAACCGACTCAGATGAAAAGATAGTGTTGTATCATTCTGTAGTAGTGGTCTACATGCAGTATATCATAAAGCGAATACAAGAGCCAAACAAATTCAAATAGATACCAAATTCAAATATTTTTTCAAAAATAGAAAGTTTATGATTTTAGAAAATTTAGAAACTAGTTTTTCTCAAGTTGGAGTTCATTCTCAAAAGTTATGAACATTTGAATTTTAATCGATGAAAATAACCTAAAATGGAAAAAAGGCTAACGTCAAAAATGTATTTTATTGACTTTACGCTTCCGATAGAGAAAGCACTCTTTACATAGGTCTGAATGCGTATTTCTTATTTTTCTACGTTTTTAACTATATTACAAAGGCTGACATTGTGGGGTCTATTCATCGGGTTTTATTATTTGTTGAAATACAATTGACATGTGGGGACCAAATGTCGGTGGCTCAATGCCTCAAATACCATTTTGGGTTTAACATAAGTCATTAATTCTAGCTAGCCCACATGTCAATGACACATAGGTTTAAAACCTAGTGAATTAGATTATTTCCTAGCTTGATGAAATTTTTGACTGCTAGGGCCACTTGTTAGTGACTCATAGTGTTGTGAGAAAGCCGTACATGTGTGTCTAATGGGTGGGGTCCACCTGTCATAGACTCATAATAGAGCGCACGCTTAGCAAGCTCGCCGACTAGTGAACAGCGGTAAGTGGTGCAGAGCGGTGGTCAGGTTAGCTAGAGAGGACCTAGGGGAACTCAAGGGAACTCTTGAAGGTGGCTAGAGATCACCGGAGTTGCTCGACAGCTAAGCCCAGTGGTTGCGCTAATGGCGGATGGCAGAGAGGGAAATGTAAGGGTGATCATGCTCAACTAAGTGAGGAGAAAGCACCAGTGAGGTCTAAGGTCTCCATTTTAGGGGTTGGTAGAGACAAAGACTCACCGGAGAAGCATGGTGATGGTGGTCGAAACTGAGGAAGGCGACGACTGTGGTGGTGTTATGGGAAAATCAAGCTACAAACAAGGTAGGGGTCATGGTCAAGGGACACTAAAGGTGCTTCAATCCAAAAGAATTGGAAGAATGCTCACCAGGGTAGAAGGATTGTGCTTTTGTTCTTGCGGCCAATAGAGCTCCTCAAGGTATCAATGACGCGAGGTGTAAGGCCAGGAAGAACAAGGTAGTGCAGGGAACTAAGGGTGACCATGGTAGGGCTTTTATAATGCTAGGGAGGTGGCTCGATATGCTCAGCCCATGAGCAAGGTGTGGAGAACAAGGAGAAGAAGACATGACGGAGCTCAATGCAAGATTTTCTAGCGAATTTGCCATGCACGCGAGGCAATGGCAGTGGTAGTGGAGGGAAGTGATGGCTCGGTGACAGGCGGCGTGGTAGGGGCAGTGAAGCAGCAGGCTAGGCTCGGCACAAGTCTCGGGGTTTGGGGCAGCTCAACTCGTGGGAAGGGCATGTAGGAATCTGGTGACATCGACCGGTGAAGCTCAGCGATGTGGCACTAGATTCCCGCATGTGCTAGGCTAGGGTGCATGTGCTGGTGCACAAAAGCATGCACATCGTGGCGTGGCACAGTGCCAGGGCATGCAAGGGGTCGAGGGAGTGGCTAACTTGCGGACCCGACCTAACAAGCGGGCCTAACTCATCAAAGAGAGGGAGAGAGAGAGATTGAAGAAGGAAGCGTACTTGGCTTTATACGCTTTCTGATAGGGGACATGGCTTTTATCAAAAGATGCTTTCTATTTTTAGATTTCATGGATTTTATGTGCAGCTAGGCTTCTTGAATTTCTAAAGCTAACAAACTAGCTTAAAAATTCATGAAAATTTTTGGAGATGATCCTGGGACAATACCCATGATTCTATAAATTTTCAAAGCATAAGCAATCCTATGATTTTATCGAAAAACTTTTGGTTATTTAGTTTTTATGAAATATCAAGTATTTGATTTTTCAGAAGCATCAACTAAATTCAAATATTCATGAAAATTTTTGGAGGGGCTTCATTGATTACTTGGGAGTCAATTATAATATTTTTAGATTTTGAAATGTTTGAATTGGATGTTTAAAAATCAGAATCATTAATTAGGTTATCAAAAATTATTTTTTTAAATGCCAAAAAATCATAATATCCAAGAAAAACCTAGAAAAAAAAATTAAAATCTCTCAAATAACTCAGAAAAAAACTTGGCAACTTTGTTATTTTAATTTGGGCTGTTTCAATATTTCTTTTCTTCCAAGGCATATATACAAAAGTTTGTATTACCCCTCTTCGATAGATCACTTTTTATTCTTTGATGGTAAGCTTTTCTAGTCCATGGTAGTAAATAGCATTAGGAATAACAAAAGGAGATGGATATATAAGGAAAAAATGGTAAAATATCACCTCATAATTGTAGAATGAAATGTATTTAGGAATAAAATTTGAAAGCTAGAATGATATGTATTCAGAAACGGAGAGAGTAGAGTTTTGGACATCGACACAGTCTTCAAAATGAATTTGATCACTAATTTCTACTTTAATATGTTTTATAAAATCTAATGAAATTATAATATTATTAAAATGCTTTTTGAAAAAAAAATCTACATATACTATTATTATGTGTTTAATTCCAATATTTTGAAAGATTCCATTAACTAAATTTAAAGTTTAACTGCACAGTCCCAAAACATTACTCTTTTGTGAAGGGAGTCAAGTTCGATTTCTTAGCAACTGTCAGTGGCATTTTCAGGCACATGCGGCCGGGCATGGTGACGGCCTCCAATATAACATTACTGCTTAGCAGTAGCACCACGGTGTACAAAACACAATTTTAATCATTAATTTTTACTATAATTTATTTATAAAACATAATAAAAAGTTATAATATTATGAAAGTATTTTTGAAACAAATCTATACATATGATTTGTATGTATCTAATTAAAATATTTAAAAAGATATTGATAATCAAATTTTTAAAAATTTAACTAACAACTATTTATAAATGGATGGAGCATGTAAATCTACTTAATTTACTCGTCTCACACGCGTGGCACGCTCAAAACACCCAATCTTTAGCTCCTCGTTGCACGAAGATTGGTGTAATGTTCCGGCCCATGTGTCTTGGTACTAATTAAGTTGAGTGAATTCCGTTCGATCATAAATAGTGTTGTTTTGGATATCGATATAGTCCATAAAATTTAATTTTGACAACCAATTTCTATTTTCATATATTTAAAAAATTCAATAAAATTATAATATTATAAAAGTATATTTTGAGACGAATCTATGTGAGAATTCAGAGGCGCTAGGAACATCCACGGTGCGACAGGTTTTTGTGTTAATTAACAAGAGATTACAAGATGATATATATAGGAAGATTTACCAGCGGCTATCCCTAATACAAAGGAAACAATCTTAACAATTCTATCTATAGCCAAATGGAATTATCTCTTCCTATATTTGTTACAAGACTGAATCTCAATATATCTAACATTCCCCCTCAATCAACTCGAGAGGTTTAGCACCGCTAAATGACATCCATTCATGCCTTTGTGGGGCACACTCTTCAGACAGATTTATGGTCGGCAAGGCTTTCCGCATGGGTTATTACCGCCTTCGGCGCTCAGATGCCCGTGAGTTCGTGACATTTGCCGAGCATGCCGCCCTCCCCGAAGTCGATCAACCCGCTTACGCTTCCGCACCATCCCGCCGCTCGCCCTTCTCGACATGGGGCTTGACATCCTCGCCCTTTTCCCCAAGCAACAGGGGAAGAGGTTCCGTTTCGCCATTGATACCTTCACCAAGTGGATAGAAGTCGAACCGTCTCGACAATAACAAATGAGCGGCAGCTCATTTTTTTCGCTTGTTCGTGGTCACTGTGCATGGGGTTCCATGCAAAATTATCAACGACAACCGCATACGCTTACAAAGGAGTTGTTCCAGAGTTTTGCGAGGAACTCGCATCAAAATATGCTTCGCTTCGTGGCTCACCCCAGAGCAACGGAGCAATGGAACGCCAAACGGCAAATCGTCGAGTATGCCAAGAAGCGAAGTTGCAGATGAGCTCGAACACTACTAACAAGACTTGGGTGACGAACTTCCCACCGCCCTATGGTCCATTCGCACCACGGCAAGTCGAGCCACAGTGGTCCACACCCTTCCACTCGTGGTTCGCAGATCGGCCGCCCCGCCTCCGTGAGGTTACTGGCTCGCCGTAGTCACTTTGGTCGACAAGTCGACTTCGAAAGCCGAACGGCCTCGACCTTACCTCGCAGAAGAAGTAAGATGCGAGTGCACTACTACGATCAACGACTACCGCAAGCTTTTCGCAGACATGCGTCGGTGGCGCATTAACCTAGGAGCTCCTTGTTGGGGACTTAGCCCCGAGACTAATTCGCAATCGCCCAATGCCAACAAGTTATCCTCATGGGAGGGCCCCACAGAGTCGTTTCAACAGATCGCACGGGCTTACTCTGGCTAGCGATGCTCGATGGCAGAGAGCTCTCTAGCTCGTGGAATATAGATCAACTTCGGAAGTTTTATGTGTAAAACTCTTTGCCTTCAATTTCAATAAAGGTTGTCCTTTCATTTTCGTTATCTATAACTTTCTTGCGATTGACTGCAATGCGATTGTTGCCCGTGGCCTTTTCTTCGAGCACGACCTCCGTGTCCAGCGCCCTCGCTCTTGGTCTATACGTCGCGAGCTTCATGTTCACCCCCAGTGGTCGAGCTACTCGTAGTTTAATCCTCTTCGTGACTCAGGCTTCTTCCCTGTCCTGCTCGAACCACACGCCATGACTTTGACCATCGAGCGACGCGCGATGGTCAAGGTCGTGACCGCAGATAAGTCTGGTGTGACCATCTCGCTACCTTGCGCCCCGCTGCTCTCTCTCGACATTTTCTTCACTCTGCAGTCGCGGCTGCTTGCTCACGTTTAAGTCTTGTGCCCAAGGCCGACGTTGTTCGACCTTGACCCAACGGGCCGGATCGTAAGGTAGCCGACAAAACGACCTAAGGAGCGTGACCAAAGGCAGAACGGATATACGCCACGGAACTTCGACCAAGTGGATTAACGCAAAAAGGGTTCGTCCTCCCTATGTACATGTTACTCCACTAGAATTCTATGTTGGTCACATTCTTTACAGGTCGGCCATCTCGCGGTCGAGCTTCTCCTGCTCGAGCTCGGCGATCTTGGCGCACAGGGTCGAGAGCTCGCCCTGCAGTTGGAGGGCTTCCTTGGAGGCGTCCGCGGCTCGACGGCGTTCGTCTTGGAGCTGGGCCATGGCGCTCGTCGCCGTCCTTTTGGCGCGCTCGAGCCTCCCTTCAAGCTCCGAGACCTTGGCCTCGAGCCCGGTAGGCACCTTCGCCGAGGAAGATGACTGATCCGCGGCGGACTTCTCCAGCGCCTCGACCTTGGCTCGCTCATCCTCGACTGCCTTGCCGGCACGCTCAAGCTTCTCCTCGAGCTCCAAGACCTTGGCCTCGAGCTCGGGGGACGGCTTCGGCGGGAGCGACGTCCGCTCCGCGGTGGCCTTCTCCAGGGCTTCAACTTTAGCCCGCTCAGCCTCGAGCGCCTTGGTCATGCTAGCGCGCTCTTGCTCCACGGCTTTAAAGTCGTGCTCGCGTTCGGAGGTCCTGGTCTCCTCGAGCTCAGCCTGCAGGGCTACCTCCCGCGCCTTCATCTGGGCGCAGTCGCCGAGCTCCTGTGCCTTCCGCCGAGCTCCCCACTCGACTCGATGGTCCCGATGAGCTGGCCGCTGACCTCCCGCGCCTCAACTGCTGCTCAAGGCCCTCGACACTCCGGCATGCTCTTGAAGGCCTTGTAGCCCTCGAGAGGTATGGACGATCACCTTCACGACAAAAAGGAGGCCCAAAAATGAGAGGAGACAGAAGAAACTAGACTTCAAACCACGAGGGTGTGGGAAGACCTTACCTCGCAGAGATGGCCCTCCAAGCGCGCTTGTGAGTGAACTCTCATCATGCGCCAATACGATCGCGAGGGATCTCTCCTCTTCGCCGACCGTCAGCACAGTATCGAGGTCGACTTCGGCCATCGCTGCACGCTGGCCAGTCCTTGGCCCTCACCGGGCGGCTCGGTCGTCCACTGCTCTTGGTTCAAATTGCTTGGGGGCGGCGAGGTTGGTCCCGACCTCCACGGCCGGGCCCCGCCGTCTCCGGCGCAAGGATTTGGTGGTCGATCCGCCACAAGATTTCCAAATTTCCATGGCTCGATGTCGGCCTCGGCTGGTTCGACGCACGCCCACGCTCGAAAGCAGATTGCGAGCTCCCGCGACCAGATCATCCTCGACGGCCGGCGAATGGCGGCCTCGCACCCGGAGCGCCGTGGTCTGGAGCTCGTCGCCGCCGGTGGCGCGCCACGGAGTTTTTGGCGCCCTCCTTGCGGTGGCTCGGGAAGTCGGAACGGCAGCTGCTGCGGCGCCACCGGCTAAAGTCCCGACCGTCGCGGCTCGTTTCTTTCTCGCTCGTCGCCGACTGTAGAACTCACCGGGCGGGCTTGGCGCCCGAGGGGTCCGGGTCGGGCGTGAAGGCCGGCCACGGACTAACTCGAAGGTGTCCTCTCGACTCAGATTCGCTTCGACAACAATCGCGAACTGCAAGGTTCGAGCTCGGGCACTCAAGGTCTACGATCAAAGTCATACGCTAAGTCTGGCGTGCGAGGGGACGAAGATTAGAAGCCAGAACCTACTCGGACACCGGCACCGCCTCGGGGACGACGAAGGTCTTGTCGCCCCTAAGGTCGGGGGCACTGGCGCTATGCGCGACGTCAGCCGGGGTCTCGGGGCTCATGCCGCCAGGCCACACCTGGCCGCAATGAGCCCCGAGCTCAAGGTCCCGGAGTCGGGAGAGCTTGAAGACTGGCGGCCGGCCGCCATTCATATCGCCAAAAAGGAAAATGCGCCGATCAACGAGGCGCTCGCGAAAGCACGGGCTCGGGGGGCTCGACCGACGGATCCTCACCATGGCACGGCCGCCCACTCGACGTGGGTCTTCTTCGCCTCGGGCGGACCGCGTCCTACCGCTGAAGGTCTCTTCTTCCTTTCTTGCTTTTGCCCATCCCGGCAAGGGGAGATCCGTCTGCCAGCGTCGAGCGCTCCCCGTGGTCCCGCATGCGAAAGGGTCATTACGGGCCATGAGGTCGCCGGGTCGATCCGCTGGTCGGATGGTTACTCGCCCACGGCGGAGCACGCTTTTCTAAGACGGAGTCGCCCATGGAGAAGTTGTGCGCTAGTTTATCAACATCTGCTCATCCCGGGCGCGACTCCAAGATTCCTTCGCGCCGCAAAAGGGAACCATTCTCGAGAAGCGTGATGATGGGACTCGAGCAAGACCTCAAGGCGGGGTGTGCGACATACCTCTGGTCGAGCCGCTGGCCCCTCGATTTCGTGTTAATTAACAAGAGATTACAAGATGATATATATAGGAAGATTTACCAGCGGCTATCCCTAATACAAAGGAAACAATCTTAACAATTATATCTATAGCCAAACGGAATTATCTCTTCCTATATTTGTTACAAGACTGAATCTCAATATATCTAACACTCCCCTTCAATCTGAACTCGAGAGGTTTAGATTGTTCTTGAACATTTCCATTTGTAGAACAGGAAGCGGCTTCGTTAGCCCATCGGCTACTTGATCTTTGGAGGAAACAAATTCAACTTCTAGTAGCTTGCGTGCTACTTTTTCTCATACAAAATGATAGTCTACTTCAATATGTTTAGTACGGGCATGAAACACAGGATTAGCAGATAAATACTTAGCTCCAATGTTGTCACACCAAATCTTCGCTGCTCTGGGTGCTTGAATACCAAGCTCTTGAAGTAACGTCTGTATCCACATAATCTCTGCAGTAGCATTAGCAAGCGCCTTATATTCTGCTTCTGTATTTGATCTAGAAACAGTTGCTTGTTTTCGTGCACTCTAGGAGACAGGGTTAGACCCCAAGAAAACAGCAAAGCCTCCAGTTGATCGACGATCATCTGAACATCCAGCCCAATCAGCATCAGTAAAAGCACTGACGAGGAGAGAAGAAGACTTACTGATCTTAAGTCCAAGCTTAATTGATCCTTTTAAGTATCTCACAATTCTTTTTACAGCTGCCCAATGATTTGTGGTTGGAGAGTGGAGATACTGACAAACCTTGTTAACAGCAAAAGAAATATCGACTGGTTAGAGTTAAATACTGTAGTGCCCCCACAACACTTCTGTACAATGTAGCATCATTGGGACCAAGCAATGTTCCTTCATGAGCTGAAAGCTTTTCAGTGATAGACAAAGGTGTATTAACAGGTTTGCATGTATGCATCCCAACTTTTCTGATCACATCTAATGCATATTTCTCTTGTGTTAAAACTATACCATCAGAGGCCTTATTGACCTCAATTCCAAGAAAATAATGAAGATCTCCAAGATCCTTTAATGCAAATTCCTTGTTAAGATCCTGTAGCAAAGCTGACGTTGCACTCTGCATAGAGCTAGCTACAATTATACCATCCACATAAATAAGAACAAACATAGCAACACCTCCCTTACTGTAGAAGAACAAAGATGTGTCAGCTTTGGAAGACTTAAAACCTAACTCATGCAATTTAGTACTCAACTTTGAGTACCACGCTCTTGGCGCTTGTTTAAGTCTATATAGAGCCTTGTCTAACTTGCAAATATAATGAGGTGAAGAGGGATCTTCATACCCTGGTGGTTGTTTCATATATACCTCCTCTTCAAGAACTCCATGGAGGAAAGCATTTTGAACATCAAGCTGACGTAGACTCCATCCTCTAGACACAGCAATAGAGAGGATAATTCTGATAGTAGCAGCCTTAACTATTGGACTAAAAGTATCTTCATAATCTATGCCATATCTTTGCTTAAAACCTTTTGCAACTAGCCTGGCTTTATATCTATCCAAGCTTCCATCAGATTTCCTTTTAATCTTATATACCCATTTATAGTCTATAATATTAGTACCTTTTTGAGGAGGAACTAAGTGCTAGGTCTTATTTCTCATTAGTGCCATATACTCTGCATCCATGGCTCCTTTCCAATTTTTATCATTTAATGCTTCACACAAATTTTGGGGTTCTCCAGACGATGCAAAACAGCCATACCTAATTGTTCCATCTGTATATACCTTTTCTTTCCTGATGCCACTTTGTAAACGTGTCCTCAGTTGTGCTTCTTCTGCTGCAGGAAGTCCCCCGGTCGCTTCAACAGCTTCAACGCCCGTATGCTGATCACCATTATGCGCCGATGTTGTGACGTAGACCGGTTGGTGAAGCGTAGAAGGAGAAGGCGTCCCACTGGTTGGTGAAGCGTAGATTGTTGGGAACACAACAGTCCCTGGATGACTGGGCTCGGTCTCCTGCATCTGCTCGACATGCACAGGTTGAACCTGCTGCACAGACTGCGCTGGCTCCAACTCCAGAGGGGTGGACGAGGATCCCGAGCTTGATTCTCCCGTCAAACCAGGAGCTGCTGGGTAAACCCTAAAATTTGCACCAGAGATTTCCTCTTCTGTAGAATCATCACTGGAACAATTGTTATGGTTAGGCAAAAAATCAAGCAAATGATCATTCTGTTCTACTCCCCCATGATTAGTTGGAATCAGGTCACAAGGAAGAAGAGAAATTTCTGCACGTAGATGAGCTCCAGCATTTGGATGTAATTGAGAGAAGGAAAAATATTTTCATCAAAAATAACATCCCGAGAGACATAAACACGTCTAGTAGAGACATCAAGGCATTTAAAACCTTTATGTAGGTGACTAAATCCAAGGAAGACGCACTGTTTTGACCAGAATTGTAACTAGATTGGGCCAACAAGCACACCCGAATATGCGAAGAGAGGAGTAATCTGGTTTTTGTTTAAACAGACATTCTAGAGGAGTCTCAAACTGAATGACCTTACTAGGCAAGCGATTGATGAGATAAGTGGCAGCAAGAAAAGCTTCATCCCAAAACTTAAGAGGCATGGATGCATGAGCTAAAAGGGCAAGGCCAACTTCTACTATATGACGATGTTTTCTTTCAACGGCACCATTTTGTTGGTGAGTGTGTGGGCAGAAGACATGATGGGAGATACCGACTTTTTCAAAGAGGGAATGAAGTTTTTCATATTCTCCACCCCAGTCAGTTTGCATTGCAAGAATTTTGCGATCAAATTGTCTTTCAACAAGACTTTAGAACTCTTGAAACTTCTGAAAAACTTCATATTTGTGTCTGAGAAGGTAGAGCCATGTAAATTTGTTGTAATCATCAACAAAGCTCACATAATTTTTTTTCTTCCAACAGAATCAGAGGCAGGGCCCCAAACATCAGAATGAACAAGTTCCAAAGGATAACGAGAGATACTTGATGATCTATTATAAGACAACTGATGACTCTTAGCCTATTGACAGGCATCACAAACAGATTCTTTATTTGATTCAGCTAAACATGGTAGCTTATTATTGCTAATGACCCTAGTAACAATAGGAGTGGAGGGATGACCCAAACGACCGTGCCACCTTGCAAAGGATGGCGTGACACTAAAGGCTTGTTTTCCTGAAGATCCTGAAGGAAGGGGATAAAGACCTCGGCGATGCCATCCTTTAAGAAGTGTGCTCTTCGTGGCTTGATCCTTAATCAAAAAATATTTGGGATGAACCTCAAGAAAGGCATAATTATCAACAGCAAGGCGATATGCAGAAACAAGATTCTTTGCAGCTTGTGGAACATGAAGAACATTTTTTAAGTATAAAGGATGGGTAGGGGTTGTAATAACAAAATGACCAATACGCTTAATTTTCATACCTTGACCACTCGTGGTATGGATCTGTTCATTTCCCTTGTACTTCTCATGAGTCGTCAGCTTCTCTAATTCACCAGTTATGTGATCTGTCGCTCCAGTGTCAATATACCAATTTGTATCGACACCGTAGGTATGGGCAGCTGTGGCGGCGGTCTTGTCATCTGGGACATAATTTTCATCGTATCTGTACCAGCAATCAGAAGCAAATGGCCCCTCTTGTGGCACACTTGGCAGATCGGACGATTATCATTTGCAGGGTTACCGCGTCCGCGACCTCGTCCTGCCAGAGGACCACGACCACAATTGCCTCTTCGACCGCGGCCTCCTCCGCGCGATGAATTTCCACCACGACTTCCTCGGTTCGCAGCATTTGCAGCGGCAAGATTTGCTGCGTGACGAAGATTAGCCCTGTTCTCAAAACCTAAAAGCTGTGAGTGAACTTCTGCAACTGTGACAGACTCATTTTTAGCCATGATTGCAGAAACAACAGGTTCATAATCATCATCAAGATCACTGATAATATATGCAACAAGATCATCATCATCTATCGGCTTTCCTGATGCCGCGATTTCATCTTCGAAAGCCTTCATCTTCGCGATATACTCGGAGACAGACATGTCGCCTTTCCGTGTTGTCGTCAAGGCCAGGTGCACGTTAATCTTCTACGCGCAAGACTTCATTGCAAGGAGTCTTCAATCTTCTTCCATGACTGCGCCGCCGTCCTTGCGACAGCCACCTGGTCAGCACCTCCTTGGAGAGAGATGCAAATAGGAAACCGAGAACCTGTTGGTCCGCGGCAAACCATTCTTCATAGACTGAATTTTGAATCTTCACCACCTTGTCGCCTTGCTTCTGGTCGATCTCGACAGCGGGGACATCGGTCTTGCCGTTGATATGTCCTTCGAGTTGGGCGCCACGGATTGCGGCGAGGATCTGAGCCGACCAGAGCATGTGGTTTTGCTTGTTCAACTTCTCCGTGATCGGAAAGCTAAACAGCGGATTAGAGGAGGTAGATGATGAACTCGCCATGGATAGCAATGGAAGCTCTGATACCATGTGAGAATTCAGAGGCGCTAGGAACGTCGACCGTGCGATAGGTTTTCGTGTTAATTAACAAGAGATTACAAGATGATATATATATAGGAAGATTTACCCGTGGCTATCCCTAATACAAAGGAAACAATCTTAACAATTCTATCTATAGCCAAACGGAATTATCTCTTCCTATATTTGTTACAAGACTGGATATCAATATATCTAACAATCTACACATACGATTTTCATACAATAAATCTAAATATTTAAAAAGATATTAATGGCTAAAGTTTTAAAAGTTTGACTACTAACATTCCAAACCGACAGCTATTTATCACGAGGGAGTAGTTAGGTACGTACAATTTCGATCGTTTTGTGCTTCCTTAGTAGCGTTGTAGACCGTCGAATTTGAATCTAATTAGTGGTCAATCCATAATCACATCCATGTATTCTAAGCTAGATTTGAATATGAATTATGTGTAACAAATGTAAAATTCAAATTAGATGCTTGATGATTTGAAATGGCTGCCTGCTGATTTCAATAGATTTAAGCAGAAGGGCATTCGAGAACAAGTGTGAGACAGCAACCATTACCAGCTACTACTAGTCTCTTCATTTGTGGATTATCATATTTGATTGGTTACTCTATTAATTGCTCTCCTTTTGCTTTATCCAGATTAACAACCAATACCCATAAGATGGTTGTGATAAGTTTCTAAATTTTGCCAATAATGCTTATAAATTTTAGGTTGATAGCTCTAAATTGTTGTTCCCAACCATTGCTTATAAATTTTAGGTTGATAGCTCACTGCTATTAATAATTAGTTTCTGTTAATGGCTACATTTTATGTTGGATTCGAATATCGGAGTAATTCATACTTCAACTAGGCAATAAATAGCCTGAAACACTCACATGGATGGAAGACAAATAAACCAATATAACATGTTTAAATAGATTAAAGGAACTTTACTTAACACCCTCAACTACAAGATTAGGTTTTTAAACCCTAAAACTTACAAAACTGACTCAATTTACAACAAAGCAATTTTGAAGTTTGGTTTTGGATGACGTGGGTTCCACTTAATTAAGGTTGTTGTTGACAGCATATCATTAGTTTCTAGTTTAGCGAGATGAAGTTGCAAAGTTCAAGGGTATAAAGTAGGCTAATTCCACTCCAAACAGGATATAATTCTTTAATTAGTGATGGTATTACAATAAAAAAAACTGTAAATATTCTCTAAAAAATAAGAACCGGTAAATAATTCTATCAAATTCGAATTTGAATGGGGATTAACGTAGAGAACACTCTTATTGAAATGCAAAACTCAAACACCATATTCGCTTCCATAAATTTAAGCCGAATTCGAATACGAATTAGACTGTGAGCTTGTGGCGAGCAGAAGAAAGGTAAAGCTGTAAGGACAAAAGCAGGAGGCATTGCACTGGCTTACCGGAAAAGGCCTACAACTGACTGCACTTGCAGCAGGGCACTGTACACTGTACAATCTGTGCTAGAGAAAGATAAGCCTGTGAAAGCAAAGCTTGCAAGCTGCAAACATCAGGGATCGAGGAGTGCAGTGCAGTGCAGCAGGGTTTGGTTGCTTGATAGTTGATACAGTGAGTTCTAGGCGAGGGTACGGTGATCAATGCAATCATGCTTATTTGGAACCGGATCTGGCTGATCACCGGAGTTCTGACGAAGCTAACTACGCCGTCAACCAACTGGCCTCCTGAACCTTCATGACACTAATTATTAGGTCAGTTACTCGTTCTCAGGTTACTATACTGCCTGACCACTCGGCTAGCTTTTGCTTCGCCACTGTCTTCTTTTAGGTGGGACCAAAATTAATGGTGCTAATGGATTTGGATCAGTCCAAACTTTTAGAATAGGTCGGTCCAAAATTGCAAATGGATTGAATTCATTTTAGATCTATAGCTATTTGGGATTAGATATAAGCTAGATTGGACCGGGCTTAAACCCTACGTTTTTCTACTAAATCGTTATTAGGCCAGCTTGGAGAACGCCAAATTTGTTCTAGTCTAATCATTTTAGCTAAAATTTGTAAGGATGCATCTCATGACCTTTTTTCTTTAAATTCCAAGCAAAGAAGGATGAACTTTGCGGTAACAAGTAGAAGCTGAAAGTAGAGAAAGAGACTTTAGAGCAGCCGATGAAGCTTCTGATTGCAACTACGACCTACATGGCACATCCCACTCTGATGCCAGCCTTTAGCCTGGCTTTCAGGATGAGACTATATGTCCGTTTCTCTTCTCTTCTTATGTCTTGATTGTGTTTATAATATAAAATAGTATATATAGCTTGGATCAGCTATAAACATTTAAGCAAAACAGATGTTTAGGGTTTGATTTATTGTTGGTTGATTGGAGCTTGTTAAGTGCATCCCAAATATACGATGGTAGTTTGGTCGTGATGTTGTTCGTTTCTTTTGCATCTTCTCTTGTGCTTTTTGTTTCGGAACTGATGTTGTTCAAGTTAAGCAAAGTTCCCAGCTTTGCTAGTCCTTTGTGCAGAGGTTGATTCATTTGTTCAGCTCAAATCGAAGCCTAGGTCTTTTCTTGGGCTTGGATTGGACTTAGGCTTCTCTGTGTTGGATCAGGCATGGATTGGATTAAAGGGAAACAATTTTGGGCTTGAACTAGGCTTAGTGTTGAGCTTCGGCCCATTGACACCCCGAACTACAATTAACTGGTACAATTGTCGAGGTAACTGAGGAGGATTTGGGGAGAATTGGATAGGATCGGTTTGGGAAGAGACCAGAGGGATCAAGGAAGATTAGACACATGAAAAATGCAATGCCTTATGCTTGCACAAATAAAATCTCTGACTAAGGAAATAAGTATACACATGTATACATGTTAATTGGGACAGCGTGTTTCTGCGCTTCAGAGGACATGGAGTCTCTAATTAATTTCTCAGTACGTGCAGGGGACTCGTACACGTGTGTGCATATGGTGCGTTGTGTAGGGGACTCGTACACACGTGTATGCATGTGGTCCGTGTGTAGTATACGTGAGTTGTGTGCATCTATCTTGTATCCTTAAAAATAAAATCACCTTTCTCCAAAAGGAAAAACGCCTCCACAAAGCAAGAACATCCCAATCCTCCAACTGTCTCTAATACATTCCAATATAATTCGAACTTTTGTTTTATGGGGCATGACTCATTCAAAACAAGCAAACTAAAAGCCTCGGACTGGGCTAACTATGTCGGGCCGTTTTACAATTTTTCAAGAGATTTTCATAAATTTTCGTCTGTATTGGGCTGGGCTGGCTCCGCTCCTGAGGCAGGTGAGGTAAGGTTAAAAGTTGAGACCAAATGGTCGGCTCAACAAAATTTCCAGAAACCCCCAGAATTATTCAGTACAAACATATTACAATATCTGTAGTGATGGATTCTTATAACAAATGTAGTGTTTGCATCGAGATCGGGATGAATCACCTAGAACCCTTTCTTGAAGTTGCTCAGCTGCATTTTTTTTCCTTTGCGAAGGATGCTCAGCTACTAAATGTCCATCAAAATAGAGCAGTAGACTTACTAGATCACAAAATGGTTAGTACCCATCCTGTTCCAATTTCCAAAAGAATAAGCAACCAACGACTAAAACCCATCTCTCGTTCAACTTTGGGGGAAAATGGAAACAAAACACACCAAAAAGACTGGTTTTCGTGCCATGCCATTTCAGCTTTGGGGGGAAAATTGAAACAAAACACACCAAAAAAAAACTGGTTTTCGTGATCGAACGTACGAGTTTGAGGACAGCTCCAACGTTTGAAGAGATTATATGATTTGGAGTTACTTTTGATTGAATTTTAGACTTACACGTAGCCGCATTCTCTGTTCTTGTCTTTCTCCTCCAGGCTTCCTCCTCGTCCGTGCATGCAGCATTGCAGCACATGAGCAGAGTCACACCTGTTGTGGCGGTGAATGGTAAATCTACGTCGCCACACGCGCGCCATGATTTTACCTACTACTGCTAGGTATGGTGGTAAATCTCTCCCCCAGATTGGTTGGTAAGCGCCCAGCAACTGATGATTAGATCATTAAACCCACACTCGCTTAACTGATTAATTATTAATTAACTCCACTGGAGCCGGAATTGAGTATCACACGCATGCTGGAACTTGTGCCATAACAGCAAGTGCAATAAGAAAGCCTACTACTTACTCCATCTTTCGTCCATATTATTTAGAGTAAGCAATAAAATTTATTTCCGCTGCTTCTTGTTGAACTCAAGCCATGAGGCTGTTTATTTGTAATAATTTGGCCATAAGGCTAATACTTTCTGCTTAGTTACTGTTATTTGATTCGTGATATGATTGTGTTATCATCACTTCCACTGTGCGTGCTAGTTTTTCCTGGACTAGCACGGTTATACACAGAGGGTTCGGGTTTGAAAATCCGGTCCTGACAGCAGACGCTAAGCACAAAGCTGATGGCGTCCATAAGGTTGGACTTGCCTGTGCCATTGGGACCGATGATAACCGCTGCGTGAAGCTGAAGAAGGGCCCAATTGTCTGCGTCCCCTTGTACAACTTGAAGTTCCCACGTCCAGCCAATGAATACGCCCACCACCGCTGTAGCCCCGGTTGTTGTAACCACCCGTGATTGTCGTCCCTGTCGCCACCATCTCCTCCCTCAAAAATGCAAAAGTGCTGCAATGGTGCTTCATAACTACGGTCGGAGGCGGTAGAGGAAGGGGAAAGCGGCTGGTAGAAATTAGTCTTCGCGAACTCCTCCCTCAACCGCCGCCACGCCCCCAACCAAATCGATAGAGGGAGGGAATAAGGGGAGGTTGGTGTGGAGTGGTGGGCGGTTAGGCTGGGGCGCAGCCGGAAGAAGAGAGCGAGGGGTTCTACCGCGCAATCGACCGATCGAATCTGAGGTGCAAGGGGCGAGGCGGTGGACCAGGGCAGATGATGCGAGGGGCGAAGGCGCAAGGGGGTGCCGAGCGGCGGGGCAGTGCAGGAGGTGGCGGAATAGGGAATTTTGGGTGAGGAGGCGAGGTCGCCAAGGTGTCTCACGCACACGTGGGAGTTTTGGGCCAAACAGCGATGGGTAGAACAGCGCGCTGGTTTGTAAGTTGGATGATCCACACTGCGTGCAGGAGTACACTCCTCCTTTTATTAGTTTAGATGAATGGGCTACTATGTGAGCGGCTACTCGCTCAGGCTATAACGAATGGGCTCGGTCAATGGCCAAGTTCTTCGGCTTGGGCCAATTTTGTTACTGGATATCCGAATAGACAAAAAAACGATATATGGATCTCGTCTTGTATTTGCCGGATATTGTTTGCTCCAAATCCATATTCAAGTAACCGAATCACATCTTGGATCCAGCCAGATAGTCAAATACCTTTCCAAATCAAGTCTCAACTGGATCCTGCTTCGAACCAAGCAGGAAATACTCGGCCAGTTTTCACCCCTAACTATACCCATAGAGACTAGGGCCGGAGGCTATTCTTTCCCATGGGGGATCAGGGACATGGCCGCTAACCTATGAGTACCCCATGGGGGATCATGTGCTTATCTACGTTGTCCCTATGGGACGAGCAGAGGACGACCTAGTTGAAGAACCAGAGAAATACACCTCCAAGTGTCAGCGCATCATATAATCCCTCACTCTGGCTGTCATCTTCTCTATCTGCAAAAGAAGTTGGATAGGAATAGAAAGTAAGAATGGAAATCATTCATGTAGATTCGTTTTGAAAATACTTTTGTAATATCATAATTTTATCAGATTTTATAAATATATTATAATAAAAATTAATGGTCAAAGTTGGTTTTCTTGGTTTTTGAAAGACGGTTGCGATATGCATGCCAACATGTCTTCGTGAGGTCGAGTAGTTAATTGAATCTTACTTTATTATTCTTGGACTTGTTCCTGATACTAATCTTGAGTGACGGCAACTTATTGCAAGTTGTTCTGACGACGTGCCTTCCTGTGGAATGTGGAGGCGCGGGCGTAGCGCGCCACGGTTTTTGTAATTCGGGCATCGCCGGGGAAATGCTCGTCAGAAATCCCAATTTGTTAACTGTCACTCAGTCACTGCTTCTCAGTTGCTTCCCCCCCGAGCTTCGATGGCATCTTGTCACCTTCCATGAAATTTAGCCTGTCACCTTCCATGAAATTTCGGCGACACATCCTCACCTGCTTCGAGGGACCACATCCGTCAATCCGTAAACCTCATGACACCATAGACGTACATGGGTGTTGATCGTCTGCGTTATTTATATAAACCGGCCGGGACCATCTAAACCAGCTTAATTAAAGACCTCGGAAGCTAACATTACGAGAGCTATATATATCCGGGTTGGGCGCGCGCTCCTCTTTCATGCTTGCATGGCAAGGGTGGAGCAGTGGATCGGGATAGTGTCGGCCATGGCCGGCTTCGCCTTGGTATGCTCCGGGCTGCCGGAACGCGTCCATGACGAGGTGAGGGACTTCATTACCAGGTTGACGCCAGTGGTGGCTGCCTACTTCAACCCCTACGTGTATATTACCTTCTCCGAGTACTGCGACCACATCCGGCGGAACAAGTTGTTTGATTTCATTGCAGCCTACCTCAGCGAAGAATGCAAGAAAAATGCCCGCAGGCTCAAGGCCGAGCACGGCAAGGCCATCAATGACCCCCAGCTCACCTTGGACGAAGATACGGAGGTCACCGACGACTTCCGCGGTGCTCGCCTCTGGTGGCAGTCGTCCAGCAACTGCCAAGCCCCGGTCAGGACTAGGGGCAGCGCCATCACCATTTTACCGGCGGAAAGAGAGCCGCGAAGCTACAAGCTGGTGTTCCACAAGCGCCACCGCGACCTCATGATCGACGATTACCTGCCGGAAATCCTCAAAAAGGGGCAGGAGCTCATCGCAAAGAACAGACAGAGGAGGCTGTTCACAAACCGCCGGGGAAGGGCACGTGGAGCCACGTCCCGTTCGAGCACCCGGCGACGTTCGAGCACCTCGCCATGGACCCAGAAGAGAAGGAGAAGATCGTCGGCGACCTTAAGGCGTTCAAGAAGTTAAAGGTCCGGTATTCCAAGGTCGGCAAGGCGTGGAAGCGTGGGTACCTGCTGTACGGTCCCCAGGCACGGGCAAGTCCACGTTGATCGCCGCCATGTCCCACTTGCTCGACTACGACGTCTACGACCTTGACCTGACGTCCGTTAAGAGCAACGCCGAGCTGCGGAAGCTCTTCGTCGAGACAACGGGCAAGTCCATCATCGTGATCGAGGACATCGACGCCATCGAGGTCGACCTCACTGGAAACCGCAAGGTCCATAAGAAGGCTGGCAAGAAGCGTGACCACGAGGGTGACTTGCCGACAGACCACGATAAGGAAGACAACACCAAGGTGACGCTGTCTGGGCTGCTCAGCTTTGTGGACGGGCTGTGGTCAGCGTGCGGCGAAGAGCGGATCATCGTGTTCACGACGAACCACGTCGACCGGCTCGACCCGGCTTTGACCCGTAGGGGGAGGATGGACATGCACATCGAGATGCCCTACTGCCGTTTCGAGGCCTTCAAGGTGCTTGCTTACAACTACCTGAATGTCACCGACCACCGGCTTTTCGGCGAAATCCGGCGGCTGCTCGACGAGACCGACATGTCGCCAGCCGACGTGGCCCATAACCTGATGCCCAAGATGGACGCGGACGAATTCTCGGAGGAATACTGGAACGAATGCTCGGATGAATGCAAGGACGAATGCTTGGAAGGTTTAGTAGAGACCCTGAAGAGGGCCAAGAGGGATTCGGCGGCTACTGAGATGGAAGAGACCAGCGCACAGAGGGAGAAAGAGGGAAGCTAGAGAGCCGAATAGCTAGACAGATGGTAATTAAGGCCCTGTTCGGCCGCGGGAAATTTTCCCGGTTTATGTTAGAGTTGAACTATTTTCTATGACATTTGTGTATGTTTCAAAACGGGGTTTAAAATAGTGATAGAGATGGAAGCCCTAGCTAGTACGGAGAAATTTCCATTGCATAATATAGTAAGGAATATGAAGAATATGGTAAGGCGCAAAGAAAATATGGACACTACGTGTTTAATTAGTCACTCGATGATTTACATCGAGTTGTGGAGCAGTGCCTCCTCAGTTCCACGGAATATATAAGATTGTCCATGCTATTTTTGTCGACTTGTTGCAACATATATTAATTTACATGTTATTTCTCATATTGACACGGTCTTTGATATAAACATTTGACCAATATTATGTTTAGTAATTGCTCACCAAACTTGAATTGATTTTTTGTCTAGGTTAAAATCATTCTTAATTTCGGTCTCTGTGGTACGTTCTAAAATGACGTGTGAGGCGTTACGTGTAGTGTTCGCTTTCTATTTTCTATGATATTTTCAGCAATGACGACATTATAACGTTCTACGATGACGTGTGAGGTGTTACGTATAGTGTTCGCTTTCTATTTTCTATGATATTTTCAGGAATGACAACATTATAGTTGTCCCGACTTGTTTGTGGTTGCAATTTGCACCATTGGGCAGGGACCCATGGCGACCAAGGGGTGTTCTGGCATTCGGATCCATATTTTTTTTCTGAATTTAGAATTAGATATAGGTTAGTTAGATATGGATATAGATATGGATCTAGATTATTCGGGATATAAACACAAGATAGATATGTGATGGGATCCAAGTCAAGAATAGACAAAGATATATGAATAATATACACGTATATAGAGTAATATATGCTGATTCCTTGGACCCTCGAACCAAACACCATATTAGTTCACTACAGAGAAATGCATCCAACAAAGCCATCCATTACCTAATGGCCAGCATAGAAAGAATATGCTGCTTGAAGATCAGCAGAACCAACTAATTATCCATGTTATTTTTGTCATATTGTATGACAAAAATAACATGGCATCGGATAAATTTCCATTTCATGATAGTAAGGAATATGAAGAATATGGTAAGTGTCGGGGATTGGATGTACTGTGCCTAGGCGACCATCGAAGCCCGGGGTCAACCGACCATGCCCTTTGCTCGGGAAACGCACGCGTGCCCGACCTTCGCGTGCCCCGGTCCCGAGCAAGGAAGCTCGGGGGTCCACGACAAGGCGACGTGGCATTTAATGTCAGCGGCGCAGGATATCGCGCGCCCGGGATATGCGCTGCCCCGGTCTGCGCCACCTTGAACCGCGCTCCCTGTACCCACGTCGCGTGGTACCCGGCGGGTGGCGCGGCTACTATGCTGCATACGTCCTGTACAGTGAAGCGCCCCACGCATTAAGTGATTTGTCTCTTGTAATTCTCTATAAATACCCCCTCCCGCGATGAGCTGAGGGTTGGACTCTGGATACCACACACACTTACACTCACCACTTGCAGGCGGGAGTCCTTAGGATAGTACAGGACCCCCCGAGCAAGCGCATTGTAACCCACTTTCGCATACTAGTGAATCCACTGGACGTAGGGTTGTTATCTCTGCAGCGAGAGGCCCGAACCAGGCAAAAACCGTCCCGTGTGCTTTCCAATTGTCTCGTGCATCCCGTTTCGTAGCTCGGCATACCCTCTGACGTATAACCCTTGCGGAAAAGGGGCCTGAGTCGATCCCTCATTCGATAAGTAAGCTCGGCGGGGAACCCCTGTCCCGAATCGTCGACAGCTGGTGCCGTCCGTAGGGATCGATTGAGTCCTTCCGCGAGGAAGTCCCTAAGGATGCCGAACTCACAAGACAACCAGGACCTTTGCGTCTTCGATGACGTGGAGGATGACGACGCGTACTATGCCAGCGACGGTGTAGCCGGTGCGGTCGATCCCGAAGGCCACACCGAGTCCGGGAGTCTTTCCCCGGTCGCTGCGGTACGAGAGCGTTCTCTCCGCTCGCAGCGTGATGCCCTCCTCAGCGAGGAAGAGTCTCAATGCTCCCGCAACGTCAACATGGCTGGGCGGGAGGACATCGAGAAGGAGCAGTCTCCGGTGGCTTCCCAGCATCACCAACAAGACGCCGGCGACGACCACCGAGAGCTGACCCCGGTTCGGCTCTTGGGGCCCTCCCACCGCCAAGACGGCGACGGGGCGGGCATCGGAGCCGGAGATCCCAGCGGATATCACTCTCAGGAGCACGCGCGCGACCGTCTTCCGAGATCGCCTCCTGCCGTGCCTCAGAGCGCTGAGCGCCTTCGCGCCATAGCGACGGTCGTGCGCGGCCTCCAAAACTTCTCAAGTCAGGCGGACCTAGCAACCTGGGGGGCCCTCGTGGCTGAAAACCTGGAAAATCTTGCCGCCGATATAGGGCTCCCGGAGCCGACCGGCTCTCGAGGGCCCCGGAGTGTTTCCCGGGACCACGAGCGCCATTCCCCCGCTCGCTCCCGCCGTGTCGCCCCCCGAAGTCCTGCTCGGGGAGGCCGCGGGAAGCAGGAGCGGTTCCAAGACGACGTCCGGAGCAGTTCCCGGACGGACTCGCAGAATCGGAGGCATGCTCCGGCCGCTCACGAGCCCTCCGAGTGCTCTTCGTCAAGGCGCCCGCGTCAGGGCGTGTTTGCTCGCCTCACGCCGAGCGCGAAAGGCCGACTTGGCCCCTACCATCGCAACTCCCACAACCGTGGGGGCCGCCATGACAGCCCGGTATTCGGATGCCGGGCCTTTTCGGCGTCCCTCCGCGAGGTGGCGTGGCCGAGCAAATTCAAGCCCGGCCACATAGAGCGGTTCAACGGAACCCAGAACCCGGATGAATTCCTCTCGATCTACTCCACTGCCATCGTGGCGGCCGGGGGGACGAGAGAGTTATGGCCAACTACCTCCCCACGGTCCTCGACGGATCGGCTAGGACGTGGCTCTTCAACCAGAAGGAGGGCTCGGTCCGTTCGTGGAGGCAGTTGTGCGATGCTCTCCGCGCGAACTTCCAAAGCTGCTACACCCGGCCGGGCAATGAGCGCGACCTGGAGAGACTGATCCAAACTGACAAGGAGACCTTGCGTCACTTTGTTCAGAGGTTCATCAAAGTGCGGAACTCCATCCTGAGCATCTCGGTCGAGGCGGTCGTCCGGGCCTTCAAGTTCGGGGTCCGCGACGTCCGCTTCACGCAGGACTTGGAGATCCACCCGAACCTGATGGCCAACGAGCTATTCCGCATGGCCGACCGGTACGCCAACGCCGACGAAGCCGTGCAATGGAAGAGGATGATCGACGAAGGCAAGCTACCACCTCGGTAGGGCCTAGAAGGCTCCTCGCAAAGACGCCGCTCGGGCTCGGTGAAAAAGGCCAAAAGAAGAAAAGGCGGTAGGCGCACGGTGGCCGCCATCGATCGCCGTCCGCCGCGGGCCGCGAGGTCAGAAGCCCGACGGCGAGGAAGCCCGCCCCCGACCAAGGCGTAACGACCAAGACCGCGGCGATCAAGGTCGTGACGGCCAGGGTCGCGGCGGCCAAGAGCGCGGGCAACGCGGTGCCCCCACGGGCGCCCGGTTCTGCCCATATCATCAAGCGGCGGGCCACGACCTCCGCAACTGCCGAACCTGGGCATATCATCTCGAGAAGTTCTATAATGGTGAAGGGCCCATGCCCACACTCCCGGTGAAGGCGGAGGACAACAAGGGCAAGGGCCCGGCCGAAGACGACGACGACGCGGGGTTCCAGGAGCCCCACAACCACATCGCCGTTATATTTGGGGGCTCCTCGGCTTACAAGTCCCGCAGGGACTTCAAAGAGGCGGCGCGGGAAGTCTGCAACATCACCCATGGCAAACCGCCCATTCAACAGCTCAGGTGGTCCGAGCTGCCCCTCGTATTCTCCAAGGAAGACTGCCCCCCTGGAATGACTAAGCCCCAGAAGCTCCCACTAGTCGTGGCCCCGACCATCAGCAACGCTAAGGTCGGTCGGGTCCTCGTCGACGGCGGAAGTTCTCTGGATCTGATATCTGCTTCGGTCCTGGACGAGATGCAGGTTCCCCGCTCCAGGATCAAGAACATCGTTGTCCCGTTCTTCAGGATCGTTCCGGGCACCTCGATCAAGCCCCTTGGCCAGATCACCTTGCCCGTAACATTCGGGAGCCCGACCAATTTCCGAACGGAGCTGGTCAACTTTGAAGTCGTCGGCTTTAAGTCGGCTTACAACGCCATCCTCGGCAGGCCGGCCTTGCCCGCCTTCATGGCCGCCACGCACCACGCCTACCAGTGCCTGAAGGTCCCCGGGCCAAAAGGCACCATCACCATCAAGGGCAACCACAAGGCGGCCCTGAATTGCGACGAGAAGGCGCTCGACATGGTCGAAGCAATTGCCTCTGTATGACTCCGCCAAGACACGCCGCGCTCCCGACCTAAAGTTACCCTCCAACCCGGAGGAGAAACCAAGTCGGTCCCTCTGAGCGAGGCTGACCCGACCAAGGTCTTTCATTTGGGGTCTTCTTTAGACCCCAAATAGGAACTCGAGCTCGTTACTTTCCTCCGGAGGAGCGGGACGTGTTCGCTCGGGAACCATCCGACATGCCCGAGTCCCAAGGGAAGTAATCGAGCACAAGCTAGCTGCTGACCGACAAGAAACCCGTCGCGCCGAAGCTTAGCGCTTTTCCCCGAGAAACAGGCAATCATCCGGGAGGAACTTGACAACTCCTCAAGCCGCTTCGGCCGTGAAGTCGGGCATTCAGAGTGGCTCGCGAATCCGGTCATCGTAAAAAAGAAGGGGGGCAAGTGGTGCATGTGTGTCGACCACACCGGCTGAATCTCCGCGCCTAAAGGACAACTTCTCATACTACGATCGACCGGTTGGTCGACGAACAGCGAATCCTGTAATGAGTTTTTTGGATGCCTATTCAGGTTACCACCAGATTAGCTTGTTCCCAGCGGACAAAGAAAAGACCTCCTTCATCACCCCGTTCGGCACGTTCTGCTACACGACCATGTCCTTCGGGTTGCGGAACGCCGGGGCGACCTTCCAGCGCTTGATGCAGAGGACTTTCCAGGACCAGATTGGCCGAAACCTGGAGGTGTACGTGGATGATATCATAGTTAAGAGTAAGCTCCCCTCAGGCCATATATCCGACCTTGAGGAAACCTTTTGTAATCTTCGCAAACATAGAATAAAGCTCAATCCCGAAAAGTGTGTGTTTGGGGTGAAAGCTGGCAAAGTGCTCGGGTATGTCATTGGGCCTCAGGGCATCGGTGCTAACCCAGAGAAAATCGAGGCCATCGAAAAGATGCGCCCTCCGGGCTCCGTAAAGGAGGTTCAAACCTTGACCGGACACATGGCGGCTCTTAGCCGCTTCATTTCCGGTCGAAAGCGCTTGCCTTTCTTTAAGGCGCCCGCAGTACGAGGGCTTTCAGATGGGCGGAAGAAGCTAACCGCTCCTTCGACGAGCTAAGCAAGATTGCCCAGCCCCCAATCTTGGCCACGCCAAGGTCGGGGAGCCGCTCTACTTTACCTCATGGCGACACCCGGCCGTAAGCGCAGATCTTGGCGGTGGAGCGAGATGGGACGCAGCGTCAAGATATACACGCCGGCAAGTGTTGCACGGACCAAAGGAGCGTTACCCCGAGGTCCGTAAACTCTTGTACTCGCCACTCATGGCTTCCAGAAGTGCGCCACTACTTCCAAGCCCACAAGGTCGCCGTCCCGACCGCTTTCGCTTAGGAGATCCTAAGAAACCCGGACGCCCGGCCGGACAAAAATGGGCCATGGAGCTCACGGAGTTCGACATACACTTCGCGTTCAAGACGGCAATTAAGTCCCAGATCCGGCAGATTTCGTGGCGAAATGGGCGAATCCCTTGACGCCACCGAATCTCGAGAATCAAGGGACAGCCGCTGGACCATGTACTTCGACGGATCCCGAGCTTTGAGCGCTCGGTGGCGTCAGACCGTGTCCCCTCAAGGGGATCGCCTGCAACATGTTATCCAATTACACTTTGCCGCAACCAACAACACGGCGGAGTATGAAGGCCTCCTGGCCGGGCTTGACGCGCAAAGGCGCCGAGTCCAACGACTGACCGTGAAGGGCGATTCACAGCTAGTCATCAACCAAGTAAACAAGGAGTATCAGTGTTCCGATCACTCAATGGCGCTTTACTTGGTTGAGGTGAGGAAGATGGAGCGGTACTTTAGAAATTTCGGCACTCTACATCCCAGAAGGACAATTCCTCGCCGACCATCTTGCTAAGGTCGGTTCCAGCTTGTTCGCCCCACTGGGCGCCTGAGCATCCGCACAAGCCCTCCATTCCTCTCAGAGAGGAGGCACAAGAGACGGCGGTAACATCTCCTTCCTCGAGCAAGGTGCGATTGATGGCGCCATTCATCCAAAGATCTTGCCCACGGACATTGCGAGGAAGAAGCCGAGCGTTCCTACGCAAAAGGCGGTCATCTGTCTACAAGCTAGTAGACGGCGCCCTATACCGCAAAGGGGCACTTGGAGTCCTATCCAAGTGCATATCTCGAGAAGAGGGCGAATTCCTTCTCAGAGACATCCATGAAGGAATGTGCGGCGCCCACTCGTCCTTCCGGACGCCGTGAGCAAGGCATTCGGTTGGGATACTATTGGCCATGACACAGACGACGAACAATCGTGGCGACTTGCCAGCGTACAATTCCACGCCAGAAGTCCCACCACCAAAGATACGCTGCAAACCATCCCACTCATGGCCATTTTCGACCGGGGCCGACATTCTCGCCTTTCCCGTGGTCGAAAGGGTCGCAAATTTTACCGTGGCTATCGACACTTTCTCCAAGTGGATTGAGGCGAGCCGATTTCAACCATCTCGGCCAAGCGTACCAAGAGATTTTTTTCACAAACAACGTGGTGACGCGTTTCGGGGTACCCAATCGCCTCATCACGGACAATGGCACGCAGTTCACCAAATGAAGCAAGCTTCAAGCCCATCGCGAAGATATCGAACAAAGATCTGCCGCCTCTCAGAGCCCATCCGCAGAGCAATGGAGCAGACGAAAGGGCAAATGGCCAAATACTCCAAGGCATCAAGAAAAGGGTATTCAAAGACCTCTCCCGTCAAGGCGGGTCATGGGTGGACGAGCTTCCTTCCGTCCTCTGGTCTGTGCGCACCACAGCAAGCCGAGCTACGGGCGAAACGCCATTCCAGCTCGTCTATGGTGCGGAGGCCATCTTGCCCGCCGAAATTGTTCTCGGATCCCCAAGAGTCCATTTGGCCGACACCGTTCACCAAGGTCGTGAGCTGCCGCTTAGAGCTCGATCTCGCCAAGAGTCTCGCCCAAGGCACAGCCCGGCCACCTGCCTACCGCAAGCACTCATAAACACGTGATCAAGACGGTCAGACCCTGCCTTGCGTGTTGGCGACCTTGTCCTACGCCGATTCAGACTTGTCAAAGGCCAACAAGCTCTCCCAAATGGGAAGGACCATTCACGGTCGTTTCAATGACGCCGGGGCTGTCCGCCTTACCATGGAGGACGGCCGCGAGCTCCCCAATTCGTGGAACATCGACCAGCTGCGCAAGTTCTACGTCTAAACTCATGTTCTGTTTACATTACATTGTAAATTCACGTCCCTACTTTTGGAGCAATACAGCTTTTCGTCTTACTGCCATGGGATTGCGCATGCATTATGACACAGCGTACCGCGAGCAACATCCGGCCACTAAACGCTCACCACCAAAGCCTTCGGTCTTGACAAGCCGACCTTGGTCCGCGGTAGCTATTCGCTGCGCGATACAAGTCGCAAGCAGACACCCTTTCGGTCGGACTAAGTTTTTAGCTCGGCTTGCATGCGCTGGTCGCTGCACACTTCGTCAATTGCCGACGCGCCCTCCCTTCAAATGACCACATCCGCAAAATTAGGGATGCGCGTCCTAAGCGGCCGGTGCCTTGGTCGGAGGGGCCGCGCGTTTTCCTTCATCTCTCCTGCGAACAAACTCGTCCTCGCAATTCAGGTGCACGAGCATTATTCGCAGCGGGGGCTGGACGGAAGTGAGTTCCCGAGCTCGCGTGTTTTTAGTCGCTAAAACGCTACTCGCCATAAAGTGTTGCTCCCTGTCGAGCATCGCCCACCGGCGCGAAGTCATCTCTTTTGCAACTTATTTCAGGCCCATCTCGCCCATGCACTGACCTGACCTACGTCTATCCCGCAGTCATTTTTCGCAGGAAAAGGAAAAAGGCACCGCTACAGAATACTACACTCAACCAGGGAAGAATTTTTCATTTGAGACGTCGCCACCCAAAAGTTTTCCGAAGCAAAAATTATACAACTCTATGGGTCAAGGCCGCTTCGAAGGCCAAGGAAAGTTTCTGCCTATAATCGAAGATTTTGGCCTGGAGATCGATCACCTTCCGCCGGGCTTCGCGACCTTCGTTGGCCTCCTCGCGGAGTTGCTCGACCTCTTCTTTATCATGGTCGGCAAGAGCGGCGGTCGCTCGCGCCGCCCGCTCTAGCTCAGCCACCTTGGCTTCGAGGCTTTTGGCACGCTGCCTTTCCCGCCCAAGCTCCTCCTCGAAGCCAAGAGCCTTTTCTCGGCTAAGGGCTAGGTCCTTCTCCAGGTGGCCGGCGTTCTGCTTCCACCGCTCAAGTTCTTCCTTGGCCTTGCTGGACCCCTCGAGCTCGGCCACTCTGGCCTCCAGGGTCCAGGCACGCTCATTCTGTTGGTGAAGCTCTTGCTCGAGGCCACGGACCTTGTCCTGGCTGAGGGCAAGGTCTTTCTCCGACACACCGGCGGCTTGCTTCAACTGTACCAACTCTTGCTCGAGCGCGAGCACCCTCTTCTCGGCGGCGGCAGCATTCTCCTTGCACAGGCGAGATTCCGACCTTTCCTGCCCAAGCTCCCGCTCGAGCTCGAGGAAGCGCTCCTTGGACTCGGAGACGCTGCGCTCCGTCTCAAGGCATCTTTGCTCAAGCAGGGCGACCTCCTGCTTGAGTTCGAGCACTTTCCCCTCCAGCCCGTCGACACGAGCTTCGCTTTCTTCATAGAAGCGGCTCACGGAGTTGGGGACGACCAGCACCTCTTCAAAGTCGTTCAGGGTTTTTTCAAGAAGTCTGCGCGTAAAGTCGCTCAGTGGCTTTTTTCAGAAGTCATGCGTAAAGCTCCCCACGTAATCCAAAGAAGGAAAGTCGTGGCCGTACCAGAACATCCTTACCTCGGCGACGCATGGCAGCAGGTTCACCCAGATTGTTCAAAGATCGCCTGCCGCCTGGAGATCTCCGGACCTCGGCAGGAGGGGACGCTCAAGCCCGGAGTCCCCGAAAAGGGGCGGATCGCCCAGGGACGACAAAGCTTCCCCCCGGGCAGGGGAATCGCCACGGAGCGCCCCGCTCCCTCCTCGAGCGAGCTCCTTGCTCAGGGTCTTCTCGCTGTCCTCCGCGGCACGTTGTTCGCCCGGGGGCCGCGGAAGGTCACCCCGAGCATGTTGTTAAGCTCGGGGCTTCAAGCCTTCTTGGGCGATTCTTCACCGAGTCTTGAAGCACGACCACCTCGCGGTTCACTGTGTTCGAGGGCGGGGTTTCGCCTCGCCTTGGTCGCGTCGCGACGAACTTCTCCACCGCCACGCCCTTGGCCATCACTATGTCGGCAGATCGAGCATATCGCCGCTAGGACATTGTCAAGGATCTCGTGAGCCATTTTTCTACAGAAATTCGAATATACCTACGAGCTATGTCGCCCACGCCGCTTGGGTGGGGCTAGCTCGGTCAAAGCACACAAAACAAAGCTAAGGCGAATCAAATATCGAGACTTACCTCGCCGAGCCTCCTCGCCGCCGGGGTGGTTGGATTCTCCACCGCCATGAAAGCACCGGTTTAGCCTTCTCGTCGCGTGCTTGGGTGATTCTCGCCAACTTGGGGTCGACCTCCTCCATGTCGACCCCACAAGCGTCTCTCCTAATCGCTTGCCCGTCGCAGGGAGTTGCGCCGCCGATGACCTCAACTCGCGAGCTTTGGCGGCTCGGTGCGCTGGCGCACGTCCTCGATCTCCCTCGCCAGCGTCTGCAAGGCCGCACCATCCTCGATCAATCTCCTCCGCTCGATCGCTCGATTTGAAGCGCGAGGCTATAATTCTTCAACCAGAGCTCAGCGCCTTACCTCCATCCGACGGTGATACTCGGTGTGTCGCCTGGGTCTCTGGCGGCACTGCGTGCCTCTTTGACGCCCGGGAGCTTGCGGGTGGTGGCGCCGCCCTCTTGCCCTTCCCTTTTTTAGCCTTGGCCGCGGGAAGGAGCACGCCGCTACTACCCACCTTGGATTTGAGCCCGGCCACGCCAGGCTCGAGCGGTCTTTTTTCGCCAAAGGAAGCGAAATCGCCGAGTAGCTCGGATGATTGTTCCGTCGCAAATACTCGTGGCTTCTGACGCTCTTCCCGAGCATGAACGGCCAAGGAGGCTTACTCGTCAGACCGAAAGCAAGCACGCTTCTTGACTTGGCGGTCAAGCAGAAGCTCCTTGTTCTTCGGTTCGAACATTTCAAAAACCTCTTCGACCAGTCAAAGCCTTGAGTCACCACATTGCATGGGTCGGTCAGCGGGCTCAAGCAAGATATGCGGGGCAAAATTACCACAGGTCGTGGGAGCTTACCCGATTCTCCTTCGCGGGTGAAGTCGTCCCAACCGCCGATCTCGAAGAAAGGGTGCTCTCTCTGCCTCAGCGGGGATATCCGGTTCCCGAGGGAGTCACGGATGATATCCCGCCTGTGAGCCCATATTTGCGAGCTCGTGGATCGCCATCGAGATCCGCCTCCTCGCCTGCGTTGGCGCGCGCGTCTCAGATTTGGCGCCCGCCCGGCAGAAGCGCAGAGCTTTCGGCAGACTTCCGCAGTAGAACCAATGCTCGCCCACCCCACAACGGAGTCCTTAAGGGTGAAGACGGGAACTCAGCAGGCGATTGGGCCTCAGACGGAGATAGGGCACCGTGGCGAGCGAAGAGCCCCTGGCGGAAGAGATTGTAGAAATGGAAGAAAAGGCCCTAAGATAGGAAGGATGCCCTGAAGCCTTCGCAGAGGTGGGCAAAATGTTCAAGACAAGAATGGAATTGGGGTTGGTGGGTGACCTCACACCTGCATTGCTCTAGCACACCTTCCAGAACTCGCCCTGCATTCATTGAGCCCATTGACAGATAGAGTTCGTGACGAGACTATCTCATGTCAATGACGGCGCCGGCTCCTTCGCCATCCGGGACCCTCCAAGAGTAAGGGTCCAGGTATCCATAATCCTGCAGCACCCTGAGCCTCTCCGCCGTGATCTTGCTCACACCAAACCGCGCCATGGGAGGACCCAGCCGAACGGGCGCCGCAGCAGAAAGAGGAAGTTCAGAGGTTAGGAGGCCTGGGACGGAGTGTTTTGCGCAGAAGACGAAGAAGAAGAAAAAAGAAAGCAAGAGTTCTTTTTAACATGCATCTAATGCAATTTGGGGGCGGAGAAGCCGGATGGATCAGGAGGGCGATCGATTGCACAAGATGGCGGTTCGGTCTCCGGCGGTTCGGCAGGCGCAGCTTCGAAAAGGTTGTCAGAGTGCGCCATGACGCTTCATGAAGAAGGAACTGCAAAATTTGGCGCATTCCGCCAAGAAGAGCTATTTGGCCTGTGAGTTCGCCAAGTATGCCGGTTGGCCATTGGGCTTCTTCCTCGTTCGATTGCTCGGATGTCAGAATATGTCTCCCCTTTCGCTAGCCCCCTTTCTTCCCGGCGTGATGCCGGATGTCTACGGCTTCGCCGAAGATTCCCGGCCCGAGCATAAATAGCTCGAGCAATCGAGCAAGTCTTTCGCTACTAAGATCTCGCCCCGAAAAGCGAAGCTCGGGTTCAGCGTAGCGCTTTCACCGCATGATTCCGATCCTCCTTTTGAGGATTTTAGAGGCTTAAGGCGAGGCCCTTCAAGACCTTTCCCTTTAGCCTCGGGGCTAGCCGCTGTCGAGATTGATGTACTGTGCCTAAGGCGACCATCGGCCGGGGTCAACTGACCATGCCCTTTGCTCGGAACGACGCGTTCGACCTTCACAGGTTTGTCCCGAGCAAGGAAGCTCGGGGTCCACGACAAGGCGACGTGGCATTTAATGTCGGCCAAGAGATATCGCGCCCGGATATGCGCTGCCTTGATCAAGGCCACCTTGAACCGCGCTCCCTGCACCCATGTCGCGTGGTACCGTGGTGGCGCGGCTATTATGCAGATACGCCCCTGACAAAGGAAGCGCCCACGATTAAGTGATTTGTCTCCTGTAATTCTCTATAAATACCCCTCCCGCGATGAGCCGAGGGTTGGACTCGATACCACACACACTTACACTCACCACTTGCAAAGGGAGTCCTTAGGATAGTACAGACCCCCGAGCAAGCGATTGTAACCCACTTTAGATACTAGTGAATCCATCGACGAGGGTTGTTATCTCCGCAGCGAGAGGTCCGAACGAGCAAAACCGTCCGTGTGTTTCCAATTGTCTCGTGCATCCTGCTTTAGTAGCTCGGCATACCCTTTGACGATAACCCTTATGAAAAGGGGCCTGAGTCGATCCCTCATTCGATAAGTAAGCTCGGCGGGGGACCCCTGTCCCGAATCGTCGACAGTAAGGCACGAAGAAAATATGGACACTACATGTTTAATTAGTCACTCGATGATTTACATCGAGTTGTGGATCGGAGCAAAGCCTCCTCTCGCCCACGGAATATATAAGATTGTCCATGCTATTTTTGTCGACTTGTTGCAACATATATTAATTTACATGTTATTTCTCATATTGACACGGTCTTTGATATAAACATTTGACCAATATTATGTTTAGTAATTGCTCACCAAACTTGTATTGATTTTTTGTGTAGGTTAAAATCATTCTTAATTTCGGTCTCTGTCGTACGTTCTAAAATGACGTGTGAGGCGTTACGTGTAGTGTTCGCTTTCTATTTTCTATGATATTTTCAGCAATGACGATATTATAGTTGTCTCGACTTGTTTGTCGATGCAATTTGCACCATTGGGCAGGGGCCCATGGCGACCAAGGGGTGTTCTGGCATTCGGATCCATATTTTTTTTCTGAATTTAGAATTAGATATAGGTTAGTTAGATATGGATCTAGATTATTCGGGATATAAACACAAGATAGATATGTGATGGGATCCAAGTCAAGAATCGACAAAGATATATGAATAATATACATGTATATAGAGTAATATATGCTGATTCCTTGGACCCTCGAACCAAACACCCTATTAGTTCACTACAGAGAAATGCATCCAACAAAGCCATCCATTACCTAATGGCCAGCATAGAAAGAATATGCTACTTGAAGATCAGCAGAACTAGGGTTCAACTTTTCGTTTTGTGAAAAAATTCGGACCCTCCCGAAATCTGAAATTTCGGCCGAACTTTGGTTTTTTGGCCGAAATACATTCAAAATTCAAAAATCAAAATTCAAATCCGGTTTGTTTGGCACAGAAATTTCGCCGAAATTACCCAGAAATTTGCCGAAATTTTGGACAAAATGCACTGACTGAAATTTGGTTCAAATGATATCAAACAATTTTGAAATTGTTTTAGTAGGTTACTGACACATTATAGATGTTCTCATAAAATTTTTAGGTGATTATCAATTCTATGGATTTTAAAAAAATTCAAACATTGGTACTGTCCCGATGAAACGTTGACTGGCAAGTTTGAACCAGATGAAAAATAGTACAAACGATGTTAGAAAATTTTGACATTTTTTCTGGAGATTCCTGACATATTTATGATATTAATGTAAAAAGTTTAGAATATTATAAAAGATGAGGAATTTTTAAAAATTCAAACATTAGTACTGTCTTGGTAAAGCACTGAGCGGCAAGTTTCATCCGAATGAAAATTAGAACAAACGTGGTTATAAAATTTTGAAAATTTTTTTGGATGGTCCTGACACATCGATAATATTCTGATAAAATTTTTATATGATTATCAGGTGTCATAAATTTTAAGAATTCGAACAGTGCTACTATCCTCGTTAAAAGGCCGATGATCAATAATAGATTTAATTTAGCAATAAAAAAGGTTTAAATTTTTTAAAAATTTTACATAAGGGTTAAAGGAAATTATTAATATCTCATAAAAGTTTTAAATCATGATCACGCTCCAGTGAATTTATAAAATTCTTAGAAAGTACAGTGCTATTTATGTTCTTTCTCTCTTTGATTTTTGAAATATAATACAACAAATTAAGTTTAATGCTTACTGCATTGATAGATTTTATTGAGCAAACCAATAAAGTTGGAATTTTTGAAAATTTTTATAATGGTACTGAGGAAATTATTAATCTGTAATAAAAATTTTAGATCATGATCACACTCAAGAAATTTTAGAAAAATCTAACAATTTTACTGTCCCAATTATGTCTATTCTGTTTTTGATTTTTAAAGATAACAAATGATGTTAAATTATTTTGAAATTTGTTTTGTATGATATCAAAATACTAAGGATGGTGCCATAAATTTTTCATATCATTATCAAGCTTGTAAAATTTTATAAAAATCTGATAGTGTTTCTGCCCAAATTTAAAAAAATCTCAAAAAATTAGTTTTTCATCAAATTTTCATGTAAGATCACTTTATTAGGGGTTATTGGACTAATTCCGGTCAAATCCGTCCCAAAAAAGTCAAAATCTGGATTTAAAACCCGAAATTTTGGTGAAATTACTGTAGCAAATTCAATTTTTTTAAAAATTTTAAATTCGGCCGGTACTCCATAATTCGGACAAGCCTGAAATCCGAAATTTCGTCAAAATTCGATGAAAATTTGATCCTTGATCAGAACCAACTAATTATCAAGATACATACTCTACCATGGAAAATATTTAGGAGCTTCCATACATTGTATTCTCATAAAATATTTCGCTACAAAAGAATACTGCTAACTTTTCTTGAGAAAAACAAGAGTGCATGTTTTGTTGTAATGAATGGGCTACTATACGAGTGTCTACCAAGGATCCAAATCTCACCGAAATTTTGTGAGATCTCGGTTTTCAGACATGGACGAAATTTGAAAAGCCAGCCGGAGCAAAAATTTTAAATTGCTACAGTAATCTCGGAAATCTTGCCGAGATCTCACTATTTTTGACCGTAATTTGATTTTTAACCAGATTTCACCAGATTTGGTCCAATAGCCCTTAAGAAAGTCATCATCTATGAAAATTTGATGAAAAACCGAATTTTTGAGAAATTTTTTAAAAACTGCAGAAACACTATCAGATGTTTATAAAATTGTACATGCCTTATCATGATGTGAAAAATTTATGGTACCATTCTAGGATGTGTAGGATCATACTAAAAAATTATAAAATAATTTAACTTTATTTTTTATCTTTAAAAAATCAAAAATAGAATGAACATAATTGGGGCACTAACCTTATCAGAATTTTATAAATTTTCTCGAGTTTGATAATGATCCAAAATTTTTATTAAAGCTTAACAATTGACACAGTACCATTCAATAAAATTTTCAAAAAATTTTAACTTTTTTTGTTTGCCCAATCAAATCTTTGTATGCATTAAACTTTATTTGTTATATTTCAAAAATAAAAAACAGAAAGAATATAAATGGTACATTGCACTTGTAAGAATTTTATAAATTCACTAGAGTACGATCATAATTCAAATTGTTTTGATATCTTAAGCATTTCCTTAGAACCCTTTTGAAAAATTTTCAAAAATTTTAAACATTTTTCGATTGCTAAAGCAAATCTATGTATAGATTTTGGAATTTCTTGAAGCTTGATCATCATATGAAAATTTTATAGAAACAATGAAGACACATCAAGATTATCCAAAAAAAAATTCAAAAATTTCTAACTTGGTTTGTATCATTTTTCATTTGGTTAAATTTTACCGGTAAAGCTTTTATCAGGACATCAGCACTTTTCAAATTTTTAAAAATTCATGAAGCTTGATTATCATCTGAAAATTTCATGAGAACATTAATTATTCTTCTTAACCATGCACAAAATATTTCAAAATTTTATAATGGGGTTTGTTTCATTTTTCATTTGGTTCAAACTTGCCGTCAGCGTTTTATCAGGACAGGAGTAATGTTTGATTTTTAAAACATTTCTCAGATTTTATAATCATTTGAAATTTTTATGAGAACATATTTGATGTGTCAAAAACCTTCAAAAAAATTTAAATTTTTTTGATGTCATTGGGCTATTTTTCGCTTGTTGTAATTTTGCTGGGCAAAACTGGCCGAGATTTCAGTTTTAAAATGCAGAATTCAAATTTTGTTATTACAATTCATCTGGAATTTATTTGAAATAGTGAGATCTCGCCAAGATTTCATTCTCTGGCCATGGACGATATTTAGAACAAAATCGAGATTTCAATCCTTGGTGGCTACTCGCTCAGGCTATAACGAATGGGCTAGGACAATGGCCAAAGTTCTTTGGCTTGTGCCAATTTTGTGGCTGGATATCTGAATAGACAAAAAATGATATATGGAACTTGTCCTATATTTACCGGATATTATTTGCTCTGAATCCGGATTCAAGTAACCGAATCACATCTTGGATCTAGCCAGATAGTTAAATACCTTTCTGAATCCAGTCCTAATTGTTGTCGACGATCGGGATCGCCTGACCGCAAATGTGAAACGGGGTTAGTCTGAATAGGGGACCCAAGACGAGCTACGCTTAACGGAAGAATGGACGTTGGTCGAGGTGAAGCGTCAACGAGCTGGACACAGCGAATTATACTGGTTTGAGCCCCCACAAGGGTAATAGCTCTACTCCAGTCCTCTCCTAAGGAGGTGGGCTTCACTATCTCTAAGTACAGAGAGTGGGTTACAGCTCGAGTAAGAGCGTTCTGTTCGTGTCTATTGGTCTATTGCTAGGGTGCTGATGTGCTGCTCTTGCCGTTCTGCCTCAAGAGATTTTATACCCATCCCAGCCATTATCAGAAACGGCCAGGAGAGATTCCCGGGGTAGTGCATGGCGTGTGTTGAAGACGTGCTGCAACCGTCCCGGATCTGGCGCCCACGTCCGCCTTAACTCCGGGGTTCTCGGTCTTGGTAACCGCCGAGTAAACGCGCACCTCCGAGCCAAGGTTGAGGTCGTGCGAGGTTGGGACCCCTGCCGCCCGAGGTCGAGGTCGTGGGGGGATTGGCGCCTGCATGGTCGTGGTCGAAGTCCCACGCTGCTTAGCCCCGAGCTGGGGGACCCTGCTCGCCCGTTGACCTGTCAGAGATTCCTCAGTCCCTGACAATTGTATATATACTCAATGCAGAAATTAGTAGCACAATCCTCTAAAACTATTCTCAGGTAGCTCTGATGTCACAGTAGAAGGCTTTTTGCCTTAAGCAATTGCATCTAAAGTACCACATAGATTGTCCACTCAACATATTTAATGTAGAAATCAGTAGTACAATCCTCTAACAGTCTTTTCCTTGTAGAAATTATTGGCACAAGAGTTGTCTTTCATATCATTTTTAGCCAACTGTTGTCTGAAGTATGTCCAGCATGTTACAAGGATACAATAAACTAGTTAAAATATTAACAGGCATAAATTGAGAAACAACATTATTTGACAGATCAAGACAAGAAAAACTTAGGATTTTTCCATATCTGCCATCATATGTGCATTAACATCTGCAACAAAGGCTTTTCCGTTCTCCTTGTAGTTCCACGGCTCCAGCACAATGCCCATTTATTTAACAACAATAACTGATTGACTTTCAATCATATCTCTTAATCCCTATAAAAGCGATCACTTTGTTGTGAAAATAGACTATCTTGGTATATTATCAGTTACCATGTCAAATTAAATACTAGAAACCTTCATAAGCTCAGCATTGGTTTTGTCGATGTTTGGAAAACGGGCCATCACCGAGCTTACTTGTTGATTGAGAGATCAACCAAATCCCCTTTTCCATGAAGGGTTTGCGTTTGAAGGATGCTATTAGGGTGCAATGCTCGAAAGGACAATGGACAAGGAATTTTTATATTGGTTCGGGCCTCTCTTGACGGAAATAACAACCCTACGTCTAGTGTTCTTGCTATTGCTTGAATTCTTACAGAAAGGTTTTGTGTGCTATGCCTCTTGATGTCGTGCCTTCCTTTATGCTGATCTGTCAATGGGGTTTTTATAGGTGATCGAATTAACTACAGCCGAAAAATACGCCATTACTGCACTCGGTCGTGACTGTAACTGCACCCTTGATTTTCGCGATGTCGTGTTGTGGACATGATGGACTCAAATCGTGGCATAATGGTCTTTAACCGTAGCGTAATTATCGTTATATCGTCTTTATGGGCCAAACATGATCTTTTGATCAAACTCGGGTTTTTTCTTCAACTCTGATCGACCGTTGCGCGCCACCGAGCAAGTATGCTCGGGGATTTATGGCACATGCTTGGAGACGATCTTAAACGTGGTCGGAGCGGACCCACCAGCCGGTCTACCCGAGGATCCTCCTTGGGGACACCGTCCAAGGGCATGAATGGTCGATCGAAAACCGGCTGCTGGGGTATAATAGTCTTTATAGGAATTATCCAATCCCCGACAGCTAGCCCCCGAGGCTCAAGTGGAAATCTACTTGGCGGGGCCTTCCCCTTGAGCCTACAGACTTAAAGGAAGGATTGGAATCTTGCAGCGGAACACTACTGCAGCATCCGAGCAATACTTGCCTGTAGACGAGCATGATCGATAAGGACCGAGCAACAGGCTCAACCTCTGACCTGAGGGAGCCCGGGAAAAAGAGCATCGAAGATCGCAACAGTTCCTCCTTTGCGAAGCCTTGCGAGAGCAGTTCGAACAGTTTTTGGAAAACCGCGCCTTTATTGGACAGTTTCGAAGATTACGCCGCCACACAGTGGTTTATGAATAGGTAGGAGCGATTTTCGGTCTCCAGACGGTTGTGCCTGTTCGACTTCTCTGCCTATATATACAGATGGGAACAGTGATGAGAAACCCTTCATTCGTATTTCGCAACCAAGCCCTCAGAATCCCCCCAGTCCCCGACTTTCCTATTCTTACATCCTTCACCACCGATCCTATGACGAAGTTCGGGCCAAGCAAAATCAGCAAGGAGAGGCTTCAAATGCTCGAGGATTTTGGCTACCTTGATGCGGGCTCTTGGCAAGTTCCTGATGGCGAGGGAGCTCCGGTGCCACGCAACGACGAGATCGTCTCCTGCGACCTCTACACCGTCAATGGGTTGAGGATGCCCGATAGCGAATTCCTTAAATCCGTGCTCGCCCAATGTGAGTGCCAGATTTCTAATCTTAACCCTAATTCCATCCTTGTTCTGGCCATCTTTTCGCATCTTTACAAGGGATTCGTGGGTACCATGCCCACGACGAGCCTTTTCTTTCATTTCTATTCCTTGTTCCACACTGGTGGGGCTTCTCCCGCTGACTGCATCTACTTCCGCCTTCGGTCTAACCGGCCATACGAGTACCCGGTCTTCAAGCTCAAGGACTCAGTATCGGGCTGGGCGGACTTCTGGTTCTACTTGAAGAAGACAGAGGAAATCTCTCTCCGCTACGCCAGTACGGCGGTTCCGAACGTCGAGACTCCGCCCCCCCCCCCCGGTTGCAAGCCGAGGAGGAGCGGACGCTGATGACATTCAGTGAGCTCACCAATATGGGGCTCACTGGTCGCGACATTGCATGGGATTATCTCAGGAACCGGGTGTCTCCACTGAGGAGGAGGGAACACCCCTTTTTTGAAATCTCCAAGTGGCAAGACCTTACCCGGGAAGTAGACTCTGGTGAGCTTCCAAGATTATATTGGTAATCTTCCGTTCTTCGTGATTTTGCTCGCGCTAACGCTTGTGTTGGTCGAATGCAACCTGGGGCACACCCTGGGTGGAGAAGTGAGTTGCCGAGATGTTCGGCACTCCAAAGGGCAAGGAGCTTGAGCACGGGCATCAAGTTCCAAAGAATGTGCTGGAGCGGGGTGACGCGGTAAGTATCTTTGTGATCTATGCTCGGGGAAAAACATCTCGAGCATCTCTGACATTCTTGTTGCTTTTGACAGGAGAAGGCCGCTCTTGAGGCCACAGTGGCCGAGCTTAAGCCGCTGTTGCGTGACCAAGGAGGAGCCATCCCCGCCGCCAAGGCCAAAAAGGCAAGAAGCAAGCGCCAAGCGCCACCACCACCGCCGACCACTCGACTCCTTAAGAGACGAACGACTTCGAACAAGAGCCCTCCTCGGCGACATTTGGAGTATGCTGATAAAGTGAAGGTAAGGGATCTAAAGAAATGGCTGAAAGAGTGTACCGAACAACATCCAGATTTGATGGCTCGCTTGCACCAGCTCGCGGAGTGGGCAAGACAAGCTAAGGCGGCAGAAGACTCCATGCACCAAGTGCTCGAGGGGAAGATCGCAGACCTCAAAAACAAGTTGGCGCTAGCAACCTCGGGTTCTTCGGCGAGAGAGCCCGAGGAAGAGGACAAAGTTCCGGCACCCCTCGTCGTGAGGTGCCGGAGGTCGCTAGGCACACAGCCAAAGTGCCCGAGGAAAACTTTGGAAGCAGTCGACATGGACGAGGTCGACCCTTTGATGGCGAGGGCCAGCTAAGCTGCTGCAGAGAGGTTCGAGCTTGTGGTCATGGCAGTGACCAAAACCGCCGAGGATGATGGTGAGGAGCTCAACAAAGGTAATTCCTCTCCTCTATTTTCTCCCCTTTCTTCTTTTCGCCTTTGCTTTTAATGCCCGAGCTAACCCCACTCTACTGACGTGGGCATGATAGCTCATAGGGGGGTTGTGGATTTGAGATCAATGACTGACGAAATGCTCAACCATGTAGTGGAGCGAGAGCTTGCCCTCGTCGCCGACCTTGTGATGGCAGAAGACTTCACGGCTGAGGCCTACCACGACCAACAAGCCATGAAGATTCAAGACCTGGAGGAAACAACTCTCTAGGAAGGCCAACTTCCCCAGGAGGAGTATTTGGCGCTCCCAAGCACATCAGATGCTCGGGAGCAAGGAGAAGACCCCGTGCCACTGAGCAAAGTGCTTGCCTGGGAAGAACGCACGAAGCCCCTGAGTGAACCACCTACTCGGGAGGAAAATAAAGAGCCCCAGAGTGAAGAGCATGCTCTGGAGGAGGATAATAAGCCCCCGAGCGAACTTCTTACTCGAGAAGAAAATAAAGAGCCCCCGAGTGAAGAGCATAACCAGGAGGAAGATAAAAAAACCCCGAGCGGAATGCATGCTCGGGAAGAAAATGAGGAGCATCCGAGTGAAATGCATGCTCGGGATGAAAATAAGGAGCACCCGAGCGAGATGCATGCTTGGGAGGAGGATGAAAGCTCCCAGTCGAAGTCTGTCGGGGGAGATCTCGCAGACCTTCGGTCGGAAGATGTCACCAAGGCCTTCCAGGAAAACCTGAGTGTCCGCCTCTGTTGGGTAAGCACACTTAACTTATAAAGCTTCTTCTCCTTAGTAGCGACTGAGAACTAAGATCTTCCTGCTTGCTCGGGTGACCATGGTGGACTTCCATTCAGTGACTGTTCCTCCGGAGGTTGTGGCCAAGCACACCGCCGAGCAAAACGCTAAGATAGCAGAGCTCGAGCAAGCACTAGCCGAGCTTAACGCTTCATACGAGAAGAAACTCAAAGCTTCACGCGAGGAGATGCAGTGTAAATCTGAGGAATACACCATGGAGTGCAGAGAACAGATCTTAAATATTTCTAGGTTTTTAATTATATTTTTTATCATAGTATAAACTTCAGGTTTTATATATGTATAGTATAACTCGAAGGAGAAGGAAGGAAGTTTTCAACCACATATTTATTATACCCATCAAATTTAGTCATGAGTAGGTATTCTATACCATCCTCATTTTCTATCTCTATATGAAAACCATTCATATAGATGTCTTCAAATTAAAATAGAGTACAATTGGACTTAGGGTACAATAGAGCATCCTTTATAAATATACAAGTACCCATAGGAGAACTATGATAGCTCTTCCAGTGCCAACTATAAGGGCATCACTTCCAGTGATGGTTATAAACATTTTCAAATTTCTTAGTCAAAGTCTAAAAATATTTAGTCTCCCTAAAAATTAAATTTGTGGTGTGATTATCTACAAGAAAAATTTTCTTCTCCACAATTGGATTATACTATGTTCTATATTAGAAATATGATTTAACAATCAAGCAATTATTGCACCAGGAACATATTGCAAAATATAGAACAAGCAAAGCACAATAAATCAAAACATCCTGGGAAATAATAATTTATTAAACTTTAAATGATAATCACTCAACAGGAGCGAAGACGAATGCTCATTCAGGAACTAAAACTAAATTGACAGAGGAGACTCTTAAGGAGAATGTGACATCGACTAGCAAAACGAATGAATATTTAGGAGACAAATTCAGATCTCCATATGAGTTATGAGTGTCCTTTCAGGACACCTCGAGCTTAGTATGATCAAGAACCATATCATTATACTTCTCAACATCCATGTCAATAATAAGTTGAAAGGTGAGGTATGCCTCAATATTGTTCCATTGATTCTTATTGATTTTTCAAGTGGATTGCATGTAAAGGTCTGCCAAATACTTTGGAATGTGATAGTTGCATGGCCAATGGCTAGCGCATCCATACCTAAAGCAGGGTTTGCCATCTTGTTATCTGAGTCCCAGCCACATGATGGTCTTGATGACTAGCAAACATCACCAGCACATGATGGTATTGATGACCAGCCAAGACCGTAAGCAAGGCAAACATCCAGATGAGAGCCATGAGTCTTGATGGCCAACACCAAGCCGAGCACCCTAGCCTCATCTTCTTCCTAGACGCGAAGAGGAGCAAGATCACCACGTAAGCCATTTTGATCACCTCGCTGTGGTGTGCGATGCTATAATCGTCGACAACAGGCTATTATTCTAGGACTCAAATGAAAAACTATATTGCTAGGTGGTTCCCCGCGTGTAGCATAATAGCGAGGCGAGGAGAGCCAACTCGTGGGCCAATCCAAGTTTTCATGGGCACATGATCTCGAGTAGCCACCGAATGGCATCTGCATGAGCAACCGCAACGCAAAGCTTATGGTGCCTAAACCAGCATTAGGGCCGTTAAAAATGCTCGAGGTTTCCAAACTGCTCGAGCTTGGCTTATCCTAGGCTCATTTGAGCTTGGCTCGAGCCCCAAACAAACCAGCTCGAGCTTGCCCTCAAGCTTGCAAACCTTGATGAGTCAAACTCAAATACTTCGTGCAGACTTGCGTAGCATAGTTGTCTCCCTCTGCTCACTCAAACTCGCCACCCCAAAGGCCCAAAAGGCCATTTCCTCCACAAAACCATATCCTTTCCTCCCAAATCACCACCATTGCTCCCTAGCCAAATTTGGTAGCCTCCATCTAGATCCGACCGAATCTAACTTGATCATGGTGTCTCCAAGCTTATTCCATCATCGCCCATCGATACCCGAACTGTCTCTAATCGCCTATGGCTCATCCGGCCCTAAATGCCGATGGCCTCACTGGGAGAGGACTCGAGCTTGTCAGCTTCGTCCGCCTCTGCCTGAGATCGCCATCATTGCAGGGGCCTTGGATCCACTCCCCGTGGTCATCTTCTCCTTCCCGGGAGTGGTTGTCATATTTCAGCAGTGAAGGATGGTGGAGGACGTGGGCGAGGAAGCCAACCAAGGTTTCTCTCTCTCTCTATTGATCTTTTGCTTTGTGTCATATGTGCATGCCATGTGTTCGAAGAAATGCAGCTCCATCCAAATCTAGCCGGATCTAGCTGACTCATGGCGCTCCGAGCTCATGCCGCATTAACCCGTCAGTGCCCACTCTGCCTCTAGTCACCTACAGCCTCGTCCAGCCCTAGACACCGATGACCTCACTGGGAGAGGGCCCGAGCTTGTTGGCTTCGTCTGCCTGCCCAGATTCTCTCCCTGCGGTCATCTTCGCCTCCTACTTATATGTTTAACTATTGTTGAGCTTAATCCAGTTGAGCTCGAACCTACTCAAGCTTGTGCTGAGCTGAGCTCGAGCATAGCTTCGAGCTTGGACCCCAACTTGAGCTCATTTGAGCTCGCCTCAAGCTTTTACTAAGCTCAAGCTCATTTACAGCCCTAACCGGCATGTCCATCTCAACCATTGAGTGGGTGTGAAACTAGCACCCTTGGACTGACGTACGGTACGTAGTTGATCTCCCGTATGAGTAGCACGAAAATCGATGATAGATCAATCAGTGATTAGTATCAAGAAAACATGATTGATCTACATGCAAAGAATATAGAACAACATATGCTAGTCAGATTGATCTAGGGCTTCGGCATCGTAACATCCCAAAAATTCAAAAATAGGAAAAAAATTAAATTTAAAAATGGAATTGAACTAAAATTTTAATTGGAATCAAGATTTTTATTTAAAATAATATATTTTCATTATTCTCTTGCATTTTAATCTTATAGAAAGGAAAGATTTCAATATTAAAATATTTCTTCCAAAGCAAACAAACTACGAAAATGAGTTTGAAATGTGATCTTAATTTGAATTTCCATTTTCTGAATTTTCTACCATTATTTGTTTTTCTTGAGTTTTTGCATTACAAGAAAAGTCAAATATATTGAAATGGTAAAATGGTAAAAGTGAAATGGTAAAAGTGAAATATTAACAAAATATCTACAAAAAATAATATTAAAATATCCAAGCACCAGAATATCCTAGAACCCTAATCTGCCATCTGCACCATTAAAAAAAAGAAAAGATAAAATAATCATGGGATAAGATATGTAATCTAGATTTTGTTAGATTTGTGTAGAATTCTCCAATGCTTATCTGAAGATAATAATTTTACCATGATGACATCAATCCATATCTACCTCTCGAAAAAATGTTAAAAATTAAAACCTGTATTTGAAGCCTTTCAAAATTCAAAAACTAAAAGTAAATCTGAAAATAGCAATGTCAGAATTTTTAGAATTTAAATATCAAAGATAAAAATCTTAAAATTTTACAAAAGATATAAATTGTTATTAAAAACCTTGAAAAAATTATCACAAAATATTAGCCCCATTTTGAATTCCAATTAAATGGAAATTAGAATAGATAGAAATTGATAGTACGTATTGTTAGAATTTTAAATAATTTTATACAGTGAGTTTTCATCTAAAAATTTTACTGGATAACTATCTTTTATCTTGTCTAACCGGTAGATTCACCCGATCTGTCCATTTGGTAACATTTCAGTCCTTAGTCTAGCCAAAAGTTGGTAATGAAAATCGTGGGTTACCAGTTCATTTGCCACAAATTATCACCAAGCTACTCAATGACCCGAACATCATTCCTGCACAAAATAGATGCACAACAACCCATATACAAACACAATCGCCCAAACGCAAGAACACCACATCCCAAATTGTCACAGCCCAAATTTGTGAAACATGAAACTAAGAATCTCATGAGCCTCATGTCATCATCCTTGCATGTTTTGTGGTGTGATTGTTGCATCAAATCCAAGTTTCAACTCAAACTCAACACTTAGAAGAGTTTCAGCTTAAGACCATATTGTGAATCTGAACCATTTCTCTCAAGTGAATACATTAGCTTAATTAGACTATATTTGTGTGCATGTTACCTTATTCACTCAACAACACTTTGAATATGATCTTTGCCAAGTTTGAAGAGAAATGGAGTTCAATAGCTATTTTAATTAGTGAGCACAACATGCTTGAAAACCACAAACTGCAGCACTAGAAAGTTTTCAGGAGCCAAGTCTGTGAATTGTGGTTCTGAGGTACTTTTCAAAATTCAATAACTTGAACTACGATGCATTGTAGATTGTGCATGTTATACCATTGCATACCTTAACACTTGAGCAACATTCTTGCCAAGTTTGACAAATCTTAAAGCATGTTTGATAGTGCAACTAAGTGACCAAAGAAGGCATAAAACTGCTCTTTTAGGGGACTTAGCTCCATTCCGGCTCACGATTGAGCCATCTATCCCGACGTGGCTCACCTTCCTCAAGCGCCCATTGGTGGCACGTCAGGTCCTCCGCCAAGGCCCAGAGCTAACCTCGCCGCTCACTGCCATACCGAAAGTGCTGATCACAGGCCATAAAGCCAAGAAAACCTCCCTCCTCACCCTTTTGCTCGCTGCTTGCTCACATTGCCGAGGAACTCATCCGGCCAAGCAAGCACCGAGCCAAGCTTTGTTCAGGCAAGCACTCAGGTGAGCATTGCTATCTCATTTCTTGCACAGCCGCCACTCCATCTCCTGACCTTACTCCTCCGGCTTGCATGCAGCCGAAGCCTGCTACTCTCCCCAACGCTGCTCAATCTCCTGAGGTTGTCTGTGCGTTGCATGCAGCTCCGCCGGCTGAAGTCTTGCTGTGACCTCCGTGCCCAGTAGTTGCGCTCGGGGGTGGATTGCCTCGCCGGCCACCGTTGCCACTCCGGTGACCTGCGCCGACTCCGAGGACCTCCCCAGCCGAGCCCATATCGCCTCAGACATCGCCTCCTCTCCGCCTCGCTTCAAACTCCAAAGATCACCATTGTTGCTCTCGTAGAGCTCTAGGGTTTGTAGAGGTGAGCCTAAGTAATTAAGCATGAGACTTTGTCACAAGAGAATGCATGGCGTAGTGGTAGAGCACCAGTGCTTGTACTCATCAGGTCTTGAGTTCGAATCCTCACATCTGCACTTCTTTTTTTTATTTTTCTTATTTTTGCCTTGCGCAATGAAACCCTTATATATTTTGCTGTGAATCTCTGATTAATGCAAACTCAGTTTCTAAATTTGAGTTAGTCAGTAAGGATTCAAAATATGAAATAAAAAGTTATATGTTATTTGCAGAAACAACCTTTAAATATATTTTGAATAAAAGTCCCATTTTAAGTGTTATGAAGAAACTATGAAATTCCTAATTCTAAAACTCATGAAATAAATCACATATGTTCCTGCAACCATGCATGTTCCATTTTTGCATAAACATTTAGATTTGAATGTGATTTGAATCAAAAATCAAGTGTAGGAAGCCTTTCTTGCATGCAAGAATCAAAGGGTTAAAATATGAATTAAATGAGCTCAAAATTTAGTGAAACCAATTTAGTTGCACTTCTGGGATTGCAAAGATCAAAAGTATATAAAAATATTTAAATTTTACCTTTGTTTGCATTAGTTACTTGATAGTCGAACATTCGATACGCAAAACGTTCATTTGGTCGTAACTATAGCAAACGAGCCTCAAACTCGACAAAACCAACTCCTATGACCTTGAAATGATATGCCCTAGCTTGCCATGTAAAAATAATAATAGTTTGATTAACTATGAGCTAAGCTCATATTAAGCCTAAATCACTATTCATAGGAAAAACACCATGAACGAATGAGAAATATCACGAAATCAACTTTAAAACACTCTTAGGGATATTCCCTACTAACCCCTGAAAAATGGTTAGATTATCCCATTCGGTGTTGTCGCAAATGAAGAAGGAAAACTGAACCGCAATAGCGCTAAAAGTGTGGTCATTTAAGTTTTCTAAGACTCAGAAATATCACACATAAGCATAAAGTTATGAGAGAATAGCCTAGGATCATTTTATGATACATATTCTACCAGAATATGGAAAAATATATTAATTATAGCTTCATTTGCATATTAATCCAATCACAAGAAAAACCCTAAATGATCACAACTGCGCAGAATCATTATCACTTAAGCCTTTTCGGCGGCTTATAAAACAGCTCGTCTAAACACAAACTTTAGGGGAATTGGTCCAGAAACCTACTTCAATATATGGACAACCAAATTATGTAAAAATATCTTAAATATGACTTACTTGTCAAATAAAATATGTTAACGCAAAAACCCTAAATGATAATATTATCGGAACCGTTTTAGGTGAATAGTTAATAGTACAAGTCTTCGTCCAAGGTTGCCGCAATGCAAGAAATCATCCTATGACCATATAGTAACAGCGAATAACTCTAAACTTCAGATCTAACTTGTAGAAATTGCTCCCATGCATGAACACTTAAAACTAAACACTAGTTGTGCATAACACCTTAACTAATGACTTCCTTTTTCTAATCCAAACAATTTTTGCATCTTGAATTCGAAATTATAAATACTAAAACATTGGTTACATGCTATACTTGCTATTTGATATCCAAATAAACACTTTTGGCATAGGTTTATTCATTAATGGCTTGTCTGACGCTTTTTAAATCACAAAACAAAGAACTCTAAAATCCGGATGTAACCTCACCAAATCATTTATCATATGAGCAAATGGACCGCTATTGACTTGATTCTTTTTTCATTGTGTCCTTGTCGGCGATTATGCGCCGGGTACCTCACTCAAGACGAAAGCGATCCACGGGCGGCTTCGGCGACGGCGGCGAGCACGCCCGCCAAAGCAGTGTGCAGTCCACGTGGTGCCCGGCGACAGTGGCGCGACGCCTCGCCGCCTCGGCGCCACCCACGTGGCACTAGCGACGGGGCGGCGAGCACGCCCGCAAAGCCAGTCGCAGTCCACGTGGCGCCGGCGGCAGCGTGGGCGAGACGCCGCCGCGGCGCCCACCCACGGGCGTACTGGCGCGGCGGCGGCGAGCACGCCCGCCAAAGCAGTGAGTCACGTGGCGCCGGCGAGGTGGGCGAGACGCCGCCGCCGGCGCCCGCCCACGTGGCGGCTTCGGCGACGGGCAGAAAGCACGCCCGCCAAAGCCGTGCGTGGTTCACGGCGCCTGGCGGGTGGGCGAGGACGCCGCCTTCGCCCAGAGGGCAAAAAGGGAAAGTGGTGGCTTCGCCGGCCACCCTCGCTTACCGTGACGATGTCGAGGCAGTCTGCTGTGTCGGACCGCTGATTACAAGGAATCCCGCCAGAGACCCATTCCTCGACGCCTTTCACCTACCCGTCAAAGGGTCCCATCCGTGGGATCGCGAAGGCATGCATGTCCGGCATTTAATGAGGCCGAGAAACGGACAAAGACGGAAGGAGTAATAAATGTATCAGATCAACATGATGGCCTCTCTTTACCTACTCCCGTTAGCCTGGCCTATATAAGGGCCTTTCGGGTGCATGGAAAAAGGGGTCGGGCATTCTGAGTTGCGTTACAAGCAAGGGCTCTGGAGCATAGCCTAGAATTTGTAACCCAGAAAGCTTTGTACTAGCTTCATACACTCTAAAAACAATCTAGCAGGAAGTAAGGCTATTACCCAAACTCCAAAGGGGGCCTGAACCTAGGTAAAAGATCTCCGCGTGTTCTATTGTTCATGGACGCCAAGATTTGCCAGCAGAGTCTCTAGGTTTCTCGTTAGGATTCACTGCCACGAAGACGCCCTATCGAACCAAACCAGGTCTCAGATCCGGCCTGTCCAGCGGAATACGCCGAAGCAGGGGCGCGCTGTAGGGGCTAGTGGTTGGTTTCTCCGCTAATTTCCGCGAACTTTGGTGTCCTTCGCCTAGTAGCGACGATTCAAGATGGCGGGCTCAAGACCCGGCGGCGGGACGAGTCGCGCCCAAAGCGAATCCCGGCAATACGCCGGCCGGCGATCGCCACCCGCCCGGCAGAGGGTGGTGTCGCCCTCCAAGCCACGGAGCACAGGCGACGCCGGCGGTGGCTTTAGAGGCGCCACCCGCCAGAACCGCATGCGGTTTGTCTCTCTGACCACCCCACGGTGGAACTCGCAGAGACACCCGCCACCCGTGGCTGCGGACATCGCCAACTCGTGGACGCGCCCGGCTCCGTTGGGCCTCCACCGGCGGGTACTGCTGACGCCGCCGCCGGCGCGCGCGCTGGCGCACCTGCCGCCTAGCCGCCCTAGTGAAAGAGTCCTGCCGCAGGCCGAATCGGCGAATGGTGCGCGCGGCGCCGGTCCCGTGCCGAAGGAAGCTGGACCTCCTTGCCGCACTCTAGATGAAAATCGCAGCCGGCGCTGGGCGATGACCTCCGTGGTCGCTGCCGCTGGTCATCCGGCCAGAGAATAGCCGCTGGAAGCAGATAGCCCTCGATAACGAGAGCCTCGCTGCTCTCACCCAAGGAGGATGTCCACTCCGGATCAGAGGAGCCGGACCTGCGTTCGGGCGGTCCTCGATGAGCGCTTAGGCTCTCTATGGCGTCGGGTGCGAGCCTTCTCCGGCGGTTGCGCTTGCAGACTTGGCTTGACAGATTCCGCCGCCCTCGAGAAATACGACGCACCACCAACCCGTGAGGAGTTCTTGCAAATCTACACCACGGGTGCGAAAGCAAATGCCGGATCTCGAAAAGGTTATGGCCAACTACCTTCCAACGGCCTCGACAGATCCGCCCAAGATTTGGTCAGCCAATCTCCCCGCGAGGATCGCACTCGTGGGGAGTTGCAGCGACATCTTCGCCGCCAATTTCCAAGGCTCATTCAAGACAACCCAAGCGTGGAGGACGACCTCCACGCCTGGAGCAGAGAAGGAGAGCCGCGCACGACTTCATTCGGCGGTTTTGCCATCGCCGCAATACGATCCCCACATCTCCAAACAGCTGGTCGCCATCGCCTCCGAGAGAGGCGGCGCGACCGCAAGATGAAGGAGAAGATGGCCACCCGCTCCATCAACACCACCTCGAAGCTTTTCTCTCTCGACATAAGTGTCGCGGGCCGCGGAGGCGAGGGGCCGCTACCGTCCTAAGGGTGGCCAAGGCAAGGACGAGGCCGACCTCGAAGGTTCCGCCGCAGAAGAAGGCGCGAAGCGTGAAGGGGATACCAGCAGGTCCTAGCCGCCGAGCGCCAAGACGAGGAAGAAGACCCGCGCCGGAAGCGCGAATCGCCGCCGGGCGCGATGACCGGCGAGCGCGCGACGACCGTCGGATCGGGCGTGATGATCGCCGTGATCGGCGCGGTGATCGCCGCGGCATGTCGTGCGGCGATCGCCGCGACTGCAGGAGGGCGCGAGCCTTATTGCCCTATTCATCGGACCAACACCCACGACCTAGATAATTGTCGGTCGTGGGATGATGGTGGAGAAGCGGCTCAAGGAGCGCGGCCCCGGCGATGATCAAGATGAAGATCCCGCCCCGCTGGCCTTCCAGCAGGTGAATCACGTGGTGGCATACATTCATGGTGGCTCGTCCACCCTCCCCTCCAATGCCGCTTATAAACGGCTGAAGAGGGAAGTCTGCGCCACCGCCTCGAGCTCGGGGGCGGGTCGGATGCTGAAGTGGTATGAGCAAATGCTCACCTTCAGTCAGGCTGACCATCCCGAGGGCGCCTAACGGCTCGACACCTCCTGGCCGTGGTATCGCCCCATCGCTCGAATGTGCGGCTAACCTGCAGTGTTGGTGGACGGAGGAGCTCTATCAACCTCCGCCCTCCTCAAGATTCTCGGCGCTCCAGATCCCTGCAATGGATCTCGCGCCAGCTTTTGCTCTTTTTGGGGTAGCCCAGAGGTCGGGTTTGATGCCCCGGTTAGGTGCGCCCCCGCCACTTTTGGGGAGAGGGACAACCACCGTGATCGATTGGTGGATTTTGAGGTCGCCGACTTTGACCTCCCTACAACGCCTCGGCCCGGCGTTGGCCCGATTCATGGCGCCACCCAATATGCGCGACATGGTGGTGAAGATGTCGGCCGCTGGCCCCATTGCGATCGAGGTGGATATGGCGAAGCCTTGCGCTGTTCAAGGTCGCGCAGACTGCGGCGCCACTGCGTCGGGCACCCAGATGCCACTTCCTGGAGCCCTCAGCTCGGGATTCGCGCGCCTCACCTGGCTCACGGTGAGGTTAAGGTGGTCGCCTGAGTGGGCGAGCCCCGGCGATCGTCAATATTGGCGCCAACCTCGGCGCAATAGAAGACGCGCTGCCACCTTCCTCTAGTCTAACTCCGACATGTTCGCCGCAACCGCTCGACATGACCGGGTCCCTAGGGAGGTGATCGAGCACCGACAGTAACGCCTCGAGGCGCGCCCGGTCCGGCTGTAAGGTCCGGAGGCAGCGCCGAGCGCCAAGAAGCCATTCGAAGAGGTAGATACGCCATCGAAAAGGGATCATTAGGGAAGTCTCTCATCTCGAGTGGCTTGCCAACCCTGTGCTTATCAAGAAATCCAACGGAAATGGCGATGGGTGTCGACTTCACCGACCTCAACAAAGCTCGCAGAAGGATCCATACCGCCGCTGAAGTCGACCTCATTGTTGACTCCACGGTAGCGGTAGTCGAGCTATATGCTTCGGATGCGTGCTCCGTACCACCAGATCAGCATGGCGCGTGAAGACGAAGAGAAGATCATGGTAACCCTACCGTGTTTATCGTTATGTAAGAATGGCTTTTGGTTTAAAGAATGCGGTTCTACTTACCAAATAAGTACATGCATATTGCTTTCCGCCCTCGATAGGACGAAATCTTGAGGTCTATGTCGATGACTTGGTTGTGAAAATTAAGAAGAGCGATGAGTTGATCCAAGACCTAGAGGAGACTTTCGCTAACCTCCAGAAGAACTGCTTGAAGCTCAACCCGTAAAAGTGCGTGTTCGGCAGTTCTCCCGGCAAGTTGTTGGGTTTTCGGTGTCCAATGGGCATTGAGGCCAATCCTGACAAGATATCGGCCATCGAGCACATGAACCCGCCAGCGCGACTCAAGCAAGTCCAATGCTTGGCCGGTCGCCTGGCCTCCCTCGGGCGGTTCATTGCCCGGTTGGGGGAGAAGAGCTTGCCCTTGTTCAAGTCCGGCCAAGAAGACTAACCACTTTGAGTGGATTGATGAGGCGCAGATATGCTTGAAGAATTGAAGCGATACCTCTCCTCTCCCGGTCTTTGGTCTCCTCACGGCGCAGCCGTTGTTCTCTTACATCGCCACCCCCGAGGTGGTGAGCGCCGTCTGGTTGCAGAGAGGAAGGTGTCCAAAGGCCGGTCTACTACATCGCAAGGTATTGCACGGGCGGAGACTTCGGTACCGCAAGCTCAAAAGATGTTGTATGCGGTCCTGGTGGCGTCCAGGAAGCTGCGGCATTATTTCCAAGGGTGGGAAATTACCGTGGTCACGGCCTACCCTCTGCGCGAGATCCTCCACAACCGTGAAGCAGAGGGGCGAATTGCCAAATGGTCGGTGGAGCTGGGGGAATTCAACCTCAAGTTTGTACCCCGCACCGCCATCAAAAGTCAGAAGTTGGCGGAGTTCGTCGCTGAGTGGACTCCCGCCGCTCCTGAAGCTGAAGAAGCGCCCGCGCCCTCTCCCTGGACTTTGTTCTTCGACGGCTCTTTCCGGCTGGAGGGCGCGGGGGCTGGGGTCGTCTTGGTCTCCCCGACCGGTGACACCCTTCGATATGTGGTCGCCCTTGACTTCAAGGCCACAAACAATATAGCCGAATACGAGGGCTTGCTGGCAGGGTTGCGCATCGCTTCAGCGCTGGGCATTCGGCGTCTCTAGGTTAAGGGTGACTCCCTGCTGGTCATCAATCAAGCGCGGAAGGAGTTCCAGTGCTCCGATCCCACCATGCCTGGGGTCCCGTGGCCGGAGGTGTTGGCACCGCGATCATCGATGCTGGCGCCGGAGGAGATGGTGCCGGCGTGAAGGCCAGGCGGACATCGGCGACGGAGACGGTCGTTGCCGGGCGGTCTGCGTTGCCATCCCTTGGGAAGACGCCGCCAGTGAGGGGTGCGGGCGGAGAAGTTTGATCCGCGGGTTCAACCCTTTTAGGGTCCGAGCCCGTGGCGTCCCGGCAATCGGTCGCTGTGCCCGCGCCTGACGCGGCAGGGCCGCGGTCCCTCGATCACCACCGATCAGGGTGGCGCCACGGCAAGCCTCAGAGTCCATCCGCGGAACCGCCGACATGTTCCTGCACTCAGATACTCCATATCGACGAGCGCAAGCTAGCGCCGAAAGTGGAGCCGCCGAGATAGTGATCAAGACGGCGAGCCACTGCCGATGACTACCTTCTCAAGTTTCGCGCCTACCAAAAATCAAAAGATGACCGCGGTTGGTAGGAGGCACAGAAAAAGCATGTGCGCGAAAAGACTAAAGGAAAAACAAAGACTTACGCCCAGCCCGGCGGGTGCCGCTGCCGTCACCCGAGTAACGCCATGTTTGGCGGTGGCATAGGGCCGATCCTCCGGATGTAAAGTCCCGCTACCATCACCTCAGCCAATCCGCGCCCGCAATATGTTGATACGGCCGCCATCGCAAGGAGCTCGACGCCTCGACCGCGAAGTTCGGTTCTGAGGCCTCCGCCCGTCCGGTGGGCACTCCTAAGGCGTCGACCATTGTCGTCGACCCATTGCCGCCGTTAACGTCTGAACGATTGCCGCGCCATGCCTTCCAGCTTGATTTGGTGGAAGGCGATGTAGTGGAGGCCATCCCGCCTCGAAGACGAAATAGCAACTCCCCACTACCTCATTGTCGCTGGAGGCGCCAGCAGAGGAAGAAGTAGCGGAAGAGGGAAGATTCGGCATTACCCCCATGAACATTTCACAGAGGTGTGCGAAGATGGAGAGAAAAACGATGGAATTGGGGGTAAGGTGAAGATGGTGGATCCCGTAGAAGTGAAGGACGGTGAGGAAGAACTCGGAAAATGGCGGGACCAGGCCCGCCATCATAGCCCAAGTATGGATGACGATCTCGTCAGAAAGGCACCGAGGCGTGGCGGTCCTCGCCCGGAAGCGGAAGGTGCCCTCAGGCGCTATGACGGCCATCTTCTTCACCGCGACATCCGCGGTTGAAGCAGGGAGGGGGTGCGCCATGGAGGCGATGAAGGCAGGAGCTTTGGGCGAAGCAGATGAAGAAGTGAAAATGGAAGGGCGCAAGAAAGCAGAAGGCGTGAACCGCTTGGTACAGATGTGTCTATATATGCGGCGCTGGCGCCGACGGTTCACGAAGGAACAAGATCGTGTGCCGTTTCGGGTCCCAAAGCGAATCGACAGATTCGGGAGGGAACCGAGGCGGTCGTATCCTCATGAGTGGTGGCCCCACCCAGGAACGCACCCGGCATTTAATGAAGGTTCTAAAAGAGGCTTTGGCGCGTGTTCCTGTGTGGGCCCGGGCTACTGTCGGCGATCTGCCGCCGGTACCCTTTCACTACAAGACGAAAGCGGATCCACGTGGCGGCTTTGGCGACGGGCGAAAGCACGGCCGCCAAAGCCGTGCGTGTCCACGTGGCGCCAACGAGTAGGTGGCGAGATGCCTCGCCGCCGGCGCCGACCCACGTGGCGACGGGCGACCGGCGGCGTAGCACGCCCGCCAAAGCAGTGTAGTCCACGTGGCGCCGGCGAGCAGTGGCGAGGACGCCACTGCCGCCGGCGCTTAGTCCACGTGGCGACTTAGCGACGGGCAAGAAAGCACGCCCGCCAAAGCCGTGCGTGTCCACGGGCGCCCGGCGGCAGGTGGGCGAGCCTACCGCCGGCCACCATCCACGGGCGGCTTTGGCGGCCGGCGCGAGAGCACGCCCGCCAAAGCAAAGTGCGTGTCCATGTGGCGCCGCAGCGGTGGGCGAGGACGCTGCCGCCCGGCCGCCAGAGGCAAGGTGGAAAGTGGTGGCTTTACCGGCCACCCCGCTTACCGTGACGATGTCGAGGCAGTGTCGTCGTGTCGAACCGACTGATTACAAGGAACTCATCAGAGACCCATTCCTCTTACGCTTTCACCTACCCGTCATAAAGGGGTCCCATCCCCGCGGACAGGCGAAAACTCATACCGGCATTTAATGAGGCCGAGAAACGGACAAGACGGGAAGGAGTAATAAATGTATCAGATCAAGATGATGGCCTCTCTTTACCTACTCTGCTTTGGCCTATATAAGGGCCTTCGTGCATGGAAAAAGGGTCGGGCATTCGAGTTACGTTATAAGCAAGGGCTCGAGCATAGCCTAGAATTTGTAACCCGTAAAGCTTTGTACTAGCTTCATACACTCTAAAAACAATCTAGCAGGAAGTAAGGCTATTACCCAAACTCCAAAGGGGGCCTGAACCTGGGTAAAAGATCTCCGCGTGTTCTATTGTTCATGGACGCCAAGATTTGCCGCGCGGGAGTCTCTAAGGTTTCCCCTCGTTAGGATTCACCGGCCACGAAGACGCCCTCCTATCGAACCAAACCCGGGTCTGTAGATCCCGGGCTTGTCAGGCGGAATACGCCGACAGTCCTTAACTCAGTGGGTTGCAATCTCACAAAGTTTCATAATTTTTCATGCATATATGCATTCATGGCATCAATCGTAATCTAGACGGTCTTTTTTTTTCTAGAAACCGGCGTCTTGAGAGTAACGCGTTGATTCCAAACCGAGATTGTTGTTGAGCAAGATCTGCAAGAGACTCAAGGCAAGCATCTAAGCATACTCCTACAATTTTTTGTGAATCAATTGATCTTTATATGTGCTTATGTATGGGTAGTTGCATTGGGCTATGTTAATCGAATATCGATATCAGTAGCACCTACTTGTTGCATTTTCCTATACCTTGATGTTACTTACCATGTACCTTGACACATTCGAACATGGGTAGATGTTTTGGTTAATACTCGTGCTTAGTTGCTTAGCCATGCTATAGGTCTTGGTAGGAATCGGGTATGGGAAGGGAATGAAATGGTAATACAAAAATGCTTGTAGGATGGGTTCATGTTCAATTTAATATATGGTGACGGATGATAAAATATGGATAACGAGACTTGAGAGGGTGGTAGGGCTTGATGGGAATGGAGTCTCAAGAAGCATAGGCCCTCTTGAGTCGATTAAGGACTGATCGTTGATGCCGTTGTCTTAAGTACTTTTTGGTACTACCACATATTCAATAATGGTAAGGATGAGCAAATTACTTTATGTTGCTGCGATCATTTGGGCAGTAGTCCTAAAGTGTGAGTAGCGATACTTGTAAGGGGAACCTAGCGACGCCTCAAGAGGGGTCTAGGTGTCCTCCACATTTGTAGCACGAGATCCAAATGGTTGGGGCGATTTGGGAAAGGTTGTCACGAGTACATCCCAAATCCACTACGATTCAAACTCCAGTTCAAACAAAAGAGAGAGCTAGAATTCGAGTCCAAAAAGCGGTTTGAATCCAACAAAAGTTGCCAAAAATCCCCATAGCTTTTCCACATAGCCTCTGCCTTGACCAGAGTCGCACCAGACCGGATCACTTTCCGTCTGACCCCTGTCGGGCTCGGGACCCAAACCAAACCCAACCTGTGCCGGCTCGCCCGTCGTCCCCTCCGTCCTGTATATAAGCCGCCCAAGGAAGGGTCACCGCCACATCACGCGCATTCCCTCGTCCCCTTCCGCCGCACGTGCGAGCCAGATTGGAGGCACGAAGGGAAACCCTACTCCCCGCGCGCCGGCCGGCCACGCGTGCCCTCCTCCTCGCCGGCGACCCCCGCCACCTCCAGGTAATCCTCCTCCTCCTCCTATCCCTGTTCCCCCGTCTCGTCCGAGTACGTGTGGTGGTGGCGTCGTGGGTCCCGACTCCCGAGGCGTCCCGTCCGCTCACCGGAGGACGGGGATGGCGAACGCAGCGGAGCGCGCTCCGGTTTGTGTCTCGCTGGCGGCGGCGGAGACGAACCGGGCCGGGGCGCGGTGTCCGAGGCGACGCTGCTGCTGCCAGCTCTCTACGGAGCTCTCGCTCTTGCGCTTTCTGCATCGTTTGTTGCGTTGTGCGTGGCCGCGTGGCCGCTAGATCTCCGTGCTCATGTCTGGTGTTGTGTTACCGCAGGGTCTCAGCGCGATGAGGGCGTCCTTGTCGGCCGCAGCGTGGGCGGTCGTTCTCCTCCTCGGCGCGCTCGGCTCCGTCGCCTCCGACGACGCAGGTAACGTGCCGTCTCAACTCTCTCCACCATTTTAGCCGCAGGGCTGCATCTTGGAATGTTTTTCCTGGATGTTCACCAGCTTAAAAAATGCGTTCTGTTCATCCACGTTGTCCCACTCTCCTGTGGCCGCCGTTTGCTTCCGTTTTGAACAAACAAATCTCCTCTTCCTCGTGCTTGGCTTTCTGATTACGCGTGCGTTTAGAGGAAATATTTCCCCTAAGTTGCGGAGAGCTCGCAGTACAAGAATTCGTGGAGTTCGCTGTTTCTCACCCTGCGCCATCTTTGCTAGTACCCCAGGATGCTGCTTCCGACGTTCCTTTTGGATTCTTGTGAAGTTCTTCTCTGACGCTGACGGCGCGTCTGCCTGCGGCCGCCACGCAGTCTAATCGTGCGCCATCATTGACTGACAGCGACACCGTTTGTTCCTGCAGGATTCTCGCCGCCGTTCGCCCCTCGGCGACCGGCACCTCGCGCCGACGACGCCGTCCTGCCCCGCAAGATGCTCCGCCCGGGAGGTAAAGCACCCGTCCGAAACAAACGCACCTACTCACGCATCACACGCCGTCCGATCCCCTGATCGGAGGATCGGACGGTCAGTTTTGCCGTGTCACACCCCACGCGGGCCCCACCGGCGGCGCTTTCTCCGACCAGCCTCTGCGCTCTTGGACCCCCCGGTCGTGGTACCGATCCTGACACGCGGGCCCCACGCTCCGTTTGGTTTTGTCCTCCAGTAGGAGCACTGTTTGGAAGTCCCGCACCTTCCGTCCTGTCCTGCTTAGAGCATGACATGTGGGTCCACCCTGATTTTGTTTTCCAGGCACGGACGTCGGCGGCGGCGGCGGAGTCCGGCCGCACCGCGTGGACGAGGGGTGCGCGGGCGCGGAGGACATCGCGATCTACCAGGGGCCGGCGACGACGCTGCCGAGCGGGGTGCCGGCGTACACGGTGGACGTGATGAACCGGTGCGCGGGCGGCGGCGGCGGCGGCTGCGCGATCTCGGACATCCACGTGCGGTGCGGGTGGTTCAGCTCAGTGAGCCTGGTGGACCCGCGCAAGTTCCGACGGCTCGGGCACGACGACTGCCTCCTCAACGACGGCCGGCCCCTCCTCGCCGGCGACACCGTCTCCTTCGAGTACTCCAACTCCTTCCCCTACAAGCTCTCCGTCGCCGTCGCCACCTGCGTCGACCCCACCTCCCCGTAGCCGCCGCCGCCGCCGCAGTACTCAAACTTTTTCTTCGATCTTCTCTCCGTTAACGCCCATGCACTCACCATACGGAGCTAGCTAGACAACGACACGTAGCACGCACACACGTACGCACGTACTCCAATACATATAAACCCCACATACTAGTATAGTACTATTAGCAGTAGCAGTGTACACCGGCAGTCCGTAGTTTTTTGCAGGGTTAGTTGCAAGTAACCATCGGTATCAAGTGTAAGTAATTTTGGTTAGTTCCCTTCTGACGCGAGACATTTTTGCTCACTACTGCTAGTGCTAGGAGATCCCAGAATGTTGTTCACTATCACTGCACGTGTACATGCCACAGGCCTCGAAACTGTGACAGGTCGAAGGAATTGCAAGTTCGGAATTGTCTCTTGGGCAAAAGGAGGGATTCCATCGTTCCAATGGGATGGTGGAGTTGGTAAAGGAGACAAGTCCTTTTTGCTTGTGTGCATCGGCTACGGCTTTCTCCGCGTTGTGCTGCCTTTGAGTTTGGGTGCTAGTTTTGCCAAGTGTGTAACGGCCGCTTCACTGTGTGGCATAGCACTCGTATATCAAGGAAAAACTTGGTCTAAGAATATATATAAAAAGTTAATGTTAGTAGACTGTATATGTCCTATTGAGTAGTTTCTGTCATTTCTGAATAGACTTCGTTCTTTTAGACATATTTACAAAAGACTATTTTTTAGTATATCTTTGGATGGTATTTCTTAATTAATCAGCTGTACTAAATAACTTTGAAAGCAGTTAAAGAGTAGGGGTATAAAAGGAAAAAATAATAAATCACCTCAAAATTATAGAATGGCATATGTTTTAGAAAAAATTTGGAAGCTATAATGACACTTATCTGAGAATGGAAGGAATATGCTACGATACTAATCTATTTTCAGTATTAAATGAAGGATAGACTATAAAAATATTATAATAACTATACTATTAATCTTTTAAATAGATTTACACCGTGCGTCGATGGTTTCAAAACATGAGGACAGGAGGCCTTATATCGGAGAATGGTGAGAGTAGAAATTCAAAGAACGTGGACTACGGCCTTGCAATGGAAGACGGAGGGAGTAGAACGACGTGAATTCGTTGCTTTTCTGGCTTTCTGTATCTCATTTTACGCTAGTTTAGCTCTCTCTCATATATGGATTTATAAATTTAGTCGCCTAGTGCACCTAAAGAACACGGAAGCTGAAGTTTCACGGTTAGGAGCACGGAAGCAGGCGGAACTCGGCCGATCGCGAGAGCATCACAGTTCACCGTAGGGGTGGGGGTCGACTTTCGTGGTTCTTAGGTATGGTAGGGTCGCTTTCGCGCTCTCTAGACATGGTAGCAAGCTCTTGCCGTGCGTCCGCGCTTGTTGGCGCCCTACCGCGCTCACACTCACCAGCGCTCCTATGGGTGGGCAGCCTCCTCCTATACTTTTTGGGTGTGACAAGGGATACATGTCGTCTATCGTGTCTTTTACAGTAGAAAAAGAGCTAAATTTACAAATTTGAGTGTGAGCGCTACATTTGAAAGAAATAATAAAGAGACAACCGGACTAGAAATCAACGGAGTCAATGGACTCGAACGACTCAGTGTTCAAAACTTGGTTTGTGCATGGATGTGTGTGTCAGACATGCGATGGCGATGGCGCTTTACTTGGGGTGTCATGCGATGCTGGTGGTTCCTTTCTTCTTGGGACGTGAAGAGGCATGCATGCAGCTAGGCTTGTTCGTGGTTGGGTTAAGAGCCAGTATGGCACCGGCGGAGCGCTGGAATTCCAGATGCGTAAGGAGATTTGAGTTCGCGGATGCAGCCTAGTAGGAGTTTTTCCTTGCTAATGCGTTTGATAGTGGCAACTGGCAAAGTTGCCGCCAGTTGAATCTGTTTGGATCGTCTTGTTTGTTGCTACTGCTCATACTACGAATCACGTATCGTTGCCGTCGTTGCTATCTATTGTTGGCTACTTTCCGATGGAACAAAAAGATTGTCAACGAGGTCAAGCTTCAACTACTCAGGGTCAGCTCGCACGAAACAGTAGGGTCGCTTGCACGATCTAGTTACGGATAGAGATGGCAATCTTATCCGATTAACCGTATACCTACAGGTAAAAATTTTAATAGAGTTAGGTATATTTCTTTTTTATTATCCATAGGTATGTTTATGGATGGTCAAATTTTACCCGATGGGCAAACGAGTACGAGTATGGAGGAGTTTCACCTATACCCGTTCCGCCCGATTACCTGTCGCCTTCTATTGACATATAAGCTAAAATAGACACTCAGTTGGCCCCTTGATCCCCAATTTGTGATACCTTATAACAGTAATTGTTGAATTTGAGTATCTATGTGTTATTTGTCTGTATAAGTTATTTTAATTCTTATTCTCATGTACATTTGAAATTTTGAATAATTGATTCCTATAATTTCAACAAAAAGATTGTATTAGTACCATAGCTCATTAGTTCCTACTATCATTTGGTTAGAAAGATTGTTGATGGTGGCGGGTAAACGGGTATACCCATGGGCGATGGGTATAAACAAAATTTTTCGCTGCGATCTTTCACAGTATACCCGTAAAGAAGATTTTAGTTCATAGATATAGGTATAAATAAGCACTACCCGTACTTACCGTACCCAATTGCCCGTCATTAAAGGACTGTTTGGTTGTCTGTATGCATAGAAATTTGCATCTACAAATGTAGAATCTTATTTTTTTTCTTATGTTTGGTTGCCTGCATCTAGTTTTGAGCCTAGCTGTCTGGATGCAAGATTCTCCATATAGCCTGGTTCCTGACATTTTTTTCAAACAAAACTAGACCACACTTGCTATATAAATTTCAAAATACCTGCCTACTAAACACTCAACCAAACATTGTCTCTACATCTGTGCATCCCGTATTTCATCAGTCTGGCTGAGTCGATCAGGCCAGACTTGTGAGAGAAGAACTAAACAGCCCGTGAACTTCTCGCAAGCTGTCTGTCAGTCGGCCCCCATCGACTCCATCGGTAATGAGTGGTGAATAGTAATCCAATCACGTCGCACACAAGAAACCATGCACGCACACCCCGTCTCTCTACATGGGGACACACACTCTCTCTATCTCTCTTTATATGCTATATGCCTATATCTATCTCTGTGAGGGCTTAGCCAGGCTAAGCATGGATTTGTCTTGCAACGCGTAGGCAGGATCTCGTTCGTATACTACCTTTCCTATTTTTTGAAAGGTTATCGCCCTCCCATCGATTGGAGCCGAGCGCGGATTGGAGCTTTCCTTTTTCCGAATTTGGTTCTTCCAAAAATCCGTAATTACGTATAGGTTCTTTTTACGGTTTTTAACGTAGAGAACCTTCTGGTTTAGAAAAAATATGGATCTTTTGTTAGAGGACCATAAATACATATCGCAAAAAAAACGTAGTGCCGTTTTGATCATTTCGGCTATTTTTCGCAAAGAGACCCTTTCGATTTAGCGCAATCGCAGATGCGTTCGTATCCTTTCAAACGTTTCGCGTGTTTCCTAAAAAAAACGCCGACGGAAAAAAATGTTTCCACGAAAAAAACACGTCCGCCTGCTTCGGCTAAAAAAATTTGCGTTTAGATCCTCCAAAATCCGTAATTACGATAGGTACTTCTCGCGGTTTTTACGAATAGCCTCTTCGGTTCGGAAAAAATATAGATTTTTCGTGAGAAGACCGTAAATAGATGCCGAAAAAAGGAGTGTTGTTTAGTTCATTCTGTCTATTTTAACGAAAATGACCTTCGATGCATCAGAATCGCAAATGCGCTTGTGTCCTTTCAACCGGTTCTTGCGTTTCCTCCACAGTTTAAAAAAACGTCGGAAAAATGGAAGTGTTTTCGTGAAAAAAAAACACAGCCGGCCAGCTCAGCTCATTTTTCCCTTTTCACGTGTAGGTCCTTCCCGCGGTTTTTAACAAAGAAAACCTTCTGGTTTAGAAAAAGCGCGAATCTTTCGTGAGAGGGCTCTAGATAAATACTGAAAAAACGCAGTGACGTTTGAATTATTACGTCGATTTTCTACGAAATGGGCCTTTCAATTTAGCGCAATCGCAGAAACGTTTGTATTCTTTCAACCGTTTTGCTCATTTCCTCGATGATTTTTTTAAAATAACTGCCAATGGAAAAAAAACCAAAATTGTTTTCGTGAGAAAAACGACGTGCGCGACGTGGCACGCCACGAAAGCCATCCTAGTTTACTACCATGGCAGATGTTCTGCAAACTGCACGAGACGAGGGCCAGGAAATGTTCACTGGTCTTGCCACCCTAAATTTTTTTTTACCAAACTGGCCCTATGATGCAGGAGAGTACGAAATTTACTAGGTTACCCTTGCTGTGAAAAATCCAAATCCTTCACCCCTATTCCATAGAAAATGCATTTCTAGTGCCCGTGTGCCGTGGCAATTGTATTTCCTATGCCCCAATTCCGAGGCATTGCACGACGCTGGTGGATTTGGTGCAACTGATTTTTCGCGTCTCCATTCCGCGGCAATTCAGATTAAAAAAATCATATGCTTATCTAGGAATTCCACGTTACATTACCACAGAATTTCCTCTGCAGTGCTATAGTGCAAAGATAGGCTATTTTATAATTTTTTTAAAAAGCTATTTTTATAAAAATAAAAGAAAATAAATGGCCAAATATGCTAGCAGTTCTAGTGCTGGCCGGAGGGCACACGATCAGGCCAACCTAGGGACCCACACGGCAGGGCCAGGGAGGCAGGGAGGTGGCACGAACTAATTCTCGTCTATGTTTAGGGGCCTAGCTATGTGTAGGAGTAGGACCGTTGTTAAGATACTCTCGGCTATATGTTCTATGTAAGTGTTTTATTTTCTTTTTTTTTAAATCTAGTCTTGTGCATATATTTACAAATTTAATCATTTTTCTTACTATAAAAGACGCGGTAGACGATACCTATCACCTACTGTGGCTGGAGAACACGAAAGGTGATTAGCCTGCGATAGGGCGAGGAACCGCTGGAGCGAGTGCTGAAGCATAGGAGGAGAGCACTGCCGAGCTACGGCCAAGTAGAGCTCAGGAAGCGTGGTAACGCACGACACTTCACTATTGTGCTCAGGTAGTGTGGAAGGAATGCTGCTATGGTGGGCTATGCACTTCCTGTCGCGGTTGGACGAGCTCCGTTGAATCCAATCACCTTTTGAGCTCCTCAGGATTGGCAAGTGTGTCACTTGCTGCTCCTTTGGCAGTGAGGGAGAGCTAAATTTGCAACTACATGTACGGAGGGGGCAAGATTTGTAAAAGAAAAACATATAGGGCAGATAAGTGAAGGATTTTGTTGTTAAAGTGTGATCCGAATATGTTTCGGTTTCATTTTTTACTCTATCTCAATTCTGCTTCTACACGGAATCTGTTATGTATCACTATAAATATGTCCCTATAATCTATAAGATAGAGCAAACGCAAAGAGAAAAGAAAAAAGAGCCTCATTGTAAACATCTCATCATATAATGATATAGCCATTATGCGCCCGTTGTTTTTCCGAAAGGATTTTGTGACGACCCGTATAATTAGTCCAAGGTAACGACAGTAACACTACCATTACTCTAAGTTAATTATATTGATCTCAGTATATTAACTAACAAAATATCGAGTGCACACGATATTTTATCAGTTAATGCAACATGTTCAGAGTGTTACAGAAGAACAATAATTAGAAACTGAAATGAAAACTTATTACAATCTATTGCCACGCAGGGTTACAAATCCAATACATTAATTATAAATAAGAGCCAAGTACAACAAAAATATAATCCCAAAAGTGCTAATTGCTGCATAGACTAACAAAGTAGATGCACAATCTATCCAATAGTCTACTCCTCCGGGTAGTCCTCAGCCACCTCTTCACCCCCACTGGATGCTTCACCACCGATACCATTCTCTAAGCAAAGAGAGAATTAATAAGAGTGGGTACAAAAATACTCAACAAGTATTAATAGCAAAATGCAATATATGACTTTTTCCATCATTCATCGTAGATCCATTTCTCTCTCAAATACATTTCTAGTAAAATAGGGTTTTTATTAGGAAAACGTGGTGTTTCCAATTTTAATTTTTGAAATTGCTACTGGCACTCATATATGAGGTAGACTTAGTTTTCGTAGTCTCGAAAAGATATGCATAGATTCATAATTTTAACCCTACACAAGTTCGTATTATTTTCAGTTATAGCAACTCCATCCTGTAAGGTCTTAGATTGTTTATCACAAATCTAGCATTAGATTTCCAACCCTATTAATTTGAGCCAGAGACATCTATCCCGGGTCGTCTCGCCTGACTCATAGTTAATAGTTGTACACTGACTACCCGTCGGCAATAACTCTATCCATGGCTTTAAATATACCACTATTACATTCACGTGTCTCTCCAGAACTCCCAACATGCCCAGATTTGCGCACTAGTTATCTACTAATACTCAATATAGAGATCGTAATATCTTCATAGGACAACTATTTTTGACCGATTTTACTCACTATGATTGATACTATAAATATGGCTCATTGCCGGAGTATAGTTACTCATCCTTATATCATAGCCATGTAGAGGGCTCCGCCGATATGAAAATCCTTCCCATCGGCACCCTCTACCCACCGTACTAATATAAATGTAAGCCAACCACTCCTTCAACTAGACTGGCCATTTCTTTCACCATTCATTTAAGTCCTCAAATTCTCCTTTTTAGTTTAAGATAGGTTTTTGACATGCAAGTCGTGACTACGGGAAAATCAATATTTCATCTTTCATAAAAACTTCGATTCAAGGTATGATCAAAGAAAACTTGCTTGGATTAAAGTGACAATACGCGTCCTCACACGGTTGCAGAAGATGATCTCCTGCTGAATTTATTTCAATTCCTAAAATTATAAAATACTATACTTTAGTTGGCTATCAAGTTATTGCATGTTTTATTGTGTCTAACTGTTCTCGTGAGTTATGATAAATTGATGTATGTTTCCTGTATATTTCCATTCTGAGGTATTTTTAATGTGATGTATTTTAACTGGGTGTATTTTATTTTGAGATGATTTGACTTACCACGTTTTAGCTTGGCGCCTTTTTAACTTGGGTTATGCTTCGACCTGGGCATGACTTTACCATTTTAATTTATATGATGGATGCTAAAGTTAATTACTCCTTTAGTTCTTTATCTGGTCGAATTCATTCCCCTCTTGTTTGATTTATCTTGTTTCCTGAAACTTTTGGAATATTATAATTCAATTTACCGTTGATTTATCACGTGATCCACAGAGTTTGATTTTCTCTGAATTAGAGTAGGTTTCATGCATTCACTTGGCTTAATTTCTTTTCTCTCGGTCATATGATTTTGGTCACGTGTTTATTCGATCCGTCGGGTTATCTGTTTCTTTCAATTAAAGTGGTGGTTGTTAGAAATTATTTACTCTATTATTTATTCATCTGTTTGTATGCGTACACCTCTTTATCCTATTTAAACTTTTAACATCAATATTATGGTTATTATCTGAATGTCTTAATTTACTTTAGTTTATTAAATTGTTATCCCTAATATTATTATCATTATTACTATTTCTTTATTTACTATTACTATCATCCTTTTCATTCTTTTCCTCCTTTTCTTCCTCAATCAGCCGGTCCAAACCCTTTTTTCTGACTTAGTTTAAATTGATACTTGTAGGCTGTTTATTTAACTTTGATATACATTAACTTGTCTCATTTTTGCTTGACGTATTTTAATTTAGGATATTTTAACTTGCAGTACCTTAAATTGGTGCATTTTAGTCAACTTTGCTCATTACAATTTTGAGATTATAATTCCCTTTCAGAAGAGGTATTTTACTTTTCTATTTTTAATCATTATGGTGATTAATGGAAGTATTTAATTTCCCATTTAATCCTCTGCTTATATAAGCATTTATTTTGATTTTCTATATTATATATATAGCACGGAAGGCGGTTTCTGCAGTACGGTACCGCGAAATGCACTTATCCTTGATACTGTAGCACAGATGAAGGGTTATTTTAATATTTTTTAAAAGAAGAGCTATTTTTAAAAGACAGAGGGATGAAAGACCAAATAAGTGAAGAATTCACTCTGGTTGGTTGCAAGTTGCAACGATCAGAAGCGTCGTTGAAGTCACGTCTTGAAGTCCAAAGCAGATGCGCGTCGCAGTATCCAAAACACATGCACAAACTTTCATTAGCTTCCACGGCGAGTTAACAATTTCGTCTAGTCTCAAGCAAAACAGGACTGAAGCCAATTGTATATTAATAGTCGTACTAGATGATGCATAAATCTAGAGATGCTCTGACTCTGAGTGGACTACATGAATTTCGCACCAAGCTGTGCAATTCCTTCGTACCTTTGCGATAACCTATGCTCCAAAACATGGTCAGACCGTCTGTATTCTTTGCTCTAAAATTTTGTATGTCCTAGCAGGATGCTTGTGCATTGTAATGGAATCTTAAAAAGTACGATACATATAAGTAGAAAGAATCCTAAGTCATACAATGAAATATGATTTCTTTCATACATAAATTAAGCAGAGCATATCTCGACAAAATCTCAGCCGTTCATATCAGATCCAACAAATCAGATGTTCTGAAGAAGAATGGACGACCGCCACCAACTCCTAATTAGAAGTAGTAGAGATAGAGATATATGGATTGTGGTAGTGCCGTGCGTATGTACCTATGTAGCATTGCATGCGTTTCATCGTATATACATACATCTGGTTCAAGTGCTGGAATCTGTAACTTTTTTTGCAATAAACACAAAAAGTCCCATTAGTTCTTTTAGAAGACAAAAAAATCCCATTAAATTCGAACGTTCCAGTAAATACTACATTTGATGAATCCTTCTTCATTTCAACTACGCAAAACTGCGGGGAACACACGCACTTGTAGTATTTCAAGAGATGCGAGACTCCGCCCCGTGTTTCAAGCTGCTCCGAGTTGAGAAAAAGAGGTAGACCACTCCAGTGTCCTCTCTGAAACCTGGTCAAGAAAAGGTTAACAAAATCCATCTCAATCACTTCACTCAATCACATCATCTAGACTAGAGTAACTCAGTTTGCAATTTGCAGCTTGGCACCATTGCTCTCTGCAAACTACCCTTGCAAACTTACCCTTGATAGGCTTGCTCTGAACAAGTGATTTTAGGTGTGTTTAGTAGAGTTTCAGCTCTATTAGATTCGTGGATCTGGTGGAGCTGAGTAATTTTAGCTCTATGAGATCCGTGAAGCTACAGCTGTGAGTACATTAAGAGTGTTTAGATAGAACATATTATTTATATTTTAGACAAAAATATAAACTTAATTCACTTTATTTTAGTCTACAAGTTTCAGATCTCAAGATAAAGCTGGGATCTGAAGTTCTACCAAACAGGCCCTTCCTCAACACCTTGTGCGGTTGTGCCCATTCCTGGAGAGAAATCAGTTTGCATTCTAGACATACATACCTTCCATATTCTTTTTTTTCTCGAATAAGTTTATTTTGTGCCCTTCAACTTTTTAATAAATCTATTTAACACTCTTAACTACAATATCATGTATTTAACCCTCAAACTTTCAAAAATAGGTTGATTTTATACCATAGAGCGGTTTTCATTATTTATATCCCACTCAAGATGGTTTTCGCCATATAGACAGATACGTCATCGAGCTGTAGTATCGAGGATACAATTCAAGAGTATTGATATTAACTTCATCAATCTCTTTCCCACTCTTTTTATCTCTATATGCATACTTTCTTTTTCTTATCATAATTCCTTCTCACATTTGGATCTACATCAGCAAAATCGTTGATATGGCTATCAAAATAGCAAAAACCACTAAAATATAAGTTGGATTCATGTCAGGAAAACCGCCTTAAGATGTAAATTGATCTGTTTTTGTAAGTTGAAGATGCTAAATATCTGCTTTTATTCTTGAGGTTGTTAGATAGATTTTTTGGAAAGTTGAAGCTATCAAATGGATTTTTTATTTTATTTTTCCTTTGCGAAGCATGTTCTTTTTTTTCATGGGAATGACTGAGCACATGACACGATGTTTTTTATTAGGGAATACCTTTCAAAAAAACCTTGAGCAAGTGATCTCCAGATATTGGTTTGTGTGACACTAGAATCTGGATGACGCTAAAGCTGATCGGATAATCATTGCTAATGGGGGTAGTCTTAGAGGTAGATATAACTTTTCTTGTAATATACCGGTTCGGTTGGTGTTCTTGTAACATATCGAATCGGTTGGTGTGAAGGTATATATAAAGCAGTGACAGAATTAGCGTCATAGTCTTTGAGTTATAGTAGTATACAATATCTATTAGATATAGATGTAGTATCTTCGAATTAACTATTTTATATAAAATGATAACGAACATACAAGTGAGGTGTCATATAAGTCTACCCCACCGTGAATTAGGATTTGAGCAGGATTTGGATCGGGTGTTAGGTTCCTGCACCTTCCCATTACTTGGCTAAAGCACTGCGTAGTCAACTCACGAGTCTTTCATACTGGCGTCAAAAGCTGACCTGTCGACATTGCAATTACAAAAGGTTAAGCCTGTCCGCACAAACACGAACAAGGGTTGATTAAATATACTACTAACAAAGTAACAATCTAATCCCATCTAACTTGAGTGGAGTCTATGTCTCTATGACGGTAGGGCGTGCGTACGTGGGTAACAATTTTGTCGAATATTCTGCCGTTTGGCACTTTTGGAGGCTGTTTAGGATACTTTTCCTACAAGAACCATGGATCATAGGAATGGTAAGTAGAATTTCTACATAAAATTTTATTTTGCCTTTTATTTTAGAATTCTTAGCTTGAGTTCAACCTCATGTTAAAATTCATTCCAAAAGTCCAGATCCACAACCTAAATCTTTCATTTGTCATTTCTGCGCTTTTTTCTGTTCCTGCTTTCCAAACGAACCTTGAATGAGGATTTTAGAAAAACTTTTGGAGTAATTATTCTAATTTCGAGTCCATGTATGAAATTATCATTTTCGCGGTGTAAGCTAATCTCATACAAAATCAATACTGTATCATAAATAGTGAAGGACCGAAAAGACGACTAGAGGGGAAGAATAGGAGCTAAATAAAATTATCCTCAAGTATTCAAGCCACTTTTTAAAAGAGCCAACTAAAATGCTCAGCCAGCCCAGCACTAGACAAAAGAGTAGAACTCCAAAGTCTTTTTTTTTTTGTAAAAGAGCCAACTAAAAGGATTAGCCAGTCCAGCATTGGACAAAAGAGCAGAACTCCGAATGAATTGTAAAATCGGGATGAACAGTAAATTAGTAAGACCTGAAAATCAAGAATCGTTCTAACTTTTGATTTGTAGATCTAAATCCCATGAAACTTTGTGCGCATCTTCCTATAAATGTCAAGAATTTATTCCAACCTTCAATCGCAAGAGTTAATATCAAAGTTCCAACCTTTTTTAGTTTGAAGGAAGGTTGTGTCACAACCGAGATAAACTCACAACCTATACCCAGAGCTTGCTTGTGGGGATTTGATGATCAAGAAGATCTTAAATGATCTCCATATGTCAGAGCAAGCAAGAACCCCAAAAGCATACCCTTGAAACGACCAAGAAAAGATCTAATGGTTTCTTGAGAGGAATATTGGAGATCTTATACAAAACTTATCTAGATGATTGGGTTATGATCTGTAGAAGATTCATCGGTCATTCTTCTTTGACAGCATAAGATTAAGAGAAAACGAAACCAAAAAGAGATTAAGGACTAAAAAAGAAAGGAGACAAAAAAACTTGATCAAAAGTAAGTTCTAATGGATCTTACTTGGTTGGAATATGTTCTTGATAAACTCTTTAACCTCTTATGCATCCTAAATCTAGTAGAAACAGAGCAAGTAGAAGGAGGTGAAGCATATCTCAAGTTGTAAGAAAGAACCAACCAAAAATATAAGAACAAAAATAGAGAAACTTAGATCTTACATTACTTAAAGAGGAACGGTTAGAAAGCTACACTTCTAGATGGACAAAGCTCAATAGAGTATAAATAAATCAAAGAACCCTTTTTTAAGGTTTGGTTTCGACCTTAGTTCCAACCAGGGTATAGAGACATCCTTCCACCCCTCTATTTATAGTGCATTGAGAGCAATCTCCACTCTTAGGTAACCTTCTTGACCTCAAGAAACCTCATTGAGGGTCGAGATTTACTCCCTCACATACATAATGGGTTTTGACCATACTAACTTAACCACTACTTTACTTGCTAACACTTAATTTAACGACCCTCCTTCGCTTGAGTAGAGCTCCAATTAGCATCACATGCATCCACTTGAAGCACTACCATGCTTCGTCACCTTCCATGTGGTCCCAATGACTTGCCGACAAACCTCTCATACATCCGGACTCTTTGAACCGTTCTCACTTACAAATAGTTCCAAATCACTTGGCACACCACATGTTTTTGTCCACTTCACTATAACGGCTTCGACTTCCTAGACTGTTCTGAACCTCAACTCCTACCTAAGCTTAGTCCCGATCCACCTTGCTATTCCTCGCCATGTTCATTACCAATACTTCATGCTTCGGCTCCTTATCTTACCGGCTTGCAACCATTTTTCAGCCTCAGTCATCTTCCGGTGTCTCTTAATCATTCTAGATCTCGGGTCTCTTAATCTAGTCCCGGTCTTCTCTGCCTCACCATAACTTACCACGAAGTCTTGTAACCAACACAGATAAGCAAACCATTACGTAGCGATATTCTAGATAACATACATCAGTAATGTCTATTCTAGATAACATGCATCAGTAATCTCACAAAGATCAGTAATCAGTCAAACATCAAAAGATCCCACCTGGAATCAATTAGACCATGACCACCTTGGTCCACAACTACTCTTCAAGTTATAACCTCTCTAGGCCGTGACCTCTTAAGTCAAAGACCACTCTTTGCTATGCCTACTTTAGTCCATAACCACTCTTGTCTATAACTACTCCGGCTATGATCTTCCAAATCCAAAGACTACTCTTGACAGTGACCACTCAAAGTCACTCTTAGCTATGACCACACAAAGCCACTCTTGGCTACTCTTACAAAGGTCATAACCACCCCCTTAGAGGTCACGACTACTTTCTTAGTAGTCAAGATCACTCTTATAGAGGTTGTGACCACTTTACAAGTGGTCCTTATAGGTCAAGACTACTTTCTCAGTGGTCAGGACCACTTTTCAAGAGTTCTTTAGAGGTTAAGACCACTCCATAAGAGATTAGTGGTCCTAAGAGGTCATGACCACTCATCTAGTGGTTAGTACCACTTTCCAAGAGGTTCTTAAAAGTCAAGACCATTCCTACAGTAGTTTAGATCACTTCATTAAAGGTCACAACTATTTCCCAAGTGACCCTTAGAGGTTATGACCACTTCTCTAAAGGTCACGACCGCTCAAGATTACTCTCGTAGAGATTAGGATCACTCCTATAGAGGTCACGACTACTCCCTTAGATGTCCTAAGTGGTCACGATCACTCTCTAATATGTCATGATCACTCCCCAAGTGGTCATGACCACTCTCTTAAAGGTCACAACCACTCTAAAGATCACAAAAGCCATAATTAGTCTAGGATCTCTTTAGAGGACGACCACCCTAGAGATCACAAATGTCACGACCACTCTGAAAAGGGCCATCCTAGAGGTCACAAAGGTCACGATGACTCTAAGCACATTCACGACCATTCAAACCAAATTACTCAAAACTAAAGTAGACACATTTCAAACTCAAATCTGATTATCACAAGCTCACACACATGTCAATAACTCATCACAAATATGGATAGATCTTCACATGGTCTTTCAAATAGCATAAAGAAATGTACCAATGTTTATTGGAAAAGGCAGCACCAAAGATTTGAGACCAAAAAGCGATTAGAAGTGATCATTGATTAAGTTCCTTCAACTTGCATTAGGTTAAAAGTGCATAAGGTCTTTGCACCATTACCATCCTTAAATAGAGTGTTTTCTATTGTTCACCTATGAATAGCGCGTAGCAAAGTCACGTCTAATACTCTAGCAATTCCCATCATATGAAATGATTTCAAGGTTCAATTATAAAAATCCTTAGAAAAAGAGGTTGAATCGAAAAATTACTACTATGCCAAAACTCGACACAAATAACCAAACAGATTGCCCAAGTGGATAAATAAGAAATACGAAAACAAAATCGTCCAACATGATTTTTTCAATTCTCCTGCGAAAGAGCTTACGTAGAGTACACATTTTATTGAAAAATTAGATGAATCGTGACTTATTCCACGACATCACCTATAAAATGCCATTCTCACACTACATTGGCATTTTTTTATTGTCTCAAAGCCTCTTTTTGACGCATGAATGCGCTAGAGCTGCAGCCATCCATCGAAAAAAAAAGTTCTCCTAGTCGTAAATAGTTTTCTTTTTAATATAGATGCAGTTAAAATTTTAAAGCTTTGACTATTAGTATCTTTTTAAACAATAAAATTGCATACATAAAAGCCATATATATATATTTATCTCAAAAATTATTTTTATAATATTATATATTTATTATATTTTATAAATATATTATAATAAAAATTAGCGATGAAAGCTGTGTTTTTTTAAAAAATTAATGTCTAAAACAAGATCTTGATCGAGAAATATATGACTCTACTCCCACACTATCATGGATCCTACCTCCATGCGAGTATGCGACCATGCGAGTCACGTCCCACGTCTCTCCCCTTTTAAGAAACTGAGGAGGAGCAGCAGCAGTATCATTGTTAGGCGAGTAGCCTCTAATTGATGAACAATTAACAAGGCCATCTCTATCTAACCCTGCAGCGCCGTTAAAGTTGACAAATGTACATGAAGTGAGGTTGACATGAACCACTCGCTCTTCTTTCCATGAGGCAGCACAGGCAGAACCTGCCTGCATAGTCCAAAATATGCCGATTGTTTGCCTTTGTTAACCGAGCCTGCGCAGCTTTGGGGGGACACGATCGCAGACCACGGCCCTACATGGCGTTGCCTGATGGGTTATACTGGTCAAGCAGTGAGCAGATCGCTGGTATCACGCGATGGCGAAATCCCATCTGCTTTCTTCAGCCATCGCAACGCAATTTGACGAGTTCGTAGTACGTTGTCAACTAGTTACTGTGAATACATTCCCTTTGTTTCTTTGCAAGCAATTTGGGTGCGAAAATCGAATATCTTTACCTGCCAGCACCTGCGAGTTGTGACGTACGTTAGCATGACTGAATATGACGTAGTTTGTTGACAGGCTTAGGCAGCCCAACCCAAGTCAATAATTTTCAAACCCCGAGTAACTTTTATTTTTAATCTAGTTACTTTCCGAACACAATTATAAAATAGCTATATACCTAATCACGAAAGTACCCGCATTGTCGTGCTCTCCTGGTTCGGTATATCCTTTTGAGCCGCGGAAGCGCGGTAGGTGATAATGTGACATATGACGCCTGTCAGTGCTTCTGCGGTTGGGAACAGGGCTATTGTTACAATTGCATTTGGAAGAAGATTTTTTTTTACATTTTTTGCCCCTGCAAAAGTTTTTTTTTCCGATATAGCATTCTTTTGCATATTTTGAAAATCGGTTAGGACGAGCAATATATATTTCTTATTAAAGCGGTAAGGAATGCAGGCACCTCGGCTGCCATCTCAGCGTGTTCACGAAAAAGCCCTTCAGAAAATGCGAAATCATGTTTAGATCCTTCCGTCGGTTTTTAGCAAAAAAGACCCAAAAAATGAAATTACGTCTGAGTCCCTCTACGGTTTACATTTAGGTCCTCCCCACAGATTCGCCGATGGGTCCTCGCAACCTTTTTTTGTAAAAAAACATGAAAACCGAAAATACGTAAAAAAAGGCAGTCGCGATTTTCTAAAAAAAAACACAGATTCGTCGAAGGTTTATAGAAACCCATAGATTCGCCAACGGATCCTAACCACGGTTTTCAAAAAAAAATTACAAATTCGTTGAATGTTTATAGCAGCCTATAGATTCACCGATAGGTCCTAACGACCTTTTTTAAAAAAAAAATACGATTAAATTTTTCAAATTTTACACGTTGCTTTAGTAGAAATTTTATGATATCATGGATTTATTTTCAACCTCCATCTTCAGAAGATTTTATGCGTGTCTTTTTTGTAATCGAAAAAAAGTGCCAATGACACAAAATGCAAACAACTTAGTGTTCAAAACAAGTCATGCACGGTTAATTAGTAAGTGTGCTCAGCTGCATTTCTTCATATTGGTCGTTATTTCGTAACTACTAGATGCATTTGTGCGGCATCACTCCGTGTCGCGTAAAGACGATTTTTTGTTGGAGAAAAGAACTGTGAAAAAAATCCAAAAAGTTTGGAGGGTCTTTCCATAAAAAACGTATCTAGATGTAATTTTGAGGGCTTTCACACAAAAAAAAGCGATTTGGATTTAGAATTCTCGGGGCCTTTATGGGAAAAAAACAGTTCATGTAAAAGGAAACAAATTTTGAAAGTTTTGGTCTTCTCGCTAAAAAATGTAACTAGATTTAATTTTTAAGGCTCTTGTATGGAAGAAAAGGAATTGCGTTAAAGCCATATATATAGATTTATCTCAAAAATTATTTTTATAATATTATATATTTATTATATTTTATAAATATATTATAATAAAAATTAGCGATGAAAGCTATGTTTTTTTAAAAAATTAATGTCTAAAACAAGATCTTGATCGAGAAATATATGACTCTACTCCCACACTATCATGGATCCTACCTCCATGCGAGTATGCGACCATGCGAGTCACGTCCCACGTCTCTCCCCTTTTAAGAAACTGAGGAGGAGCAGCAGCAGTATCATTGTTAGGCGAGTAGCCTCTAATTGATGAACAATTAACAAGGCCATCTCTATCTAACCCTGCAGCGCCGTTAAAGTTGACAAATGTACATGAAGTGAGGTTGACATGAACCACTCGCTCTTCTTTCCATGAGGCAGCACAGGCAGAACCTGCCTGCATAGTCCAAAATATGCCGATTGTTTGCCTTTGTTAACCGAGCCTGCGCAGCTTTGGGGGGACACGATCGCAGACCACGGCCCTACATGGCGTTGCCTGATGGGTTATACTGGTCAAGCAGTGAGCAGATCGCTGGTATCACGCGATGGCGAAATCCCATCTGCTTTCTTCAGCCATCGCAACGCAATTTGACGAGTTCGTAGTACGTTGTCAACTAGTTACTGTGAATACATTCCCTTTGTTTCTTTGCAAGCAATTTGGGTGCGAAAATCGAATATCTTTACCTGCCAGCACCTGCGAGTTGTGACGTACGTTAGCATGACTGAATATGACGTAGTTTGTTGACAGGCTTAGGCAGCCCAACCCAAGTCAATAATTTTCAAACCCCGAGTAACTTTTATTTTTAATCTAGTTACTTTCCGAACACAATTATAAAATAGCTATATACCTAATCACGAAAGTACCCGCATTGTCGTGCTCTCCTGGTTCGGTATATCCTTTTGAGCTGAAGCGCGTAGGTGATAATGTGACATATGGCCTCGCTGCTTCAGGTTGGAACAGGGCTATTGTTACAATTGCATTTGGAAGAAGATTTTTTTACATTTTTGCCCTGCAAAAGTTTTTTTCCGATATAGCATTCTTTTGCATATTTTGAAAATCGGTTAGGACGAGCAATATATATTTCTTATTAAAGCGGTAAGATGCAGGCACCTCGGCTGCCATCTCAGCGTGTTCACGAAAAAGCCCTTCAGAAAATGCGAAATCATGTTTAGATCCTTCCGTCGGTTTTTAGCAAAAAAGACCCAAAAAATGAAATTACGTCTGAGTCCCTCTACGGTTTACATTTAGGTCCTCCCCACAGATTCGCCGATGGGTCCTCGCAACCTTTTTTGTAAAAAACATGAAACCAAATCGTAAAAAAAAGCGTCAGCGATTTTCTAAAAAAAACACAGATTAAATCGAAGGTTTATAGAAACCCATAGATTAATACGGATCCTAACCACGGTTTTCAAAAAATTACAAATTCGTTGAATGTTTATAGCACCTATAGATTCACCGATAGGTCCTAACGACCTTTTTTAAAAAAAAATACGATTAAATTTTTCAAATTTTACGTTGCTTTAGTAGAAATTTTATGATATCATGGATTTATTTTCAACCTCCATCTTCAGAAGATTTTATGCGTGTCTTTTTTGTAATCGAAAAAAAGTGCCAATGACACAAAATGCAAACAACTTAGTGTTCAAAACAAGTCATGCACGGTTAATTAGTAAGTGTGCTCAGCTGCATTTCTTCATATTGGTCGTTATTTCGTAACTACTAGATGCATTTGTGCGGCATCACTCCGTGTCGCGTAAAGACGATTTTTTTGTTGGAGAAAAGAACTGTGAAAAAAATCCAAAAAGTTTGGAGGGTCTTTCCATAAAAAAACGTATCTAGATGTAATTTTTGAGGGCTTTCACACACAAAAAAAAAGCGATTTGGATTTAGAATTCTCGGGGCCTTTGCGGGGAAAAAACAGTTCATGCGAAAAGGAAACAAATTTTGAAAGTTTTCGGGTCTTCTCGCTAAAAAAATGTAACTAGATTTAATTTTTTAAGGCTCTTGTATGGAAGAAAAGGGAATTGCGTTAAAAAAATCAGATTATAGAAGTTTAGAGGGTTTTTCTGAAAAAAATGTATCTCGATGTAATTTTGGAGGGCCTTTTTAACAAAAAATAGCTCTAGAAGTTTCGGGGGCCTTCCTGTAAAAAATGCACCTATATGTAATTTCTAAAAATTTCGGAGGTGTTTCCTCAAAAAAAAGCACACGCCACACGACCGCCGCCACGCATCGCACGGGCGACGCTGGCAAGTGCACGGGGGGATTCGAAGGCGTGAACGTGAGGAGCCTTACCGTTGCATCGGACGCGCGTTGTTGAGAAGTGACGACATTAAAATACTCAACGGCGGGTTCAAGTAGGCAACACGACCGTACACAGAACGAGCACGTCAGCCGAAAATGATGTGGTTTGCGCGAGGAGTCCGGAAATCTATTAGGAATTTCAAGAGAAAAACATATAGGAGTACATGACATGGTTGGCGTCCAGTTAGGGCCTGTTTGGTAAAGCTCTAGATTCTAGCTTCACCTGAGACCTGAAACTTGTAGATTAAAATAAAGTGAATTAAGTTTATATTTTGGTCTAAAATGTAAACAACATGATCCATATAAAGATTCTTAATGTACTCATAGCTCCAGCTACACGGATTTGGTGAAGTTAAAAATATCCAATTCTACCAGATCCAGTGGATCTGAATCTCTACCAAACACACTCTTAGAAAGACATAGGATCCCGGAGCTGCCTCAAACTCCACCGTGGATTTCAACGCATCAGGACCGTTGATTATTTTCGACGGACTAGATCAATTCATGTGCTTCTTCTCCCCATCCACACACACCTCTTCTTCTCGCCTACCCATGGCGTTCTGATCGGATCTAGACCGCTGCTCTAGGATCCAATCTTTGTTCCACGAATCCAACCTAACGAAATCCATATCCATTAAAATGCAACTTAATTGGGATGGAACGCAAGGAGCTGGTTGCATCTTCAATCTGGAATCGTTATACGAAGCCGAGAATCGTCGGCATCTGGGTTGGATTCAGTATGTAGAGTCCTTGTTCCTGAGCTCTGCTTCTGATCCATGCGAATTAAATTAAGTAGAGGAGAAGGCTTCTAGCTAGAGTGAAGACGAAGAAGACAATCACGTGGCTTAATCTGGTCCACACACAGAATGTAACGGCGCAGATTAGAACATACTGCGAATCATAATTTGGCTGATTCACGTTAGTCAAGCAGGAACGATGGAGCACGAAGATATTGAAAATGAATTGACTACTTTTAATATTTATCTCTAAGCATTATATTTAATATATGTATGTAGATAATATTAAGTAAATCTGAATATTTATTAGAGGGTACAAAAGAAATATCACACTAGTTTATATTGAAACATGAAATACACTATATATTTATAGAAAAAACTATTAAAATAATATGTGCTATAAATTGGAATTAGCGAGTACTACACTGCCTAAAAACTGATGAGCTCTTAAATAGTGAGCAAACATCCAGCTACATTTTGTGTTCAAACCACTCAAGTAGAGTCGTATGAAGAAATCACTGAAAACAAGTACAAAAAATTCTGAGCATAAGCTTTCTTCATTTTACCCCACGGCCATATGCCATGGCTGCCATCCCCTAACCATGATGGCGCACCACTTCTGGTCACCATGACTGAGCTGCCCCCTAGGTTCCCGGCGATGCCCTCTAGCTCCCTGAGTTGTTGGCCAGCCGCCTTCAACTCTACCTTGTCGCCGGTAAGCTCAACCCCGCCTACTTTGCTATGTGTCATTGCTACACAGGCCCATTTGGTCAGCCTCTCACCCCTATAGCCGAGCTCAGTCACTGCCATGTGGGACCATTTGGTTAGTCGATGCGAGCCCTAAAAACCAGTTTAAACACCGGAATACGTTCCTAGTTCAGAAAAAGTATTTTGTAATTTCAGTGCATTTCCAAAACAGGTCAAGATTCAAACATGCAAAATTTGTGCATTTTAAGTCCAATTTTAGTAAAATAAATTTTAGAATCCATCTAAAATCACAAGATTTCATAATATGTAAAAATATTTAATTTAGGATCCTTGTGTAAAAATTTTTGAATTAAAATATAAATAAACATAATAAGGTCACTATACAAACTTGAACAGAGGCGGTAGGTGATAATGTGACATATGACGCTTCACGCTTACTTCAAGGGTGGAGACAGGGCTATTATTACAATTGCATTTGGAAGAAGATTTTTTTACATTTTTGCCCCTGCAAAAGTTTTTTTTCCGATATAGCATTCTTTTGCATATTTTGAAAATCGGTTAGGGCGAGCAATATATATTTCTTATTAAAGCGGGATGCAGGCACCTCGGCTGCCATCTCTCAGCGTGTTCACGAAAAAAGCCCTTAAAAATGCGAAATCATGTTTAGATCCTTCCGTCGGTTTTAGCAAAAAGACCCAAAAATGAAATTACGCCCGAGTCCTCTCCGGTTTACATTTAGGTCCTCCCCACAGATTCGCCGATGGGTCTCGCAACCTTTTTTGTAAAAAACATGAAACCAAAATACGTAAAAAAGCAAATCGCGATTTTCTAAAAAAAAACATGATTAAATCGAAGGTTTATAGAAACCCATAGATTCGCCAGCGGATCCTAACCACGGTTTTCAAAAAAAAATTACAAATTCGTTGAATGTTTATAGCAGCCTATAGATTCACCGATAGGTCCTAACGACCTTTTTTTAAAAAAAAATACGACTAAATTTTTCAAATTTTACACGTTGCTTTAGTAGAAATTTTATGATATCATGGATTTATTTTCAACCTCCATCTTCAGAAGATTTTATGCGTGTCTTTTTTGTAATCGAAAAAAAGTGCCAATGACACAAAATGCAAACAACTTAGTGTTCAAAACAAGTCATGCACGGTTAATTAGTAAGTGTGCTCAGCTGCATTTCTTCATATTGGTCGTTATTTCGTAACTACTAGATGCATTTGTGCGGCATCACTCCGTGTCGCGTAAAGACGATTTTTTTGTTGGAGAAAAGAACTGTGAAAAAAATCCAAAAAATTTGGGGGACTTTCCGTAAGAAAGTATCTAGATGTAATTTTTGAGGGACTTCACGTAAAAAAAAACAATTTGGATTTAGAATTCTCGGGCCTTCTTGAGAAAAAACAGTTCATGTAAAAGGAAACAAATTTTGAAAGTTTTGGTCTTCTCGCTAAAAAATGTAACTAGATTTAATTTTTAAGGCTCTTGTATGGAAGAAAAGGAATTATGTTAAAAAATCAGATTATAGAAGTTTAGAGGGTTTTTCTGAAAAAATGTATCTCGATGTAATTTTGGAGGCCTTTTAACAAAAAATAGCTCTAGAAGTTTCGAGGCCTTCCTGTAAAAATGCACCTATATGTAATTTCTAAAAATTTCGGAGGTGTTTCCTCAAAAAGCACACGCCATTACGATCGCGCGCCACGATACGGCCTTGGCGCTAAGTGCACGGGGATTCAGGCGTGAACGTGAGGAGCCTTACCGTTGCATCGGACGCGCGTTGTTGAGAAGTGACGACATTAAAATACTCAACGGCGGGTTCAAGTAGGCAACACGACCGCATACAGAACGAGCACGTCACCGAAAATGATGTGGTTTGCGCGATGAGTCCGGAAATCTATTAGGAATTTCAAGAGAAAAACATATAGGAGTACATGACATGGTTGGCGTCGATTAGGGCCTGCTTTGAAAAGTTTCTAGATTCTAGCTTCACCGAGACAGAAACTTGTAGATTAAAATAAAGTGAATTAAGTTTATATTTTGGTGTAAAAATGTAAACAACATGATCCATATAAAGATTCTTAATGTACTCATAGCTCCAGCTACACGGATTTGGTGAAGTTAAAAATATCCAATTCTACCAGATCCAGTGGATCTGAATCTCTACCAAACACACTCTTAGAAAGACATAGGATCCCGGAGCTGCCTCAAACTCCACCGTGGATTTCAACGCATCAGGACCGTTGATTATTTTCGACGGACTAGATCAATTCATGTGCTTCTTCTCCCCATCCACACACACCTCTTCTTCTCGCCTACCCATGGCGTTCTGATCGGATCTAGACCGCTGCTCTAGGATCCAATCTTTGTTCCACGAATCCAACCTAACGAAATCCATATCCATTAAAATGCAACTTAATTGGGATGGAACGCAAGGAGCTGGTTGCATCTTCAATCTGGAATCGTTATACGAAGCCGAGAATCGTCGGCATCTGGGTTGGATTCAGTATGTAGAGTCCTTGTTCCTGAGCTCTGCTTCTGATCCATGCGAATTAAATTAAGTAGAGGAGAAGGCTTCTAGCTAGAGTGAAGACGAAGAAGACAATCACGTGGCTTAATCTGGTCCACACACAGAATGTAACGGCGCAGATTAGAACATACTGCGAATCATAATTTGGCTGATTCACGTTAGTCAAGCAGGAACGATGGAGCACGAAGATATTGAAAATGAATTGACTACTTTTAATATTTATCTCTAAGCATTATATTTAATATATGTATGTAGATAATATTAAGTAAATCTGAATATTTATTAGAGGGTACAAAAGGAATATCACACTAGTTTATATTGAAACATGAAATACACTATATATTTATAGAAAAAACTATTAAAATAATATGTGCTATAAATTGGAATTAGCAGAGTACTACACTGCCTAAAACTGATGAGCTCTTAAATAGTGAGCAAACATCCAGCTACATTTTGTGTTCAAACCACTCAAGTAGAGTCGTATGAAGAAATCACTGAAAACAAGTACAAAAAATTCTGAGCATAAGCTTTCTTCATTTTACCCCACGGCCATATGCCATGGCTGCCATCCCCTAACCATGATGGCGCACCACTTCTGGTCACCATGACTGAGCTGCCCCCTAGGTTCCCGGCGATGCCCTCTAGCTCCCTGAGTTGTTGGCCAGCCGCCTTCAACTCTACCTTGTCGCCAGTAAGCTCAACCCCGCCTACTTTGCTATGTGTCATTGCTACACAGGCCCATTTGGTCAGCCTCTCACCCCTATAGCCGAGCTCAGTCACTGCCATGTGGGACCATTTGGTTAGTCGATGCGAGCCCTAAAAACCAGTTTAAACACCGGAATACGTTCCTAGTTCAGAAAAAGTATTTTGTAATTTCAGTGCATTTCCAAAACAGGTCAAGATTCAAACATGCAAAATTTGTGCATTTTAAGTCCAATTTTAGTAAAATAAATTTTAGAATCCATCTAAAATCACAAGATTTCATAATATGTAAAAATATTTAATTTAGGATCCTTGTGTAAAAATTTTTGAATTAAAATATAAATAAACATAATAAGGTCACTATACAAACTTGAACACCTTAACTCCTAAAATGATAACATAAATTTCTACATACTCCTAAGGCCATGAGCATACCATTTTTGCAAAAAAATTTAGATTTGAACCAAGTTTAAATTAAATGCATAGAAAATCCAAATGATAATAACTAGTGCATATAAATTCAAAATATAATTCCTAGGCTCTACTAATACCATAATATCCATGTTTATGCAAAAATATTTAATTTTAAACCTTTTTTCAAAATTTTATAATTTAAATTTGTATGTAGCATAGCATAGTTGTAGCTATTCTAAGAAGTTGCTTTCGATTGAGATGTATGACTGAAGAGCTACAGGGCTGAATGACTGAGCTGAATAGGTTTTGTGTTTGGTAGCTTGACTTTTAAGTGTGAGGGGTGAGGATCAGGAATGAGAGTGAGAGGGGTGGGGTTTGCAATTTTATACTTAGTAGAAGGGGATATTTTTTTCAACTCTAGTGGCAAAGTAAAAAAAAACCTAACCCACCAAATTCATAGGAAGCTACCCAGACCAGTTTTCGGCTTTTGGGTTCTCCTAGTATAAATAGTCTGCTAGCTTTTGGGTTCTAGCTGTAGAGAAGCCAGTTGTTTGAGATAGCTTTCAGCTTCTAGAGGGAAGAAGCCGAAGTTGAAACTGTCCCAAACAGGGCCTAAGTTTCAACAAGTTACAAAAGCCCATATACCTAGAAATTCATTTTCTAAGATTTAATATAAATTTTCAGCATTTGTTAACTATTTTTACGATTACTAGTAACTTTAGGATCCATAATGTAAAATTTCTTTATCCCGATAAATTTTTTCAATTATGCAGAACGTCAGGTTCTTTTTCACAAAAATTACCATATCTACAAGAATACCCAAAAACCTAAGAGTTAAATCGCAAAAGTAACACAACCAAAATAATTTAGTCTTCAGGCCAAATTGCCGACAGGCCTTGCTGTTTAAATACATTTGCCTAATCTAGTCTGGCCAGGTCGTATCAATCAAAATTTGGGTGTGTTTGTGTGGTGGGGGTGGGGCGGTGGGAGGACTTTTTCCTTGCTAAAACAAACGGAGTATATATTTATCATCTTGATTGCATAGTTGCAGATTAGGATCTGGATCTGGATGGTGTCCTCACTGCTGTGATATGCCAAGAGCAGAGGAATGTATTTATGTTACGAGATCTTTATCTGTTAACCTGATATTTCACTTTCCTCGAAAAAGAAAAACCCCTGATACTTCACTATAGATAGAATTCTAAGTCCTAGGATAATCAATCAGAAAATAATACAAAAGTCCGACGACTATTGGGCCATATTGGCACAGAACAGCGCACAGACCCTGGTTCAGCTTGGACGATGACAACAATTTGAGGAATCTGAAATCCTAATCAAGTTGGGAGTCTGGCTTATGTTAATATATGGTTCTTATTTGTACTGAAAATCATGAGGAATTTCTATGTATAATTTTCACGAGAAGTAAAAGGCAAGTGGAATACCCTGGTTCTTTTTGCTGACATATCACAAGTTGTGCCTCACAATTTGTTCCGAGTTTAAAAGCCAAATTTCCATACTGCTCACAGCGCAAATAGAATTCGTTTGTTTAGAACCTAGAATTATACAAATATGTATAGAGCGCAAATAGGAACGTACATTCATACAGCTCACAGCGAATAAAGCAGAAAAAAGAACTTATATACCTAGTATAAATTATCGTTTCCAGCACGGGCAAAAATCAAATTACTATTATTTACTTATGGTTGGTTCTTGGAAGAAGACCAAGTGCTTGGATCTTTCCGAGAGTACTTGAACGGTGGAGGAGATGGGCACGACGGGCTTGGAGTTGGAGGGAAGAAAGGAAATGGCGGGAAAGGCCAAGGAAACGACGGCGGTGGAGGTGGAGGTGGAGGGGGAGGCGGCGGCGGCGGCGGTGGTGCATACCATGACGATAGTGGCGGCAAGTGCGGAAAAGGAGGTAGGTGTGGAAAATGGAATCGGAATGCAGGGGGTGGTGGTGGCGGTGGCGGTGGAGATGGCGTCGAAAAGATTGGTGGCAAATGGAATCGGAATGCAGGGGGTGGTGGTGGCTGCAACGCCGGTGGTGTCCATGGCCAGGGTGGAAAATGGAAAGGGAATGCTGGCGGAGGCGGTGACGGTGGTGTGAAGAACGGTATCGGCGGCAATGGTGGGAACGGGAATGGGAACGCCGGCGGCGGCGGCGGCGTGAAGAACGGTATGGGTGGGAACCACGGCCTCGGCGTGCAGAACGGGATGGGCGGCCATGGCCACGGCGGGCAGTAGAACAGCGACGTGTTCGGCGCCGCGGGCAGTGACGACGGCGAGCCGACGCACTGACCGGCGCCCTTATTTCCCGGGCGGTAGTAGAGGGAGTTGAGATTGTAGAGGCACGCGTTGGAGTCCGGCCTCGAGTAGGAGATGTGGCCGACGGTGGTGGTCACGGCCGGCACGTTGCAGAGTGCGGAGGGGTTATCCAGCACGGCGGCCCTGCAGAAGGACTCGGCAGTGGTAGTCTCGCCGCCGGTGGTGCACTCGAAGTCGTCGATCGCCGGGATGTCGAGCCGGTAGGCGCCGTAGCTGTTGGTAACCTTCTCGGCCGTGATCTTGATCTCCTCCTTCGACATGGAGTTCACTCTGATCATGCAGTCGATTCTGACTTTGACACCTGAGGAACCAAGGATAAATTGGTTGAGATGTATACAAGTTTAATTGGATGAAAATGATCAGTTCTCGAGGTCAAGTAATGCACTTCAATAAATGTGTTAAAGTTCATCAAATATGCTGGTACAATGAGGCTGCTACTATGGAGTTAGAGAAAGATGGTTCATGCAGCTGTGTAGATGATACGCCGAGCTGGTTGTGCTTACCAAAAGTTTACACATTGTGTTGAAGGTTTTTTAGTTTGAATTCTTGCACACCAAAGGTCTATAGAGATCAAATTCCTAGAGAATTAAACCGTTTAGTCTGAAATTTACCTGTGCAATTCCTGTTTACTCCTGTGTTCCAGACAAATTATGGGCTAGTTTGGTATAGTTGTGCTATGTTGAGCTGCACTAAAGGGACCTAGGTGGAATCTTTGAAATTGGAGTAAAGTATTTCTATACTGTGATATAAAAAAGGTTATTCATTTAGTTAATGCAACATACAATAGTGAAACAGAAATGCTTTTAAACGTGATTCTTATGTTCCAACCTAACCGCATTATTGACTATATTTAAGTTATACCGCTGTAGTGCCATACTATTTTTGTGGGATGTGCAATTAGCATGTCAGTGCACCTGAAGCCAGGCCAGGGCTTGCAAGTTGTTTTTGCGTACGCATCCACCATAATTATCAGAAAAAAGCAGAGATAATTCCATAGGTTAAAACTGATAAATTGAACAAAAAAACTCCATAGTTTCCTAGTTCCAATCGACAGGGAAAAGGAATTTTGGAGGTAAGAAACACTTGTGTGACAACAATGGGAACAGGGTATGTTCTCAAGCAATTCATATAGTTTTGGAATGAAATATCTGACAATGGCGTCGTATCAACAAAAAAAAACATTTTCTGAAAATGGTAGAACGTCATGTACAACAATTACAAACAAAAAAAGTGCAAAACAAGTAGGGCGAGATGCTGTATCTTCCCAAGTTAAGGATGCAATGCAAGGTCAATAACAGTGTATAATCTACAATACCGAAGTACCTGACAAGAAGTAGCTGTGGTTGGAGAAGGAGCTGGAGGAGCAGGCGTCGCAGAACACCGTGCCCGTCACCGTCAGGTTTGCGGCGCCACCGCCGCCGCCTTGAGAGTTCTGGCATTTCACACAGCGAAGAAGAAGAAGAAGAGCAATCAGCAGCACCTGCACCACAAGAAACAATCCTGGCTTCTTCATGGCGTAGTGCTCCATCTTCGGGCGCAGAGCTCGTGTGAGCATGCACCTGAGAGCTGAGAAGAAGCTGATAGGCCTCCACTCCTGCTTTATATCCAGCCAAGGAGAGCAGTAGGATGTCCATGCTGGACCTGTAATTGAGTTTGTGGTTGGGAGATGATCAGAGGAAATGTGTAATTGTGTAGGGCATGCTGAGAGGCCAGAAAAGGACGTGGGCACACATAGCTCCAACTCACATGAAACAAGAACATGTGAAGGGCATTTGGACCTTTTGTGCCCTTGCCTGTCATTTAACAAAGGGCACAAACTTTTGATTTGATTTCGGGCATCTTGGTGTCACGGGCTATATCTGTGAAAGGGCTCTGGTACGGTGTTCTGGAAGCATCACAGTTTGGAATAGTATTATGCTGCCTTTAGTACTAGTACCACGTAGCAACAGTAGAAAAAGGAGGCAAAGGATGAAATCACTACTTTTTTTTTTTTAGCTCTATAGCAAATTCTTTCTGTAAATTTGACTTCTTCCGAAATGTAATTGTAAAAATAATTCCATCCTCAACTATAAAAGCTCCTATCGAGCTCCCACCTCGTGGTAACTTCGGTAGCTTATCTCTTGGGAGAGCTCAGTGAGAGCTTTCAGTCTTGCATGACTGCTAAATGATATGTGTGCATCATACAAAGACTTCAATAATTGAGAATATAGCTATTTTTGTAATTATATTTGTAAGGAGACTAGATTTGTAAAAAAAAATTATACAGAGCGAAGAAAAGAAAGTGATGATTTGTGAGTTGTGAACTCGGTATCGGGCAGAGGGAATATGGTAGGACGAGACGATTGTGAAGATTGCACGAAGCCCTGTGCTTTGAACCACACCACATCACCCGTGACATCGTCCCTTGTGACAGAGTGGCTTGGGGCTGTGGTTCTCAGAGGATGAATCCTGCGTAGCCTGCTGGGATCTAGGCCGTCAGATGTGGAAAACGGTGGGCTGTACTTGCATTCAGTACAACTCGACAACAGTTTCAGCTCAGCCGGGTGTGCGTACTGCATACTGCATTCCAGACATGTCGCCAGTACAGGCAGTGAATTGAGAAGCGATGATTTTTCTAGGTCCGGTGGTTGTTTTTCTCCGATCTAGCTCCATTTTTATTAGAAATTGTAAATTCGGTCTTTTTATTGTGCTCTCACGTTCATCGGTCGGCTCCCATGTCCGCCCGTTGCCTCCTGCTCCTGCACTCCTAGTGGGCGGCACGTCGGTTCCTATAGTCAAGGAGCACGTTGGAAGAGATCAAATTTGTAATTTCTTAGATTTGAGAAAAACGAAGCAAATGAACTAGAAAAATCATCACTTCATGAATTGAATAGAGCGAAAAAACATTGGAAAATCCTAGCTTTGATAAGGCAGTTTCTAATCTGAATAATCTAAATGTCTTCTACAAGCTGCGTATTAGTACAAAACATTGATATTTAGGATCCAGGGAAAGGTGTCAAAGGTGATGATATGTTGAACATTGATTAGCGACGAGGATGAGATTGTTTCTGCCAATTCCTTATGGAAGGTGTCTCAACTGCTTTTGCTCTACAAGATGTTAATTGTTAAGTTGCACCACACACTGTATTTAAAATTTGAGACTATGGAAAACAGGAAGAGTCGAGCACAAATGTAGAAATGACGAGGTATTCTTAAATTTGTGAAAGAATCTTCTACTAGATCTGATAATTTGTTTCTCAGTTATTTATCTAATAAATTGACTCACAATCTTAAATCATTTTTCACACCTCCATAGGCACATTACCTTCATTCTCAAGTTCATTTTATCAAAATCTAACTCTTGACTGTACTTCTCGAGTATTGCTCAATACCGCAAGCACGGCTATTCGAATAGATTTTACACTCTGTAGAGATTATGTGTTTTACCTACACAACATGATTATCTCTTATTGTCATGCAATTAACAAATTTCCTTTGGTGTGTCGGCAGAGAGATCATAACAAAACCTTTTACAGCTTTTCTGAACCAGTACTATCTGCTAAGGTTTCAACACTAATGGAATAGTTATCACACTCGAGGCTCTCCTCTTGCACCATATGAGTTTACCTATATAGTTGGGAATCGTACTACCACCAATAATACCAAAACTAATGTTGGGTTGTGATCGAATTCATGTTTGGGCTTTAGGGGCGCAATTAGCCTTATTATTTGGCCGTTTAGACTCGTATCGCTTCCACGTGTTTATAAATACCCTTGTATCAGCTGGCTTAGGGTTTGCCGCCATTTTGCAACCCTAGCCACCTTTGTAATCATCTCTCGATATAGTGATCAAGTATTATTCGCGCCGTGGTTTTTTCCCGCAAGGTTTTCCACGAAATTTTGTGTCTCGTGTTTGTTGTGTTTTGTGATTGATTTACAACAAGTGGTATCGAGCAAGATCAATCAATCACGAAAAAAAATCATCGGATCGGATCGGCGATCGCTCATCTTCCGATCGGTTCATTGCTTCTCCCGACGTGCTTGCTTGATCGACCTGCCGCCACCATCCGTCCGCACAGATCCCGACAAGTGCTACGTACTTTGTGAGCGCCATCCACCGGCTCTCGCCGGTTTCTTCGTCGCATCACTCGGACGTCTGGTCGGTTCACAGTGCCATCGCCGGTTTTCTCTGCTGCGTGGATCCGCGGCCATCTCCGATTCGCGGCGTTCTCCGGCCTTGCCTAACGCCGCCCTCGCCAGATCGAAGCCGAGTCTTGCCGCTTGGCGGAGCTCGCAAGATCTTCATCAGCGGCTGAAGCCATCGCGTTCTCGCTCCAGGCCGCCACCGTCGTCATCCGGTCATTGACCCCACTTCGCTTTAATCTCGAGGAACTCGCGTGAAGAATTGCTCTCTCGCCGTCAAAATGAGAAGCCGTTCTGCATTACGCTGTGACCTCGGCGAGCGCGGCTGATAAATTCGAGAACAAAGACCAAAAGTCATGGATCGATGAAGAGAAGAGGAAAGATCGAAGGCCCCGCACAAATTCATCTTCATTTATCAAATAATATTTTGCAAGAGGTTTTGCAGAGAAATCAGCAATTTGTTTATGGTTAAAGTTGGAATCAATTTGCATGTCAAAGGATCTTACTAGCAAAATGCATGTGAAGATGAAATTGTTTTCGCACAAATTGCAAGAGGGTGGTTCCGTGTCGAATCATCTATCGGTTTTAAAGAAATTATGTCGGACCTTGAGTCCATGGAGGTAAAATTTGATGCTCGAGGATTTAGGCCTCATTCTTTTGTGCTCCTTGCCGCCATCATATTCAAATTTCAGAGACACTATTTTATATAAATGTGATACATTAGCATCTGCTTTGAAGTTTATGAGGCCTTACATGCAAAAGAAAAGATGAAACTAATGGTATCTTCTGAAAGTCCTAGCTCTCATGGTGAAGCTTTGTCTGCATTAGGTGGACTGACAAAAGAAAAGAAAGTGAACAATGGCTATAAAGGCGGCAGCTCAAGCAATTTCAGAGGCCGCTCAAAGTCAAGAGGTAAAGAAAAATTTTGTAGGTACTGCAAGAAAAATAATCATGACATATCTGAATGCTACAAGTTAAAGAATAAAGAGAAAAGGCCAGTACCTACAAACAGTAAAATTAAGCCCGATGAGGAAGGTAAAGCCTCGCTAGCTTTCTCGTGATAGCAGGATTCGATGGTGAGACTCTTGTTGTTGTTTTTGCGGATGTGCTAGTAGTGGTGATGAATGGATAATTGATTCTCACCGCTTCTTTTCATATATGCATTAATAAAGATTGGTTCATCACTTATGAGTCTTAAAGATCTTCGATTACTGTCATAGATGGGTGATGATTAGCCATGTCCCATTGTTGGCATTGGATCAGTGCAAATAAAGATGCATGATGGCATTATCAGAACCTTGACAGATGTGAGGCATGTTCCAGGTATGACAAGAAATCTCATTTCTTTGAGCACTCTTGACTCTAAAGGATATAAATATTCTGGAGGAAATGGAATACTGAAAGTATCAAAAGGTTCTCTCATTGTCATGAAAGGAGATTTGAAATCTGCCAATTTATATCGTCTCCAAGGCACTACAATTACATGTGATGCCTTTGTTTCTTCACATTCATCACCTGAAATGACTAATCTGTGGCACAAGCGTCTTGGACATATGAGCGAGCAGGGTTTGGCAGTTTTGAGCAAGAGGGGACTTCTTGATGGATACAATGGAGGCAAACTAGAATTCTGTGAGCATTGCATCTTTGGTAAGCATAAGAGGGTAAAATTCAACACTTCTATTCATACTACAGAAGGTATTCTTGATTATGTGCATTCTGATTTATGGGGGCCATCTCGTAAGACTTCTTTTGGAGGTTCTCGTTATATGTTGACTATTATTGATGATTATTCTAGAAAAGTTTGGCCTTATTTCTTGAAGCGTAAATCAAAAGCATTTTCAGCATTTAAAGAGTGGAAGGTCATGATTGAAAGACAAATTGAAAAGAAGGTAAAGATACTTCGCACTAATAATGGGATGGAATTCTGTTCTGATATATTTAATTCATATTGCAAGTCTGAAGGTATTGTGCATCACTACACTGTTCCTCATACTCCACAACAAAAGCGGTGAAGCGAGCGTGATGAAAGTAACCATTATCTCAAAGGCCTGCTTGTATGTTGTCTAATCTTTGGTTTGCATAGGCGTTTTTAAATTTATTTTCTTCCATCGCTTGTTATATTATTAATCGTTCACCTCTATTGCTATTGACAAGAAAACTCCAATTGAGGTATGGTGCCGCATCTAAACAGATTATTGAGAGTTTTTGGTTGCCCCGCTTATGCTCATGTTGATAATGGAAAATTGGAGCCTAGAGCTATTAAGTGCATTTTTCTTGGTTACAAATCTGGTGTTAAAGGATATAAATTATGGAATCCTCAAACTCAAAAGGTTGTTATCTTGTAGGAATGTTATTTTAATGAATCAGTATATGCTGAATGATAAGTTGGATACAATCTGTTCCTATTGTTCCTATTGAGAAACAATGAGAAAACTAGTGTGCAGTGGAGCACATTATTGATTCGATAATACACCCGATGATATTAATCTTGCTTTATCAGGATGCACCACATCTGATGATTCAAATATTGTTGAGCATTCTTCTCCGCTATATGTTCTCCTCAATATACACATTCTATTGTTGTTGATAGACCCGGAGGTCCATCTATCCACCTAAAAGGTTTATTGAAGAATGTGATATTGCTTCTTATGCTTTAAATGTTGCGAAGAAATTGAGAATAATGCGAAACCATCAAATTATGTTGAGGCTATCACTACTGGCGATTGTAAGAATTGGATGACCGCTATGCAAGATGAGATGGAGTCTCTTGACAAGAATTATACTTGGGATTTAGTGAAATTGCCTAAAGACAAGAAGATCATTCACGCAAATGGATCTTCAAAAGAAAAGAAGACATTTCTTCTCATCGATCCAATAAGGTATAAAGCAAGGTTGGTTGCTAAAGGCTACAAACCAAATTCCAGTATTGATTTCAATGATGTCTTCTCTCTGTTGTGAAACCACGCTCAATACGCACTCTCCTCGGTATTGTTGCCATGCATGATTATGAACTTGAGCAACTAGATGTTAAAACCGCATTCTTGCATGGAGAGTTAGAGGAAGACATTTATATGGACCAACTCAAGGTTTTGTCATTCCCGAAAAGAAAACCTTGTTTGCAGTTGAAGAAATCCCTTTATGGATTGAAACAATCCCTAGACAATGGTATAAGAAATTTGACTCATTTATGCTCTCTCATGGTTTCAAGCGGTCTAATTATGATAGCTGTGTTTATTTGAAGATCTGAAAAGGTTCTCGCTATATACTTGCTTCTTTATGTTGATGATATGCTAATTGCTGCAAAAGACAAATCGAAATAAGCTAAACTAAAGGCACAATTGAGTAAAGAATTTGAGATGAAGGATTTAGGTGCAAAGAAAGAAAATCCTTGGCATGGAGATCATTAGATCAAGGGAATCGGCAAATTATATCTCACCAACGAGTTATATTGAGAAGATCGCGTCGTCGCTCAATATGCATGATGCAAAACCAGTGAGTACTCCTTTAGTTCACAAGAAATGCCGACTAGTGTAGAAATGCCGAGGTATTCTTAAATTTGTGAAAGAATCTTCTACTAGATCTGACAATTTGTTTCTTCTAAACAAAAGCACGCAGAACCTGTGTTACATTTGATATATGAGAAAATTATAGCTGTGTTTTTGTATACTTTTTGTAATCTTTACGAGGTGTCACATTATTTTGGTTCATAGTACAGGCTAGTCAGCTTACGAGAACGCTGCAGTGATTCCATCTTTATCTCATATTAGACAAGTCAAAGAAATGGATACCGCATATTGAAGCCTTCTTTTTTCTAGCATCCCCACACATTTTTTTAAAAAAATTTTGCTCCATTCTAAATAATTTATAAAAATAGCCCTCCCTTCAATCGTGGAAAGCGCTACAGGTGACACAGATACCGCGGCAAGGTTTCCAGCTGATCTCCTTTTCTTCGACACTTTGATCAATTAATCACTTTAATTATTTAATTACCTAATCAATGACTTTACTTAATTAATCAAGCACCTTACCTAGTGAGTTTGAGTTAGTGTCAGGACTTGAATTTGTAAATCCGGACCCTCTATGTATTCTGCACTAGTCCAAGATCACGCTAGTGCATACAGTCTTAACATAGATGAATATCACAATCATACACAATGGAAATATAATAAAAAACTACATCTATTAAATATAACTTGTGGAATGGCCTTAAGGTCAATCTTACACAACTACGTAACACAGAGTTTAGAATAAGAAATAAATAGAACTGCAGTGGAAATAAATTGTTCGTAGCAACCCTTCAATTTGTCACAAGCAACAGATAAGTTTCACACCCTAGTTGTTCATCTCCTCCTAGTACTCCTTATAAGCTAGTGTTGACTCCTCTCCAACTGATGACTTGTTGTTGGCAAGGGTGAGTATTTGAAGCACTCAACAAGTTGTGCACAGAATGCAATTCTATTATATCTATATGCATGACTTATTCCAAACAAATGGTTGGATTGGTTATTTTGCATTAAAGCAGTATTTAAAAATGAATAGCATAAATAGATTGAAAAAACAGTAAAACAAATAGTAACAATAATAAATTTCTCAGTTATTTATCTAATAAATTGACTCACAATCTTAAATCATTTTTCACACCTCTATAGGCACATTACCTTCATTCTCAGGTTCATTTTATCAAAATCTAACTCTTGACTGTACTTCTCGAGCATTGCTCAATACCGCGAGCATGGCTATTTGAATAGATTTTACACTCTGTAGAGATTATGCGCTTTATCCACACGACACGAACATCTCTTGTTGCTATGCAATTAACAAATTTTCTTTGGTGTGTCGGCAGAGAGATCATAACAAAACCTTTACAGAGCTTTATTTGAACCCAGTACTATCTGCTAAGGTTTCAACACTAATGGAACTGGTTACCACACTCAGGGCTCTCCCCTTGCACCATATGAGTTTACCTATATAGTTGGGACTCATACTACCACCGGTAGTACTAAAACTAAGACATTACAAATTAATCAACTAGGTCCATCCCATTTCAAACATGTGGTTGCATGCTTGACTCATATCAGATACTTATAAGGTTAAGTCCTTAATTGACCAATGCAAGTCTTTCCAAAAACTCACAATAACCATTATCCAAATCATCCACTTTCAGCAGTTTGAATCGACTCGGGTTTGAAAATCGAGTTGAAATTTAAAAATATGCTTTCCTAACTTGAAGACGCCTTCACTCGTGCGCGCTGGCTGATTTAAATCGGCCCACAGACACTGACAGCCCAAGCCCATGAGTCAGTGATTGCGCCATGCGACTAGCGACCAACTACGATGGCCCACCTGGCAGTGCGCGAGAGGGGAGAAAGCAACTGACAAGGGGCCTGCAGACTCAGAGTGATTACCAAGTCGACCCGTGAGTCAGTAGCTCCCTCAATGTGATGCAGTTGATAATTGGGACCCATTTACCAGTAGCAGAGGGCTTCGGTTTCCGGCTTGCCAACGATGAACTAACACCGGAGCGACGGAATGTATAGCACCAATAGCTTCAGCACAATTGTGCGCACCCAGGGGTGGTACACATTTTACTTAGAGATGGTCGGGAAGGTGGCTGCCACCGCGGAGGTGCGGCGGTCGCCATGGCCAAACGGCGCAAGCTCACCGCTGACCATCCTTTTCTTGGGCAGGCATGGGGTGAGCATGAGCGAACTTGAGGGGTCTCATTTCACCTAAGATTGGGGTTGGAGAAGGGCTGAACTATGCTACCACCGATCACCGGTCGGGAAGAAGAAGGACGGTGGAGAAAGATGCGCTCCAGTTGAGAACAACAAAAAGGAAGGTTGTTCAGAGAACTAGGGGACGCTGCAAAGCTTTAGGACCAGTTAATTCTAAGAATTGATACCGATTTAGTTGGCTTTGCTAAATTCCCCTATTTAGGGTTCGACGGCAGAATGGAGAAAGGACTCAGATGGAGTGGCTCGGTTCCAGGCTTGGTTAGGAGAATGAGCAAAGGGGGCTTCTATGTGGCGACCTCCGAGTATTTATAGTCGAAGAACGCTGGCCTCTCTAGGGCTTGAACGCACGTCTCAGATCGTGGCGCTTTTGTGCGGAAGGAGCGAGCTAGTGCGAGATTCTTGCGAGCATAATGCAGCATAGAATGGCCAGGGCATGGCACAGGAGAGCCAAGTCTGGATGCGGCATTGAGTCAATTAAATGGGAGGCACCACTGGTACATTATATCGGCGAAGCAGACGCGAGAGAGGACTAACGGGCCTTAGCCGAAAAGAGAAGAAAGAAGGAAACAGCCGACTGACGGATGGGACCAGGGACCACTGGTAGTGAGAGAGGTCCTCTACCTCGCTTGCCAGCAAATGGGCCAGTACACACCTCGGACCCACCTGTCGGTGAGAAGAGAGGAGAGCAGGTAACAGGACGGGACGAAACAGAACAATACAGGCGTCACTTCAACCATAAATCACAACCAATTTTTTTTAAAATTTTTTAAATAAAGTATTCTCATAGTTTTTGGTTTATAGTAAAATTTTGGGGGCCAAAATACCTTATAAATAAATTATAAAAATTCCGACACTGAATACTATCCTGAATTATCATTTTAGATTTTGATTTATTTAAGTGTAGAGATGAAACAATATATTTTTGAAACTTTTTAAACGATTCTATTTATACTAAGAATACTCCCATAAAATTTCAAGTCAATATCTTCTTAATTATTTTATGAAAATTCTGACACTCCATTTCACAGATTTTTCAAGCTTCTATTTGAATTTTAAAAGTCTTATATTAGAAGGTAAATTTCTGAATTTTACCAAGAGTAACTACAGTATTTAGTTTAATATGGTAATTTTCCAGGTTTAGATAAAGTTTGTAGATTTTATATTAAATCTGACTGGCATGTTGTTAGTCCAAGGTTGTCATTCTTTATTAATCCCTTTCTGTTCAAAGAACTCGATTGTTATAAATGGTTCCGCATGGTCTAGTTTAAGGTAAACTTCCAAATTTTACTTTTGGCCTTACGTTTCCTTTCTTACCCATTTTCCTTTGCTGCTCGTTTCAAGCATCTGCCATTCGCGCTCATGCTACTTCACGTCAAGTCCCGATAGGCGATGTAGAACAAAGCATAAATAAATCGCCAAACAGTAGAACGCTCTAATAAATGCTTCTGTCACGAACCTATAAATACCTCTCTGGCTAGGATTGAGGGTTCGGCTCATTTTCATATCCCATCTCTACTTATACGTAGTACTTGTAACCCCCCTTTACACATTAGTGCAATTACTGGACGTAGGGCTATTATCTCCCCCGTGAGAGGCCTGAACCAGGTAAAAAAGACACCCCTCGCTCGTTGCGGATTTTCTTGACCACCTCGATCCGTAGTTCGGTAGGACCTCGGAAGCTATACCCCCCGCGAAAAACGGGCCTTAGGTTGATTCCTCATTCAACAAGTAAGCTCGGCGGGGGATCGGTTCCCGAATCGTCGACACTTATTTTATTAAACTTCTGACACTCCATTTCACAGATTTTTCAAGCTTCTATTTTTGAATTTTTAAAAGTCTTATATGACATGTTAAATTTCTGAAATTTTTACCAAGAGTAACTAATGCATTGTGTTTACTATGGTAATTTTCTCAGGTTGAGACAAGGTTTGTAGATTTTATATTAAATATGACTATGCACTGTTGTTAGTGAAAGAAGTTATCATTTCATTTATTCAATCCCATTCCTATTCATAAAAATTTTTATTTGTTGAATGAAATGGTTTACCTGCTTGCTTATGGCGACGGAATGGGTAGCACCAATAGCTTCAGCACAGTGGTGCGCACTCAGGGGTGGTACACATTTGCTTAGAGACGGTCGGGAAGGTGGCTGCCACCGCGGAGGTGCGGCGGTCGCCATGGCCAAACGGCGCAAGCTCGCTACTGACCATCCTTTTCTTGGGCAGGCATGGGGTGAGCATGAACGAACTTGAGGGGTCTCATTTCACCTGAGATTGGGGTCGGAGAAGGGCTGAACTACGCTACCACTGATCGCCGGTCGGGAAGAAGAAGGATGGTAGAGAAAGATGCGCTCCAGTTGAGAACAACAAAAATGAAGGTTGTTCAGAGAACTAGGGGATGTTGCAAAGCTTTAGGACCAGTTAATTCTAAGAATTGATACCGATTTAGTTGGTTTTGCTAATTTCCCCTATTTAGGGTTCGGCGGCAGAATGGAGAAAGGACTCAGATGGAGTGGCTCGGTTCCAGGCTTGGTTAGGAGAATGAGCAATGGGGGCTTCTATGTGGCGACCTCCGAGTATTTATAGCCGAAGAACGCTGGCCTCTCTAGGACTTGAACACACGTCTCAGATCGTGGCGCTTCTGTGTGGAAGGAGCTGGCTGGTGCGGGATTCTTGCGAGCACAGTGCAGCATAGAATGGCCAGGGCATGGTGCGGGAGAGCCAAGGCTGGATGCAGCAGCGAGTCAATTAAATGGGAGGCGCTGTTGGTACATTATATCGGAGAAGCAGACGCGAGAGAGGACGAACGGGCTTCGACCGAAAAGAGAAGAAAGAAGGAAACAGCCGACTGACGGATGGGACTAGGGACCACTGGCAGTGAGAGAGGTCCTTTGCCTCGCTTGTCAGCAAATGGGCCAGTAGACACCTCAGACCCACCTGTCGGTGAGAAGAGAGGAGAGCAGGTAACAGGACAGGATGAAACAGATCAGTACAGGCGTCACTTCAACCATAAATCACAAACAAAATTTTTTGGAAATTTTTAAATAAATTATTCTCGTAGTTTTTGGTTTCCAGTAAAATTTTGGGGGCCAAAATACCTTATAAATAAATTATAAAAATTCTGGCACTGAATACTATCCTGAATTATCATTTTAGATTTTGATTTATTTAAGTGTAGAGATGAAACAATATATTTTTGAAACTTTTTGTAACGATTCTATTTATACTAAGAATACTGCTATAAAAATTTCAAGTCAATATCTTGCTTAATTATTTTATGAAAATTCTGACACTCCATTTCACAGATTTTTCAAGCTTCTATTTTGAATTTTTAAAAGTCTTATATTAGAAGGTAAATTTCTGAATTTTTACCAAGAGTAACTACAGTATTTAGTTTAATATGGTAATTTTCTCAGGTTTAGATAAAGTTTGTAGATTTTATATTAAATCTGACTGTGCACTGTTGTTAGTCCAAGAAGTTGTCATTTCATTTATTCAATCCCATTTCTGTTCATAAAAAATTTTATTTGTTGACTGAAATGGTTTACCTGCTTGCTTAGGGTTTCAATGGTAAACTTTCCAAATTTTTTACTTTTACCCTTTTTACCTTTTACCATTTCTTATACTCCATTTTCCTTTTGTTTGCTTTTTCTCAAAATACAATATTGTTTTATGCTGTCTATATAGTTATCTCTTCACATAAAGACATACTCTTCTATATTAACAAAATTTTAGATGACAAAGCATATAAATAAATGGCATCACACCACTGTATATGCACGCGTTAAAAGCAGATAGTAGCCAGGCATCGATCACATCGTACATATTTTTGTTGGCTAGTCTGCCTGACTTGTACTGTTGAGCTAGGTGTGCTTAGATCATCCGTCGCAGTAAAAGAATACCATATTTATATAAAATAAAAGCAAAAATATATCCGATCTCGAATTCATAACGGTGCACTCAAATCTTTTACTAAAAAGAAGATGATGTGCTGATGTCGTCATCATCCATTTTCCAACCAAAAATCTCTACGCATGATCACTTGATTACACGCTCCCACGTTTTTTTTTCGTTACCATTACACACACCAAACCTACGACGTAATCGAACTTGTATATGCCACATGGCAGCGTAAAAGCCGCAAAGAAGGCAATACGCGATGAAAAAAAGCTCAGGCTACGTGCATGTCATTTGGACCAAGCTTACATATGCAACCTTTCTTTCTTGTAGTATGTCTATCTTATGTACACACGTCATCACACACAAATTAAAGGCGACAATAACTTGAAATCAATTAGATAAACAGTAGTGAGAGATCGATTGCATTTTTTGATTACTACACGTTACACGTACAAAGAACTAAGAATAGATCGTCGGTCGATGGGAGTGAATACAAGTATACAACACAAATCAACAAAGAGATCACCCTGCACGTACATATACATAGATCGATATAGCTTCCCCTATCTCTCTATCTCTGTTTTCTCTCTGTCCTCCTTTATTAAATTACATCATTAATTATCATGCAAGGCATGCATGCATGACAGGCTTAATGAGATAATTGGGAGATTAATTAATTAATTAATTGTTACTCGTCGCCTTCAATTTGCTCGCTAGCATCTTGTGCGAATATTAAAGCGTGCATGGGTCATGCATCAGGTCTACAGTCTAGACCACCTCGACAGCACGCGGCATGTCCACCACCTCCACTTCCTGCGACTGCTGCGCCGCCGCGGCCTCGGCTGCGCAGCTCTTGGGGACGGCGCTGTCCACCTCGGTGTCCGGGTGCACCCCCGAGCTCATCTCGGCGGTGGCGGCAGCGCCGAGCTTGGCTACGTTGACGACGACGTGCTCCTCTGCCGGCAGCTTCCCCTCCTTGCCCTCGCCGGCCGCCGGCGTCGCGTTCATGTAGAACACGTACAGCCCCATCTGGACCACTCCGAAAGTGAACCCAAGCATGTTCGGGAGCTGCCAAATCGATCACCATGGAAAAATGTCAGTGATCATGCATGAATGTATTGAACGCGTCAATCGCGATTAATGGTGACCGATTTGCACGGCGTTTTACCGCGACGTATTTGTCCTTAATGAGCAGGCCGTAGAGAAACCAGACGACGGCGCTGAGAGTGAGAGAGAGGGAGAGGGAGAAGGGCATGTACTGCACGCTCCGCGTTCGAATCACACGCCTCTGTGAAAAGAACACATCAACAAGATCACCTCACGCGCACTTGCAAAATCACGATCAAAATGCTTTGATTTTCGATGGAGTGCTCACGATGATGCTGAGCGGCGCGACGAAGACGCTGACGGAGAAGGCGACGCAGACCCAGCCGAGGGAGACGACCCGCTTCTGGCCCTTGGAGAGGAGGAGGGTGAGGAGGAGGATGAGGCCGAAGACGCCGACGTTGAGGAGCAGGAGGATCTTGGCCGTGGACACCCTGGCCTTCCGGGGCGCGTAGGTGAGGAACATGACGATGTAGACGGTCTCGATGACGCAGCCGGCGGTGTTGATGGTGATGAGGAGGAACTCGTTGGTCTTGACCACCGCGTAGAAGATCCAAAGCATCGCGCTGAACAGCGCCACCACGTACGGCACCGACTGGAACCCCTCCGTCGACTTGCTCCTGTAGATCCGGTAGAAAGTCGGCCTGCATCGTCATCCGCGCGTGCGTACGGATCGAACGCGAATACGGTGTGAATTAAAATTTGGTCGAAATGATATATCTCGCCAGAGAAAATCATGTGAAAAATCAATTAATAGGTTAATATTTATTGATGTGTAGTCGATCGTCAGTCACTTACATTGGGGCCAGGTAGGTCATGAAGGAGATGAGGTTGCCTGCAAAAAAGGGCGCCAAGATAAGGCGTTTTGCAAAAGTTAGAAAACTGCTTAAAGATACTCAGATAGCTAGCTAGCAACGTGATAAGTTGTGATCAGTTGACACGTTGCATCGTTTTGTGTTAGCCTGCCTTCTTTTGTGAACAAAGATTGGGATATAATTGGCTTTTTTGTTCCATTATGTTATGGTGCACTCTGATGTCACTACAGACCTAGTGCTACACCACATGATTGGCAGGATAGAAGATAGATGTTGCAAAAGGATCGATCGGTTGCTAGCTCGGCAAGTAGTCCATGATGAGAAATAATGCAGCCTAACAAAACCATGCATCAGAGAGAGCCAAAGCCATGTATACATGCTTAAGGTATGTTTGTTTTAGCTTTTGATTTCGGCCTCAAAAGCAGAATAAAAAACAAACAGCCCGATTCTAGAATTTGATTATTACAATCCAGTCCATCTATATACACTAGAATCTACAATCTACTTCATATGTGCTTTTGGATTTCAGCTTTTGGAGAATCAACTTTTCTACAATCATAATCCAGAATCAGCTTTTAGAGAATTAAAAGCTAAAACAAACATGCATTTAATTTTGTGCAACTAATTAAGGTCACAAAAAACGTCTCATCTTGGCAAATGTTTGGAAGCTATCATCAGAACCACTATAGGATTCTATGATCACCAAAGTGCAACCCCCAATAAGTGGCTACTATAAATGTACTATGACTACTAGCAGTAACTAAGAAATGAACATACGTATAGGTGGTAGCACACTAATAATTTGTATAATGTCAAAGAAGATAGAAGCAAGGGGGTAACTTAAGGGCATCTCTTGTTTTTGATAGGTAATACCTAGGAGGCCAAAGGCAAACGCCCAAGGGTGATGCAGGGATAGGCCGGCCATTGTGATAAAAAGACGAAGGGAAAATGAGATGGTTGCAAACTTCACAACAAGCTAGTTTAACTAAATCAACACTAGATAGTAAAGTGAGAGCTTGTAGTTGTTATGGAACTTCTCTCCAACCCTAGACGTACCCCTTCTGAGGGAAGGGAGAGCCTTGGGGAGGAGTTTTCAGTGTTGGCTGAAACTCTTGGAGGAGTAGGCAGGTTATGGGACATATATATATAGGCACAGCCGCACAAGGTGGTGGCTTGCCTGTGTTTGCAAGCTCTCCAATATCACATAAGCAGCAACTATCTTGGAATTATTGGGCAATGTTTTTCTCATGGCTTTTGAGAAAAGGTTTTTTGGCCATGCATAATTAAGCTTAACTAATGTTCTACTAAGTAGAGATAATCATGGCAAGTCTAAAAGGTTGTAGCTTTTGTGAACACTTTAGTGCATAATACATGGGTTGGTGCATTGTTGTACGCTCCGAATTGTCCTGCATGCCTGGAGATCTCTTCAACCTTCGCACCCTAGTCTTCGGTACGTAGTGGTAATAATAGACGCCTCATAACAGCAAATCACATGAGATATTCCAACCAAATGAACTCTTTCTTAGATAATCTAGGTAATCTAAGGCCCCGTTTGGTACGGTTCCAGATTCTAGTAGAAACGGAAACGGTTCCGGATTCTGGTAGAAACGCGTTTGTAGAATCGTAATCCGGAGGAACGGGTTGCTAGCCGATTCGACCACGGTGTGTAAAAATCAGAAACGATTCGCTGAAACGCTCCGAGTCCTATTCCGTTTGGTTGGATTTATTTCAGATTCTAGGAGAAACAGTCCGGTTCCAAGTTGCCAAACGGAGCCTAAATCTTATAATCAAGAAGGTCCTTCATTGAACAAAACATTCTGATGAAATTTTAAAAAACAAGCGGTTTCAACCCTTGAGCTGATGAAGTAATTCTCAACTGTTAGAGTTTATTTGTGGCTTGAGAACTACAGTCATTAATTAATTGGTTGCAGACAGAAAAGGTTAATTATTTACTAACAAACTATGCTACCAATGGCTTAGGTCATCTATCAATCAACATGAACGAAAAAAAGCTCCCTGCCTTTACAGTTTTATTCATCGAGCGTCAATCTTTAGTCTTACAGCAGTATTGTCATGTGCTACTAATTAAAAGGTAACCAACTACGTACAGTAGATCCGCGTTGGCTTACGTACATAATTTCAGAACGTCTTTGCTTCTTTCAGTTCTCCTTTACCCCTATATGTGCGCAGCTAGTGGACCTTCTTTTGTCTACTTTTCCGCTAATAATGCTTGATTTCCAATCTACTTAGAAAACTACTATAAGCAGATATCCTTCATATTTACAAGGATTATTGCGTGCTCAATGAACATCTCTGATACAGTAAGCATTAACATCTGGGAAAGTACTATTAGTTTCAACAAGGGGAACGTACAATTAGTTTCAACAAGGCCTGGTTGCGTGATACACACCAATTAATTAAGATCTTTACAGTACATTGGTGCGTTAATTTGACTCTAGCTTACCCATGATTGGAGATAAATTAAAGCGGCCGATTAAAAATAGGGCTACAGGGGTAGCAAAGAACGGCTGGAAATGGCCCTCACTTTTGGAAAGCTGAGCCAGCTGTGAACCGGACCAGTGAAATTTGATCTCCTTTCGTCACACATTTACACTATTACAGAATACTACAATATTATCGCTTCATCTATCGATTCCTAACTTTTTAAGAAAAATCGATTGTGATAGATGATTCGACGAGAGTGTAATAATTGGTGGGGAATCATCGCAATCGGTTATCAGGTTAGAACCGATTTTGATGTAGGTTCTAACACGAGAACCGATTTCTCAGGTGATGCCGGGACACGAATATGCAAATCCAAACTCTCTATATTATGCACTAGTTCAGGATCACGCTAGTGCACACAGGTTCAACAAAGATGAATGTCACAATCATACTCAACGATAACATAATAAAAAGTTTATCAAATTAAATATAATTGTTAAACGACCTAATGGTCCACCTTACATAAGTACGCCTCGCAGGGCTAAGACTAAAAAGTAAATAAATTGTAGCGGAAATAAACTTAAGCGTAGAAAACTCTTTAATCTGCCATAGGCAACTGACAAGGTTCGTATCCTAATTATTCGCCTCTTTCTAGTACTTCTCTCAAAACAGACGTTGCTTCTTCCTCAACTGGTGATGTTTTGTTGTAAGGGGTGAGTACTTAAAGCACCCAACAAGTTGTGCAAAGAATGCAAGTCTAATATACTATATGCATGGCTTACTACAAAGGATTGGCTAACATGATTAATTTGCATAAATAGCATTTGTAAATGAATAGCATAAATAGATTGAAAGATAGTAAAACAAATAATAACAATAATAACTTTTGCACTTGTTTTCCAATAACCAATTCATAGCCTTATTCCACACTTTAACATCCATACCCACATTTGTTTTTGATAAAATATAACTCTTGACTGTAATCACCGAGTAATGCTCAATATCGCGAGCATGGCTATTCGAATAAGTTTTACACTCTGCAAAGGTTATGCACTTTATTTATAAGGTACAATCATACACCACAAAGGCGAGTGATTATAACAAAGCCTTTTTAATGCCTATCTAAATCCGATACTACCCGCTAAGGTTTCAACACTAGTGGGACTGGTTATCACATCCAAGACTCCCCTTTTGCGCCATGTGAGCCCACCCGTGCGAGGACTGGTTACCACAACCCGGGTATCACACTACCACTAATAATACCAAAGTTTAGACTCAACAAATTAATCTGCTAGGTTTATCCCATATCAGACTTGTGGTTGTATGAATGATTCAGTTCAAATTCTTGCAAGGTTAAGTTCTTAATTGACCAAGGCAAAACTAACCAAAAATCATCATAAGTATGAACCAATAATTATCATAAAAAGCAATACGATCGCCCAAGTGCCACATTGGCTCACCAAAATATATGTCACTTGCTTCAGTCTAAATCATTTTACCACCTCGGTTGATTTACTATACACTATGTGCCATCAACAACAACCGCATTGTGTGACAACACCAGACACACAAGTTAATAAACATGTTCCAATCATTAACAAGATTACTATTTTCAAGGTGGATGTAATTCAAAGTGGACAATTAACTATTTTCAACATATTTGAAACAAGCGATAATTAAGTTAACATGCAATACATTGAAACAATAAAATATTTAAAGTATGGGTTCAACATGATCAAGGCATAAATTACCATCAAATAGCTTTGAATTCTGCTCTAGACTTTGTTCAGGTGTTGGATCCTCGAAGACAAACTCACCTAACGAAAGAGAAATCAATAAATGCCAAAAATAGATATCAAGATAAATTCTAAAAATTAAATAAAATTCACCATTAAATAGATCTTGATTTTATAAATTTTTAGAAACTGGAATCACCTCAATCGGAGTTCATATGAAGAAAATATAGCTATTCAAAATATGAAATAAAAGAAAAACTAGAGAAAATAGAAAATCTGAATTAACAGAATTATTTTTATACTAAAAAATAGAATTTATGATTTCATGCTGACATCAGCATAGAAAATTGTAGCGACCCCCATTTTTACATAAATGCAAAAATGAAAATCTCATGTGCATACAGTGCTAGTCCCATGATCAGTAGCTAGCACACACATTTACAACAATTGATATCACATCCATACTCTTTATTATGAATAATAATGGTAATTTATACAATAAAATCTTACAATTCAGAGTAATGCAGCAGAAAGAATCAAAAGTCTTGTAATGTGCCCATCCAATCCCTCAGGCAACTGACAAGGCATAATCCCTAGAAAAACTCGTTAACATTCCCGAATCCTGCGTCAAATAAGTTTCGTCGAGCTATTCTGATTCTTCACCTAAAAACCACGAATAAGCATGGGTGAGTACTTACGTACTCAGCAAGACTTTTGCAAAACCTACAATATATGCAAGCCATTTCAAAGGAAAGGCTTCTACAGTTAATTTGCATAAAGCCAATTTAAATTGTAAAACAAGTAGTAATTGCAAAATGGAATTTATAAAAGCAAGTTTGATAGATATGAAAATAATAAGTAAAGCATAAGTAATAACTCACAGTCCTCCACGACGTGAGCATCGAGATGTCCTTTGCCAACACATGGCTTAAATCTGAGATAAATACTTTCCAACAAATATTTCCAATCCATTTTAAAAATATCAAAACTGCTAACTATGTGATGACTTTACCAAATGCCCATGACCGCGGGCGCGGCTAATCGATTAGTTTTACACTCTGCAGAGGTGTACAGCTTTACCCAGAAGTCATGACCTTTTCTTTTTGCCGCATGTTTCACGCACTTTTAGCGTGTGACCAGAATATTCATGACGAAAACCTTTACATTACCTAGGTTAACTTTGCACCAGCCCGGTGACGTCAAACCCGTATTATGGTGTAAATGTTTGTACAGTCACTGTACATTAAATGATTAAGCATATTCATAGTATGGCGTACACCGTTGTATCAATAAACGTTGCTCCCAACACCTCGGTGGGCGCCTTCGAGCAACCAACATCGAAGAAGTCGTACTACTCCAAACCTACCAATGTGCAAAGTTAAACTAGATAACTTAATTGGTTTAAGGTCTGTCCCATACCAAAGACTTATGGTTGTACGGTTATTTTGGCCTGAAAACAACCCATAGTTCGTTCCTTAATCCGACACGGGCAATAATCTCCCCCTACACTACGTGCAAGTCCATGCACCTCCGGCTATTGCCAATAATTGCCCGAATCAAAATAATAGTTTTATTTTCATTTTTAACTAAAATACCAATAACCATCATCGTGTCTCAATATTTCCAAGTTTCATCTGATCAAATTTTCTAATTGATTTGTCCCAAGTCTAAAGCATGGCTAAGCATAATTATTAATCATCGCATATACCCAGATTGACATCAGATATTGTCTAACCATAATTCTAGGGTTGTCAAGGTTTACATGTCAATACTAAGGGAAACTTCATAAGACAGCAGGTATATCTACCAGTACCCACAAAGTAGCAGAGTTTAATGAATATACGCATGCAATAAAAACATTTAATGAAAACATTTATAAAATTGGGATCAACATGGTCAAAGGGGTGCTTGCCTTGCTTATTTGCTGTTTACAACGAAGTCGTAGTCGCAGTCGATGACGGAAGTAGTTACGTCGGGTTCTACACGTCGTTCAGCGGGAATATAGCAAATAACAAATTTCAATAAGAACAAATAAAATACAAATAAAAGAATCGGATAAACATACAAGATATAGCAAATATATTTTAGAGTTGATTATTTATCATTTTATGCGGTTATTATTTTATTGACTCTATTGTTTTACAATTTATTAGGGTTATTTGAATTCATGTTCAGTTATTTATTAACTTTATGTTATAACTTGTATATTATTAATAGTACACCCTAAGTATTTTTGCATATTCAGGTTCCTAAGAATACAAGGAGTCTAACAAAATTTATTTTACTTGATCTGGAGCTTATTTGTAAAAATTCTATGAATGGCATATTTAATCCTCTTCTTTAAATTTAAATTTAAAATTTAAACAGAGTTCAATTTCAAAATATTTTTGCCTAATCTGAATCTACACAAATTTAGATGAATTTAGGAATTTATTTCACTTCATTTTGACTGTTAGTTCAAAAGTTATAAGCTATTGAATATATTCGGGTTTGATAATTACTGGAAAACGAAAACTGCCTGAAAAGGAAAGTCCGCTTTCTCACCGAGTTTACGCTTTCCCTTTTGGGCTTGGGTCGGATTGAGAAGCTGGCAATTGGGCACGTAGTGTCAGAGAGGCGAAGCGCCTTGGGAGGCTGTCGAGTCGGTCCCACACGCCAGCGACTTGAAGAGCCGAGGGACTAATGGAGGGGGCCCGACGGCAGTGACAGAGAACAGGGCTCCGGCTTCCGGGACTCGCCGGTGGCGAAGGAGGGCCGGAGTGGCTGAATGGGTACCACCATGGGATCCAGCACATCATTGCGCACCCGAAGGTGGTACCGCGGTGGTCGAAGATGGCCGGGAAGCGTCCATGGCTGACCGACGGAGCTTTAGTTTCTCGGGTGATTGCTTTGAAATGATAGCCAAGTGAGTATTAATGAGTGATAAGCATCTTGTTTTAGCTCTTTTTCCGAAGGAATTGTGTGTGTAATTGAGTTCTCACCGGGCGCCATGGGCGGCGGAACTAGAAGCTCGGTTGCGATGCACCGAGGAAGATGAACACGAATTGACACCGGGGATGGACTCTAGAGGTGACAAGGAGGCTTCGGTGTTGATGGTTTGGGTTGATTCAGAGTGGGGAGGTGCGAGTGGAGATTTCCCTCTTTTTGGGTCTTGCCGACTTTGGGGAAGAAGCAGGAATTGGTTGCGCAAGGGGGATGGTTCAGGAATGAGTAGAGATGGCTGATGGCTCCTGGGAAATAATAGAACTGGATTTTATAGCCGGGATGAGGCGGTTTGTTGCAAGTGGGAAGGATGAGAGGCGATTCTGGCAGACTTTGCCGTGGCAGCGAATTCCCAGTGGAACGTTTGCCGTGGCGAGGATTGGCAAGGCTCAGGTAAGTAGATTGGCTAACTAGCTCTTGCCGACTTTGTGCCGTGGCAGCGGTTGAATGGTCTGGAGCTTTGCCGTGGCAAGGATTCGGCAAAGACTGAGTGGCGGCCAATATTTCACGGGGGAATTCAACGCACGGCAGGGCACATCAATCGAGGCAATGGCATGGCAGAGGTGAGTCAGAGTCGACCTTGGGCGAGAAGTTGCGGCGCGAGAGACAAGAACGGAGGTGATTCACTGATGAGCTGGTTCGGTCGGCGCGAGAGAGAGCAAAGAGGAAGAGAGCAAAAGAAAGAAGAAGGGTGAAGAAGGCACGGGAGAGGTGGCTGGTGTGTGGGGACAGATGGCAGGGAGCGGAGTCAGCAGAGGTTGACAATGGGGCCAACTAAGGCAGGGGATAGCTGGACCATCTGGGCCCACATGTAAGTGAGTGAAGGAGACAACTATGGAGAGGTTTCTGGACAGAGCCGGATTGATCCCTAACATTGAGCTAGCAAACCGACTCAATATTTTACAAAAATTTTTGCAGTGGTTGGACAGGTGAAGTTAAGAGCTCAGGAAAAGTTTTAGATAAAAACTATTTGTAATTATTTTATTAAAATTCTGACAATATACACTGCACAGAAATTCCAATTCTATTTTTGATTTATTAGAGTGTCCAAATGACTTTATTTATTTTTGAATTTTTTTTTCAAATTTATTTGAGCTAATAATGCTTCTGTAAAATTTTCAGATTTTTATCTTTGATAATTAAATTATAAAAATTCTGACATTGCTATTTACAGATTTATTTACTTTCTGTTTTTGAATTTCTAAAATTCACTAATGTAAGTTTTAATTTTTGATATTTTTAACAGAGATATATAAGGTTGTCAGGATTTCAGGGTAAAAATCTCATGATTAGGCTTTTAATATTGCTATTCATAATCTTCTTAAAATTAGAATGCATGAAAATGAGGAAAGGACATTGTTTTAAATTAAAATTTTTATTTACATTGAAATTTTTATTCAATTCCATTTTTAAATTCAAAAACTTTTATTTTTCCTATTTTTGAATTTTTCGGGATGTTACAGACTACCCCCCTTAACAAGAATCTCGTCCCCGAGATTCGCCGAGTCAAGGGAAAGGCAGGAGGTTATAGGGTGGTTTTTGATTTGGTAATTGTCTTGGTCATGAACGAATAGAATGTTCAGAGTCAAAAAGATTAATCGGAAGAATTGAATGCACAAGGGACACATTTAATTCTTTGATAAAGGTGTCGGAGGCAATTATAAGAAAAGGATCTTTGTGTTCAAAACTTGATGTCAGGGTAGGGGTTGTTTACTGACGTTTATGAATGATCAGGAGGTGGCTGAGATCAAGGGGAATGAATATGGAATTATTGGTTGGATAGGTGGATAGAAAGAGATAAGATGAGAGTTGGCTTGGTTATAAGGCAACGTTTCGTTCTTTAAAATTTTCTTAATTAGATTTTCTTATTAATTCAGGGTTATCGCATCGTGAATTTCCAACCGAAGGGTTAATTATTCACGAGAGTAATCCAAGAAGCAATACAAAAAGCAATACAACAAAAGTCGAACAATCCAAAATTTCACACAATGCAAATGAGGTGGTGTAAAATTTTAATTTAACAACTAACCTATTCTAGTGTTTCTTTTTCCGTCTAACGATACCGATTCTTCATGAAGCAACTTGGTGTTGTCGGGATCTTCAGAGACTTTTAGTCTTAGAAATGTGAATCCACCTTGGCTTTGACTTGAAATCACCGTATACAATCCAGACAAAGTGGCGAGATGGTATCTTCAGTTCGTTAGCATGGTCAGGTGACATTTATGGGAAAGATTGAATAATGGTTGGTTTAACGCGGCTTAAGTATATTTGGCGGTTATTAGTATGGCAAGATCTGGGCTCTAGTTCATTTATGGTAGTTATAGGTTTATGTGCATCTGGGAGGTGACAAAGGCTATGCTACTATATTAACTCTAATAAGATTGTATTTTAGGAAAGATTAGTGACTAGAAGAATATACAGATGAGAAATTCTACAGAGAGAAGAGATAAGCTTGTGAGAAATTATATAGAAAGAAGAAAAGCTATTTTATAAATTTTTTTTTGATCCTATGGGTTGAGGTTTCTGGATTCATACATAAGGACAACTAATCGTGAAACTTTAACCTAAAAGTTAAGTTCGCACGTAAATCAGCCTGGACAAAGAAAATAAAAACCAATTGCGAAAAGCAGGACATAAACACTACATGTAAATGCTTTATATAACTAAAGCAAAATGATGCAGCTATGTATAGGGGTTCCTTTCCTAACGAAGAACCTATTATACTCTTAATCTTCCACATTTTACTGTTGGATAATACCGGCTCTTTATGAAGTAGAATCTTCGAACTCTACTTCCGTCTTGTCGGGGGGTGGTGAAGTAGTATGTCCGTCTTCTTGAGGTTGTTGGCGTAGATATTGTAGACTTCATTGGCTGGCATGAAGAATGATGGTGACATATCTTGGACATCTTCAGAAGCAATCGCGAAGATAAACTATGGACGAGAATTGCTTTAAGGAAAGAGGAATTGGTTTTACAAATCAAAATGAAAGTAGGGGTAAGAATAAGAATCTTAGGAATGAGGAAAGAATAGCAACAACTATATTTTGCAAATATAGTAGCTTCTGAAAATAGTATTTTGAATTAGTTTTATTCTAATGCTAACGACCATTCTAGGGTTTATCCTGCAGTCAGTATGGGCTCTGATACCAACTGTAGCGACCCCCATTTTTACATAAATGCAAAAATGGAAATCTCATGTGCCTACAGTGCTAGTCCCATAATTAGTAGCTAGCACGCACATTTACACAATTGATATCACATCCATACTCTTTATTATGGAGAGCAATCGACAATGGCGGCTTCCAAGGCCTTGCCAAGCAAAGATGTGGTCAGACACGACTCTGCCATGCAGGTCGGCAAAGCAGGGAGAGGGACTGAGAGAGGGAAGGGAATGGGACTAGCCGGTGGGGCTATGGACAGCATGGGGGGCCACTGCGTGTGACTGCGGGCTAGAGTTTGATCGAGTAGCAGGTCGCCATACTGTAGCTAAGGCAAAAAAAATGCGATATGAAAGTTGGGATAAGATAGGTAGCTCCAAAAGTGGTGTTAAAAGGTTTGAAATTTTCTAGGAATTTTTGTGCTAGTAGATCAAAGATCCTATTTTCTATTTTCCTTAGTTTCATTTGATTATCTATTATGGTTTTCAAATGAAAATTCTTACAATATTGCTGTTTTCAATCAATTTTTGAATTTTTAGGACAAATAATGTTGTGCAAAAATTCTGTAAAATTTATATTTATTCATATAAACTATTTTATTATTTTATAAAATTATTATCTAGGTTAGGTTATTTAAAGTTTTTGTGAGTTTCATTTAGATGTGTTAAATTAGGTATAAAAGGCATTAATACAAAAAATCAAAACCTAAAAATAAATGAATAATTTCATAAGCAAATTCAAATGACAATCCAAATATGCAGTAAAGATCATTCCATGCCACTTTATTTATTTTTATGAATTTTTGGGATGTTACACATATTTCATACCCTTTATTTGACAAATACACATCCATTTGTCCTTTTAGTACTCTTATATTAATTTGGAATTATCATTGATGTAATATGATGAGTATTGGAGTTTAGGTTGTGTAACCTACATTTCTTATTCAAAGGTTATTATTTATAAATATGCTAAAATAACATATTTATAAAAAACACTCTTGAATTGTCCACATTTTTTTGACAGCCCAAGGATATGTGATTCGAGCAAGTTCCTAAACTGTTGTACAACTAAAGAGAAAATTTGGACAACATCTTTGGTAGTGCACACAGCCTCAACATAGATGAATATCATAATCATGCATATCAGAATAAGTTAAGAGACTTCATATATTATTTATGACCTATTAACTGACCTTATTGTGATATTTATCTATGCTGAGCCTATGTGCATTAGCATGATCCTAAACTAGTGCGGTATACATAGAGAATCTGGATTTGTATATTCAAGTCCCGACACTCATTTAGTACCTTTAGAAAATCAAAAATAGAACGAACATGAATAGAATAGTAAGCTTGTTAGAATTTTATAAAATTGCTTGAGTTTGGTCATAATTTGAAAATTTTATGATAGCATTAATACCTCACCAGGATAGCATCAATACCTCACCAGGATCCTTCTCAAAAAGTAGTAAAAATGTTTAGCTAGATTTGGATGCTCAATTAAACTCAAAATAATTGAAGGGTTGTCAAAACTCAAAAAATCTGGTTTTTCCTTTTTCATCTCTCTGCACCCTAGGCCCACATATAGGCATGTTGTGCCCCTGACCACCCTTAGCCCATTGGTAACTGCAGCAAACTCCCAGGCCCTCCTGCCAATGCCTTACTCCCTTCCCCTCTTCTTCTTCCTAGCGACAGCGTGAGCCGCTTGCCAAATTGCTGCTGTGGCAGCCATTCCAGCCATAGTTCCTCTTCCACGGCAGCCTCGCGATAGGGCTCACCACCCACTCAGCCCAATCCTCACTGCAGCAGCCTTTTCCTGGCAGAGACCTTGCCATGGCAGCTCTCCATTTCCAAACTCCCAATCCTCGCCATGGCTGCCGAGCACTACACATTTCCTTACTGTGGCAGCGCCTCATCTCTAGTATCCAGTGCCACGTCAGGACAACATCACCAAGCTCGCCAACCTCTACATTGATAAGCTTCTGTCTTCACCTCCTCCACCATGGCACGATCGCATCATCGTGAAACTTGATCCTAGCCATCATCGCCCACCCGCGCAAGCCAGGCTCCATGTCGCCGTACCGTTGATGCTGTCAATTCCTCTTCTTGGGCCTGCACACACCAATTTGCTGAGATTTCCACGTGCATGGCCATTCTGCCTTGCTGCCAGTCATCAACCCTTGTGGCAATTCACCAAACCCTGCCTTCCTAGGTGTATAAGCACCTAGCCTCACCAACGCTCCCCACGCTATCTATTTGCCCTGGACCAGCCCTTGCACCATTTGAAAGCTCAAAGGAGCTTCGAGGGCGGAGAGAGCAAAGTAGAAGTTGATTCTTCCCCGATGAGTTATCCTTCGATTGAATCTGCCCAGAGCATCACTGGCAACCCCTAAGCCCTCTCTCGCCTAAGCTTGCATCTCAGAGCTCCCAAAAGACGTTGCCCTTATCTTCATCTTCTCCAAAGCGGCCATCAGTAGCAAGCAACCTCAACCAATCTCCATCACAAGCAAGTGCTAAAATTAAACTCTTGTGACTCCTTGATGCTCATTCTATGCTTTCTCGAGCTTGAGCTCATTGACATTTCTTTCGCAGCCACCCGAGCCCTCCGCCGCCGCTCAAGCTCACTGTCAGCCACCTACAACAACCGTCGACCATCGTTGAGGCCTCCCCTAGACTTCCCTCACTCTGCTTAAGCTGATGGTACCACTCACCCACAGCCAATTGCTGCCGATGGTGCTGGTGAGCCTACATCCCCTATTTTGGGTCGCTGAGGAGCGGGCCTGGGCTGTCAGTGACTCCCCTCTCAGCCGAGCTCAGTTGCTAGTGGTTGGGCTCATGATGTCAGCCCCTACGCGCAATTGAAAAAAATCTGGAAATTGCGAAAAGACATTTTCTATGTTTCGAAGCCGTATTTTCCATTTTTTGGTCAATTTTAGGACAACCCTCGTTCAAATGCTTACATCTTTTGCATCCTAGCTCCAAATTTAGTGAAACTAGTTTTTAAATTCATTAGAAATCATGATCTTTCTTAATATCCAAAAATATTTAATTTGTAACCTCTGTTATGAATTTTGAACTTAACATTTGAATGAAACCTAGAATATGTTCTATTACAAATTTTAGATCCCAACTAAAATTTGATGAAACAAATTTCTAAAAACTCTAGAGACCATAAGGGCTTCATATCTACAAAATATTTGAATTTGGATCTAGTTTGATGGAAACTTTAAATAGGGTTACTTTCAATGTATGCATTATTCAAAATTGAAAAACATTTGCTAGAAAATTCAAAAAATGGTAAAACCAATTCCTAAAACTCCCAAAAATCATGAATCTAGGTCTCTGTAAAACTGAGAGAAAATAAAAATAGTTTGCACCTATTGCTTAGTAAGTATGTTTCTTGCCCTAATTAAAATTTAAATAAAAGCTTAACTTATTTAAATAAACTTTAAAAATTGTGAACTCACAATGTAAAAATGATACAAAACCAGAGTTCTTTGCTTATGAAATTTCATTTGGAGTTGATGTTATTTAACATCTTTTGCCTCTTATTGTAACTCTACATCAAATTGCGTATAGACACCAATGTTCCGACACTGCTATCGCCGACTCTAACTTTGCCACTAAATCGATGAGAAAGGCAAGCACCCCCTTGATCATGTTGATCCTAGTATTTCAATTAATTTATATTATTTTTCTCAAATCTATCATGCATGCGTGTAATTTCATTAAATTGCTATATTGCGGGTACCGGTAGATGTAACCTAGCATTCCATGGAACTTCTTTAATAAGTATTATCATGTCAATTTCTCCTCCTCTGGTTCGACGCAAAGAACAAAGGACAGACAAGCCCCTCCTTCCTCTGCCGAGGCAGCCAGAAGCTGCAGAATGGCCACTGGTCGGCCATCAGGCCGAGCTACCTTGCGCCTCCTCTCCGGTCGGCCTCCTCCCTCCACTTTCGCGGACAAAGAAGATCTCCAATGCGGCCAAGCGTGTGACAAGAAGAATAAAGAATGGTGTCGCTTTGGAGCACCCCATGGTGGCCTCCTGCTGATGGCATTGCCCTCGAGCACCCCCCATGGTTGGCCTCCTTCTCTCTCCTCCTTTGGGGGTAAGTAGAGGTGAAGTTCTAGTGTGAATGAATGTTGTAGCTAAGGTGTTTGATGAAATGCCTAGCTAGGGTTTTTATGAGAATGTTTTGATTTTGCATGTTTGTGTTGTGTCCCAGTGATTCGTGTGTGCATGATTAAGTGCTGAGGTATTGATCCTTATGCGCGATTATTAGAAATGGATTCTTTAGTGGTTTGGGTGTACTGATGTTTTGAAGCACAGGGTCAGAGAGTTGTGTATGCACGTGATGCTTGTATAGATGTGTAGACATGGTTATAGATTTCATTATGTGATTCATGTCCAAATTTGGCTACAGCAGATGGTTACTCATCATTAGATTGCATATGCTTTTACTCATAGCTCTTGTGTGTTGTGGTTTAGCAAAAGTCTTTTATTACTGCTAGCGACCCTACTCTTTGCGCACTGATTCAATGTTTCGTGCTCATAGAAATGCTAGTAATGAGGTGCAGTGAAAATGGTCCTATGTTGGGCTTGTATGCGTGGTTTAAAATGTATGGGTAAAGCACATAAAAGGGTTTAAGGTTTATTTATACCTTAGTATTATGTTAATTGTAATCACTCCCGAATTAAGCATGGCACTATCTGCTTTTGTTGTATGTTACTCTTGCAATTATTAAAACGGAAATTGTTTAACAGTGTAGTGATTACATGACTAAAGATGAGCTGAGATCAAGTCATGCTGTTATTTCAAACTTTTAGGATTCCATAAGCACCATAATATGCTTGTCATTGCATTACTCAAGTAAATTTGCTTCTAGACCTCTAGTTCTTAACCAAGGTTTAGGTATGGTCTGCAATGTGAATGTCATGAATAACTAGCAGTGTATGTTATTAGATTAGTCTTCAGTCTTTACTCATAATAGATTCCCAAGTTGTTTGAAATGTTGATTAAACATATATATCTATATATATTGCCTTCTTAGGAGTTGTGGTGAGGAGTGCTTTAACTAATGCAAGGAGATGCTATTTCCTATTCCTTATCTAAGTTGCAATTTTGCTTTAGTTGGGTTATTTATTGGCTATCGTGTAGATTATAGTTATCTGAACCAACTTAAAAGAGGAGCTGTCGTGGTTGTAGTGTGGGGACGTAAAGCATTATTGAAAGGGTATAGTTTGTAAAGCGTTTTGCGTCAGTTGTTTCAGGTGGAGCAGTTTCGGGAGTGCATAGCACTTTTCTCGCGCCACTCCACTCCTTCCGGTAAAAGGCAAGTACATCGAGTAGGGTGCCCAATTGAATTGTTGATTGTTATTTATCTATTCATAGCTAATTTTCTATTGATTATGACAAGTTTGAGTTATATTGGTGAACGTCCCTTCGAGGACGTGAATAGCTATTGGATTCGAGTGTTTGCTAGTAAGCCTTAATCCCGGTGAGTTTTCTATACCTTTGTTGACATTGCAGTGAGTAGAGAGTATGGGGTACGTGAATAATCGTACTTAATTGTGCCCTATTTGGGAAATGGAATTGGAGGTGTGCGAATAGATTAGATAGTTATGAATGTGAGAAATTGGGCTATGTTTATGTCTGTGTGTGTTTATGGTTATGAATGTGAGAAATTGGGCTATGTTTATGTCTGTGTGTGTTTATGGTTATGAATGTGAGACTGTGTGTGTTTATGGTTATGAATGTGAGAAATTGGGCTATGTTTATGTCTGCGTGTGTTTATGGTTATGAATGTGAGAATTTTGGCTGTGTGTGTATGTATGTGGTTATGGTATGTTAGTGTTGGCATTGAGTGAAAAATTGCATCTCATTTAGGAAAATTGCATTTGTGCATACATAATGGAAGAGGCGACCCATGCTGATGCGGGCCTCTGTGTTCACACGTAGTGAACACGAAAGTCCTACTTCGTAGTCCCATTCATCAAGGTGAATGGGAGCGAGACAGTAAGAGTAGGCACCTTCCATCTACGGGATGGAAGGGACGTGAGGGTGCACACCGACGGGTGGGCACTCGGCAGTACCGGTACGTGCATGGAAATGGGCATTCATGTGCATTGCATCTTTATTAATGAGTGTTGTGACAAATGGTGTGTCATATGGATGGTGATTATGGTAATTGAAGGTTGAGTCGTGGACTCAACCCAAAAGGGGTGATTGAATTGAATTTGATGAATGTGCGCAATTCTGTGCCCTGCGAATTATGTTGTTTGATTGTCTTGGAGGGAAGTCGAGTTATAAACTCAAATGCAATAGATGAAAGAGATTTGAGTCGAGCAAGGGTTAGTCGAGTGAGACATTGTGACTTAGAGTTAAGTAGGACTTCTTTGGCATTGAACGGGTTATTTTCAAGTTGATGATTTGAATGGCGGTAGATTTTCTTGTATAATCAAGTTATTGCTTTATTTGTCTTCCTTACTTTTATGGTTAAGCTCTTGTTTTACTTATGATGAATTGGAACCTTTCACGTGTACTTTGTCGAGTCATCGACTCACACTTGTTTGATGTGTTGTTGCGGTACATTGAAACCGCATGCATGGGGAGTAGAGCACGAACACGCTTGCATCGAACCATTTAATCGCTTTTGTAAAGCCTGGTTGTATTGATTATGGTTGTGATATGCCGTTAAATCGTGGTGTGGTTATTAAGTTTTGTTGATTGTGTGAATGATTAACTAAGGACACCTGCTAGATCATTATCATAATTGCAATTGTTTTCTACCTGCTTGAGTGGATGTCCCATCGCTCTAGAGGTCATGCGAAATTTTCTAAATTTCGGTGACTTAGTTTTAAAGTCGATTTGGAGAGTATCAAGGTTGGTTTCAGTTTTATTAGAGGTAAAAGTTTCGTGTCTCTTTCATTGAATTCGTAGGTCAATTGAACTTCGTGTCGAGTTTTTTTTTATTTCTTGGATCTTAATGGGGACACTCTGGTTAAAAGTGGTTCCGGAGTGTTGTAAGCGTCATCTAGAGTCTTTTTGTAGTATTCGCGGTGCGTTGGGCACCGGGGTGTTACAATTAGTGCAATCACAAGTGTTAGTATGGGATGGCCTTAACCTATTAAGTTATTTAGGTATAACTTTGCATGTTGGAAGGTTGGGATAGTACGGGCTTTCTAAGACAGATTGCTTGAAGTGGTGTCTACACCAAGGTGATGCGAACAACGCTTTCCAATACAATGGTGTATGTCTTACTATGAGAGTGGGACAATGGGGTGTATAACCAATAGTCATACATTTATTGTACAAATATCTTCTGCTACCATAGCAAGGTTTTGTGGTTGCCAAATTTCGAGAAAAATGTGTACATGGGTCACCGTAGGTTCCTATCTTGAAGTCATCGATACCGTAAGATAGATGACAAATTTGATAGAAAGAGGGAAGTTCGTTCAGCCCCGCAGGCTACGAGTAGAAGGCAAGTACATTCATGTGTGTAGGATATCGATGTTTAGTATGGAAAGAGCCACAAATATGTTCGTCCTAGAATCATTTGGAAGAAGAGGTCGATATTTTGGGACTTATCATACTAGAAGGAGTTAGATGTCTGGCATTCTATTGATGGCATGCATGTTGAGAAGAATATTTACGACAATTTGGTTGGCATCCCGCTGAACATACCTGAGAAGACCAAGAATGATGTGAATGCTCGCCGTGACATGGTCTGCATGGGAATTAGGCCCAAGCTTGCAGTGATAGAGGAGGATAGAAAAGGTCTATACATCTCTACTGTATGCTACACTTTGTCTAAGGAGTAAGAAGACCTTTCAAGTGTTCCCAAGATATTAAAGTTCTATCGGGCTACTCCGCAAATATTAAGAAGCTTGTGTCCATGGATGACTGAAGTTGCTTGGTATGAAGTACCATGACTATTATGTCTTGATGACCTAAATACTCCTGTTGCAATAGAAATATTCTGCCAGAGGATGTCAGGTTGGCAATCACGAAGTTATGTTATTTCTTCAATGTGATTTCTTGCAAGGTTATTGATCTTGATGTACTAGACAACTTACAATATGAGTGGTGCACGCTCTATGTTAGCATGAGATGCATTTCATCCCGTCATTCTTCAATGTCATGGTCCAACTTGTTGTTCACCTTGTTAGAGAGATTAAGATATGTAAACCTATATTCCTACGTTACATGTATCCATTCAAGAGGTACATGGGTATATAAAAGTTATACGTGAGGAATCGGTTGAAGCTTGAGGGTAGTATTGTTGAAGGTTATGGGACGGAAGAGGATTTTGAGTTCTGCGTGGACTATCTAGGTAAAAGATAAGCAATTGATGTTCTTATATCTCTTCATAGGGGTAGACTTGGTGGCAAAGGAATCATTGGGTCCCAACTAATGAGTCTACAGTTTGATATGTATTACAAAGCGCATTTGATAGTCTTGCAACACAGTGTAGAAGTTCATCCATACATCGATCAACACAAGTTGATGTTACAGGATGAGAATCCACATATGGATGAGATTTTCATCACGCGAGAATACAACAATTTATTCTTCACATGGTTCAAACAAAAGGCGAAGGTCTCCATCAGTGAGGATGTCAAATGGTTGGCTGACGGACATGGTAGTGGTATGATATTAATGGCTATAGATTTTACATTAAGAGCCAAGATGCAAAAAGTATTGTTCAAAATAGTGGTATGAGTATAGATGCTTTGTCCGATAAACACTCAAAAAAAAAATCATCAACCACAATTAACTCCTACTATGGGATGATCAAAGAAATTTTGGAAGCTCGATTATGGAGTTTACCAACTCCATTGTTCTGATATAAGTGGGTGAGACTTTCACATGGAGTGAAGGTCGACAAGGGAGGTTTTACTCATGTGGATCTTAATAGACTCAACTAAAAGATGAATCACTCATCCTTGTGAGGCAAGCAACTCAAGTTTTCAACATGTATGATCCAGTCAATCTAAGGTTGCATGTTGTCCTTCATGGCAAGAGGCAGATCGTTGGAGTTGAAATTATCATATATGAAGAAGAGTACAATTAATTTAATGAAATACCTCCATTTGCAGATAGGGCATGTCTTAGCGGTGACAACAACACACATGAAAAAAAGTACATGTGTGTAGATCATCAAGAAGGGTTGTATTGTAAATAAAGTGACTATGCGAATGCAAATAATGCTATGTGTTCGAAACGTTTGATTGTACATAACTTCTCTTTTCCTTTTACTTTGTTTTAGCTAAAAGTAGAACCTTTGGTGAGCATCATTTACATGAAAGTTTTAATTCTGAATTTAAACTTATTTGGATGCCATGATTTTTTAATGCTACCTTGCTTTGCATTACTAATTAAGCATGCTTGCTTTGCATTAGTAATTTAAAGTTACATTGCTTTGCATTAGGGAAGAAAGAATATCACAATCAATTCTAACCTCAAAATTGATTGTGATGTAGCATCATGTGCATCACAATCGGTTCTGATGTCAGAACCGATTGTATGTGCAATGCATATCACAATTGGTTCCTAGTCAGAACCAATTGTGATGTCTTTATATTGCTATCGATTTTGATTGAACCAATTATGATATATTTATATTACTGTCAGTTCCTGGTCAGAACTGACTGTGATAGTAATTTTCTAAATACCCTCACTCCTCACATTACTCTCTTCTCTACTCGCCCCCACTCTACTGCTCTCCCACGTTGCTGCCCCCTGACCCCCACATCACGCCTTCGCCTTGCCGACCCACTGCCCCAAGCCCCACCCTCGATCCCGCCTTAGCTCCCTAACCCAAGACGCCACCCCTACCTCCCACTAGAGCCCACCACCCCCTGTCCCCCAATCTCGACCCCTTGTTCACGCCGACCTGCCACCCCCATCCCCCATCCCCGACCACGACCCCTACCTCCACCCCCAACTCAAGCAACCACGGTCCTCAGCACCACTACCATATAATGACTAGAGCGCCATCTGGAGTGCCTCCACCAAGCTGCTTTGACCGTCACCGATGAGACCTCGATGAGTAACGCCGACGTATGGTTCCCCTCTCTTCCCTCTCTCCCAATTAAAGGGTGATATATCTAACACAGTTTGTTATATCTTTGTAACACTTCGCTATGATTGAAAACACCATAATTTTCTGTGTTAATAAATATATTTTTAATTGTAGTTGATATAATTTCTCAAGTTGATGAGCTATTGAGTAGTATGTTAAGGTTTAAAGCATCATAATTTGATATTCGATCAACAATGAATTCTTTCCATTTGTCAAACTAATTAAGGTTAAAATCTCTCTGTTGTCATTTTAGATAGCAGCAATGATTACAGAGTGATTTCAATATTCTGCTATGAGAATGATGGATTTTTTATGGCTTGCCATATTTGTATTAAGAGTGACAAGTCATTTGTATTAAGTACTATAGGAAGAAAGATTTATAGCATGTAACCCTATGTAGTTTATTGACATTTTTAGTCAACATAGAATCAGTCTTTCCATCTTCAAATTTATCTTATTTGTGACATTATATTTGATCCACAAGACCATAATATGTTCAAATTGTTAAGTATGTCATAAATTGTAGTTGTCAAATGGCATACATGGTCTGTTCTGGGAATTGTGTTCAGTCCTCACTGCTCACCTTTCTTAGATATGATTTTACTAGGGCATTGCTGAAGTAATGCTAAAGCACTATTTCTGAACTAATTGACATGAAGTTATAAGAAAATCTTCTCAAAGACTTAACAATGTTGAACTGTAAATGTACTGATACACTCAAAGGTTAATTAACATGGATACATTTTTTTAATTTGTTTTGCAAGAGTAGCAAAGAGAACAAATCAACACTTACTAGTTTCTGGATAGCACATTTAGAGAGAAATAGATACGCATGGCAAAAACGTCACCATGTAGCCTATTATAAAAATATTCTAAACAGATAAAATAAATAAAAGTTTAATGTACCTTAGCAATATCATCTGGACTCTCAACATGCCCCTTGACAAGATCATAAATCTTCTTTTTGTATCTACATACAACAGTTTTTACTTTACATGTCTTTATTGTTGCTGTACTATGATAAATGTTAGGGTTACACAACCCTACATTTTCCGTTTGAGGGTGCTTGTTTATAAATATGCTGACATGGCATATTTATAAGCAATCTATCTTGAATTGTCCACGTTATCTTGGACAGTTCGAGGATATATGGTTTGGGTAAATTCCTAAGCTGTTGTACAACTATAGAGAAAATTAATTTTGATAGTATCTCCCTAGTGTACTTCGGATACACACCCTATTAACTTGTTATCGAGACATGTATTTGGAGAACAGCGGGGAGATATGGCCGAAATTTTCTTTGAAGTTATACAACAGCTTAGGAACTTGCCCGAACCACATATCCTCAAATGGAATTAGGACCTAACCTAATTAGAGATTTGGAGTCATTATTGGTACGTACTTAGTTGGTCAACAGTAGATCTTCCTTTAAAATCATCCATTCATCTGTTAATCTGTTAAATTACTACAACATGCTAGTACAATAATATGTTATGAATTATCCATTAATCTACTCATTTACATGTTTCATTGTCAAGTCAAAATAATTGCTATGAATTGCTTTTTTTCATGTGAAATATATGACCATATCAAATATATTAATTGCTTTCTCTCATAACGTTTAGGTTTAATATATATTTGAAATATTGTAAAGAGAGAGCACTAGTTCATCATCAAACAGAATAGAAGGTGATGCTGAGGGGTTGAGTAAGGTGACAAATGTTGAGGGGCCGATTAAGATGAAAAAGGCCCAAGGACTTGATAAAGGAGCCAAGGGAGAACGCCACAAGTTCTCTACTTTGATGCCGGCTTTGCAGGGTCCTCCAAAGTATAAGGGGTGCACCAATCTTTGCGCACCTAATTGGTGAGAGAGAGTGCCGATCCCAATTAAGGACCGGAGGAAGGAAGTCAGTACTTAGCAGAAGAATCGGCTATGGGACAAAGTTAAGGGGAATGGAATATACTAGAGGAAGTTGAAAGCAATGGCGGTACACCTTGAAGAGAATGGGTGTGTCTTTGAGGCACTTTAGGGTTATAATGCATGGTGAGCACGTACTGAAAGGTCATACTCTTTTCGAGAGGTATTCGTTTGTGACTCTCGATCACGCAACCACCTCAGTTCCACTGGCTATGAAGGGAAGAAAGCAGAGTGGGCGCGACTAGCCAAGGAGTAGGGATGAAAATGGAGCGGATTCGGTCGAATAGTGACATTTCCATATCCGCTCACATTTTTTTAACCCGGATGCGGATACGGATACGGATAATTTAAAAACGGATCGGATATTAAATCGATATCGGATAATAATAAAACGGATAGTAATCGAAGTCGGATCGAAAACGGAAACGAAACCGAATTTTTAGTCGGCTAATATGCAAACGCAAAAAACAAGTTTCAACACAGAATATTAGGATTTAGAGTACATAATCCACAAACATAACAAAACTTATAGAATAGTGTTCAAAACAAATATAAGGTAACGAAATCTTAACATAGGAGCACATTGTTCAATGTTCATAGATAATTTACATATAAAGCGTAGTGATATATCATATAGTAGCGGTAGACCAACATCATCACTTTGATTATTCTTCATCAATTGCGATATCCTGTAAAACATTAGACTGAGTGAACCTAGTGACCTGCTGAGTATACGGATATCCAGATACCGGATATCCGTATCCGCTCCGTATCCATCGGATATCACCTCCCCCATATCCGCTCCGTATCCGTTTTGCCCGATCCGGATAATTATCCGTATCCGTATCCGACGGATATCAGATTCTTTTGCCATTTCCCTAAAAACGGATACCGGATAAGGATATGGTCTGGATATTATCCGCTCCGTTTTCACCCTTACCAAGGAGTGTGCCCTCTTCGGGATGGTGATGCCTTACTCCAACATATCTGAGTAGTGGGAACGCAACTAGGTGTTAGCAAGGATAAAGAAAACCTCCAATAGTCTGCTTGTAGTTTGAAACCCTACAACTGTGCGGATCGTCTCTACCATCGTAAGACATCTAACTTAGTACATTGCAGTTGACCCTTCCTATTTTAATTTAGCACTAATTTATATTCATTTCTTGCAGGAGAAGGTAAGCCAACAAAAAGAGCAGGTGACCTTTTATAGTCAAGAATCAAAGGACATCCTGTCTTCGGCGATCGGGAGGCCTGACCATAAGGGGCAGGTGCTTGCTGCAGGTAGGGGGCATACAAAGAGGTCCTTATTCTTAGACGAGAACACTACTAGTGTTAGATCAAGATCATGGGAAGCACGTGCGGAGCACCTCAAGGACATACTGAGGAGGAGTTGAGGGAGGAGCTGAAGGAGGAAATGAAGGAGGAGATGATGGCACGTGAGCGTGCACTTCTTGTAGGTGACTGCCATGTGCTTGCTTGTGGGGTTGGGCATGGGGTTGCATTTTCATGCAAAAAGACTAACATGGTGCATGGTAATTATTTGGAGAAGGGCTACATAAGGGTGCAGGTGGACTATATCTACGATGACTTCTAATGTCATGTGCTAGAGTTCCATCGAACGAAGATATCACCACTCTCAGGTAAGCACAGATGTCGTTCATCAAGTGGTCTATGACAAGTGTCGTATTACTCAAGGTAAAAATCCCCAGCGTCTTCTCGATTATTCCAGTACTGCAACACGTTCCAAATGCATGTTCTTTGTAGGTTCCTATCGTGCCTATATCTGCTCCTACTCCTACTCCTACTCCTCCCTCCACCATAATCGCTCATCCGTCCAAGTCGGCTCCTACACAGAGCGCAAACCTGGTGCGTAAAAGGACTAGCATGACGACCAAAGAACCGCAAGAGACCTTAAAGAATCCTTCTGTTAAGAAGACAAAGTTATCAGAGACCACAACACCCTCTCAAATACATGGAAGGCCCCTTGTCCCGACCTCAGAGACTTCTTCTATCTGTAAAGCAAAGTTGACTGAAGCTACAGAGCCCCCTCTCAAGATTCTAAGGGCTACATATATGGAAAGCTCCTTGTCCCTAGGAATGAATTGAATGTTCTAGGCAAGTGCACTCGTTTTCTCCATAGATGGTACATTAACAAGGTGAAGTAGGCCGAGTGTTACGTCGTTCTCAATGTGAGGTATCAAGGGGGATATTTCCACCCGAGGAGCATAGAGCATTTCCAATGAGTTTTGAAGATCTGTTTCGTTTGTACAGCCTGAAAGCTATCGATATTTCTATTGTACGATTCTAGACACTATGAGTATCGCACCGTATAGCAAATCTGAATTTTATTTCTTTCGAGAGTCTAGGTTGTTAGAGTGTACGTGGACGTAATCTCTCCACGTTTTTTGGTCCATAGTTTCTGTTGTGAAACGTAGTCGATCTCCCACGAGCAATCAAGCAATCTGCTAACACAATCACAAGAGTAAGAACAATGAGCACACAATATGGGGGAAAAACTCTCTCGCTTTATTAGATTAATTTTTTTGTAAAGAAGATGCCCAATATATAAAAAAAACAGCAAGAAATAAGTTCAGATTGACCAACACATAAGAGATAGAGTACAATAAAAAATGTTTACAAATCTCTTATCTCGTAAAAGTTTCTTTATTTGTATGTATTACGAAAGCCAAAGATTCCTTGAGCAATACGCTTGAATGTTTTTCTTTCGGAATTGCTAGGAGCTAAACGTCTGATTTTTTCGGACGCTGCAACATTTTTTCCTACTCGTGAAATATTTTTTCCTACGCGTGAAACATTTTCCTTCAATAATAGTAGAAATATCGATCCGAATTGCTGCAACATTTTTTTCCTACATGTGAAATTTTTTTCCTACGCGTGAAACATTTTTCTTCGATAACAGTAGAAATGTGCACGCGAAAAACTGTTGCACACGTTAAAAAAAATATTGCAGGCGTTAGATAAAAATATTGAACCGAGTGTCCAATGCAACACGCTCAAATCGGACGTCCAGCTGCTAGTTCTTCCTCTTTTTTTTCTTTTGGTACTCCGTACATATGATTATATTTCAATATGAAATTTTGCTAGTGATGAGTACTAGACGTACGGTAGTACGTGCATCCCGGATTCTTTTCGTGACTCATGGAAAAGTGCAGTGTGGACTTTCTGAAATACATAGGTCCATCGGCAGGTGCCCGCCCCTTAATTTATAAGATTCACGGAACTCAATTTGCATGTGCACGTTACATAAATCATGGGAAGGACGTGGACAGATTTCAAATTTGCAAAGCAGGTGGCCTGTTGTGCACATCTTTATCTTTATCAAATACGTAACTATATTATTTAATTGGGCGCTCCAACAAAATTCCCATGTTATAATTGCTTAGGTTATAAGAAAGATTCTATACCAAGTAAAAAAAAATGAAGTTTGGAATAAAAAAGAAAATTAGCAATTTCATTTCATACGAACTTCAAATAAAATCTCTAGAAATCTGAAATTCAGGATAAAAATTAGTAGCTAGATTTGTATAGGAATTCCAATCTAAAATAAAAATTATGGAATAAAAAATAAAAGAAAGTTAGCAAATTGATTTCCAGACTAACTTAAATGTAAAATCCCTATATATGCAAAATCCGAATAGAAATTATATGAAAATTACTAAATTCAGAGTAAAAATCAAAGGAAAATTAGAGACTTGATTTTAAACAAATTCTAAACTAAAATTCCAAATATTCAAATTCACCATAATTTGATTGCATGAATACAAGTATTATTGGCTTGGTGCATATTTTTTCGGCAATTAGGGAGCATGGTCCGCCATTTGTAGAGCTTGGACATATTATTATTAATTGGAAGCTCAATTTAAAAGTTAATTTAGATATAACATTCTACTCTTAATAACTTTTAAATTGTTTATTATTTTCACGATATAAAATGTCAAAATATTATCTTTTTAGATGGATACTAATTAAGTACCTTATCAGTTGTCAAAGAAGTTAGCTCGTACATATTCATGGGTTGCCGACTTGTATCTAATAATTGGGAGAGCCTCCACACTAATCTTACGTGGGAAAAATGCAAGAAATTCATACATTAACCACAAAAGAAGAAACGGCTAGCAATTCTAACATTAATAGACAACTAAGGAGGAATGTTGTACACATAAAGATTCACGGACTAAGTGCTATAACAGCTGCTCATATTACCTAAAAGATTCATTCCATCCATACTCAATCCGAACCTTATATCCTTAGATCCATTGCAAATTCTTCAAACCTCGTATCAATATTTCTCCACTGCGTGAAATCAGTAGGGTGCCTAATCATACCATCGTTCTTATGCTCATCCGAGTGCTATCGAAGTAATTTTGTCTCTTTTGAGTTCACAAACAAACGTTTCAAATAGGGAATTATAGGCAAATACCACGCCACCTTAGCGGGAGGTCCTTTCTTCACCTCCATGCCCTCATCGTCATCATCTGATCTATCTTACGCTTGTACCAGGTTACGTTGCACACCGGATATACATGCAAGTTTGCGTACTCTTTACGGTACATGATACAGTTATTCGGACAGGCATGTATTCTTTCTACTTCTATTTCCAAGGGACAAAAAACCTTTTTGGCTTTGTAGGTGGTTGTCGGCAACTCTTTTTTCCTCCAGAAGCATATCAGCTAACAGATCTAACAGCGCCGTAAAACTTTTGTCGAACCAACCGTTGCTTGCCTTTAATTCCAATAATTCCAGTACGATGACAACCTTGTGTATTTGAACTTGCAACCCTAGAATAAAGGTCTCTCCGAGTCATCCATCAAGCCCCGGAATTTTACGTACTCCCGCTCATCATAGTTCCCTTCTGCATTCCATAGCATCTGATTCAGATTGTCACTCAAAATACAGTCGATATCATCTGGAGTATCGTTGCCTTCATTGGCGATATCCAGAGTATCGACGATGGTAGTACTACTTGTTACCTGCGTAATCTGCTCATCACCGTAACTAGTCCAACATGTATTACCTTTTGAAACCTCGTAGAATCAAGTATGCTTCGATCCGCTGGGTTTCAAAACATCCTCAGATTCTCGCAGTCAATGCATGGACAAGACATAAATTCCACCCCTTGTAAAAGCGGAGACACCATTAATGTACTTGGTGTTCGCACGGTTCTCAGCGTACATCTAGCTCCATCTATGTTATATATGTAACAATAGATGTTAAATGATGAATTAAGTACTCTATGAGTGTTCATACGCACATGTGCTACATATATGCTACATTTCAACTTGCCGATTAACTTATATAGCTCCTAATATTAAAAAGAACGAATGGATATGTAAACATATGTATGTAAGAACCAATTACTAATTTAGATCAAAAATTACAAATGGATCTGCACAAAACTATAGCAAATATATCTACTTTACATCACAGAGAACAAATGTATCTATAACAAGCTAGATCTAGAAATTAACCAGTTTCATTTCCCTTTTACCAAACTAGATCTTAAATATAACGTAAATTTTAACCAATTACTATTTTACATCATAGAGAACAAATGTATCTACACCAAGCTAGATTTAAAAATTAATTAAACAGCTTCATTTCTCTCTTTACCAAGGTAGATCTTAAATATAATACAAATTTAAACCAATTACTATTTTATATCACAGAGAACAAATGGATCGATCTACACAAGCTAGATGCAAAACCCAACTTCATTTCCCTCTTTAATTACCAAGCTAGATCTAAAATATAATTCTAATTTGAAGCAATTACTAACCTTAAATGATCTAGAGCACAAGAATCTACAATTACAGCTCTAAATCTAGGATCTCTTTCACTAAAACGCCTCTCAATCGCAGTCACCTCAGAAATATCTAGAAAACCCTAAAAATACAGAGGCGGTAAAGGCTCTCCGTTCTTATATATTTAGCAGAATTGATCATCACAGACGGTTTATGTATAAAATCGTCTACGATTAGATCATCACAGATGGTTTTATCAACAAACCGTTTATGATGTTCCCCTTCATCTTCCCAATGAAGGCGCGTGCAATGTTTCAAGTTGATCGTTTCGTCTTCTGAGAGAATTAAAACCATCTGTTCAAATTTCACTTTGAAGACCGTATTTCAAGCGGCGTTTCGTTTCCCCAATGTAGATCGTTAATTACACTTCTGTGGTAATATATAAGAATAGAGAGCCTCGATTGCCTCTATACTCGATCGAGCAACAAAAAAGACATCCCTTCGACACCGCCATGAGCAACAAGAAAGACATCCTCTCCTTTGTTGGCTCCGACGCCCAGCCTCTGAAGAAGGCTCCGCCACCGCCACCGCCACCGCCTTCACCTTTAGTACCCCAACTAATCCTCCGCCACCGCCATCGTCTTCGCCTCTGAGACCCTTGCGGCAATGGCTGCGTCGCCACGCCTGGTGCCATATCAATGAATCCGCCACCCAGTTCGTCGTCCGCCGTATTGGGCAGTACCACTACCGCTTTTGCCTCAGGCGTCGTTGTCGGGCAGAAGAGTCCACCGCCAACATCCTCCTCCTCATCCTCCAATGACGATAGCTACGACTCGTTAGAGGGCTATTGTAACGGCTAGGAGCTAGAGGATGACCCAGACAAAGCCGATTCGAGCGAGGACCCTGACGGTCGCAACGATGACTCCGATGACGACTTCGGCGACAACGAGACCAGATTGACTAAGTAGTGTTTCTCAGTGGTCTTTCCCATCTAGTAGTAGTCTTTTGTAGGGGAACTTTTGTATATACATTGTGATGCATGCAACAAACTTGTTCTTATATATATGTAAGGCATGTTTCGTACGTTTACTGCTCAAGTATTCATTAACAGTTAGGGCTCAACATTCATTTATCAAAATTGATTATCACAGACGGTTTGTGGATAAAATCGTCTATGATATTTCCATCATCACAGACTATTTTACCCACAAACCGTTTGTGAAGTTCTACTTGTTATTATAATCGGTTTGTCGATAAAACCATCTGTGATATTTCCTTCATCACAGAGGGTTTTAACCACAAACCGACTATGAACTTTTTGTTTCATCACAGATCATTTATGGATGAAATCGTCTGTGATAATCCGACATCACGCATGCGATTCACTACAAACCGCTCAGGATGTGTTCAAACACATCACAGATAGTTTTCGAAAAAACTGTCAGTGATGATGTGTCTAATATAACCTCTTTTATAGTAGTGTAAAAAACAAGATAAAGTGCTAATTGTGTCACACCATCAAAAGACTTATATTCATAACTTTTTGTGCTTGATTTTTCATCGTCGCATGTGTGTGCTGACCTAAACTAAAACCAACATTCCACATATGCATCCTCGCCAGTGTCGCCGTCAACTCGGATTCTTCTAGGATGGATTGAATTGGGTGGGTGGTGAATTAGTTGTTGGAGGTTGAATAGTATAGATAGATCGATTGAGCGGTGCGGTGAATTAGTTGCTCTTGTTGTTGGAATGTTTTTTTTTTGAAGGAAGCATTTATTAATTTCAAAAACATTACATCGAGAAGATACAATTCTTTGAAACTTCTTCCGGTCTCTGCTTCACATGAAGCACACAGCCCAAAAACAAAAAAATCACACACACTCTAGTGACTATCAATTCGAAGACTAAACCGCCACCCATGCGCCTGGAAAAAGAAATCCTGGGCCACCTGTACCAACCGGTGCGTAGCTTCCACCATAATAGTTCACAAGTCCGACTTGCAAAGACAAATTTCAAGCACGAGCCAATGGGAAGTAGCATAAATAACCTGCAAAGGAGATGAGTTGGATTTCTTTTGGAAGACAATATCATTCTTGTTTAACCAAATAAACCAACAAATGGTTGCGGCCCCTAGTAAAACAACATTTTTAATACCCTTCTCAAAACAACTGAACCAACTTCCAAACATATTGGAGACACTAAAAGGTCGAACAATGCCAAAAGCTAGATACAGAAAACCCCAGACCATACGAGCAAGTCGACAGTTAAAGAACAAATGCATTGTCTCCGTTTCGTGACAAAAGCAACATGTTTTACTGCCCTGCCAATTGCGTTTGGCCAGATTGTCCTTAATCAGAATAACTCCTCTTCTAAGATACCACAGAACCACTTTGATTTTTAGTGGGGCTTTTAACTTCCATAAACGCTTATTTAGATTAGGAACATCACATTTCATCAACGCCAAGTAATGAGACTTCACTGAGAATTGTCCAGAATGGCACAAGTTCCAGCGAAATTCATCATCATCCGCGTTAGATGTAAATTGGCGATGCGTGAAAGCAAATCATTCCACTCCACCAACTTAGATCCAATCAATGACCTTCACCAAGAAATGTTAGGTTGAGGAGACATGAGAACTTCAGCAATAGTTATGTATTTTTTCTTTGTGATACTATATAACCCAGCATATTGATCTTTTAAAGAACAGTTGCCAAGCCAGGTGTCTTCCCAGAATCTCACCTGTAATCCATTATTGATTTTGAAAGTACCAAAGTGTACTGACCCCCATTTTCACATAAATGCAAAATGGAAATCTTATGTGCACACAAGATTAGTCCTCGGATCAAGAGCTAGTTCGCACATTTACAACATTTGGAATCACAACCACACATTATATTAATTAAGCGAAGTCAATATACAAAAAATTTTACAACTCAGAGAATATAGCAAAGAAGGAAACAAAGCCCGTAGTGTGCCCATCCAATCAAGCAGTAAACCGACGAGGCATAAATCCTAGAAAAGATTGCTTCAATGAAGATCCCGTGATCCCGTGATGAAATAAACCTTCAAGCTTTGCTAGCTTACCACCTAAAAATGTTAATTAGCAAGGGTGAGTACTTTCAGACTCGCAAGACTTTTTCAATTCCTATAATATATGCAGCCATATCAAAAGAAAGGCTTGTATGGTTAATTTGCGTAAAGCCAATTTAATTTGTAAACCAAGTTATTTGCAAACGAAATTTATAAGAGCAAGAATGATTGATAACAAATAAGTAAAGCATAAGTAACACTCACAATCCTCCATGACGTGAGCGATTTAATAATCCACATCCCGAATCCATCAATGTCGGCCCTTTGACATAAAGCAATAGTTGCAAAACAAATGGTACCAAACCCTTTTGAAAATAACAAACCATCTAACTCGCATCACCGCTAAGACTCCCATGACCGCGGTACGGCTAATCGATTAGATTTAACTCGCAGAGGTGTACAACTTTACCCACAAGTCATGCCCTTTTTTTTTGCTACGCTTCACTTCCAATTGTAAGCGTGAGCGTAATGTTCATGACGAAAACCTTTACATTACCTAGGTTAACTTTGCACCAGCATGGTGACGATATGCTATGGTAGTGCAAATAGTCGTACGTTACGGTACGAGAAATTGTGCGGTACCTTGTACAATCTTGTACGTGAAATCGTGAACCCATAGCATGGCGTACACCTACGAACAACCAGTCCCTTTAGGAAGCTCGTAATACTTCGGCCTACCAATGTGCAAGGTTAAAATAGGTAACTTAATTGGTTTAAGACTGTCCCATACCAGCACTTGTGGTTGCACGGATTTTCTCGGATCATACAACACGATGTTCGGTCCTTAATCCGACACGGCGATATTTCACCCTACACTACGTGCAAGTCCATGCACCTCCGCTATTGCCAATAATTGCCCGTATCAAAACCATAGTTTTATTTTGGGTTTTAATAAAATACCAAAGAACTAACAATGCTACTTCCAATGTTTTCGTGAAAGCTTTTGATCCGATCATGTACATTGTCGATTCTAAAGCATGGCTAAGCGTGATTAGGTAAACGATATACCTGTGATGACATTAAGTAATGTCTATCCCTTAATCTATGGTTATCAAGGTTCACATGTTCATAATCATCAAAGAAGGTTAATGAGACAACAAGTATAACTACCAGTGTCCATTTAAATAGCAATTTACATAAAGTAAACGCATGCATAAAATAGTTTAGTAAAACAAAGTATATTACATACTAGGATCAATATGGTCAAAGGGTGCTTGCCTTGCTTAATCATCGCTATTTATGTAGTCGGAATCAAGATGACGGAGGCGACGATGGAATTAACAATGTCGGGTTCTACACGTTGATTGTCGGAAATATAGCAAATAATAAACTTTAATAAGGGCAAAAGAAAGTAGATAGCAAGAACAAATAAAGATTTCACAAGAAACGAGGATTGTTCTTTATGAATTTATTAATTTTATTTTACTTAATTCAAGATGCAAAAATAGTTTAAGATTAAATAGATATGATCATTTTATACTTAAGGTGAATTCTTACCTTTAATTAGGATTCAGATTCAAAGCATGATTTAATTAATATTCTAGTTATAAAAAGTTAATATATTGATTTAAGCTATTAGTATTATTTATATGATATTTGAGAAGGTTCTCGTGATACAAATATTATAATAACTGATTTCTCATTTATATTCAAAGCTCGCTTATTTATGTTACGCTCTTAAGTAATGTGGATACTTGGGGTTATTTAACCTATGAGATTAATATGCTAATCATAGCAAATTGAGATTATCTTTTCAAAACAGGTAGACTATACTTTAAGGAGTACTATTAAACTGGTTACACAAGTTTTAAGGTTTGGACAAGATATTATACATATTGATTTAAAAGGCTTAAGTGGTAACTAAAACTTACGATTTACTGGAATCCGCCAAAAGGTGAACACGGTGATTAACTATTAAGGGTTTTGGACTGGCTAGATTTAAATGGAAAGCACATTATAATTGAGATGTTTTTGTAGAATATAGTAGCACAAACTTTGTAGAGCGATACTAAACTAATTTCACATATTTTAGTGTTTAGACGAGTTATTTTATCTCATCAATAAATAGCCTAAGTGACCATGATGAATAGCGCTAAATCGGCCAACTTTATATTAAGATTGCAACTACAATATTCGTGATCTTTAATTCATTTTTCAGGTGTTAGCAGAAATAACCCTAAGAGTGTTTTAAAGTGGTTCCACATTAATCTGGTGTCTACCGTGATAGTTTATATGTATACGAAAGAATAAAGTCTTTTATAAACTTAATTTAAATTAGTTACTTTTGTTAATCACTGAATTCTTATACTTAAGAATATATTAATGTTGGCTCTACTTATTCTGCTACTTAACTTATGATGCCATATGCATACATACATAAAGACTAGTGTGAAATATTGATATTAAGCATATGTTTAATTATTTATGAATCTCAAAAGTTGTGTTTAATTATTTAGCAATCTTAAATGTTGTGCTTAATTATCCACTTTCAGCACACATTAAAATCAGAATATCATATTCTTAACAATTATTAATAATATTCTTTAAGCATTTTAATTCATAAATTCTTATTTTCTTTTTATTTAATTAAAGCATGGATTTATTTGATGATAGAGACTAACTTAAAACATAAATATTTTTATATATTTGAACTCATTTCAGAACAAGGATTCCAAAATGTTTAATTTCATTTATTTTGATTAAGTCTAATTTAATCTTTTTCTTAACATATAAATGCTCATTTTGGTATTTTTATTTCAGAGATTCATACAATAACTCTTTCAAGAATATTTTTGCATATTTATATTCTTATTGATTTTATATGAATAATAGAATTTATCTCATTGAATTTTGATTAAGATTGCACAAGATATGAATTTATTTCGGATTTGGAAATGCAAACAAAAATCAAAATACGCTTTCAACCGGAGGTGGCGCCTTTACCCTTGAACTGAAGTTGCTGGCTCTGACCGACAAGGTGGGCCCGCGCGGCAGACACACAAGAACAGAGCGGCGGCTAGGGCGCGGCGGCGACGGTCCTCCGGCGATGCTCCGGCGAAACCGATGGCACGAGGAGCAAGGGATCGACGAGGCGCACCTAGGAGTGGCATCAATTTGGCGGAAGAGTCACCGGAGTGGTGCGCGCCCGAGCTCGAGCGGCGGCTCTAATGGTGGTTCGGTGGTGGAGAAGAATTAGGGCACGGGGGCTTGAATTGGTAGCACGGTGAGCATCAGGGGGTCACAATGGTTCCGTTTTGGTGATTGTTTCGGAGGAAGAGACTCTGAGGAGCTCTGCCCACGTCGGCCGGTCATGGGGAGAAGGGGCTTCGGTGGCGGCATGATTTCGCATGGGGAGAAACGGTTTTTGTTGAGGGCTTTAACCCTTGTAGCTCAGTGATGCTAAGGCTCAAGGCAATTTGAAAATGGACGATTGTAACACAAGAATTGCAAATTGGTTTTGAGCTTCCAGTGCTTAGCAATGGCGGAAAGGAGGGGATTTCGGGTGCTTTGGCTAGGGGAGAAGAAGAGTGAGGTCAGGGAGAAGGCTTGTGTGACTCAGTGATCCTCTGGGCGCAATTTATAGCCGCGGAGATGAGCAACCGGATATGAATGGAGTTGGATTTTCCTGCGGTTTGAACCAGCGGCGCGAAGCTTCTCGTTAAGCTTGCAGAGACAGGGCGATTTCAGTGGCTTGATGCCGAGCTAGGGGCGATGACGTGCGGCTGGCCTCGAGCTGCGAGTTGCGGCGCCAATTGGAGCTGGAGACGGTGCTGGCTTGCTCTCTTTTCAGCGGGCGCACAAGAACACAGAGAAGGAAGAACAGCTCTGCGTGAGGAAGAAGGAAATGACAGGTGGGCCATGGGGCCACTCGTCAGTGAGAGGGAGGGGAAGAGCTGAACTGTGGGCTGCTTTGGATGGTTGACATCTGGAAATCCAATGGTCACGGTGTAACCAGCGAAAAAGGGAAAACTGAGGTTGGCTTGAACCACTGATTAGAGTTGCCAAATCAACTTGGCATTTTATAATAATTTGTGCAGAGATTTATCAGGTAAATATAAGGGTTCAGACAAATTTGGAGATAAAAACTCTTTGTAGGTATTTTATTAAAATTCTGACAATGTACACTGTACAGAGTCTCTGATTCTGTTTTTGATTTATTAAAATGTCTTAATGAATTTATTTATTTTTCAAAATTTTTTTTATAAATTATTTGAGATAATAATACTTCTGTAAATTTTTCAGAATTTTATATTCATTATATAAATTATAACAATTCTGACATTGTTATTTACAACTTTTACTAGTTTCTATTTTTGAATTTATAAATGATTCAGATGTAAGTTTTATTCTTTATATTTTTACCAGAGGTATATATGGTTCTTAGGTTGGCATGGTAAAAATATTAGCTTGAGAATTGATTTATAAATTGCTACTTAAATCTGATAAAATTTAAATCAGCTTTTCTTATTTCCTAATTATCATATGTTTTCTTTTTATTTTCATTGTTCAGATTATCTTAATCATCATAATTTGATTCTGGGGAGATCTGGGATGCTCTGAAATTTTAATATTATTTTTGTTGATGTTTTTACTTTTACTTTCTTTCTTTTATCATTTTGCCATTTTAGTGTATTTAGATTTTCTTTTAAAAGCAAAAACTCAAATAAATGCAGAAGAATTCAGAAATACAAATTCAATTCAAAATCACAATTTAAACTCATTTTGATATTCCATTTGTTTTGATAATAATAATGATTTTGAGTTTTGAAATCTTCCTTTTCTTTGATTGGAATAAGGAAAGAATATTGTTGAAAATTAAAATCTTGATTTCAATTAAACTTTTAATTTATTTTCATTTTTAAATATAAAACTTTCATTTTTATTTATTTTTGAATTTAGTGGGCTATTACACAAAGCGAAGGAAATCTCATTTTACCTTCATCAAATTGGACCAGAAATGCGAGTCTCCTGGTTTCCACTCGACTTGTACCAACGATTTAGACACGAGGTACTTATTTCTAAGAAGCTGCTGCCAAGTACCATCTGTTGATAAAAGCTTAAACAACCACTTACTCAGAAGTGCAATGTTCTTAACATTTAAGTCGTGAATCCCAAGTCCCCCTTGATCTTTGGGCTGACATAGGATATTCCATTTTGCAAGGCGATATTTTCTTTTACCTTCGTCCCCTTGCCAGAAGAAACGAGATCGAAAGTAATCAAGTTTATTAAGAACACCTTTAGGAATCTTGAAGAAGGACATCATGTACATCGGAAGGCTACTTAACATTGAATTTATAAGTGTTAGTCTTCCTCCAATTGAAAGGTGTTTCCCCTTCCAACTGCTGAGTCTCTTTTCGAATCGCTCTTCAACCCTTTTCCAATCTGAATTTCGCAATTTCTTAAAATGGATAGGAATTCCTAAATACTTCAGAAGGAACTCCCCTCGTTTGCAGCCAAACAAATCCATATACTGATCTAATGAATCATGAACATCACCCAAGCAGAATAATTCGCTTTTATGGAAATTTATTTTGAGACCCGATATCTGCTCAAACGCACAAAGTAATAACTTCATGTTGCAAGCTTTATCCAGATCATGTTCCATAAATAAGATTGTGTCATCTGCATATTGTAAAATAGATAAACCACCATCAACAAGGTGAGGTACAACTCCACTGATTAGTCCTATTTCCTTATCTGTTCTAATCAACACTGCCAACATATCGGCGACAATATTAAACAATAATGGTGATAAAGGATCACCTTGGCAAAGCCCTTTTCTTGTTTGAAAAATAGACCCACATCATCGTTAACATTAACCGCCACACTATCTCCCGAAATGAAGGACCAAATCTAAGAAATCCATTTGGAGGAGAAACCTTTCGTTCGTAAGGTCTGAAACAGAAGGGCCATTTAACTTTGTCATAAACTTTCTCGAAATCAATTTTAAAGATAACCCCACTAATCTTTTTCCTATGCATCTCATGGATTGTTTCATGCAGAATGACGACCCCCTCTAAGATGTTTCGTCCTCGCAAGAAAGCTGTCTGTGTCGGGCTAACTACCTTGTCAGCAATCATAGTCAACCTGTTTGTAGTAACCATGGTAAAAATTTTGAAACTCACATTAAGTAGGCATATTGGTCTATACTGCTGTATTACATTAGCTTCCTGAACTTTGGGAATAAGAGTAATATTCTAAAATTCAGACTGTAAATAGGTAAATCTCCCAAGAAAAGCTCCTGAAACATAAGCAAAAGATCACCTTTGATAGTATCCTAGAATTTTTGATAAAATTCCACAGGAAAACCATCTGGGCCACAAGCTTTATTGTGTTCCATCTGGAAAACAGCTTCTCTAACTTCTTTCTCAGTGAACTGAGCAGTAAGAAAAGCGTTTTCCTCTTGGGAGACTTGCGGAATATCCTGATTGTCTTCCTCACCGAGGGCTAATAGACTCTCCTCCGGTTCCCCAAATAGGTCTTTGTAGAACTTGGTTATGTACCTTTTAAGGTTAGCCTGGCCCTCAATCTTCCTATCCTCATGTTCCAAAAAATAGATTCTTTTCTTTCTATGTTTGCTATTGGCAACCATTTGAAAGTATCTAGTATTATTATTGCCCAAAAGGACATCATTCACTTTTGCTGCTGATAATATTTAATTTCTTCCTCTGAGAAACTTGGCCAGGTGATCTCGAGCCTGAGCAAGGTTCTCTTGCTCCAGATCAGACAAATCCCCACCCTCAGCGACAATATCCAGCTTAGTGATTCTTGCTTGAAGTTCTCTTTTTTTTCTTATAAACACCATTGTTATGCTGAGCCCAACCCCGAAGAAAACTACGCAAAGCCCCCATTTTGCGGTTCCATTTTGCGGTTCCATCGTTGTACAGAGTTATTCCCTCTTACCGGCTTATTCCAAATTTCCACCACCCTGTCATGGAAATCTTCTCGGTTAAACCAACTAAGCTCGAATCTGAACTGTTTAGCAAACCCAGAGAAAGCTGGAACTCCAGTGTCTAACAAAAGAGAGGTATGATCTAAAATGCCCTTGTCCAAAGCCTGAACAGAAACAAGTAGGAATTTAAAATCCCACTCGGTAGTCATTAGAACCCTATCTAACTTCTCATAAGTTGGATTGGGTAAGGAGTTCGTCCAGGTAAACTGACGACCTGTGAGATCAATCTCTCTCAAATCAAAGCTGTCAATTACAGCATTGAATAGGAAAGGCCAACGATAATTGAATCTATTGTTATTCTTGTCTGTACTTTTTTGCATAATATTAAAATCCCCCCAATAAGTGTTGGTAAATGGTTGTGTTGGCAAGTTCTCACCAGTTCAGCCAGAAATGTTGCTTTAAAGTCATCCTGAGCTGGACCATAGGCTGCCATTAAAATCCACTTAAATTTGTCGACCTTATTGTTGAGATGGAATTTGATAAAAAATTCCCCTTCCTCCATCAGAAACAGATCAAAACACGCCGAGTTAATCCCTAAAAGAATCCCACCTGATCTACCTTTAGGGGGAAGACAGTGCCAAACGAAATCCGCACCTCCAAAAAACCGTGCCAGATTCGATTTTGACATATCTTGCCTTCCTGTTGCCAATACCGCAATGAACTCTAAAATATTATCTTTAACAGCCTCTGAAATATATCTAAATTTAGCCAAATCTGAAAGACCTCTGTTATTCTAGAAAAAACCTTTCATAGGAGGAGATCTATCCGTTCAAAAAGCGTGTTCCTTGTTTTTACGCTTCCACGTTAGCAAGGCAACACTTACAAATGCTACGCTTTGTTTGGCACGGGTCTCCAACCAAACAACAAATTTTCGGACATCTCTGGTCAGAAAACAAATGTCAAAATTTCAGGCTACCTGCAGGCACCACTTCTTCGCATATCACCAACCAAATAGGCTCTTAATCTCACCGTATGTTTGTAGATATATAGTTAACTTTACATCATCATTTTTGCATATTAGTACAGCTGATAATGCTTCACCACATTTTCTAAATTCTTCGTACACGGAGGTGGCACATTCCTCTCCTATGTTTATCAATTACCACGATATATATATATAGTGCACACGTCAACTAGCTACCTTTTCTTTCCTTAATATTTGGCCCCATTCTCTTTTTCTTTTTAGATTCTCACTCTTTTGCAAACATTAGAAACTTTTAGTGGCTATCATGAACAGATCATTCATTAAAGGCAGGGCAAAGTAGCATAATAATAGCGTTAATTTAATCCGGCCGACACAGTGCGAGAGGCAGACTCTCGAAAAGATATATACAGCTAACTGCTCAAAATTGGAGATAGAGACAATGCCGTCTCTTCCAAGGTTTTGGAAATTAGGCCATTCTTAATGTGAGTTTCATTCTCATTAAATGACATGACACATCATCATGTTTGGTGACATGGCAAGGTAATTATTAAGAGAGAGATAGAGAGAGTTTTATGGGAGGTAAGAGAGTTTCATCTAGATGAAATCTGAGATACACAGTTACCTAGACAAAATTTGATGTGGCACTCTTGGAAAATGGAAAATGAAACTATGCACTGAGAATGGCCTTAAGGGCAGAGAAGGTGCAACGAGGGATCTAAAGAGAAAGCTAGTACTAGCTAAAAAAATTATATTTGAACCAAGAGGAAATAAAAACATTTTGTAATTCTTTGTAAGACTAGTTTCATTCTACTGGGATGACCTAATGCTGTCTCATATTATACTCTCAAGATAGACAATTTATATTACTCGTATACATTGATGCACATGGATCGCTTAGGTCCTGTTTGGAATCTACATTTTTTTTTCAATTCCTGCGGGGATCTGTTTCTATGAAATTCCTGCGAAATTCTTGTAAAATTTCTGCATTGCAAACAATCCTACTGGGCATGCACATCCTGCAGATTTTAAAGAGTGTGGAGATAACCCAGACCAGGACAGGCCAAAACGCTATTGTTTTGCAGAGGAAATGAGAACCTAGTAAAATATTACTCCCTCAGCTCGCTTCAAAATAATGTTATTTTTTTCTTGCAATTTTCAAGATATGACTTAGATCATTTCTTTTTATAATTTTAATATTTTATATTAGTATAAATCAATAAAATTGAAATCAATTTTAACGATATATCTATTGATGTATATTGTTTTCATATGGCCAATTAAAGGTGTATATATGGTCTACTAGGGCAATACACAGAATGTTTTCCGTTCTGCATTGGTTGTCCTCGCACAAATGATTTATGCCAGTCGGTAGCTAGTCCAATAATTAACGGCCAATAGTATGCAACCGTGCTGTGTGGCTAATAGCCACAGTAAAAGTTCCACTAACTACTCCCTCCGTTCGAGTATAAATGACTTATTTTGTCTGTAAATATAAAGTTTTCATGTAGATTTAATGAAGCCTTTCTTTCTATGCCCTACTTATTCTCTCTTAACCATATGCATTTATTTATTACCACACATACAAAATATTATCTCTTATCTTTCAAGACAATTAAGTTATGGCATCTAAGTCATTTTTTTTTTGTATCTTTCTCAATTTTAACATAACTTTAATCCTCTTGCAAAGTTAAAATACGCCTTATATTTTTGGACGAATGGAGTAATTGTGAAAGATTTTACAAACTCTTGTTTCTTTGATTTTGAGTCTTTAACACTAAGTCAATGAGCAAAGAAGGTCTCACATTTTGCTCAAATAGAAACATTCTTTAAGGAAATTTTAGAACTCGTTTCATCGTCTAATAATGATTCACCAATGGTATTTTTGTTAATTTTTAGATAACAAAAGTGCTCCTTATTCCCACGTGATCTGAAGCGCTTCCCTTCTACATCGCTTCCTTGGCAAACAATGCGTCAACGTCTTGCCGTGGTCAGCGAAACTTCACCTAAATTCCCAGCTGCTATGTACTCCGTACCATTATTTGTTCTCAGCAAGTAAAATTCGGATAGTTGCTGTACAAAGTAAAAGTTTCCCCAAATTAACGACCTGTTCAGAGGAGCTATAGCTTTTCTAAAAAACTTCTTTTTAACTTTTCGAGCTGAAAAACGGCTGTAGTTTTTTATAGGAGATTGTTTGATAAATAGCCAATTTCTCTCAGTAATAAGCTATAAAAATAAGTACAGCCCAACTTTCATCTTTTGGCTTTTGTTAGTAATACTCCCTCCGTTCATTTTTATAAGGTGTATTTTGACTTTGCATGCATAAGGATTAAAGTTGCATTGAAATAGAGAAAGGTATGAAAGAAAATGACTTAGATGTCCCCACTTAATTGTCTTGGAAGATAAAAGATATACTTTGTGTAGGTGGTAATGAATAAATGCATATGATGAGAGAGAATAAATAGGGGTATAAAAGGAAATGTCTCATTAAATCTATATACAAACTTTATATTTGCAAACAAGACCATTTACAAAAATAAGTCTTATAAAAATGAATGGAGGGAGTATATATCTTCTAATTTACGCCAAAAGCCTGTTAAAAGCTAAGTTGTTTATGAACTTACTAACTTTTCAAAAATAAAGCTGGCTTTAAAGCCTTCAAACCGAGCCTAAGTTGTTTATACGAAGAAATGCTCTTTCCAGCACGCTCTTAGAAGTTAACGTTGCTCTCCTCAAAAATATATACTGATATATGGCTATTTCAATTCGCACAAATGTCAAGCGATATCGGATGGAGTACGAGTTGGATGCAAATACAAATCCTCCTTTAACATTGAAGCGGTTCACTATAACCTATTTATTTATTAAAAGGAAAGCCAAAAATTTTAATGGAAATTATTTCACATTCTTGATTTTTTTAAGGGCACATTCTTGATGTTGGTACTAGATGGGGGCATCGTGCCGTGTTAGCTAGCACGAAACATGCATGGCGGGCCGCACGAAACATGCACGGCGGGCCGTGGGTCTAGACAGTGACATACCAGTATGACCTGTTGTGTTGTGCCGGTCCGACTCGCCTCCAACAAGCTCAAACATAGTTTATTGGCAAGTCGTGCCACTTTTGTGTCATGTCGGTCTAAATCCAGTCCATGTTGCACTATTGTGATGAGAGGAGAGAAGCCAAAAACATACATGCAATATAGTGGATATAAATATTGGGATAAAATTAAAACTAAATTTTACTCATTCTTGAATACGTACAGAGTTACCAACTTATTAAAATCCTGGTAAGAAAAAGAATACAGTAACTACATACATATACATAAACTAGTTGATCTCAAGGTGATCAAGGTCAGCTAACACCTTCACGATCTCTGGATCATTGGTCTAATATTGTGTTATCTTATCTGCACACTTCTAATCTTTAAGACATGTGATTACCTCAACCATTTCAGCATGAGAGACAACCTCCTTGGATCAAGCATCCCCCATACCGAACTACAAGTAGCTTTCCACGAGATAGTCGATACTAGAACCATAAGTGTATCCCTATGTAAATTGCGATAGCGCATAATAAATATGTTAGTGATTCTTCCACCAAAAAGAGCAAGTTGAGTTCATGCCATCCACGATGTCAAGCTCAATCTCTACAAAAGACATGTCAAAATAGTGGTTGATCTCTACTTATGGATTCCATTATGACTTGTTCAACGCTTTGGAAGATGAATTAGACATCTTACCTTTTAGCTTCTTTCACACGCTTGAAGTGCTCAAAGCGCCTTGTGCTTGTTGTATTGTTGAGGTAATTCCGCTTGCTTCATTTCTACTACCAAAGTTTTCATAATATTTATCAAAAACTATATACAAACTCATCATGAACGTGAGTATAGGCCTTAGAAAAGTCAAGATCAAATATTTCACTAATTCCTCAAAGGCATCCTTAAATTAGATAATTTTCTCCAAGAATCCAAAATAGTACAAAAACAGTACAGATGTAGAATAGCTATAAAATACTTTTAAAAAAAAATTCTCTATTGGTTAAAGAATCAGTTGTAAAACATAATTATCTATGTCTTCTTTGAAACATTAGCAAAAATCCAAAGCCACTCTCCGACTACGTCGACTAAGCAAGAAGTTGGGTAGTAAACAATAGATAAAAGATTAGTTGTATAGTAGAAAAATATTTTTAAAAATTACTAAAAAGGATTAGCAACTTTCCAATCTGCATCATTAACCAACTTCTTACTAGAATTGCAAGTTTATCTTACAGTCGAAGCTGTAATAAATTGGATTGCATCGTATATGATATCCAAACTAGATTTCATTTACATTCAAACCTACCTACATGATGAGATTCATTATGTCGCATATGTATCTCTGGTGGAATATGAAACCTCCATATAAGTCTCTAAGTGTAGTGGGAGATGCTCTATGGCCGTCGTGTTAGAAGATGCATCTGTTAAAAGTGATGGTAATAATTCTACTTTCTATTTTAAATTCACTACTAACTCTAGTATACGTGCAACGATAGCCTCTTTGATGTGTGTCTCATCGATTAGCATATACCTTATGACCCTTTTGTTTAGATTGTAGTTATCGTCTATGTAATGTACAACAATACTAAGATAGGTATCCCTTTGGTGGGATGATATCTATATATCTAAGGTCAAAGCAAAGAAAAAAATAACCCTCATGAGATTCTCTTTGAAGCTTGCTACTTTACATTTGTACATTGCGTATATATCACGTGTAGTTATTCTCCTGCTAATGTGTTGGTTTTATGGTCAAAAACCATGTTGAATTATTCTTTCAAAACTAGAGATCTTAACTATTATAAGTGGAAGATCCACAATAATATATGTGATGTATAATTTCCTCTCTAGATACCTCTGTTTTGTATAGCCATATGCTTACCGAATCATTTGTATTGAAGTTAAGCTAGGTCTAGATGCCCTCCGCTAGCCTTCGTCTAGTCTATATTTTCTCCAAGAATGTCTTCGTGTGTCACCTGAGATGACTTGTTTCTTCACATGCACATATAGATAATTTAACTTGATAATATTTACACATAGCATATGCTACCTCACACTAGTCCTCAATTTTGACGATTCTATCTATATGTTAATATCATTATGCTCATCGACTCGGAGCCTCCGGCCACAACTTGCACCAATGTAACGGCATCAAGGTTCAGCATGGAGCTCGGCCCCTCGAGAAGGTAAGAGGCATCCTCGATACCTCCATACCATCCATATGATGGTCATCCATGCCATAGTCTCTCATATGTTAGGAGAGTTGGCAAGAATCAATGTCTTGATCCTAGGGAGGGGTATCGAGTGCGAGGGCGTGTTCTCCTGCTCCCCCCTCCTAATTTTTTCTTGCCATACATTTTGAGAGTAGTGCGGGAGCAAAGATAGAAGAGAGTGTTTCTGACCATGTGTTGAAGAAACAAGAAAATGACAGGGTTTTATAGCAATGGATGAGTAGAATGTTGCCATTTGCCCATTGTGGTATGCTTCTCTGCCACTCATCAGTTTAGTTCTCCATGCTATCATCCTGTCACTGAAAAAGATGAATACATGATCACTGCATAGCAGATAGCATGCACCACTCCTCTGCTTTTCTTTCCCTTGTCACGTCCTATCAATTTCACTGCAAAAGGTTGGCATGGTAGCAAATGTTGTACAGTGCTAATTCCCCTCCACAGTGCCGATTCCCCTCCACGTTGCAAAATGCTGATTCCCCTTCCCCATCCCTCAGTCCCTCGCTAATTCCCTTTGCTTGACAGCCTCCCCACCTCCCTCTCTCCCCCCTTACTCCCCACCTCCCCTTTATCCCTGCCTCCCTCCATCGCCATCCTCTCCCCTTGCTCCTCGCCTCCCTCTCTTTCCCTCCATCGCCATCTGTCAGGGATTGGATAAATTACCATAAGGACCATCAAGCCCCGGCAGCCCTTCTTCGGCCGACCATACTTCTTTTTGATGTCGTCCCAAAGGAGGACCCTCGAACGGACCAGCCGCCGGCCATGCCCGTCCGCAAGCATACGGCTTAGCCCTCCGAGCATGGTTGCTCGGGCTAGCGGCCAAGGTCGGCTACGACCGAGGAAGAACCCCGAGCACGCCCCGAAGGTCATGCTCGGGCTGTAAAGGCGACGTGGCGGCAACTGCGATAGCCGCTACACCACGATTCGGGCCCATCACATCAACGACGCCGCGTGGCGAAAGTCAAGGGATAGTTGCTGCCACGCAAGAACACGTAAGGGCGTGGCATTCGGATGTGGTCGTTTTAGACCTCCTATAAATACCTCCTCAGAACACGCCAATAAAGGAACACACTGAACATAGAGGACACATACGCGTGGAGGGAGAAGGAAGAGAGAGGCGCGCGCTAGGAAGAACCATCTTAGAAAAGGCATGTACAAGTATAGTAGTACCAACACTCTTTTGTAACCGGGCATGGGCAAAAGCTAAACCCTGCTAGGCCCTTGTAAGCATCAAGATAACGAGCAAAGAAGCACTGGACGTAGGGCTGTTATCTCGATCGTGAGAGGCCCGAACCAGTATAAAAATCCCCTTGCTCGCCTCTCTCTTCGGTAGCTCGACCTCCTTCCGCGGCATTCTTCGGACGCTAGCCCTCCGCGGGAAAAGGGGCTCAGTTGATCCCTCAATCAACAAGTAAGCTCGGCGAGGGGCCTGTTCCCCAAGCGTCGACACCATCCTCTCCCTCAACCTCTTCCCTAGAATGTGTTGGCAATACTAAATAACTTTAGAACTACTAGCTGAATGCCTATGCTTTACTACGGATAGAAAACATATTACACCAATACATCAAGTGGTTATTATCGGGCTCAACCTACTCCACGCTATCGGCTACGCCACCATGCTTAGCCAAGCTCCAATTAGGCATTACACCTCTATGGTTGTACTCAGCCTACAACACGTCCTTAGCTCTGTAACCAAGCCCGATTGAACTTCTCTGTGATATGCACACATCGTGTTCCGTTTCGATTAGAGATTTTTTAGGAGGCAATTAAATTAATTTGTTATGGGGATATTGTTGTTGTGTTTAAGTTAGTTTGTTATTTTTTGTTAGAGATGTTTTAGGAGTTAGGCCAAACTATGGGCGCCAAACTTTCTATGCAAGTGAAGTGAATGAATAATCCACACCAACAACCATTAAGTTCATTTACAATAGTAAAGATACAAGATTACAGAGGACATTGTGGTTACAAGGGATAAAAACAAGTACTACAATATCTCTACTTGACAAACGGAACAAGATGAATTCAGATCCTGCGTGTGTGCGTGGCGTGCCATGCACGGCAAGAGAAATAAATGCATGCATGCCTAACAATGTGAAATTTCTGTGTTGCACCTCCAAACAAACGAAAAGAGAGGGCACACGATCGACATCAAAGAATAACGATCATAAAAACTTTTGGAACGACCAATTACTCGATCTGTGCATTGATGATATCACTAAAAACGATCCGTGGAAATCTTTGTGGCTCAGAACGTTCACACTCCCCGCTTGCTGTCGATGGCCCTTGCGATCGACAGATCATCACTCTTACTGAAATCATCCGTGCCATCTTTTATTGCTCCCCTATGTGCGCACTGCAGCTGCCAGCACAATCTGGCAGACCCATCAAGATAAGGATCGTCTCCATTGATCAGACTCACAGCTAAAGAAGAAGGAAAACAATTTATTTAACCTTCTCTTTGCTGTAACAAATTGTTGTTTTAGGGCAAATACAATAATAAAGCCAGCTGCTTATTGCATCTCCCGTCCATATCACCTAGATAGAGTAAGCATTAAAGTTAGTTTGTACGATAGTTATTTCTAAAGGCTAGCTCTAGATGTGCCGTGCATTAACTATCTCTTCTTTCTTATACATAATTAATCTATCTATACTCCCGTGCAATGCTTACTACTAAATAAGAGTTAGTTCTCTTCTCTCTCCTCTTTTCTCACTCTTCCACATAGAACAAAATTGATATAGATATGTTAAGAGTAAACTGACGTAGTCTTATTGTACATGCTCTTAATCCTTAAATTGATCTCTTATCTGATCATATGCAAACTCCCATTATTAGTGCCAAAGAAGAGAGGCCATTATTAGGCAGTGTATCGGTGACGTATCTGGCCACCAGGTGTAGAAATCAGCGTCCAAAGGCACACATTTTTTTTCCCTTTCTTTTGCGAGAAAAGAGGGCGTCCTGATCAAATAATCGGTGCTTTTTTAGATTGTGTCATCACCAAAGGCTGAGTTCTTTGCATGACAACCTCAATTATGTGGCCGCTGTGTTATCTTTGTGCTGTTCCATGTGTACATGATGTAACCAATTAGGGTTTGTTTGCTGATGCTGTGTTTGCCACATCTTGCCACTTGGACTTATCTGCCTGGATATGGGTGATCTTGTTGTCCTGCATCATGCCATGCACCATGCATGCACCTGGCACTCAGAGGTCCTATCTGAGGTTAGAGAGAATATCTGTTGCGGTATCATCAATTTTCTAGCTTTATAGCAATTTTTTTTACAAATTTAGTCCTTTACGAACGTAATTACAAAATAGTCCTATCTCCGATCACACAAGGACTGAAAGGTGACACGTGTCACCTTTCACGGTCCTTTCGCGGTCAGGGATGAGGCTGTTTTTACAATTATATTTGCAAGGAAGCCAGATTTGCATAAAATATCACATATAGGACTAGAAAAGTGATCAGTTGGGTTGCAACTGGAATTCATGGAGATGTGCATGCAGTGTTTACTGTAGTACATTGTGCAGCTGAACAAATAATGGTTCATCCATTTTGATAAGCATGCAGAAGTTGCAGACGTGTATCAATGGATGCTAAGGTGGTAAGACCTGGTTAATATTAATTCATCCTAAATCCAAATCATTGTACTTTCTATTGTCTTTAACAGGACATTTCGTTATAGCTCCTGAGGAAACCCCTGGCCCCACATATAATGCTCCGTACACTTCTCTTTGTACTTGACTTTCCATCGTGTGAATTTTAAAGAAAGAAAGTTTACACGGCACTCATCAACAAACACTATTTGGTACATAGGACTTTTATGTAGGGATGAGAAGAAATTTTGGTCATTTTGTTAGGACCCGTACGTTTAGAACACATAGAAAATGCGAGAATTCAATGTCACGTCCAGTGATTCTACAAGAATAAAAACTCAGGAATTGCTCAAAAGAGTATTTAGATGCGCTTCATGCTTCAGAGAAAAATATAATTTTGAAAGAGAATATTATGAGTAGAGAGGGATAGAATATAATGAACCTCGTATTTGCTTTCCTCTAGAAAGGGCATATATAAAAGGGAACTTCCTAATCAACTCTACACCATGCAATCCAAAATTATGTATTGCAATCCTCCGTTTACTACAAAACTGTTATTGTCAAGGCCATTTTGCAAACTACTCCCTCCGTCCAAGAATATAAGCGTATTTTAACTTTGCACAAGAATTAAGGTTGCATTGAAATTAAGAAAAGGTACGAAAGAAAATGACTTAGAGACCCTACTTAATTGTTTTGGGAGATGAAAGATAATACTTTATATGGGTGATAATAAATAATTGCATATGGTTGAGAGATAATAAATAGAGGTATAGAAGGAAATGCCTTATTAAACCTACATACAAGTCTTATATTTATAAACAAGATCATTCAAAACTAAACTTTATAAACTTGGACAAAGGGAGAAACAAATAATGGGGAGATATCTAATGCAAACCAATAGCGCTGTGTTGATGCAAGACACTTGGTTCGGGCATCAAATTGACATAAAAAAAAGGAAACAGGTTGTTGTATTTTTCAATTATCTTACCTTTGTTTAGAGTTAAACGTTCAGTTGCATGCTATGTTAAGAATATTAAAAGTGAAAGAATTCTTACAAATGATCAATTAGAAGGAAAATGGAAAGAACACAAAAATTACTATCCATAGCAAACATATGTTCTATGTTTCTTATAGCTTAGTCTGAGTTCGGAGTTGAAAAAAAGTCTAATTACGACATCATTTTTTAGAGTTTTTATGTCGATTTAGTTCGCAAATCAAAATTATTTGTATATTTACACCTAGCTAGTTATCAGTTTACACTTCAACATAGAACACAAATAAACTAACACGCATGCCATCATTGATTGAGATTGATTAGTATAGTACAGGCAAGAAGATACCCATTAATCACACTAGAAGCTTGTGTAATAGTTAACTAGTTCTTTAATTTTCGCTTCACTTTGCAGCGCAGCCTGTGTTCCTAAGTCCTAACCATCCAAACACGCACTAGTGGCATGCATAGAAGAAACACGCGAGACATTCTATTAAACTAGCGCTGCTACGCGTACGACAAAAGTTAAACATCAAATCGCCGGTCTAGTTCAACATTCGGAGTATAAACAGAGCCCACATGCCAATATGCATGTGGTCTGTGAGATTATTTTTGTCAAAAAGTTTGTTTGTGCACTATATGGTTTAGGTTTTGGAGGGTCTTGTGCCTTTCAAAGTATTAGAAATACGAACGCTTTCAGACATGGTGCAAACTGAGTAGCCTTTTCTCTACTATTTCTAATTAGAAGTTGGTGGCGGTCATCCGAGTTTCATTCTCTGATATCGAACATTTGATCGGTTGAATCTATACGAAGTTTCAGGAGGTGAGAGAGTTTCATCTACATGAAACCCTGCTTATTGTCAAGATATGTTCCGCTTGATATGTGTATGAAAAAAATTGTACTTTGTTGTATGGCTAAGGATTATTCTTATTTATATGTATCATTTTTTTAGAATTCTATTGCAACGAAAGGACACCCTACTAGTCAATTAAGATTCTCCAGTAAGCTAGCTTACCACTAGTTTCAGGAGATAGCTTTACAAGCCGGCGGCACTACTCTTTCCACCGGCATTCAGAGCCAGTGTTATAAAATGCAGGCGCCTTGCTAGGCGGCGCCTAGGCACTGAAGAGACACCCTCCCGCCTTCACCCATCTAGCCCCCCTAATCAGCACTTAAGGCCCTAGGCCATGGTCTGCTCCGATTAGTGTCAGCATAACAATGTTTAGAGCAATACAATTACAACAATCAATTTAGATTGCACTATTTGGAACTGTTTGGTCAAAATCTGGATTTTTCGCATTGTGTTGCAACTAGAAACTTCGTTTAATAGGAGACAAACTAAACTACGGTACCTATGTTGAGATTTGCCATTGGAGCTACCGAATCACTGATCCCAGATGTAAAATTCCCTGGGATACAATGGAATCAAGGGAAAACAGACTGGAGCATTGTCCAGTGAAACATTTTGTGCAAATTACTATGGTTATGTGAAAATATATCTCAAAACATTTACAACTTACAAGTGTCAAAATGCATGGGGTTTTTGTAAAAATTTCCTCTAAATAAAAAAGAGGAATCTTAGGAACATAATGGGTCATTGAATTACTCTGTCCAAGTCGAAAAAAAGAACATGTTCTAGGCCACAAGCCCACAAGAACTCTTGACATACAAGCTGCCCAAGCATTCTGCTGCCCAATTAGTTCAAGGATCAGCCGAGCCCATCCCATCCCGTCTCTTTTCTTCTCTTCCATATTTTTCCCCAGGAAATTTGTGCTATGAACTGAGTTGGTTGAGTGGCAAGTAAAGAGATCCAGTGGCAAAATCACTGTCCCAGTTTTTTTACTATAGTAACACACTGTTTGATGGTTCGGGTCATTCGTTCGCTCGATTGGACGGTCCTGACCTATAGAGCAGTCCCTATACAGACCGCACAGGAACTTGTTTGAGTTGCAATGAGTAGACTGTTAGACCCTGTCAGGAACACGAGAATTTTCCTTTGATTCCTGCAGGAAATGAATTGTTTCCTACAAAAGTTTAGCAAAATTCCTGTGAAATTTCTAGGTTTGCAAACAGGCCTTTAATATGCAGAAACTTCGACAAATTAGGTTAGTTGAGAACATATAAATGTTTACATGTAAATTGTACAAGAAAAAACAATCCTGCATATACAATTACAAATCATACATTTTGTTACTTGAGACCTCAATGCACCATTGTATTTTCATACTAATTTGTATCAGTTATGTACTTTGAGCTGTTTTGGTGGGATTTCGTTATTTCGGCCGAAATAGAGACTAATCAGAGTTAAGAGAAGAACGAACAGAACCAGACATGAACGAAAATTGACAAGAAAGTCAGATGCTGAAAAAACAGTTGGAGATTGGTCCTGACTCTCAAAGAAAGCCAAATTTAGCATATCAATCCTTCAGTTCGTCCAGTTGTAGCAAGCACTGGTATGCTCAACATGTAGCGTCTCTTCTGAATGCATTGATATATACAGGGTAAAAATTGGAGAATGTCACATTGCGTGGCATCTGAGCAACCTAAAAGCCCTACCTTGTAGGAGCATTATTTCAGAAGTTTAGATAAGTATCTTGCTTTACTTCGCTTCATAAGGGAAGGAGTTTCTTCATCATAAATTCGAAATGTGTTAATTATACAAACAAGTTTTGTGAAATTGTTATGAACAGTCATTGACGAGTAAGACAAGATGATTACCGGGCCCAGTAGGGGCCCATATGTTGGGTGCTATTTGTATCATTCTGTAAACACGAGTGATGCTTGACTGCTTTCACAAGCTAGGTGTGTTCCTTTCCTTGATAGGCCCATCTATGAGTTTCTTTCTTTCACAAAGGTATGAAGTGAAAAAAGGAAGGAATTAGGGCAAAAGTAATGCTTGTCTTGATGAAAGAGCAAGATCCAGGGACTATCAATGGAGACCAAATAAGACAGCCCTCGGGCAGACGCTGCAGACTTAGATGTTAAGACCAGACTGCAGACTTAGATGTGATTTTCTTTACATAGAATTTACAAGCAGCAGCCTAGATCATTCCGTTCTTCCTGAACAGCCTGATCAGGTTCTCTCAGGTACAAGATACAAGCACCCTTTGCTTGTTACATTACTTGATCTGTACTGCACAATGCTATTGCCAATGCTAAATGCTTTATCTTTTCTTTATACGATAATTCACTCTAACATAAATTTGTTCATTTACATAGTTCTAGCTAGCACTATGTGCGATTGTCGATTGATCCCTCCAATTTGTACAATTGAATGTCCACAGGTCATTAATCTTGAATCATCGGCAGGAAAAATCCATGAATCCAAGCAATTCTTCCTTTTCTTTTGGACTTTCTTGAGCACTGCACTGCTCTTCAACTGATGGTAAGGCGCTTGCATGTACACTGCATGCCATGCGCATTTGTTTTGCTTTCTTTCTGATGATACAACTTTTGTGACCGAAGTTTTGTTTGCATTGAATTTGTACTAAGGCATGTTTTTTTTTCTTCTTTAGATCTGGCATTTGTTCTGTGATCATATACAAAACTGGACACCAATAATTATCATTGATCTCGACTATTTGGCACTCCTGTTTGCATCCAATCGATCAGGCATCAAAACTACAAAGGAGCAAGAAACAAGAGTGAGTATGTGCAACTATTGAAGATTGAAAAGAATGGTGCGGATTTAAGGTTCAACTGAAAAGATATTTTATCTGTGTAGCAACTAGCAAGACAGAGGAAAACAAGAATGCATAAAATTCAAGGATACATAAAACATTTTATTTTATTTACCTTATGCTAAGCCTCCTTGTCATGAAAGAAAATTCAAGGCTCACTTTGGCCCAGCCAAATTACTTGTTTTGGGTTCGCCTCGAGTTAAACCTGATCTGTTCATGAACAATCAAGGGTTTATTAGGGACCTGAGTTAGACAACAAACTACTTAAGTAACTTTTCTACCACAAAAACTGAAGCTTTCCAAGAGGGAAGATGGTGGCCTCAAATAGGAGCTTAGGGTGCGTTTGGTATGTATAGTTTCAAATTCCCCTATAATCTTATATTCCCCTCAAGCTGATTACTGGTAAAAACTGAGAACGAACAGGGAGAGAGAGAGGATTTGGCTCAGCTGATGCACAATGGTGCGGGCTGAAATCAATTAAATGAGGAGCCTGGCAATTAGCCAAGGAAGGTGTTTACAAGAGAAGGAAGGTGATCAAGGACTTGCTATGTGAGTCCTGATACACCAAATATGGAGAATACAATGCCAAGAATAGATGATTACATGCTATCTTTGACACCCCCGCAGTCACAGCGAGAGGTTCCCGAACGCAGAGGCTGGACCGAAAATCTTCAAAGAGCTGAATTGGTAATCCCTTGGTCATGATGTCGGCGAACTGGTGCGAGGACGGCACGTGGAGAACACGGACTTGGCCAAGGGCTACCTTTTCACGGACGAAGTGGATGTCGATCTCGATGTGCTTCGTGCGTTTATGCTGGACGGGATTGGCCGAGAGGTAGACAGACCGATGTTGTCGCAGTATCACCACCGCTAGGAGGCGAGAGAAGCGTGAAGCTCCCCAAGGAGTTGACGAAGCCAACACGTCTCGGCAACGGCATGAGCAACTGCACGGTATTCCGCCTCGGCCGGAGCGAGAGAGCGGGGCTTCGTCGTTTGGAGGACCAGGAGACCAAGTTGTCGCCGAAGAAGACGCAGTAGCCAGAGGTGGAGCGCCGGGTATCAGGGCAGCCGGCCCAATCGGCGTCGGTGTAGGCTGTGAGCGACGTGGAGGAAGAAGCCTGGAGAAACAAGCCGTGGTCGAGGGAGCCTTTGACGTAGCGGAGAATGCGTTTGATCAAGGCCATGTGTACGTCGCGGGGGGCGTGCATATGAAGGCACACCTGTTGGACGGCGTAGGAGAGGTCCGGCGGTGAGGTGAGATATCAGAGCGCTTCAAGAAGGCTACGATACTCAGTAGCATCGGAGACGGATAGAGGGACACCATCTGTTGAAGAGAGCTTGGACTTGGTGTCGACAGGGGTGGCCGTGGGGTGGCACTCGGACATGCCAGCACGTTGAAGGACATCCACGGCGATCGGGCGTTGTGAGAGGTGAAGGCCGGCCGTGGTGCGCGTGGACGAGATGCCGAGGAAGTGGTGAAGGTGCCCAAATCGGTCATGGCGAATTCTTCATGGAGACGACGCGAAAAGCATCGAGAAGACGCGAGAGAAGCGGTCAGATGATGTCGTCGACGAGAGGAGAAGGTAAGCCATGTCGGCTCCATTGTGGTAGACGAACAGCGACGCGTCGGAGATGGACGTAGTGAAGCCGATGGAGCGAGCGTAGGTGAGGAAGCAATGATACCAAGTCATGGCGCTACCGCTGAGTCCATAGAGACTTGGCGAGGTGGCGACGAGTCGGGTGGTCGGGTCGATTTAAACCGGACGGTTGTTGGCAATATACTATCTCGTCAAGAGTGCCATGGAGGAAGGCGTTCTTTACGTCGAGTTGGTGGATGGGCCAAGACTTGCCGGCGGCGAGGGTGAGAACGACCCGGATGGTGGAGGGCTTGACGACGGGGCTGAAGGTCTCGTCAGAGTCGATCTTCGCAAGTTGTCGAGAGTAGCCGCGACAACCCAATGAAGCTTTGTGCCGAAGCGAGAGTGCCATCAAGATGAAACTTGTGCTTGTAGACCCACTTGCCGGAGACGACGTTAGGTTCTGGCGGACAAGGAACGAAAGGCCCATGTTTTGTTGTGGACGAGAGCCTCAGATTCGTCGCAAGATAGCTCGGAACCATGCAGATCTCGAGAGCCGAATGATATGTCTTCGGATAGGCGGCGGTTTGTAGAGGTCGCTGCGCAGCATGGTTGAAGCGGCGAATTGGTTTCACGACACCGCCTTGGCGCGCCGTCATGTGATGTGGACCGGTCGGGCAAGCGGCCGTGCAAGACAGACGCCGAGGTGCGGGGAATGCAGCGCCGCATGACCCAGCGATGGGGCGCAGAATCGACGCGGCCACCGAAAGCCGCCGCGTGGCTTGCCCGCACGAAGAAGCCGGCCGACCCGCCGGGCGGCGATGATGTCGAGCGAGCGCGACCCGGCGCGAAGGCAATGAGCCAGCGATGGAGATGACGCGGCGAGCCGCGCGGTCTGGCCCAGCGAGGAGAGAGCACGGATGCCATTGTGCCGCACGTGGCAGTTGGGGCCGTACACCGTGTCCAAAGCCCCAGCGAGGCAGAGACGGGCGGGCGAGCAATGGTGCGTTAGGGTACCGCGGCCGCTGCGGCGCCGTCGGAGAGGCGCGCGCGACATGGTCGTCAAAATCGTCGAGCAGGAAGTCGAGGTCGGAAGAAGCAGCCATCGTGTTATCTGTAGAAAAAGGAAACACGGTTTCGTCGAAAATAACGTGTCGGGATGTGATGACACGATTAGTGAGACGATCAAGGCAACGGTAACCTTTTTGGGACATGGGATAACCAAGGAAAACACAAGCGGCAGAGCGAGGAGCGAGTTTGTGTGGAGTGGTGGAAGAAAGGTTAGGATAACACAAACAACCGAAAACACGAAGGTGAGAGAGGTCGGAGGTAGTGCCGAAGAGCCTTTCGAAGGGCGTAAGGAAACCTATTGGTTGGGAGGGTCGGCGATTGAGGAGATATGTGGCAGCGGAAAGGGCTTCAGCCCAATAGGAGGGAGGCATGGAGGCTTGAAGGAGGATACAACGGATGACATCATTTGTTGTGCGAATAGAGCGTTCGGCCTTGCCGTTTTGTTGAGAAGTGTATGGGCAGGAGGTGCGAAGGAGAATACCGTGGGTGTTGAAGAGAGAGAGGATGGCGGAGTTGAAAAACTCGCGTCCATTGTCGGTTTGGAAGCATTTGAGGGGAAGTTGAAATTGTGTGTGGACATAGGGTATAAAGGTTTGAAAAATGGAGAACACATCTGATTTTTGGCGAAGAGGGAAAGTCCAAAAATAATGTGAGTAGTCGTCTACAATAATAAGATAGTAGCGAAAACCAGAATTACTCAAAATTGGAGATGTCCACAAATCACAATGTAACAACTGAAAAGGAGCAGTAGAAACATTATTTGAGCGAGAAAAAGGTAGTTTGGCAATTTTGCCTAGACGACATGCATGACAATTTGAGTGTGTGACAGAGCTAGGAATAGCAAGTCTTTTCTGGAGGTGGTGAGTAGCGTCACGGCCAGGGTGTCCCAAGCGACGGTGCCACACGGATGGAGAAGAATCGGTAGACAGGAAGGCATGGGGACGTGAACCGGTGATGATGCCCGGAATGGTGTAGAGGTCGCCGCAGCTATTGGAGCGAAGAATCACGGTCCCCGTACGTGGATCCTTAATAGAGAAGCCAGAATAGTCAAATTCAATGGAACAAGAATTGTCACGAGTGAATTTGCGAACGGAAAGAAGATTTTGTATAATAGAAGGAACGATAAGAACACTGTTAAGCGCAAAGGAAGAGGTGGGAGTGGAGAGAGAAGTGTGACCGACTCGAGAGACCGGGATGGAAGAGCCATTACCGACGGTGACAGTCGTGGGAGAGGTGGGAGCATGGGAAGAGGAAAGTATACCGTCGGATGAAGCCATATGAGAGGTGGCTCCGGTGTCCATAACCCGACCCATCTGTTGGATCGGTCCCGACATGCAGTTGTTGAGGCGGCGACAAGACCACCGATCCCAAGTGGGTTGGTGCGGCGTCTCAGATCCAACGAAGGAAGCCGAAGAAGGATGCATGACGTGAAGAGCATGCTGTGCTTGCAGGTTGGGCCGTGGCCCAAGAAGACCCGGTCCGCCTGGTCCTCCAGTCGATCGCCGGAGGCAAATTAAGGTCATGGACTCACCAAAGCGCAGCGCCCAAGGAGCCATCATGACCCAGGGACCGGATGGAGGTCATGCGGCGTGTGCCGTTCCCAAAGACGATCGCCGCCAAAGTCGAAGTACCGCCGAGAGCCGCCGAAGCCGCTGCCGCGATCTTGGCCACCGCCGCACCTCGCCGTTCTTCCCGGCCTTTGCCGTTCTTCCTTTGTTGTGGTGCCGCGATTCGGCGATTTGGCGATGAAGAGGGTCAGGTTGTTGTGCGGCGGCGGCCGTGCGTGGCGGCGGCGCATCTCATCCGAAGAAGGATGAACGCATCGCGAATGACGGAAAAGGAACTCGAGAGAAGCACCACTCGGCTGGCGGCGGGCCGAGGCCGCGGATGAGGTTGAGGACGAGTGTCCGATCGGAGATTGGTTCGCCGAGGTCGCGCAAAGAATCGGCGAGACCTTTGAGGCGGCGGCAGTACTCCGTCACGGACAGATCACCTTGGTGGAGACTGCGGAACTCCGTCTCGAGGTAGATGATCCTGGTTTCGCGGTTGTCACGGAAGATGTTCTCAGCAGCGATCCACAGAGCACGGGCCGTTTGCGACGGCTCCATGATGATGTCGAGCACGTCGGGGGAAATGGAGCAATAGAGGGCGGTGAGGACGGCGAAATCCTCTTGTGCCTAGGTCCCGGCGTCATCGGTTGGTGGCGGAGTGTCGAGGATGTGGCCGTAGTGTTTAACTTCCGAGGAAAGCGGCGAAGAATGTTCGCCACTTGGTGTAGTTCGGGCTCTTCATGTCGAGGACGACAGGAACGTGGGTCTTGACGCTGGGAATGCTGAGGGCGCCGGCAGTTGGAGAAGTCACCGGATGAGCATCGACCGGTTGAGAAGGAGGTGCAGGCAGTCCACCGGTGAGGGTGGGAGGAGACACCATGGTGGAGAGGGAGGAAGACCCTGGTGTGGTTGCCTGCTTGGCCTTCGTGAAGACCTTCTGAGCAACTTGCGCGCTGGCCAGGGCGGCCAGAAGTGCCTCCTGGTCACCGGAGGAGGCCGCAACATGGGCCGCTGCAAGCGCGGAGGCAAGATCGGCGACGGCATCTTCGGGAGGGGAGGAGTCAATGCCGCCGCCGGCGAGCTGGGGTGGGGAATGTTCCATGAGTGCAGCGGAAGGGGAGGAGAAAGAGGAGCAGGTGGATCAACACCGCTCTGATACCATGAGAACGAACAGGGAGAGAGAGAGGATTTGGCTCAGCTGATGCACAATGGTGCGGGCTGAAATCAATTAAATGAGGAGCCTCGCAATTAGCCAAGGAAGGTGTTTACAAGAGAAGGAAGGTGATCAAGGACTTGCTATGTGAGTCCTGATACACCAAATATGGAGAATACAATGCCAAGAATAGATGATTACATGCTATATGTAATCTAAGATTCCAATGTTTAGATGGTTTGAATGAAACTACAAAATGGTCTTTTTAATAGTACAAGCAATTCATAACTTGAACCAACAAGTCCACAAATTTAAATTACAGGATTTAAAATTTCAAACCTTGAATTTTAATATTTATAAATTTTAAAGTAAAACGAAAATTTTCAATTTTACAATTTAAATTCTCACAATTTATAATTGCAACATTCAAAATTTCAATTCTTCTAATTCAAAAGTTTAAATTATGGAATTTTTAAATTTTAGAATTTGAGTTTTGGAATTTAAATTATTGGAATTCGAAAGTATGAAATTCAAAAATTGAACTTACAAAATTCGGATTTATAAAATTTAAATTCACTAAACTAGAATTTTTTATTTCGAAATTTTAAATTGTAAGATTCAAAAAAATTTACAAAAATTGGATTTCGAAATGAAAACATGCAAATTTAAATTGACTGAATTTAAGATTTCAGAATTCAGGATTCAAATTTTCATATCTTGGTTTCAAAATTCATATTTTGAAAAAAGTTTTAAATTTGGATTTTGAATTCTTGAAGTTCAAAATTTGACTATGACAAATTAAAGCAAATGAAAAAGGCTTAAAAGCAAATATTCGTTTCCCTCACTAATCTAAGATAGACGCTATTTTCTATGGGAAATTGGTTCCTACAATTGATAGTAATATGGTTCCCAAGGTAATCTTGGATTCACAATTGATAGTAATATGGTTCCCAAGGTAATCTTGGATTCCTTGTCAGATTACTGGTTGTTTTACCAAACAAGGTAATCTCGTAGGATTATTGAAGGATCCCTAGGAATCCTCCGAGGATTCGGTCAACCAAACGCACCAGTCCAGACTCTAGAGAGAATTTGGGTAAAAGTTATATTCTAACTCCAAGGAAATATTGTAGTACGCGGTACTACAATATTTAACATGATATATTATAATAATGTAATAGTATGCAAGAGAATAGAAAAATCAAACAGAATCTCTTCTACGACTTGTTTGATACGGTTGTTCCACAAAGTTGATACCCCTTCCATCTTCACTAAAGCACACCTCACTTCAGTATGTATTGCTGAACCAAGGATTAAAAAAACCCAAAAAAATCCTACAGTACTGTTTAAGCTACAAAACAAGGAAGAATACTGGAAACCGATGGAGACCCAGGCCAACTTTACAGCTAGTCAGATTAACCCACTCATTACTTTGGTAAGTCCGTGACATGTATTATGTTGAAAACTTGGAATAGATGCTCTCAACTAGGAACACATTGACAATAGAAAGAACAGATGAATTGCTTAGAAATCCTAGTGTCATTTATACAAAGCCATAAACACATCACAAAAGCATCATATCACAAAGCTATGGCTCATCACCTGGCTAGCAGCAGTAGTAATGTTCAACCAGACCACCTCTACGTCTTCTCCCCATGGACGCTAACCTGCCCACTCTCTTAGAGTTATCATGATGACAACATTGCACGGGATGCTTCAATGCTGCATGGGGACCCTAAAAAACAAAATAAGTTATCAAGCTTCCTTACAAAATCCAATTTGTAGTTCGCATGGGAAAGTAAAAAAGAAAAACAAAAGAGAAAGCATCTGGTATACTTACAAAAAGTAAACGCTTTGGTTCGTCATACCCATGAAAGGAAAGGACATTTAGGAGAGCTCAGGTAGACATGAGGAGCTGGGTTATTTGATCAAGTATGTCCAGCTCCAACCCAGAAGCTGGGTTATTTATAACCTGGCCAAAAAGGCCCTAATACCCAACATCCGTACCGACTCACATAGTCAATTAGTCACATCTAACCATTGCAGCACCCCCTAAATGAGGTTGCCTCTCTTACGCTCCAATCTCCTAGGTTTGAGCACTTCTGAGGGTGATAACCTTCTCCCACCAACTTCATTTGGACAGTTCTATTAGTTGAGAGTAAAATATGTAACCTAAAATCATGATTATCATGGCACCCCGGCGAGGCGAGTCGCCTCCAGGCGCCTGGACGCCTAGGCGAGGATTAGGCAACCAAAAATGCTCCGTTAACATCAGTATATCACCAAGTATATTCCTTTTTGTATCTCTCTGAAATCCTCCTTGGCCCATTTCCCAACCCATCTGGCCGGTCCCACCTTGGCCCATTTCCTAGCCCACCTGGCCGGCCCAGCCAAGCTGACCTCCCTAACCCTAATCCTATTCCTCCTGTCTTCCCATCGTTGCTCCATTCGCGGCTGTCGCCCGAGCACCGCTCCCCTCTCCCACCGAGCGCCTGCTCCCCCTCTCCTCGAGCGCCGCTCCCCTCCCACCGAGCGACACCTTCCCCTCCGAGCATCGCCTTCCCCTCGCGCTCCTCCTCGTCCGCCGCTACCGGATCTAGAGGCGATGGGTTGCGGCGGCTACCAGATCTAGAGGCGACGGATCGCGACGAGCTAGAGGGGGAGGCGACGGCTGGAGGTGATGGGATCTAGAGGGCAGCGAGGCCGCCATGGGCTACGAACGACGGAGGCGACGGCGAAGGTCCTCTCCTTGGTCCTTTCCTCCTTTAACTGGCGTCATGTTGGCTCGGCGCCCGCCCGGCCGCCTCAACAGTGATGCCTAGTCGTCCGCTGCGACGCCTGGGCCAACCAGTCGATCACCTGAAGAGCTCCAGGCGAGGCAACCGGTCCTGGCGGCCTCCCCCGGCCGCCGGGACGCCTAGGCGACGCCGTGATAACAATGCCTGAAATATCTAACTATAACAGAAGATGCCAGGAAAAAATATCTTTTCTATCTCCAACGCTGCATCTTTGGGTTACGGAGAACCAAGCAGTGGTGGATTCATTATTTCATAACAGGCTAATATACAACTATATAATAAAGTGTTGTCTGTTCATTCAAAATCCTATAATGGAACAAGTCTTTTAAGGATGGCTATGGCACAAGCACTTTTTAGCTAGAATAAGTTCTCTCCTTTCAGATTTTTCACTCTACCCACTGGCTTATAGGAAGTGTAACGGATGGTGGCAATATCTTTTATAAAATGCACGAAAACCTAACACTTGCACCAATGTCCTCTTGAAAGTCTTGACTTTTTTTTCATAAGCTGTGATATAATGCTCTCTGTTCTGCAAAAATTATTGGTTTCTATGGACCCAGTACCTCTCTGTTGTGTCCAACACTGAGCCCATGATTCACCAAGCAAAAAATTAGGCTACATCAAGAAATGAAAATTTGTTATGTCACGGAAGGTAACAAATTTGCTTTTTCAACCAGTATTACATGAGAAGATCTTTAATAATATGAACTAAAGTACAAGCTCAATAAGTGAGGGATTTATACTATTCTGTAGTTGTAATGCTGAAAAAAAATCTTGTGAGCAAAGCTTTCATTGACATGACGATCCTTCTTTACTCACATTGTAAAAACAACAGCACTGCAGGTAGCATAAATGCATTTGTTTCTATTTGCCACATATCATATAGTTACCTCAGCATCACGAGCCTTATTTTTTTCTGATTTTTCTTTATGCAGCACTTTATCTATAAAAAATGGCTGAAGTAACTTTGTTCGGCTTTGCTAAAACAACTCTCACAAAGATTGCCACATTTGCTGTTCAATATGCTATCGACGACATCAAACTTGCCTGCAATGTAAAGAGCGAGCTGGAAAAGTTGACGATTTCAATGGAAGCAATTTGTGCTGTTCTTAGAGATGCTGAAAGGAAGCAATCTACATCTGAGTTACTCAAGCTATGGTTGGAAAATCTCCAAGATGCCGTTTACGACATAGATGATGTTCTTGATGATGTTGGAACACGAGCATTGCAGCAGAAAGTTGAAAAAGGTTCTATAAGTACTTATTTTGCTCAGCTGTTCATTTTTCCTTTCCAATTGGGAAGAAAAATAAAAAAGGTTCGTGAAAGGCTAGATGAAATAGCAGCCATTAGAGGCAACTTTCCATTGACAGAAGAACCAATATACCCGCCTGAAGATGAAAATGTCCATAGAGAAACATACTCCAATGTAGATGAGCGAAACATTGTTGGAAGAGAGAAAGCTAAAAATGATATTGTGAAGATGATTTTAGAAGCCGCTGAATCTAATTCTGATAATCTTTCCGTGCTTCCACTTACTGGAATGGGAGGCATAGGCAAAACTGCCCTAGCAAAACTGGTATTTAATGATAAACGAACAAACGAAAAGTTTGATAAGATTCTATGGGCATGTCTATCTAATGTTTTTGATCTCAGACGTTTCTTGGATATCATAATACAATCATATAGTGGTGAAAGCTATAAGCATCTAAGTCTGGAAGCACTACAAAAGAAACTTCATGAACTTTTATGGGATAAGAGATACTTGCTAGTGCTAGATGACATGTCAAATGATCATGTTAAAAAGTGGGAAGACTTGATAAACCTACTACAAAGTGGTGGAAGAGGAAGCGTGATTTTAATCACCACACGCAGTGGAAAGCTTGCATCAATAGTGAAGACCATGGAGCCATATGAAGTGATAGAACTTCCACCGGAACAATGCATGCAGGTATTTGTTCGATATGCATTCAGAGGTGAAAAATAATTGATCCTGAGTTGCTGGAAATAGGAAAAGCCATTGTAGAGAAATGTTATGGTCTTCCATTAGCAGCTAGGACACTAGGATCCCTATTATTTGATAGTCGAGAAATTACAAAATGGCAACAATTAAAGGAAAAAAAATTGTGGAGTATTGTTCAAGACAAAGATGATATCTTGCCAGTATTAAAACTGAGTTATGATGCACTTCCAGCAAATTTGAGATCTTGTTTTTCCTGCTTATCAAATTTTCCAAAAGACTATGAGATTTTCAGAGAACTGTTAATTATGTATTGGATGGCACTGGGTTTGTCGAGTACAGCAAGCATGGGAGAGAAATACTTTAGTGAGCTTGTTGGAAGATCTCTTTTCCAAGAATGTGTTTTTAGCCACGATGGCACTATTTCATATTGTAAAATGCATAACCTGATTCATGATCTTGCAATGTCTGTATCCCAAAAGGAGCATGCCGTTGTTACCGGCGAAAATGGCAGTGCCTCTAAAAGTGTTAAGCACCTAGTGTGGGGGGGCCCCAAGGAATTCTCAACAGAGCTCAAATTTCCTAAGCAACTGAGAAATGCAAGGAAGGCAAGGACATTTGCAAGCAGACACAACTACGGTACCGTGAGCAAATCCTTTCTTGAAGATTTCCTGTCAACCTTCACACACCTACGTGTCTTGGTTTTTTCAGAAGTTGACTTTGAAGAGCTACCAAGTTCAATTGGAAATTTGAAGCACCTAAGATACCTAGATCTACAATGGAATGCAAAGATCAAATTCCTACCAAATTCACTGTGTAAGTTGGTGAATTTACAAACGCTTCAGCTTGCTTGGTGCAGAGAGCTAGTGCAGCTACCAAGAGATGTGCAAAGACTTGTCAGCTTGAGATACTTAATCCTCACATCTAAGCAACAGTATTTGCCAAAAGATGCCCTCAGAGGTTGGACCTCCATGGTATTTCTACAGCTTAGTGGCTGCCCATGGTTGACATCACTAACAGAACAATTTGGCAGCCTAAGTGCACTGAGAGAGCTATTTGTCTTCAATTGTCCAAAGTTGCCTTCTCTACCCAATAGCATGAATCAGCTTGTCAACCTTCAGAAGTTGGTGATTCATAACTGTGACGAGTTGGATTTGATGGAATCAAAGGAAGCAATGGGTGGGATGAAGAGTCTTCAATCAATTGAACTTGTTGGGCTTCCAAAGTTTGAGACCTTTCCAGATAGCTTTCAATCAGCTTCTTCCTCTCTTCAATATCTGAAAGTAAGTGACTGCAAAGAATTCAAGAAGCTGCCCGATTTCATTCAGAGGTTCTCTTCTCTGAAGAAAATTGAGATCCCTGAAAGACATTCATCTATCCGTGTAACTTGGGCATAAAAGTAAGTGCATTTTGGTTCTAGAATGCTCCGCAGTCTATCGTTCATCCAATTACTTGCTTTCTTTACTAGTTCACTTCTCGTTTTATTAATGATTATATTTGTTGTTCACTTGTTTATTTAACTCATTTGTCTGCATGCAGATGGGAAGTTGCGATAATTTCTGGCTGGGAAGGCTCCTGATGAACTATTGTGAGCATAATCTCTCAGCTCAGATATGCTGTGTGTTGTTGCTTGTTATTTGTTTTAAATAAATGGATGCCTGCTATGCGTGCTAAAAACAAAATGTATGTTGATATGCACTTGCTATATTGTCCCGTAATCATTTGTATCAATAAGAACTTGTACTAGATACGAGTGTTTGCAAGTTTACTGTAAGTTATGAAATATCCCATTTACTCTTAGGAACCGAACATGACTATGTGCTCTTTGAAATTATAAGTATTATGAGTGGATTTCAAAGCAAATGGAATTGCTTGGGAGGCTACAAGTCCACAACGACAAATGCTTCACTTTGTTCTTGATTTAATCTGACTGTACCATCGCAACTAGTATGATCCTTCTAGTTGTTTTCTTTCTGATGCCATTAAGTGGTGATGCCATGTGGTATATTGGCCACTTATAATGTGATGGAGCAATTAATTCAATCGCATTATTGAATCGAATTAACACCAGTATTCTACAGGTTCTACGATCTAGAATTCTTTTATCAAATCGCATGAGTGGGCTATGGAATCGAACTTTCCTGCGACTGTATGCAATCTGAGATGGGGAGGGAGGGAGGAACAAACCGTTGCTGCCGCCGTAGATGCCGATCCCGCCGCCGGCGGTGCAATCGACGCTCGCCATTCGCCGCAGCCGTGCGTCACCGCATCCGTGACGACGGCTCGCTCCGCCGCGCGATCCATCTCCGGTCGCCCCTGACTAGGAAGCGAGAGATTGAGGAGAGAATGATAGGTGGTGGTGGCGGCGATGGAGGATTTAGGTTGGACGGAAGCGAGCAATTGGGTGGTTAGGGTTAGAGTTTATTGCCCTTCGATTGTAGTCTTTGTAGACAGAGGGATAGGCGGCGGAGTATGTACTCATTTGAGCCAGCCGAGCCAGAGAGAAAGAAGAGTTAAGAGAGCAGTGGGACGAAGAGAAGAGAAAAAAAAAGTGAGGGAGAGAAGAAGAGGAGAGAGAAAAGGAAAGAAATTACGATATTTGTGTAGATAATTTTTTTTCTCTTTATATTGTTTAGCAATATACATGTTTGTTACGGATAGATAGGAAAAATTTTAGATCTACTTAAATTTAGAATAGAAAAAATTTAGAGGTTACAGATATTTAGAAAAAATCTAAAAAAATTAGATCTATTCATGACACGATATTTGTGTAAGTAGGATTGAAAAAATTTAGATCTAATTAAATTAGAGATTACGGATAGATTTTTTATTTTTTAGTAATTTAGTTGGTTTGTAGAAATATTTGTACGTAGACGTTTTTAGGAACAATAATATATTTTTAGAAATATAGATATTTTTAAAGATAAAAGTACATAGCTAGATATATATTTTTAGGAGTGTAGATGCAAGGTCACAGATAATTCAAAATAGGGAGATGTATATTTTTAGGAATGTAAATAGATTTAGTTAGATATATATTTTTAGAATTGTAGTTATTTTTCTACAAATAGATCTAGGTTTTTTAAGCATCTAGATTAATTCGTGGGTGAATGAATGGTTCGCAGATATGTCAGAATGAGTTCCATTTAGAATCTATTATGGAGAAGGGGTTGTCATGTATGGTTTAGAGGGTGCGGAACTGAGTAACTTCCAGTATGTGGACAAAAGTTTGAGTAGGGTCGAAAAGCGTACATTTTCTTCTGTGTTGAACTAGTTGTATTATACTTTCCAGATGGAGCCAGTTGAAGTTATTTTGCCTTTGTAGTATGCAAAATGATCATGTTTATTGGGAGTTAATTGAGGTGAAGGAAACTGTATCGTGGAAGTCATATGTGAGGGGGCGGAGTAACGTGGATGGTATCGGATGCTTTTAGTGCAAGCATATGAAAGGACTATTGCCCCCAAGCAGTTGGACATCGGTGAGTGTAGTGAGCCTCAAAATAAGTTCAATTATGGTGACATCGAAATTAGGGAATCTAGCCGTGAACAGCATGTACAGGAATGCAATGAGGACATCATTTACTAGAGTGGTGAACAAGCCATGAGCAGCATGTACAGGAATGCAACGAGGACATCCTAAGAAGATGGTGTCTGATAGAAGAACCCAATTTACCTCTCGTTTTTAATAGAGTTTACATGAAGCTATGAGAACCCATCTTAGATTCAGTACTACCTATCACCCTCAAACTAATGGACAGATTGGGCGTGTCAATCAAATCCTTGACGACATGTTAAAGGCTTGTGATTTAACTTATGGTGCCAAGTGGGACAAGTGTTTACCTTATGCAGAGTTTGTCTAAAACAATAGCTATCAAGCTAGTTTGCAAATGTCTCCCTTTGAAACCTTATATGGAAGAAAGTGTAGAACCCCTCTCAATTGGAAGGAGACTAGAGAAAGACAATTGTTTGACATTGCTATACTGCAAGAAGCCAAAGAGCAAGTTCAGCTAATTCGAGACATGTTGAAGGTAGCTCAGACCAAATAAAAGAGCTATGCAGATAATCATCGTTGAGATTTGAGTTTTAAACTTTATGATTATATTTACCATAGAGTCATCCCTCTCAAAGGAGTTAAAAGATTCCAAGTAAAAGGAAAGCTTGCCCTTAGATATGTTGGACTGTTCAAAGTTCTGGAACGAAGAGGAAAGGTCACCTATGAGTTTGAGTTGCCTTAGTCTTTTGCCAAAATCTATGATGTGTTTGATGTGTCACAATTGAAGAAGTATCTGCTAGTGCTAAAGGAACAAATGACATTGAAAACCATTGATTTGCAAGAGGATCTCATTTACAAAGAATGACCGTGAAAATTTTGGAGGTGGCAAAACATATCACGAGGAGCAAAACCATCCGATTTTGTGAAAGTCCAATAGAGCCATCATTCAGAAGAGGAAACTACTTAGGAGCGAGAATAGTAGCTGAAGTCTGAGTTTCTCCACCTATTCTCTAGCTAGTTTGAATCTTGGGGTCAAGATTCCATTTAAGGAAGGAGGTTTGCAATATCCCAAAATTTGAGTTTTTGAATGTTTGAATTTAAAAATGAACCATTTGCATTTTTTCAAAATTAACCAAAGCTTAATTTGAATTTTTTTTCTTTATGTGAAAGATTTAATTTGACTAAACTATACATCAAACAAAACATTTCTGCTGTAATTTTTTTTGTAACTATACATCAAACAAAAGATTCTATTTAAGAGGGAGTTTGTAACATCCCAAGGAACTTTTATGTAATTTTTGAGATTTTTCTGAATTTAGTTGCTATTTATTTGAATTTAGTTGGATTTATATAAATTTCTGATGTTTAATTAATTGAAAAATCAATTTTATTTCCAAAATCCTTTCAGGCTATATCCCTTGCGGCCCATTCCTATTCCGCATTGCCTGGGTAGGCATGGCAAAAATACCCATGGGTCCGGCATGCATGGTACCCGAACCCGATGGAGTCTGGTCTGGGTCCAAATTTGGACCCATGGGTATATTATTTGGTCCGGGTCTCATTTTGGACCGTGGGTACCTGCATCGGACCGTTACATTAGAGTTGAGGGCAAATCTAACTCGACATCATCATGCCGCCGATTGTCCAGAAGCGGCGTCGTAAGAAGCGGTCTGACTCATTCACCCCATACCGAGCAGCGCGACGCTTCGAATCGAGGCGCAGCGGGGTGGTGTCGGCGTCAAGGCGCGGCGTCGCGTCGAAGGGAGGCGTCAAGGGCGCTGGCGCCTGGCGCGGAAATGAATGAAATGGAGTAATGGACTCGTGGTTTGACCTGTTGGCGCCCACTCCCAAGCGTTGTTCAAAAATCAAAATGGACCGGCTCCATTGCTCCAAGGGGCCCACGCCACGCCCACGGAGGCACCGAGGCCGCTTCGTTTACGCCTGCGGACGCGACGCCACGCCACCCCAAAACCCAACCCAACCGCCGCGTTGCATGATTTGAACGGTCAGGTACCCATTCGTCCGGTTATTCGTCGGTCCGGTCCCGTCCACGGAGGCTAGACCCGGAGGTACCCGGACCCGTTGCCATCCCTATGCCCGGGCTGCCTCAACTTGGCCCATCCCTACACCGGCCTGACAGCCTAGTGCAAGTGTCGTGCACTATGCTTCTTCCTCACGGAGTCCATGCCGCACTCGTTCTGGAGTCCGTCACCCGCACGTCGTGCCTTGGTCGGTGAGTCCTAGCCACCATCTTCTACATCTCTAGATTCACGATGTTCTGTTCTCTGCGGTGCATCCCTTAGTTTCCCCGAAAGGGCATTGCTTCACTGTCGGAGCTGCGAGCTTGATGCGTTGCCACTTCTTTCCTCGATGCCAGCCACCATTGTCCTTTTCGGCTAAAGCTAGCCACGTCACGAGTTTCTCTATGCCTCCTTTACCCAGGACCGAGATCTCTCCCTTTCATTCGTGCCGCCGTTGTTGTGGACGGCCATCACAATTGCTAGTTGTCGGGCTAGGGTGACATGGTCATCCACGTGTGGTGCCATGCCGCCTGCCATGTTAGCCAAACACTGAGGTGTCATTCGATCAACTGTCCGGTCAGTGCCTATGCGGCTAGATCCAAACCACTATGCCTACGACATGTAGGACCCATCTGTAGAGTCCGTGAACTCGGTCCACCGTAGATTAGATTCAATCTGTGGATCTGGTCCATAGACCATGGCCCCATGCGTCAAACTAATAGCCCATTTTCTGATTTTATTTTATTTTCAAATTTCCAAAAATCTCATAGGTCCCACCTGTCAGTCAAATAATTTATCTCTCCCTTTGGATTTTCTCTTTCGACCAATTTTCCAGAAACACGTTCTCCCTCATACAAACTCCGATTGAGGTGATTCAAATTTTTTAAAAAATTAAAATTGAGATATATTTAATGGTGAATTTTATATGATTTTTAGAGTTTGTTTTCTCTTTATTTTGGTATTTATTTGGTATTATCTCTCGTTATGCGCAGACGTCGAAGTGCTCAGAGCATCCAAGAAGGATTCATTTACTCAAAATTAGGTTCGAGAGCAAGAGCAAGAACTTCTCCAAGGCAAGTTGTGTTTTATCATGTTGAATCCAATTTATAAAATTGCTATATTGCTTTACTTTATGCATGATATTTTATGTGTATAACTGTTTCAATATAGTTTGGGATTTAGTTAATCTACCTAATTGATCTATACCCTACCTTGTCATTTGTATACCATGATTAATTATGACCATAGGATGGTTCATTATTAGTTGGTTAATATTAGCAATCAACATGGGTTAATTAGACCGTGATTAGTTTGCTTAGCCATACCACGTGTAACTCATATTCTTTGGAATATGTTTATGAAATTGGTGTGTCAGGTGTTGTCACAGAATGATGTTGAGTTGTAGTGATAAGGGATGTCACGCAACGAAGTTGATTTGTTGATAACGTGGTGCTTGGTAATCAATTGGGTGGTAATCATTTAGATTAGAGCAAGTGGCAAGAAGTAGTGTGCTAAGGTGGATGATGAGGACATCACTTCTATGGATACAACCACATCTACACATCAATTTGAACCCGCTGTTGTTATATAAGGACCGACACTCGAGCTCACGACGACGCCTTAATCATCGTAAATCGTTCCTAAGCCTCCCCATTAGTGATAATATGAATGGGATGCTATTTAATACTTGTGATGATTTTATTGTATTTAGGAACCATGGAGAAGGACCCTTGTGGACCAAAATTGGGCCAAAGAACAAGTTCAAATTAGATTGGGAAGAGAAGTTCAGTTCGAGTTCAGTTCAGCCTCACCAACAGTGCTGATTTTAAAAGGCTATAACTTTTGATTCCAGAGGTTTCTAGAGGACCATGAGTACACGTTTGAAAGATCTCGGAGTCTACTTTCCAACAGATCTAGCCTCATCTTAAAACTCCTTCGGATACGTCCGCAAACTACCAAAAACCACACATTACTTTTTCAGTCCGAGTCAAACTCTAGTCAAAGTAGACTTTGTGCTTTGAATTTGAGTTGTATTAGATCTCCTATGCTATGGTTGACCCCCTGTTGCTCCCATAGTATAAATAACCACCCAAACCCTCATCTAGGACTTGGGTTTTGTTAGATTGAAAGTTAGCTTTGCTACTTCATGTTGTAATCACGCGTATTGGCTAAACCGCCCGAATTACTATCTACGGAACCCCACCTATCTTTAGTTTTCAGATTGAACACTTCAATTCATATTCAAAATTTCATATTGCTTTTACCATTGTTCTTGCTTGTTTTTCAGTTGATTGCAGGAATTGAACCTCGTGTTCAGGTTGATCGTGCCAACGGCAAGATCAATAACCCTCTGGAGTTGGTTTAGCGATTGCTAAGGTGCATCGTCGTCGTACGTTGTAGTTGGATCATCAAAGTCAGCTCCTCCAAATCGAAGTTATCACTCTCATCGAAAGATCAGGACCCAAAATCACATCAAGTGGTATCAGAGCGCCAAGTTGCTCGGTGAGAGATTCAGTACCCTAGATTAGTTTTTGTTTTCTATCCAAAATAAAAAATCCTCCACAAAAGTTCAACCTTTAGATTCAATCTGGTATTTTAGTGTGTTTTGTTAGGTTTTGATCTATTAGAGTTCTTGTTTTAGTTGTTGATCGTTTTTCCTTCGCGTAGCTTTTATTCCAATCTGTCCAGTTCTTTGTTTTGTTCATAATTTTTGCATACGAGCTCGGATTCTAGTGTTTTTGCACTTTCCAAAAACCTTAGGACAAGCTCCACAAAAACCTAGTTGGGCACGAATTCTAATTCCATCTGAAAGGTTGTTTAATCTGGACATCCAATTCGGAAAACAAGTTGTAACTGCAATCCAGGTCGGTTCGGTATTTTAATCATAACTCTCACATCCGAACTCCAATTGAGAAGTTTTTATACTTTCTTGGATCCTTGAAGAATCCTCTACAAAAACTTTTTGGGTGTCCTTCGTGATTCGGACTCCTTCAAACCGAATTTGACTCAGATTCCGATTTGGTCAGATCGGCTAAATTTTGTCAAATCTGTGCACCTTAGTATATTGGCCATAACTTCCACATACGAGATCCAATTTGTGTGTTCATATACTTGTTTTAAATCCTAAAATAGCACCTTCAATTTTTTACATTGTGAGCAAGCTTGATTCGGTCATTCTTATGCCTTAATTGCAGCGACAACTTTACTGCACTGTTCTGCCGAATTTGGGTTTCTTTTTTCAATTTATGTTCTAGCTTTGTTCCTTTGAGTTGGTTGAGTCCAGTAGCATCCACAACCATAAAAGTCTAAAATATCAGTGCACATACTTTTGGGAACCAATTTATCCTTTGCGAATATTTTGATCCCAATTGAGACTAGCTATTTGAAATTGCTTGGGGCTGCTCCTCTTGATACGTTGCACTATCATATATCTTATGATATCACATTAGGGATTCCAAAACTTTGCTCAAACTAGTGTTGGCCGAAAGTCACCAAAAAGAAAAAAAAGAGAAGGAAAGAGCCAAAAGGCCAAAAGAAAAAAAAGAGAGAAAAGAAAATAGAATAGTGGCCGACAACACTACATTGATCAAAACCCTAATTTGTGCTCGTTATTTTCAGATTGTGCAATTGTATTAACTAGTGAGCAATCTTGTGCCCTTTTATCTTTTCTAAAGCAATTGGCTAGCGTCTCTCCATAACTTATGCAACACGAGCTTTGGTGATGAAATTATTCTTATTTAGCTCAATCCATTGGTTGCATTAAGTTTCATTATCTTTGCGCGTGTGTTGTCTTAAAATTCACTTATATCTTTGAGATCGGCAACTAGAGTTTGTGAATTCTAGTTTGGATCATTACTTAACATTACAATAACTAGAATTATCAGATTGCATAGGAAACAAATGAAGCCTACCTAGCTCCACATACTCTACCTCGTACGTTTGTTCAGTCCCTTGGCAATCGCTTTATCCAAACTTTAGGAGAACTTTTGACATCGCCAATGGCCGACAACTCCTGCTGCATGGTAAGAACTTGTAAGAGCTTGGGTTAAAGTTTGAGAGTTGAGCGACTTTTCTCCACATCCTACGTAGTGATAGGAACATTATACTTGCGATTTTGTTTCTTATCTTCACTAACAATGGCAGGTTCTCAACGTCGTAGCGCTTGGGCCAACAACATCCTAGGAGAAGAGATAGTTCACACTCCGAGATACAGAGAATGTATGAGCATAACTTCAACACTACGGAAGGTACAACAGCATAGCACACGTTCCAAAAATAAGTTTACCGTACCCAATTTTAGTGGTAAACATGATCCCGAAGGTTATCTTACTTGGGAATTAGCTGTAGAACAATCATTTGATAAATATGAAATTCCTGAGCATGATAAGGTTAGGGTTGTCACTAGTGGATTTGCTGATTTTGCTGCTCTTTGGTGGAATGATTATATGAGTAAAAATCAGGACATTCCTAGCACATGGACAAAATTGAAAAAAAATTCTGAGAGCTAGATTTGTTCCTTCATATGTTGCTCGTCAATTACAAAATGAATTGCAACATTTAAAACAAGGTACTAAAACAGTGGATGAGTACTACCAAGAATTTCTGCAAAGATCTTTGCGTTTTGGGTTAGAAGAGACCGAAAAGACTCAAATGAATAATTTCTATTCTGGACTAGATTTTGACATTCAGATCATGATATCTTGTGAAGAATTTAATTCATTGTCATATTTACTTAATCTTTCACGTGAAGCTGAAAGAAAAATACAGAGAAGACAATCAACCACAATTCAAGCTTCTACAGAATTAAATGCTACTCCTGTTGCATGCACTGCACCAAACCTTAATGAGGGCATACACCATGAGCGTGCCAAAGAAACACCAGAAAATTCGAGGGAAGTAGAGGATAGCACACGTGGAGATGATTCTACTAACATACTCCAATCTACTTATGTTACTTCTGTTGTTGTTATTCCATGTGATATTCAGGTTACTTCTGAAGAAGGGGAGCTACAAGTTGAAAAACTAGTGTTATCAAGTGAAAGTTTTGATGTTCCTACTTCTTCTGAGAAAGCAATTGACCCTGGTACTGATATGATTTTACAACAAAAAAGGGAGCAAATTTGTGAGTATATTCCTGCTATACCTAAATCTAGTGAGTTACCACCTTGTGCTACAATTGTAGAACCATGTGATGAATTGCATGCTTATAATTTTGATCATGTGGTGCTGATTATACATAAGGATGTGTTAGCTAGAATATCCCCTGCCACTGTTTTGTGCTATATCATGTTGAATGAGTATATTAGTTTGACTTGTGCTATGGACAAGATTTCTGAAATTTCATCTCTTAAGTCTTTGTCTAGCACCTATGCCTATTGTTTTAAATTCAATTTATTTGGTGATTATGGCATAGATGGCAAGTTTCTTGTTTACAGAATATGCATAACTTGTGATAAACTTGCTGAATTGAAGCTTGCTATTTTGGGCATTCTAATTGTATGCAACAACTTGTTTCATTTACAGCACCATCAAATTTTCCTGATATGTGTGATACCCAGAGCTTGCTGCCACATTGTTCGAATTTTAGTACATTAACTTATATTACAAATCAGCATGTCGTAGTTGATGCGTGGAAGCCCATTAAAATTGTGTCACCATTATTGGAATGGTTTGATATTGCTTGTTTACAATTTGATGATACGAATGAGCCATGCTTGATTCCAAAACTTGTAGTTTTGCCCACAAAACATGTTATTGAACGCGGCTCACAAAATATGAGTATTCTTTATCAAAGGTCAAGGATAGATATGTGCTTTACTTATATTTGCAAATCAAGTTGCAAACTAAATCATGCTAATATTGATGTTATATGCTTCACTTATAACCACAAATCGACTGGCAGAATTGTGAGGAAAGGTGCTTTACTTAAATCTGATTTCCTCATATGTTGTTATGTAAATAGCCTATCGCGAATCCAAAAGAAAAATAAAATATGTGATATATACATATATGTTGCGTACATGTTGTTCTTTTTGTTGGTTGTTTCTTTTCCAGCTTGTCCAAAACCGAGGATGGTTTTCCTTCGAGGAGACGAGGAAGCATCGAAGAGTGATAGCGCTCATCATGCCATTATATGCTGGAAAGAAGTGTTGAGCTATATGGATAATTATCAGGTGAATCCTCTAAATGTTTTTCATGTCTTCAAAATATATAAAGAGGTGGAGCTACTATTTTACTTAAATAAATGCAGAACCTATATGAGAATGTTTTGTGCTGAAGACATGATAAAAGGTAAGCTTGAGTCGAAGACGACTCAAATGCAAGAAGGGGGGATGATGAGGACATCACTTCCATGGATACAGCCACATCTACACATCAATTTGAACCCGCTGTTGTTATACAAGGACCGATTACTCGAGCTCGCGCACGACAACTTAATCATCAAGTAAATGCGTTCCTAAGCCTCCCCATTAGTGATAATATGAATGTGATGCTTCCATGGATACAGCCACATCTACACATCAATTTGAACCCGTTGTTGTTATACAAGGACCGATTATTCGAGCTCGCGCACAACAGCTTAATCATCAGGTGAATGCGTTCCTAAGCCTCCCCATTAGTGATAATATGAATGGGATGCTATTTAATACTTGTGATGATTTGATTGTACTTAGGAACCATGGAGAAGGACCCTCGTGGATCAAAATTGGGCCAAAAGAACAAGTTCAAATCAGATTGGGAAGAGAAGTTCATGTTTGAGTCCAATTCGGCCTCACCAATAGTGTTGACTTTAGAAGGTCATAACTTTTGATTCCGGAGATTTCTGGAGGACTATGAGTACACGTTTGAAAGATCTCGAAGTCTACTTTCCAACAGATCTAGCCTCATCTCAAAACTACTTTGGATACGTCCGCAAACTGCCAAAAACCATACGTTGCTTTTTCAGTCCGAATCAAACTCTAGTCAAAGTAGACTTTGTGCTTTGAATTTAAGTTGTATTAGATCTCCTATGCTATGGCTGACCCCCTGCTGCTCCCATAGTATAAATAACTACCCAAACCCTCATCTAGGACTTAGGTTTTGTTAGATTGAAAGTTAGCTTTGCTATTTCATGTTGTAATCACGCGTGTTGGCTAAACTGCCCGAATTACTATCTACGGAACCCCACCTATCTTTAGTTTTCAGATTGAACACTTCAATTCATATTCGCAATTTTAGATTGCTTTTACCATTGTTCTTGCTTGTTTTCGGTTGCTTGCAGGAATTGAACCTCGTGTTCAGGTTGATCGTACCAACGGCAAGATCAATAACCCTCTGGAGTTGGTTTAACGATTGCTAAAGCGCATTGTCGTCGTACGTTATAGTCGGATCATCAAAGTCAGCTCCTCCAAATCGAAGTTATCACTCTCATCGAAAGATCGGGACCCAAAATCACATCAGTGGACCAGTAAGGCAGAGGGTATGTGGAAGTCTGTCTTAGTCATCTTAAGGACTTAACCTTGCAAGCCTTTGACCTGAGTCAAATGCGCAACCATATGTCTGGAATGAGACGGACCTAGCTAATCTTTACTATATAAAGTGAGAGTTTCTTCCCACGTCACTTCATCAAAATTACCCACCTTTGCCACTGCTCTTTAATTACCCACCTTTGCCATTGTTACTTCATCAAAATTACCCACCTTTGCCACTGCTCTTTAATTACCCACTTTGCCACTGTTACTTCATCAAAATTACCCACCTTTGCCACTGCTCTTTAATTACCCACTTTGCCACTGTTACTTCATCAAAACTAGCGGAGTGCCCGTACGTTGCAACAGAACGACAACCGCTCATACAGATGAATTAAAACAGTAGAAAAACAATACTTGGCAGAAATCTAAAAGACTAAACCATGATAATAAAAAAAGTTTTAAGGTGCAATTTTTCATATACAAAAGCTTTTGTACTTGGAACTATAAGTTACAGACGAATTAAAGCAACAGAACAATAATTTCTATTAATTATATAAAGTCTACAAGAGTAAACCATAATAATTAGAAAGATTTTAATGTGCCTTCTGCAAATTTTCGTATGACGGAAGGTCTCATTCTTGAAACTACATTATAGGGTCTAAGTTGCAGTTCCATATGCCCGTGCGTTGCAACGGAAATTCAATTTGCGATAAAAAAGTTTATTTGCAAATAGCGCTAATAGTGGCAAAGGTGGGTAATTAAAGAGCAGTGGCAAATGTGGGTAATTTTGATAAAGTAACAATGGTAAAAGTGGATAATTAAAGAGCAGTGGCAAATGTGGGTAATTTTGATGAAGTGACGTGGGAAAAAACTCTCACTTTATATAGTAGAGATTACCCACCTTTGCCACTACTCTTTAATTACCCACTTTTGCCACTATTAATGCTCTTTGTAAATAAACTTTTTATTGCAAATTGAATTTCCGTTGCAACGCACGAGCACATGGCTATCTATTGAATTTAGATCTTTTTTATGGGAAAACTGCAATTTAGGCCCTATAACATAGTTTCAAGAATGAGGCTTTTCGTTATACGGAAATTTGCAGAAAGCATCTTAAAATCTTTCTAGTTATTATGGTTTACTCTTGTAGACTTTATATAATTACTAGAAACTACTGTTCTGTTGCTTTAATTCATCGGTAACTTATAGTTCCAAGTACAAAAGCTTTTGCATACGAAAATTTGCAAATTGCACCTTAAAACTCTTCTTATTATCACAGTTTAGTCTTTTACATTTCTACCAAGTATTGTTTTTCTACTGTTTTGATTCGTCTGCATGAGCGGTTGTTGTTCCGTTGCAACGTACGGGCACTCGGCTAGTTAATTTGTAATGTCTTAGTTTTGGTACTACCAGTGATGGTGTGAGGTTCACCTTTTTATGAACTCACATGGTGCATGAGGGGTACCCTGAGTATGGTAACCAGTCCCTTTAGTGTTGAAACCTTAGTGAGTAGTACGGGGTTAAGATAGAACATTGTAAATGCTTTGTCGTGGTTTTTTCTATCGACATATGAAGGAAATGTGTTAATAGCTTGGCAACAAGAGATGATCATGTCGTGTGGGTAAAGCGTATAATCTCTGCAGAGTGTAAAATCTATTCGGATAACTGTGCTCGCGGTATTGAGCGATGCTCAGGAATTACAGTCAAGCGTTAGGTTTTTGTAAAATGAAAACTTTGATAGGAAGGCAGGATACTATTGGAAAGTTTGGAACTTGATTAAGGGTTGGATGCCATGTTTATTTGAGAAATGCTGAAAGTTATTATTTAGTGTCTTTTCAATCTATTATCGTATTCATTCATAAATATTGCTTTACTGTAAAATAACCATGTTAGCAAATCCTTTGAAATAACTCTTGAATATAGTTATGTTAGAATTGCAATCTAAGCACAACTTATTGAGTGCTATAAGTACTCATCCTACCAACAACAACATCACCAGTTGAGGAATCTTCATCAGCTTTGGAGGAGGAGTATCAGAAGGAGACGAATGTTTAGGGGTGCGAGCCTTGTTAGTTGTCTGCGGTATACCAAGAGTATATCTATGACTTTATTCCGCTGCAGTTTATTTTGTTATTCTCAGCTTAGCCTTGTGAGACATATTCTTGCAAATCGACCACAAGGTCAGTTAGCATGTTTATAATTAACATATTATGCTTTTTGTTATGTTTCTACTGTGTATGGTTGTGATATTCATCTATGTTTAGCTTATGTGCACTAGCGTGATTCTGGACTAGTGCGATATACATAGAGGGTCTGAATTTGCATATTCGGGTTTCAACAATTTCTAGGTTTCCATACAGGCTTTTAATATGCAAAAACTTCGACAAATTAGGTTAGTTGAGAACATACAAATGTTACTTACTACATGTAAATTGTACAATTAAAGAAAAAACAATCCTGCATATGCAATTACAAATCATGCATTCTGTTACTTGAGACCTCGATGCACCATTGTATTTTCATACCAATTTGTATTAGTTACGTACTTTGAGCTGTTTTGGTGGGATTTCGTCATTTCTACCGAAATAGAGACTAATCAGAGAAGAACCAACAGAACCAGACATGAACGACAATTGAGAAGACAGTCAGATGCCGAAAAAACAGTTGCAGATTGGTCCCAATTCACAAAGAAAGACAATCCTTTAGTTCGTCCAGTTGTACGTAGCAAGCACTGGTGTGCTCAACATGTAGCATCTCTTCTGAATGCATTGATATATACAGGGTAAAAATTGGAGAATGTCACATTGCTCGGCATCTGAGCAACCTAAAAGCCCTACCTTAAAGGAGCATTACTTCGGATGTCAAGATAAGTATCTTGCTTTACTTCGTTTCATAAGGAAGGAGTTTCTTCATCACAAATTCACAAAGTGCTATTCATACAAACTAATTTTGTGAAATTGTTATGAACAGTCATCGACGAGTGACACCAGATGAATTACCGGGCCCAGTAGGGCCGTAGGGGCCCATATGTTGGCGGCCATTTGTATCATTGTATAAACACGAGTGATGGCTCGATATATAGGTGGTGGAGACGATTAAGAAGCCAATATGAAAGGGAGAAACGACGCGAATTGGATGGTCTGTTAATTTACTTCTGGTAGAACCTTTGGCTCGAGAGAAATCAACGCATTTTTCAGGGGAAGAATAGAACAACTGAGCAGGTGGCTACAGCGATCAAGGATGCGGTCCAAGTTCATGGTTTTGCCTGGCACTCACAAGTTACAAACTAGCGTTTTTAGCGTTTTTAATGTGTCGGGGGTCGCCCTCTAGGGAGTGAGTGGAGTTTAGGTCTCAGGTTTATATCTTTGTAAGGGTGTTATGGTGATGTTTGCGCTTCGGCTAACTGTGTGTGACGGTTAGCTGGGCGGTTAGCAGTGTGAGTTGTGAGGTTTTTTCGGGCCCGGTTTTTTTTTTATAAAAACGGGGCCACTACTTCTTTTCCCTCTTAATAAAATTTGCGGCAACTCTCTTGCTGCTCATTCAAAAAAATAAACACGAGTGATGCTTGACTGCTTACACAAGTTAGGATGTTCTTTTCCTTGATAGGCCCATCTATGAGGTCCTTTCTTTCACAAAGGTAATAAGTGAAGAAAGAAAGGAATTAGGGCAAAAGTAATGTTTGTCTTGATGAAAGAGCAAGCTCCAGGGACTATCAATGGGGACCATATAAGACAGCCCTCGGGCTGACACTACTCACAGTTTGAGCACAACGAAGTACCTGCATTTAAGACCAGACTGCAGACTTAGATGTGCTTTCCTTTACAAAGAAATTACAAGCAGCAGCCTAGATTTTTCTGTTCTTCCTGAACAGCCTGATCAGGTTCTCAGGTAGGTACAAGATACAAGCACCCATCGCTTGTTAAATTACTTGAACTTGATCTGTACTGCACGATGCTATTTCCAATGCTAAATGTTTCCTCTTTTCTTATATGATAATTCATTCTAACATAAATTTGTTCATTTACGTAGTTCTAGCTAGCACTATACGCGATTGTTGATTGATCCCTCCAATTTATACAATTGAACGCCCACAGGTCTTTAATCTTGAATCCTCGGCAGGAAAAATCCATGAATCCAAGCAATCCTTCCGTTTCTTTTGGACTTTCTTGAGCACTGCATTGCTCTTCAACTGATGGTAAGGCGCTTGCATATACACTGCCTGCCATGGGCATTTGTTTTGCTTTCTTTCTGATAATACAACTTCTGTAACTGAAGTTTTGTTTGCAGTGCAGTTGTACTAAGACATGTATTTTTTTTTTGTTGTTTAGATCTGGCATTTGTTCTGTGATCATATATAAAACTGGACACCAACAATTATCATTGATCTTGATTATCTGGTACTGCTGTTTGGATCCAATCCATCAGGCATCAGAACTACAACGGAGCAAGAAACAAGAGTGAGTATGTGCAACTATTGAAGATTGAAAAGAATGATGCGGATTTAAGGTTCAACAGGAAAGATATTTGACCAGTGTAGCACCTAGCAAGACAGAGGAAAACAAGAATGCATAAGATTGAAGGATACATAAAACATTTTATTTTATTTACCTCATGCTTAGTCTCCTTGTCTTGAAAGAAAATTCAAGTCTCACTTCGGCCCAGCCTAACATATCCCATTCAAGCCAAATTACTTGTTTTGGGTTCGCCTTGAGTTAAACCTGATCGGTTCAAGAAGAATCAAGCTTTTATTATTTACCTGAGTTAAACAACAAACTGCTCAAGTATAGTCTAGACTAACTTCATATTTGATGTTTTGCACGTGGATTTGGTTTTCCCATATCACAAGCTGTAATTTTCAATAAATGTTTTCTAAAGATCAACAACTATTCTACCACAAAAACTGAAGCTCTCCAAGAGGGATGGTGGTCTGAAATATATATGAGCTAATGGTGCGTTTGGTATGTATAATTTCACATTCCCCTGTAATCTAATATTATCGTCAATCTGATTACTGGTAAACACATTATATGTAATCTATGATTCCAACATTTGGTTAGTTTGAATGAAACTACAAAATGGCCTTTATAATAGTACAAAGACTTCATTGCTCAAACCAACAAGTCCACAAATTTAAATTACAGGATTTAGACTTTCAAACCTTGAATGTTGATATTTATACATTTTAAAGTAAAAGCAAAAAATTTCAAATTTACAATTTCAATTCTCACAATTTATAATCGTAACATTCAAAATTTCAATTCTTATTATTCAAAAGTTCAAGTTATGGATTTTTGAAATCTTAAAATTTTGAGTTTTGGAATTTAAATTATTGGAATTCAAATGTCAAAAATTCAAATTTATAAAATTTAAATTCACTGAACTAGAATTTTTTCATTCAAAATTTCAAACTGTAAGGTCCATAAAAATTTCAAAAAAATAGGCTTCCAAAATCCAAACACAAAATTTTGAATTTTGAAATTTAAATTGTTTGAATTTAAGACTCCAAAATTCAAGATTCAAAATTTCATATTTTGGTTTCAAAATTCATTTAAAAAAATAAATTTGGATTTTGAAATCTTAAAGTTCAAAATTTGACTATGACAAATTAAAGCAAACGATAAAAATGCAATAGCAAATATCCGTTTCCCTTAGTAATCTAATATAGACACCATTTTCTACGGAAAACAGATTCCTGTAATTGATGGTAATCTGGTTTCCAAGGTAATCTTGGATTCCTTGTCAGATTTGTAGTTGTTTTACCAAACAATCATTGGATTACTATAGGATTCCTGGGAATCCTCCGAAGATTCAATCAAACAAACGCACCAATCCGGACTCAAGAGAGAATTTGGGTAAAACTAATAGTCTAACTCCAACAAAATATTGTAGTACGTGATACCACAATATTTAACATGATTCATTACTTCGTAACAGGCTAATATACAACTATATATTAACGTGTCGTCTGTTCATTCAAAATCCTATAATGGAACAAGTTTTTAAGGACGGCCAGAATAAGTTTTTCCTCTCCTTCCAGATTTTTCCTCTCTCCCCACTGGTTTATAAAATGCATGAAAAACTAACACTTGCACCATTGTCCTCTTGTCAGTCTTTTGACTTTTTTCATAAGCTGTCATACAATACGCTCTTTTCTGCAAAAATGATTGGTTTCTTTGGACCCAGTACCTCTCTGTTGTGTCCAACACTGAGCCCATGATTCACCAAGCAAAAAAATTAGGCCAAATCAAGAAAGGAAAATTTGTATTGTCAAGGAAGGTAACAAATTTGCTTTTTCAACGTATTACATGACAAGATCTTTAATGATATGAACTAAAGTACAAGCTAAATATGTGAGGGATTTATACTCTTCTGTAGTTGTAATGCTAAAAAATAATCTTGTGAGAATAAGAGCTCAAAGCTTTCATTGACATCACGATCCTTCTTTACTCACTTTATAAAAACAACTGCACTGCAGGTAGCATAAATGCATTTGTTTCTATTTGCCTCCTGTGATATAGTTACCTCAGCATCACAAGCCTTATTTATTTGTGATTTTTCTTTATGCAGCACTTTTTCTATAAAAAATGGCTGAAGTAAGTTTGATGGGCTTTGCTACAACAACTCTCACAAAGGTTGCCACGTTTGCTGTTGAATATGCTATCGACGACATCAAACTTGCCTGCAATGTTAAGAGCGAGCTGGGAAAATTGACAAACTCAATGAAAGCTATTTGTGCTGTTCTTAATGATGCTGAAAGGAGGCAATCTACATCTGGTTCACTCAAGCTATGGTTGGAAAATCTCCAAGATGCCTTTTACGACATAGATGATGTTCTTGATGACGTTGGAACACGAGCCTTGCACCAGAAAGTTGAAAAAGGTTCTATAAGTACTTATTTTGCTCAGATATTCATTTTTCCTTTTCAATTGGGAAGAAAAATTAAAAAGGTTCGTGAAAGGCTAGATGAAATAGCAGCCATTAGAAGCAACTTTACATTGACAGAAGAACCAATATACCCGCCCAAAGATGAAAATGTCCAGAGAGAAACACACTCCATTGTAGATGAGCGAAAGATTATTGGAAGAGAGAGAGCTAAATATGATATTGTGAAGATGATTTTAGAAGCTGCTGAATATAATTCTGATACTCTGTCAGTACTTCCACTTACTGGAATGGGAGGCATAGGCAAAACTACCCTAGCAAAACTGGTATTTAATGATAAACGAACCAACGAAAAGTTTGGTAAGATTCTATGGGCAAGTCTATCTAATGTGTTTGATCTCAGACATATCTTGGATATGATAATACAATCAGATAGTGGTGAAAGCTATAAGCATCTAAGTCTGGAAGCACTACAAAAGAAACTTCATGAACTTTTAAGGGACAAGAGATACTTGCTAGTGCTAGATGACATGTCAGATGATCATGTTAATAAGTGGGAGGACTTGATAAACCTACTACAATGTGGTGGAAGCGGAAGCGTGATTTTAATCACCACACGCAGTGGAAAGCTTGCATCAATAGTGAAGACCATGGAGCCATATGAAGTGGTAGAACTTCCACCTGAACAATGCATGCAAGTATTTGTTCGATATGCATTCAGAGATGACAAAATAATTGATCCTAAGTTGCTGGAAATTGGAAAATCTATTGTAGAGAAATGTTGTGGTCTTCCTTTAGCAGCAAGGACACTGGGATCCCTGCTGTTTGATAGTCGAGACATTACAAAATGGCAACAATTTAATGAAAAAAAATTGTGGAGAATTGTTCAACACAAAGATGATATATTGCCAGTATTAAAACTGAGTTATGATGCACTTCCAGCAAATTTGAGATCTTGTTTTTCCTGCTTATCAAATTTTCCAAAAGACTACGAGATTTTCAGAGAACTGTTAATTATGTATTGGATGGCACTGGGTTTGTCGAGTACAAGAAGCATGGGAGAGAAATACTTTAGTGAGCTTGTTGGAAGATCTCTTTTCCAAGAATGTGTTTTTAGCCATGATGGCACTATTTCATATTGTAAAATGCATAACCTGGTTCATGATCTTGCAATGTCTGTGTCCCAAAAGGAGCATGCCATTGTTAGCAGTGAAAATAGCAACATCTCTAAAAGTGTTAAGCACCTAGCGTGGGAGCACAAGGACTTCACAACAGAGCTCAAATTTCCTAAGCAACTGAGAAGGGCAAGTAAGGCAAGGACATTTGCAAGCAGACACAACTACGGTACCGTGAGCAAATCCTTTCTTGAAGATTTCCTGTCAACCTTCACACGCCTACGTGTCTTGGTTTTTTCTGAAGTTGACTTTGAAGAGCTGCCAAGAACAATTGGAAATTTGAAGCACCTAAGGTACCTAGATCTACAATGGAATGCAAAAATCAAATTCCTACCAAATTCGCTGTGTAACTTGCTAAATTTACAAACGCTTCAGCTTGCTTGGTGCAAAGAGCTAGTGGAGCTACCAAGAGATGTGCAAAGACTTGTCAGCTTGAGATACTTAATCCTCACATCTAAGCAACAGTATTTGCCAAAAGATGCCCTCGGAGGTTGGACCTCCATGGTATTTCTACAGCTTAGTGGCTGCCCAATGTTAACATCACTAACAGAAGGATTTGGCAGCCTAAGTGCACTGAGAGAGCTATTTGTCTTCAATTGTCCAAAGTTGCCTTGTCTACCCGATAGCATGAATCGGCTTGTCAACCTTCAGAAGTTGGTGATTCATAACTGTGACGAGTTGGATTTGATGGAATCAAAGGAAGCAATGGGTGGCATGAGGAGTCTTCAGTCAATTGAACTTGTTGGGCTTCCAATGTTTGAGACCTTTCCAGATAGCTTTCAATCAGCTTTTTCCTCTCTTAAATATCTGAAAGTAAGTGACTGCAGAGAATTCAAGAAGCTGCCCGATTTCATTCAGAGGTTCTCTTCTCTGAAGAGAATTGAGACCCCTTTTGAGAAAATTGAGATCCCTGAAAGACATTCACTTAATCGTACAATTTGGTAGTAAAAGTAAGTGCATTTTGGTTCTAGAATGCTCCACAGTCTATCTATCATCCAATTACTTGCTTTCTTTACAAGTTCACTTCTCGTTTTATAAATAATTATATCTGTTGTTCACTTGTTTATTTAAGTCATTTATCTGCATGCAGATGGGAAGTTGCGATAATTCCTGGCTGGGAAAGCTCCTGATGAACTATTGTGAGCATAATCTCTCAGCTCAGATATGCTGTGTGTTGTTGCTTGTTATTTGTTTTAAATAAATGGATGCAAAAAACAAAATGTATGCTGATATGCACTTGCTATATTGTGGCATGATCATTTGTATCATTAAGAACCTGTACTAGATACGAGTGTTTACAAGTTTATTGTAAGTTATGAATTATCCCATTCACTCTTAAGAGCAACCGCAACCCACCCCCTAAACCTCCCCCTATCCTAAATTATAAGGAGAATTAGAAAAATGTGAGCTCCAACCCAACCTTTATAAGGAACCCTTATTTTAAGGAGACCTCTTCTCACCCCTACATCTAAGGGCTTATTCCTTCCCCCCTATTATTTTCTTCAACATTTTTTTTATTCATTATTTCTATTTTTAGTAAATAATTCATGGGTGCAAAGTAATAATAATGTTTAGATAAATAATAGGGGTGAGTAATAGGGAGTGTGGGTTGGAGACAAATTTGATATAGGGTGTCCTTAATTTTTACACCACCCCTAAATGAGTGATTTAAGGGGAAAATATAGGGGTTTGGGTTGGAGTTGCTCTAAGAACCGAACATGACTATGTGTTCTTCGAAATTATATGTGTTATGAGTGGATTTCAAAGCAAATGGAATTGCTTGGGAGGCTACAAGTCTACAACGGTAAATGCTGAACTTGGTTCTTGTTTTAATCTGACAGTACCACTGCAACTAGTATGATCCTTCTAGTTGTTTGCTTTCTGATGCCATTAAGTGGTGATGCCATGTGGTATATTGGCTACTTATAATGTGATTGAGCAATTAATTCAGTCACATTATTGAATGATGAATCGAACTAACACCAGTATTCTACAGGTTCTACGATCTAGAATTATTTTATCTAATGGCATGAATGGGGTATGGAATCGAATTTTCCTGTGACTAGCTGCAATTTGAGATGGGGGAGGGAGTAACGGATGGACAGAGGCAAACCGTTGCTGCCGCCGTGGATGCCGATCCCGCCGCCGGCAGTGCCATCGACGCTCGCCATTCGTCGCAGCCGTGCGTCACCGCCTCCGTGACGACAGCTCGCTCCGCCTTGCGATCCATCTCCGGTCGCCGCCGACTAGGAAGCGAGAGATTGAGAGAAGGATCTGAGGGGAGGCGGCAGCCGAAAGGAGAGGAATACCATTATGGCATCATGTAGAAAATCCACGACTATACGCTGCCAAGTGGGACCCCCCAACCCCACAACACCTCACAGCGGTCTGCTGCTTTTTTTTTTCTTTTTTTTCCGTAAAAACTAGGGAGTGTTTCGCACAGCTTCAATTCCCTCAAAATTCGTGGAGCTGATGGAGCGGGACATTCCTAACTCCAGAAATTTATGAAGCTGGAGCTATGGATCCATTAAGAGCATTTGGTAGGTCATCTCGTTTACATTTTAGACTAGAAATGTAAACTTAATTCATTTTATTTTAACCTAGAAACTCCAGATCTGATGTGGAGTTAGGATATAGAGCTCTGCCAAATAGAACCTAAAACGCGCTCACCGAGCTACGTGCTTCATCTCTAACGATGGCAGCGGGCCAATAAGGTTGGGGTAGGAGTTTATCATGCCCTTCGATTGTAGAGAGAGATAGGCAGCGGTGGCACCGGTGGGTGCAGATTCGGATGAGAGCAGTGGCAGCAGCAGAGAACATAGGTTGGACGACAGCGATAGGTAGGAAGTGGAGGCAGTGCAGCGAGATGACGTAGGTGGAACGGCATAAATCTCTACTATATAAAGGAAGAGTTTCTTCCCGCGTCACTTCATTAAAATTACCCACCTTTGCCACTGCTCTTTAATTACCCATATTTACCACTACTCTTTAATTACCCACCTTTGCCACTGTTAGTATTTTTTGTAAATAAACTTTTTATCGCAAATTGAGTTTCAACCATTATACATTCAAATTGAACAGTATTATTTCGACAAAGTTAGTGCTTTTTGCAAATAAATTTTTGTCATAAATTGAGTTTTCGTTGTAATGCTGAGGCACATGACTAGTAGGTTTTAAACTGCACTTTTGCATCGTGGTACTGTAGCAATGTACTTGGGTGAAAGTCGTTGTTTACAAACATCGTGCGTGTCGTGTAAACAATCACAGCAGCTACCTGTAGCAGCAGCTGATGCCCTCAGTTCTCCCCAAATGAGATGGCTCGAATTGCGCTAATATGACAGGAGGCTCATGGTACTGAGATAAGAGGAAACGATTCCAAACGACCTGACGCGTTAATCTTTGATCCGAAGAAAAAAAAACAATAAATAGCAAATGATGAGAAACAATATAACAGATATAGCAGCAATTCCAACTTCAATCCGCTTCGGGAAATGGTTCAAGGCAGACAGTCATTGACTACTGAACATAAAGTGCAAGCAAAGACTGTCCCGTGCTTAAGGGCATGCTGGAAACCAGGAGCTTCAAGGGGATTTCGTTGAAATTATAATAATTCGAAGCCCTAAATTTTGCTTTTGGCAAATTTAGCACTTTTCAATCAAATTTATAAAACTAACCCCCTTGATGAGCTTAGAAGAGCTGCAGACGACATAAGTCACCTGCCATGCCTAGAGAACTCGGCAGCTTTCTCGATAGCTAGGTTTTGCTCTTTTGTGGCACAACAGGAATCGGCAGTAGCAAGGCACCTGGCTGCTGTAGAAGGATAGATTCCATACTGCTTCCATGCTTGCATGCCATGAAAGGACGGAATTAATCAGCGAATTTGATTAATTAGCAATTTAATTAAGTAAATAATTAAAAAATATGATTAAAATAGTGATTTAATTAGTGGAGATGATTCCTACCGAGGAATGGGAGCTCGGTAGAAATCTTAGCATAGCAAGCCACCTACCAAGCTCCCCAAGTGCGAGAGGTTACTCGTGGGGTCTAAATTTAAAAATGATTTTGAATGGTAGCTATTTTAAAATATATTTGCAAATCGGCTAAAAAAGAAAAAAAACTAATAATTCCCGCATTCCATTCAATGCCTAAACAGAGTGTTAGGTTGTTATCTAATTTTGTTCCCGCTAAGCACAATAAGGGCTAATCAAGCTCTTCCTCCGATCACAAATATTTATCGTTTTGGACATCGATATGGTCTTTAAAAAATAGCTTTGAGTATTAATTTCTATTATATTAAATCTAATAAAATTATACTATTATGAAAGTACTTTTCGAGATAAATCTATACATATGATTTTTATATATCCAATTTAAATATTTCCAAGAGATATTGACCGTAAGAGTTTCAAAAGTTTAATTGTACCTATATTCAAAACGATAACTAGTGCTCAGTTCCAAAAACAGCAGCAATGCTGCTTGGTTGTTCAATTCACCATGAATCTTATCAACTACTCTAGCTGACTTGAATTGAACGGGCTCAAAACCATCCAAAATTGGTTGTAGGAACAGGGTTGACAAAATCAAAATTTTGATTTTTGAATGATTTTTATTTTCCCCGAAAGCGCATTGCTTCACCGCCGTCGCCGTGAGCTTGATGCGTTGCCGCTTCTTTCCTCGATGCCAGCCACATTGTCCTTTTCAGCTAAAGCTAGCCACGTCACGAGTTTCTCTATGCCTCCTTTACCAAGACGGAGCTCTCTCCCTTTCATTCGTGCCGCCATTGCTATGGACGGTCATCACCATTGCTAGTTGTTGGCCTAGGGTGACATGGTCGTCCATGTGTGTTGCCACGCTGCCTACCATGTCAGCCAACCACTGAGGTGTCTTCCGATCAGCCGTCCGATAAGTGCCTACATGGCTAGATCCAAACCACTATGCCTACGATGTGTAGGACCCATCTGTCATACCCATAGAGTCCGTGAACTCGGTCCACCATAGATTAGGTCCAATCTGTGGATCTGGTCTATAGAGCATGGCTCCATGCGTCAAACTAATAGCGTATTTTTTTGATTTTATTTTATTTTCAAAATTCCAAAAATTATCATAGGTCCCACTTTTCAGTCAAATAATTTATCTCTCCCTTTTTTATTTTTTCTTTCGACCAATTTTCCAGAAGCTCGTTCTCCCTCATACAAACTCCGATTGAGGTGATTCAAAATTTTAAAAATTTGTAAAATTGAGATATATTTAATAGTGAATTTTATATGATTTTTTGAGTTTGTTTTCTTCTTATTTTGGTATTTATTTGGTATTATCTCTCGTTATGCGTAGACGTCGAAGTATTCAGAGCATCAAAAAGGATTCGTTGACTCAAAATTAGGTTCTAGAGCAAGAGCAAGGACTTCTCCAAGGCAAGTTGTGTTTTAATTATGTTGAACCCAATTTATAAAATTGCTATATTGCTTTACTTTATGCATGATATTTTATGTGTATAACTGTTTCAATGTAGTTCGGGATTTAGTTAATCTACCTAATTGATCTATACTCTACTTTGTCATTTGTATGCCATGATTAATTATCACCATAGGATGGTTCATTATTAGTTGGTTAATATTAGCAATTAATATGGGTTAGTTAGACCGTGATTAGTTTGCTTAGCTATGCCACGTGTAACTCATGTTCTTTGGAATATCAAAGGTTAATCTTGACTAATAGAATATAAAATATGTTTATAAAATTGGTGTGTTAGGTGTTATCACAGAATGATGCTGAGTTGTAGTGATGAGGGATGTCACGCAACGAAGTTAATTTGTTGATAACATGATGCTTGGTAATCTACTAGAGTGGTAATCATTTAGATTAGAGCAAGTGGTAAGGAGCGGTGTGCTAAGGTGGACCAGTAAGGCAGAGAGTATGTGGAAGTCTTGTCCTAGTCATCTTAAGGACTTAACCTTGCAAACCTTTGACCTGAGTCAAATGCACAACCATATGTCTGGAATGAGACAGATCTAGTTAATTAATTTACAATATCTTAGCTTTGGTAATACTAGTGGTGGTGTGAGGTTCGTCTTTTATGAACTCACATGGCGCAAGAGGGGTTCCCTGAGTGTGATAACCAACCTCTTTAATGTTGAAATCTTAGTGGGTAGTACGGGGTTAAGATAGGACATTGTAAATACTTTGTCATGATTTTTCTACCGATATACTAAGGAAGTGTGTTAATAGCTTGGTAACAAGAGATAATCATGTCGTATGGGTAACGTGTATAACCTCTGCAGAGTGTAAAATCTATTCGGATAGCTATGCATGCGGTATTGAGTAATGCTCAGGAATTACAATCAAGAGTTAGATTTTTGTAAAATAAAAACTTCGATAGAAAGACAGGATACTATTGAAAAGTTTGGAACTTGATTAAAGGCTGGATGTCATGTTTATTTGAGAAATGCTAAAAGTTATTATTTACTGTCTTTTCAATCTATTATCGTATTCATTCATAAATGTTGCTTTACTGTAAACTAACCATGTTTGCCATTCCTTTGAAATAAGTCTTGCATATAATTATGTTAGAATTGCATTCTAAGCACAACTTGTTGAGTGCTTTAAGTATTATTAGTTCAATGCCCGTGAGTTGCTACGAAAAAAAATTGGTAACGCAACATAAAGGTCAAACAATAAAAGAAAATTATGGAGATTGTATCGGCCACGGTCAGTGGTGAGCTTCTGCACCATGCAATCCGCTGGATACCGCAGCAGTAGCGCCTTGCGCTCGCCACCGCCACAAGTATCCTTCTTCAAGCCCCCAAGTTCCACAGCATCGAGCATCAGATCATCCGCCCCGAGAGGATCGAGGGCCATGCAAAGTACTGGAGGGACATCGACTACCTCATCTTCAACACCAACATCTGCTCTTTGCATTGACATTACCACATCTTCCATTGCAATTGTATGTTGAAATGTGCACCCTTTTCTTTCTTTTCGTGGATTTTTGCAGGACGCCTAATTCAAGACATGGTCCAACTGGCTTAACGAGAATGTAGATCCGGTGCGGACATCGGTGTTCTTCGTGACGATGGCGTTGTTGTTACCCATGTCGACGAAGGAGTCGCCGAACACCAGAATAGTCGGCACCCGTGGCCTCCCGCCCCTGCGCCTTGCCCCCGGACGCCACCGTTGAGGTCCTTGCCGTACGGCCTGAAGTCGACCTTGGCGAGCGTGACAACGGCGTTGTTGTTACCTGTGTCGACGAAGGAGTCGCCGAACACCAGAATAGCCGACACCCACGGCCTCCCACCGCTACGCCTTGCGCTCGTCGCTACCACAATCGCAGATTGGGAGGAATGAGGAGTTGGGAGAACCGTGGTTTGCGTCGCCAGCTATCGCAAGGAACAGAAGCAAAAAAGAACATACCATTTTTTTTCCGTCGGCCGGTTCGTTTTTTTTCGATTTAAAGGTGGGTTGGTGGTGGAGAACGGACGTAGCACCACCAACTCAAAATTAGAAGTAGTAGAGAATCCTTACCAATAATAACATCACCAGTTGAGGAATCTTCATCAGCTTTGGAGGAGGAGTATCAGAAGGAGACGAATGTTTAGGGGTGCGAGCCTTGTCAGTTGCCTGCGGTATACTGAAGGGTTTATCTATGACTCCATTCCGTTGCAGTTAAATTTGTTATTCTCGGTTTAGCCTTGTGAGACATATTCTTGTAAATCGACCATAAGGTCAGTTAACATGTTTATAATTAATACATTATGTCTTTTGTTATGTTTTCACTATATATGGTTGTGATATTCACTTATGTTGAGGCTGTGTGCACTAGTGTGATTTTGGACTAGTGCGATATACATAGAGGGTCCAAATTTGTATATTCGGGTTTTGACAATTTCTAGGTTTCTGAACAGGCCTTTAATATGCAAAAACTTCAACAAATTAGGTTAGTTGAGAACATATAAATGTTACTTACTACATGTAAATTGTACAAGTAAAGAAAAAACAATCCTGCATATACAATTACAAATCATGCATTTTGTTATTTGAGTTGAGACCTCAATGCACCATTGTATTTTCATAACAATTTGTATCAGTTACGTACTTTGAGCTGTTTTGGTGGGATTTCGTTATTTCTACCGAAATAGAGACTAATCAGAGAAGAACCAACAGAACCAGACATGAACGACAATTGAGAAGACAGTCAGATGCCGAAAAAACAGTTGCAGATTGGTCCCAATTCACAAAGAAAGACAATCCTTTAGTCAGATGCCGAAAAAACAGTTGCACCGGTGTGCTCAACATGTAGCGTCTCTTCTGAATGCATTGATATATACAGGGTAAAAATTGGAGAATGTCACATTGCGTGGCATCTGAGCAACCTAAAAGCCCTACCTTGTAGGAATTACTTCAGATGTTTAGATAAGTATCTTGCTTTACTTCGTTTCATAAGGGAAGGAGTTTCTTCATCATAAATTCGAAATGTGTTAATTATACAAACAAGTTTTGTGAAATTGTTATGAACAGTCATTGACGAGTAAGACAAGATGATTACCGGGCCCAGTAGGGGCCCATATGTTGGGTGCTATTTGTATCATTCTGTAAACACGAGTGATGCTTGACTGCTTACACAAGCTAGGATGTTCTTTTCCTTGATAGGCCATCTATGAGGTCCTTTCTTCAACAAAGGTAATAAGTGAAGAAAGGAAGGAATTAGGGCAAAAGTAATGCTTGTCTTGATGAAAGAGCAAGCTCCAGGGACTATCAATGGGGACCATATAAGACAGCCCTCGGGCTGACACTACTCACAGTTCGAGCACAACGAAGTACCTGCATTTAAGACCAGACTGCAGACTTAGATGTGCTTTCCTTTACAAAGAAATTACAAGCAGCGGCCTAGATTTTTCTGTTCTTCCTGAACAGCCTGATCAGGTTCTCAGGTACACGATACAAGCACCCATTGCTTGTTACATTACTTGAACTTGATCTGTACTGCACAATGCTATTTCCAATGCTAAATGTTTCCTCTTTTCTTATATGATAATTCATTCTAACATATATTTGTTCATTTACGCTAGCACTATACGCAATTGTTGATTGATCCCTCCAATTTATACAATTGAACGCCCACAGGTCTTTAATCTTGAATCCTCGGCAGGAAAAATCCATGAATCCAAGCACTTCTTCCGTTTCTTTTCGTCTTTCTTGAGCACTGCATTGCTTTTCAACTGATGGTAAGGCGCTTGCATATACACTGCCTGCCATGGGCATTTATTTTGCTTTCTTTCTGATAATACAACTTCTGTAACTGCAGTTTTGTTTGCATTGCAGTTGTACTAAGACATGTATTTTTTATTTTTCTTGTCTAGATCTGGCATTTGTTCTGTGATCATATATAAAACTGGACACCAACAATTATCATTGATCTCGATTATCTGGTACTGCTGTTTGGTTCCAATCCATCAGGCATCAGAACTACAACGCAGCAAGAAACAAGAGTGAGTATGTGCAACTATTGAAGATTGAAAGGAATGATGCGGATTTAAGGTTCAACAGGAAAGATATTTGACCTGTGTAGCACCTAGCAAGACAGAGGAAAACGAGAATGCATAAGATTTAAGGATACATAAAACATTTTAAAGAAACGGCAGGAGCTCTGCCATGCATTAAAAAAGGGGGAAATGTGCCACCGCAAGCAAAAGATACAAAGACACGAAGGCAAGAGATAAAAGACAGACGAAAACAGTAACGCTAGGCGGAAACTTTAAGACAAAGAAAGAACGGACTAGAAGACCCGACCACATGGTTGAAAAGACTGGACCCATGGTTGATTAGTCCTGACCACAGCACTTAGGAACGGACTAAAAGACGGGAACCTCCCTTATGGGAGCTTTGACGAAGTGTTCCGCATCCTGTCTGGAGATCTCATACAAGGGGTCCCCCGCTTCACTTAGGAACTCCGCTTTGCTCACTGCGCGCTTTGCTCACAAGTAATTTGGCCCCAGCCTAACATATCCCATTCAAGCCAAATTACTTGTTTTGGGTTCGCCTTGAGTTAAAGCTGATCGGTTCAAGAAGAATCTAGACTAACTTCATATTTGATGTTTTGCACGTGGATTTGCTTTTCCCATATCACAAGCTGTAATTTTCAATAAATGTTTTCTAAAGATCAACAACTTTTCTACCACAAAAACTGAAGCTCTGCAAGAGGGATGGTGGCCTGAAATATGAGCTAATGGTGCGTTTGGTATGTATAATTTCACATTCCCCTGTAATCTAATATTCTCATCAATGTGATTACTGGTAAACGCATTATATGTAATCTAAGATTTCAACATTTGGTTAGTTTGAATGAAACTACAAAATGGTCTTTATAATAGTACAAAGATTTCATAGCTCAAACCAACAAGTCCACAAATTTAAATTACAGGATTTAGACTTTCAAACCTTGAATGTTGATATTTATACATTTTAAAGTATAAACGAAAATTTTCAAATTTACAATTTAAATTCTCACAATTTATAATTATTCAAAATTTCAATTCTTAAGATTCAAAAGTTCAAATTATGGATTTTTGAAATCTTAAAATTTTGAGTTTTGGAATTTAAATTATCATAATTCGAATGTCTAAAATTCAAATTTCTAAAATTTAAATTCACTGAACTTGAATTTTTTCATTGAAAATTTTAAATTGTAAGATCCAACAAAATTTCAAAAAAATAGGCTTTCGAAATCCAAACACGAAATTTTGAAATTTAAATTGTCTGAATTTAAGATTCCCAAATTCAAGATTCAAAATTTCATATTTTGGTTTCAAAATGCATTTAAAAAAAATAAATTTGGATTTTGAATTCTTAAAGTTCAAAATTTGACCATGACAAATTAAAGCAAATGATAAAAATGCAATAGCAAATATCCGTTTCCCTTAGTAATCTAATACAGACACCATTTTCTACGAAAAATAGATTCCTGCAATTGATGGTAATCTGGTTTCCAAGGTAATCTTGGATTCCTTGTCAGATTTGTGGTTGTTTTACCAAACAATCGTTGGATTACTAAAGGATTCCTGGGAATCCTCCGAAGATTCCATCAAACAAACACACCAATCCGGACTCTAGAGAGAATTTGGGTAAAACTAATAGTCGAACTCCAAGGAAATATTGTAGTACGTGATACCACAATATTTAACATGATTCATTATTTTGTAACAGGCTAATATACAACTATAAATTAACGTGTTGTCTGTTCATTCAAAATCCTATAATGGAACAAGTTTTTAAGGATGGCCAGAATAAGTTTTTCCTCTCCTTCCAGATGTTTCCTCTCTCCCCACTGGCTTGTAGGATGTGTAACAGATGGTGGCAATATCGTTTACAAAATGCATGAAAAACTAACACTTGCACCATTGTCCTCTTGTCAGACTTTTGACTTTTTTCATAAGCTGTCATACAATACGCTCTTTTTTCTGCAAAAATGATTGGTTTATTTGAACCTTGTACCTCTCTGTTGTGTCCAACACTGAGCCCATGATTCACCAAGCAAAAAATTAGGCCAAATCAAGAAATGAAAATTTGTTATGTCAAGGAAGGTAACAAATTTGCCTTTTCAACCAGTATTACATGACAAGATCTTTAATGATATGAACTAAGGTACAAGCTAAATATGTGAGGGATTTATACTCTTCTGTAGTTGTAATGCTAAAAAATAATCTTGTGAGAATAAGGGCTCAATTAAAGCTTTCATTGACATCACAATCCTTCTTTACTCACTTTATAAAAACAACTGCACTGCAGGTAGCATAAATGCATTTGTTTATATTTGCCTCCAGTGATATAGTTACCTCAGCATCACGAGCCTTATTTATTTGTGATTTTTCTTTCTGCAGCACTTTTTTCTATAAAAAATGGCTGACGTAAGTTTGATGGGCTTTGCTACAACAACTCTCACAAAGGTTGCCACGTTTGCTGTTGAATATGCTATCGACGACATCAAACTTTCCTGCAATGTTAAGAGCGAGCTGGGAAAATTGACAAACTCAATGAAAGCTATTTGTGCTGTTCTTAATGATGCTGAAAGGAAGCAATCTACATCTGGTTCACTCAAGCTATGGTTGGAAAATCTCCAAGATGCCGTTTACGACATAGATGATGTTCTTGATGACGTTGGAACACGAGCCTTGCAGCAGAAAGTTGAAAAAGGTTCTATAATACTTATTTTGCTCAGCTATTCATTTTTCCTTTTCAATTGGGGAGAAAAATAAAAAAGGTTCGTGAAAGGCTAGATGAAATAGCAGCCATTAGAAGCAACTTTACATTGATAGAAGAACCAATATACCTGCAACCAATATACCCGCCCAAAGATGAAATTGTCCAGAGAGAAAAATGCTCCATTGTATATGAGCGAAACATTATTGGAAGAGAGAGAGCTAAAAATGATATTGTGAAGATGATTTTAGAAGCTGCTGAATATAATTCTGATACTCTGTCAGTACTTCCACTTACTGGAATGGGAGGCATAGGCAAAACTGCCCTAGCAAAACTGGTATTTAATGATGAACGAACCAACAAAAAGTTTGGTAAGATTCTATGGGCATGTCTGTCTAATGTGTTTGATCTCAGACATATCTTGGATATGATAATACAATCAGATAGTGGTGAAAGCTATAAGCATCTAAGTCTGGAAGCACTACAAAAGAAACTTCATGAACTTTTAAGGGACAAGAGATACTTGCTAGTGCTAGATGACATGTCAGATGATCATGTTAATAAGTGGGAAGACTTGATAAACCTACTACAATGTGGTGGAAGCGGAAGCGTGATTTTAATGACCACACGCAGTGGAAAGCTTGCATCAAAAGTGAAGACCATGGAGCCATATAAAGTGGTAGAACTTCCACCTGAACAATGCATGCAAGTATTTGTTCGATATGCATTCAGAGATGACAAAACAATTGATCATCCTAAGTTGCAGGAAATTGGAAAATCTATTGTAGAGAAATGTTGTGGTCTTCCTTTAGCAGCAAGGACACTGGGATCCCTATTGTTTGATACTCGAGACATTACAAAATGGCAACAATTTAAGGAAGAAAAATTGTGGAATATTGTTCTAGACAATGATATCTTGCCAGTATTAAAACTGAGTTATGATGCACTTCCAGCAAATTTGAGATCTTGTTTTTCCTGCTTATCAAATTTTCCAAAAGACTACGAGATTTTCAGAGAACTGTTAATTATGTATTGGATGGCACTGGGGTTGTCGAGTACAAGAAGCATGGGAGAGAGATACTTTAGTGAGCTTGTTGGAAGATCTCTTTTCCAAGAATGTGTTTTTAGCCACGATGAAACTATTTCATATTGTAAAATGCATAACCTGGTTCATGATCTTGCAATATCTGTGTCCCAAAAGGAGCATGCCACTGTTAGCAGTGAAAATAGCAACATCTCTAAAAGTGTTAAGCACCTAGTGTGGGAGCACAAGGACTTCACAACAGAGCTCAAATTTCCTAAGCAACTGAGAAGGGCAAGTAAGGCAAGGACATTTGCAAGCAGACACAACTACGGTACCGTGAGCAAATCCTTTCTTGAAGATTTCCTGTCAACCTTCACACTCCTACGTGTCTTGGTTTTTTCAGAAGTTGACTTTGAAGAGCTACCAAGTTCAATTGGAAATTTGAAGCACCTAAGATACCTAGATCTACAATGGAATGCGAAGATCAAATTCCTACCAAATTCACTGTGTAAGTTGGTGAATTTACAAACACTTCATCTTGCTTGGTGCAGAGAGCTAGAGGGGCTACCAAGAGATGTGCAAAGACTTGTCAGCTTGAGATACTTAATCCTCACATCTAAGCAACAGTATTTGCCAAAAGATGCCCTCGGAGGTTGGACCTCCATGGTATTTCTACAGCTTAGTGCCTGCCCAATGTTAACATCACTAACAGAAGGATTTGGCAGCCTAAGGGCACTGAGAGAGCTATTTGTCTTCAATTGTCCAAAGTTGCCTTCTCTACCCGATAGCATGAATCGGCTTGTCGACCTTCAGAAGTTGGTGATTCATAACTGTGACGAGTTGGATTTGATGGAATCAAAGGAAGCAATGGGTGGCTTGAAGAGTCTTCAGTCAATTGAACTTGTTGGGCTTCCAAAGTTTGAGACCTTTCCAGATAGCTTTCAATCAGCTTCTTCCTCTCTTAAATATCTGAAAGTAAGTGACTGCAGAGAATTCAAGAAGCTGCCCGATTTCATTCAGAGGTTCTCTTCTCTGAAGAAAATTGAGATCAATTCAGAGAAAATTGAGATCAATTTAGAGAAAATTGAGATCCCTGAAAGACATTCAACTAATGGTATAGTTTGGGCGTAAAAGTAAGTGCATTTTGGTTCTAGAATGCTCCACAGTCTATCGATCATCCAATTACTTGCTTTCTTTACAAGTTCATTTCTCGTTTTATAAATGATTATATCTGTTGTTCACTTGTTTATTTAAGTCATTTATCTGCATGCAGATGGGAAGTTGCGATAATTCCTGGCTGGGAAGGCTCCTGATGAACTATTGTGAGCATAATCTCTCAGCTCAGATATGCTGTGTGTTGTTGCTTGTTATTTGTTTTAAATAAATGGATGCCTGCTATGTGTGCTAAAAAAATGTATGCTGATATGCACTTGCTATATTGTCGCATGATCATTTGTATCATTAAGAACTTGTACTAGATACGAGTGTTTACAAATTTATTGCAAGTTATGAATCACCCCATTCACTCTTCAGAGCCGAACATGACTATGTGCTCTTCGAAATTATATGTATTATGAGTGGATTTCAAAACAAAAGGAATTGCTTGGGAGGCTACAAGTCTACAACGGTAAATGCTGAACTTGGTTCTTGTTTTAATCTGACTGTACCACTGCAACTAGTATGATCCTTCTAGTTGTTTGCTTTCTGATGCCATTAAGTGGTGGTGCCATGTGGTATATTGGCCACTTATATTTGTCTCGAAATAAAATATGGTATAAAAATATTGAAGGTGTCTAGGGAGCACTTGAGTGTTTTCTTATTAAATAACACTCAAATTTTGAGTATTCCAATTGATATATTCTCCTATTTGAGTACTATTTTATCAAGGAGTAATCAATTTTTTAGGTATTGGATGAGGAACATTACTCTTTTATAGCCTTTTTACATCAATTATATACTAGTTTAACACAAATTAAATTATGTAAAAATGGTGTGACAATTTGTAAAATAAAAACATTATTCATTTCTGCATGGCCTTTTTTACATCAATTATATACTAGTTTTACATAAATTAAATTATGTAAAAAATAATGTGACAACTTGTAAAAAAAAAAGGAACAAAACAAACTATAAGGAACACAACAAACAAAAATGTGGATCACAAAGTTAGATATTGACAGTCAAAATGAGGAAGCACAACATATATCACAAAAGTAATATTTAATAGACAAAAAAAATTGAGTGCTCATAAACAAAAAAAATACTCTAGTGCTATTTAGCAATTCCCAAAAATATTATGTATATTTCTAACACCACTGAGTAAGGACGTTGATCCATCGGAGAAAAGAAAGAACTTACCTTGCTCAAGTCGAAGGCCTTAGCCTCGGCCTTGTACGTGCCGGCGGCGGCGTTGCCGTGTGCCGGCATAGCAAAAATGCAAATACGAAGGGTTTTCTCCGGATGAAAACCGTGGCTGTTTCTAGACGACGACGAGCGTAAATGCGTAACTACAAAGGGTTATATATATGATACAGGTACATGGGCTAGCAATGTTCTAGAATCGCATATATATGGGCTGAGCCCAACTCAAAAGGCAAGCAGTAGTACAAATACGCATGGCTAGGAAAAGAAGAAGACAGAATTGTGAAATTGGCTCGTCTTCCTCCTCTGGCTTCCCTCGACTCGATCTCTTCTTCTCCTCCTGCTTCCCAGTGCATGCATGTAAATGTAATGTAATGCTAGGACGATATTTACATAATGTTAGGGCGACAACCAGCCGCTCCGGCCTCCGGTCGTCCTTTTGCGTCTCCCGCCTGGTAGCCCCGGCTACCAACTAGGTAGTTATAAAAATGACTTTCAGTTTTGTCGTAAAGCATACTACGAAACATGGTTAATTAAGATGAGATTTGCCTCTGTAAATACACATGGCTGGGAAAAAAATGAACACATAACTCGTCGAATCCAACAGAAATTGTACTGTTTTCATTATCACGTTCCAAACATGGGTCTAGCCAGAGGTATTGCCGTTGTCTTGGAAAAATGGCCACAAAAGCCCTCCTAGTGTACGAGTGTTAAGTGGTAAAGGGTTTGGAAACGCCACCGTCACTGTTTTTGTATAGCCACGACCGTGTGGTGCACGCGCGTTCACACGGCAGTCAGCACAGTACGTAGAGCCGTGATGATCACGGTCGTTTCATTCTCTAGCTCACGGGTACACAGCCGGGTTTGACCTCGACCTAATCAAAACTAATTAGAGCACGTGTAATAGTCATCTATATTATCTAAAGATAAAATAAAAGACTACTTACACAATAGATGATATCTTATGATTATCTTAATAAGATCATGCAATCTTTAAATTATAGCACAAAAAGTATTTATTATAGATAATAACTCACATAACGGTGATTTATACTGTCTATATGGTCGTCTTTTTCATAAAGAAACAACTATACTCTTTCTCCTCCTCTCTTGTCCACGTTAGCAAAAATCTTCGTGACAGAACATATAGACGGTTGACATTGTTATAATTAATTTCAGAATGAATTGAAATTAATTCATTGAAAAAAGTTAAAGAGGATTTAAGTTGGGTGTGGGACTTTAGTCCCATATTACTTAGCAAGATGGTATGAAGCCAGCATATAGATGGTTAATATTGTTGGAATTAATTTTAGAATTAATTCATTGGAAGAAGTAAAAGAGGATTTGAGTTGGGTATGGGACTTTAGTCCCATATTACTTAGCAAGATGGTGTGAAGCCAACATATAAGCCAACATATAAGGGGAGTTGTTGTATAGACTCTAGTATGAGTTGGTGGCAAAGTTAAAGCTAAACATAGTTGGCTATGTGCACACACGCACACGAGCGTATCAAGTATTTCACGTGTGTTTATCTCATGACTTGTGACTTGCGATAATGCACGACCGCAACTTGACATGCTAAGTGTACTTAATATTTTACCGCGTATACTAACTATGCCATATCACCTGACACCTCAATTGTTGATGTGGCGCTGTGGTCTTAATGAAACATACGTTCTCATGCAATTAATCTGTTTGCCCACGATGTGAGATACCAATGGACGTGAAAGAGGTGCCCGATCTTCATTACATAGAATCAAGATAACTTACACAATCTCTTGATAAATACTGAATAATACCCCGCCACCATATGCAATGAGCTTATAACTCTTTAATTCGACAAGATCACACGTGTACTAGACTTCATAAGACCACCGAGTGAAGAGTATCAATCTTCAATTCCCAGTTGAAAGACAGAACGATCTTTGGAAGAAGCAACGTCCAATTTCCTGCTCTATTGTGTATGCAACATAAAAGAAGAAAAACAAGCATATATGTTGTATAATATCAATTGTGGTTTTCCTTTACAATAGAGAATAACACAAATATATAAAAGAGACTATAGGGGACATACATCCTAGCCTAGGACCACCCAAGGTGGGTCCCACCCTCTTAGACTCTATTTCTAACTCAAATTTCTAATCCAATTTGGCCAAGTTGGACATTGATACTTGTCAGCCAATTTAAAGATAGAAGAAAACCGATCATGGCCATCTTGTAGTGAAGTGAAATAGAGAGAAAGTTTCAAGTTTTCAAACAAATCCAAGAGCACAGTAATCCGAGTCAGTGTATAAGAATTGTGGTTTTATTTAACTCCGATTGGTTTGGTATTCCGAATTGGACTCTTTTGCCCTCCAAATTCAACCCAGCCTTATCTCTTTCTTTGTTTCCTTGTCTTAACCGAAATGGGCTCTGCCTTACCACTCCCCGCATTGGCTACATGGGCTTGCTCCCACTTAGGCCCCTTGGCGCAAGGGCCACATGGGGTAATCTCCTATGTGGTCAACTTCATCTTTGGGCTTTACATGTGACTCTCATCCTCTCTTGCCTTCTGTTGGGTTCCAGTATTGTCCATCAATGTAATTAACCTCCATTTGATGCTTGTCAATTCTTCATACCAAATAATAAACAATGTATTAAGTAGTATACTATTCTCATTAAAAAAGAAATTGCCTAAGAAACAAATTCACCGTTGATATTTTATGTGTCTTAATAATTCTTTTTTAATTAATTAAGGTATTAAATTGAAAAGTACTAGGCGTATGTATATCCGCATCAGGGCAGTTCTTGGGATCATAGCAATTTGTTTTTCACAAAGCTAATGTCTTGTGAGGCGATTTTGGCTTGACATGTCTTTATAATGGAGATGTTCCTGTACATGAAAAGTAGCGATGAAAAAATGATCCCATCTTTCTCTAGCGCTCCCTGCTTCCTCTGGTACTTACTGCCATTGAGCCATTTTGTCTCTTCTCCCATCGTGCAACCGGCATGAGGGATAGTAGTGTCTTCGATCCAATGCTGACCTTTGATGATCTACATGGGAGACTAGCAATCAGGTTTCTCTGGGAAATGACATACCGCTCCTACACTGTTGCGTGTTTTTAACCAAGCCCACTATAAGTGTCTCAGACCAATTAGTTGTTGGTCTAAGCAATCATTCTCTTAGTGATTAAATCTGTTGAGAATAAATACTACTATGATAGTATGTTTACATTTATGTGTTAGTTGAGCTATCTAGCATGTGTAAGCATGTCTTCTTTACTAGTATGTTATATATTCATCAAATATTTACTAGCTGCTAGTAATATTATCGTAGATGCAATATTTAATTTCGTATTTTTATTGTGTAACAATAGAATTAAATTAATGTTAGACTATGTTAATTTTTAACAGACACCACACCATTGTACATGCCTTCGAGCAACACTTGAAGCTTTTGACTAGTCGACTGAAGCATGCATCTCGGTGAATTTGTTTTGTCTCATTTTGATCTAATTGTTGTATAAAATGATGACTCTTGCTATCGATCAACCACAATGTATTGATCAAATAGCAAGAACAATAACATGGAGCACACATGATATAGGGAGTCAAAACTCTCCCTCTTTTTCTTAGACTAATTCTCTTATACGTACCACGAACTTACGTACGGCTTGCAGTAGGTTTAATCGCTTGATGCCAATCAAATTCGATACAGTGTAGATTGGTATAGACAGATGTGCTCCTCCAACATCACTTTGACAATTCCAGTTATCATTGCAATCTCTCCAGGGATGCAATAATCTACAAGATCTTTTATAAGCTCACACTCTATAGTTTGCGGCACTCGACCTTCTTCATGGTTTTCAGCACTAGAAAGCTCCTGTATCCTTATTCTCTGAAAATCCATCAACTTTAAAGTAGATCTCATCAGGGTGAAGGTTCTGCTCTTCCATCCTAAATTTTGCAGGATACTGGAGGAGAATATTTCCCATCGCCGCAAAAAACACACGGGAAGATTGTGGCACAAATATATCCATCTGCACAACTAGAGGTTTTACAGTACTGACTTTTACAATAGTACCATGCACTTATTGATCTTATTGATGTCATATCCAACTGCAAGTCCTTGCTCGAGCACATAGCTAGATGAACTGCAGCTCCCATGCAAAGCAAGGCCTTCTTTTGGATTTTCCTCGAGAGTACGAAAGAATTCAGGAACCCCGCACAACATCCAAAGCCGCATCAAATTAACCGGAGGGAAGAAGACAACACTATCATCTTCAACACGTGAGAGGAGGTAGCTAGCTCCCCTCCAGGGAGAAGAACCGATCTAGGTCGGTGGCCAGGCTGGCATTGGGGACGGCCGCCTAGAACTCGGTCTCCTCGCGGCTGTGGTAGCGTCCATGGCGCGGGCACCAGATCGGCCCTTCGGGCTGTCCACGAACATGCATGTCTCTGGAGGTCTCGATCGGAGATTCTCTCATCCGGCAAGTCGCGGCTGTGGAGGCATCGTTCGCTCGTGCGTGAAAGCAATTCCTTCTCTGCGTGGATGAGGTCGATCTCTCCTGTGAGCAGCATACGAATCAACATGGATCAATCTATGATTAGCATCAAAAAAACAAGATTGATCTGCTTGCAAATAATATAGACCGACATACTCTACACTCACATGGATCTAGGGCTGCAGCCTCGTAGAGTTTCGTGATAACGTGTTATCAAACAATAACACTCACCGTAAATCAACCACGATGCACCGATCAAATAGTAAGAACAATAGCAGCAAGCACAACTCTCTTTATAAGACTGATTCTATGTACAAGAGGGTGCCATATTTATAGCAAAAGCTATCAAGAGATAGATTTAAATTCACTCACAACGAAATAGAGTCCAAACTGTTAGCCATGCATATGTGCATGGACTGCATGTCACTGCGCAGTCCATGCACACGAGCATGAGCGGTCTTGATCCTTTGGATCGGCGTCTCGCGCATGTTGCCGAAGCAACAGGTGCGCATGGATCGCATGATATCCGCGATTAGGTATAATAGGTAAACCGGGATTAGTTCTAGTCAATCACGTGTAATCTTGGGATTGTTTCCTATGGTTGTAATCTCCTATTTATATGCCTTAATGGCCAATGCAAAATCAATCATCGCGTGAAATCTGTTTCCGCTATCATGGTATCACGAGACCGGACTTCTTCCGCGTTTCTTCCGCTGCCCACCTTTACGCCGCGCTAATCCATCTGATCGCCGCTGCTCCCCATGCCGACGTGCTCGCCTCACGCCCATCGCCCGGTGACTTCGATGTGACGTTGTTGCTCGCGGTGCCGCCGCCTCAAAGATCGTTTTCAATCTACTATCGCACCATGGCCGGTGATCACGACGAACTCACCCAGCTTCGCCAGGAGGTCGAGGCGCTTCGCGCTATCATTGCGCAGCGTGCTCTTGACGACCAGCGTGCTGCCGATGAAGCCCGACGCATCGCCGAAGCCGAAGCTGCGGCCGAACAACGTCGCCTTGACGCTGAACGTGAGGCCACCGAGCGTCGTCGCCGTGAGGATGAAGCCGACGCTCTGCTCATCGTCAATCTCCATGCGCAGGCCGTCGCCCTCACCACCATCAAGGCTCTTGTTCCTATGGTCCTTGAGGTCGGATCCACCTCCTACCCCAAGTGGCGCGGCCTCCACCTCATCACCCTCAGAAAGTACGCCCTCACCGACCACGTGCTCTCCGACGACGTTCATACCGATGTTGCACCCTGGCATCGCATGGATTGCGTTGTGGTCTCCTGGATTTTTGGCACCATCTCGGCCAACCTTCTTGAGATCGTCATGACCTCCAGCAATCCCATCCACCAGCCCACCAGCCGGGCTGTCTGGCTCGCCCTCGAAGACATGTTCCTCGGCAACAAAGAGACCCGTGCCTTGCTGCTTGACACGGAGTTCCGTACCTTTGCGCAAGGTGACCTGTCCATCTCGGACTATTGCTGTCGCCTCAAGTCCATGGCCGATCAGCTTGGCAGCCTTGGCGAGACCGTTCCTGATTGCACCCTCGTTTTGGCCACACTCCGCGGCCTCAACGATCGGTACGAGCACATCGCATCCTTCACCAAGCGCCAGACGCCGCTGCTGACATTCGACAAGGTTCGCAATGATTTGCTGCTAGAAGAATTAACCCTCAAGGACAAGGCGGCATCGCAGTCCACGGTGCTGCTCTCCACCGGAGTCCGCTCGTCTGCAGGTTCGCCACCCACCAGCGGTACTCCCAACCCCGCTGGTGGCGCACCCAACCCCCCGAGCACCCATCGCGGCCCTACGCCCGGCGACGGGGGCAACCTGACGGCCGGCGGCAATCGTCAGAACAATCGCCGTCGTCGCAACAAGAACGGCGGCGGTGGTGATCGGGCACGCAAAGGCGGCCGCCACCTCCTTCTTCAATCACTCGGGTCTTGCATCAGAGTTTGGCTGCTAGTGCACCGCGCCCGAGCCTGGCGATTCGATCATGGCCGTCGTTCAGCGAGGGCTAACCGACGCCCAGCGTTCACCGCTTTCCACTGGTTGTGGCCCATCCCCTGGCGGTGTCGGGCCCCTGTACTGAGCCCCGTATCCTCCTGGCTTATAGGGGTATCCCATGGGGCGCTGGTCTTCAAGATTACCGTGCGCCTCAAGAACAAGACAGATTCACGAGTGGCCAAGGCGCATGGGATCAGGCTTCCCTCGCCAGTGCGTTCAGCACCATGCAGCTGACTCCTCCACCGTCAACCACGTGGTACATGGACTCCGGTGCCAGCAATCATCTTACATCCGACGCCGGTAACCTCTCCATTTTCCACCCCTCCTCTCCTTCATCTCCTTCCAGCATTGTAGTTGGCAACGGCTCCTTAATTCCTATCACCTCCATTGGCTCTACTCACATTCCTGCCACCCACGGTTCTCTAAACCTTCGTCATGTGTTGGTCACTCCACAGATTATCAAAAATTTAATTTCTGTACGCCGTTTTACTACTGATAATCATTGTTCCGTCGAGTTTGACCCATATGGCCTTTCTGTGAAGGACCTTCGCACCAGGAGCGTGATAGCCAGATACAATAGCTCTGGAGATCTTTACCCACTGCTGTCGTCACCTTCCCCACATGCCATGCTCGCCTCCAGCGACACTCTTTGGCATCGACGTGTTGGTCACCTCGGCGCCGACGCCCTTCTTCATCTAGCTCGCCCCACAGCTATTACATGCACTCGTAGTCCCACTGCCACGCTTTGTCATGCATGCCAGTTGGGTCGTCATGTTCATTTACCTTTTGCATCATCTAGCTCTCGTGCTACTCAGAATTTCAATTTAATACATTGTGACCTTTGGACCTCCCTTGTTCCTAGTGTCTCTGGTTATAAGTATTATTTGGTCATTCTCGATGATTGCTTCCACTTTTTTTGGACTTTTCCCTTACGCCTTAAGTCCGACACATTTGCTACCTCGCCAATTTCTTTGCCTTCGTCGCACTCCATTCGGCGCCACCATTAAAATGGTCCAGTGCGACAACGGTCGTGAGTTCGACAACCTCTCCGCACGATCTTTCTTCCTCACACATGGCGTATCCCTCCGCATGACTTGCCCCTACACGTCTCAGCAAAATAGCAAAGCTGAACGCTCCATTCGGACCATTAACAATGTTGTCTGGACTCTCCTCATTGAAGCGAGCATGCCGCCTCCATATTGGGTTGAGGCCCTCCACACAGCCACATACCTCATCAACCGTCACCCTACCAAAACTCTTCAGTTCTCTACCCCTTATCAAGCCTTGTTTGGTTCTCCTCCATCGTATGACCACCTTCGGGTCTTCGGTTGTCGATGCTACCCAAACCTTTCCGCCACCGTTGCCAACAAACTTTCCCCTCGTTCCACATTGTGTGTCTTCCTTGGCTACTCAGCCAAACATAAAGGCTATCGTTGCCTTGACATGAGCTCCAATCGGGTTATCATCTCTCGTCACGTCACATTTGACGAGGATTCCTTCCCATTTCCTGCTCTCCATCCCTCGGGCTGTGAAGACACTAACCATGATTTTTTGTTGGACATGGAGTACTCCCCATTGCCTATAGGGCCGCGCTCACATGCAGGTTCATTGCCACCATGTTGCTCTGGCGAGCCATCGCCATTCTTTGGAGCACGTCGTCTCGGGCACCCGACGGACGCGCCTCCTCACCATTTGGCCCACCTCGCCGCCTCGTGGGCTCCCGCCAGGCCATTGCCGGCGATTACCGAGTTCCCGCTCCCATGGCGTTTCTCCGGCGTGGGCGGCTCATGCCCGCTGACATCTGTCATGGGCGTTGCGATGAAGCCGCCCTTCCACTCTCGATACACCTGCGCCTCGGGACGCCGCTGGTGCACGCGGCCCAGGCTCCACGACGCCTCTACGAGTGGTTGCCGGTGGCTTGGCTCGCTCTGACCGACGACGCCACCCCAAGCTCAAGCGCTGCTCAGAACCTGGCCGCTAACGCTAGCGATGCGTGCTAGGGTCTCGTCGTTGTTCCGATTGCACCGGTGGTCAATGCACATCGCATGAACACCAGGGGCAAAACCGGGTTCCGCCTCTTGGTCAATCGGATGAACCTTCATGCAGCTGCTCTCTCGCCGATTTCCAAGACCTACCGTGGAGCTCTAGCTGATCCTAATTGGCGTGCTGCCATGAGCGAGAGTTTTTGCTCTTGAGCAAATGATACTTGGGATCTCGTTCCTCGACCGCCCGGTGTCAACCTCGTCACTGGCAAATGGATTTTTCGCCACAAGCTGCATCCAGACGGGTCTCTCGATCGCTACAAGGCTCGCTGGGTCCTTCGTGGTTTTACTCAGCGTCCCGGTATGGACTTTGATGAGACTTTCAGCTCGGTTGTGAAGCCGGCCACCGTCAGGACAATACTGACTCTGGGTCTCTCCCGTGATTGGCCGATTCATCAGCTTGATGTGAAGAATGCATTTCTTCACGGCACTCTCTCCGAGACGGTTTTCTGTGTGCAACCTTCTGGCTTTGCCGATCCAGCACATCCTGATTATGTTTGCCGCCTCAACAAGTCGCTTTATGGCCTCAAACAGGCGCCCCGTGCCTGGTTCAGTCGGTTTGCTACACACCTCCTCTCTTTGGGTTTTGTTGAAGCTAAGTCGGATCCGTCACTTTTCATTTTTCGCCGCGGTGCCGAGACTGTCTACCTGTTGCTCTATGTTGATGACATCGTTCTCACGGCTTCTTCAGATGCTCTTCTCAGGCACACCATCACTACTCTCCAGCATGAGTTCTCCATGAAGGATCTCGGACCCCTCCATCACTTTCTGGGCCTCTCAGTGACTCGGCAGCATGGCAGTATGCATCTCTCCCAGCGTCACTACGCTCTTGAGATCCTCGAGCGCGCCGGCATGTCCGAGTGCAAACCCTGCAGCACTCCAATCGACACGCAGTTGAAGCTCTCTGCGGCAGGCGACCCTGTTGATGATGCCACCGACTACCGCAGCATTGTTGGCGCCCTTCAGTACCTGACGTTCACTCGACCAGACATTGCTTATGCTGTTCAGCAAGTCTGCTTGTTCATGCATGATCCTCGGGCCCCTCATCTCGCCTTGGTCAAACGCATTCTTCGGTACCTTCGCAGACTGTTGGATTATGGCCTTTCTTGCATTGGGCGTCTCGGCCTCCTTGGTTGTCTACATCGATCTTGATTGGGCGGTGTCCGACACTCGGAAGTCCACCTCAGGGTATGGCGTGTTCCTTGGTGACAACCTCATCTTTTGGTCTTCCAAACGCCAGCCCACTGTCTCCCGCTCTAGCGCCGAGGCCGAGTATCGTGCCGTGGCGAACGGCGTTGCCGAAGCCACCTGGTTCCGCCAGCTCCTAATGGAGCTTCACTCTCCGCTTGATCGGGCCACCCTGGTGTACTGCGACAACATTAGCGTCGTGTATCTCTTCACCAATCCGGTTCAACACCAGCGGACCAAACACGTGGAGATCGACCTACACTTTGTACGCGAACGTGTTGTCAGGCCAAGTTCGTGTGCTTCATGTGCCTACATCGTCCACAAAGACGCGGATATCTTCACCAAGGGTCTTCCTACAGCTGTCTTCACCGAATTTCGCTCCAGTCTCAACGTCCGGCCAACTACCGTTTCGACTGCGGGGGAGTGTTAGCCATGCATATGTGCATGGACTGCATGTCACCGTGCACATGTCCATGCACACGAGCATGAGCGGTCTTCGGTCCTTTTGGACCCGCGCGTCCTGCGCATGTTGCCGAAGGGCAACGGTGCCGCATGGACTGCATGATATCTGGCCAGTTAGGTATAATAGGTAAACCGGGATTAGTTCCAGTCAATCACGTGTAATCTTGGATTGTTTCCTATGGTTGTAATCTCCTATTTATATGCCTTAATGGCCAATGCAAAATCAATCATCGCGTGAAATCTGTCTCCGCTATCACAAACGTATTTAAACAATTAGAACTCAATATCCAAATATATCTCAACACTAATGAGTCCAGTGCTCTCATGTACATGTAATCGTTGCCGTTCATGCCTAATCAGCGCAACGAACACATGAAAGAAAATACACATTATGTTAGGTAGGTTTATTCATAGATTTTTAGGAGTTGCTGATATTAGGCCTCACGATCGACGGCTATGACAATCATGTATGTACATCCTTTGCAAAAACAAATATCCAAATAACATGGCATGGAGCCAAGTGTTACCGGTCAAGATCAACGTGGCAGCCATGTCATCGTTCTGCCTATCTTGTCACAATTGTAGGGGTGCAAACAGATCGGATACGGACGGATTTCACTCATTCTGTATCATATTCCAAATTTTTTCTCAGATATAGAATCAGATACAGACAGTGCCGGATTCGAATACGAATACGGATTACTTCGGTCGCGAATACGGAGCGAATATAGATCGTTCCGGATACGGTTAGTCTCAGTCACGAATAGTTAGTCGGATAATGCGTGAAAGCAGAAACCATATATATCATGCATATTAGGATCGATCAACCATACACAAAACTTTATTAGAACCTTCAAGACATATAAGTGTTTTAAATTCAATAATAGGTGTCTTCTCTACGTAAGAATAATATGCAGCCAAGTATAATTTCAATCAACATATGAACTTATATGATGTATAATGTTTATGTTTATCAGATCTGTTATCGGATATCTATTTCACTAATTTACACTGATATTTTTTGGATATCTCGGATATGTGGGTACGGATCGGATACGAATCGGATACTTCTCTTCCCATATCTTAACCTATATTTTTTTCGAATAGGCGGATTCGAATTTGGATCGAATTCGGATATAACCGGATATCATTTTTTCGGATTCGAATCGGATTTTAAACGAATTCGGGCTCGGACGGTCGGAAATTATCTGCTCCGTTTACACCCCTAGTCACAAGCTAATTTGATACTCTTCTTAGAAATACAAGACGTATTTTAACTTTACATAAGAATTAAGGTTATGGTGAAATTGAAAAATATATGATTAAAAATGACTTAGATACCCTCACTTAATTGTCTTGGAATATAAGAGACAATATTTTTGTGTGTGGTGGTAATGAATAAATGCATGTAGTTGAGAGAATAAATAGGTGTATGGTAGAAAAAACCTCATTAAATCTATATACAAGCTTTATATTTCTAAACATAATAATTCAAATTATAGGTCTTATATTTTTAAACAGAGAGAATGTACAAACTGTGACTTCTTAACACACTGGAGTCCCTCGAACTCGATTTGTGTGGGGGTGGGGTGGTTGGTCTCTAAACTTTTATTTGAATTCGGGCTTGCGTAAGTATATTATTTCGTTACGTCCATTTATCAGTTAGAACGAGAACAAAATGGGGTAGTGCATTACACGGTAAACTCAATTACGCCATCTAGATGTTTTCTGGCTCTAGCTATAGCCATTTTAGGCTACAGAAGAGCCAGAGCTACTTAAAAGAGAAGAGCCTAAATTTGAGAGGTTTGATCCAATTTTGAGCTTTTCCTACTAAGCAGAAAGTACTCCCTCGTCTACTAAATTTAGGAGCTCCTCTGAAAATTTAACCTTTTCCAAAAAGAAAACCCATTCACAACCTGAAATCCCTTCTCTTTTGATAATCAGCCTATATCCATCCTGCCCAAGCAACCAAGCGTATCCCTTGAAGCCCTGCCTTTCCAAGCTCCATTGCCTTTTTTTTTTACAAATTTAGCTCTCTTACAAATATTATTATAAAAATAACCCTTTTCTTGACTGTGAAAGCACTGACCGATGGCACGTATCACCTATTACACCTACGTAACACGACAGGACCGGACCCATTACAACCCTTCGCTGACTGATAGCACGTATCACCTGTCACACCCACATAACATGATAGGATCGGACCCATGACAACCTGACCAACCACGACAACAGCCAGTGGGAGATTTTTTTTTTTTTGCAATTGTATTGATTTGCAGAAGAAAAAAAAAAGCATGTCAACTGTGCTAGAAAAGACAAAGCTTCGCATGCTTTTGCCCAACAAGCAGAGGCAGAGAGCCAGTGAGTGCGTGTGTGTTGTTAGCCAAAACAGGGGAGGGGCTCGAATCTTCCTCGCGCCACTGCCCCCTCGGTTTCTTCTATAAATACATCGTCTCCTTCACCGTCCCTCTCCCCCTCCCCCTCCGCGGCCAACCGCAACCTCACCTCACCTAATCCATTGCCGCCGGTCTCCAAAGCTGGACCTTGCGGGCGCACACGCACACGACACAGTCGCCAAGAACCAGCGAGACACCAGTCCGTACCCCTCTTGCCATGGATACGAAGGAATCCATGGCGGCGGACGCGAGCAGGCCCCACGCGCGGCTGCCACCGGGGTTCCGGTTTCGCCCCACCGACGAGGAGCTGGTCGTGCACTACCTCCGCCGCCGCGCGCTCGCCTCGCCGCTACCCGCTGCCGTCGATATCCCCGACGTCCGCCTCCTGGCCCACGACCCCTCCGACCTCCTGCCCCCAGGTTAGTCAGTCAGGCACTAAACTCGCAGCCGCCGCCGTCCGTCGGCGTCCATCCGCCGTGCCGGTGATTCTTTCGAGTCTAGCTTGGGCTGACTCCAGTTTGGTTAACAGGGATGAGTGAGCAGGAGAGGTACTTCTTCACGTGCAAGGAGGCCAAGTACGTCAAGGGCAGCCGCGCGAACCGGGCCACCGGCGACGGGTACTGGAAGGCCACGGGGAAGGAGAAGCCGGTCGCCGTGGCCCTGCCGGCGCCCAGGGGCGTCGGCGATCGCCAGACCGTGGTCGTGGGCATGAAGCGGTCGCTCGTGTTCTACCGGGGGAAGCCGCCGAGCGGCAAGAAGACGGACTGGGTCATGCACGAGTACAGCCTCGCCGGCGCCGGCCTCGCGCCGCGCCGGAGCGCGGAGGGCAGCGGCACCCCCGCCGCGCGCCCCGCGGAGGGGTGGGTGCTCTGCCGCGTGTTCAGGAAGAAGGGGGCAGCCTCGGCGGGCCCGGCCGACCAGACCGACGCCGACGATGCGCAGAGCCCCGGCGCCGGCGTCCGGTTCATCGACTTCTTCGCCCGGGCGGACGCCCTGCGGCGGCGGCGCGCGGCGTCGCCACTGTCGTCGAGCTGCGTGACCGACGCGTCGGCCGATCATTGCAGGGATCAGGAGACCACGAGCAGAGGCGCCTGAGCTAGCTAGCCGATGAGTATCAAAAGCTTTGCATGTTTGCTTAACGAAAATTGCAAATGCATCGCAATAGAGGCTTCAGTCGGTGCAGCCGCTGGAACTAATGTATCTTATTAATTAATCTTCTCTTTTTATGTCAGTGTCACAGGCCTTCAAAATCCAATCCTCTCTACAAATGTGAGCACCTGTCCTAGGTTTCATTATATTCGTAAGCTCGCAGATTGGGAGACATTTTCTAAGCTTGGTGCAATAGTGTAGCAGAATATCCCGCATTCAGATCGGGATATCTCTAAGCTAGCAGAATGTCTCGTAACAGCATGTACAATGCTATAGACAATCGCTGCTTTATAATAAGTTTAATACGTCATTTATAGACAACGTTAGAGACAACCCATTTAATAAGATAAACAACTCATTTATGAAGAGACGAACTTCTTTCCGCATAATAATCTGTCTTGATTTTCATGCTAGAGTCGACTCTAGATTAAGAGACGGCTCAACTCTCTAGATGCACCCTCTCTCATCCACATTATCTTTTATCCTACATGGTATAGTTTAGAGACTGCTGATATGGATCATTGTACATGCTCTAATCAGAATGCGAGACATTATATATATGAACTTAGTGCAATAGTGTTCTCGCGACTTGTAGCGCGGGAGCGGTTCAAACACGGCGGATTGCGTGCTCGGAGGTCGAGATGGAAAGGGCAAAAAATATAGCGAAAATCATGGCAGACTAGTTTCGGTTTTGTTTTGTCGAATTGCTTGGACTTGAGAAGCTGTGCCAATTGGATTGGTTGCTTGTCACCTTGTTGGCTTAATTAAGAACGCCAACATGGAGGTGATATGCATCGTCCATGGCACACGAGAGGTTGGAACCTCTATAAAAAGGTTGGAATGTTGGGCAAGGAAGAGGAAGCAGCGGCAGCCGTTCAGCTGATGGGTTGGCTTGCAAATTGCAACGCAGTCAGAGTTGCTGTGTGGTGTGGGGTGACGTGAGGGGCCCCTTGACGCTAACTCGTCCTCCCGGTCATGACATGAATATTTTTGTGCACGGGTCCTGTGTTGACCGCGGGGTGATCACATGTTGCACGATGCGGTGGGGCCCACATGGCAGCTGGGTTATACGCCGCAAATCGAACAGGAACCGTCTGGGCATCGGCTACATGACATTTTGTTTTTCATGTGCGCTCGTTTAGACAAGTTGGCTGCTCAGAGAGTCTCATCAGTGCAACTTAGGTGGTTATGTCGCAAGCCGTCGGATCATGATCGAAAGGGCAAGTGTGACTCACCTGGGGTGTTGTTCGGGCTTTGTAGCAGGAAATATTGTAGTCGACGTAGTCTTTGGGTACCTAAAACTCAAGCTGGACCTCGGATATAGAGTTGATGGACAAGATATAGGCTCTGTTTAGAAGAGCTCTAGATCCCAGCTCCAACTTAGATTTAAAGTTTGTATGCTAAAATAAAGTGAATTAAGTTTATATTTTTTTGCCTAAAATGTATACATGATGACCCCACATAAACTTTCTTTATATATCCACAGCTTCAGCTTCATAAATTTTTGGAGCTAGGAATACTCTACTATATCAACTCTACGGATTTTAGTGGAGCTGTACCAAACACCCCTATAGTACAATCACAGTAATAACTATGCCTGATTTTAGAGGGTGTTTGGATTAGAAGTATTACATGGAATATTTTAGAACCTAGTTCAAATTTAAACTAAATTCTAAAATCTTTTAAGGAATTACCACTCATCTAAATAGGGTCTTAGTCTCGGAAAGAGCTGATGGTCAAATTGGCGTGATTTTGGTGGGGAGCATGCACAAAACGCTGGAATATCCATGCACAAAACCAGTGACTTCCCGGGAGAGGAAATACCGGGGCAGGGTCGTTTCAAGTTAAACAGCCGTGCATGACAGGCAAGCAAAGCGGCATCAGGGCATTTCCCTGTCAAAGTTACTATTGGGGCCATCAGCCATCACCACAAGGTACAGTAGTTTGAAGAATCAAAAGCGAACCTTGTTATCAAGAACAAGAATCATATAGATCAACACACTAATTTCCGGTGGTCATAAAGAAAACAAACACCAAGCAAGAAACCGAAGGACAGATGTAACAGAGAACGGTAGAACTAGAAAAGTTTCAAGTACGGTGTGCACATTTCACATGTATAATTCTATAGTCTCATAAAATGGCTCTAGTTCTCTTTATATTTCAATGATTGTACCTTAATAAATCACAAAAAAATTCTCAAATTGTCAATCACAATGTTCCACAAAATCCTAATTAAATTGAAATCCCCAAAGCCGAAAAATTAATAAAAGGACTTGTGCTATGTAAAACTAAGCTCAGGGGAATTATGATTTGCTCTCTACCTCTGCCCCTCGTAGGAGTCTTGGCTCTAACCCTCTTGTTCGAGTCGTTTAGCTAGCAATCCAGAAAGCCCACTAAAATATGAAATGGTCTAGGATGGAGCACATGCACAGAAGGGTCGTCTTCTTCCTCCAGTGGTAGGCCAGAAAATGGATCGGATCCAAGCCAGCTTCAAGCCTTCAACACAATTGATCGATTTTGAATAAGGATTTGAGGAATAAGAATCGAAGAGGTGAGCTAGGGTTCTATGATATGATAGCTACGAACTAAGGAACACCAGTAATTACTTTCGTTCTTCTTAATTACTTCCTTTCCAAGATGAATGGGATTATATATATAGCTCCTGGTTTTACAACCGAAAACTGAATTAGCCATCGCAGCAGCAGAAAAGTTCAGAGTTGATGCTTAGAGACGAAAGATAATGTCTAAAACACGGTCATAGTAAAGACTAAAAACGACTTCATCCCTTGAATCTGACTTAAACGTTGCATTTCTTCATCAGAGCCATCCAAGCCTCCACAAGTGAAATCGCCAAAGCATTATATCTATCTATCTTCAGCGCCGATTTCGTCGATCAGTATCCTTCCCGCTACTACACTCTAGGTCCTGATGATATCGACACAGCAACCGCCATATTCTTCTCCTGATCTTTCACCCTGCCATGCATAGCCATGCATGCCTGCCTGCCGTGTCAGCCAAAACACAGGTCACAAGAAGGCTGATGATGTACTCGCAGTACACCATCCCGATCATTCACTCCAACAATCAATCGAACTGCATGCGTTCTCCCAACAGTGAAGTTTCCACACTTCTCGAAGCTCTGCCGTCATCACAGCAGTGAAAGGAAGTCTCCTAGCTAGGTGTGTATTTCTGCATGTACTCGATTGAGCGTGGGACGCAAGCTTCATGCAGAGATAAGCAGCGGCTAGCTAGCTGGTGTGTTTGTCAAAGAACCAATGGTACACGTTACAGCGAAAACGGAGAAGATCCCAAAAGATTGACAGCAACATCAATTGCTTTGGTAGAACGTTGACGAACAAAGGATCACCAAAAGTTGAGAAGAAAAGGGCCGGGAGGATTGTGCTAAAGGCGCTTTTCCGATTTTATTTTTACCCAATGGGCACCCACACCTGAATTTAATCATCTGGACAAACTTGTCGAATTATTAATTTCACTTTGCATCAATCGATCGAGCTCCTCCACCTGAATTTCGTCTTTTCATTTCAGGCCCTCTACCTTAGCGCATGTGCTAACCGGGTCCTCGATAGCTTCCATTTCAGGAGGACAAAATCGAACAAAACACGTTGAAATGACCAAAACTGAATTATAAGGCGGCATGTGTGCATATATACCGATGATTAGAGCGTGCATGTATCCACACAAAAGGAAGGTCTTGAGTTCAAGTCGTGACTCCCTCAACTTTCAGATGTATAATCCTTATATTAGACTTGAGGGATTCTCTCGCTAATCATCCAATCCACGTATGATCACGTTGTTTGCTCGTTGGTCGACACGTGTGTCGCGCTAGTAATATATATACGTGCTAGCGAGTGCTAGCGCGGGTCGTACGTGATGTACGTCACTTATAAGACCTTGTTTAGAAGGATCATTCTCGACTGAGATCCCTATGTATGTCACTTATAAGTATGCCCTCTCTCTCTTAGAAAAGGAAGAATGACGGAGCAAGGTGTCAATTAAGGTGGCTCCACAGTGCAGGACATGAATAAGCTGTGAGATAGCTAAGGTTACTTGCAGGGCATGGCGAGTGGCTGTGGCCACACATACACACACGCACGCACGCATGCATGCATGCGTACCTGGAGGAAGATGAAGAGAGATAGAGGAGCCAGCTAGCCGGCCGGCCAGGTCGATCGGTCAGTTGCTTGCGATGTTGGGCTCGATCTCGCCTCGTTCATGGCTGCCGTGCCGTGGTCAGCAATCACCATCATGGGAAGTGATCGATCGAAATGAATAAACCTGGCCTGACCAGCCTCCTCGCTTGCTTGTAGGGTCAGGTCACGACACCGCCCTCCGGTCTCCTACGCAAACGGAGAATTTTTAAAATTCAACGAAAACGAATTGAATCTGTCTCCCCGTTTTGACCATCTCAAAACTTTCTTTGTTTTTTCGGGGTGTCCTTTTCCATTCCGGAGCCAGGACAAAAAAAAAAAAGCAGGAATAGGATTGAGTGAACCCGTCGAATCCAGTAGCTTAATTAGCAGTTTCGTAGGATCTACATCCTTTGGAGGTTTTCCTTTAATACAGTTTCGAACGTGAATCCCGCGAAAATAAAGAGTTTGAAACGAGACAGAGAGAGAGAGAGATTTTATATCCTAAAGAACCACCTTCGTCTTAGTTGCGTCAACGAAAACATGTTCCTTCCCACCAAAATCATCACAGCGACCTCATGTTTCGAAACGGGCTACAACGAATTATACATGAATCGTACATAAATCGGCACAATCTCAGCCGAATTCATCTCAAATTCGTACACTCGATCGAAAACGTACCGTACCGTCCTAGGTTTAAATTAACGAGCATGGACCAACAGCACCACACCTTGAGACAAGCTTAACGAGCGAGTTCAACATAAAATTATTTTATTTATTATTTAAACGATTACTTTAAATTCATGCTGACAGACCAGTACTGTTGAGCCTAGCTTGGTAACCTTCGTTGACCTTGTCGGCAAGCAACCGGGAAAGCACACTCGGCCACTCGCAATCAGCCATTTTTATGCGGCTGTTGCCCTCTCGGTCACGCAAGGCAACTCGGGACGACCACCGATCCGTCGTCGATGGAGAGCGACGGGTCGGGCGGGCGCAAGGCGAGGACGGAACGGAACCGCAAGCGCCACCTCCACCGTGCCGACACTGTTCCTGCGTTGATTGGTTGCTTCCTTGTCCTCTTGCTCTTTCGATCGTACTATAATCCATGGCTCCGTATAGGTGAAGAACTTCGAGGCTGCTACGTGCTGTGCGCAGCTACGGACGGCACGAGGCCCGTAGATCCAATGAAACCGATGAATGTTTCGGTATTGAAATTAATTTAGAGCTCCTTGTTGATGATATTCGCTTGTTGATGATATTCGGACGGCTAATATTCAGAGGCTGCGCGCCGTAGATCAATGCAAACCGATCTTGAATGTTAATCAATCTATTAATTAATGTCGAATATCGGTTTTGAATGCTGAGCTCCTGCTATTTCCTTTCAAAAAAAATTTAGAGCTCCTTGGTGAGCTGGTAACTTGCAAACATTATTCGAAAAGTTTTGTTTTCGCCTCTTTTTCCGTTAATGTGTTATTTGTTTGTGTACCTACCGTTATATGTTGCCGATAAGACAATGTCGGAATTTTATGAAAAATGACCGAAATATCCATATATGACTAGGTTGTAATATGTCGGGTGGGTTATTGTGAGGTTTTTCGGGTTCAATTTTTTTTAAAAAAAAATGACCGAAATATCCATATATGACACTTGAAACTCCTATGTTCCATAGATGCCACTTGAAAGAGCGGTGTTCCAGAGGACAAACCGCTTCAGAGAACACCGGACAGAGCGAAGTTGTCATGAAATGGTACTCTGATTTCCTATTTCAAATTAGAGCTATTTACTCAATTTCGATCATTGTGAATTTGCCCTTTCGCCATTGGCTTCCTCTTCCTCTGCAATCATATCCCATTACCTAGGCAGCGATAGTTGATGTTGTGATGCCATTCGCCAAAGCCTAAGCTTAGCTATAGCCGAAGCCAAGGGCAGGCGCCTGATAGCACTTCTCTACAAAATTCAGTAGCTGATATGTTAATGGACGTGGAGTGATTTGGCAAAGTGACACAGATCATTACGTTAATGGGCGAAGCAAATGCCATCCAATCGTGGTAACATGTTGCCATTTCCCGTAATTAAATTTTTGGTCTAGGTCATGTGTTGAAGATGCAGAGGCTATTTGGTTTTTATGGCGATTTGATCATGCCATCACTCTACAACCCATCTTTTAGTACGTGCACTAAATTACTGTCTTCTACAGCTACTAACGCAACAAAATATTATTCTTCCCAGATTTATAATGTGACCAAAATCTTTGTGAACATTTCCATCCATCAGAAGTACATACTTGCAAGTCTAGTCTAGGTTTTATCTACGGCCGCCGGTCCTCACCAACCCATGTAAAGGTGCATGCAGCCAGATAATTAGTTGCGTGTGTATTTGTATCAGCACATGTAAAAAGTGCAAATATTAACACATGCGAGTGTGTATATATACAGTAGAGCTGTAAACGAGCTGGGCTGAAGTCCCAAGCTCAAACTCGATAAAAGCTCAAGCCGAGCTCAAGCAAGCCTAAGCTAGGGTCCAAGCCTCCACCTAGGTTCAAACTCGGCTCGGCCTAATCTCGAGTAAGCTCAAGTAAAAATCAGTAATAATCAACAATTCAACATGCACTGATTTTTAACAATAAAAAACGCTCAAGCTTAACTCAAGTAAGCTCATGAAGAATTAACATACAATAATATTTAACAAGTGATTCATAAATTTACTCAGCCTCATGAGTTATTTGAGCTCTGCTTGTTGAAGCTCGTGAGCTAAGGATCAAGCTTAAGCTCAAGATTTTTTTATGGCCCTAATCACATGGGACAAGATCTGTCCTCGATGGGAACAGATACTCCCTAATCTCTTAACCAAACTTGCAAGCTTAGAAACGGTGACTAGCTGACGTCAACGACAGAATAGGTGCAATGCATTAGATTTAAAACAATAGCACATCAGCAGAATAGTAAATTGACTTGACATGAGCATGATGCAGAATGGAGGGAAGCAAGCACATTATTAACAAGTAGTTTCAGAGAAGTGACGCAAGACACAAGGGCCAAATAGAAATGGAAAATGGTAAGTTCCAGGAGGGGGCAAAGATGCTAAAAACTGATGTAAGCAGGATGGAGCAGAGTGGCGCATGGCGGCAAGCAATGATAACGTCTTCCTGAAGGTGGATGTGTACATGTACTTGTTCCGATTTGTGAAATGACGAATATAAAACATGGGAGGAAACGGTTTAGGCCTCAGCATGTCATGCAAAGTTCAATATCCCTTTTCCAATAAGTCATAAATTGACTTTGCAAGCTACTGTTGTTTCCCAACGGCGGAAGCGGTATTTGTGTTTGATGCCGACGATGATTCTGCTTCACCACAAGCCCTTATAACTGCCTCGTTCTGAAAGCAAACATTGCAAAATGTTACTGCTCTGTTATCCATCTGAGAAGATGACATGAAAGACTACTGGCACATTAAACGCTGCATGACCAATGGAATTTTAAGTGAGAACAACACATGCAACCAGGATACACTACAGGTCATTATTGCCTTAATTCTCATGTCATAGGCCAACTCGTTAGGAGTTGCAACAGTACACTCAATAATAGTTTTTCAGTAAAAACATATGTACATGAGCTCGATACATCAAGTATTAAATCATTGGGATAACATGTACAGACTGGAATATAAAAAAAGTACAGCTTGGCTGAAAGTTACCTCATGGATATGCAACATAATATCAGAAGTAAATTCCTTGGTTCAGGATTCAGTGCACATATAATTTTGTCCTCTAAATTTAGCTAATGCCAGTTACTAAGAAGTCGTGGCTGCCTGGGAATGGCATAATAATGTTATTTTAATCTTATTCTTAGCTTCTTGCTCAACCTCATTTGATTTGTTCTTGTTGCAGAGAATAAAATAAGCATCTGATAAAAATAGATTTCTAAGAAATCCTAGCGCATCAACTCCAAACCAAATTTTGAACAAAATGCTTAGGAGGAAAAAAGGTAAACAGCACATCCACGCAGTATTTTTTGCAGCAACCATTGAGAAGTATTGAGTTTGGGAAATGTAGACATATATCATTCGTAAATTGCAATAGAATAAAATGAAGGGAAACTTGATAAGATTGAACATGTGGGTAAAGAAACAAAGCGAGAGATGCGATGTCATGATGGGGCAATCTACAAGGGCCTAAAATATGAGTTTTCAAGACGTAAATAATCCTCAGTCATGCATAGCAGATATCACTAACAAGACCAGACAAATGCCATTCATGCCTATTCAAACAATAACTCTCTGTAATGGTGGCTGTGGCTGTATCAGATGTGCCCAGCAACAACCGACAGGGATAATATATGAACTAATTATGTCACATACAACAACACTAAGGAACCTATCAAGGTTTCAGATCCATAACAAGTTAGACTCGTGGATTACGTATGCTACAACTCAAGATTCAAGGGAGTTCTAGATGATTCTACTATCCTACTGGCAACTATATATGCTTTTACTAAAACAAGTCTCAAGGAGGGAGTGTTACCGCAGAAGACAAAGTGCACAACAGAGCAGTGGACAAAGGATGCTATTGGCAGCGAATGGTTACACCTGTTTGTAGGATCAAGATTCACAGACAGGAGGAAAGCAGAGTGCAGAAAAGAGGTAAACAGTTGTTTTGAGGCACCATACAGGTTACTACATGGTAATCTAAAGGCCCAAGGGAAGCAACCAAAAGTATATATCCCAAGAAGCAGCAGCTAAGATGATTTCGAACACTTTTGATGGAATAAGTCCTTGTACCGTTGGTCCTTGTGGTCCTCATGTAGTTCTTTTGCAGGACAGCATCTTAGACTGCTTTAAGATAGCATCTTAGACTACTTTTGTAGGACAGCATCTTAGACTACTTTAGGACAGCATCTAAGGACAGCATCTTAGACTAGCATCTTAGCATCTTAGACTAGCATCTTAGACTAGCATCTTAGCATATGCTTGGCCTGCCTTGGCCCCTATAAATATGTAACCCCAACCCCTCAGGTTGGCATGGCATTGTGTGAGAAATAAACCAGAAAATTGCCCCAACTCCTATTGTCATTCTCTCTCAATGAGAGTAAGAATTCAGCTACTAACAAGTGGTATCAGAGCCGTTCTTTCCTGTAGCCTAAACATCTCTTGCTCATCTCCTTCCCACGCCCCTAACTCACATGCTAGCACTGTTCTCGCTCACCCTTCATCTCTGAGCAGACAAGCGGCTAAATGCTCGAGGCGCTTCTTTCCCTAGAAATTTCACTAGCGCCATGTCCGGCGACGATCTCGGCCTTCGATGCCTCAGGCAGCACTTGCAGAGGCCGAGGTTGCCGCGCAGAGATCATGCGGCAGCAGAAGAAGCAGAGCGGCAGCGAGCGGCAAAGCGGCAAGGGTGGCGGCAGCAGAATCGGCAAGAAGAAGCAGTGGAAGCAAAGAAGCGGCGGATGCAAATACAGGGCGGCAAGAAGCAGAGCTTCGAGGTTCTGGCGGCGAGAGCTCAGCAGCCGCTCTGCCGACGGCGGCATCGGCGTGGGGCCCAAGCTGGCGAGCGAGGCGGCGCGAACGAGCAGGCGGAGTGGGCGATCAAGACTCCATGGCGTGGTGGCAGCCAGACGGCGCGGACGCGCAACGGCGCTCCCGGCGGCGGCGGTGGTCGACGGAGATCGCGGCCTTTTACAGCAAGGCGCGCTCTCCCGAACCGGCAGACGATGGTCACCACGGATCGAGGCCATTGTCGGGACGTCGGTCCGGCGATGGATGGCCTACCTCACCAAGACCAACTACGCCGAGCGGGCCGCGGTGATGCGGTACGGCCAGCGCGGCACATGTGGGAAGCGGTTGAGACGGCGACGTCGACATTACGAGGATCGACGGCGCCGATGCCCTCATAGCCGCAGATTCGCCGAGATGCGCTTCGCTTCAACAAGCGAATCGCCAGGAGGCTGGGATGCCATCGCTGCGGACGACGCGCCAGCCGATCGCGCGCCAAGACCACCTGCGCAGCACCGCAAGGAGTGGGAAAGCTCGCCTTCAAGCCGGTGAGGGCGTTGACGACTTTGCTCTCCGCCTCAACACTCTGCTGCAGAAGATGGTGCGGTTCGGCGACGACACCACGACGAGGAGAGAGCGCCGAAGCTTTTCCGTTGCATCCCCGAGAAGTACAAGCGGATCGCTCGCTCGATCGAGTCTCTCGCTGATCTCTCCACGATGTCGATCGAAGAGGCGATAGGTCGCCTCAAGGTCGCCGACAATGATGAACCACGACCTCCTCGGGGCCTATCACCATCGGCGGAAGTCAGATCTCACTCGAACGATGGGAGGCTTGCCGGTGTCGGGAAGAAGGGAGTCCTCTTCCGCGACAAGCGCCATAAGCGCGCTAAGCCGCGCAAAAGCGCGGACGCGCGTCGGTGCCGGGCGAGGACGTCGCCGAGGTGACGCCGTGAGGCGCCAGGCGGCGTCACCGGCAACGGCCGGCCAGACGAGATGACTCGCGAATGTGGCAAGCAGCCATTGGGCAAGGAGTGTCGCCACCACGATGTGGCGAGCCCACGTCGCCGCAGTGGAGGAAGAAGAGCGGCTCTGCTCCCGCACACGCAAGCATCGAGCTATCTCCGGCGGCATCGGCGCGGCGAATCTCCTCCACCTCGATGAGCCGAGAGCACACGCCTTTCTTGGCGGCAGCCCAAAGAACGACAAGATTGACGGGTGGTGCCTCGACACCGGCGCTACCCATCACATGACCGGTCGACGGAGTTCTTCACCGAGCTTGACTCAACGCCCGAGGCTCCGCTCAAGTTTGGGGACGCCCCGGCGTGGAGATCAAGGGCATCGGCTCATCCTCTTCACCGCCGAAGTCCGAGAGCACAGTCGCCACCGGAGTCTACTACATCCCCGTTGAGGAACTCTATCATCGCCTTGGGACGGTGGATGAGAACGGCTCATGGCGTGGCGATCAAGAGCGAGTCATGAGGATTTGGGATCACCGTCGCCGCCTCCTTGCCAAGGTAACCAGAGGCATCAATCGACTTTACGTCCTCAACGTGCGGTGGCACAACCTTCGCCTTGTTGCTCGTCGGACGACGAGGCGTGGCGATGGCATGGCGCCGGGCACCTTCACTTTGAGGCCCTAAAGAGGCTCGGTGTTAACGAGATGGTCGCGCCTCCGCGCCGACCACGGGAGCGCTTCTGCGACGTCTGCGTCTCGACAAAGCGAGGCGGCTCCCTTTCTCAGCGGTCGAGCCGAGCCAAGGATCGGCTCGAGCTGCGTGACGGGACTTGTGTGGCCCGTGACACCGGCCCACACCAGAGGACGACGCTACTTTCTCGCCGCTCGTCGGCGACCTCTCCCGCTACATGTGGGTGATGGTTCTCGGCGGCAAGGGAGAGGCTGCGGATGCCATCGGTAGCCAGTTTCGCCGCGAGAGCGGAATCTGCGCAAGCTGCCGTCTTCTTGCCAAGACCGACAACGGCAAGCGAATTCACAGCGGTGAGTTCGCGTCGTACTGTGCGGATGAGGGCATTCAGCGCCACTACTCCGCGCCGTACAGCCCGCAGCAGAACAGCGTCGTCGAGCGGCGCAACCAGACGGTTGTGGGGATGGCTCGGGCCCTCCTCAGCGAGGGGATGCCTACTATCTTCTGGGAGAGCGGTGGTGACGGCCGTCTACATCCTCAACCGCCGCCCACCAAGGCTCTCAATGGCGGGGCCCGACGAGGCTTGGCATGGGCGCAAGCCGGCGGTCTCTCACCTACGGGTCTTCGGCTGCCTCGCGTTCGTCAAAGAGCTTAGCCACATCGGCAAGCTCGACGACAGAAGCACTCCAGGGGTGTTCCTCGGCTACGCGGAGGCTCAAGGCTCACCGCATTCTTGATCGAGGACTGGCGTGTGCGCCACGCGCTGCGACGTAGTGTTCAACGAAAAGCGAGGATGGGCATGGGACAAGGCGATGGGCGATGGCTCGACCGACGCATAACGACTTCATCGTCGAGTACGCCCACTTCAAGGCTGGGGAGAGTAGACTCCTCTTCACCAAGCATGTCTACCCAGTCCCCGAAGCTTCCACCGACTCGGCGTCATGCTCCCGGCCACAACCGGTACAGTAGCAAGTTTTTCGCCAACACCACCACGGCAAGCAACTCCACGACTCAAAGACCAACGGCCACCTCCTCCGCACGCCCACTCCGACACCGGCTAGTGTCGGCCGCGGCGGTGGAGTTCGCTACCCTTCTCCCACGATGAGGCGCGATCGACGTGTACCACGACGGCGAGCAGCTGCGCGTATCGTCACGATAGAGAACCTTCTCGGCGACCAACCGGCGGGCGGTGCCTCGCGATCCGAGGCGCGATTGCATCTTATGCGTGTGACGACGGCGAGCCTCGTTCTTTCGCGGAGGTCGCGAGACACGCGGCATGGCGTCTTGCGTGATGCGTCGGAGATGGATGCGGTTGAGAAGAACCGCGACTGGAGCTTGCCGATCTCCCTCGTGGTCATCGCGCGATCACTCTTAAGTGGGTGTTCAAGTCAAGAGGATGAAGCCGGCGCCATCGCAAGCACAAGGCTCGCTTGGCGGCACGCGGTTTCGTCGCGGCGAGGAGGGTCGACCGACGATGCCTTCGCTTCGCGGCACGGATGGAATCCGGCGACTTCTCCTTATACCGTTGCCCAGAAGGTGGCATGTTCATCACATGGACGTTAAATCGGCATTTCTTAAGCGGTGATTTGAAGGAGGAGGTCTCGTGCACCACCAGCCGGGTTTTGCGATTCTCGGCAAGGAGGGTAAGGTGTCTTTGCGCTGCGAAGGCTCTCTATGGCTTGCGGCAGACCGAGGGCGTGGAATGCCAAGTTGATTCCACGCCAAAAGGATGGGCTTGAGCAAAGCCCGCACGAGGCGACCATCTACCGGCGGGCAATGGTGGAAACGCCTGGCGGTGGGTGTCACGCCGACGACTTGGTGATCACCGGCACCAGGACGTGGAGGTGGCGAGATTCAAGGAAGAGATGAAGGCCACCTTCCAAATGAGTGACTGGGGCCTCTCCTTCTACCGGGATCGAGGTGCACCAGGCGACTCGGAATCACGCCGCCGCATCGCTTACGCCAAGCGAAGTCGTTGAGTGGGTGGGCTCACCGATCGCAACCCAAAGACTCGCTCCGATGGAGGAGCGGTGGTCGAGCCGCGACGACACGACGGAAGAGGTGGACGCTTCGCGATCTGCGGCGTCTTGTGGGGAGCCTCCGCTACCTCGCCCCACACACCGGATCGGCTTTCTCCGTCGGCCACGTTAGTCGGTTCATGCAATGATCGACGACGAGCACCAACAGTTGTGAAGAGGATCATCCGCTATGTTGCGGGGACTCTCGACCACGGCCTCTACTACCCGAGGTGCCCCGAGAGGCACACCTCGTCGACTCTGGACAAATGACAGCGACCACGGCGGCGACATCGACACCAAAGAAGAGCACGGCGGGATTCTCTTCTTCCTCGGCAAGTGTCTCGTTAGTCGGCGATCGATTAGCGACAAGTGGTGGCCTGTCACCGCGAGGCCGAGTACATAGCGGCTTCCACCGCTTCGACTCAGGCACTTTGGCTTGCTCGACTGCTCGGTGATCTCCTCGGCAGAGACACTGAAGCGGTGGAACTCAGGGTGGACAAGAAGTCCGCCTGCCTCGCAAAGAACCCGTTTTTCACGAGCGAGCAAGCACATCCGGGTGAGGTACCATTTCATCCGGATTGCTTGGACGAAGGAAGCATCAAGCGCGTTACATCAACACTAAGGATCGACTATGCGGACTCGCCACCAAGCCCTTGGGAGGATCAAGTTCCTTGAGCTTCGCTCCAGGACCGGGATGGTCCAACGTTTCCACAAGACGACGGACAAGACTTAGGGGGAGAATGATGGAATAAGTCCTTGTACCGTTGGTCCTTGTGGTCCTCATGTAGTTCTTTTGCAGACAGCATCTTAGACTGCTTTAGGATAGCATCTTAGACTACTTTTGTAGGACAAAGATCTTAGACTACTTTAGGACAAAGATCTAAGGACAGCATCTTAGACTAGCATCTTAGCATCTTAGACTAGCATCTTAGCATATGCTTGGCCTGCCTTGGCCCCTATAAATATGTAACCTCAACCCCTCAGGTTGGCATGGCATTGTGTGAGAAATAAACCAGAAAATTGCCCCAACTCCTATTGTCATCCTCTCTCAATGAGAGTAAGAATTCAGCTACTAACAACTTTAAGGGCAACCCTCGTAAACTTTGCAATTGATGATAATCCCAGCATAGGATTTCCTTCTATGCTGCTCGACAATCTTAACAGTGTATGGCAGAGAAAAAATTGTACTTAGTAACTCTACGAAGAAAAGTGCTATGCAGCTTGCAACAAGATCTCCCCTCCTTATTTTCCTGGCTCTATCTTCATTTTCTGTCATATCAAAGGAGTACGGATTACATATGTACAACTCCCCATGAATTCACTAGATTTCATGTCTTTAGATTTTACTGATGAAATCAGAAAACCTTTTCCACTCTGAAAATCGGTCTTTGTTGCATTTTGGTATCCCACTAGCTACTCTTTGCTCCTAAAAGAATAAACATGTGGCTCTTTTCGAGTCTAGTTGAACTATAATTGGGAGAAAAACAGAGTCTAGTTCGAGAGAGAAAAGGAAAACAAGAAGCCAAAAAAAAACGGTGGAAACGCTAACCTCATTCCACATACCACTCCCATGTGTTATAAACTTATAACCCCCCTCCATCCTCAACATGCACGCCTAGCCAAAACCTAGCGCCACCACTCCTATTCCCTCGCACAACCTCTCCTGTCTTGTCATGCGTGCAAAAGAGAGGAGTCACCGCCGCCCTAGCATTCCACAAGCACTGCTACTGTGCCTGATTGCTGCCATCCTGCCTTGGGAGACAAGAGGTGGAGGTAACAGTGAAGGGCAACCAAATCATGCAACTATTGCCACTAATCTACCACAAAAGCACTCTAATCCAAGATTACTAGTTAGGGCAAGAGGCTGGAATTGATACCCATGAATTCGGAAACTCGATGGGCGTCTCTTTTCCTCCAGACCCTCTTCTCTGGCTGCCACCTACCACACTCCTATCATGGCAGCAATTCCTATTGCTGTGGCAACCATTTTCCTTGTTGCAAGAGCCCCTTACTATACCTTTGGTTTGCAAGGCACGATAGCAACCAGACACACAGCACGGCAGTGGCAACACATGTGGACGGACGGGTGACAAGGCTCACGGGTCTAGCGATGCGTGCACATCAAGGATGGATGGGGATTATAATACACGGGAGTGGTACATGGGGACTTGGGAGAGGTCAGGGTCCCACTATTTTTTCCCCAAATTTTCCTTTTCTCCTACAAACCAGACTCTAGTTTTCTCTGGAGGAGATTTTGTGTAGAATCCGATTAGCCCCACACTTGGCTCATCAAGCCCAGTTAGCACAAATTACTTATTTTTCCCTTAATAATCCACAAATAAAACTTGGTGATGTTACATATTTGTGGGAAAATCATCTATAACAGAGGGTGTTTGGACAAGGGAGGACTTCTTTGGGAATTTTTACGAGATTCAAAAATAAATCCCCTTTATCCAAATAGGCCCTAAATGAGACTCTTATAGGATCTCTAGATGCGGATTCTAATACTTCTAATCTTGAAGCATTTAACCTTCCTGCTACCAGAAAATCTACATTGGGGGAAACTATCCTATATATCCTTCATCAAGAGTACATGCATTTGCAGTTAGTTTATATACTTCCCTATTATTGCTGGCCATTTGATAGGAACAAAAATCCAAACATTAGCTCTGAAAACAAAATCCAACTCTGATCACACAAAAATACAGAAAGTGCCGCACACAGCAAATCCCCAAGCATCCAGTAGCATAACTAATTTTTACTCTTCAGATTTGTGGCCAAGCTTCACCATGCTCATCCCCACTCAGAATCCCAGACACAATCAACAACGTATTCTGGAATCAAATGCAAGCCTATATCAACTCAACTACCAAAACAATCAACAGATTGTAGCCCAATTGTTGCCACTCCCAGAATTGTGCCCAACAAATTACCCTAAATTAGAGTCAAAAGAACTGATCACCAGAAGTTCATAGCAAACCTTCAGTTCATGCCTTCAAGCCAGCCTACTCTCTGCCTATGAATGAGATGCCTACTTCCCATTAAGTATCATCACACTAATGATTCGATAAAAGTAACTATTTAACCATTTCGACCAAACACACGAACTGCGCACGACTCGCGGAGATGAACAGACCAGCCCGGATTGTTCCAACTTCCAAGAAACAGCATACACATGGATAATATCTGAGGGAAAGGGAACGGAAGAGAAGGGTTGGTTATGGCTACCTGCCAGAGGCGCTTGAGGCGCTTCTTGGCGTTGTTCTTGCGGGTGGTGGTGAGCTTGATGCGCTTCCACAGCAGCCCCGGGGAGTCGTTCCGCTTCACCACCTCCAGCGCCCGAGTCGCCCAGAACGCGCCCGCGCCGCCGAACAGCGCACCGCCCGCCATTGGTGGATCGATTGATCGCTCGGTCACTCCTACTTCTTCTCCTTGCTCGGCGCGTCGGAGGCAGCGGCGGCGGCTCTCGGGGAGGACTTGTTTGCGTTTTGGGCCTTCGGCTTAGGTGGGCCGGCGATTTACGAGTGGCTGCCTGTGGTGGGACCGCCCGAGAGGCTGACACGACAACGCTACAAGAGAAAAAAAAAAAAGTCTCAAACCAGATATACCCTGATGCACAGAATTTTTTAAATAAAAATTATTTTATTAGTATAACAAAAATGAATAGCCAAAAAATTAGTTACAGAAATAATCACCTATCGTCAAATAAATTAATGATAGGCTGATGTGATAGTTCCTATCATCAATTCACTTGGTAATAGGACCTATCACCAATTCAAGAGACAGAAACTTCAATGTGCAGCCAATCAATTGCCTGACAGGAGTCTTATCGTCGATTTACGTGACCGACATCTGAATTATTTGAAAGGCTTTTATCGTCAAATCATTTGGTTATAAGATATTGTCACTATTTCAAATAGCGATAAAAGGTGACTTCTTATCTAGTTGCCAATTCATTTGGTGACATGAGCTCTATTACCATTTTATTTGGTAATAGAACAATTGTCGTCAAATGATTTCATGAAAGGGTATTATTTTTGTACAAAAATTCGATTATTTTTTAATATTAATAAAAATGTGGTTATTTCAAAAAAAAAATCCCGATTCATATAAGAATTAAAATGTTTGACAAAAAATTTATACAAAACAATTTAATTCTCATAGAAAGCGGGAGAAAAGAAAATTCCAATGTCCCAAATCGGGTGTAAAGTTCGTTTTTGCCTTGTGATGTTGCATGCCAATGCTAGCTAGTCTGAGAAGTGGCAGATAGATAATAGTTTATACACGTTCGGTCAAAACTTATTGTATGCATGTAAATTGTAACAACCCGAAACAACTTAGGGCTTCTTTGGAAAAGGGGATTACTCTAGGAATTTTTAGGATTTAGTTTGAATTTAAACTAAACCCTATGTTTTTGGATCTGTAACGGACCGCCCTTTTTAGGGGGGTGCGTATAAATACCTTCACAGCTATCCAGGAATTTAGCTGTAGGTAACCAAATGTACATTGCTAGACATAAAGCAAATGCGAATATTTTAAAGATAATTTAAGGGTCTAACGGCCAGAGTTTTACAAAAGGTGCGGCTGGCACCAGATACATTACCAAAATAACCACAGGAAAGGCTCGAGTAGATAGATCAAGGCCTTCAGAACCAAATAACATCGCCATCTACGTTCTTTTGCATCTCGTCATCTTCTTGAATTTCTAAAAGATAGGTTTAGGAGCAAGGGTGAGTACACAACCGTACTCAACAAATCACACGGAAATTCTGAATATTACATGCACGGAATTTCAAGGAATTGGCATAAATTTAAATATTTGGTGGATGCATGAACTAGGATTAAGTATAGTACAAAAGAAACATAAATCAATCAATCATCATCATTATCACAACACCACCACTGATTTTAATAAAATCCAGGTTAGGCAAATTTATGATCAAAACTACTCAAGCTCGATTCATCAAATCACCGAAATTAACCCACTTCATGCTTAGGAAGCACAACAGATTCGAATACCATTTAGATCACTCTACAGAGCTACTCAACTTTACCCACAAGATATCTACGGTCGTTGATGCCACTCGAGATCAACATGCAACTTTTATGCATGCGGCCGGACCGAGATTAACATAACCTTTCATTGAATTTCCCCTCTTTAGCTCCTACCCAGTAGGCGGTGCACATCCTCTGCCTCCAAGAACCCACTGGCCAATGCGGGCCTCACGACTTGGCCGACCGAGGAAACCTACTGTTGTGAAAACCGCCGAATGGCCGTATCATTCCGTTTCACCCCAAACCAAAGCGCTATCCATTCATCCAACAACGAATGGGAATCCACCTTGTAGGCATTCCAAGGGGAAAGACAACATACCGGGCTACGTGGATCATGCCGACGAAGCCAACCGACCCAACTTGTGGTTGAGAGGGTTTTGAGTTATTTACTTTGCTTAGGGGGTTGATCCTTAATTGCCGAAGACAAGCCTGACACACACCGCACCACCGGTAGCTCCTGTACCCTTTCCACACCACACTGGGCTTGTCATCGGTTTGGGGATTGGGCCAGCATCCACCTCTCGAGGTCCGCCCAACTCTGGACCCCAAACCGTAGCAGGTTTTTATAAATGTGCCCCGAGTCAAGACCCGGGGGTTTTAAATAATAAAAGAAGAGCAATGGTTATTAATATTGCTAACCTACGGTAGTTCATTATGGATAACCTAGGGTTACAAATGAATATGGCGTACTCAACAGGGTTTTAACAAGGAAGTGGGTTTAACTAGTCAAGTCTTTCCAAACTAGCTTCGTTTTAGATTTCTACTCTATTTACAGACAAATGTGGTAATTAAATACATACAGTGATTATACGGAATAATGGGATCAAACATGTTCAAGGAGTGTGGCTTGCCTTGCGAGGTTAGAGGTTCGCCTAACGAGAGACGGTCGATGTCGTGTCCAACCCGGACGGCTCTTGTTCCTGCGACAGCTCCTCGTACTGCTCCTGCTCCGAGATTCGTGTCGACGGTTGCTCCGACGTCGAATCTAGCGCGAAAAAACGCAATCGATAAATAAACGAATAAAACAAAATAGAGAAAAAGGAACGGAAAAGAAATCAGAGAGAAAATGGCCGAAACGGAGCTTAGGGGTATTTTTGGAATTTTTTGGACTTGACATGGCGAAACGAAGATCATTTTTGGACTCAGCGGCTCGAATCGGTCAAGAATATGTATTTTTGGTATTTTTGGATTTTTGGGAATTTTTTTGGGATTTTCTCTGAATTTTAAATCGATTTTCGGATTTATTTGGAATTTAAAATCCGAAAACCAAAATAAAAAGGGAAAGCAATTTTTTGGTAATTGCACAAGATATGTAGAATTCGGTCCTGGTGCCAAGGCTGACCAAAGGGGTTGTCTGGCTAACGAGGCGGGCCTAATAAGCAAGATCTTGGCAGAGCTGGCCAGCAGAGGGAGAGAAGGGAATACCGACGGCAGGGTCCCACACGGCAGAGAGCGACGAGAGAGAGGCGGAGCGGTGTAGCGACGGCGAAGAAAGAATAGCCGGAGCTGGGGAAGATGAAGGGCGAAACGGCGAAGTAGGGCTCGGTAGCTTGAGAGAAATAGCGGAAAATGGAGAGCTCACCGAAGGGGACGCTACGCAAGCGAAAACGGGCTCGGGGAGGTCGAAATGGAGCTCGGTGGCGGGGAATGGCCGGAGTTGAAGGGGATGACTTCGGCGCAGGCGATAGAGGGCTCGAGGAGATGGAAGAAGTGGGGGAAAAGTGGAAGATCACCGAGGGGAATTCGTTTTTGCGAAAATGGGGGCTCGGGGAAGCTTTTATAGCCGGGAATCAAGAGGAGAAGTGCGGACGGGGAGAGAGAGAGAGAGAGAGAGAGAGCGGTTCGGCGATGTTTTTGGCGTGAAGCGAAGCTTGAGGCTGGCCGAGGAGTGGGTCCTTGCGTGCGACGTGACGAGACGGTGTCAGGCGGCGATGGAACTTGGAGTAATGGCGAATGGACCGGCGGCGCAGGTACTCAAGTGCTGCAGCTAGGCGGCGAAGTCAACAACGATTAACGGGAAGACGACACCACCACGACGCGGCCGAAAGCGGAAGGAGAAATGGACGAGCGTCTTGGGTGGGACGCCTTGGCCGAGCGGGAGAGTTGGGTCAAGGGAATTTGTGATGGACCGGCGGAGGTTACCTCGGGGAAGAAGAACAGGGCAAAGAGCTAGCGCAGGGGTGGGCCGGGCCGAACGGCAGCCGTGCGGGAGGGAAAAAGGACAGACCGAAATGGCAAGTTTCCCAAAAAAGGAAAGCAATGAATTGGGAAGCCTTCCCGGAAAGGAAAGAAAAGCAAAGAGGTTTAAATGGATTCAAAATAAATCCGAAAAGAAAGAAAAAATCAAATAAAATCCAAATAAAAAGTAAAAGCTGAATTTTGAAATTTTGGGGTGTTTCAGGATCTAGTCTAATTTTATTGTGTGGTTCAAGAAACTTATGATGATACCATGATGGGATCAGAAAGAAAAGCTAGGACAATCCTGAGGCGGCCAGGTTTGGTATTTTCTGAATACCAATACTGTTATATATCTCGATCAATTTTGATCGACACAAGAAACCTGTGCTAGCTGAAGGATAACAGACAAACAAAGGATGCTGAGCCTGCTTCTTGAACAAATCCTCTAATAGAAGAACATCAGGAATGAAGAAATCTTGTTCCTCAAGTAGCACAATCTTATCTTCAGAATAAACAGGGACTTTTATGACTCAACCAGAGAGAAGCTTCCCCATTCCTGTGCTCCAATGCTTGCAAATGAACTAACCGCTTGGCACATCTAGAAGCAGCACAACACGAAAATATTCCATCACATCAACGAGTCCACCTTAGATTGGAAGGTTGATTTTATTGTGGAAGTAAGTAGGGGTGAAAACAGATCGGATACGGTCGAGTAGTAGGTCATCCTGTATCATATCCTAATTATTTTTTTCGGATACAGGTAGTGGGAAATCGGGTAGGATACGGATACGGATATTGGGTATTTACGAATGGGTAGAAAACGGATACCGGATATTATACAGGCGGGTACAATGCGGATAACGGGTACTTAGATGAATAGTACGTAAATATCTAGGATCAAAGTATGTGATAAAAATAATTTAACTAACACACATGGTCCAATTATCACACATAATTCAACGCATAGATTCAAATTAAGATATAAGACAACACAGAGTTGAATAAACACACGTACTCTAACATAGAGTCTAATTAATATATAATCTAACATATAGAGTCCAATAAACACACATAGTCCAACATAGAGTCTAATTAATACATAATTCAACACATAAAGGCCAATACACATACATAGTTCAACATAAAGTCTAATTAACACATATAGTCCAACACAGGTAGTACAATTCACACATAGACTTCGACACGCATAGAGTTTAATTTAAACACATAGTTCAATATATAGAGTACAATTAACAAATAAAATAAAGTTCATCATGCGTGCATGAAGGTCTCAATTTATAAAGTGTCGGGATCATGTGTTGATTTTTACATAGCTAGAGGATTGATCTCATAGCTTCTCGATTTACATGCAAACGTGTTTTGCAAAATTGTGTTGATCATGAGTTGATTATTACATGACTCAATATTGGATCTTATTGACTCTTGCTAGCTTGTAGTCACGCTTTTGATCAAGTCTTTGTGAATGATTTCAAAAATCGGATTTTAGACTTGAGTGACTACATTAGAGTCTATGTTTTTATGATATTTAAAATATCTATGGTTACTTAAATCTTAAAAATAGGTGGAGAATGTAGCCCTCTTTATAAGTTTCGCATAGAGTTCAAGATCACCTAAATCGGAGTTCGGAGTAAAAAGCTATGATCGTTTGGGCTGAGAGCCAGGAGTGACAATTTCACCGGGTACCCGGTAGTAATTACCCGCTGTGTACCCGTATCCGACCCGTTTTTGTCCGGTATCTCTTATCCCGTATCCGAATAAAAATTATCCGGGTAGTACCCGAATCTGTACCCGAACCCGTACCCGCAATTTCGAATAAATTTATTCCGAATACGGATACGGGTCGGGTATTACCCGACCCGTTTTCACCCCTAGAAGTAAGGAGGTACCTGCTCAAGGTAGACGATTTTCTAAGACCTATTATAGATTCTTGGCTTAGTGCCATCTAATGTTGTTCCCCAATCCCTTTATAACCCTGTGATCTCCTCAACTTGATCTTAGGTTCCTCAAGAATAACTGATGATTTGTCCTCATTTACTTGTGATATTGATCATTTGTCCCATGATGTTTTAGTGACATGCGGGCCCTAAGGTAATACGTCAGTAAGACAAACGGGGCAAATAATCAATTGCACCAACTAAAATGGGGCAAATGATCGATTCTCCCCAGGCCAAGGGTGTCATTTTCCTTCCTTCCTTTTCTTCCTTCTTTCCTTCCCTTCTTTTTCTTTTCTTTCCCGTTAACTTTAATCCCTGCATCTTTTTAATAATTAATAAATCTTTCCAGTAAAAGCCTCTCCTACTGTTTTCAGTTAAAAAAATGCTTGCAAATGAACTGCAAGAAACCAAAGCGATCTTTATTTCAGTGTCTAGTAGGTGCTCTGCCATGTGCTCCAGAGCTTGCAATAGTCACCGACTGCTGGGTCAAGCTTCACACCAAAAGCCACGTTAAAGAAACCAAGTAATTTTTTGTCATACCATTTTGCCAAGATATGGAGCTGAGAGCTGAAAAGGCTACTCCTGTCATAAAGAACACAACTGGCTGGGTTCAGAGCCATTGTCCTATATCACTTCCCTTTGGTATCCAAACCCAACTACCATTCACATGGTGAGGCTTCTAATCCGCTGCTTCCATGTAGGAGTATATCCTGGAAATTGCGTCAGCATTAGAAAGGCTTTTTAAATGATGCGTTGTAGCATATCAATTTTCGAGATCTCAAAAATCTTTGTGTAAACTATGTTGGGAAGAACTCGTGCTATGTGGACAAATGTCGGGACTCAAATATACAAATTCGGATTCTCTGCGTATACCGCACTAGTCCAGATCACGTTAGTGCACACAGACTCAACATAGATGAATATCACAATCATACACAGCGAAAACATAATAAAAAACACTATATATTAAATATAACTTGTTGAATGACCTTATAGTCAACTTACATGATCAGAAATTCAATAACTATCTGAATTCCCATATTAAATATAACTTGTTGAATGACCTTATAGTCAACTTACAACGTTCGCTCTCAAGGCTAGAAATTCCCACATTAATCGGAGGAAAAAAAAAGAAAGATCTAACCGTTGATCGTGATGGGTCTAGATTATAATGGATTAGATTAAAAAGAAAAAGTTTGTGTCATGTACAATACAAGAGTTTGTGTTATGTACAATACACAAATAAATGAAATTGGAATAAAAATAAAATAAAATTAGATATTTGATTTCTATACTATTAAAACAAAGAGTCCAAGTATAATAAAAACGGGAAAAAATTAAAGATAATTAATAATCTAATTTCTATACGAACATCAAAATAAAATTGAAATTCAGAATAAAATTTAAAAAATTCAAAATACAAAAAATAAAAGATAAATAGTAATATGATTTCCATAAGAACAACAAAATAAAACTGAAATTTAGAATAAAAAAGTAGTTGGATTTGAATACTAATTCCAACATAAAAAACTAAAATTCAAAATGAAAAATAAAAAAGGAATTTGATATCCATACGAACATTAAAATAAAGAGTCCATGTTAAGTATAATAAAAAACCAAAATTCCATGTAAAAATAAGATAAAAGTAGCAATTTGGATTCCATATGAACATCAAAATAAAAATAAAATTCAAAACAAAAATAAATTGAAAATTAGTAATTTGATTTATATACAAATACCAATCTAAAACTAAAATTTAGAATAAAAATAAAATAAAATTAGTAATTTAATTTCCATACGAACTCTAAAGCAAAATAAAAATAAAATAAAATAAATACCAAGTGGATTTGGATATGATTCCAACCTAAAACTAAATTAAAAAAAAATCTATGTCATGTATGATCCGACAACACACGAATATAATTTGGAATTCAAACAAACAAAAAAAATGCTAATTTGTTTTGTATAAGAATTCCAATTCAATTTTCATATGAATTTCTATATAAAGTCCCTAATAAATATAATCCGGCATAAAAATTAAAAAAAAACATTAGCTATTGGATTTCTATATGAATTCAACAAAAAATAACTAAAATTTGGAACAAAAATAAAATAAAAAGAGAAAAGGCAAAGCCGAAGGAGCCAAAAGCCGCGATGACGAGTGTTGTGCGTCTGCATTATTGAAGAAGTCAGTAGCAAAAGAAGCTTAATGATAGAGAGATCTTGATAGAGAGAAGATGAAGTTTTGCATAGAAGACGAGCTACTGAGAATATATATTCATTGGATAGCAAGAAATGTGCCATCGTTGCTAAGGGACATATGCATATTGTTAGATAACGACTAAAACAAAAATGTTAGCATCATAGAAAATAGGAGATTGTCGCGTTAATGAGGAAGTAACATCGTTGAGTTGGCAAACATTAAATAAGAGAAGCGATCGATATGGGACAAGCGTAAATCAAGTATATATAATATCTTACATGTGATATGCATGCATGAATTCATTTGAATCAAAACAAGTTGCAAAAACCTCAGAGTAAAAGGGTAGCAGTTGAGAGGGATTGATAAAAAAATTAGGCTTGCTATTGGCGATTGAAGCAAAAAAGTTGTGGGCCGATCAATAAAAAATATAAGATATATGGTTATATGGGATAACCAGCGTGTGAGGAAGATATGTTCGAAGTAAATCGCCTATGATATATCAGTGCATACATGAGCAATGTACTTTAATGCCATGTAAAATAATCATTATATTACTTGAGATTAAATAGAGGTATATGTGTTACGTGTATTTTGAAAAAATAGTTACTAACGAAGAAAGAATAGGGGTATATAGCTATATGATCTATACAAGATGAAAATTTGCTACGTTTATAAAAACTACAACACCTTATTATTCTTAATGATTTTCTTCCGTCAAAACTTTTACTTCAGTTGCATCCCTTAAGTTAATTTTTTAAAAGTTTCTATTGTTATTTCTAATGTTTATGATGTCTAAAAAATCTACATAGTCTACAAAATACGTTAATATATTCTCAAGTATATAAGTTACATCATTTGATACTATAAACTGTTAAAAAAATCTAGTCGTGCAAATACGCGGGCCACCCTGCTGGTTCAAAATAAATGACGAAGCAATAATTTCCGCGATAGTGCCCTTCTAGCAAATAGGCAGCAGGAACTGAGAAGCCTTGTATTGTTAGTGTCCCAATTTACACCAGGTGAGACAGAACACATTTTTTTCTCAATTTTGACTGGATTGAGAAATAAGTGGATAAAACGTTTTAAACAGATCGTCTGCAAAAAATGGTATAAATGATGAAAATTTTTATGTCAGGTCTTACTGGATTGAGTAAAAAAGTTTCAAAAGCATCATCTCTGAAAAATGGTAGGGAAAAAAAGAGTATGAGAAATAAAGGGTTACTGAATCCATGCCTCATTATACTTGACAAATTTAAAGCTAATTGACACAGCAGAGTAGCACGCAAAGCAGCAAAGCTGGGGTCAAGACCATGGCTTAATAGGCTACAACATCACTATGACAGCAACATCTTGTGTGAGAACTGCAAAACAAAGAAAGTGATGAGTCAAAAACGAAATGGAGAAGCCCTCGCATACCTGAGATATTGATAGGTATAATGAATTTGATAAGTTCATAAGAACTTTTTTTTATAAAGGAAGCATTTTTTTGATAAAGTTCATAAGAACTGTGAACATGCCAAAAGTATCTGGGCACAAAATATGACTCGGAACAAAACCAATTGTGTATTCTAACTTTCATAGGTGTGCATGGATATCTATTCTCACTCACAAAAGTCTGTGTGATGAGGGTTCAGGTACTCACAAGTCACAAACAAAGAAATAAAGTTCATTTTTGCACTGCCATGGGCCTTACTACCTTACACTTTCTGGAGGCAGGGCCAGTCATCACTTGTAATTTACCACTAACGTAATACATTTCAAGTTGTACACTCCTTGATTTCATCTGATACAAGAAGCATGGGACTATGGGAGGGCTGAAAATTATTACTAATGAAATGTCTTGAAATTCAGATACACTATATAGGCTGACAACGAAGATTCTAAAGCTAGTAACTTCCGATAAGCAAACAGATCGTATAAAAGTACCCAGATTATATCAAACAGATCGCGTGAAAGTACCCCAGATTCTATCAAATCCATGTCACAAATAGACCAGCAAATTACACAACAAATTGTTAACTAGAAGATATTCAAAGAATGGATTAAAAATGACCCCTACGAAATTTCAGCCCATCTTCTTGTAGTGAACCTGTGAGGATAATTTTTTTTCGAAAGGGCAGCACGAGAAGCTGCTGCACAATATATTAAAAGGAGAAAAAGGAAAGGTGGGTCCTGTTTTTTAAGGAAAAAAATCGTGTTACGTGCACGATCCGCACACGCAACGGGGATGAGATAGGGCCCTTAACGTGGGTGAAACGAGCTGTTGTCGAAGCTAACGCCTTGGCTGTACGGAGCCACCGGCCAGTTATCGATGGCAGCGCCTGATCTGCTAGAGACTTGGTTTACTCATTGCTTGGATGCATAAAGTGATACATGACATCCCTTTTATAGGATGGCTAACTTGGAGCCTAAGAAAGCAATATTTTAATCTATAGAAACTAATCTTATCTATAGTAACTAATCTAACCTAACCCTTAATTTCTTATTTTCTAAGCAACGGACCGGCCACATCAGGTTGCGTGGAGTCTTGGTCATGGGCTCGATCGACCCATAACATTATCCCCTCCTTGCAAATCAACCTTGTCCTCAAGGTTGAAGTTTGGAAGATTCGCACGAGATGAAGCGTTGGGCCTTCGGTCGGCGAGGCGCGGAGGTTGGAGATGCGATCTTCGATGGTCACCGTGGCGGGAGGATCGTCGGCTCGATACCAAATTATTACGTGCACGATCCGCTGCATAACGGGATGAGATAGGGCCCTTAACGTGGTAAACGAGTTGTTGTCGGCTAGCGCCTTGGTGCATCTGAGCCACCGGCCGATTATCGATGGCAGCGCCTGATCTGCTAGAGACTTGGTTTACTCATTGTTTGGATGCATAAAGTGATACATGACATCCCTTTTATAGGATGGCTAACTTGGAGCCTAAGAAAGCAATATTCTAATCTATAGTAACTAATCTTATATATAGAAACTAATCTTATCTATAGTAACTAATCTAACCTAACCCTTAATTTCTTATTTTCTAGGCAATCTGGACATTTGCTCTGATTGTGGTATGCTATTCACATGAACAAAGTGCGTGTGTAGTCTGGTCATGGGCTCGGTCGACCCATAACAAACCAAAACCGTGAAAAAACCTTACATATAGCCACCACTGACCACCATTTAAAGGAGAAGAAAATAGTTAATTATGACAGACAAATAGGTTACAAAAAGAGAAGAAAACTCAACCCAGTCCGCAGGCACCTAATTCGCAGACTACCAAGACCAGGCGTAGTTATGTGTTTAGACCGCATCCTTGATCACTGTGGCCACTTGCTCTGGCGTTCTATCCAACCCTTGAAAAATGCGTCGGTTTCTCTCTAACCAAAGATTTCACCAGAAGTAGATGAAAAGTCCATCCATATGTCGTCGTCTTTCTTTATCGAATTGGATTCGAAACCTTCTCCACCACGTGTACACCGAACTAGGGATGGCAATCTTACCCGATTACCCGTGTACCCGCGGGTAAAAACCCTAATAGAGGTGGGTATGTTCCTCTTTTATTACCCGCGGGTATGTTTATGGGAGCCAAACTCTACCCGACGGTAAAGCGGGTATGGGTATGGGGAGCTTCACCGTGCAGTTCCACCGATTACCGCCATAACCTATTGATATATGGGCTAGAATAGGTACCCGGTTAGCCCTTTGATCTCCATTTTGTGGTAACTCATTTCAGTAATTGTTGAACTTGAGCATCCGTGTATTATTTGTTCGTACATATTATTTTAATTCTTATTCTCATGTACATTTGAAATTTTGAATCATTGATAATCATTCTTTAATCCATAGAATATAGCTAATACCCATAACTTCATCAAAAAGATTGTATTAGTACCATAACTCATTAGCTTCTAGTGTCATTTGGTTGAAAAGATTGTTGATGGTGGCGGATGGTAGGTATACCATGGTGTCGAGTGCCCATGAGCTGCAATATGGGCGAGATTTTTCGCATGACCCTTCATGGTATACCGTGGGGAGATTTTGGTTCATGGTATGGGTATGGGTAGTACTACCGTACCCCGACTGATTGCCATCCCTACACCGAAGCATTAATGCTCAGGTTCTGGTACCGATCCAAATTCCCCCAGCTTAAAAGGAGGCTCCACACTTGCGTAGCAAAAGGACAATCTTTATAGAGGTGACTTGGTTCAGCAGTTCTATCCAACCTGTGAGTATAATTGCAATGCACAATTTGACACAATGATTTATGTGGAAAAACCCCCTCAAGGTGAGGAGTAAAAAACCACGGGACCAACATGGTCCACTCCCAAACTTTCCACTATAAAATGATAAAGAATACAGAGTCTTCTCTAGAACCTCTAGAGGGTTACAACAGCAGCAGCAACACCATTAAGGTGTCTTGGCGTAAACAACAATAACCAAAATGCTCAACAAGACCTAATAATAAGTAACCACTTTAGCAAGCCAGAGAGGCTGGGATTACGCCCCTTTTGTATTTCAGCTCATAACTAGCAAATCCAAGACCCAAATATCGAAACTGCTCAGTAACGATGATCAATGAGTCAGGAACAACCTGTAAAAATCTCAGCCAAATTCTCCACTGTTTGCCCCTCAAAACATACCATTTACTAATGCTGCACACTGCTGAATGTGCTGTTATCCCAACTGACAAAATCCATCTTAACAACCCGTAAAAATCTCAGCCAAATCGAAAACTGTTTGACCCCTCAAATATACCATCTACTGAAACTGCACACTGCTGAATCTGTTGCTATTCAAACTGACAAAATAAATCTCAAATCTGGTGTTCTTCAGATCCAATACACATTCCAACCAAACAGATCAAAGAGGAACAAGCCAAGAACATACTGACCAAATTTGAAGTTGATCTGATGAAAATTGACCCACCAATCTAGTTTTCTGGTTCTTGTGTGCGAGTGCACTCGCTGGTGCTCTGCTCCTTCCAAACAGCAGTAGGTGAAACAACAATAGGCTTTTGTTCACCCACTCCTCCCTTGCAAGGAGTCATCTCAACCGTTCACCGCAATGGGAGGGGATTCAGCCAAACATTTTCTCCGTTTTGTATCTCATCACCATACACAGAATCCATGTACATTCTTGCTCTTCGCACACTGTAGGCACTTCAATAGAATGAATGAACTTCTTGCAGCAATTCTAACGTCCTGGTACAAAGAACAACTAGAGCTAAGAACAATCCTATTAAAAAACAAACAGTGCAAAAATTGAAGAAAAGAGATCATTTGTGCTACATCAAGATAGATTTCCATTCAAGAAGGTCATGCTGATTGCACAACAGTTTGATATGTATCCTAATGCTGTTGCCCTTACTACAAAAAAAATGACTGTGCATTTTACCATACGAGGGTGAAGAAAACCCATACATTCAAGCCACCAGTCCCCTTTTCTGAACGATAAACCATAATTTGATTCAAAGGTACTAAAGGCAACTAAAGAATCCAGTTTTGAATGTTTGAAACAACAGACTATTTTGCATTCTCAACATTTTTGTTTTCTAAAAAGGGGATATGCAATAGATTTTTTGTTGGCAGCAACTTTCATAATAAGAGGGTTTCAACTTAAGATAAAGAGTATCCTTTCATAAATCTAAATGACAGAAAAACAATTGTATAATTAAGGAAAACAATATTGGAAACAGGTACGCAACTACGGAAAATCTAGAAAGGGAAAAGCACCGAAATAGATCTGCAGTTGGGAGATACTAACAAATTTAATGTACTGGATGGAAGATACAGGTCGAGGTCTTGGTGCTTGGAACCTCAGAACTTTGCATGGATGCGGAGAGAATTAGGAGCGGCCAGAAGAAAGCACATGTCCAAGAAGAAGCCTGCACAGTGGGTTAACACAAGCATGTTGTTTAAACGCAGCAGTACAGTTGCGGTGTGCCAAACAAAAAGCGAATGACTTGAGGTAAAAAACAAGGGCAATTGATGGGTGGAAATTGGGGGAAGAGTACAGAGAAGGGAGTGTTTGTTACCTTGGATTAGTCTAGTCGTAGAATATTGGAATTGTTCCTTTAAGCTTGCGGCACTGCGCCCTTAGCTCCTCGCTGTTTCCTTCACGGACATCTAATAATCGTAGTGAACTCGGGAGGCCATCCTTGGGAAGCGAACGGATGGCTGGACATTTGAGGATATCTAATCTCTTGAGGTTGGGAAGCCCACTTAGCCCTGCAGGGAGGGACCGCAGCTTCTCGCATAGACTAATTCGAAGCTCCTGGAGGGAGGTGAGGCTCTGAAGGGCCTGCTCTTGCTCCTTTGTGAAGACCTCCACCTCCTCGTTGGAAGAAAGGAATAACGTGGTGAGGGAGGAAGAGAGGAGGCGGCAAATGGGCGCCGCAAGGGCCCATGCGATGTCGTCCGTGGAGAGCATCTGCAGTCCAAAGTTTTGAATGGCGAAGTTGTGCTCGCAACCACAAAAGAATTTGGGGGATTTGTAGACAAATAGTGTGGCGAGGTTTCCTTGGGCAAGGAGGGGCCACAAGATCTCGCCTCTTAGATCGCCACACTGAATTATACGCAATTTGTAGAGGTTTGTGAGAGGCGGCAGTGTCCACATGCCCTGCACGCCCCAGAGACGGAGGTTTTGCAGGGAGGACGGGAAAGGGACAGAAGAAGAGGATGACGAATTGGAGGGGAGGAACTTGGGGCAACCCTTAATTTCCAATGATCGAAGGGAGCGAAGACCATGGAGGCCTCCTGCTGCTGTGCGGAGGCTCAGCTCTCCGCAATCCCAAATCTCCAACACCTGTATTTGGGGATGCAAGAGCAGCAGTCCTTCTTCTGTTGCTGCTTCTATCGCCTCCTCTCCTCCTGCCTGTTGCTCCGGCTGTCTAATTTTGCTAGCTGAAGCTGATGGAGATGCTGCTGTCTGCTGCTCCTCCATACCCAATCCCGTTACCTTAAATAATTATCTGTGAGAGGTTCGGGAAATGAGTGAGTAGCCGTGTCAGGTCCTTTCCACTAGCACCACAATTTTCTATCCTGACGTATTCAACTAGACATTGGTGTCGGGCAATGTTCTCTCTTTCAACCGGTCCCAATATATTAGTCGAATTACTTATTATGAGCTCCTTCAGATATCGTAGCATTCTGAGGTGATCAAGCGGCAAAGGAGGGCACTCAGTGATAGTCAGTGCTTCAAGTTCAGTGAGATTATCGAAAGCCAACACCTTCCAGAATGCCCCATCCACAGCATCCTTTCCCACGATTTGCAGTTTTGATATAGATGTGCGATCTTTTGTGTATGATAACCGCTTAAAACCTGAACCCACTCGTTCTATTTGACCAGAGCATGGATCACGAGTCCAAGGAATAGGACGCAATGACAATAGTTTTGGACAATCTAAAATCTTAAGCGTCTGTAGTCTAGGAAACCAGGTCATGTTCTCCTCTTGTTTAGATTGATTGCAAGTAGAATGTGAAAATGGCAACTCTATCAGCTCAGAGCAATCACTAACGACGAGTTCTTCTAGATGGGAGAGCAAATCACAAGTACCATTTCCACACCATTTTTTAAGCCTAGGTATGAAGACCAGTTCTAGCCTTCTCAGATTTTGAAAACCTTGGCATGTGACACAACCTGTGCACTCTCCACCATGCTCATTAACTATGCACTGCTTCCCCACAAGTAGAAGTACGTCCCAAGCTACACCCCTCAGACGAAGAGATTCCAGATTTTTGATGTAGAAGTCCACACCTAGCCATGTTGGGCAGGCATGGCCTCTATGCCCTTCAATACATAGCTTCCGAAGGTTGCTATGTGGTTTAAGACTTTCAAGAACACATTCTTCTTGTTTAGGTTCCTTATTAGGTCTATTAATATCCCAAGCTAATGTTAATCCGTGTAAGTGGTTCATGTATACTAGTTTTGCTTCATCTGCTTCCTTTATTGCTTCCACCTTTTCAAGGTTATAAATGCCCAGTGATCCTTGGAGCTGTTGCAACCGCTCTAACTGCTTTAATTCAAAACCATTTTTTTCTTTTTTGACCTCAAATCTCCTTAATTCTTGTAAAACTTTTAGTTTTCCCACCTCAGAGATGTCAGAGTGAAACCCATCATCTTTGACAAGAAAATGGTGTATTTTCACATGGTTGCTCATATCTCTAAGAAAACCGAAGTGACCATTGCATTGTTGTACATCTAGGACCATCAAGTTATAAAATCTTGAAATACTACTGGGCAGACTTGCTTCTGAATATTTAGAATCCGTAATCCTTAAGTATCGAAGATGGACAAGTTTTGAAAATTTGTACAACAGATCCTCCACATTATAGGATGCTCCAGACAACAAAATAACACGAAGGGCTTTTGCTTCCCTAAACAAATCACCAAAAGTCTTGGCAAAGCTTCCATGGTATTCCCCAAATAACATCAAAGTACGCAGGTTTTCAGCTTTCAATTTTTTACCAAGTGTAGTCAAACCCCTCTTAAAATTTTCAAAGGTCATTCTATCCTTGACATCTGTGTCATCTACAGTGACAGACAAGTGGTGTACAGATGCAGGAATCTGTATGGACCTCACATTAGAACTATGTATGCTAAGACATTCGTGTGATGAAACATTTACGGCCAAATTATGTAGTAGGTCATGTATAACATAATAAGGGTGGCCATTCTCCTCTTCATCAAAAAATCCATTATCAACCAAACCTTTTAAATAGCCCTTCCCTATATCTTCAGTTCTTTCGTTTTCATCACTAGTACCTAGTAACCCTAGCCCTATCCACAAGTGAATTAGCTCTTCTTCTGTAAATTCGTAATCTTCGGGAAACAAAGCACAATGGGAAAAGCACTGTTGTAGATCAAAAGGAAGATAGTTATAGCTAAGCTTTAATGCCGGCATAATGTCATCTTCGCTTTTCTCGTGTTCCCATTCTTTTCTTTCCAATACTCTTGTCCAATAGTCCAATTTAAGATGCCTTTTTAGTACTCTACCTACAGTTTTTACTGCAAGAGGGAATCCCTTCAGTTTCCTCACTATGTCCCTTCCAACATCACGTAAATCAGAATGATCTTCTGGCCATAATTGTGCGTTACCAAACACATATTCTTTGAACAAAAGCATACAATCTTTGTCTCCTAAACGTTCCAGTTTTATCGAACAATTCGGTGTGGCAACCATTTGTGCTACTCTGGGATTCGAGTTGTGACTATAACTATATTACCTTTGGCTCCACCTTTCGTAAATGGAGCTCGAAGTTTTCTCCACTCATCCTCAAGTGGTGTCCACATATCATCCAAGACAAGCAAAAACTGTTTAGACTGTATTCTTTTTTCAATTCGCTTTTCGTCACTATCATTTTCCTCTTCATCCGGAGCTTTAGGGACCTGTTTTACGATCTCTTGTGCCAACCTACTTGCATTGAAATCGTGAGAGACACATACCCAAACCAAGACCTCAAAGTGGCTCCTCACTTGTTGATATATGTGTTGCGTGAAAGTTGTCTTGCCAATACCCCCCGGACCAACGAACGAAAGTACAGTAAGGTCGTTGGAACTGTATTTACCAGTAATGTCATCCACAACTTCGTTTTTCTGGTTCTCCCTCCCGTATAGTTTAGGCTCTATAATCTGTGGGGTGGTTTTGGGTCGTCGGTCCAAAGTAGCTGCTTGGGTTGTGGTACGAGGGTTGGAGCCCAATAGCTCTAGTTTAAGAATTGTGGAGACCTTAGCGCACAAAGGCTTGAGCTGCTCTACGATGTCCACCATCTTTTTAGACATTTCCACCCTATCAAACTTCAATTTTAGTGCGTGCACGGCACGTTTCCTTGGACGGCCATGCGCCACAGAGAAATCGCCCTGCTGCCATCTTAGATCCATCCAACATAGCGGTGGGAGCATCGTTGGGCACGGATGGGAGAGAGGAGCAAGTGAGGCATTTACCGACAGCACGGGCAGCGTCGCGAGCACTTGCGGGGATGACCTTTGCCATGCATCCGCCGTCAGCCTCCTGGTCGCCATGGTTGGTGGGTGGCGATGGTAGTGATGAGGAGCTGATCTCGGGAGCTTTTTGTCGGCCGCCACATGAGCAAGCGCAAGAGAGACATCCTTGTTTCCTATCTTTTGGCTCCTCGCCAGGGTCACCATGGTTAGCAGCTGCAGCACACGAGCACGAGGAGAGCTTGAGCTTACTGGCAACGTCTCTGGCCGTGTGGCGAGCGTTGAGGACCAGGCCGTGCACGAGACCCCGGTTGTCTGGGTCAGTGGTCTCGTACGTTCCTTCGACCTCGTCCTGGATGCGGAAGTACTCGAGCTCGTCCAGCACGTCATCGGCGCTGTACGCGAGCTGCCGGAGCTCCAGCAGCAGCTGCTCCAGCGCGGGGCTGCGGATGTCTTCGGCGCCGCCGTGGGCGCTCTCGAGCATCCCCTGCGCGTAGAGCAGCTCCATCTTGAGGGCGCGGATCCTCGGGCCGAGCTCCGAGCTGGCCGCCCACGACTCGAGCAGGCCATCGGAGACGGGGCCCAGCGCCCTGTCCACCACCCACCGCGCCGCCCCGATGGCGATCTCCATTCCTTAATTACCCTGGTGGAAGAGGAATTCGTTTGCAAATTAAATGCAGTCAGTCGGTAACCACACTGTTGTTGCTGCAGCTAGAGGAGGAACAGGAAAGTGTACGCACTTACAGCTAGCCAGGCGTCGGAGATGAAATCAGCTGGGAGAGCTGGGTGTTGTGCAGGGAGGGTGGGGAGATGACGACGGATATATAGCTGGTGTTTGTACGTGGAGTTGGAACAATAGGTTGTGTGGCTAGCCTGCTTCTACTTTTTGGGTAAGGTGCGAACGTGTGGAACAATAAGTGGAGTGGCTAGCCTGGTATATCTTTTGGATTAGAATGCACTGGATCATTCACAGCATATAGGCCATGGAATAAAATCTCGGTGGAATTTCGCGTGACTTCTGTGAAATCTCGGCCGTGGACGAGATTACATCGGATTGCTATGTTTTTGTGCCGGATTTGGGACCAATTTTTTTTTAGACAATTAGAATGCCATTTATGAGGAATACATGTAAAAATTTTATAATATATAATAGATATATATACAAATTATATATATTGTAACAACCTATTTTTTGCATTTTGTGGATTTATTGTGCATTTTATAATTTTGTGAATTTTCTGAAATTTATTTAAATTATTTTGAATTTATTTGAATTAAGCCTTTTGTTAAAGTCTTTTAAAAAATATAAAAAGTTCCAATAAAGTTTGTTGAAAATATTTTATTTGAGTTCCAAATGCCCTAAAATATTTTTCACAATTTTTAGAATTTTTCAGTTTTTTCTATTTATTTTGGCTTTATTTGATTTTGGAATTTATTTTAATTACTAAATATTTTAAAAAGCCTTGTGAATAGTGCTAGGCCAAACCCGTGCAGTCCTGACCTAAGATCCGCACCACAGACGCTCAGCCCAACATAAAAAAAACCTAGAATCTAAGCCATTGATGTTTGATCGATCGGTTGAGAAGTCGGCGCGTCGTCCTTGCGCATGAGCCATTAGATGGCTGCCAAGTGGATAGCCGTGATGTTTCTGTGTTGCCTTTGTCGTGTGGAGCCTAGACCCGCTGTCGCCACGTATTGCTCCATGAAAATCGCACCGAACTCGAACGTCAATGCCCTATTTAATGTGCCGCCAACCGCGTTGAACTCCTCACCTCGTGTCACACATTTTGCCCCGAGCATGCAAGCTGAGACGCCGTTGTTTGCTTGTGCGAGCTCGCTATATTTCACCAAAGCCCATGCTGTCGTTTGCTCACCATCCGCTGAGTCTTTGCCATCGCCAAGGTTACCACCGGGTTTGCTGTCTTAATATCTCTCATATTCGCCAGTTAACGTCACCGGGAAGCTGTCGAAACGTCGTCGGCCATGTCATCGTCTTCATGCCCGGTAAGTTGCGCCACCACGCCATCACCACCGCCTTCACAAACTTCCTCGACCGTCGGATCTAGGGAGGAGTCTTGGATGCTCGCCACACGTCAAGCACCAGGGTAGCCATGTTGCCGTTTCACGTCGAATGTGAAAACATTTTAAAAAGCCTTGTGAATAGTGCTGGGCCAAACCCGTGCAGTCCTGGCCTAAGATCCGCACCACAGACGCTCAGCCCAACATCGAAAAAACCTAGAATCTGAGCCATTGATGTTTGATCGATCGGTTGAGAAGTCGCCGCGTCGTCCTTGCGCATGAGCCATTAGATGGCTGCCAAGTGGATAGCCGTGATGTTTCCATGTTGCCTTGGTCGTGTGGAGCCTAGACCCGCTGTCGCCACGTATTGCTCCATGAAAATCGCACCGAACTCGAACGTCAATGCCCTATTTAATGTGCCGCCACCTGCGTTGAACTCCTCACCTCGTGTCGCACATTTTGCCCCGAGCATGCAAGCTGAGACGCCGTTGTTTGCTTGTGCGAGCTCGCTAGATTTCACCAAAGCTCGTGTTGTCGTTTGCTCACCATCCGTTGAGTCTTTGTCGTCGCCATGGTTACCACCGGGTTCGCTATCTTAAGATCTCTCATATTCGCCAGTTAACGTCACCGGGAAGCTGTCGAAACGTCATCGGCCATGTCACCAAAGCCCATGTCACGGGTTTGGCCCAGCACGCAAGCTGAGGCGCCGTTGTTTGCTTGTGCGAGCTCACCATATTTCACCAAAGCCCATGCTGTCGTTTGCTCACCGTCCGTTGAGTCTTCACCGTCACCAAGGTTACCGCCGGGTTCGCTGTCTCAAGATCTCTCATATTCGCCGGTTAACGTCACCGGGAAGCTGTCAAAACGTCATCGGCCATGTCATCGTCTTCATGCCTAGTAAGTTGTGCCACCACGCCATCACCGTTTCCTTCACGAACTTCCTCGACCGTCGGATCTAGGGAGGAGTCTTGGATGCTTGCCACGCGTCAAGCACTAGGGTAGCCATGTTGCCGTTTCGCGTCGAGTAGTGCTAGCCATTCGATCTGGTGTGTAACGCTTAGATGTTGCCACTTGGCCATGCCCGCAGTTCGCCTCGTGCCGTAGCCTCACCATTGTCTTCGGTCGTTCGATCTAAAACGGGTGAGCGAGATCTTGCTGTGTGTCGCGACAATCATGTTTCGCCACGTGTTGGGTGTGTGAGCCGAGGTGCAATGCACTGAGTTCATGGTGGACCAGAGCCGGCCGTGGACCGAGTCCATGCATTGGTGACACACGTCGGTCTGTGACTGGTCCACGTATTCGCTAATGTCAATATGATGTCATAATTAGATTTTTTTATAAAAATAATTTGATTAACTTAGTGCTAACATCATAGTGATGTCATAAATATGATTTTTTAGAAAAAAATAATTCATATTTTCTATTTTTTTATTTTCTTATTTATTCAAATCTTTAGAAAGCTCGTTCTCACTCATACAAACTTTGATTGAGGTGATTCCAGTGTCTAAAAATTTCTAAAATTGAGCTATATTTAATAGTGAATTTTATTTAATTTTTGGAGTTGAGTTTGTTCTCTTTTTTAGTATTTATTCTATATTTATTATTTCATGTAAACGTCGAGGTACCCAAAGTGTTCGTAAGCGAGAAGCCAACTCAAGAACAAGGTCCAGAGCAAGATCAAGGGATTTTTTAAGGCAAATTGTGTTTTGATTATGTTGAACCCATGATTTAAAAGTTATATTGTTTGAAACTATTGCATGTTAATTCAATATATAATTGTTTAAATTAATTTGGGATTAGCTATTTGACCAATTTGAGTTATGTCAACCTTGTCATTTGTATGCCATAATTCATTTGTCATTCTAATATGGTCCTTTAATAATTGGTAACTATTAATTACCAATGTGGGAGAGTTAGAACGCGAATAGTTTGCTTAGCCATGCAACGAGTTATTGATATCATTTTATGTGAGCAAAGTTAATCTTATTTAATGGAATATGGAACTGAAGGATCGAAAAAGTCGCCTAGAGGGGGGTGAATAGGCGTAATAAAATACAAGACCTAAATAGCAGCGAAAATATCGGAATATCCGACTTTGATATCGGACTATCCGATATATATATCGGACTATCCGATATGTGAAGTCGGACTATCCGATCAGAGTGCAGGAAAACCCTAAAAGTAGATCTGAGCAAATTGAAGGGCTAGATTGCTACCAAATAAAGTTTCTTAGCTAAGGCAACTACAGAGTATAAGATCACACTAATATCTACTACACGAAGCTACCGAATACTTGAATCCCCAAAAGATTTAGCCAAGCATAAAAGAGGGACAAGTAGAAGACTTACAAACCAAGAGATGCAGCGATTTTTCCCGAAGTTCGGATCTTTGAGGAGATCCTACGTCTTCGTTGAGGCGGCACAAAGCCGGGGTTTCTTTCAACCCTACTCCTCTAGGTGTTGCACAAAGCACTCACCTACTTTTGCTTGAACCCTTCTCTTGCGGAGGTGGATTCGAACCTTCACAAACTCGTGACTTCCCACACGAGATCGGGAGCTCCCGGTGACTCCTAGCCGTCTAGGAGACCTCAATCTCCAAGAGTAATGAATAGAATGTAGATCCCCTCTTGAAAATCACCCTAGTGCTCAAAAGAACTTTCACAGTTTGCAACAAGGCACTAAAAATCACTTGCTCTAATCTCTCAACAAATTTCTTCAAACAAGAACTCAAGAGAGAGCAAGAATGAGCAAGAAAATAGCAATAAGTGAGTTAAAGCTCAGTACACTGGTAGGTCATCATAAATGAGGGAGTGGGTGGGGTATTTATAGCCAAGACACAAAATATAGCCGTTCTGCCCCGTGTCAGACCCCCACATCGGACTATCCGATGGCAGACATCGGACTATCCGATATGTGCAAATCACCAGATCGACTCCACTCAAAAATTCAGAATTTTTGCTGAGAAAAAGCACTCATCGGACTATCCGATTTCACACATCGGATGTTCCGATGATTCCAGAGAGTTTTCAACGAACTCAGCAACTTTGTAAAATTCTAAGTGTATATCGGACTGTCCGATATCGAACATCGGACATTCCGATAATTCCAGAAAGTTCCAGTCCAAGGACTTAGAAAAAATTTCAGATCACATCGGATCGTCGATATCAACCATCGGACATTCCGATGTTTCCCGAGAGATCCAAGTTTAAAGACTTAGAAAATTTTTCAAACAACATCGGACAGTCCGATATGGATATCGGACAGTCCGACTTTTCCCGAGAGTTCCAAAGGCAACAAAACACTCACACCGGAGAGTCCGATACCATCGGACTGTCCGATATCCATATCGGATATTCCGATGTTATCAGCACAAAAAATGAGCAAGAAGTGAGTGTCGTGATTAGAGACTTTCAAAACTTGTTTTGCAAAAGATATTCTTCTGAGCACAGAGATCATTTCTAAAAGCATCTACATCCCATCCCTCTTAATAGTACGGCGATTCTATTGACTCAATCAATTGAAAAATCTACACTCAATCGACGCCATTCTTCTCTTCTCTTTTGAGGGTCATCAACGTCCGTAGATGCGTTCCTTTTGGGACTAATACCTGCTTACATACTCAATTAAGCCATTAGTCCCTTAATCGTTTGTCATTAATCATCCAAAACACAATTAGGGGCCTAGATGCACTTTCAGGAACATGTTTATAAAAATGTGTATCAGGTGCTATCACACAATGTTGTTGATAGCACATAGTGCATAGTAAACAACTGGGGTGGTAAAATGATTTAGACTAAGACAAGTGGCAAGAGTTGTGATTTTATGGTGGGCCAATATGGCATTTGGGCAATTCTGTGTATTCTGCACTAGTTCAAAATCATACTAGAGCACACTGTCTCAACATATACGAATACCACAATCATACACAACAAATATAAATAAGACTTCATCGGAGGAGGCAGCGGCGGCTCTCGGGGAGGACTTGTTTGCGTTTTGGGCCTTCGGCTTAGGTGGGCCGGCGATTTACGAGTGGTTGCCTGTGGTGGGACCGCCTGACAGGCTGACACGACAATGCACACGAAAAAAAAGTCTCAAACCAGATATACCCCGATTCACAGAATTTTTTAAATAAAAATTATTTTATTAGTATAACAAAAATGAATAGCCAAAAAATTAGTTACAGAAATAATCACCTATCGTCAAATAAATTAATGATAAGCTGATGTGATAGTTCCTGTCATCAATTCACTTGGTAACAGGACCTATCGTCAATTCAAGAGACAAAAACTTCAATGTGCAGCTAATCCCTAATTCATTTGATGAAAACTCAATTGCCTGACAGGAGTCTTATCGTCGATTTACTTGACCGACATCTGAATTATTTGAAACTTGAAAGGCCTTCATCGCCAAATCATTTGGTTATAAGATATTGTCATTATTTCAAATGACGATAAAAGGTGTTTTCTTATCCAGTTGCCAATTCATTTGGCGATATGAGCTCTATTGCCATTTTATTTGGTAACAGAATAATTGTCATCAAATGATTTCGCGAAAGGGTATTATTTTTGTACCAAAGATTCGATTATTTTTTAATATTAATAAGAATGTGGTTATTTGAAAAAAAAATCCCGATTCATATAAGAATTGGAACGTTTGACAAAAAAATTATACAAAACAATTTAATTCTCATAGAAAGTGGGAGAAAAGAAAATTCCATTGCCCCAAATCGGGTGTAAGAGCATCTCCAACAGTGTCCAATATCTTTAACTCCCAATACATTGAATTGGGGCCTTCTCAAAAAAAATTTTCCCAAAAAAAAACAGTTTCCTCCAACAGCTCTCTTGTTTTTCCCAAAACATTGTGTTACAGTGGGCCTTTTCCCGTCGAGGCTTGGCTTCGGCCCGCCAGTCCACATGCATGCAGTCCAATTTGTCCATGCTTCCCTTTTTCTTTTTTTAAGGTTCTTTTTTTTAAGGCACATGATTCACTTTTTAAGGCACTAGTATAAAAATGTTGAACCATCTGAACTTGGATAACACATGCAGAGGCTGAACAGCAACGTAAAAAAAAGAACAAGTTGGCTGAACCTTATATACAATAATAAACGGTTCACCAAAGATGAACTAAAATTGTGCATTACTAACCACTGGTATTTAACTCTAGCATTGTGTGACTTTTTTAACTAGAAGGAATTCCAAAAAAAGGACGTACATGGTTGTACAACTACAAGCAAAACACTGGGATTCTTAGCTTTGCACCAAATGAAATGCCACTCCAGAAATTTGCTTGAGTGGAAAGCAAAGGATGCATCCTTAGTAGTACTGCTGCAGAAGTAATCTGTCCCATGAGCAAAATCTCCTCTCTTCTGCCTTCCACATCCTCCATCGCCATGAAGAGATGGTAAATTCCAATCAAAATTGTTTGCATACATTAATACAAGGTGCTTAAGATAATACTATCGATTGTTCGCCCGTTACATATGAAAATCAAATATGATATTATCAATTGTTCTCGAAATATAATATTCAGTTAGTGAGGTCAACAGGACACACTATAAACAGAGAAGACATTCAGAAAAAGTTGCCATTTCCCACAAATTAGAATCGCGTACAACATCGTAGCTGTGAAATTCAAACAGAAATCGCGTCAGAACATCAAAATTTCGCCCAAAACCAGAACAATTCGACCACCAAGCCAACGAAAGGGACACCAACTTTGCCAACCAACGACCCAAAGTACCAGATAAAGTCCAGCAGAAAAATCTGAACACGCCACAAGATACAACGCGCTAGCACCAATAGTCCCCGCCATGCTAGTCCACAACGCCTAAAATCCAAATAATTCCACCACAAAAATGCCAAAAAAGAGGGCAAATTCACCGCAGAATCCAATCTCCTCACCTCCCAAACAATAAAAACAGCAGCAGCAGCGAACGAATCAACCAACCAATCGATCGATGACCACACGAGCAGCAAGGCCGGGGAGGGGGGTCCGTACGTACCATGGCGTGGCGCTCGCCGGCCTGGAAGGAGAGCCTCTGGCCGCCCATGGCGAGCGTGTAGAGCTGCGAGAGCGAGTTCGCGGCGCCGCGGAATGACCCCTACAGCGCCCGGTCCGTCTCCTCCAGGCGCGCCGCCTCCGCCTTCCGCTTCTTCCCCGCCATCTCCCTCCCCTCGCCCCCAATCGAGCCTCCCCGCCCCCTCGATTCGACAGGCTCGCCACGCCGCCGCGCAATCCGGACAGATTCGAGGCGCGAACCCTAGGAGAGCGAGATGCGCGCGAGCTCTTGGCTGGGGTGGAGGATGGAGCTCGGCTGGGATGGCGCGAACGAATTTCTCAACGCGGGAGAAGGAAAAACATCGACGCAGGAGTGGATTGGGAAAGCGGGGAGCGGCGAAAATCTGCGCACTTCGTCCGGCGATTTTGGGCGTGCGGAGAAAAAGGGAGCCGAGTAGGGAGACTGTTGGAGCGATATTTTTCTGGTTTATTTTCAAAACATGGTTTTAGGAGTAAGGATAGGGAATTGTTGGAGATGCTCTAAAGTTCGTTTTTGCCTTGTGATGTTGTATGGCAATGCTAGCTAGTCTGAGAAGTGGCAGATAGATAATAGTATATGCACGTTCGGTCAAAACTTATTGTATGCATGTAAATTGTAACAACGCGAAACAACTTAGGGCTTCTTTGGAAGCGGGGATTGCTTTAGGAATTTTTAGGATTTAGTTCGAATTTAAACTAAACCCTATGGTTTTGGATCTAGTCCAATTTTCCAAGCATGCCTATATTGTGTGGTTCAAGAAACTTATGATAATACCATGATGGGATCAGAAAGAAAAGCTAGGACAATCCAGAGGAGGCCAGGTATGGTATTTTCTGAACACCAATAATACTATTATATATCTCGATCAATTTTGATCGACACAAGAAACCTGTGCTAGCTGAAGGATAACAGACAAACAAAGGATGCTGAGCCTGCTTCTTGAACAAATCCTCTAACAGAAGAACATCAGGAATGAAGAATTCTTGTTTCTCAAGTAGCACAATCATATCTTCAGAATGAACAGGGACTTTTATGACACAACCAGAGAGAAGCTTCCCCATTCCTGTGCTCCAATGCTTGCAAATGAACTAATTAACAGCTTGGCACATCTAGAAGCAGCACAACACGAAAATATTCCATCACATCGACGAGTCCACCATAGATTGGAAGGTTGATTTTATTGCGGAAGTAAGGAGGTACCTGCTCAAGGAAGAAGATTTTCTAAGACCTATTATAGATTCTTGGCTTAGTGCCATCTAATGTTGTTCCTCAATCCCTTTATAACCCTGTGATCTCCTCAGCTTGGTCTTAGGTTCCTAAAGAATAATTGATGATTTGCCCTCATTTACTTGTGACATTGACTATTTGCCCCGTGATGTCTTACTAATATGCGGGCCCTAGGATAATATGTCACTAAGACAAATAGGGTAAATAATCAATTGCACCAATTAAAATGGGGCAAATGATCAATTCTCCCTAGGCTAAGGGTGTCATTTTCCTTCTTTCCTTTCTTCCTTCTTTCCCTCCCTTCTTTTTCTTTTCTTTCCTGTTAACTTTAATCCCTGCATCTTTTTAACAATTAATAAATTTTCCAGTAAAAGCCTCTCCTACTGTTTTCAGTTAAAAAAAATGCTTGCAAATGAACTGCAAGAAACCAAAGCAATCTTTATTTCAGTGTCTAGTAGGTGCTCTGCCATGTGCTCCAGAGCTTGCAATAGTCACCGACTGCTGGGTCAAGCTTCACACCAAAAGCCACGTTAAAGAAACCAAGTAATTTTTTGTCATACCATTTTGCCAAGATATGGAGCTGAGAGCTGAAAAGGGTCCATCGGACAGCGACCGAATGGCCTTTCTATTGCATGCCAGCAAACAGGATCGGCACAGTCACGGGCCCACCTGTCAGCGAGACAGAACGGCGAGGAGACGAATCCGGCTCGGATAGCCCAAGTACTGATTTTATTGCGCCATCAAACCATGGTGAACCATGGTGAAAATTTTCCAAACTTTTTGACTTGGGTCTTTGGGTAAGGTTTGACGACTAGTAAAAATCTGGGGTTAAAGTAACTTACTGAAAAGTTATTAATATTCTAACAACGGTGACTGCCCAAAATTTTTTCTCTGAATTTATTTTTACTTAGGGTAGAAAATAAAGTAAAATATTTTTGAAACTTTTTATCAGAGTTGGATTTGACTAAGTATGCTTCTATAAAATTTTCAAGTCAAAACATTGCACCATTCTTTTATAAAAATTCTAACACAACAATTTCCAGATTTTCTGAGTTTCTGTTTTTAAATTTGGAAAAGTCTTAAATGAAAATTTTAATTTATGATATTTTTACTAGAGATAAACACTGTATTGAGGTTATCATGATAATTTCTATAGCTCCAGATAAGGTTCAAGAATATTGTATTAATTCTAACAATGCACTATTTATATTCAAAAGTTGCCTTTTTATTTATCTCCTCATTATCCCATGCATAAAATTTTATTTGCTGACTAAAGTGGTTTACCTGCATACTCAGGGTTCTCATGGTAAATTTTTCAAATTTTTACTTTTTACCTTTTTCCCTTTTCTATTCTCCATTTCTCTTTTATTTAATTTTTCCCACAATACAAAAATCCAAGAAAAATCCAAATAAAATAATTAACATCAAGAAAACTCAGAAATATTTATATTCAAATTTATATCACACCCTTTTTACTGTTTTATAATTTTCAAGCTATTACAGTTGTGACACATGAAACACATCATGCATTCCTGCCAACGACTGCGACAGTTCTAACTGATAAGCAACTTCTTCTCGATGGCTTAAGATTTGTAGAAATGGTTCTCTCCATGACTTCCTTCACCTGTTGGATGGATATAGCACAACGTACATTGTCTTGGAATAACCGTGTCAAGATTGCGCTACGATCTTCAAGGGCACTAGAGTAAGTGAGGCAGATTCATCAAGTAGCCCTTTTGTTCTGGAATTGAATATATATTACTTTTCAGGAATCTGCACAAAACTTTCTCGCCGTCTATCATCCACAAGAATTTCAAGTTATACTATTGGATAACGAGGTTAACCCCTATCTCTCAGATTCTGGGTTTACAGACCTCATTCCTAGCCAGGAACTCCAAGTAATAATGGTGCACAATGTATCTGTTCTGTTGATAGGATAACCTTTTGGTCATCTGCACCTTTACATATCTTCCTAATCAGGAACTCTAGGTAATAATGATGCACAATGAATCCAACCTTTTGGTCATCTGCACCTTTACATAACCCACATCATGCACTATGATTACCAGACATATTAAATTTTTCTCGACTATTTTGCTAATTTGAACATATATTGTTATGTAAGATAGTTAATTATTACGTATGGAACACAGTTGCAATAGAGAAAGAAGTCAATTAGAAAAGCAGTTATCTATCTGTCAGATATTTTACTTTAGGCTCCATTTGTGAAGTTCTATTACATTCTTTTGTGCAGTCTAATGCAGATGTAAAACAGTAAAATTTGCCAAATGAAAAACTTTATATGTGAATTTGTTATGGGTCGAACGAGCCATAACTGCCAGGACGTGGTGCATGGCAGTATGTCATTAATTAGGATTAGAATAATTAGTTTCCTTATTATTTGGGTTTGTTTCCTTTTAAATTATTTCCATATAATAGGGATTAGTTTCCTTAATACAAGAATAGGTTTCTTAGGGGTCAAATCTAGCCATCCCTATAAAAGGGATGTCATATATCACTTTATGTCATCCAAGCAATGAGTAAACCAAGTCTCTAGCAGATCGGTAGCGCCATCGATAATCGGCGGTGGCTCAAATGCGACCAAGGCGCTAAGCCGACAACAACTCGTTTACCACGTTAAGGGCCCTATCTCATCCCGTTATGTGTGCGGATCGTGCACGTAATAATTGGTATCGAGCCGACGATCCTCCTACCACGGTGACCATCGAAGATCGCATCTCCAACCTCGCGCCGCCGGCCAAGGCCAAACGCTTCATCTCGTGCGAATCTTCCAAACTTCAACCTTGAGGACAAGGTTGATTCGCAAGGGGGGATAATGTTATGGGTCGAACGAGCCATAACTGCCAGGACGTGGTGCATGGCAGCATGTCATTAATTAGGATTAGAATAATTAGTTTCCTTATTATTTGGGTTTGTTTCCTTTTAAATTATTTTCATGTAATAGGGATTAGTTTCCTTAATACAAGAATAGGTTTCTTAGGGGTCAAGTCTAGCCATCCCTATAAAAGGGATGTCATATATCACTTTATGTCATCCAAGCAATGAGTAAACCAAGTCTCTAGCAGATCAGGCGCTGCCATCGATAACTGGCCGGTGGCTCCGTACAGCCAAGGCGCTAGCTTCGACAACAGCTCGTTTCGCCCACGTTAAGGGCTCTATCTCATCCCCGTTGCGTGTGCGGATCGTGCTCGTTCGACCCATAACAGAATTTTTCTCCTGAAGTGTTAATATTATCATAACTTCAGGAATCAGACGATAATTCAGGATATAGAGCTCCAGAGGTGACTATGACCGGTTAGTACTCCCAAAAGAGTGATGTGTACATTTTTGGAGTAGTGATGCCAGAGCTATTGACTGGCCTCAAAGCATTTGACAGGTCAAGAAACAGACATTTGTGCTACAAATTTTCTTACCAAAATTGGTTTTATACCATTGAAATTTCATGACTTTAGGAATTTACACACATGCTACCTAAATAGATTATTGTTTTACTTGAATAATAGATTCCAAATTAACTTATTTACCTTCCTTGGTTCGACAGAAAAAAATAAGTATCGATTAACAATTTTTATACAAAGTGCAGCAGTATTCTATGATATTGCTTAAAATAGTTGATGTGTGTAAAACAAAATAGTGGCTATCCTTTTGGGCACTAGATATAATTCATCTGCCACAAATTTAGCGATAAGGTAACAATTTTTGTCAATTCGTAGCATTTGTTAATTAGTGCTTCTCTTTATGCCAAGGCTATAAATTACTGACTAGGTTTGCATGGGTTGAAATTATTTAATATGTCAAAATGGCTTCAAAAGGTTAAAACGCACTACACATATATTGAAAAGTTAAATATGCTAAAATTTTATTGAAGTTGGTTAAGCCTGATGTCTCAGTTATACATTTGGAAGATAATAAGGGGAATAGACCACAGCATATTGCAACTCAAAAGGGTAATACCATCATAGGTGATCATATCTCAGAAGCATCTTGTATTTTCGACCATCCTTTTCAGTCTTCATGGTAACAGTTTTATTTCTAGTTGAGCCTATGTTAGTCATGAATAATACGAAAATAGAAGCTTACCAGCCCTTTCATTTATGAGATATTACTCTCTTAACATCAGCAGTGTTATATGTTCTATAAAAGAATTCTAAAAGGGCAATTAACAGTTGTCCTGAGAATAAAGAAACATGTGGTTCAAGATATACAAAAAAGAGTGGGGAGACTTTCTTCCATGGATATAGTATGTTTTGAGATCTTAAATATTGTATGTACTTAACATTTCTAAGATTTTTTTTCACTTCATAGCTCATATCCTGAGCTGATATTTGTGTAATCCCTTGCACATAGTTCAAACTCTAATATCAATTGATGGGATTGATATCAATGCAGTTAATAGAGCAGGAGAGGTTGCTTTTGCTATTGCGGAGAATTGATGTCACATAGGTATAGATTCATTTTTGACATTGTTGTTATTGTTTACTTGTGTCAGTTTTTGGTTGTCACTTGAGTGGAGTCGTCCACACATGGTCAAAGTTGCTCTGGTCGGTGGAAGCAACAAGAGGACTACAAGATACAGGCTAGTCTTCTATATTTTACATTTGTTTTTTTCTAGCTGTCATCAAGTAGATTAATATTGAATTCATTTCTGAACTCAATTCTTTTTAGAAATTTCTTCCATTGGTCCATTGCCCTTGAGGGGTGTCGATAGCATTGTATCGATGTGTCGATATGTCACTTCTCTAGGAAAGCAGAGACTACAGCTATTTTTTTAGGTCTCTACTACTACAGCATTACTAATCAACCATCTTCTCCTAGCTATTCAGGTGCTCACATTGTGTTTTTTTTTTTTTGCATACTACCTACCCCTACCTGTATCGATGGCAACATGTTCGTGTTTACCTCAGTCTGAAGTTGAACATATATAGTTCAAGTCAAATCCCTGGTTACCTTGCTTTGTGCCATCTCCTATCTAGGCTGTGTAGCTTTTGATGCATTAGATTATTGCTGTTAACAATGCATATAGGCGAATCTTATTCTTCTTAGCACTCAAATAGTTATATTGTATAATAATACGACGTTTCCTTTCAAAATTTTCGTTACTTTAAAAAAACAATTGGTAGAAATGAAGCATAGATTTGTCAACAGACAATCATCAATAAAATTATCATTTTTAAATTATATTGCATATATGTGACAAAAAGTTTTAAAAGCTTCCATACGGTCCTTTTTTCCTCTCTCCAAATCGATATGGTATTCTACTATTATGGGTTAAGTTATAGCATCCACACCAATTAAAAGATAGTTTCCACCCTTTCTTCTATTGAACCAATGGTGGCCACCCACCAATAAGACTGAAGGACCTAATCGAGGATGTATCTCCTGGATTAGCTTAGTACCTAATGAAGGACGCATCCCTTGGATCAGCTCAAGGACTTGAGCCTTTCTATTCTACTGCATGGCGTGCAGATAATATACTATCAAATAGTCCATATCCGGTCTATCTATGGTTATGATTTTGTATTTCCTTAGATCTCATATTTTGTTTGTCAGCATGTGCTAACATGCCACAGATGATTACACTATGTTTCCTACTATCCTTGCATCTATAAATCGTTTAGCTGGTGTGTACATCAAAACATACCCTCTATGGTTAGAGATGGCAACGGGTTGGTCAAAAGGGTTTTACAAAACCCGACCCGACCAAACCCAATTAAAAACCCGACCGAACCCGAATACTATATCGGGTAAAAATCTATACCGAACTGAACCGTGGTGCGAAACCCGACGGAATTGCGACGGGTTTGTGTAATACGGGTGACAATAGGTTGGGTCGGATGTGGATTTCGCAAAATCCGACCCGACAAGAAACCCGAACCCAAAAACCCGAGTCAAACCCGACGGGTACCCGAAACCCGACCCCAAACCCGGCGGGTACCCGGAACCCGACGGGTACTCGATGGGTATATCGGTATTTGGTGAATTGCGATAGGTACCATGGTGAAAATTAAAACCCGAACCCGACCCGAACCCATTTCGGGTACTCGACCCGAAGAACCCACGGGTAAAAATTAAAACCCGAACCCGACCCGATCGGGTGCAAAACCCGCGAGTACCCGAACTCGCGGATACAATTGCCACCTTTATCTATGGTATATAAATCCATCTACTACGATATAGGTACTACATATTTGTTTCCTTATTTTATCTATTCATTTTTTGCTCTCTATCATGAGGCATATCAAAATATGGCGTGATGCTTTCATATCGTTAAACACATCTTAGCCTCCTGGGCATTTAAACACATCACAGTTGGTTCGGCGCAATATAGCGCGCTATCTTACCTAGTTATATCTGAAATGGGAAGAAAACTACAAGGATCGTACCATTTGAGTAATTCAAGTAGAGATAGACATGGAGATAGATTTTTCTGCTTTTCAGTAGTACTATAGTGCGTCATCTATTGTCGATGTTACCTGCATATCTCTTCCTCTCTGTTTTTTGCGATCCAAGGGGTCCTGTAATCTTTGGTTATCACAATCGCATGTACATCATCCATAGATGAATGCAAAGCCCATCGTGGGAACCTTGCGGCAAACTCTGAAGTTTTAAGGACAAACAACGACACAGATATAGTGACCAAACGGAACAAACAAGAAAGGGAGAATAAGAAAAATATTTCTAGTATTTACACCAATCTGACTTCTGCATGTGGTTATGATGCAATTCTTACAGTTCCCCTACTTCAGACGCACCAAAAAACCTCCTGAGGAGATCTTTCAGAGATCTGACACAAACAACCTGTTAACTGCGAGTAATAGCCTTACAACCAATAGCTTGGTTTGAGTATTAGAATTACAGTGAAATGCACTGGAACAGAATAAGTATTTTATTTATGTGAAGCACATATGCCTTCAGATACAATAAAGAAAAAAGGCTCAGGGAGGCAACAGTTACAAGATAATTGCATGAACTAAATAGAATTTCTGAAACAGTTAAGAGAAGAGCTCTATATTGGAAATAGAGGTGAACAAACTATGGTAGTATTCCTAGAGAAAAATATAAACAGAGAGAATTCATCGTAAACAGCAGCTGACGGATCTATGCTGCCTTTCCCGTGCTCAGCATGACTACACTGTACCACAACTACATGTTGAAAAAAAAACTATTTATTGGATTTCAACTGTCTAAGTACTGATACAAATCCAATAAACAAAATTAGTTCGGCAGGTTTTTATGTGCAGCTAACAAAGTGACAAGCAAATCAACACAACTACCCTCATGATTCTATATTGGTTCACCAGAATAAGAATCTGACTACTGTTGACGAGGGGAGTTAGAAAGATAGAAGAGAGTAGAGTGCCAAATTCAGAATAAATGACGAAGCAATAATTTCCACGATAGTGCCCTTCTGGCAAATAGGCAGCAGGAACTGAGAAGCCTTGTATCGTTAGTGTCCCAATTTACACCAGGTGAGACAGAACACATTTTTTTTCTCAATTTTCACTGGATTGAGAAATAAGTGGATAAAACGTTTTAAACAGATCATCTGCAAAAAATGGTATAAATAATGACAATTTTTATGTCAGGTCGTACTGGATTGAGTAAAAAAGTTTCAAAAGCATCATCTTTGAAAAATGGTAGGAAAAAAAAAGAGTATGAGAAATAAAGGGTTACTGAAACCATGCCTCATTATACTTGACAAATTTAAAGCTAATTGACACAGCAGAGTAGCACGCAAAGCAGCAAAGCTGGGGTCAAGACCATGGCTTATTAGGCTACAACATCACTATGACAGCAACATCTTGTGTGAGAACTGCAAAACAAAGAAAGTGATGAGTCAAATACGAAATGGAGAAGCCCTCGCATACCTGAGATATTGATGGATATAATGAATTTGATAAGTTCATAAGAACTGTGAATATGCCAAAAGTACCTGGGCACAAAATATGACTCGAACAAAACCAATTGTGTATTCTAACTTTCATAGGTGTGCATGGATATCTATTCTCACCCACAAAAGTCTGTGCGATGAGGGTTCAGGTACTCACAAGTCACAAACAAAGAAATAAAGTTCATTTTTGCACTGCCATGGGCCTTACTACCTTACACTTTCTGGAGGCAGGGCCAGTCATCACTTGTAATTTACCACTAACGTAATACATTTCAAGTTGTACACTCCTTGATTTCATCTGATACAAGAAGCATGGGACTATGGGAGGGCTGAAAATTATTACTAAAGAAATGTCTTGAAATTCAGATACCCTATATAGGCTGACAACGAAGATTCTAAAGCTAATAACTTCCTGTGGTGACCCGTATAATTAACCTAGGATAGCGACAGTAATCCTGTCATCATCCCAGGATAATTACACGAATCTCGGCACAGACGCCGGTAATATATTGGGAAATCCAATACTTTACCAGCTACTCTGCCGTGTTCAGAGTGTTACAGCAGAACAATAATTAGAGACTGCAAGAACATATATTCATTGCTAAGCCACGCTGGGCTATAGGTCCATTACACAATACTTAAAACATTGCTCTGTACAACAAAAGGGTTACCATCATACTAACTTAAGACATCGCTCCGTGCAGCAAAAGGTTACTATTATAGCCTAACTCCACTAAATACCCTCTAGGAACAGAATAGGGGACATAGAACCTATTCCTCCTGGTAGTAGTAGTAGTCGGGATATAGATAGCCCTCCGTGCCATCCTCCGGATAACCCTGGGGGTAAGCACAGGAGTAGCCTTCAGCACCGGCCTCGAAGGCGGATCCATCAGGATCTTCTTCTAGAAAAGGGGGAATACAAGAGTGAGTACAAGGTACTCAGCAAGCATTAATTAATAAAATGCAGTATGATGACTTTTCCTCTCCTTCCATTTCCTTTCCATCACATATGAGTTTAATAAATTAAGTTTTTAGTTTTCTTTAAAGGTTGGAAATTTTAATTATTAGAAATCGTCTACTAACACCCGTATATGAGACAGAATAAACTTCCGTAGCCTCCAATCCAGGAGACAGGCTTGAATTCAAGATTTAGACCCTGCGCAGGTTTGTATCACTTTACCCATAACGGTCCCATTTATGAGACTCCAGAACGTTTATCGCTATTCCAGTACTAGATCTCCAACTCTGTAATCCGAGGGGGATACCTTCCCGCCGCCCGCAATTACAGTTGTACTCCGGGGTTCCCGGCAGTACCCTCCTGGGCTTCAAATATACCGCCCCTTCCATTCCATTCACACATTTCATTTCCAACATTCACAACTTTCCACCTCCAACATTTCATACACCGTCAAACTGAGTATCCGGCAATACCCAGCCAGGCTATAATATCTTACCCATGTGGAGATCATAGTACTTTCATAGGACAACCTTTTCTGACAGCGATTCATCTCGCTATGGTTGATACTAAGATTACGGCCCATTGCCTGAGTGTAGGTGGTATGTCCTTATATTATAACCCCTGTAGAGAGCGTCACCGGCGTGGGTACCTCCCATCCCTTTACCCAAGCTCTCTACCCACCAGCGTAATTACTAATAACACATCCACGACTCCATTCGTGGATAACCTAACACACGCCCATTTATTTCCAAGCCACATTTCCAAAGACCAAAACCAAATTCCACATTCCATACCATTCCACATCACCATCACCATTCCATCAATATCTCACAACCACTCTTTCCTCCGATCTCCTCTTTATTCTTATTCTTTTGAAATTTAATTTTTATGCAATGATGATACGATTAATAGTATAAAAGCATTGGAAACATTTTTAAGAAAGATGTTCAAAGGAAATCTTGCCTGGAATAAAATTGGTCTGCTCGGCCTCGCTCGTAGATGGGTTCTGGATGGCGGGGCGGTTCAGGTCGAGACCTGAAACAGCAGAATACACTAAGGCATTGGAATGCACTGATTTTAGATTGGCGTCCAACCAATTCATGCTCTATTGTTCAGATTTTAATTAGCAACAGAAACACAAGTTCACTTGATAATTTTCACGCGATCCGACAGTCGATTCCAAGAATCGACGCAGTCCGCGACGCGAATTGAATTTCTACTTATTATCTTTTTTTTCTTTACCCTTATTTTTCTTATATTCTATTTTTGCCTACTTCTCTTTTTCTCATTTTCCACTTCTCTTATTTCACTCGGCTGGCACTCTGCTCTTTTCTTCCTGGGCAACATGGCCGAAGCCCCTGGCGATTTGGCCGAAGACCTTTTCCTAGCCTTGACCGCCTGCATCCTCCCCTCACATCTCTCTCTCTTTTTCCCCATTCGGTGCCTGCTGCTCTCGGTTGCTCTCTCCCCCTTGGCGATTTCTCCCCTGGCCGGCTACTCTCCCTGGCGATCCCCTGGTGCGGCTCTCCTCTGGCGACTCCCCCTAGCGCGCACCTCCTCCAGGTCCTCTCTCGGGCGCAGCTCCCCCTGGCCGGCCTCTGGCTGCTCTGCCTCCTCCCCTCTCTGCCGAGCTAAGGATCTACCCCTTCCCCATTTTATTTGCTCTTGCTTTTTCGGTTGCTTGAAGCTTGCTTTGGGGCTAGGGTTCTATGATGAACGGAGGGAACAGGGAGCTAGCAAACGAAGAACAGATACTACACTACCCTAATGACTACTCCTCCTACTGAGAACCCTCGGGAGAAACCCGATCTAACCCCTACTCTAACCCATTGCCTAGCTAGAACCCCGATCTATGGTCTACCCATGGAAACCCGTCTTGTAGCTCTGTGGCACCGTAGTCCGGAGGAAATGTGGGTCTGGTGAGGGAAGATCGTTTGGGAAGACGAGGATGAAGTAGTGTGACTCCTCCGGTCAAGCGCCTTGGTCTCCTCCTCCTCGGCCAGGCGGTTCCACTCCTCTTCTGGATGTGATCCTCCTCTTCTCTTCTGGATGCTTCCTCTTCTGGTCTTCTCCCCTCCCTCCTCCTTGCTTCGGTTGGAGCTGGCTGTTCTTGCTGGCTTGCGGTGTTCTTGGGTGGGGAGCAAGAAAGAAGAGGTTGCTTTGGCTGGAAGCTTTGTGGGACTCGGCTGTGTGTGCAAATGGGGAACAGAGGAAGCTTGGTAAGCTTCGTTGGTGGTGGATGTAATTTATATCCCTGGGTAATTTGGCTAAAGACCAATCTGCCCTTAGGGTTTTACTGTGCTCTAATTGCCTTAAGGGTATTTTGGTCAACTGACGCCTAAAACACTAACGATACCCGCATATCGTACCAGGTAAGTTTACTAGCGCCGAAGGATGATCCCGGAAGCTAATTAGAGGTGCCGATCTGGCCCCGGACAGGTCTGGTATCTCAATGAGCGATACGTTTCCTTGCGGGACTGACGGCACTTCTCCTAACCCTTACATTTTAATTCCTTGCCTAATTGCTTTTACTGTTTTTAATGTTTAATTAATTCTTTAATTAAATTGATAACCCCCGGGTTATCACAACCTACCCCCCTTAAAAAGGATTTCGTCCTCGAAATCCACCTCACCTAAAGAGGTGCGGGTACAACTCCCGCAGCTCTTCCTCCTTTTCCCATGTAGCTTCTTTTTCGGTATGATGCTTCCACTAGACTTTGCAAAACTTGATGCTGGATCTTCGAAGCTGTCGCTCTTCTGTAGCTAGGATCTTGAGTGGCATCTCTTCATATGTCAAGTCAGGTTGCAATGGAATATCTAGATTGGGCATCAATTGAGAAGGTTCTCTGAGACATGCTCGCAATTGGGATATATGGAACACATTATGGATTCTGGACAATTGAGAAGGAAGCTCTATTTGATATGCAGAGTTTCCTCTCTGTTCTAACACTCGGAATGGTCCTACAAATCGAGGACTTAGTTTCCCTTTTACTCCAAATCTATGCACTCCTTTCATTGGAGATACCTTCAGGTATACATGATCTCCCGGCTGAAATTTCAAGTCTCATCTACGCTTATCAACGTAGCTCTTTTGTCTACTCTGAGCAGTTTTTAATCTTTCTTGAATCAGTTTGATCTTCTCATCATTTTGGCGGATCAATTCTGGACCGAGTAAGGATTTTTCTCCGATTTCATACCAACAAATTGGGGACCTGCATCGTCTACCATATAGAGCTTCAAACAGAGCCATCTGTATGCTGGCTTGATAGCTATTGTTATAAGCAAACTCAGCGAGGTGTAGATACTTATCCCAACTTTCTTTGAAGTTCAAAGACACGTGCCCTTAACATGTCTTCGAGATTTGGTTTACTCTCTCATCGCCCATCGGTTTGAGGATGATAAGCAATGCTAAATTTGAGCTTGGATCCCAAGGCGGTTTGGAGACTTCCCAAAAGCTAGATGTAAAAGTGGAACCCTATCGATGTGATAGTTTTGGGAACTCCATGAAGAGTGACTATTCTTTCAACATAAATTTCAGCTAGCCTATGAGCGTAATATTTCGATTTGTGGCTATGAAGTGAGCAGATTTGGTAAGTCTATCTACTATAACCCAAATAGCATCTTTCTTGGCTAAGGTCCTGGGCAAGCCTGTTATAAAGTCCATACAAATATCTTCCCATTTCCATTCTGGAATTTGGAGAGGTTGCATTAGGCCTGCTGGACGCTGATGTTCTGCCTTAACCTTTTGGCAAGTATCACATTTGCTAACATATTCTGCTACTTCCTTTTTCATTCCATTCCACCAAAATGTTTCCTTCAAATCCTTATACATTTTGGTACTACCCGGATGAATAGAATACAAGGTGTCATGGGTTTCTTTCAAGATCAAAGATTTTATCTCAGGATCATTTGGAACACAAACCCTATTGTGAAATTTGAGGATTCCTTCGCTTAAAGTGAACTCAGAGGGTTGGTTTGACTGGATCCTTTTAATCTCTTCTATGATAAAACTATCGGATGACTGTTTTTCCTTGATTTGCTCCAATAGAATTGATTGAACAGTCATGGTGGATAGCATTGCATTTGATGGGGGCAGATTGAAATGGATCTCCATCTTAGCCAGTTCTTGGAGGAGTTCAGGATGAAATTTCTGAATGGAAAGATTGTGACATTGAGATTTTCGGCTCAACGCGTCGGCGACTACGTTAGCCTTTCCAGGATGATAATTGATAGTGATGTCATAATCTTTAATGAGTTCCAACCATCTTCGTTGTCTCATATTTAGTTCTTTTTGAGTGAATATGTATTTGAAACTCTTATGGTCACTGTACAGAGTACACTTTGCTCCATATAAGTAATGCCTCCAGATTTTTAAAGCAAATACCACGGCTCCCAATTCTAAGTCATGGGTGGGATAATTGACTTCATGAGGGCGTAACTGCCTAGAAGCATAGGCAATCACCTTATCATTCTGCATGAGAACACATCCTAATCCCGACTTAGAGGCATCACAGTATACAATGTATTCTTCTCCATTTTGTGGCACAGATAGGATTGGCGCTGAGGTCAGGAGCTGTTTTAGTTTCTGGAAGCTTTCTTCACACTTGTCAGTCCAGTTATAGGGATTGTCCTTTCTGAGGAGCTTAGTGATAGGTGAAGCAATTTGAGAAAAGCCTTTAATGAATTTTCGGTAATATCCAGCTAATCCTAGGAAACTTTTGACTTCAGTTGCATTGGATGGGCATTTCCAGTTCTTGATGTCTTCTATTTTGGATGGATCAACTTCTATACCTTTCCCAGAGATGGCATGACCAAGAAAAGACACTTGTTTTAACCAGAACTCACACTTGCTAAACTTGGCATACAACTGATTTTCTCTTAGGGTCTGCAGGGCTGTCCTTAAGTGATCTTGATGCTCTTCTTCACTTCTTGAGTAGATAAGGATGTCATCTATGAACACCACTACAAATCTATCCAGACACTTCATGAAAATCTTGTTCATCAAATTCATGAATATAGCGGGAGCATTGGTTAACCCAAAAGGAACAACTGTGTATTCATGATGACCGTATCTGGATACAAAGGCGGTCTTTTCTATATCTTCTGGCCTGACCTTAATTTGATGATATCCAGAGCGAAGGTCAATTTTTGAAAAGACACATGCACCTCTAAGTTGATCGAACAGGTCATCTATTCGAGGAAGTGGGTATTTGTTTTTAATAGTGACACTGTTTAAGTCTCGGTAATCGGTGCATAGCCTTATTCCTCCATCCTTCTTGTCTACAAATAGGACTGGTGCTCCCCACGGGGATACACTTTCTCGAATAAATCCCTTTCGTTCCAATTCCTCCAAGTGTTTCTTTAGCTCAGCTAATTCTGGGGGATTCATTCGGTATGGTCTTTTAGATATTGGAGTGGATCCCGGGACAAGCTCTATGGAGAATTCCAATTCTCTATCAGGGGGCATACCTGGCAATTCATCAGGAAAGACATCTGGGAATTCTTTGACCACTAGGATGAGGGCCAAATCCGAGGAAGATACATGATTGAGTTGGGTGGCAGGAATATATGTCTTGGTTCTAACCCCTTGATATAGGATACGGTTCCCATCGGATTTTCTTATAGAGGCAGTTTTTAACTCACAATCTATATTAACTCCATTCGTGGCTAACCAATCCATTCCCAAAATAATATCTAACCCAGATAGATCGATGACATGAAGGTTAGCTAAGAATAGAATCTCTTGGATTTTTATCATCTGATTTCTCCTAAGTAAGGTGACTGTGATCATCCTTGCGGGCGTACAAACCCCTAAGGGTGACGACAGATGCACACATTCTAGATTGTTTTGAGTGGTAAATTTCTTGGAAATAAAAGAATGTGTCGCACCAGGATCAAACAATTCAGCACCCTGAGACGGGGGAATGGAAAGCATACCGGTCACCACGTCAGTCGCTCCTTCTGATTGATCTGCGGTGATGTTGTTCAGACGAGCTGACGTTGTTGAGGGAGCTCCTCGGGTGGAATCCTTTGATGAGACTGCACTAGGATTCACTGGTCTATAAACCATAGCATGTGGGCGAGTCTGGAAATGACTTGGAGGGTGCTGCACGGTCTGCCTAGGTGGATGGGGACAGTTAGCTCTCTTATGCCCAAACACTTACTGAGTTGTAGCAAGGTCTGCACACGGGGCATGGTAGCATATCATGGACCACCGACCAAACATTGGACTGGAGCTTTAGGTGGCGGGTAAGTGGGTCGTGGAGCAAATGGAACTGTTCTTGGCCTAAACATAGGTCCTCTATTAGGCATGGGAGGCCTAAAGGGTCTTGGAGGGTTCGAGGTAGAAGATTCGGTATCAAATCTAGCCTTCTTCCTTCTTTCTTCATTTAACTGAGCATGATCATTCTCTATTGCAATAGCCCTACTTGTGAGATCTCAGATGCGTGATCCTATGTCAGGACGATTGAGAACGAAGGTAAGGGTTCATCCCCTTTTTGAATCTGAATATCTTCTTTGCATTAGTGTCTACTTCTTCCGGAGCATAACGAGCTAGCTCTAGGAATTTATTAAGGTATTCCCCCACTCTCTTGTTTCCTTGAGTTAAATCCCAAAGTTCTGTTTTCAGATATCAATTTCTTCCAATGGAACATAAGCCCGCCAAATTGAGAAGTGAATCTGCCCATCCTATTGGATGTTCCTCGGTCGCATCTTGCGATAATCGACCACCACGATGCGATCGCACCGAGAAGGCGATAAGTAGCAAAGTGGACCTTTTCTTCATCAAGAACATCCAACAATGGCTAATTTCTTTTCTATTTCCTCAACCAATCCTCGGCCTCTAAGGGCTCACTAGCTTTAGTAAAAGTGGATGGGCGAGTGTGGAGAAACTCCCCTAAAGTGACCTTGTTTCTCTGAGTGTGGGGTGTTCCAGAACTAGGTTTGCCGAAGTGTTCCCATGTCTCGATCTGGCGTTTCGGTCTTCCTTGCGAGCATTTTCAAAATAATTTAGGACTCTCTCCAATTGGTCTTGATTTTACGGAGTCCTAGTAGCGCTTAGTCGCTTCCGCAATCGGAGTTGGTTGCCTTGATTCCACTTGGATTTGGTTGGTTTAAATCTCGAAGGTTAGTCAGCTTGGTGGTTCTTGGGTTGGTGTAGGATTAGTTGAAGAACCTAGCCCGAGGATCAGATCTTGCTCGACAATTTCCCTTTCTGCCATCCTGCAAAAGAAATTCACACACCCTAATTTCTTAGCAGTTGGACATTTATTTTACAAGCAACCTTTTATGGGGTGAGATGTATTGCATTGTCAGAATGATTTTTACCAGTTCAGATTTTAAAGAATAGGAAAGGCACCAGAATACGCTCTCTTTCGCCACTCCATTACAGAAACAGAATGTAAATACTAGCTACGCTTCAGAGGAAGAACCATGAAATTGCAAATTAACAAACGAAAACAATCCTGCATTCCGAGTAGCAGTAACTCCCTGAGATTAACGCACTCAGGCCGCCTTATCTACAGAAGAACCATGAAATCCAATAAAATCCAAATAAATCAGCACGCTTGGTGTCATTGTACCAAGAACTCTTCGAAGCGGCACTTCGAACACTTCCTATATCTATTGAAGATAAACGAAAAACAACTTGGTGTTAGAGCACCAAGAACTCCTCGAGACCCCACGCTCGAGCGCACCATGGAGCCACGCATCCAGGGACGCCACGGACAAACGGGTCCGGGTCCGTTTCCTTGGTCCTTAGCTCCTATGCGCTGTAGACCAGCTAACTATAATTAGATAGCCATATACACTAGAAAGACAGTTATGCAATTACTAGTAGCATGCTTATGCACATAGAGTTTATTCAATTCCATATTAATTATAAGAAGAATGTTATCTATACTATGCAACATGTTATTAATGCTCTTATGGATTAGCATTATACTTACATGATGATGTGAGCGAGCATTCATTATTCTTAAGCATGACAGTTATGCAAGTAACGGGGAACATGTCTACTTATACGAAGCTTACCTAATGTATACTAATCACAAGAACAATATTTCATATGCCATGCAACAATCGAAAGAAGGCTACTATAAACACTTATTATCCGTAAAGGATGCTCATACCACATATGCAGTGCTAGAATGACAGACAGAAAGGGGGCTTATGCTCATGGAGACATTACTAAACAAATATGAACACATAAGACTTGCATTCATCTACTGAAAGGAGACAGAAACCATCATACACATAAGAGCATGAACATAAACAGAAAGATAACACCAGATTCACATCTAAAGCATCAACCAGGAACATACAGCAAAAGGGTTCTAATTATTAGACGAGAAGCTAATTTTTGCAGAAATAACTTTTAAAGAAAATAACTAGACAGAAGATAAGATGATCACTATGATTTTGTGGAGATGAGAAATATTACAATATTTAAAGCGATATAGCTAGAAAACCCAAGTTTTTCCCTTATACTCCAAGCAGTCTCTACTTATATGAGCGTGGTTGTCGTAACCATTGCTCTGATACCACCTGTGGCGACCCGTATAATTAACCTAGGATAGCGACAGTAATCCTGTCATCATCCCAGTATAATTACACGAATCTCGGCACAGACGCCGGTAATATATTGGGAAATCCAATACTTTACCAGCTACTCTGCCGTGTTCGAGTGTTACTGTTAGAACAATAATTAGAGACTGCAAGAACATATATTCATTGCTAAGCCACGCTGGGCTATAGGTCCATTACACAATACTTAAAACATTGCTCTGTACAACAAAAGGGTTACCATCATACTAACTTAAGACATCGCTCCGTGCAGCAAAAGGTTACTATTATAGCCTAACTCCACTAAATACCCTCTAGGAACAGAATAGGGGACATAGAACCTATTCCTCCTGGTAGTAGTAGTAGTCGGGATATAGATAGCCCTCCGTGCCATCCTCCGGATAACCTTGGGGGTAAGCACAGGAGTAGCCTTCAACACCGGCCTCGAAGGCGGATCCATCAGGATCTTCTTCTAGAAAAGGGGGAATACAAGAGTGAGTACAAGGTACTCAGCAAGCATTAATTAATAAAATGCAGTATGATGACTTTTCCTCTCCTTCCATTTCCTTTCCATCACATATGAGTTTAATAAATTAAGTTTTTAGTTTTCTTTAAAGGTTGGAAATTTTAATTATTAGAAATCGTCTACTAACACCCGTATATGAGACAGAATAAACTTCCGTAGCCTCCAATCCAGGAGACAGGCTTGAATTCAAGATTTAGACCCTGCAAGCAGTTTGTATCACTTTACCCATAACGGTCCCATTTATGAGACTCGAGCGTTTATCGCTATTCCGAAGATTAGATCTCCAACTCAGAATCCGAGGGATACCTTCCCGCCCATGAATTCTAGCTTGTACTCGGGGTTCGTGATACCCTCTCCGGCTTCAAATATACCGCCCCTTCCATTCCATTCACACATTTCATTTCCAACATTCACAACTTTCCACCTCCAACATTTCATACACCGTCAAACTGAGTATCCGGCAATACCCAGCCAGGCTATAATATCTTACCCATGTGGAGATCATAGTACTTTCATAGGACAACCTTTTCTGACAGCGATTCATCTCGCTATGGTTGATACTAAGATTACGGCCCATTGCCCGAGTGTAGGTGGTATGTCCTTATATTATAACCCCCAGAGAGAGCGTCCACCGTGGGTACCTCCCATCCCTTTACCCAAGCTCTCTACCCACCAGCGTAATTACTAATAACACATCCACGACTCCATTCGTGGATAACCTAACACACGCCCATTTATTTCCAAGCCACATTTCCAAAGACCAAAACCAAATTCCACATTCCATACCATTCCACATCACCATCACCATTCCATCAATATCTCACAACCACTCTTTCCTCCGATCTCCTCTTTATTCTTATTCTTTTGAAATTTAATTTTTATGCAATGATGATACGATTAATAGTATAAAAGCATTGGAAACATTTTTAAGAAAGATGTTCAAAGGAAATCTTGCTCGAATAAAATTAGTGCCTTTCGGCCTCGCTTCGTAGATGGGTTCGGATGGCGGGCGGTTCAAGTCGAGACACAAAGCAATGAGAATACACTAAGGCATTGGAATGCACTGATTTTAGATTGGCGTCCAACCAATTCATGCTCTATTGTTCAGATTTTAATTAGCAACAGAAACACAAGTTCACTTGATAATTTTCACGCGATCCGACAGTCGATTCCAAGAATCGACGCAGTCCGCGACGCGAATTGAATTTCTACTTATTATCTTTTTTTTCTTTACCCTTATTTTTCTTATATTCTATTTTTGCCTACTTCTCTTTTTCTCATTTTCCACTTCTCTTATTTCACTCGGCTGGCACTCTGCTCTTTTCTTCCTGGGCAACATGGCCGAAGCCCCTGGCGATTTGGCCGAAGACCTTTTCCTAGCCTTGACCGCCTGCATCCTCCCCTCACATCTCTCTCTCTTTTTCCCCATTCGGTGCCTGCTGCTCTCGGTTGCTCTCTCCCCCTTGGCGATTTCTCCCCTGGCCGGCTACTCTCCCTGGCGATCCCCTGGTGCGGCTCTCCTCTGGCGACTCCCCCTAGCGCGCACCTCCTCCAGGTCCTCTCTCGGGCGCAGCTCCCCCTGGCCGGCCTCTGGCTGCTCTGCCTCCTCCCCTCTCTGCCGAGCTAAGGATCTACCCCTTCCCCATTTTATTTGCTCTTGCTTTTTCGGTTGCTTGAAGCTTGCTTTGGGGCTAGGGTTCTATGATGAACGGAGGGAACAGGGAGCTAGCAAACGAAGAACAGATACTACACTACCCTAATGACTACTCCTCCTACTGAGAACCCTCGGGAGAAACCCGATCTAACCCCTACTCTAACCCATTGCCTAGCTAGAACCCCGATCTATGGTCTACCCATGGAAACCCGTACTGTAGCTACAGGGTACCTGGTAGTCCGGAGGAAATGTGGGTCGGCTGAGGGGGAAGATCGTGCTGGGGAAGACGAGGATGAAGTAGTGTGACTCCCTCCGGGTCAAGCTGCCTTCGGTCTCCCTCCTCCTGGCTTCGGGCGGTTCCACTCCTCTTCTGGATGTGATCCTCCTCTTCTCTTCTGGATGCTTCCTCTTCTGGTCTTCTCCCCTCCCTCCTCCTTGCTTCGGTTGGAGCTGGCTGTTCTTGCTGGCTTGCGGTGTTCTTGGGTGGGGAGCAAGAAAGAAGAGGTTGCTTTGGCTGGAAGCTTTGTGGGACTCGGCTGTGTGTGCAAATGGGGAACAGAGGAAGCTTGGTAAGCTTCGTTGGTGGTGGGATGAATTTATATCCTCGGTAATTTGGCTAAAGACCAATCTGCCCTTAGGGTTTTCTTGTGCTCTAATTGCCTTAAGGGTATTTTGGTCAATCGACGCCTAAAACACTAACGATACCCAGATATCGTGCTGTAAGTTTACTAGCTAGAAGGATGATCCGGAAGCTAATTAGAGGTGCCGATCCGCCCGGACAGTCGTATCTCAATAAGCGATCGCTTCCTTCATGGATCGACGGCACTTCTCCTAACCCTTACATTTTAATTCCTTGCCTAATTGCTTTTCTGTTTTTTAATGTTTAATTAATTCTTTAATTAAATTGATAACCCCAGGTTATCACAACCTACATTCTTAAAGGATTTTTTTAAATCCACCTCTCTAAAGAGGTGGTACAATACTCTTCCTCCTTTTCCCATGTAGCTTTTTTTTATGATGCTTCCACTAGACTTTGCAAAACTTGACTTTGGATCTTAAGAAGGTTTCAAGCTAGGATCTTGAGTGGCATCTCTTCATATGTCAAGTCGTTGCAATGGAATATCTAGATTGGGCATCAATTGAGAAGGTTTCTCGAGACATGCTCGCAATTGGGATATATGGAACACATTATGGATTCGGACAATTGAGAAGGAAGCTCTATTTGATATGAAAAGCTCTCGTTCTAACACTCGGAATGGTCCTACAAATCGAGGACTTAGTTTCCTTTTACTCCAAATCTATGCACTCCTTTCATTGGAGTTGGTATACATGATCTAACAAATTTCAAGTCTCATCTACGCTTATCAACGAAGCTCTTTTGTCTACTCGAGGTTTTAATCTTTCTTGAATGCTTTGATCTTCTCATCATTTTGGCGGATCAATGCGGAGAGTAAGGATTTTCTCCGATTTCATACCAACAAATTGGGGACACATGATCTACCATATAGAGCTTCAAACAGAGCCATCTGTATGGTGGCTTGATAGCTATTGTTATAAGCAAACTCAGCGAGGTGTAGATACTTATCCCAACTTTCTTTGAAGTTCAGCACACAGGCCCTTAACATGTCTTCCAGGACATTGGTGGGTGGAAATTGGGGGAACAAAGCACAATGGGAAAAGCACTGCTGTAGATCAAAAGGAAGATAGTTATAGCTAAGCTTTAATGCCGGCATAATGTCATCTTCGCTTTTCTCATGTTCCCATTCTTTTCTTTCCAATACTCTTGTCCAATAGTCCAATTTAAGATGCCTTTTTAGTACTCTACCTACAGTTTTTACTGCAAGAGGGAATCCCTTCAGTTTCCTCACTATTTCCCTTCCAACATCATGTAAATCAGAATGATCTTCTGGCCATAATTGTGCGTTACCAAACACACATTCTTTGAACAAAAACATACAGTCTTCGTCTCCTAAACGTTCCAGTTTTATCGAACAATTCGGTGTGGCAACCATTTGTGCTACTGCTGGGATTCGAGTTGTGACTATAACTATATTACCTTTGGCTCCACCATTCGTAAATGGAGCTCGAAGTTTTCTCCACTCATCCTCAAGAGGTGTCCACATATCATCCAAGACAAGCAAAAACTGTTTAGACTGTATTCTTCTTTCAATTCGCTTTTCGTCACTATCATTTTCCTCTTCATCCTGAGCTTTAGGGACCTGTTTTACGATCTCTTGTACCAACCTACTTGCATTGAAATCGTGAGAGACACATACCCAAACCAAGACCTCAAAGTGGCTCCTCACTTGTTGATATATGTGTTGTGTGAAAGTTGTCTTGCCAATACCCCCCGGACCAACGAACGAAAGTACAGTAAGGTCGTTGGAACTGTATTTACCAGTAATGTCATCCATGACTTCGTTTTTCTGGTTCTCCCTCCCGTATAGTTTAGGCTCTATAATCTGTGGGGTGGTTTTGGGTCGTCCGTCCAAAGCAGCTGCTTGGGTTGTGGTACGAGGGTTGGAGCCCAGTAGCTCTAGTTTAAGAATGGCAGAACTCAACAACTCTTTGTCAAGAATTGTGGAGACCTTAGCACACACAGGCTTGAGCTGCTCTACAATGTCTGCCATCTTTTTAGACATTTCCACCCTACCAAACTTCAATTTTAGTGCGTGCACGACGCGTTTCCTCTGATGCGCCTTGGGCGTCCATGCGCCACAGAGAAATCGCCCTGCTGCCATATTAGATCCATCCAACATAGCGGTGGCAGCATCGCTGTGCACAGATGGGAGAGAGTAGCAAGGGAGGCATTTACCGACAGCCCGGGCGGCTTTGCGAGCACTTGCAGGGATGACCTTTGCCATGCATCCGCCGTCAGCCTCCTGGTCGCCATGGTTGGTGGGTGGCGACGGTGGTGGTGGTGAGGAGCTGATCTCAGGAGCTTTTTGCCGGCCGCCACATGAGCAAGCACAAGAGAGGCATCCTTGTTTCCCATCTTCTTTCTTCTCGCCAGGGTCACCATGGTTAGCAGCTGCAGCACACGAGCACGAGGAGAGCTTGAGCTTACTGGCAACGTCTCTGGCCGTGTGGTGAGCGTTGAGGACGAGGCCGTGGACTAGACCCCGGTCATCCGGATCGGTGGTCTCGTACGTGCCTTCGAGCTCGTCCTGGATGCGGAAGTACTCGAGCTCGTCCAGCACGTCATCGGCGCTGTACGCGAGCTGCCGGAGCTCCAACAGCAGCTGCTCCAGCGCGGGGCTGCGGATGCCGTCGGCGCCGCCGCGGGCGCTGTCGAGCATCCCCTGCGCGTAGAGCAGCTCCATCTTGAGGGCGCGGATCCTCGGGCCGAGCTCCGAGCTGGCCGCCCACGACTCGAGCAGGCCATCGGAGGCGGGGCCCAGCGCCCTGTCCACCACCCACCGCGCCGCCCCGATGGCGATCTCCATCCTTAAGTACCCTGGTGGAAGATGAATTCGTTTGCAAATTAAATGCAGCCAGTCGGTAACCACACTGTTAATTGTTGCTGCAGCTAGAGGAGGAACAGGAAAGTGTACGCACTTACAGCTAGCCAGGCGTCGGAGATGAAATCAGCTGAGAGAGCTGGGTGTTGTGCAGGGAGGGTGGGGAGATGGTGACAGATATATAGCTGGTTGTGTGGCTAGCCTGCTACTACTTTTTGACTAAGGTGCGAACGTGTGGAACAATAATTGGAGTGGTCATTATCTAAAAAAAATAATTGGAGTGGCTAGCCTGGTATATCGTTCGGATTAGATTGCACTGGATCATTCACAGCATATAGGCCATGGAATAAAATCTCGGTGGAATTTCGCGTGATCTCGGTGAAATCTCGGCCATGAACGAGATTACACCGGATTGCTATGTTTTTGTGCCGGATTTGGTACTTTTTTTTTGTAGAGAATTAGAATGCCATTTATGAGGAATACATGTAAAAATTTTACAATATATATAATAGATATATATACAAATTATATATATTGTAACAACCTATTTTTTTGCATTTTGTGGATTTATTGTGCATTTTATAATTTTGTGAATTTTCTGAAATTTATTTAAATTATTTTGAATTTATTTGAATTAAGCCTTTTGTTAAAGTCTTTTAAAAAATATAAAAAGTTCCAATAAAGTTTGTTGAAAATATTTTATTTGAGTTCCAAATGCCCTAAAATATTTTTCACAATTTTTAGAATTTTTCAGGTTTTTTTCTATTTATTTTGGCTTTATTTGATTTTGGAATTTATTTTAATTACTAAATATTTAAAAAAGCCTTGTGAATAGTGCTAGGCCAAACCTGTGCGGTCCTGGCCTAAGATCCGCACCACAGACGCTCAGCCCAACATTGAAAAAACCTAGAATCTGAGCCATTGATGTTTGATCGATCGGTTGAGAAGTCACTGCGTCATCCTTGCGCATGAGCCATTAGATGGCTGCCAAGTGGATAGCCGTGATGTTTCCGTGTCGCCTTCGTCGTGTGGAGCCTAGACCCGCTGTCGCCACGTATTACTCCATGAAAATCGCACCGAACTCGAACGTCAATGCCCTATTTAATGTGCCGCCACCCACGTTGAACTCCTCACCTCGCGTCGCACATTTTGCCCCGAGCACGCAAGCTGAGACGCTGTTGTTTGCTTTTGCGAGCTCGCTAGATTTCACCAAAGCCCATGCTGTCATTTGCTCACCATCCGTTGAGTCTTTGCCGTCGCCAAGGTTACCATCGGGTTCGCTGTCTTAAGATCTCTCATATTCGCCAGTTAACGTCACCGGGAAGCTGTCGAAACGTCGTCGGCCATGTCATCGTCTTCATGCTCGGTAAGTTGCGCCACCACGCCGTCACCACCGCCTTCATGAACTTCCTCGACGGTCGGATCTAGGGAGGAGTCTTGGATGCTCGCCACGCGTCAAGCACCAGGGTAGCCATGTTGCCATTTCGTGTCGAGTAGTGCTAATTGTTCAATCTGGTGTATAGCACTTAGATGTTGCCACTTGGCCATGCCCGCAGTTTGCCTCATGTCATAGCCTCACCGTTGTCTTCAGTCGTTCGATCTAAAACGGGCGAGTGAGATCTTGCCGTGCGTCGTGACAATCGCGTTTCGCCACGTGTTGGGTGCGTGAGCCGAGGTGCAGTGCATTGAGTTCATGGTGGACCAGAGCCGGTCGTGGACCGAGTCCATGCATTGGTGACACGCGTCGGTCTGTGATTGGTCCACGTGTTCGCTAGCGTTAATATGATGTCATAATTAGATTTTTCTTTATAAAAACAATTTGATCGAAATTTTACTTAGTGCTAACATCATAGTGATGTCATAAATATGATTTTTCAGAAAAAAATAATAATTCATATATTCTATTTTTTTATTTTTCTCATTTATTCAAATATTTAGAAAGCTCGTTTTCACTCATACAAACTTTGATTGAGGTGATTCCAGTGTCTAAAAATTTCTAAAATTGAGCTATATTTAATAGTGAATTGTATTTAATTTTTGGAGTTGAGTTTGTCTTCTTTTTAGTATTTATTCTATATTTATTATTTCATGTAAACGTCGAGGTACCCAAAGTGTTCGTAAGCGAGAAACCAACTCAAGAACAAGGTCCAGAGCAAGATCAAGGGATTTTTTAAGGCAAATTGTGTTTTGATTATGTTGAACCCATGATTTAAAAGTTTATTGTTTGAAACTATTGCATGTTAATTCAATATATAATTGTTTAAATTAATTTGGGATTAGCTATTTGACCAATTTGAGTTATGTCAACCTTGTCATTTGTATGCTATAATTCATTTGTCACTCTAGTATGATCCTTTAATAATTGGTAACTATTAATTACCAATGTGGGAGAGTTAGAACGCGAATAGTTTGCTTAGCCATGCAACAAGTTATTGATATCATTTTATGTGAGCAAAGTTAATCTTGTTTAATGGAATATGGAACATGTTTATGAAAATGTGTATCAGGTGCTATCACACAATGTTGTTGATAGCACATAGTGCATAGTAAACAACTGGGGTGGTAAAATGATTTAGACTAAGACAAGTGGCAAGAGTTGTGATTTTATGGTAGGCCAATATGGCATTTGGGCAATTCTGTGTATTCTGCACTAGTTTAAAATCATACTAGAGCACACTGTCTCAACATATACGAATACAACAATCATACACAACAAATATAAATAAGACTTCATTGGGAGTATACAGGGTACGTTGGGAGCGGCTGCAATGGATCTAGTAATCCTTCAGATGCTGCCAACTCTTGTGCAATTGTTTTCACGCTATTTTCTATCATCGGCTTTATGGTTGTAACCAAGGCCGATGACTGATTGATTAATGCATGATGCACAAATTGCTCAATCATAACAGATAACTCGGCTTGAACCGGTAGATATCGGCTTACCGAATTCGTCGAGACGCTAGCTTCGTCAAGGGGATTCAATGTTGGAAGCGCCATCTTCTGTGTGACCCCTCGTCGGGTTTTTTGATAACAACCCAACATCAATTCTTCCAGGGCAGCTTTCCGATCTTCAATCTCCTTACTTGCTCCGAGTCGATCGTCAAAAGTAGGGACGATTATTATACAAGATTGCGTCGGTGATCGACAAATTTACTGCGATCATCTTCCGATCACCCCACCGGCGTGTCAAAAATGTGTTGACACCAAAAATGTGAAGTAGGATTTTTGATTGCAACACACTGGACGAACACCGGGTTTGAGCGTGCCAATCAATTTGACCCCTGCAATCGATAAGGAAAAGTCGTGAAATTCGCTCTAAGCCGATATCAAAGAATAATCGGTTAAATTAGAATCAGACAAGGGCCGATCAAAAGGCAAACAGATTAGCCGATCAAGGCTAATCAGAAGATAAAGGTAGATTAATTCCGAGAAGGCGATACGCAGCAAAACAGAACAAATCAGATCTGAAGAAATCGAAGACGATTAACAATCGGCGATACGCAACTTTATTGATCAAGGTCGACTTACAAAAGAGTATTACAAGACTAAAAAGCTAAAGGAAAATGAAAACTGGAAGATGTGATTTTTGCTGTGGATGCCTCCTTCAAACAGCCTGGGCTCGCCTTATATACCCATCAGCTGATCCGAGTCCTGTTCTGCTACGACAACATAGTCCGAATCGGCTAAGATTTCCTAATTGATTTATCGTTTTCAAAGATTCTCCGTGCATTATCCAAACTCCTACAAATCTGTTGTTTTGCTTCATACTTTTCAAAATCTGGTGCAAACAGTATCCTAATGCTGCTGCCCTTACTACCAAAAAAAAATGACTCTGCATTTTACCATACGAGGGTGAAGAAAACCCATACATTCAACTCAAGCCACCAGTTCCCTTTTCTAAACGGTAAACCAGAATTTGATTCAAAGGTACTAAAGGCAACTGAAGAATCCAGTTTTGAATGTTTGAAGCAACAGAGTATTTTACATTCTTAACATATTTTTTTTTTCTAAAAAGGGGATATGCAATAAGACTTTTCGTTGGCAGCAACTTTCATATTAAGAGGGTTTCAACTTAAGATGAAGCGTATCCTTTCATAAATCTAAATGATAGAAAAACAATTGTATAATTAAGCAAAACGATATTGGAAACAGGTACGCAACTACGGAAAAACTAGAAAGGGAAAAGCACCGAAATAAGCAAACCAACAAGAAACAGATCTGCAGTTGGGAGATACTAACAAATTTAATGTACTGGATGGAAGATGCAGGTCGAGGTCTTCGTGCTTGGAACCTCAGAACTTTGCATGGGTGCGGAGAGAATTAGGAGCGGCCAGAAGAAAGCACATGTCCAAGAAGAAGCCTGCACAGTGGGTTAAAACAAGCATGCTGTTTAAACGCAGCAGTACAGTTGCGGTGTGCCAAACAAAAAGCGAATGACTTGAGGTAAAAAACAAGGGCAATTGATGGGTGGAAATTGGGGGAACAGTACAGAGAAGGGAGTGTTTGTTACCTTGGATTAGTCCTTTAAGCAGTCGTAGATTATTGGAATTGTTCCTTTAAGCTTGCGGCACTGCGTCCTTAGCTCCTCGCTGTTTCCGAAACGGACATCTAATAATCGTAGTGAACTCGGGAGGCCATCCTCGGGAAGCGAACGGATGGCTGGACAGGCGTAGATCTTTAATGTGTTGAGGTTGGGAAGCCCACTTAGCCCTGCAGGGAGGGACCGCAGCTTCTCGCATAGACTAATTCGAAGCTCCTGGAGGGAGGTGAGGCTCTGAAGGGCCTGCTCTTGCTCCTTTGTGAAGACCTCCACCTCACAAAGGTATAACTCGGTGAGGGAGGAAGAGAGGAGGTGGCAGATGGGCGCCGCCAGGGCACCTGCGATGTCGTCCGTGTGGAGATCCTGCAGTCCAAAGGAATGGCGTGGATCCCGTTCGTAACCACTAAAGAATTTGGGGGAACCGAAGACTTCTAGTGTGGCGAGGTTTCCTTGGGCAAGGAGGGGCCACAAGCTCTCGCCTCTTAGATCGCCACACTCATCTATAACCAATGAGTTGAGGTTTGCGAGAGGCGGTAGCGTCCAGATGCCCTTCACGTTGCTGAGAAGGAGCTTTTGCAGGGAGGACGGGAAAGAGGACGACGAATTGGAGGTGAGGACCTTGCAGTCCCAAATTCGCAATGCCAATAATCGAAGGGAGCGCAGACCTTCGACCCTCAGCTCTCCGCAATGACGGATCTCCAAGTCCTGTATTTGGGGAGGCAAGAGCAGCAGTCCTTCTGCTACTGCGTCTATCGCCTCCTCTCCTCCTGCCTGTTGCTCCGGCTGTCTAATTTTGCTAGCTGAAGCTGATGGAGATGCTGCCGCCGTCTGCTGCTCCTCCACACCCAATCCCGTTACCTTTTGACACTCCGAAATTTCTAACCGTGAGAGGTTCGGGAAATGAGCGAGTAGTCGTGTCAGGTCCTTTCCACTAGCACAACAATTTTCTATCACGACGGATTCAACTAGACATTGGTGTCGGGCAATGTTCTCTCTTTCAACCGGCCCCAATATATTAGTCGAATTTCTTATTTCGAGGTTCTTCAGATATCCTAGCATTCTGAGGTGATCAAGCGGCACAGGAGGGCACTCGGTGATAGTCAGTGCTTCAAGTTCAGTTAGATTATCGAAAGCCAACACCTTCCAGAATGCCCCATCCACAGCATCCTTTCCCACAATTTTCAGTCTTGATATAGATGTGCGATCTTTTGTGTATGATAATAGCTCCAAACCTGAACCCACTCGTTCTATTTGAGCAGAGCATGGATCACGAGTCCAAGGAATAGGAGGCAATGACAATAGTTTTAGTTTTGGACAACGTGAAATCACAAGCGTCCGTAGTCTAGGAAACCAGGTCATGTTCTCCTCTTGTTTAGATTGACTGCAAGTAGAATGTGAAAACGGCAACTCTATCAGCTCAGAGCAATCACTAACGATGAGTTCTTCTAGATGGGAGAGCAAATCATTTCCACACCATTTTTTAAGCCTAGGTATGTCGACCAGTTCTAGCCTTCTCAGATTTTTAAAACCTTGGCCTGTGACACAACGTGTGCACTCTCCACCATGCTCATTAACTATGCACTGCTTCCCCACAAGTGGAAGTACGTCCCAAGCTACACCCCTCAGACGAAGAGATTCCAGATTTTTGATGCAGAAGTCCACGTCTAGCCATGTTGGGCAATTAGCGCCTCCATGTTGTTCAATGCATAGCTCCCGAAGGTTGCTATGTGGTTTAAGACTTTCAAGAACACATTCTTCTTGTTTAGGGTCCTTATTAGGTCTCTTAATATCCCAAGCTAATGTTAATCCGTGTAAGTGGTTCATGTGTACTAGTTTTGCTTCATCTGCTTCCTTTATTGCTTCCACCTTTTCAAGGTTATAAATGCCCAGTGATCCTTGGAGCTGTTGCAACCGCTCTAACTGCTTTAATTCAAAACCATTTTTTTCTTTTTTGACCTCAAATCTCCTTAATTCTTGTAAAACTTGTAGTTTTCCCACCTCAGAGATGTTAGAGTGAAACCCATCATCTTTGACAAGAAAATGACGTATTTTCATATGGTTGCCCATATCTCTAAGAAAACCGAAGCGACCATTGCATTGTTGTACATCTAGGACCATCAAGTTATAAAATCTTGAAATACTACTGGGCAGACTTGCTTCTGAATATTCAGAATCCGTAATCCTTAAGTATCGAAGATGGACAAGTTTTGAAAATTTGTGCAGCAGATCCTCCACATTATAGGATGCTCTAGACAAAAAAATAACACGAAGGGCTTTTGCTTCCCTAAACAAATCACCAAAAGTCTTTGCAAAGCTTCCATGGTGTTCCCCAAATAACATCAAAGAACGCAGGTTTTCAGCTTTCAATTTTTTATCTAGTGTAGTCAAGCTCCTCTTAAAATTTTCGAAGGTCATTCTATCCTTGATATCTGTGTCATCTACAGTAACAGACAAGTGGCGTACAGATGCAGGAATCTTTATAGACCTCACATTAGAACTATGTATACTAAGACATTCCTGTGATGAAACATTTATGGCCAACTCATGTAGTAGGTCATGTATAACATAATAAGGACAGCCATTCTTCTTTTCATCTCTAACAAAAAATCCATTATCAACCAAACCATCGAAACAACTCTGGCCTATATCCTCAATTCTTTCATTTTCATCACTAGTACCTAGTAACCCTAGCCCTATCCACAAGTGAATTAGCTCTTCTTCTGTAAATTCGTAATCTTCAGGAAACAAAGCACAATGGGAAAAGCACAGCTGCAAATCAAAAGGGAGATAGTTATAGCTAAGCTTTAATGCCGGCATAATGTCATCTTCGCTTTTCTCGTGTTCCCATTCTTTTCTTTCCAATACTCTTGTCCAATAGTCCAATTTAAGGTGCTTTTTTAGTACTCTACCTACAGTTTTTACTGCAAGAGGGAATCCCTTCAGTTTCCTCACTATTTCCCTTCCAACATCACATAAATCAGAATGATCTTCTGGCCATAATTGTGCGTTACCAAACACACATTCTTTGAACAAAAGCATACAGTCTTCATCTCCTAAACGTTCTAGTTTTATCGAACAATTCGGTGTGGCAACCATTTGTACTACCGCTGGGATTCGAGTTGTGACTATAACTATATTACCTTTGGTTCCACCTTTCGTAAATGGGGCTAGAAGTTTTCTCCACTCATCCTCACGATATGTCCACATATCATCCAAGACAAGCAAAAAATGTTTAGATTGTATTCTTTTTTCAATTCGATTTTCATCACTATCATTTCCCTCTTTATCCTGAGCTTTAGGGATCTGTTTTACAATCTCTTGTGCCAACCTACTTGCATTGAAATCGTGAGAGACACATACCCAAACCGAGACCTGGAAGTGGCTCTTAACTTGTTGATATATGTGCTGTGTGAAAGTTGTCTTGCCAATGCCCCCTGGACCAACAAAGGAAAGCACAGTAAGGTCTTTGGAACTATATGTACCAGTAATGTCATCCACGACATTCTTTTTCTGGTTCTCCCTCCCATATAGTTTAGGCTCTATAATCTGTGGGGTGGTTTTGGGTCGTCCGTCCAAAGCAGCTGCTTGGGTTGTGGTACGAGGTTGGAGCCAGTAGCTCTAGTTTAAGAATGGCGAACTCAACAACTCTTTGTCAAGAATTGTGGAGACCTTAGCACACACAGGCTTGAGCTGCTCTACAATGTCTGCCATCTTTTTAGACATTTCCACCCTATCAAACTTCAATTTTAGTGCGTGCATGGCGCGTTTCCTCTGATGCGCCTTGGGCGGCCATGTGCCACAGAGAAATCGCCCTGCTGCCATATTAGATCCATCCAACATAGCGGTCGGAGCATCGCTGTGCACAGATGGGAGAGAGTAGCAAGGAAGGAGGCGTTTACTGACAGCACGGGCGGCGTTGCGAGCACTTGCGGGGATGACCTTTGCCATGCATCCACCGTCAGCCTCCTGGTCGCCATGGTTGGTGGGTGGCGACGATGGTGGTGAGGAGCTGATCTCGGGAGCTTTTTGCCGGCTGCCACATGAGCAAGCACAAGAGAGGCATCCTTGTTTCCCATCTTCTTGCTTCTCGCCAGGGTCACCATGGTTAGCAGCTGCAGCACACGAGCACGAGGAGAGCTTGAGCTTACTGGCAACGTCTCTGGCCATGTGGCGAGCGTTGAGGACGAGGCCGTGGACGAGACCCCGGTCGTCCGGATCGGTGGTCTCGTACGTGCCTTCGAGCTCGTCCTGGATGCGGAAGTACTCGAGCTCGTCCAGCACGTCATCGGCGCTGTACGCGAGCTGCCGAAGCTCCAGCAGCAACTGCTCCAGCGCGGGGCTACGGATGCCGTCGGCGCCGCCGCGGGCGCTCTCGAGCATCCCCTGCGCGTAGAGCAGCTCCATCTTGAGGGCGCGGATCCTGGGGCCGAGCTCCGAGCTGGCCCCCCACGACTCCAGCAGGCCGTCGGAGACGGGGCCCAGCGCCCTGCCCACCACCCACTGCGCCGCACGGATGGCGATCTCCATCCTTAATTACCCTGGTGGAAGATGAATTCGTTTGCAAATTAAATGCAGCCAGTCGGTAACCACACTGTTAATTGTTGCTGCAGCTAGAGGAGGAACAGGAAAGTGCACGCACTTACAGCTAGCCAGGCGTCGGAGATGAAATCAGCTGGGAGAGCTGGGTGTTGTGCAGGGAGGGTGGGGAGATGATGACACATATATAGCTGGTGTTTTGTACGTGGACGAAAGTATTGATACGTAGCGTGGAGGTGGACCAATAGGTTTTGTGGCTAGCCTGCTACTACTTTTTGGGTAAGGTGCGAACGTGTGGAACAACTATGATATTTTGTGCGGCGTAATACGTCACGTGTGTTATCTTTTTCGTGAAAATAATATCGTTTTTTCTATCGGCGTTTTTTTAAATCATCGAGGAAACGCACGAAACGGTTGAAAGAATACAAACGCATCCGCGATTGCGCTAAATCGAAAGGTCTTTTTCGTGAAAAATAGCCGAAATAATCCAAATGCCACTACATTTTTTCGGCATTTATTTAGGGTCCTTTCACGAAATATTCGCGTTTTTTTTCTAAATCAGAAGGTCCTCTTCGTAAAAACTCGTGCGAAGGATCTACGCGTAATTACGCATTTTTTGAAGGACCTACACGCGAAAAGGGAAAAATGAGACGACCGGCCGGGCGCGCATTGTTTTTCTCACGGAAACAATTTCATTTTTTCCGTCGGTGTGTTTTTTTAAATCGTGGAGGAAACGTGAGAAACGGTTGAAAGGACATAAGTGCATTTGGCGCTAAATCGAAAGGTCCTTTTCGTGGAAAACAGCCGGAATGATCCAAACGTCACAATTTTTTTTCGGTATCTATTTAGAGTCCTCTCATGAAAGATCCACGATTTTCCTGAACCAGCTCGGCTCAAATCAACCACGGGGCTCGAATGCTCCCGGAAATAGAAGAGGTATGATAAGTGGAGTGGCTAGCCTGGTATATCTTTTGGATTAGATTGCACTGGATCATTCACAGCATATAGGCCATGGAATAAAATCTCGGTGGAATTTCTCGTGATCTCTGTGAAATCTCGGCCGTGGACGAGATTACAAATCCTAGATAAATAAAAAAAATCAAAATTTTCAAAGTGCTACAGTAACTTTGAAAATATCAATGAGATTTTGTGTTTTTTTGGCCGGATTGCTATGTTTTTGTGCCTGATTTGGGACCATTTTTTTTGTAGAGAATTAGAATGCCATTTATGAGGAACACATGTAAAAAAATATTTAATGCAATATATATATATATATATATATATATATATATATATATATACAAATTATATATATTGTAACAACCCAATTTTTGCATTTTGTGGATTTATTATGCATTTTATAATTTTGTGAATTTACTGAAATTTATTTAAATTATTTTGAATTTATTTGAATTAAGCTTTTTGTTAAAGTCGTTTAAAAAATATAAAAAGATTCCAATAAAGTTTGTTAAAAATATTTTATTTGAGTTCCAAATGCCCTAAAATATTTTCCAATAAAGTTTTTTCTATTTATTTTGGCTTTATTTGATTTTGGAATTTATTTTAATTACTAAATATTTTCAAAAATTCTACCCCGAGCACGCAAGCTGAGACGCCGTCATTTGCTTGTGCGAGCTCGCCAGATTTCACCAAAGCCCATGCTGTCGTTTGCTCACCGTCCGTTGAGTCTTCACCGTCGCCAAGGTTACCGCCGGGTTCGCTGTCTCAAGATCTCTCATATTCGCCCGTTAATGTCACTGGGAAGCTATCGAAACGTCGTCGACCATGTCATCGTCTTCATGCTCAGTAAGTTGCTCCACCACACCATCACCGCCGCCTTCACAAACTTCCTCGACCATCGGATCTAGGTAGGAGTCTTAGATGCTCGCCACGCGTCAAGCACCAGGGTAGCCATGTTGCTATATTTAATAGTGAATTTTATTTAATTTTTGGAGTTGAGTTTGTTCTCTTTTTTAGTATTTATTCTATATTTATTATTTCATGTAAACGTCGAGGTACCCAAGGTGTTTGTGAGCGAGGAGCCAACTCAAGAACAAGGTCCAGAGCAAGATCAAGGGATTTTTTAAGGCAGGTTGTGTTTTGATTATGTTGAACCCATGATTTAAAAGCTATATTATTTGAAACTATTGCATGTTAATTAAATATATAATTGTTTAAATTAATTTGGGATTAGCTATTTGTAACATCTCGAAAATTTCAAAAATAGTAAAAATAAAAATTTAGAATTTTAAAAATGGAATTGGGTAAACATTTTAACTAAAACCAAGATTTTCATTTTAAACATTATCTTTTTCTTCATTTTCTAGTTTGTCAACCAAAAGAAAAGAACAAGTTGCTACATTAAAACTTTTGGGTCCAAAATAAACAAACTTTAAAATGAATTGAAAATGTAATCCTGCTTTGAATTCTCATATTTTCTGGAACAATTCCAACCATATTAATTACTCTTGGATGTTTGGCTTCAAAAGGAAATCAATTGATTGAATTAGTAAAAGAGTAACGGTAAAAAGATGAAAGTAAAAGCCAGCAAAAATAATAATTCATTGAAAGGTCCCCATCACATCTTTTCAGCTGTCCAAAGATTTTAATGAGCTAGGTAAAGAAGTAAATAGTAAAGTAACATGTTTTAATTTCAAAACAATGACATGACAGAATTCTACAAAATAATCAAAGATTATCTATGGACAAAAATTTATCATGTCTTCCTCGTAACAATATTAGCCTCTAGTAAAAAAAATATCAAAAATTAAAAATTAGAATTGGTGCCTTTTAAAATTTAAAAACAGAACCAATGAAAATTTGAAATCTGAAATGTCAGAATTATTAGAAAAATAAATATGCAGGATATTAATCTGAAATTTTTATACAATAATTATTAGCCCATTTGGAACTCTCTCAAGAGGTCTAAGAATTTCTTGAATCCATTTTTGTCCTTAAATAAAATAAAAACAGAAATCAGCATAATGCTTACCAGCAATGAAAGAATTTTAACAATTCTTCCAGATAAGATATTCAGCTGAAATTTTTATGTTAACTCCCAATAACCATCATAATTATTAATAAAAAGTTACACATAGGATGAAGCTTATTTGTTTTATAGGAAAAATGTAAAACTGACTAAAAACCAGTCAAATTTGAAGAATTACTGTTCTTAAATGACAATAGATAATGAGATGAAACCAAAGAAAATGAAAAGTAGAACTTCTGGACTACATGTTCAAAAATTTGCAGAATTTTTCAACCAAGTTTGCACCCCTTGCCAAGCCTGCCCAACTAACATGTCAATTCAGCACTCAATTTCGCCCAGCTGCTGAACAGCGCCGTTTCACTCGATGAAACCTGTAGCTATGCCTCTGGCAAGGTGGTCCCACGTGTGCCTGGGCCCGCTGGCCAGCCCCTCCTCCTCTCTCTCATTCCTTTCTCCCTCTCCAGCTTCTGCCCGAGTGCTGCCGCGGCGCTCTTTCCGTCGCTGCATGCTGCGCCAGCGAGTTGCCTCGACAGAAGACTTGCGCCACGCGGCCATTCAGCCGAACCTTACCTGCTCCACCACCCATGCTGCCCTGTTGTGCCGAACGCTCCGCCCCAGCTGCCATAAAGGCACCAAGCTACCTCTCCCAGCCCTTTTGCTCGCTGTCTGCTTTTCCTCGCCGTGGAACCGAACCGGTCGAAGCAAGCAGCGATCCACCGTTCTCCTGCGAAGGATTCAGCTCAGGTGAGCCCGGTCAAGTCTCCTCCCATGGCGATCCTCTCCTTTGTCACTTAACCTTACTTCTTCACCTTGCTTGCAGCCAAGCCAAAGCCTGCTACTCTCCCCAACGCTGCTCAATCTCCTGAGGTTGTCTGTGCGTTGCATGCAGCTCCGCTGGCTGAAGACTTGCCGTGACCTCCGTGCCCAGTAGCTGCGCTTAGGGGTAGATTGCCTCGCCGGCCACCGCTGCCACTCCGGTGACCTGCGCCGACTCCGAGGACATCCCCGGCCGAGCCCATCTTGCCCTGCAACTCGTCATCCAGCTGTCTCCAAGCCCAGTTAGCCCGTAGCGCCATTGTTGCATTTGAGGAGCTCTAGGGTTTGTAGAGGTAAGCTTAAGTATTTAGGCTTGAAACCTTGTCACAAAAGAATGCATGGCGTAGTGGTAGTGCACCAGTGCTTGGACTCAGTAGGTCTTGAGTTTGATTCCCCACTTCTGCACTTCATTTTTTTTATTTTTCTTATTTTTGCCTTACGCAATAAAACCCTTATATCTTTTGCTGTGAATCTCCGATTAATGCAAACTCAGTTTCTAAATTTGAATTAGTTAGTAAGGATTCAAAATATGCAATAAAAAGTTATATGTTACTTGCAGCAAAAACTTTTAAATAGAAATTGAATAAAAGTCATATTTCAAGTGTTATGAACAAACTACGAAATCCCTAATTCTAAAAATCATGAAATAAATCACATATGTTCCTGCAACCTTGCATGTTCCATTTTTGCATAAACATTTAGATTTGAATGTGATTTGAATCAAAAATCAAGTGTAGAAAGCCTTTCTTTCATGCAAGAATCAAAGGGTTAAAATGTGAATTAAACGAGCTCAAAATTTAGTGAAACTAGTTTAGTTGCACTTCTAGGATTGCAAAGATCAAAAGTATATAAAAATATTTAAATTTTATCTTTGTGTGCATTAGCTACTTGATAATCGAACATTCGTTACGCAAAACGTTCATTTGGTCGCAATTTTAGCAAACGGACCTTAAAATCGATAAAACCAACTCCTATGACGCCTTAGCTTGCCATACAAAAGTAACATCAGTTTGATCAACTTCGAGTTAAGCTCACATTAAGCCTAAATCACTATTTATAGGAAAAACTCCTTGAACAAATGAAAAATATCACGGAATCAACTTTAAAATACTCTTAGGGATATTCTCTACTAATTCCTGAAAAATGGTTAGATTATCCCATTCGGTGCAGTCGCAACTGAAGAAAGAAAACTGAACCGCAATAGCGCTAAAAGTGTGGTCATATAAGCCTTTTCGGCAGCCTATAAAATATCACACATAAACATAAAGTTATGAGAAAATAGCCTAGGATCATTGTCTGATACATATTCTACCATAATCTGAAAAAATATATTAATTATAACTTCATTTGCATATTAATCCAATCACAAGAAAGACCCTAAATGATCACAACTGCACAGAATCGTTATCACTTAAGCCTCTTCGGCGGCTTATAAAACAGCTCGTCTAAACACAAACTTTAGGGGAATTGGTCCAGAAACCTACTTTAATATATGGACAACCAAAATATGTAAAAATATCTTAATTATAACTTACTTGTCAAATAAAATACGTTAACGCAAAAACCCTAAACGTTAATATTGTCGGAACCGTATTATGAGAATAGTAAGAGTAGAAGTCTTCGTCCAAGGTTGCCGCAATGCAAGAAATCATCCTATGACCATATAGTAACAGCAAATAACTTTAAATTTCAGATCTAACTTGTAGGAATTGCTCCCATGCATGAACACTTAAAGTTAAGCACTATTCAAGTAAACCTTTAGTGAATGTTTTACTTTTATCAATCCAAACTATGTTTGCATCTTGAATTCGAAATTGAAAATACCAAAACACACAATTATAACCTCTTGAATTTGTAAACAACCCTATGGTGTTCATAGCTTAAGTTCCATTAAATTGGTGAATGAAAGTATCACATTTATGATTAAAACCTCACATAAACTAAGTACTAACAAGATTGTTATGCAAGTGATAATTTGAGAACCCAAAATCCACCATGACCTTCTTGGTAAGATTTAATTTGGTAATTTTATCTGATTTCTTTTTGTCCCATTTTGATTCGATGTTATTTGCTTTTGTCTCGGTTATTATTATTCAACGTGTAGAAGACGATAATTCAGATTCGGTTATTAACGACATCGACTACGATCCGGATTACATTCCCGAAGAAGAACAACCAGGCAAGCACCTCCTTTGACCATTTTGATCCCATATTTGCAAAGTTATGTTGCTTTATCAAACTATATGCATGCGTGTATGTTGTAAACTGCTATGTTGTGGGAATCGGTAGCTAAAACCAATTGTGTGCATCTCCTTCACCTTGTCAATTGATTATCCATCATTGTAACCTAGTTATGGTGTAGACAATACTTGATGTCACTTGGGTAATACTCATAATTATCTTATGCTCATGCTTAGACTTGCTCACTAGATTGGTTTTAAAATGATGGGAGATGTTTCAACTACATTGAGCAAACTTTGTTTAAATGGATGGAACCACGGTACGGTTTCCACTTAATTTGATGAAAAATCCAACTCAAACTTATGATTTACACGCGGGCGAGTTATTACTTAACTTGAGGCGTGAAAAGGACCTCACGCGTAATTAGGGGGAGATCCTCGCCCGGGTCAATTAAGGACCGAACTTGATGCTATCACCTAAGTGTTTCGGTGCAACCACATGTGCTAGTATGGGATAGCCTAAGCTCACTAGATTAGTTAGAGTTTAGCCTTACATTTTGGTAGGCCGAAGTAGTATGGACGATCCGACGTACTGGAGTCATTCTAGGTGCTCCCTTCACCGAGGTGTTGGGGCCCAAGCATTCCAATACAACGGTGCATGCCTTGTCATGGGGAGAGTTCAAGATGGGGCACCATCGGTTCAGGATCTCCTGAACTGTGGCAAGGGTTTAACATCACTGTCGCTGGTGCAAGGTTAAGCTTTAATTAGTTGAACGGTTTCGTCACAGTCTAGCAAATCGGGTACGGTGAGTATCGCGAGGCATGGTTGACATGATTGCTAGAATGTGTCATGTGGGTAAAGTGTACACTCTCTGCAGAGATTAAAATCTAATTAATTAGCCATGCTCGCGGTCATGAGCAACTTGAGAAAATAATGTCAAGTATAGTCTTTGTTTTTGCTAAAACTTTTGGAAATGGTGATGGAATGAGTTGGTGGATTGGGAAGTCAATGGTGGCTGTTTTTACTTGTCATTTGCAGCCAAGGAGGGCTGTGAATTGCTGTATATGAAATCTACTTACTGTTATATAGCTTCTTATCAAATGCTCTTTACAATTTCGATGCTATTTTATGAAATGTTTACTTGCAAACAATACCTGCTTTATGCTGAAATGAGACTAGTGTAGAAGCTTGTATTCCTTGTTCTTGCTTGCATTTACTGTATTTCCATACACTAAAGTCTTGCGAGTACATACGTGTACTCACGGTTGCTTAATCCTAACAATATAGACGACGGTATGGAAGAACGCCCCGACGACACATACTTTACTCCGGGGTCCGACAATGATGTTGATGGATGAACTTGGGCTTTTCCAAGTCGGTTGCCTTTGGGTTATTGGATGGGCATACCGCTATCCTACTTTTGGTATATGTTTAAATTCCGCTGCAATTTACTCTTTGATATGTAATATTTGGCCGGTCGGTCACTACTTGTAATAGTAAGTAGTTGTAATAGTTGTAGTTTATGTTTATGCTATTCTAACTACTTGATTCGTGTGTATGTGTTGCGATACATCTCGAATGCGGGATATGTGGGTGCTAGGCGTTGATCTTGGGAACTAGCACTAGACACATATCCGGGTACCTGGAATTGTCATCAACCATCAATGCACACACTCGTGCGACCGTCGTTCTTTGGCTATTGCTCGTGCTCCGCTTGGAGAGTGCGGGCGATACCAAGGTCCTGAGACGAATGGTGAATGCTATGCGTGGATGAGTTGGTCCCAATCCCGGTATGGTTGTTCGGAATGGAATCGAAACTCCCATGGATGCGTAAGTGTGTACGGTGCGACTATGTGGCTCATATTTGTTTGAGTGAGGGCCATTTAGTCAATACTCTGTGCACGGGACTTTTGGGTGGCAGTGAGCATACACTTAAATGGAGTATGGGTGTCACCTCTAAGTCCAACGCGCATGTGAGGATCGATTCATATTTCCGGGTGCCCACACTATTTGACCAATTTGAGTTATGTCAACCTTGTTATTTGTATGCCATAATTCATTTGTCACCCTAGTATGGTCCTTTAATAATTGGTAACTATTAATTACCAATGTAGGAGAGTTAGAACGCGAATAGTTTGCTTAACCATGCAACGAGTTATTAATATCATTTTATGTGAGCAAAGTTAATCTTGTTTAATGGAATATGGAACATGTTTATGAAAATGTGTATCAGGTGCTGTCACACAATGTTGTTGATAGCACATAGTGCATAGTAAACAACTGAGGTGATAAAATGATTTAGACTAAGACAAGCGACGATCTTCTCCTTCAAAACCTCCTATAGAATATTATTCGATATATAAAGATGAATCTATGATAATGCCTTACAATATTTACATTGCTTCTACTCAAAGGACCATGCAGCAAGCATCTTGTCAATTCTCAAAATAGCATCATCCAAATAGAGTTGTGCAAGAACAATCCACATCTTAACTTGTCGTAGAGAAAACCTCGTCTAAACCTCGTAGTAGAAGATCATACTTTAGAGTTATCATGTGGGATAAATCCTTAAATTGCTGGTACGAATTATATGAACCTAGCATTTGTGACCGGATGGGGTAAATTTCTGTAAAAAAAAATGTCTTATGTCTCGTGTGCCTATGATACTCTCTTTTGTTAAACTTCCGATTGAGCGATTGTTTTTAAGAATATTGGTTGGATAATTTTTGAATATGTCAATGAACTTGCTTTTATGTATTTTGCTTAATATGTATAAGAGAAAATTGTTGTTCGTTGTATGGCTTGGTTTCATGTTTTGATGATATGTATCACCTTTTTTGGAATCCGCTGCAACGCACAGCACCTTATAGTATTTACGATAAAGACCTTGTTCTTCCTACGCACTACAGGGGCATTTATAGTGATATATAATAGATTCTATGTAAGAGTAAATTTGAGAGAGCGTAGAAAACAAATTCGTATCATAATCAAACCCAACGTTTGGTATTTTGGCTATATAAAGCGTGTATTACATCTCAACAATAAACATAAAAGACGTACATACCACAGCAAATACACGTACCACCAGTCGAAAACATATGCACACACAGATCGGAATACGATCTTACTGACAGCGAACACAACGAATGTACAGACTAGCGATGTTTGGACAGCAAACACGAGTTCCTCGCGAACGGATGGTCATCACTTGCCGCCGCCGCCGGCGCCATGGTGGGAGGAGAGGGCCTCGACCAGGTTGTGCACGGCCTTGTCGTGGCTGACGAAGCCCATGAACCAGAAGTCGTGGGAATCCACGGTGACGATGTGGATGTATCTCTCCGGCGGGTTCTCCTTCATCGTCACCGGCTCCACCGTCGCAATTTTGTTCACCGGTATCAAAACCTGCATTATATTGGAAGAAAATGTCACGATCGACATGGTACAGCAGACTAACTTAACTTTCATGCATTACTAATGTTAAATCTCATAAAAGTTCAGACTGTCAGATATATACATTCGACAGATAATTTGCACTGAAGTTACAAAGAGTCAGTGTAGGTTTTGTACCTTGTAGTAGCTCCATGCAGTCTGACCGGACGGTGCAGTGAAGGTCAGCGGGCGGTCACTGCAGAATGCTACGTTCATGTTTGTCAGGTAGAGAGTGCCGGCAACAGGGCCTGAGGCCGTGGACAGGTAACAAGCAAAAGTCTTCTTCAGATGCTCGTCGGGGACGGAGGAGAAGGTCTGCTTGTATAGCTTATCGAAGCCGCCCTCCGTGAGGGCCTTCGCGCCAAGGCTGAGCTTCCCCATCGCGGCGTCTGACATCGACGGCGCAGTCTTCACTGGGAAATGCATAAACAGATTTCAAATTGTGAAGATCGGTCAGCAATTAACAGAAGACACAGTTCTGGTTCTCCCCTTCAGTCCACAGGGGAGTGGAACGGGCATATGATCGATTCAACTTTTGGCCATGAAATTTTTGTTTATGTATATCAACTCCTTGTCAGAAAACAAGAGTTTGTCAAGGAAATTGTACCATCGAGCGGTGCACATGACTCTACAAGGCAATGATAACAGCCTAGTTATAACCATTAACCACATTAGGACTTAGGAATCCAACAAATCTGCCAATTTACCACCAGCGGGAGATCAAATAATTTTTCAGGCAAATTCGGTATCTTCTGCACCCTATTGATCATGGATCAGCTTGGTTTAATCATATATTTAATGCATAGGTAACTAAGGTAAGGAAAACTAGTTCTCTGAGGGCAAAAAGAAAAAAAAAAGAAGCTAGTTGGTAAGTTAACTGAATGATATCAGACTGAAATCCTTCCAATAAGATTTTACTCTACTTTGCCTAGCAGACTAGCTGGTTGGGTTTCCGAATCCTATTTGTTGTTCTATACTACATGAGATCAGCAGAATGAAAGCACAGGTGAGCAAAAGCAGAGCCTCTGATCACTCCTTTCTTCTCTCTGCTTCTGTCCTGATTACTAATCCTACCTGATCGAATGATTCTTTCGAAAACACTAACAAATTTCCCGAGCACAACTTCTATTTAGCCTTCATCCCCGACAAATTTACTAGACTAAGAACCAACTTAACCAGAGCAGAACAAGAGGTAGGATTTGATTGGTGAGAGCTTACGGTTGAGCCAGATGTTGGATGCGAGCTCCTCGGCCTTGCGGCTCCAGGTGTTGAAGAAGTCGAGGATGTGCTCCATCGGGCTGTCCCTCTCCGGCCGCGGTGCCGCCGCGGGCTCCCCCATGATGACGTACGGCGGCAGCTCCTGGTCGCCCCTCGCCGCCGTCCACTGCGCCGCCTGCTGGTTCTCCGGGTGCGCCCCGGGCGCCGCCGGCGGGCCCATCTGCCTCGTGCCCCACCTGGCCTCCTCCGCCGGCGCCTTGCCGTCCTTGCCCTCCATGGCTGCTCGTGCTACGGGGAGAGAGGCGCGGGGAGTAGCAGTGAAGTTGGTAAGTGCTGGAACGTTGTGGAATTTGATGGAAGCGCGAGTGATCTTGTTTGATGGACGAGGCGGACCGGGTGTTTATATACACCGCGCGGTGGCGTGTCGGCACAGAAGATCGGGGATTGCGTGCGGTGCTACGAGTACCGGAGATATGCACCAGCAGCTTTCGTTTTAGCCAAAAAAAAAAAAAACAGACATGTCTGAAATCTGAAATTTCGGTCAAATTTCGTTTTTTCGTCGAAATCCGTTCAAAATTCAAAAAGAAAAATTCAAATCCGGTTTGTTTGTCACCGAATTTTTTGAAATTTCGCCGAAATTTAAAAAAAAATGCATTGACTGAAAATTAGTTCAAACGATGTCAAAAAAATTTGAAATTTTTTTTGTAGATTCCTGACATATTAGAGATACTCATAAAATTTTCAGTTAATTATCAGTTCTGTGGATTTTTTAAAAATTCAAAAATTGGTACTATCCCGATGAAACGTTGACCGGCAAGTTTGAACCGGATGAAAAATGGTACAAATGACGTTAGAAAATTTTGAAATTTTTTGTGCATGATGCTGATAAATCATTAATGTTTCAATAAAATTTTTGAATGGTGATCAAGATTTGAGAATTTTTACAAATTCGGACAGTGCTACTATCTTGATAAAACCCTTACCGGCAAATTTGAATGGAATGAAAAATAGTTCAAACCACATCGGAAAATTTTGGAAATTTTTGTGGAAGATCCTACTGTATGACTAATGTTTTTATAAAAGTTTCATATGATTATCATGCTTAAAGAAGTTCCAAAAATTCTGGCAATACTATGTGCTAAGAAAAACCTGATAATTAATACATAGATTTGCTTTAGCGATAAAAGAAGGTCTAAAATTTTTGAAAATTTTACATTAGAGTGATAAGGAAGTGTTTAAGATCTCATAAAATTTTTTAATGATGATCAAACTCCAGTGAATTTATAAAATTCTTACAAGGCATAGTAGCATTTATGTTCTCTCTTTTGGTTTTTGTAATATAGTATGACAAATGAAGTTCAATGGTTTTATAGATTTTATTGACAAAAAAAGTTACTTTTTAAAAAATTTATAGAATAGTAATAAGGAAATTATTATTTTTTCATAAAAATTTTAGATCATGATCACACTCGAGAAAATTTAAAAAATCTAACAAGTTTCTTGTCCCAATTATGTCCATTCTGTTTTTATTTTTAAAGATAACAAATGAAGTTAAATTATTTTGAAAATTTTTCTATATGATCCTACACTACTAAGAATGATAACATAAAATTTTTAAATCATTATCAAGCTTATAAAATTTTATAAAAAACTGAAAGTGTTTCTACCCAAATTTTAAAATATCTCAAAAAATTAATTTTTCAACAAATTTTTATGCAAGATGACTTTCTTAGGGGTTATTGGACTAATTCCGGTCAAATCCGGCCCTAAAACATCAAAATCCGGATTAAAAACACGAAATTTAGGCGAAATTACCCGAAATTCCTGAAATTACTGTAGCAGTACTGTGGCAAAATCAATTTTTTTAAAATTTTAAATTCGGCTAGTACATTATAATTCGCTCTGTCCCGAAATGCGAAATTTCGATGAAATTCGCCGAATTTTTGAACCCTGCCAGCAGCGTCGTGCTGCCATTATGCCATCGGATGGGTTGGAAATTTCCGTGAAGGATTTTATGTGCTGAGTTATTTTGACTCGATGGGGTTAATAAATAGAATAGATATAAGTCATCAATGTCAAGTGATGTGTGCTACGAACAGGTAGATGTGACTCAAGTTGGTAAGATTGTGCTTGTGTTGTAAGGAGAGATAGAAAGGATCAATGCGTCTTTGTGCTTGGATGCATCTTGGTGGACGTTGTTCCTAGCTTCAACAGGTGAGTACTCGTAAGCCAACCGAAATGCATGTAGAACCTAATGCTGGGTTCTAAATTTTGTTTTTGATTTATATCTCGCTCCCTACTGAAATCCAAAATTTCAACAAAATCCCGTTAGTTCGGATGAAATCCGGACGAAATTTAAAAAGCAAAATTCAAATTCAGAATTTTTAGACCGAATTTCGGGCGAAATATCTAAAATTTCGACGAAATTGCCGAAATTTTGGTAAATTTCAACTGAACAAAAAATAGTCCAAACAATGTCCAAAAAAATTTGAAATTTTTATGGAGGTTCCTGACATAATAGTGATTTTTCATAAAAATTTCAAATAATTTATGTCTGAGGAATTTTTAAAAATTCAAACATTACTACTATCCTGATAAAACACTGACAAGCAAGTTTGAACCGCATGAAAAATGGTTCGAACCACGCTAGAAAATTTTGAAATTTTACTAATATTCTCATAAAATCTTCAGATGACGATCAATCTTCATGAATGTTTAAAAATTCTAATAGTGCTACTGCCCTGTTAAAATGCTTACTCGCAAACTTGAATAAAATGAAAAATGGTATAATCATGTTAGAAAATTTTGATTTTTTTTTGATGGACTTGATGTAATAATAATGTTTCTATAAAAATTTTAAATGATGATCATGCTTAAATAAGTTTTAAAAATTCTAATAGTGCTACGTCCTGATAAAAGCCTAATGATCAGTATATAAATTTGCTTTAGTAATAAAAAAGATTTAAATTTTTTGAAATTTTTTCAAAAGAGTGATAAAGAAATAATTAAGATCTCATAAAAATTTTGAATCATGATCACACTCTAGTAAATTTATAATATTCTTACAAGGTACAGTATCATTTATATTCTTTCTCTACTTTATCGAAGATAGTATACTACAGTGCACACTAGCATAAAGTATACTATCTTTGTTTTAGTGTTAGTAGCATGTAAAGTTGTCAGCTATACGTTCTACACGAATATTGGGTAAACATAATTCGATGATGTCGTCCGTTCTTCTTTTGGCAATATATATTTCACTGCCCTATATTAATTTTTCGTTGACACGAGAACATGACTTCTTCTAAAAAGAGGCATAGGGTCTATTTAAAGGAGCTGTAGCTTTTCTGAAACATTATTTTTTTTTTTTTGCTTTTTAGACTGACTTTAGCTTTTCATAAGTGACCGTTTAACAAATAGTTAATTTCTTTCAGTAATAAGCTGTAAAATTAAGTTTAGTAGCTTTTAACTTTTGCCTTTTTGCTAGTTATATATGTTTTCTAGTTTATACTAAAAATCACTTAAAAACCGAGCTGTTTAGGAGTTTATTGACTTTTCGAAAACTAAAGCTAGCTTAAAGACACCAAAATAGGGCCGTAATTTCGTAGCAAAGCGGGTGGATGCAGCAATTTTGCCGTCGACAAACGCGCTATTCTAATTCGATTCCTAGCTGATGCTGTGCTTCGTGTACGCGGAGAGCGGAAACTTAGCCGCGGCGACAACGTGGTTAGAAGGAAGTTGAGCCCACTTTGCATTTTTCTTCCAAGGGAAGCACTTTTCTTCTCAGGCATCCTGTGATAAGGATAGAGCAGGTGTCCTGTGATCAAAGGTCATATATCCAATGTCTATCTTATCGGTAGACTATATTTATGTGTACATGTCACACTATGGTCTCCCCAAGGAATGCACGTAGCCAGTCTTAAATGTCAGTAATGCGAGGTCATCTGACCAGATTCTAAAAATCCATAAATAAATTTACCAACGTGTAGTTAATTAGAGGAACCTTGAAAATTATGGCCAATGTTGTGAAGTACTACTAATAAGAATATTATCGCATGCTTTGGCTGATAACTTAATCCTGCAAACAACAACCTACACATGTATATACAGTGTTGAGTTGCATCATCAAGCCTAGGACGTGGAATGGAAACGGACTGTAATTATTATTTTTTAATTACGCTAACTAGGTCTTGAACTCAAGATCTTTTGGCTCTGATACTATGTTGAGTAACATCCACTAGTCAATTCACTCAAAAGTTTAAGCTGATGAGAAAAGATGAGCAATTCACTTATGTGTTGTTTGGTTACTTACATGTACAGAGATTTGTATCTACAAATGCAGAATCTTATTTTTTTTCTTATGTTTGGTTGCTTGCATCTAGTTTTGAGCCTGGCTCTCTAGATGCAAGATTCTCCATGCAACCTGGCTCTGTAGATACGGAGGAAATGGGCGTATCTCTGGATGCAGCGCATGACAGCCTCGTGTTCTGCGCAAGGGGGCCACTGTCAGCCACAATAGCAAACCATGCATGCGGTGCCACGTGGGTATGTTAGTTTTCCTTTTTTTCTTTATATCTTTTGCACTACACCATGACCCAAATATAACGACAGCATGTCTGTCGGCAAAGGGCATATATAACATCAGTCGGTCTGTTGGTAAAGGATTTACCGACAGATAATGCCTGTCGAGGAAAGACCTGTCGTTAAAGACCTTTGCCGACAGACGATTTGTCCACGATACTACACTTTTACCGACAGACAAATCTTTACCGACAGACAATCTTTACCGACAGACAAATCTTTGCCGACAGACGTTTTGCCTCAGAAAATGCTATTTCCCGACAGACGTTTTGCCTCAGAAAATAGTATTTGCCGACAGACTGTTAGACAGCATAGTGTATACCATTGCAAATAACATATTTTTGTATGCATGAATCAGTAATATACATTTGTCATATCATTCAGATTTCAGAATTTTTTTACCATACATTTCGACACATGGAGAGAAAACATAAATGATCATTCAGTACTCCAAGATCACATAGTCCAAAAGGGCATAGACTCATAAATGATCATTCAGATTTGATTTCATTCCTTATCATAGACTCATAGTCCAAAAGGTCACATGAATGCATTACACGGATATATGATCATTCAAGAACAACACTAATTGTCCAAAAGATCACATATAATTACTAGTAATGTAACTAATTGTCCAAAAGATCACAAGGGCTAGACCTCTCTTTAACATGTCACTAATTGTCCAAAAGATTAGTCCATCTATATAACTAGTGGCTATATACTAATTGGATCTCCAACACTTCACAAAAAATTCCTTTCTAGAACCTTTGGACAACATCATTCACGCACACCCGAAGTTCCTTTCTCGAGCTTTGATGGTCTCACTCTGCACACCTGTAAAAGAATAAGTGATATAGTTATGAGACAAAGCAATGATGGTCATAACAAAACATTTTAGGACACTGCTATCACCGAGTCGAGAAGAGATTAGCTAAACAAAGCCAAAACAGGGGTAAACTAACAGACTAAACAAAATGACTTCCTATTTAAGCCCTTTAGAGGCGAGCGACTTTCATCTTGACAAGTATTTCTACCAAAAGCTAAGGACAAAACACCATTCCAGAGATCGGCAATCACACACTAATAGCTTGTGCCTTTTTCCGGATCGAGGAGCAGGAATAGCAACCTCTTGATTTTGCAATGCCGCATGAACTCTAGTGAAGGAATACTCCCATGAGCAGCAGAATCACCCTCCTTCATACATCATCGATTTCCATGATCACAAGCAAACAAAAGACCTCCAGATTTTGTTAAGTCTCTTGATCGACATATATATATACTCCTACATGTGTCTTTGGGGCCCTTGGGGAAAAAGCGATCTTCAACGAAGAATGTGTCAAGAACAATTGCCTTCTTGTTGAGAACATCATGATGCATGCTGCCTATCTTTCTTCTTTTGACGATCTAATTTTGGTTTTATCATAATACAAAGTGATTAAGCTGATAATAGCCACGTATTTTCTACAAAATTAGATGAAGGCGGTCAGTTGCTCTCTTGTAAAAGGCGTGCACACTCAACTCAAGCGAAGCACCCACTGCACACCTCCCTCCACGTTAGAAATATACAAGACATACAAAATTCCAAACGGTTTTGATATTTGTAACTTGCTCGATTCTTTGTTAACTCTAAGTCGATTTTGTCATGGCAATTGGATTAGCTCTAATACACATGTATATATATGAAAAGACATGCTTCGTCATGGAATGTTGCGAGAAAACAGAGTTAGCTAGTATAACTTAAATCAACAAGAAAGCAAGCCGATGAAAAATGCATATTGTGTAGTGATATCGGTGCACATATACCTAATCAAGTTAAAACTTAAAAGGAAGAGGAATACCATTGGATGAAGCATTTGCCTCTAGACTAAAAAAAAGCATCTGCTTATTTATCGCATGAAGCTGAATTAGAGGAATACCATTGGACAAACTACAAAGGAAGAGAATTGAGAATCTAATAGAGGAATACCTTTCTCGATTAGCACCGATGGTCTCACTCCTGCACACTTTGTAAAAGAATAGGTGATATGGTTATAATCAACAACAAAGAAACTATTAGAAAAACTGAAATTTTTCTGAAACTGTCAATTATCTTGTGAATGTACTATCTCCATGTTTATGAATAGCAGCTCCCACGTCAGCTTCATGATTGTGTAAGAGTTTTGGATGAGAATAAAACCATAAGAATTTGGATGAGAACAAAATGGAAAAAAACCAACAACAACCAGGATCACAAGATACCCACAGGCAAGGGCAGGGGCAGGCCACAAGCATAATGCACTCAACCAGACCGAAATAGAATGATCCAGCTGCCATGCCAATGCTCTTGATTCAAAGTTAAATGTTGCAGAATCAACATATTATCTTCGTGATGAGGCCTAATGATAACATAGTTTATGGAGAATGTATGTCCATTGATAGAGTTTTAATGGATTACGCTCAAACAAGTAATTCTTACGAGCGAAGGCCTATAATTAATGGAAGCTCAGATAACCTTGCCCGAATTTGGAGAAAATGCATAGAAAACTGTCACTCCAAGACATTGCGGTAGCTACTCTATGATCATGGTAAACTAGCATCTGTCAAAGAATGTGAAGGTAAAATTTTATTGTGCTTGCTTTCTTGTTCCATTTAATGATTTTATGCCTTCCATGGTCAGGCTCTAGGTCCTACCTTCTGGATTAGTGCCAGAGCTGCCATACCATGTAGGGTAGCTCCACTATATATGTATAGAGTTGATCAACAACTAGAGCCAAAATAGCTGGAGGTCTTGCATTCCAACTTCCAAGATGCTATAAAAACTATATATAAGTAATTTGCTTAACAAGTTGAACAAAACCACATTAGATTTGTTGCTCACAGTTCCTATTTCATGGTAAAAAAATTGCAATAATCTGAGTTGTCGGGGTTCCAAATCCGGGTTCTAGTTTGTCTAGCTTCTCACTTGGAGTCATAATTTAAGTAGTGTAAGCTTCAAAATAGAAACCGAAGCGAGCTTGGTGGTTGGCCAAAAGAAAATGACATTTTTCTTATATATACTGTACTTGGTTGAATTAGCAATAGTTTTCTTATATATACTGTATTAGGAATTTTGGAGAGGAAGTGACCATTCATCCCCCAGGTCGTTTCCATGGTGTACGAGGTCGTTTCCATGGTGTACGAAGCCGTAAGAATACAAAGCAACACAAATAGGAAAGGTCGTTTCCATGGTGTACGAGGGATGAAATCTCTGAAATACTAGTACCAGCTTGCTTGGTTGTGACATGCCAAACACATGGCTTGGCAATGGGACATTCGAAAAAAGTTTGGAGGTGTTTGCCATGTTTATGCATAGCGGCTCCCACGCCACTTCATGATTGTGTAAGAGTTTTGGATGAGAACAAAACCTTAAGAATTTGGATGAGAACAAAATGGAAAAAACCAACAACAACCGGGATCACAAGATACCCACAGCAAAGGCGAGGCGGGCCACAAGCATAATGCACTCAACCGGACCAAATAGAATGATCCAATTGCCATGCCAATGCTCTTGATTCAAAGTTAAATGTTGCAGAATCAACATATTAGAAAAGGAAATTCCAATTGGTCTTGTGGATTATAGCCCCCGTGCATTATAGTCCCAAATGCTCATAGTCCAGCCCCCATGCATTATATGCTAATATAACTTAGCATAAACTAGTAATATAGTAGTAAAGATCGAATGATTACAAAGAACTACACTATTTTTTTATGCCACGTCAAACAACGTGTAAATTGATGCGAAGAAGAAACAACTATACTGTGCCTTGGAATGAGTTAACTTCTTGGGAGCTTTCATTTGCCATTGTCAACATCACATAGTTAGCATTTGAAGGTTACCATTACAACTAAAAAAAGCGACAAGTTAAATCTTACTTTATTGTTTGGCCATGCAATGGACATATAAAAGCATCGACCATGGTCTCCATACCATCATATGGACGAGGAAGCAAGGCATCTCTTTTCAACACGACATTCACAACAACTTCATAAAATTGAACTCAAGAGGTTGACCTCCCACTAGGGCGCTTGGTTCGGTTGATACAATTGTTGCTTTAGCCACAGGGATATCATTTAAATGCATTGACGACATATAGTATAACATCCCTACCAACCTAAAGCATAAATGTTACATTTTAGCATAGTGACAACTACGAGAAAAATATTCAAATGAGTAATTAAGATTTGGGATTAGAAGTCAAAGAAAATAACCAAGCTTTCTTCTTCGCTTGAGGCTTCATGGCTTCTTCTTGTGGCTGCATTGTTCATTGAAGGCATACTTGGTGTAACAACTTTTTTACGGATAATGGAATTGTTCTCATCATCCAATAGTGTATTATCTATATCTGTTGTTAGCCATACCATGCTCCTCCTGATATGAATTGTTAAATTCTCCTAGTTTTTGTTCAATCCTTGGGCTCTACAAACAAAGCAACAAAATATTGGATTCTCTTTTTGTTTAGGACGACAAGAGATTGATATGGACATAAACGACTTGATAACAACAAGAGAAAGATCAAGGTAGGAAAGCACATTACAGAAGTATGTCTTGAGTTAGAAGCATGGTGCGAACTTCCTTCCACATTCTGCATGCCTTGTGGTAGTAGCATACGCTCCATCAAGTTAAAACGTTGTTGCATTTGGTCCATACGTTGGGTTAGAGAATTAAGTTGTTGCTTAGTTTGACTATGAGCTTCTATTTCTAGCTGAACTCTTGTTGGTATTCTTTTGCATGCTCCTGGTGTGCCCACATCTTGAGGAGTTGGTCCCTTCCCTAGAACACGAACACGACCTCTTGGCTCCTTCTCTCCACATACATGTGAAAACAAATCACCCTCCTGGATAGTTTTTCCCTTCAATTCCGGGTAGTTTTCTGCAGCCTCTTTTAGTTTTTCCTACAAATGTAAATATTATGTAAGCAAGTAATATTCGACGTGCAAGTGTGTTTTGCAAAAAAAAACATACAATTGTTGATTCAGCTTGTGAAATAGGTTCTCCATTTTTTCGTGAATGCGTCACAATCCAAACTTCATCTCTCCTAGCAGCATGCCCAAGTTTCTCACCCTAAAATGAGATATGTAATTAACTTTAAAAGACTCAGATATGTAATTAACTTTAAAAGATTATCCTACAACTCAGATATGGACAGTAAAAAACATTATCCTACAAATCAGATATGTAATTAACTTTAAAAGACTCATTAAACTATTTTTTACCAATTCATGGCCAACACGAGCATGGCTTTTGCTACCACTTGTATGTAAGGTACGCACTTTTCTCGATTCGCTTTTCCTCTTATTGAGCGGGCCTATACCATAATTGCATAAATATGAATATAATTTTTAAGCAACTACAACCAAAGCAAGTAACATGACATATCTTACCTCGACACGGAGATCTCCAATGATTAACAAGCCACTCCCAATCATTCACATTAACCCTTTCGTCATGCCTTGCCATAAGTTCTTCGTCGATGAGTCGATCATAATATGTCTTTTTAAATCAGCCTTAAAGTCCTTCCATTGCTTTTTCTTTGTTGCCAAAACATAATACATACCGCGGTGTTGATCTCATAATATGACTGTTTTAAAATGAAAAACATTGTTTCAAAGAGGATATACAAAATAAAACAAGAAAGATAACTAACAATCCACCTACGTATAGCAGTCCACACTTCTAGCTTCTTTTTAGATCAATTTCTCTCCAATCATCACATGCAACCGATATTTTCTTTCTCACCATTGTTCCAATAACATTTGCAATTTCTTTAGAATAATGCCCTATAGGTCAATCAGTATTAGATTAAGGACAATTTTGATTTTTGGTTGCCCTCTCTTGAATATATGTTGAGCTTTTTAGTGATACCCCTTCCATCCTTTTTGTTTTGTTGTTCATCATGTTGAAGTGCAACAATTTACATCATCATCCATAAAATGCTAGCATGTGTCAATTATACAATCACGATCTGAATTGAAAGAAGTAACACATATCTAACATGTTTCCATACCTTCATCATCACTCATTGGATCTTGAGGTGGTCGTAATCGGGATCTCTATCAACATGTTCATGTTCCTCTATGTTTTTCCTTGACCCGGGACCGCAAGTTATGATTTCCATGTGGCATCAAAGTTGTGCATTCAGTTGTCTAGAAAAGTTAACATGCTTGTCAATTTGATGATATATGTTGTAGACAAGAATGAAATATGGCTAAAGTGATGCAGCACACACGACCTTAGCAATTTTCTTAGGCGGTGTTGAACATCGACATTGCTACCACCCATGGGTGGGAGGTTAAGAGATTGCAGCTTCTCATTGTTTTCTGCAATTACACCATTCCGACATATTTCATAGTCGATGAAGTGTAACTTGCTTACCCTTCCTCCTTTCTTTCCATTGGAACGCTTTCTTTAACTCTTCCTCGTCGTTTTCCATTATTTTTCCTGCAACATGAGATAAAAATTAGCAAATATTGATTAAAATATTCCACTGCAACACAACAATATAGATATACATGACTTACTTTCTAGGTTTATTTGCATCAACAATTATTCCATCTATATCTGTCCTAACACAAGTAGTACCACCAACAGAGATATTCATAGGTAAATTAGTATGCACATCAGGCAAAATTATAGGCATTTGAGGGTCATGCTCTAAATCTCCATTTTCAGCTTCACTCATGTCATAAAAGTCACGTGGTTTTGATTGAACAACAACAAACCATTCAGTATCAATAGGGTCTTGAGCGTAGTACACTTGAAAAGCTTGTGATGCCAAAATGAAAGGCTCGTCGAGAGCTTGTCACTGTATTGAATAAATGCTTGAAATTCACAATAGTAACCCCAAATTGATCTTTTTTTACCCACTTGTCTTGTGTGCGGTTGTCAACCCAATCACACTTGAAGAGCACTATCTTCCCCTTGTTGTTATAATTCAACTCAATGATTTCTTTTATAATACCATAATATGTCTTGTTTCCTATTATGCAACAATCATTATTGCCCTTTTGAAAACATGTGGTCTGTGCAATTAAAGATACACCACTACTTTGAATAGGTCTTCCCTCATCATAGGACTGTGTATGAAAATTAAACCCATTTATGGTGTAACTATTATATTTAACTACAATCATGGATGGCTCTTTGGCTAAAATTTTTGTCTCTTTAGGTTCATCCTCGCCCATCTCAGCCACCTGCGATTATGACATATTTCTTGAGTTTAACTTATTAACTATAATAAATTACACATTAGTAGGGGCATTTGCATACTTACATGCAATCTAAACCACTCATGAAAGGTTTCGTGATGCATACGATTGATTTCTTGCTTGTTTCGAAGTCCAATTGAGGAAAGATAGTTAATGTGCTTGCTGCAAGTGTTCAATTTGTCATCTTAACAAAAACAAAAAAATTCACAATGCTAAAATAAATTCAAATAGCTTACTTCAAATAAGGATCTATATTGTCATAGTTGAATAGGACATATCTATGAGCTTGCAGCCAAGTCCTTCCAATAAAGAATGCAATCATTTATACATGCATGAATACTGACATATCCAAGTCCTAGGCATTTTACTGTTTTCTTAGCTTCATTGTAATTCCTAGGTAGTGCTGACCCTTCAGGGAAAGCTTCATTAAGAAGATCTAGTAGTAGGTCAAAATTCTTATCGGACCATCCCCCAAGCAATTTGATGTGAAGTAACTTAACTATGAAACGTAACTTTGAGAATTTGTTACACCCCGGGTATAGCTCTTGGCCATAATCATTTGAGAGCTTCCGAAGAGCATCTAGATCTTTATTTGTTTGCTCTGAATCACCCTCATCCTCAAAATCCCCACCATAATCTACGCCGCATGCTAAGTCTCAAAGCAAATCAGATATATCATCATCTTCACTTGACTCCTGCATATCTCCATCCCCATCATTCTCGTGAAGAGCTTGTCCATGTAATATCCATGTCTTGTACCCTTCTTGAAAGCCCTCACATATTAAATGCTCACGAACTTCGCATTCATCTCTCCAAAATGAACTAGCACAAATTCTACAAGGGCACTGAATTTTGTTGCCTACCGATGAACTACTAAATGCATGATGTAGGAATTTGTCCAGCCCTTCCAAATAAATTTTACTGTGCCTACATGCAATGTATTAATATGAATCAGGTTAAATAAAACGTGTGTGAATTGTAGAGACCTAAAATGGTTTGAAGTGTTTCCTGTACCTGGGCTTATGCACCCACTGTTTATCCATTGGCACCTCTGTTTATTCCAACATAGATTCCACTGAAAATGTATAGTATTATAGCACAAAACAATCATATTAGTTGGCAGTTCTGCAAGCTGTATAGCTTGTAAAGTTCAATGATTTCAGTTCCACACAACATATATCCTATGCAAACATTTATAATGTTAGTTTTATCATCCATTAGTAGGGAGGCAGCCAGCAGTGTCAATTTCATCCTCAACACCTCATGGCCACCATGGCTTTTGATCCCCAAATCATAATTTAATGAAGCAAAGTAAATGAAAATATTGCATTACAAACCTGGTGATATAGAAGTCCACGGTATTGTTGCCGTCCTTGTCCCACAAATAAGTTCAAACTCCCAATATGGTGATTCGCTCGATCGCCCCTCACTGACTTCCTAGCTTGATGGTGGTTCTACAACATTTCATTGTAAACAACCTCAAAACATAATTTTTGGAGAATACCATATATTTTGACACTTCGAAGCATTAAATATGCCTGTTATCTTCTTGGTGTCAAGTTGTAAAATAGTCAAATGTTAACATGAGACAGGCATCATGACAATAATATTGAGACTTTTTGGATGCTTATATATACGTGTCTTTCCTGTTTCCTTGACTTCAAGAGCACAACCATATAAATTGATTTGCAAACATTTTGTTAGGAAATTGTTTCATAGATTAGCCTTTTCCTTGTTTTTATTTGGAAAATGTACGAGCCTACTGTATTCAGCTTTACTAAGCCTTTTTTTTTGGAAAGAGGAAAGAAATCAGTAATTCTATTCATATGTAATATATGTGTTATTTATCTTTGTTTTAAGAAATAAGAAAATTGACCTTTTATTTGCTTATCTTTATTTTCTTGTCTTCCCTGAGTTATTACTATTGTGATGGCACTATGTTCAAATTTACCTAATTTTTACCTGAGTTATTACTATTGTGATTGGCCTGTCCATACAAAAAAGACAACGATCAAGTTCTCTTGTCTTAGCTCCAACTATATGCGGTGTTTAGTCATCCATATCCTCCTTAAACAAAAGCGACCATTGGCCTAACTAAACCATGTTTGTTAGTATAATCATTGTACAATCATATTCATTCTCCGGGGCTATGCGAAAGGATCATCGAGAGAATGACAGAGAAATCTGAGATGTTGACTGGTATAAGACTTCTTGCTTTACAATGCAGACCACTCAAGTATAAAAGCACCATGCACCTAGATTACTCAAGATAGAATTCAGTTACTCCATATCTTCAACCATCTGAAATATCTTCACGGTTTACTCAAATATCTGGCGGTATTTGTTGCTCCAGTGCACAAAGATCAAAAGAGGTGTTAACGTAAGTAAACTATCCTATTTCCCCTCAACTCTCTCTATGATATTTTGATGAAGCCAAACCCGATCCTAGGGGCAAAAGTTTTGTTTCTTTCTTGTAAAGATAACAATCAATAGACTTCTTTTCCAAGTGTAAAGATAAAGAGCAGATTGTTCAAGTAACAGAAGGGCAAAATCATACTGAGATAAAATAAAGTTCAGAAGAAAAGCAATAGGAATTATCTTATCAACGATAATTGGAGACAATGTCCTCTTTCTTGGAAAAATATGACAACTTTTCACTATATTGGCATATTAAAGTTAGGCATCTGCAAATTGCAAAGCTTTCAGAACCAAATTTAGCAAAAGGAATGAAAAATATACAAACAACGAATAATTCAGTACTACCGTTTGCCTCTTAATGAAAACAATGAATAATTCAGTTATCTGTTAGCCTATTATGCAAACAATAAATATTTCGATTATTTGTTAGCCTATTAGGCATAGCTTGTATATATTTCAATATTTCAGATATCCATTTTCATGTAAGTTCCATTACTAGCATACCTCAATCCTCGGGGTTACCTATATGTATGCTAATTTCTACTATAGAGTGCAACACTTCTACACACAATTTGCCTAAAAATAAATCATTGGAAATACTAAATTTTATCACGAGTTATTGTAAAGATTGATTCAAACCCTCAATGTTTGAAGACAGACATCGAATGGGAAAATTAGTGGCGACAATTGGCGAGTTGCTTTCTCATTGTGCAAGTGAACCGATCAACGATAGGCATCAAGTAGGCACAGGCATTCGGTTTTTAGGTTTTTCGGTTCGGTTTATTCGGTTTTTGAAAAATTCGGTTTTGAAATTAAAGAACCGAACCGAAACCGAATAATTGAAAAATCGAACGAATAAACCGAATTAATTCGGTTCGTTTTTTTCGGTTTTTGGTTAGCAGAATAACCAAGCAACGAACAACGATCAATATTCTCAATAGTGATCGATCAATGTACGAACTTAGCAAAAGTGCATGCAATAAAAATGTCCAGCGTGACTAATGAGTAATGACAAACAACTAAAATACATTGTCTAGTATAGCACATCACACATCAATACTAATTAGTAATTATAACATCACACATCAATACTAATTAGTAGATTAAGAGCTTCAAAAATTCAAAGTATGTAGAAGAACTGAAGAAGGCATGAAGCATCAACCAAGCACAAGATCGAACTCTTCGTGAAGAAGCAACACTCCTCCAAAGGCCGAGTGAGGGCGTGTCGAGACTCCACACTCCGGCCAGTCCGGCCCAATGAGGCGACAAGCGAAAGACCTGACCAAAGCACAGTCGATAACACTCCTCCGGGCTTGTTAAGTTGTCATGCTCACAACTCACTAGCTAGTCACACTGAAACACAAGAGAAATCCGAGAAAACACAAAGTCGATTGCATAATTAGGCTCATATGATTAAACCAATGCTCATCTGATCCTGTTATGCATTCTGAAGTGATCCAAATGCCAACTACAGCTTAGGTTCCAGACAACCAAAAATGTCAGACCGAACTAAATTGGCTACTCAGTTTTCAGAATAGCCTACAAGAACAATGTGATTTGGTTCTCTGAAAACTTGATAGTTATGCTCATGTAACCAAGTATAAACAGTTAAGCCCACACACAAACTCACCAGCAACCACCTAAAAACACCTGTAACTAGGAGATTGAACCAAAAGCTACCTCGAGCTAACTCCTGGCAGCAAAGACAACCATGTTTAGGATACCAGAAACACCAGAAGCTGAACTAAAAACAAAGTCCACCCCAATCAGTCAATCTTGTAAAATGGTCAGTTGTAGTATGTCAGTTTGAGTCAACTGCACCAACAAACAAATTCATGTTTTTTTGTAAGTTGTAACTAAAAGTGATTTAAGTTGCTAACCAAAGTGAATCATGTTTTTGGGTAACAAAGATGCAATTATCCTTCTATTAGCTTTGAGAAGATATCCGATTGGAGAAGAATGTGAGTCTGAAAAAAAATTGAGAACTTTTGTATCTAGAAGTGCGGGCGATTATTCCTTCCTTTGAAGACCTATGAAGTGTGAGAGATCAGTTAAGCCTAATTCGTGTTGACAAATCAAAAGTTAGGAACTGTAAAAACTATAGTGAGGGGTACTAAAGCCAAAAAAATGACGAAGAACAGTATGGGGGCCTCCCTCCCTCCCTAAAGATTAATATACACAAAAAAGGAAAAGAAATCTTTAGTAATTTCTACTGGAAACCTTTTGCCTCGGTTTGATTAATTTGGTTGGCATTACAGTAGCGAACCAGGAACAAAATTTAGCCCAAACTTTGTTAACCCTAAAACTGTGTAGAAGGGCAAGAAGAGGCGCAATTTAGGGATCTAACTTGACGGGGAACGCACGAAGAAGGGCAAGAGCAGTATCCGGAATTACCTCTGCGGTTGCTCTCTCGTGGTGGCGAGACGCAAAGAACGTCGACAAGGCGACCAGAGAGTACGAGACCTTTGGGTCCTTGCCAGCCGAGAGGCGGCTTTGAGGTGGCAACGATGCTGATTTAGACGAGCCGACTGAGGTGGAGCTGAATCCGCTCGGATTCGGGACCTTTGGAGGGGACGACCTTGCCGAGGCGAGTCATAAAAAGAACCCTAGAGGCGATTGGGGTTAGGCGGGCGGTTGGCGGAGCTCGTCTGTTGGGACAAAGCAGGCGCGGAGCGGTGGTGGCGATCATACCGGGGCGAGCTGTGCGATTAGGGCGACTAAAGCGAGTGGTGCGGCGATTGGGGTTGGGGCGGCGGGGCTGTGGCGTGAAAGGGGGCGGAGCTGTGGCGGCGCGCCCTCTTGTGAGACGATAGGGATTTTGGCTGGGGACGGAGTTAGGGTAAGCAGCGAAGCAAAAATTTCGGTTCAGCCCGCGCAAGCGATTTCACTTCGCGCGCTCACGTGAACATTTTCGGCGGGACAGCCTTTTCGACAGACCGATTGACCGCGTAAATATTACTACCGACAGACAGTTCGACCCAATAAATTATCAGTTTTACCGACAGACCGTTTGTCCGTACTAAACGAATTACCGACATATAATCAGTCGTAAGGAATTACCGACAGACTGTTCGACATTGAACATCAACCTTTCCCGACAGAAGTCTGTCGCTATATTTGGGTCATGGTGTAGTGTTGATTAGCATCTCCGATTACCGAACCGATTTCAAAAATGGGTTCCTGGTATTTTTTCGAAAAAAATTAGACTACATTTGCTATATAAATTTCAAAATATTTAAATTTCAAAATACCTGCTTACTAAATAGTCAGCCAAACACCGTCTCTACATCTGTGTATCCCATATCCCATCAGTCTGACTGAGTCGAACGGGTCAGATTCATGAGAGAAGGCAACCAAACAGCCCCTTAGGGTGTGTTAATTAGTTGGTGGGATGAGGTTGAATAGAATGGGATAGTCCTGTACCATTTGATTCTATTGTTTTAGGTGAATGGGATGATTCAGCATCTATAGGGAATATTTCACAAATTTGTACATCACAATCCAGAATGGGATAATTCAATTCAAATAACTAAACATATAAATGATATTTTTTTTGAACCATCTCATATATATATACCACTTGATACAAGTAACTAAACACACCCTTATACTTCAAGGTATAGAACTGCCTACGGAATTATGATCGAATTAAATTAAGTTAAAATTCGAAAATTGGGGCCAGCCCGTTGAGTCCCAAGCAAAGGGCCCAAAATTCGGCGAAGTCGCTGAAACATTGTGTCTTATCGTCAGAAGTAGGGACGGATCTAGACAAGAATATATTAAAGCAACTATATGATTTAGGTTAGAGGGTGTTGGTATTACTGGATCTCGGCTCACGCTGACGCTGTAGATCTGCCCTTGTCCAGAAGCGCCTCCTCCGCTTACGTTGGCAACAGCGGCTGCTGGTTGCGGGAGCAGCCATGCATAGAAGCGTCTCACCGTCGACTCCGCCGTCGGCACCGCGTCTCCTCCTTGAGCAGAGGAAAGAATCACAGTGTAGCGGCACCAGTTCCTCTCCCATCCCGACTCACACCAAACTAATTGATCGAGTGATTCTGAGAGTTCCGTATTGTTAAGCGGGTACTCATACTGTATGCATAAGAAAATCAGGTTATGTGAAAAGAAAACTGTGGCGTTGCTCCTTGATTTGGTCGACCTTGTGGTTTCCTTATGGTTGTCCCAGCTACTGAGGTCCAACTATATATATATGATGAGCTGCACGATGGTATATGCCATATTTTTAATGTCAAGTGATTAGGTCTGGCGCCGGAACTGGCATAGCTATACATTCTGGATGTTAATTTGTGGTGAGCAACATGAGAGCTTGCATGAAGTCATCTTTTGTTGGAAAGTAACTGCCATATATTGTACTTCATGTATATATTTTCTTTGGTGGATTTTGTAACACCCAGCACACCGTGTACTCAAAATGTTACCTCATCGTACTTTATCATTATCTTTGACATATTTTTATCATTAATTTCAGCAAATCATAAATAAATATTTATGATCGGTACTTCCTTCCGTGCCGGCACCCGAGCTCTTCCTTCCGTGCCGGCGCTCGAGCCTCCTGCACTTCTCAATCTCAGGTGAGGTCTACCTCTTCCCTCTGCCCGTCTGCCGCATTTCTCAGTGGAATGAGCCGAGCCCAAAGAAAAATATTAGGGAGAGGGGGAGAATGCGAGGCGATCTGATCGGATAAATCGATGAACAGCAGAACAGATGAAATAAAGGGAGTGAGTTTCACTGTTGGGTCACAAAACCAGAATTGATGTTGTAATTTAGTTGTATTGCTGTTAAGTAATTATGTGTTGGACTATATTTTGTGACTTTATTATGTGTAGAACTTAGTTTTGTGACTATATTATGTGTGGGACTATGTTTTGTGACTATATTCCATCTTTTATGTACACCTTTCACTTTTTTGTTTCATTGCAGCCTGCCATTTTGTGATTTTCGCCTAGGCGCCGTCTAGATGGGCTAGATGTTAGACAGTGGGTCTCCGTCCGTCTACCGCCTAGCGTTTTTTTGAATATTGATTTGCATACCAGAATGCCACAAAAATCGTGTGTTTAGAACCCGTGGTTATAGACTCTTTTTGTTGAAATTAATGCCAAAAGTTCTGCCCTTGATGTAAAAACGTGTCAGAATTTTTGCACTAGGAAATTTTGCGTACAAAAATGACGAATATATGAGCTATGGAAAAAAAAGCAAGATTTCGTGCATCACATCCCTTTTCTTCCTCTGCCATTTTATCTCTACTATATAAAGCAAGAGTTGCTAGACGTCAGGAAACTTACTGCATGCTTCTAGTTAACAATTTGACTTAAGTAACATAAGCATGCTTCTAGTTATCCAATTCTCTGTTCAAAATTAAAAACTTAAACCAGAATGCATGTATACAATGATTCAAAAAAGAAATTGTTCCCACTATCTAGGATTAGCAACAAACGATCACTCCCCTGTAATGTTTTAGAAGCATACATCATTGAATCTACAGGTAACCTTTTCTGGATTAGCAACAAACGAGCATGACAAATGAAAATCACAGGGCAGCGCAACCATAACCAAGATCTAGATTTGGGGGGGGGGGGTGCGAAGAGAAGCTATACCTAATCAAGGCGTTCATCCAGCGCAGAGATGGAGGGGGGGAAGAGAAGCTTCTTGTTCTTGAAGCGAGATCAATATTGGGTAGTGGTAACGCTGGGTTTGCGCTGCTCGAGGATGGCGGATGGGAGCCAGGAGGGCGGCGACACTTGGGGATGGGAGCCGGGAGGGCGGCGACGGTGATGGCCTGGCAGGGACCGTGTTGGCTCAGCCGCTCAGGGAGGGTGGCGATGGTGGCGGCTTGGCGGGGGCGAGATGGGAGGGCGGCGAAGCCTGTGGTGCGGCCGCGTCGGTAGGTGGCAGCGCGTCGGTGCCACAGGTTCGCCGAATCATTGTAGCCGAATCGCCAAACTAGGGTTGCTGTGGCCGATTGTCGAAATTGCCGTAGCTGAAGTTGGGGAAAGTGACGAAAATCTGAAGACGTAGTGCATGCGTCAGTGACTCAGTGGTGGATGTTATTCGGTTAAACGGTTTTTCGGTTTCCAGCTCCAAAAAATCGAACCGTAAACCGAATAATACCAAAATAAAAACCGAACCGAAAACCAAAAAACCGAAATATTCGGTTAATTCGGTTCGGTTTTTCGGTTTCAGTTTAAAAATGCCCACCCCTACCAAGAAATTGACGGGGAACAACCCTAATAAAAACTTAAATTTGAATAAATTAAGATAATTTTGTGATATTATTATTGTTTATGTAGAAATTGTAAAACTATTGATACATGATACACAGAATAGTACTAAATAGACTGTATCATACCTATAATAAAGTTCACAGGATTCGTAGCCTCCCCTTGCGCGGCTCAAGCCATGCAGCCGGCTCGGTCGACCTGCTCGGCTCATTTTTTTTTCACGTGTAGGTCTCTCAAAAAATACGTAATTATGTATAGATCTTTCTCACGGTTTTTTACGAAAAGGATCTTTTGGTTCGAAAAAAACGCGAATCTTTCGCGAAAGGACTCTAAATAAATACCGAAAAAAGCGTAATTACATTTGGATCATTCCAGCTATTTTTCACAAAAAGGACCTTTCAGTTTAGCGCAGTCGCAGATCCTTCGTGAGAGGACCTAGATAAATGCAAAATATAAGGAGCATGATTGCGCTTGTATACTTTCAACAGCTTCACGCGTTTTCTCGATGGTTTTTAAAATAAAACGCTGCTGGAAAAACAGAATTAATTCTACGAAAAAAACGCACACGGCGTATCATGCCGCGAAAACATTTCAAGTACTAGTTATACCAAATTATTTTAGGCAATAGATAGCAGGGACATGAAAGACATTCCTACCTCTGTCCCATGTATGAAGTAGCGGTGACAAAATCTGGCCGTACCTATCCCCCGGGGAAATGGGATTAGACAAACGGCAAACCACTTGTCACTGCAGTTGCAATGACAATCGACGTAGTTGGCATAGTTTTGCAAGTTCAACGGAGGTTCGTATAATGAGGTTGTCATATTTAATCATAGTTTTTTTACTAAACTTACTTAAGGTTAGTTAGTTACATTTGAAAGTGTGGCAGGTTTGAATTTGATCCGATCAAAGCCTAAACGGTTTTAACATCTCATCGGGAAAAGAAATGTGCTGCATCAATTTCATGGAAATTTCTCGGAATGCACAGTGCAAAACTGCTTTTGCGGTTGCTCGTGAAAGAGAAGGCAGCCGGACGACAAGCCACACGAGACCTCCACCTGTCCCCATTCCCCCGGACCTCCAGCATTCGATGGACGACTCCGCCGGGCTCCACCACCGCCGCCGCCCGCCTCCGCCGGACCCGGGCAAGCGGCAGCGCCGCCCCAATGTCCGCCTCGCCGGCTCCGTCCCCCTCCCCTCGCACCTCCCCCACCCCCGCCGCATCCCCATTATCCCCGTCTCCAGGCCCCGCAACCGCAAACCCCGCCACCATAACCCCTCGGAAAAACCGCAACGCCCCCCAAAACCCTCGAGTCCCACCGTCTCCGACGACCTCGTCCTCGCCGCCGCCTTCCCCCGCAAGCCTAGGGTTCTGGAGGCGGAGGCCGAGGAGTACGGCGAGGAGGTGGGGGAGGTGGTCGACGTGGCGGAGTGGCTGTGGGGAATGGGGATGGGGCGCTACGCGGCGGCGTTCGAGGCCCACGAGGTGGACGGGGAGGTGCTGCCCTGCCTCACCATGGAGGACCTCCGCGACATGGGCATCGGCGCCGTCGGGGCACGCCGCAAGCTCTTCTGTGCCATCCAGAGGTTGCAGCCTCCGTCGCCACGGAGGTGAAAACGTTCTGTCCTTCCTGTGAAGTGCTTGCTAGTTCGACCGTAACTTCGTAGGAATCTTAGGATGCGCTTGGGTGTTGCAGTGTTAGTGTCACAGAGCTTTGGAGGTGTAACAAAAATGTAGAAATGAAAAGCTTTGGTCTTTACTTCGCTGTGAAATGGTAGGATGGTCAGTGGTAGTGTCACTAGTGTGTAAATATGAAAAAAAAGGTGAAATGGAAATGCTAGATCTCATGTTTTGGTGTTGTCTACTGCTTTCTTGGAAATGGTAGGATGTTGCTTGGTAGCGTGTAAATACGAAAAGCTGAAATAAGGATGGGCTAGTGGCGTGGTGGTGGGGGTGAGGATGTTAGTTCCATACACAATGTGCCTTATTTATTCATGCTCTTAGTGGGAAAGCACGTGCCTACTCTCTGTGCAATCCCTGATATGTGGCTAGTCGAACACACATGCCTGTGTGTGTGTGTGTGTGGTGTGCACCTTCCCTTGTCTCTAAAAAATAGAAAAGACGAAATGGAATTGCTGCTTTGAAGTTTTGTAATGCTGTCTTTAATGCGCGAGATTGGACTATGTGAAATAGCAACATGTTCTGATATTAGTGGAACAGTATGATTCTCCCTGGTAGTGTGGAAATATGTGACAATGCATGGTTTGTCCACTGTTTTCCTGGATGCAATTGATCGAATTAGGTGGAATTACTACATTTTTCATGTTAGTGGATGTCAAACCATGCATTGTAAGTACATTTTGCTATGAAATATTGATTCTGCTCATATGTAAGAATTGCAAATAAAATTTGTAGAAAGGAGAGTTCATATTGAGCATCGCTTTTTACAAATTTATATGGGAGTATGTATTGAGCATCGCTTTTTACAAATTTGTATGTCTTAGCTGCAGTACTGATCATAGTGGGTATTATTAGGTTTGGATGATTCACTGATTATTAGAATTTAGCATACAGGTTGGATGGAACTTGGGTTATGTTGTATGATTTTTGCTTAGCTGATGGTCTGCTTAGCAAAGTTCAAATATTGATGACCCGTTCGTTATCTGCTCTACCTTCTTGAAAGTATTTCATACATGTTGGCATCTGTCGAAGTATTCATTAGGTATTGTGGTTGAGCTTCTTAAAAAGTAAAAACAATTTTAATCAGGCGAAGTTTTAGTTCTTTAAGGCTTTTGACCTTGCAGCTTTCTGAAACTTTAAACAACAGAAGACAAATTTCTATGATATTGTGTGCTAATGCCCGAAATTGTGTGAATTTAGAATTGAACATAGCGATGTTCAAATGACAAATTCTGTTGCAATGTAAGTAACCCTTGGATCATGTCCATTCCATTCAGTATTCTGAATTCTGTCTCATTTTCCTTAATCCTGATTGATAAGGTGTTATTTCGTTGCTACCCATGTAGATTAAACGTGAACAGCTCACGTGATTGGCTTTTTTTTTCCTGTTCCAAGTTGGTAATTATCTTATTTTAATGGCCAGTTGTTTTGTTGGTTTTCGGATTACCTTTGCATCGCCAATGTTTTGCTGAGTTCATGGACCTCCTTTTCTGTGTGTTACTGTGTTTTCTGCAACACAAATCCTAAACATTTGAAATATGAGTTGTTGTTATCTTCTTCTAATCTCTTGTTTGATGTTTCATTTTATGCCATGTTTGGATGAGTGGTAATTCCTTAGAAGGTTTTGAGATTTGGTTCAAATTTGACCTAGATCTTAAAACATTCCAATGAAATACCCCTAATACAAACACCCCCTTAATGGTTGAATAGTGGGACTATTTCCTTATTGCTTTTGTGTCCAGGAAGTTTATATAATTCTTTAGATGCATTCTGAGGTTACATGCGCACTTTTGGTTTCCCGCCTACTTATGTGATGCTCTTTAGCAGCTGTTTGGTATTATTTGTTATTCTTCTGATCTTTTTGTGCGTAGTCTTCTTAATCTCTAATATAGTGTGTGCTGTGAATCATAGCTTGCAATTTTTCCAAGTAAAACTTTTACTGGATGCTGTTAGACAATATCCTGTATTGCCTTGTATAGAGATTTCTAGAATCCTGTATTGCCTTGTATAGAGATTACTAGTATTCTGTATTGCATTGTATAGATCTTCCTTTTGTACCCTCATGTACATGTATATATTCTGGCCTATTGGTCTCATGATGAATACAAGTGCTAGTGAGCTACCTTGTCTACTCGTCCCGCTCCCCTTGCCATCCTGTTATTCCCAAGAAGGCCGATGATGCTGCTCGATAGAAGGTGTATGATGATCATCCTGATGCTGTGGAGTCTTTTCAGACACTTTGCCGCCTATGAGATGTGGGTTGATTAGGATGCTTATGCCTCCACTATTTTGGTTGCTAGCATGGAGGTTCATCTCACTGAAAGACGTTAAGGTTGCTTTGCCTTCGGCACAGTTGATGTGGCACATCTTCGTGTCCGCTATGAGCCTACTAGTGATTCTTTATACCTTCCTGTTGTATGACAAGAGCAGTTGCTGCAATAGGATGATTCTACCATGGATGAGTTCTACGCGTAGCTATCCTCAGTGTGGTGTCAGCTTGATTATCTTGGATCGGAGGTGTTATGCCTGGCGCCGATCGAGTGTATTATCGAAAGCGAAAGTGAGGAAGGTTTGCATAGTTTTCACGGCAGTGGGGGTCTCGCTCTGATGCCATGCGTAGCGTGAGTCGTGGAAGAATTTTGTTAGTCAAGTCGGTATTAGTCATTAGTTGGAGTCGCGTTTATTGCTTTCGGTCCGTGTTGTTAGGGAGTCGAGTTGTTACTTCCACTTCCAGTTCCAGGTTGTTAGGAGTTTAGTTGGGCTGGCTTCTTGAGTTTGTTAGCCAGACGTTAAGGGCAATTGGTGTACGTCTATTTAAGGGATAATAAACAGAGAAAATCGGCATGCTTATTATGCCACAAAACTAACCTCAGGCGGTGGCTTCGACAACAGCCAAACCCTCGCGTCTGCGCGCCGCCGCGACGAACTCCGCTCCTTCGGTCGTCCGTCCTAGACGCCGGCCGGGTACGCGGGCGTACGAGTTAGCTCGTTCGGAGTCGGCGCATATTAATTTGTTATCAGAGCCAAACGGCCCTGGCACCATGACCACCACAACAATGGAAGATCGCATCGTCGCCTTGGAGGAAGAAAGCAAGGAGACGAGAAGGCTTCTGGAGGAATTACTCAAGCATGTCAAGGGCAAAGGTCCAGCGGAGACGCAGGACCTGAACCCGGAGGATCTGCTAGATCATCCCGAAGATGATCAGAACTCGCGTGCCCGGCCAGCATCGGAAGGCTCGATGCGCGACAGAGGCAGAGGACGAGGGCGGGTTACATCGCGCGGTGAGGAAGACGGAGGCCGGGGAAGAGCTCCTTGGCACGGAAGAGAGGATGAGTACAACCGGAGGTGGACGCCTCGTCCCCCTCGGTTCGAATTGTTAGAGTATGATGGATCAGGAGAACCCCTAGGATGGCTTCGACGGTCACGAAAAGATTTTGCCGTTTCCATCAGATTCCAGAGGAAGAATGGGTAGGCGTGGCGGGAGTTCATCTGCGTGGAGAAGCACTAGAAGTTCTGGATAATTGGCAACAGGATGAGAGCTGGGTGAGTTGGGAAGATTTCCAGGAGACTTTCAGCCGGCGGTTCACGCGACACTCAACGGTCGGAGCCCTCGGCGATCTATTCAATTTGAAGCAAGGCAGTATGCGAGTGGATGAGTATTCCGGAATTCGGTGACTCATTGGCGCGTTGTTCGTAGCGTCGTCGCGACCGATTAGATAAAGCCTTCATCTTGGGGATAGCCGCCGCCTTGGCGCGGACGTTCGGAGGAGAGACAGCGGGATCTCGCCGACGCCATTGGTTGCGCGAGGAAGCCGAGGCGGAAGGATGTGTGGCTCGGCGAAGCCATGCAGGCCGCCCACCACTGGCGCGCCGAAATCGCCATGATCGTGGCTTTGTTCGGCCACCACAACCCACGTCTGGCCTGCCGTGACACGGAGCAATGGAGGAAGCATCGACCGAGTCGAGCAACCACGACTCTTATGGGGAGTAATGGGAGTAGGATAGTGCTCAGCTGCGTTGGCGGGCTCGCAAGGGAGTTCTAACAACTTTGCGGTAGCGTTTGCGACTAAGCATTAAGTCAGTCAGTCATGAGCCGCCAAGGGTCTTTGTTACAATTGTGACGAGGTTTACACTCGCGCCACCGTGTAAGCGACTCTTTCATTTGGAAGTGTTAGAGGAGGAGGAAAAACGAAGCAAATGAAGAAATTCTGAGTCTGAGCGAAGCCGCTCTCCATGTCAAGCGGTTCAGGTCCTATTGGCGGCAAAGCACCATGTAGGTGGAAGTAGAAGTCCGTAATGCCTTCTTGGCTCTCATTGATAGTGGCGTACCCACAATTTCATGGGGATATCTTTGCAAGCTTTGGCGGGTGGCCGCAAGAGCCAAGCAACTTCACGTCAGTCAAGGTAGCAGAGAGGTCACCTACCATGCTTGGGAAGAATCAAAAGCGCTGTTTCAACATCCAAAGCCATGCATTAAGCGCCCTTCACAATAATTCCTTTGGATGGTTTTGATATTGGTCTGGGCATGGAATGGTGCGTTCCTTGGGGTGGTCGAAGGATTTCCGTACTCTCTCCATGCGGTTTAACGGGAAGGAAGACCGATTGAGCTTTGGGCACGAGGACAAAGCACCGGAAGAAGGTATGCAATACTCCTTAGCGTAAACATCTATGGTTCAGAGGTTCGGAGCCATATCCAGATGTTTTTGCCGAGCCTAGCGGATTGCCCCCGGCGGCATTGTGACCACGCCATTCATCGACCCGAGAATCGAACGATCGTGGTGCGACCCTACCGTCGAAGGATGAGATCGAACGCCGGTGTCGCGGAGATGCCGGCAAGAAATTATTCGCCCTATCAATCGCCATTCTCATCACGATCCTCTTGGTCGCAAGGCCGGCGGATCATGGCACTTTGCGTGGACTATCGGGAACTTAATCAGGCGCACCATCAAAGACAAATTTCCTATACCGGTGGTGGAGGAGTTGTTGGATGAATTGAGGGTGCCGGTGGTTCACCAAATTGATCTCCGATCGAGTTACCATCAGCACGCATGAAGGAAGAGGATATTCATAAGACGGCATTCCGAACTCACCATGGTCATTATGAGTTTCTCGTAATGCCTTTCGGGTTGACGAACGCGCCATCCACATTCCAGGCCTTGATGAATGAGATCCTACAAGACTTCTTACGCAAGTTTGTATTGGTGTTCTTCGACGATATCCTCATCTACAGTCAAACAGAGGAGGAACACCGGGAGCATTTGAGAATGGTATTGGACCGACTACGAAGCCACCAGTTGTTCCTCAAGGCTTCGAAATGCTCCTTTGGTCAAGAGCGCATAGCATATTTGGGACACATCATCTCTTGTAATGGTGTGGCACGACCCGGAAACTTCAGCGATTGAATCGTCGCGACCCTCAACTGTGACAGCGTTGCGTGGCTTTCTCGGGCTCGCAGGTTACTACCGGCGCTTCATACAAAGCTATGCTACCATCGCTGACTCATTGACGTCTTTGCTCAAGAAAGGTGGGTTTCATTGGAACAGCGAAGCCGAAGAAGCTTTTCGGTGCTTGAAGGAGGCCCTCATCTCAGCGCCGGTACTAGAAGTGCCAGACTTCACCATTCCCTTTGTGGTGGAGTGACGGCAGCGTCGAACACGGGCATTAGGCGATATCTGACAAAATGGACACCCATCGCTTATTTCACCAATAAACTAGCACTTCGACACCGAAAGTTGGCGGCGTATGAGCGTGAGCTAATCGGGTTGTCCAAGGCGGTGCGCCATTGGCGTCCTTACTTATGGGGGCACACATTTGTGGTTCGCACCGATCATGGCAGCCTCAAGTACCTCCTGGAGCAAGCCCTCGTCACGCCACCTCAACAGCATTGGCTAAGTAAATTAATGGGGTTTGATTTCTGGGTGGAATACAAGCCAGGGCGGGCTAATTTGGCGGCGGATGCACTGTCCAGAGTCACAGAGCCGGAGCCGACTTGTGCCGCTATATCGGAACCGGTTGGCCTCACCCGAGAAACATGGCTTGAAGAACTCCGTCGTCACCCGGACGTCTGAAGAGAAGATTCAACGTATGGGCATTCAAAGAACGTGAGGCGAAGGCGATCGATCTGGGAAATCAAATTCAAGCGAGTCCGCTCAACCAACTTCATCGACCGTCGATGGAGGCGCGTGATGGCTTACTTTCTGCAAGAAACCGCTTATATGTCCCGGCCTCATCGGCGTTAGTGCCGCCATCATTGCTTCCATTCATGAGCTCACACATGAAGGGGTCCAAGACGCTTCATCGGTGCGGTCCGCGATACTCATCGGGAAGATCGGCGTCGGACGGTGGAGCGAGTTCATTGCTCGTTGTGTGACGTGCCAACGCCACAAGTCGAAAGCACGTTGTCCCCAATTTTACCGCTTCCGGCCACTCCCATTCCACACCAAGTTTGGGCGGACATATCTATGGATTTCATCACAGACCGCCAAGTCCTGTGGCAAAACGGTGATTATGGTGGTGGTCGATCGTCTCTCCAAGTATGCGATTTTATGGCACTTCGCTCGACCACGACCACCGCCCACAATGGCTGCCATTTTCTTTGACCAGTGGTCCGCTACATGGCATACCGAGTCTATTGTCTCGCATCGTGATCCGCTTTTCTTAAGCGCCCTCTGGCAGATTTCTCAAACGGAGTGGCACCTCCTCCGCTTCTCGACGGCCTACCATCTTGAGACGGACGGGCAAACAAAGTGGTCAAGAACCTGAGATGTACTTGCGTTGTCTCGCGGCGGACAATCCTTCATCTTGGGCAAGGTGGTTACCATGGGTAGAATTCGCCACAATACCTCCTTCCACTCTTCCCATCGGGTCACACCGCTTGAATTGGTCTATGGCGCAAGCCTCCTCCGTTGTTACCTTACGGCAGGCGCAACGGTGATCGAGGCGATGGTATCGCCATTTGAGCGTGATGCTTTGTTGGCTCAAAGCAAAGAGCACTTGCCGAGGCCCAAAATTGTATGAAAAAGAGGTATGATTCGCGCAATCGCGGCTGGATTTTTCCAGTAGGCCAATGGGTTTGGCTCGGCTTCAACCACACCGCTAAACGTCCTCGGGCGATGCCACCAAAAGTTAGGCGCGCTCTTCTTGGTCCATATCGGTGTTGGATAGGGTCGGACGATCGCCATCGGCCTCGCCGCCCGACGCTGGCCGTCTCCATAACATCTTTCACGCTCTTCTCAAGGCATTTGCGGTGAGCCTCCGGTGATCGTGCCACCGTTGCCCGGATGCCACTCTGTGCCACCAATGATGTTCCGGAACCTCAACAAATTCTCGCGCAGCTGCTTTTGTGAAGGCAAGCGGCAAGTCTGGTGCATTGGCGTGGGAACCATTGGATGAAGTTACTTGGATGGACATACGGTGTTGCTGTCAGATTCGTATCACATGGAGCTTGAGGCAAGCTCGGTTTCGAGTGAGAGTAATGTTATGCTAGTGTAGTCAGCGTCAGCACTTGTAACATCCCAAAATTTTCCTTATAATGTTATTTTATTGTTATTTGTGCATTTTGTGATTTTTCTTAATTTGCTGGATTTTTCTGGAATTTATTTGAATTTATTTTAAATTAAGTATATTGGCCTTTTGTGAAAACTAATTAAATGTAGATAAAAATTATATAAAGTTTGCTAAAAATATTTTATTTGAGTTCAAAATGTCTCAAAGTATTTACAAGAATTTTCTTGGATTTTTCTTGATATTTTTATTGCATAAAAAAATTAAACTAAATTTTGAATTATTTTAATTCAAAAACTCGGGGAAAATATTTTAGACAGTATCGGGCCGGAGCCCAATACTATGCGCATGAGGCCCAACACTGTGCGGCCCATGTGGTTCGATCCAGCCATTGCTTCAGTCAAGGCTTAGTGTCGACTGTTGGATTTTGATCGGAGGGTTTTCATCAAGCCACGTCGCTGGTATCGGATCGGCTGATGAATCGAGAAGGAACGACTGTGATTTGAACATGAGGATGGAAACCCTAACGCCTATGGGACGTTGGATCAAGATCGGGCGATGAGTGGGTTGTGTCGGTTAGGGTAAGTTAAGATCTCGTCTGTTGTTTTGGAAACGACAGATTCGATCGTGCCGCGTCAGGTGTGATCCTAGTCGTTCATCATTGATCGGACGGTTGTCGGCTGTCGTCTCTGATCGGGACTCGGAGTCCACCGCCAGTATGTCTTCGCCGTTGTGTAGAGCTAGGTTTCCGATTTGTGTGCGTTCGTCGGCGCTATTTAAGGAGAGGGTAGCAACCCGAGGATCGCCGTCTCATCGCGCACCCATAGCCCTAGCCAACGTCGCCCGTGCCTCCATCCTTTAAGTGCAAGAGCTCGTCGAAGTTTTCGTGGCGTCGTCACTCGTTGAGTCGTTGTTGAGTTGTTGCGCCGTCGTCAAGCCGTCTTTTGCCGCGTTGGTGCCAGATCCGGACTTGCCGCGTCGAGATGAGCCGAGCCGCTACTTCTTGATCGCCGGAAGTCGCTGCTTCACCGTCGCTGAGGTCGTCGTCTCCAGGACCCGCAGAGGAGCACTGTCGTGCCGCCATCGTCAAGACCGAGCTTCGCCAACCATCAGTTCATCAACCAACAACCGCAATCAAGCCATGTCGCTAATTCAACAGTGAACCGCACCGGTAAGGTGAACCGTTAGATTTAGATTGATTGATAGAGGTAGTTCCACGTTGCGCTAGATTTGTAGCCGTTAGATCCATCTCCTACGGGTTAGATTGCGCCTCGTGCCGTAGCCAAACAGGTTGCGACGCGTGTCGGGATCAAGCACCGAGGCGCCGTGGACCGGGTCCACGGTGAACTGGTGTGTCGGTGGACTGAGTCCATGGACTGTGGATGTGTGTCACGGTTTGATTCGCTCAGGGTCATGGCTGATGTCATGCTGACTCATAAATCGGGTTTTTCTATTGAAAAATAATTCAACCGAAATACTTTCGGTGCTGACGTCATAAATGTGATTTTTCAGTATAAAAATAATTCGGTTAAATATTCTTTTTCTAATTTTCTGATTTTTAGAATTTTTGAATCTTCTCTGAGCCCGTTCTCCCTCATACGAGCTCTGATTGAGGTGATTCAAATTTCTAAAAATTTGTAAAATTGAGATCTATTTAATGGTGAATTTTACTTGATTTTTGGAGTTTATTTGATTTCTGTTTTTGGTGTTTATTTGTTTTTTCTTTCGATTCACATAGACGTTGAATTGTGCGATGCATCGAAGGAGGATTCATCAACCTAAGAGCACTTTTCAGAGCAAGACTAGGACCTTTGCCAAGGCAAGTTGTGCTTTGATCATGTTGAACTTATGTTTACAAAATTGCTATCTTGTCTTTAAGTTATTACATATTATTTTAAGTACACATGTTTCAATCTAAATTGGGACTTAGTTAATTTATGTTTTGGTTTATACTATACCTTGTTATTTGTATGCCATAATCTATTGTCACCCCAGATTGGATCACTATTGTTGGTTAATATTAAAATCAACCTGAGATGGTTAGATCGCTTAGTATGTTTAGCTATGCCATGTCATCATATGTACTTGAATCATCAATAATTAATCTTGACTAATGGAGTATGGAACAATGTTATAAACTTGTGTGTTATGTGTGTTAGACTACCATCTATTGTCTGTCCATATTTGGACAGACACCCAATCATGCATGAGCCATATCCTCTCCTGCCATCCTTGGCTTACGCATGCATTGATATCCGGTTGTACCATATTAGGAGATTGTTGCTATACTTAGAGATAGATTACCATAGCTAGAATGCATGTATGTCTATATGTATGTACCTTCTCTATCAATGAAGATATTCCAATTCTTCCAAACCCTTCCTTCTCACATGGTATCGAGCTCTAGGCATCCATGGTCAAGCTCCTCTTCTTCTGGCGGCAAGACACCTTGCCTCCACCATTCTTGCCGCAACTCCTAACCCCAATCTGGCGCCCTCATTCCAATGAGTCACGCCTCCCCCATTCAACCCTGCTTCCGCTTTATCCACCATCAATGTCAAAACCCACATACCCTTTTCTCTCCAACTTGATCCACCAAACTACTCCCGATGGCGTGAGTTGTTCGAGATCCTCGTCGGCAAGTTTGGCGCCACAGACCATATTTGTCATGCATGTCAATTAGGCAAACATGTTCGCCTCCCATTCTCTACTTCTGTGTCTCGCACCATTAAGCCGTTTGAGCTTATTCATTGTGATTTGTGGACGTCCCCTATTCATAGTTTGTCTGGATTTAAATATTATTTAGTCTGTCTTGATGATTTTACTCATCATCTCTGGACTTTCCCTCTTAAATTCAAATCCGACACTTTCTCCACCTTGCGCCACTTTCACGCCTATGTCTCCACTCAGTTTTCCACCACTATTCGTTCTTTTCAGTGCGATAATGGGTGTGAATTCGACAATACTGCCACTAGAAACTTCTTCCTTGCAGCCGGTATACACTTGCGTCTCTCCTGTCCTTATACCTCCCAACAAAACGGTAAAGCCGAACGGATTATTCGGTCCACAAACAATATCATCCGCACCCTCCTTTTTCAAGCCTCCATGCCTCCTTCCTATTGGGCCGAGGCTCTCCACACAACCACATATCTTCTCAATCGCCTTCCCACCAAAACACTCAACTATCGCACACCCTACCACGCCCTCCATGGTACTTCACCATCCTACACGCACCTCCGAGTTTTTGGATGCCGCTGTTATCCTAATCTCTCCTCAACCGCATCCAATAAACTCACCCCTCGCTCCACTGAGTGCGTTTTCCTCGGCTATTCTTCCCACCACAAAGGCTACCGATGTCTTGACTTGGCTACCAATCGCATCATCACTTCGCGGCATGTTATTTTTGATGAACTCACTTTTCCGTTTGCCAGGACATCCTCCCTTGCCCCCTCGGCGTATTCCTTCTGGATGCGAGTCTCGACGACTCGACAAAGATGCCCGCTGCCTTTGCGCTACCACCGATTGTCAAGACATCCGCGAGGTTGCCCCGCCGAGTTCTGCGCCGACTCTCCAGACGCCTCACCTCAGGGCCCTGCCGCCACAGAGGTGGCTAGCTCTGCCCCTGACGCTGCTGGAGTGGGACCTCCGACTGCCCAGTCCTTCCCCACTCCTGTCCAGTGGTGAATGCTGTGGGAGGAGGGTTTCGCTATACCTATTGTGACAAGAATGGACACAGAGCAGTTCTGTTATCGGAAGAAGGATATCGTTAGTTGTGGTGGCTGCCCTCCCAAAGACGCTGGAGGCTCTGACGCATTCCCTCAGAAGACTCTGCTGATTCTAACTCCAGTCATGAGATTCTCACGCTGTTACGTTGAATGGTTGCGTCTCACCGACAGGTTTTGCTAGTACTGCTACTCAGTCTTCTTGTGAGAAATCACCTTCCACATCTCCTTCAGGTATCTCATCATGGATTCTCGACTCTAGTGCTTTTCATATGACATCTGATTCCACTAGTCTTAAATCCATTAGTTATCTAGCTGCTTCTATCACTGTTTAGACTGCATATGGTACCTCTCTTTCACTACAGGATGAGGCACTCTTTTGTCTTCCTCGTTTCATATTCCTGTTGTTCCTCATATTCCCAAATTGACCATACAGCTTATATCTGCTGATCAGCTCACTAATCATGGCTGTCGTGTTATCCTCGATTGTGATTCTTTTTGTGTTTAGGATCGCCACACGGGGTTTTTAGTTGGTACTGGTCCTTGCTGCTGTGACTCAGTGTCTTTAAAAGCTTGACTGGTTTTGTCTTCCTTCTGCTACGTCTATCAGTCTTTCCGTCTCCACCGATTATGCCTCCATTTCATCCTCCACTGTGTCGTTTGCTTAGTAGCATCACTGTTTAGGGCATCTTTGTGGTTCATGTCCGTTTGATCTTTGTGGTAATGCTTCTTTAGATTGTATGGGTTGTAAGCTTAGTAAGCTGTTAGAACTCTTTATCCTTCCAATGAGTTCATGTCACAACATCCTTTTGATCTTGTTCATTATGATGTTTGGGGTAGGGCTCCCTTTGTTTCAAAAGAGGGTCGTAGATATTATATTCCTTTTATAGATGATTTCTCTTGTTAGACCTAGATATATTTTATGTATTCTTCTAGTGATGTTTTATCAATCTATAAAAATTTTGTCACCATAATCTGTACTTAGTTTGATTCTCCTATTTATGTTCTTCGTGCTGACCCGGTAGGGGAGTATCTGTAAGGAGTCCTTCTTGCTTTTCTTGCTGAGCAAGGCACTATTTCTTAGTTTTTCTGTCCTGTTGCTCATGTCAGAATGGTGTGCCTGAGTGCAAGTATCGTCGTCTTCTAGAGATAGTTTGTGCTCTTTTTCTTTCTTTTGTTGTTCCACCTTACTTTTGAGCTGAAATTGTTTCCACAACCACTTGTTTAATATTCAGCCTTCTTCTGCTTTTCAGGGTGGGATTCTAATGGAGCGTCTTTGTGGCATGCCTTCCGATTATTCTAGTCTTTGCCTCTTTGGGTGTGTTCGCTATGTTCTTCTTGCACTTCGTGAACGCACCAAGTTGATCGTTCAGTCTGTTGAGTGCGTTTTTTTTAATATAGTGCTAAGCATAAGGGATATCGTTGTTGGGATCCTATTGGCCAATGGATGCGGATATCGCGAGATGTTACTTTTGATGAGTCTCGTCCTTTGTACTCTTGTCTTTCTTCCACTTCAGTATCTCTTGTTGAGTCGCTTTCTTTCCTAACTTTTTCTAATACTCGAGTTGCCACTTTTCCCTATTCACGATTGGCGTCTCCATCGCCAGCCCCCTCTTCTGGTGTCTTCTTCACCACCAGTGCCTCCTCTAGAGGTTTATCCTGACATTATTTCTTATTCCCTATACTACACTCGTCGTCCAAGAGTTGAGGATTCCTTTGATGTGCCATCTTCTCCTGGTGAGCCACCTTCTTTAGTGCTTCCTCGCAATGTTCTTTGCGATCATCAGTCTATTCAGCCTCCTGAGTGTCTGGGCTTTGCTGGCGTAGCTCTTGCCGAGTTGACTTCTTAGCATGATGCTGTTTTTTACTAGGAATGGTAGCATGCGATGACGGAGGAGCTTGCTGCCCTTGAGCGCATTGACACGTGGGATCTTGTACTCCTTCACGTTGTTGGGAAATCGGGGTGGAAAGACCCAGTAAATTTCAAAAATTTATTCCCTTCCCGGATCGATCGCATGCACTAGAACCAAGATTTAGAAAACTGTAAAAGCAATAAATACGTACCGTGGACCTGAAAGCGCAAATACAAAGCTTTTGCAGAAGCTTTCCACGAAATTCACAGCTTCAATGCCTGGACGTAGTAGCGGAAATGGATACGTAGGATCTTCGGCAAGATATGACCACTACCTTGGTATCTCCACTAACAAAGCGGACGACATCGTATGCCAGATGCTAGTAACGTCGCATATACCGACTCTCGTGACTTTTTCTGGTTCAGGTGAAACTTTTTCACCTTTTCTATTTCTTTCTTAATTTTTCTTCAAATTTTCTCACATTTTCTGAACCAGGAGGGCATATTTATATATGCGACACTGTAGCAAGCCGGCTGCTACAGTTCTGCTACAGTGATACCGTCATGCTACAGTGTTTAGCCTTTGCTACAGTGATTTCTGCGAAAAAAAATGTATTTTTTGCACGCAGATTCGCTTCCATTTTGTAAACAACCAGATATTATGTTCAATCGCATTGACATGTATGTCGCAAGAGGAGATTTCATAAATCTGTCTTAAGCCTATTCTTGTGTGTGACCTTTTATGTTCGTGCTATGTTGGCAATAAATCGGAAAACCCCTTTTGCGATTTATTAGCTGCAAACAGCTCCTAGCAGAACATAACGACTACCCAAATAGCATGAATGTCATTTATCCGACAAACCTTCAATGGATACATATTGATCTTTGTTACTTTGATATCATGGTTTAACTCAAAGTTGAGGTCTGCCATCCTTGTACTATTAAACCAATTTTCTCGATTATCTGAAATAGACTAACAAGATCGATCGATTAACAACTTAATCGGTCGGGCATGGCCATGCACATTCTTTAGTCTGTTTCATTTAGTGGCTTATTAATATCATTTCCTCAGTATGAGGAGGACAAATTCCATCTTGATCATACACTTTCCTCTGTATGATTCAAAGTATACCCGAGTGTTGTTCTTATGATTATCCAGTTACGAACAATGTTAGACAACATCAAAGCATACCATCCTTATGTAGGAAACTGTGTTGATCCCAGGTCTAAGGATCAATCATTATCATTGTATGAAACAACTTATGATACTGATCAAATCCTCAAAAGGTATTTCATAAGTGGGTCAGTCCAATAGCATGTACACTTACATTTATTCACATGACTGAATGGTATCACATACCCATAATCCATGAAACGTAATTATCAATCAATTCATGTGCTTGTTTTGAATAAAGTTTATTGGTGTCCCACCCAATAAATAAACAAGTGACAATTTATAATAATGTCATAATTAAATTATAGAGTTTTATGATCAAGTCACATACTTAATAATCTACAATATGACATTATTAAAGATACAACATAAGCATAAATACATAACAATCATCTTTATGATTGGCCTCTTGGTCATATTTCCAATACATGTGTTCGTCTCATTGTGTGCAAATGGGTCTACTCTCTAATGGTTCTCTTCAGTGCTACAAAACTCGTCTTGTGGCACGGGGGTTTTAGTAAGAGTATGGTTGTGATTATGATGATACTTTTGCTCCTGTGGCTCACATGACAACTGTTTGCATTCTTCTTGCTGTGGCCTCTGTTCGTCAGTAGTCCATCTCTTAGCTTGATGTCAAGAATACATTTCTTAATGGTGAGCTACTTGAGGTCTATATATAGCCACCACCGGGGTATTCTGTTACTGAGGGCATGGTTTGTCGGCTTCGTCGCTCTCTTTTTAGGCTCAAGCAAACCCTCGTGTTTGGTTTGAGCGTTTTTCTTCTATGGTCATTGTGGCTGGCTTTTCTACCAGTGCTTATGATCCCACGCTTTTTGTTCACACTTCGCCTCGTGGTCGAACTATCCTTCTATATGTTGATGACATGATCGTCATTGGTGATGATTCTCAGTATATTGCCTTTGTGAAAGCACGTCTTAGTGAGTAGCTTCTCATGTCTGATCTGGGTCCCCTTTGCTACTTCCTTGGGATTGAGGTTTCTTTTACATTGATGGTTTCTTCTTGCCCCAAGAGAAGTACATCCAGGATATTTTAGATCGTGTTTCTCTCATTGATCAGTGCATAACCGAGACCCATATGGAGCTCAATGTTCACCTTCGACCTACTAATGGTGAACCTCTTGAGGTTCCTACTCGCTATCGCCATCTTGTTGGGAATGTTGTTTACCTCAGTGTTTGTTACAACCTGAATATGTAAATCTGTACCCTCTATGTATCACACTAGTCTAGAATCACGCTAGTGCACATAGTGGCAATATAGACGAATATCACAATCATATATAGTGAAAACGTAATAAAAGACTTCATTTATTGAATATAAGATAGTTGATTGACCTTATGGTCGACTTTACATGATTACGCCGCACAGGACTCAACTATAATAGATTAAACTGCAGTGGAACAAAAACGCAGTAAATAACCCTTCAATATGCCACAAGCAATTGATAAGGTTCGCACCTTAGAAATTCGCCTTCTCTTTGTATTCCTCCTCCAAAGTAGATGTATACTACTCTTCAACTGATAATTTTGTTGTGGCAAAGGTGAGTATATAAAGCACTCATCAAGTTATGCACAGAATGTAAGTCTAATATAACTATATGCAAGGCTTATTCCAAATGAATGGTTGATATGATTATTTTGCAGTAAAGTAGCATTTTCAATTGAATACAATAAATAGATTGAAATGACATTAAAACAAATAGCAATAATAAATAACTTTCAGGCATTAGAATAAACTAGCACACAGTTCTAAACATCTTCCAAAACTTTCAATGGCATACAGCCTCCCTTCCCAAGTTTTATTTCATAAAATCTAACCCTTGACTAAAATTCTCGAGAATTGTCCATAACTGGGGACACGATTATCTGAATAGATTTACACTCTGCAGAGGTTATACATTTTAGTCACAAGATATGATTAAGCTTATACTGTCGGCCATTACACGTACCCGTTCACCTGACTAAGGAGATCATATCAAAACCTTTTGGAAACTCTGTCTGAACATAGACCCTCTCGATAAGTCTGACTCACAATTCCTCACCTCACACAGAGTAGAGAAATAGGAAGGACTTATCGTTGGATTAGGAACAATCCTTGTACAAGATGTGAGGCCGTTGCACACACACCCTCCCCAGACCGCACACACAGTTTGGTGTTCCGCCTGAGGCATTCCATGTCATTACTCGGTAATTTATGAGTTAGATCTGGCTCATAACAGATATGTGGTTGTATGATTAGCCCAGTTCAATGGCTTGCAAGGTTAGGTCGTTAATTGGTTGAGGCAAGACTTCCAGTCACTCACAGAACCACCTCACCTTCACTCACTTATTGACCCAATGCCACACAGGCCCACTACAGCTCACAACCTCTTGCCACTTGCTCCAGTTTAAATCATTTAAGATCATTGTGTGACAACACATGCCATCAATAACTCAAGATCATTGTGTGACAACACATGACACACCTTCTCATAAACATGTTCTATATTCCATTAGTCACATTGAATTTGCACATTCAAAAGATATCAATTATACGTGGCATGGCTGAGTAACTACACACGATCTAACCAATCCACGCTGGCATCTATTAGCAATCAACTAATAATTTTTCATCCTATGGTGACAAGTAAACATGGCATACAAATGACAAGGTAGGTATAATCCAATTGGGTTGAATAGCTAAATCCTAAACTAAATGAAAACAGTTCTAAGCATAAAATATCATGCAATAATTTAAAACAATAAAGCATTTACAAAACTGGGTTCAACATGATCAAAGCACAACTTGCCTTGGAAAAGGTCTTGGTTTTGATCTAGAGCTTAATCTTGAGTCAACGCTTCACCTTCGAATGATTTGGGCATTTCAATGTCTATGCGAATCGAGAGAGAAATACCAAATAAATAAAAACTAGAGAGTAAATGATCTCCAAATGAATGGTTGATATGGTTATTTTGCAGTAAAGTAGCATTTTCAATTGAATTGCGTCAATCAGACCTTGTACAAAGAAGAACAGGCTCTCGAAAGATTCAAATAAAAGAAAATACCAGAAGAGAATCTGGATTTCCTTACTTATTTTTCTACTGAAAAATCGGTTTATGACGTTAGGTTGATGTCAACAACCAATTTCTCGAATAAAAATAATTCTGAAAATTCGTTTAGAGGCCAACATGTGGGCCTAGGTCCATGGACCAGGTACACTAATCGCATCTAGTCCACAGTGAACTTGGCTCGTAGCACTAGGTTGACTAACAGGTGGGCCCTCACAACGTTGATGTGGCACCGCTAACTACCGTTGACTGGCGTCACGCAAGCATGATGACTCGATGTGGTGCATAGCTGCGAAGACGTGGCAGCCATGTGGCACTGACACGACGAACATGTCGGATCCCGACGACTAGGGTTCCGGCTGCGAAGAACAACGAAGCACCCGCCGAACTTGGAGAAGACGACCTCATCAATGATGTTTCAGTGACTCACCGGTGATGGAACTTGGCGATATCTTTGTAGAACCATCTCTCGCCGTCTTTTCTTTCCATACTCCAGCTCCTTATAGCTCTAGGCATATTCTGATACTACTTGGGCTAGTGATCACTCTGATTGTCAGTTTCTTTCCGTCTACTGTGTTTTTCTTGGTGGTTCTCTCATTGCCTGGAAGACTAAGAAGAATACTACAATTTCTTGTTTGAGTGCTAAGGCTGAGTTGTGAGCTATGGCTCTTTTGACAGCAGAGGTTACTTTGCTACAAAGGTTACTTTAGGATTTTGGTGTTTCTGTTTCTGCACCGACTTCTTTTTTATCTGTTTGTACAGGGGCTATTAGTGTTGCTCGAGACCCGGTGAAGCATAAACTCACTAAGTATATTAGCGTTGATGCTTCCTACATGAAGTTACAGGTGCAGGATCAGGTCGTGGCTCTTCAGTATGTGCCTTCAAAGCTTCAGTTGGCAGGCTTCTTCACGAAAGCACAGACACAAGCTCAGCACAGTTTTAATCTATCCAAACTTAGTGTTATTGATCCACCATGAGTTAGAGGGTGGGGGGGGGGGGGTTGTGTTAGACAGTATCCTGTATTGCCTTATATAGAGATTGCTACTGTCATGTATTACCTTGTATATAGATTACTAGTATCCTGTATTGTCTTGTATAGGCTTTCCTTTTGAACCCTCATGTACATGCATATATTCTGGCCTGTTGGCCCTATGATGAATACATGCGCTATTCATAACAGATGCAACCAAAATATCAAGAATATTTTGCACAATTAGCATAAAGTTAGTTGTCTGGCAGTCGCAGAATACTTGCGCAGTTGTCCATCAAGGAATGTTTTTTCAACAACTTTTAGACCCTTAGCAAAAAAAATGCCTACTCCTATGAAGATGAACAGTGTAACACGTGTTTATGGCTTTATGCCAGAGAATGAATGAAGAAATCAATAAGATAGGGCGAGGAGTAAATCAATGGTCCTGAAGTCCCTTCAAGCTTAAATACATGGCTTATGTAGGACACTCTGCAAAACTTTGTTCAGATGTCTCCTACAAGCTTGTTTTGTTGCCAGTAGATGTCTACACTGGCTTATGTAGGATTCTAGACCTGATTAAATGGAAGCACATTTCATGTTGTTGACAGTAACTTTTCAAATTCGCTAGGACTAGTCACTGGCAGTCCTTCAAGTAATTATGGGTCATCTCTGAACCAATTATTTCTTTTTTTCCTTTTAATGCTTTTTTGTGATTTAATGTAGCATCTAGCTGTACTCATGATAAATTTGCAGAGAAATTAAGAAAAAAACATATCTTATGATCTTACGAAAACTTAAAATCACTGTTTCTTTTACTAGTTTTCATCCTGTTCGTAAGCAAGTTTGACCTGCTAGCATTATATCATATAGTTTGAGCTCTGGAAGTTCTCAATCAGTACTGCAGTTAATAATCTAGGAACTTGTACTGGTAGCCATAGGGAAACGACAATTTTTAACACCTTTTTTGGAAGCCATGTATGAAATAAAGGATTGAAACGATCTGAATGGTGTATTTTAATTATATGGGAAAAATTTAAGGCCCCCTTCCATCAATTGCAAACTGTCCAAGTTGTTGTGGCTTCTTTTACTATATTTTTTTGGGGGAGTAATTATTTTTATGTTGTTGGTCAGAAGATGTCAAGGAGGCAATGAAATGTACTATTCACATCACATGGAATTTATTTAGGAAAATATTATAGAATACCTTGGGGTAGATTAAAAGACTAGATCCACAACCAAAGGCCCGTGTCCAAGAGCCTAACAAGGGGGTGCAACTGATGCAAGTGTCCGGAGTGGCAGAAGGGACATCTACTCCAAAATCATGATTCTGAGTTTTGTTGAGGGGTATATGGGTGAGGAGAACAAATTTCACAGAGGTGAAATGGAAAATGAATGACATTAAGGTTTTTATGTAGGCTATTTCCTTGGGTTGTAAGGTGGAAAAAAACATGAGGGATGCTCAGCAGAGGACCATTGGATACTCCAGGTGTATGTCAGGGGAGAATTAAAGTTTAGGGTGAATTACAAATTAGAACATGTTCCATTCAAACCTCTTTCCCTTCATCTCCGGTTTTCAATACAAACAAGTGTCTTCCTGTTTTTCCATCATTTGGATTGAATATCCACGTGGAGCTGACCTTCACTTTTCAGGGACAATGGCAAGCTGAAAATTTGTGGCCTCCCCAGTTGTTTTCTGGAGATTTCAGTAGAAGTGAGCCCCCTTTTTGAGACCCTGGGTGGCTCACGTGGACTTATCCCCTCTTGGTAAGCTGAAGACCATATTGTTTGAGTAGTGATATATCCTGGGACCCAATGTAGATGACGTGAGATATGCATTATCTAGCATGCCCTTGTATGAAACAGTAAGGATAACGTTGTTTCTGTAGGTTCTCTTCTTTGATATTGGAATTTAAGTCAATAAGACCAGCTTGGATGGTATCATGTTTTTGCTAGGGGAGATTTCTTTGACCAGATTGAGGGTTACTCCCTGAAGGTCATGCACTGTTCTTTTTTTTTTTCAGGTAGCCTAGAAAAAATAGGAGTTGTTCGATGGGCAATACTGCAATATAGCTTTGGAAGGTGGGGTCTGGTTTGGTTGCAAGTCTCCCTGCACCACATTCATATGTAAATGTAGGCGCAATCAAATACGAACAGATTGGATAGGACTGGAATATTTACAAGAAAAAGAAATAGTTGTATTCAAAAAGGGTATTTCTTAGAGTAATGGCATATTTGGATTGTGCCTGCTCCTGATATGATGCAGGGAACACTACACTTGAACTTTTTCCTGACATGTGTCAAGGGAGTGTCATTCTAATTTTCATTTACAAAACTAAATTTTCTTCTGAGATTTCGCCATTTGGCACTAACATGATGTAGACAATTCAATATACTATTGTTATTCCAGTCTTGAACCTTATGTATTTGGTTTGTGATGATACTTTAATCTTGTGGACCACCTTATGTTAGTATGTGGAACAAAATATTTTTAGTCAATGTGTCATGTTCCGTACCGAAGCTTAAGGAAGCTGATAAGTATATACATGGTATATATATATATATTTTTATTGTACTGCTTATCACTGTGTTTATATAGTTTTATACTGGTGTCAGTGGATTCAGGTGGTGGGCATAAAGGACTGCACTAGGGATATTACGTGCTAAGAAATTATCACTACACCTTATATGATTATTTTATTATTTTCTTTAAAATAAAGATGAATAGCCATCTGTTCTTTGAGGGATGCTGGAGTCTGCACTAGTGCCAGACTTCATTTTTATGTGATCTTTTGCCTGGGAAGTGCTGTCTTCACTTTTCATTATCATAATTGCAGGTGTTCCTCATGTAATAACCAAGCAATCGTCATGAACTAAATATTTCATCCTTTTCATCTGATTTAGATGCTGCCTAGTAAATATTTTTAACTACATTGTTGTCTCCTTTTCTTGCAAGATGGCACTAGCCATGATGATATGCTGTCAAATCAATCTGCTTTGTTGCTTCTTATAATATTCTAGATGTATTCATGTATTTTTTATACTACTGGTGATAGCTACTTGGATGGAAGTATCTTGCCGGTACTGCCAAGTAACTGTAGTAAGTAGCTAGTTGAATTAAAGTTTGCCTTTTGATCAGTTATGTGATCTTTTTCTTTTCATCAACTGTCGGTGTGCGCTGTAGCAGTTGCTATTCCCTGGTATTGGTGCTTTGTCTTGTGTTAAAGGGTCCTACCCGACCTGCCTCAACTTTGTCCTACTCATTCCTGGCATGATACATTGGAGATTCTTAACTATGTTTTCTAACATCAATTTAGCACCATATTTTAGTAGATCTTCTGTCGGTGAGGATTATGATTAATGGTAGTATTGATTATGGTCATGCATGCTCCAGTGGATGCTGGATGTATTTTAAAGTCCCTGTAGCTATCAATCTATTTATTCCATTTTCAGTGATTTCTTTCTTTATTCGCTATTTTGCATTCTTATTTTGTTTACTTTTTTTCCCCTTCCCACGTAGCTGTTCTGGATACTCCACTAAATGCTTGTTTGTACTTGCTTGTATACGTCTCGTTTGTATATTGACAGTAATAGTTTGCACTTCCTTGCCCTTGATGCTGACTTCCTACTGCCCGTTTGCACTCTCTCATTGATCCTGACTTGCCACCCGAACACTATGCTGCTTCATGGCGCTTCCATTGTGCTACATTGCGGCATCATTAGGTCATTATATGCTTTTTTTTTCCTTTAACCTTTGCACTTGGAGTTTCCTGGTGTTCTAGATGTATTTCCCAAGTCCTGAACAATGTAGTTAGGCTGCATCTTGTGCCTTCCTTTTCCTTTTTTATTTTTGAGTTGAAAATATGTAACAGCCTAAAAGGCCATCTGGTGTTGCTGCGCTTCCAATATCTGAACTTATTTATGCATAAAATCAAATCAATTGGAACAAAAATAATATCTTCGAATTAAATAAATATGAAAGAATTATTTCTCAGAGTTTTGAAGTACACTTACATTTGGGTGTTACCTATCATCTAGTATCCTTGTGTACTACTTTTCTTTGTCAGTGAATTGTGTGGTGAGGATTGGATGTTAGGGGAGCGGAAAAAGGGGGGATCAGTGCCTGTGGGCAGTGAAAACTAATTACAGTGTGAAAAGTTGCTGTGTCTGTTGTGCTCCACTCTCCAGGTGCTAGCTCCTGCCGTAATCCAACGTCATGATCTGGTTCGTGCTCGGCGAGCCGGGGGCCGGCAAAACCGCCGCGGCCTCTGCCGGCGGGGGACGCCAAATGGTGTCGCGGACGTGCTGCAGTGTCATCGCTGGGAGAAGGCGCTGCCCTCGACAAGTAATCTCTAACTGCATTTCATACATAGATACGTGTCAATGAGGATTTACTGGGAGCTGTGTTTGCTACTGCTACAATTGTTGAAGCAAGAAAGGTGATCACCCAACAATAAGTCTTTACTATATAAAGTGAGAGTTTCTTCCTGCGTCACTTCATCAAAATTACTCACCTTTGTTACTGCTCTTTAATTACCCACCTTTGCGACTGTTATTACTCTTTGCAAATAAATTTTTTTATTGTAAATTGAGTTTCCGTTGCAACGCACGGGTACATGGCTAGTTATCATTTATGTGCAAGCAAATACTAAAAGCTGTAGCCCCTGTTTTTTAGTTCGAAATGGCGTATGATATTTTTCATGTCTCGGTGACATAAACGTTGGGAGTTGGGGCTGTTTAGGGTATTTGTGGCATTTTACGGTGGTTTAGGGTTTACTCTTGGGATGTGTCTATGTACTCTATATATTGCCCCTTGGGTTATTGCAATACATTTCACACTTGCATTCCTTTTCTCCATCTACCATGGTATCATAGCTTAGGTTCCAATCCTAGCATCCATCATCTCCACTCCTCAAGGGTGGTCACCTAGCTGTAGTTGGTGTCAAGCAGTAGCAACAGTGCACACACCTCTCTGTTGCCGCCGATTCTCACCCGTGTTGGATGAGAGCTCGCGAGGTCGAGGAGACGATGAGGACGCATGCCTACCGGTGACCTAGATCTGGAAGTCACGTGCTGCCGCTTAGTCCTCAGCGTGAGGAGGCGGTTTTGTCATTTCCGAGCCCGTTGGTGTTGGATCTGTCATCCTCAAGCCACTATCACCAGATCCATCATCCTCGAGCGCCATCACCCCTGATCTAGCCACCTACTACCGCATTAGATTGGGTTGTTGCTGCCGCTGCCACATCGGGGAGCTTCACCTTACACCATTTACTTGAGCTTGAGTTGCGTTGAATCCGTTGCCTCGGGCCATCTCACACTGATTTACGTTGAACCCCATGTACCCACGCACGCATCAAGGATGCCACAACACCATCGGATCTACGCATCAAGGATGCCACAACACCATCGGATTTGGCCTCATCGTATTGCGCTAATCTCCAAACAGATCTAGATGAGATTCAGTCGCCATTGTCTAGATCCAGTCCGATCTGCTCCCCTGTCGCAAATTGAGCATCTTCTTCCTCACTACTGGCCGTTGTTGCCCTCTCCTAGCCATAGTGCCGCTGTCATTACCCGCTCCAGTGATGCTACCCTCACTGTCATCTTCAAATATTGAAGAGGATCAAGCTTTGTCAACGCGGGCTAGCTTGGCACCGTCTTCTCACTACCATCTTTGTCGACACTGAGCAGATCTTGGGCCATCATCGTGGACCGGCCCAGCGCTACCACCTTCACCCTGTTCTAGTTGGCATATGTAGGTGCCACACTCCCTATCTCCCTCGGCACTCGGCTCTCGGTGGAGAAGATTGTAGATGGGAGAAGCTCGAGGGAGCTAAGGGAGAAGACATGGGAATAGTGCTGGGTTGGTGATTGCTATTTTGGCTATTGTCCTTGTTGTTTGCTGCTATTAAGTCTATTCCTTTTGAGTCTTCTGCTGCGTCTATCCAGCATCTATCTCTGAGTTCATCCATGTAGTACAAGTCCACAAATTCCTTGTTAGTCAACCAATTTCTTTGCAGGCCGTGGTTCATCCTTTCAGTTCGAGTATGCCTTTTTCTTTCCCTTTTGCATGGCGGTAGCCACTGCTCTTCTCTTTGAGCCACCCTAGATTGTACAAGTTGTTATGATGCTGCTGTCTCTCTGAGCCGCTGCCCTAAGCATCTAAGGTAGCTGCTATTCTTTAAAATGTAGAACTGTATAATGGATAAATCCCTATCGACAAAAAGTATAGGAATTCATTTACTCACACGCTCCTATGCCAGTTTCCAGTGCACTACACCGCCGTTGTCTTGTGCTTCAATCTGGACCACCAAAGTTCTATCCACCCCTCTTCAGCTTGATTTGATAGCTCTCTATTTGTATCAGAATCATCATCTTTGTCGTGTTGTCGCGGTCAGCTTTGATCTTAGTTGGCTCTGCTTTCTCAGCCCCTGCACTTTGTACTTTATGGGCTGCACGCTTTTGAAGAGCTGCAAGCCACGATGACAACTTTAAGGCTAGGACTTTGTATTTTTCCTGTTTTAGCTTCTACCCTTTTAAATACAACGCTAGTGTATATGCCTTGCATTTGAGGAGTGTTAAGGATATTCGTGGTATTTTCTAGAAATTCAGGGTTCACTCTTGTGTTAAGTCCATGTACTCTATGTATTGTCCCTCGGCTACAATACAACTAACATTTCATACTTGTATTCTTCCTCTCCATCTAACAGAGGCAACTAGAGAAGCTAAATACCTGGGGAAATCTTTGAATTATTATAATTTCTTGCTTTGCCTAGATCTGGGTTATCAGATTTCTCATTGAAGGGTTAGAGTGGTTGAAGCAGAATGCACACCTCTGAATCCCAGTTACTATAAAGGATTCTTGAAATCATTTCACAATGTACATGTGCACTTGGAGGCTGCAACAATGAAATAGCTGCTGCATCCAACAGATATCTCACATATATGGTTCCGGTAAATCTGTTTTTTGAGGACTTCTTTTAAAAGGACTAATGGTTTTTATAACCGAGTGACAAGAGTTACTTCTCGATGGATGATGTGCTTTCCTGATTCCTGAATGAAGCTAGTCGATCTGCTATCGATTGAGACACTTACTACAGTGATCGCCATAGAGCGGAGTACCAGGTTTTCTAGTGATCCTTGGTGAAATCTAGGCATCATTTAGGGGGTGTTTGGGATAGCTCCAGCTCCATCAAAATCTGTGGAGTTGGTGGAGTAGGGTATTTCTAGCTCCAGAAATTTGTGGAGCTGGAGCAGTGGGTACATTAAAAGTGTTTAGGTAGATCATCTTATTTACATTTTAGACTAAAAATATAAACTTAATTCACTTTATTTTAGTATATAAGTTTCAGCTCTGAGCTAGAGCTGGGATCTGGAGCTCTCCCAAACAGGGCCTTAGATGTTTTCTCCATAAAATAGCTCACTTTCCACTGCTGAATCTACTTTTAGATCCATGCAGAATATTACCATAACCTTATACCCTTCCCTGTTACCCTGCTGCCACCAAGGTTTCAGAAACCATTTTTAAGATCTGTCGGTATCGGGGAACTGGTTGGTTTCAGAAAAGCTTAATTTTTGAAATCAAGTACTACATGACAACCAGCGAAATCCTTCAAATACTTGCAAGCAAGAATAAGAGCAGTATTTCAATGCTTTCTCTTCCAATATAAGTTGCGTAAATCTTAAAGTAAACGAAGTGATAAGTAATTACTATTTATTATTCATTCATGCTTTAATATTTGTGCAACTGACAAAAAGAAAAGGATAAAAGCACCTCTCCAAGGATAAAAGAAATTAAATTCCCTAAAGGTCTAGAAAATCTCTATAATAATTCTTAAATTAGAAAAAGAAAAATTTCTAGACCAACGCATATACAAGCAAACCCATCAAAATGATCATATTCCTGCACAAGATTAGAGTGGAAATATACTACCTATGGTATTCTCATTCGGTGATAAAGATGAATTAGAAGATAAATTAGAGTATGATAACTTTTAGAACGAACTATAGATGGAATTAGATTTTGCTTTGGAATCCATCAACATTTGTTCTCATAGATGTGAGAGATACTTAACTTTCTGCTATATCTATAAATTATTCTACTGATACGATATACTTTTCTTTGGAACATTGTAGTAGGTTGTCAAAACAAACAAAACTTTATGCATGTCATTCTTATGATAAAACAATCATAAAGTAGAGCAAGCTATCACAAACGGTTCGTGATACAAACCGTCTATGATAGCCTATTATCACAGACGGTTTGTATCAATAATTGTATGTGATATATGTTTCATAGACGATTCAAAAATCATCTGTGATGTGCTGTATTATTACTGACATATATTTACAAACGGTTCAAAAAATTGTGTATGATAATGTTTTGAACCAGTGATGACCTTTTTCTGTGTAGTGAGGCCAAACCCACATGTTAGCTGCTTGTCTCGTCGGTGCATGCCCAGGCTCCTCGTCGGGACCACGCCATGTGTGCTCTTGCCACACCAGCCCATGACCTACCCACGTGCATGCGTAGAAGCTCAACAAGGTGGCCCCGATTGTCAGTTATTTTAATTAAAATAGGTTTGAGTCTTGTTATGAATAGCACTTGTATTCAATATGAGACCCTAAGGCCGATATATATACACCAGTACAGAAGGGTAAATAAGCACTAAACCCCTTATACAATGGGGATATACAAGACTACATATATACATCTAACACCTCCCCTCAAACTCAAGGTGGATCAAACACACTGAGTTTGGAGAGAAAGAACCGATGCTGAGCTCTGGTTTGCGCCTTCGTGAAGAAATCAACCACCTGAAGCTCTGAAGAAACATAGCGAAGGGCAATAATATCATCCTCGAAACTCGGCGTGTATAAGAAGCGTCAACACCAATATGCTTAGTAAGCTCATGCTTTAACGGATCACGAGCAATACTAATAGCACTCAGATTGTCGGACAAAAGAGGATTCGGATAGAAAGCGAAACACCAAAATCTGCAAGCAACCACCAGTAGCTAAGTCACCTCTGCGCCACAAGAGCCATAGCACGCAACTCACCTCAGATTGAATGAGAAATCGCTATCCGCTTCTTAGTCTTCCAAGAAATGAGGAACTACCAAGAAAAACACAATAGGCGTAAAGAGATCGACGATCGAGGAATCACTAGCCCTGTAGCATCACAAGATGGGCTCGAGTCAAGGAGCTAGAGCGAGGAAAAAACAAGCGACGGGAGATAGTGCCGCGAAGATAACGCAGAACACGGCGATGATCAGAGTGAAGCCGGTAGGGGCCAAACAAAGCTGCTCAAAATATGCACAGCATATGAAATATCAGGACGAGTGACACCCAAATAGACTAAACTCCCTATGATGTGACGATAACGAGTAGGATCAGAAAGAAGCACACCATCACTGGCGCAAAGATGAACGTTGAGCTCCATGGGAGTCTCCACAGTCCGGTGATCAGTAAGAGAAGCATGATCAAGAAGACCCTGAATGTATTTTTCTTGAGAAAGATAGAAGCCCTCAGGCGTGGAGGAAACCTCAATCCCAAGAAAATAACGAAGAGGACCAAGATCAGACATAAGAAACTGCTCACTCAGATGTGCCTTAACAAAGGCAATATACTGAGGATCATCCCCAGTAAGAATCATGTCATCAACATAAAGGAGAAGAAGAGTCCGACCACGAGATGATGTATGCACGAACAGAGCAGGATCATGATCACTAGCAGAAAAACCAGCAGCAATAATGACAGAAGCAAAACGCTGAAACCAAGCTCGGGGAGCCTGTTTGAGGCCATAAAGGGAGCGACGAAGACGACAAACCATACCCTCAGGAACAGAATACCCAGGTGGTGGCTGCATATAGACCTCCTCACGCAACTCACCATTAAGGAAGGCATTCTTAACGTCAAGCTGAGATATGGACCACTCACGAACAGAGGCCACAACAAGAAGAGTGCGAACAGTGGTCATGTGAGCAACAGGAGCAAAGGTCTCATCATAATCCCGACCATGTTCCTGCTGAAAACCACGAGCAACGAGACGGGCCTTATAGCGCTCAAGAGAACCATCAGAGCGAGTCTTAACCTTATAGACCCACTTACAGGTAATCGGACGGACACGAGGAGGAACAGGAACAAGATCCCATGTGCCGGTACGCTCAAGAGCAGCAATTTCCTCAGACATCGCAAGCTGCCATTCAGGATGAAGAATAGCATCTCGGTAGGAAGTTGGCTCAGAAAGAACGGTACCAGCAAAACCCTGCCAAGTAACTGGTCCAAAACCATACCGATCAACCGGCTGACGACGCCGATGTCCACGCATTTAATAGGTCGCTCGGGGAAGAAGAACCAGGAGCAGATGGCCCAACAGGGAAAGATGATTCAGCAGGAGAAGCTGAAGCATCAGGAGAAGATGGCACATCGGAGGAAGGTGGCAGAGAAGAAGTATTCGTAGGATGCTGACGTGTATAGACCTGTGTGACAGGAGGCTTGGCAGTATAGTCAGGAACCAAAGGAGAAGGCTCGAAAGAAGGCACCACAGGTGGTATATCAGAGGAAGGCACAACAGGGGAAGGTGCTATAGAAGAGGGTACCAATCTAGAAGTCGGCACACGCGCAATAGCAGCATCAGGAATAAATAGAAAAGAAAGAGGATCAACAAGAGACGCAGAGGAAGCATCAGAGGAAGGACGAGGGTAAAAAGGACAAGATTCATCAAAGACCACATCCCGAGAAACCCGCATCCGTCGAGCAACAGGATCCCAACACCGATATCCCTTGTGCTCAGCACTATATCCAAGAAAAACACACTCAGCTGATTGAGCAGTCAACTTAGTGCGCCACGAGGCGCAAGAAGCATATAGCACACATGACCAAAAAGACGAAGATCGAGTAGTCAGCATCTTATTACAAAGACGCTCAAAGGAATACCACCTCAAGGGTCAAGAAGGTGAATGTTAGTCAAATAAGAGGCGAGAAAACAAACCTCGGCCGAAATGAGGGGGAACAGAAGAAGTGAGCATGAGAGGACGAGCAGTCTCAAGAAGATGACGATGCTTGCACTCAGCAACGCCATTCTGAGCATGAGCACCAGGACAAGAAAACTGAGCAAGAGTACCTTGCTCAGAAAGAACCTGACGAAGAGCCTCAGAAAGATACTCACCAGCAGAGTTAGCACGAAAAACACGAATAGAAGTGTCGAAATGAGTGCAAACCATAGCAGAGAAATTCTTATAGATGGATAAAGCCTCACTACGATTTTTCATAAACTAAATCCATGTGTGGCGAGAAAAATCATCTATAAAAAGAATATAATATCTGTGACCTCCTTTGGAAACAAAAGGAGCAGGACCCCATACATCTGAGTGAACAAGATCAAAAGGACGCTCAGACACTGACTCACTAGAATGATAAGGAAGCTGAATCTGCTTTCCCAACCGACAACCCTGACACTGGGCTAAGGACTCATGACCTGAAACCAAACCTAAGAGACCACGACGAATCAAAGTAGACAGACGGGAGCCACAAAGATGACCCAGCCGATGATGCCACTTAGCAAAAGACGAAGGGGACGAAGCAGCCAAAGCGGAGCCGACAGGACTGGCAAGTGCAGTGGAAGAAAGATGAAGCCAATCAAGCTCCCAGAGACGCTGAGAGTCACGGCGGCGAGGGCCAAGACCAACCAAAGCGATTCGATGCGGACGATCCCGAACATAACAAAAGTCGATCAAGAATAACACGATATCATGATCAAGAAGTCGGCGGACATAAGCTGCATGGTTAAGTTTGGAACATGTGAAACATCAGGAACATGAAAAGAGTTAGACAAAAGGGTGCCTGTCCAAAGAATGCATGAGAGGGGATCCATCAGCTGTATGAACGGTAAGAGAACGAGAACAAGGACGATGGAAGAAAGATAGGTGCAATGAGGAGTCATATGAAAAGAAGCACCAGAATCGAGAATCCATGCATGAGTACCTGAAGTGGAAGCAGAAGGTGGCCCCTCAGTAGAAGACAGGGAAGCAGCAGCAGAACCAGCAGTGCAGAAGTCTGAGTCACAACACTAGCGGCTCCGGACGGTGAAGAGGCAGCAAGGCGATGAAGGAGCATGAGCATCTCCTGGGTGATCAATCATTAGAACTCCTCCGAGAGCCTCCAAGATTAGCACTATCGTAACCACTGTGAAGAACAGCGAGCTCGAGCCCTCTGCTTCCTTCTTCTTCTGTAACAAAAAGCCTCCACATGGCCACTTTTCCCACAGTGAGTACAATGAAGACCACCACCCTCACCACGAGCAGAAGGAGAGGGTGCTGACGCAGGAACAGGTGGAGTAGCAATGGGCCGAGGCGTCAAGAACCAATACCAAAATCAAGACGATGTAGTAGACCAAGAGCTCAAGACGAGTCTCCTCGTTACGCACATCAGCAAGAGCATCCATCAACGAAACACAAGGATGACAAGCAAGAAGCTGAGCATGAAGAGGCTCAAACTCATCACGAAGTCGGGTCAAGAAGTCATAAGTGCGACGCATCTCAAGATCAGACTTCTGACCCTAACAGAACTGACATGTACTAGGTGACAACTGAGGACCAAGCGCATCAAGCTGACGCCATATAGCAGACATCTGGGTGTAGAACTCATCAACACTAGAATCACCCTGTCAGAGAAGCTGCTCCTGACGAATAGCAGCAAGATAGGTAGACTGACCAGTGGGCTCATAACGATCACGAAGAAAAGACCACATCTGATGAGCATACTCAAATGCAACAATGTCATCAGCTAAACGAGCCTCCATGCTAGCATCCAGAACAGAACCAGCACGAGCATCCTCATCAAACCATGTCCTGTAAGCACTAAATTGAGACTCATAAGATACCAGACTGTCCTCATAATCTGCAAGAAGCTTTTCCTTATCTGCATCAGTAGCCTTGTCCTAATCACGCTGTTTGGGGAGCGATGGGACGAGGTGGACAGGGAAGCTCGCCAGTGAGAAAATCCCAAAGACGAAGGCCACACATATGAAGACACATGTGAGAAACCCAGCCACGATAGTTGGTGCCATCAAACAACACCGGGCAGCGGAGAACAGGAACGCCACTCGAAGAAGACGAAGAGGGCGCCATCACAGAACAGCAACAGTCGACGGCTAGAGCGCAAAAAGAATAGCGGCAGAAGCAGTTTTTTTATTAGACGTGACCTAATAGGTCACGAGACCTCTGAAAATGAGGGCGGCAAGTAGCGTGGAGGGCACCGGTCGCGGTAGCGTGGAGACCATGATCGAAAGCAAAGACGGGCGTGGAGGCCAAGCAGTGGTCGGGCGGAGCTAAAGCCGCGGCACCAGCGCAGAGCAACTGGGGCACGGCCACGGGCAGAACGAGGAGGCGGGCGCATGGATGCGCGTGAGGAGACAGGCCGGCGGGCGCAGGTGGGCGAGGAGGCGCGAGCGGACGACGAAGCCTCAACAAGGGCCGCCGATTGGAGCCGCCGGCAGGAGCAGAGGAGGCCCGGGCGGTGAGATCGACGAGAGAAAAAAACGGATCGGGAGAACGTCAAAAACGAAGAACAGATCCCGATCCAAAAAAGAAAAACGGATCGAGAGAACCCTAATTTTTGGCTCTGATACCATGTTATGAATAGCACTTGTATTCAATATGAGACCCTAAGGCCGATATATATACACCAGTACAGAAGGGTAAATAAGCACTAAACCCCTTATACAATGGGGATATACAAGACTACATATATACATCTAACAAGTCTATGACATGTAGGCCTTGTAGGATTAAAAGGATTTAAGTCATAAATCGAAACGGTATGAGTTACTGACATGCGGACCTCACATGTTAGTTATTTTTGAAATTAATAAAACGATGAATAGGTAGGTCCCACATGTTAGCCTCTATAACATACACCAAAAAAAATCTAGAAAATGAGAAATGCACTTTTAGTTCAATTGAATGTGCGCCTTATTTGTTCAAAGGAGTAAAGTTCCAAAAACACTCCTCTGACTTTAGCCATTTTTCTGTTTTAGGTAATTTTCAACCAATTAAAATTTAAATACTCGTAACTTTTGCAAATGAACTGCAAATTAAGTAAAAATAGTTTATAAATTTTCTATCATGAACTTTCTGTTTCTACAAAAATATTTGAATTTTCACTTTGTTTGAATTCATTAGCTTCTTATTATTGCTTTATGCTAAACTACGTGTAGATATCGACGCTCTAGAAACTCACTTCATCGACTTTGACACCCCTCAATAACTCAATGAACAAAGAAAGAACCCTCTTTGATCGTATTGATCTTAGTATTTTACTTCATTTATGTTGTTTTATCAACCCTATGTATGCATACGTTTATTTTCAATAAAGTTGCTATAATATGGTTAATGGTAGATATTTCTATTCGATGCATAGAAATTCCTTGATAAATACATAAATGTCAACCTCGAATTCCATATGATAGGGTTAGACATGAAATAATGTCAACTTGGGTATACTCAAATATGCAAATAATTATTTAGCCATGCTTTAGACTTGGGAGAACAAATAGTTAGTTATATTATTTGTTCAGGGATAGGAATTTGAAATAATGAGAAAATGGTATGTGGTATTTTATTATAAAACCAAAACTAAAAACTATGGTTTGATGTGGGTGAATTATTTATATATTTTGAAGTGTATGGACTTGTACGTAGATAGGGGGAGTGTTCTCGCTCGTCAGGTTAAGGACCGAACGTAGTATTCATTAAACCCAAGATATTCCATGTAACCACAAGTGCTATTATGGGGTGGTCTTAACTTATTAAGTTGCTTAGGTCTAGCTTTGCACATTGGAAGGCTATAATAATACAGGCAATCTAGGTATGTTCGCTCACAGGGCTGTCCGCACAGAGGTGTAGGGAAAACATAAACCAATACAACGGTGCATGTCTTGCTATGAGAAAAAGATGCTGCAGGGCATATAACCATCATTAGTACTATGTGTATGGGTCTATATTTCCGCCACCATAGCAAGGGCCAAATATCACCAGTATGGTGCAAAGTTAGGTCTAGGGATGTAACTGTTCGTGTCATGATCTCTTGACCACGCACCAAAGGAAGCACGAAAATGGTGGCAAAAAGAATTGGTTATATCTTGTAGGTAAAGTTGTACTCCTCTATATACTGTAAATCTTTTTGAAAAGCCATTCTCGCGGTTGGGAAGTTTCGTTTCAGATTGTACCAGATATGACAAGGGACAGATCGACGAACACAATTATGAGGGATTGTGAGTGGTTTACATTTTGTGCTACATTTACTTGTTATTTGTATACTTGTCAACTATTCTTTACAAATTACGTTCGCAATGTACTATTTGTTATTGTCAAATAAATCTCGCTTTATGCAAAAGAATCTAGATTAACCATCTCTCTTTTACATAGTCAAGCATTTATTTATAAATTTGTGATACACTATAAGTATTGTTGAGTACAAAAGTACTCACCCCTGCTTGTTGAAATTCAGTGGACGAAGAAATCAAGGTCCTTGATGAGTCATACTTCACCGTAGGTTACGGGGATTAAAGTGACGAGCTTTTCTAGGGATATCCTTGCCAATTGCTGTAACATTCCAATTTTTGGCTCAAGCTATTTTAATATTATTATTTGTGCATTTTTAAATTTTAGGAATGTTCAGAATTTTCTATAATTTATTTTCATATTTTTAATTATGCTCAATAAGAAAATTATTTAAATATGTGAAAAGTTTAAATAAACTTTTGACAAAAATATTTTATTTCAGTTCCAAATGTCTCAAAATATTTTTAGAAATTTTCCTAACATTTTTACTACTTTATTTGAATTATTCTAATTTCTAAAATTATTTTAAATCTAAAAAGCTTTAAAAAGTTTTCCTACAGTGTTGGGCCGGAAGCCTTGTAGGCCCAACCCATCTCCCTGTGCAAGCCTAGTCCAGCCTAGCCAGCCCGTTGGCTGTGTTGCCTAGATCTGTTACCATTTTCGATCGAGTGGCTGAGGTGATCCTAGATCCTCGATTCATCTTGACCATCAGATCTTGATCGGGAGTGTGCAGGTGATCATGTCAGTTCAGAACCCTAGTGTGGCTAGCATCTGTCAGATTTGATTGCATCGTGTGGTCGAGATTAGTTGAAATCTGGATCAGAAACCCTAGCGTGTAGTCGTCGATCTAGGGCACATGGACGGTGGATTATCATCGTCTTTGCGTGTATGCCTCAGACTCAATTTTTGCCAGCGTCTCGGTGTGGGATTCTTTTGCCGTGTGATGTGCGGATGCTAAGGCAATGAAAGAGGCACATGACATCCCCTAAGGTTTGCCAAATTGTTGCGCACCTTTTGCCCCAAGTCTCATCGGCCAAGGTGCTTTCATCGGTTAGATCGAGCTTGCCGGAGAAGAAATTAAAGCTGTTGCAGTTTTTCATCAAGCTCATCGTTGTCAAGTTGTCTCCATCGTGATTGAGCCTAGATCTGGGATAGTGATTCGTGTTGCTTTGGATCAGTGAGTCTTGTGCTAGGATTTGCTGCTATTTGCTAGATTGTGTGTCTTCATCCTCAAGTCCATCGAAGTGCCACCGTTCAACCATTGCTGGAGGTTCACCGAAACCCTAGGCCAGGGGTGACGTGGGCGCCAGTGGATGCTAGGTGGTGCTGAATCAGCACCAGGTCAGCTGGATATGTATGCTTCAACACTCGGTCACAATGCCACGTCGGCATGAGTGGGACATGCTTGTCAGTCAGATCCATCTTATATGCACTGAGTCCATGGTGGATCAGATCCGATCGTGGACCTGGTCGATGTACCGAGGGCCATGTGTTAGCATGAGGAATTTTTAGATTTGTTTTATTCTATGCTGACATTAGCGATGACATCATAAATTGATTTAACGTATATAAATAATTCAAAGAATTCTAAATTTATTATTTTTTTGATTTTCAATTATTTCGAGAGCTCGTTCTTCCTTATACAAGTTAATTTGTAAAATTGAGATCTATTTAATATTGAATTTTGTTTGATTTTTTGAGTATGTTTGCTCTCTGTTTTATATTTATTTAGTGTTTCATCTCAATTTACATGATATATGAGTGATTGTGACGTGGTTTTTTTAGGGTTTGTTGGAAGTCTTGCCCTGGTCAATTAAGGACTTAACCTTGTAAACCTTTGAACTGAACCAAACATGGAACTACATGTCTGGAATGGGACAGACCTATCTAAGTAAGTTACCGAGTCTTTTCATTTGATGCCTCATTAAGATAACCAAACTAAGTGTGTAGTTATGGGGGGATTTGCTTGTGCAATGCAGTAGCCTCACATCTATCCAATGGTATGTCTCTCTTATTCTTTTGTTCTGAGTGAGGGAAGAAATAGAGAGTTCAAACATATCAGAAGGGTTAGTGTTAAGGCGAAGTCTCCAAAAGATTTTGTTATGATCTACTAGTCGCATGTTGATGGGTACGTGTTATGGCTGACAATATAGTTTGATCATATCATGTGGATAAAGTATAACATTTATAGAGTGTAAATCTATTTGGATGGTCATATCCCCGAATATGGACAATGCTCAAAATTATAGTTAAAGGTTACATTTTGTAAAATAAAACTTGGGAAGGGAGGCTTTGTGCCATTGAAAAGTCTAAAATTGTTTAGGTTTGTGTCCCAAGTTTACTTTGAGAATTACTTGCAAATTACTTATTATTGTTATTAATTTTATTATCATTTTGATCTAATTATTGTACTCATTTGTAAATGTTGTTTTGTTGCAAAATAACCATATTAGCCATTCATTGGAATAAGCCTTGCATATAGTTATAATAGACTTTCATTCTATGCACAACTTGTTCAGTGCTTTATGTACTCACCCTTGTCGCAACAAAATCATTAGTTGAGGAGGAGTCTACATTAGATTTGGAGTACCAAGAGGAAGCGAACATCTAGGGTACAAATCTTGTTAGTTGCCTGTGGTATACTGAGGGGTTATTTATATTCCTTTACGTTGTAGTTTAATTTTAATATCTATAGTTTAGCTCTACGTGACTTACTTATGTAAAGTCGACTATAAGATCAATCGGTATGTTTTTATTCTACAAATAAGGTCTTTTATTATTATGGTGTTGTATATGATTATGGTATTCATCTATGTTGGTTTTGTGTGCACTAGCGTGATCCTAGATTAGTATGAATAACACAGAGGGTCTAGATTTGCATAGATCTTAACAGATGTGGTATCAAAACCATACTGACTGTAGTCTTGGCCTTAGATAGACTGGTCTTCTCTTAGGTGTGTCAAAAATTATTTTCTAAAAAAAACTTATCTCGTTCTTCTATTCTTGTTCTTTGCTAAACTTTCTTTCTCTCCCTGTTGGTTTGATTGGAGGTCTTAACCTAAGCTGTCTTTATCAGATGAGGATGGTGCAGTCCTATGGTGAGCGTAATGGTGGTTATGCTTATGAGTTTTGGAGGATTTTGCAAGTCCTTGGAGGTTTTGAGAGGCCGCTTTACCGAGGTACCAACTAGGTTGTCAACAACAAGGGCTGATGGATGCTTTGTAAGATCAACTACACTAGGGAGGACACCAAAGCAAGCCAGTCGATCAACATCACTGTCAGAAGGTCTATATTTGATGCTTGAATTCAAGAGTTGTCAAACCCATAGGGTGATCATCATAGCCCCCTTGAAGGGCTACAAACCCTAATACATTATGATAGAATGATACAACACTATCTCTTCGTCTAGGTTGATTCCTAACATTTTAGGAAAAACCATTAGTGATATATGATTTGCCGTGGGTAAGAAATATGGTTGAAAACATCACTAAAAGTTGACCTCAGAACTGATAGCGATAAGTTGATAGTGATGACCATCGTCATCACTATTAGTTCTGAGGTTAGAATCGATAGTGATATTGTACTATTAGTTATGATGTCAGAACTGATAGTGATGACTTGGTCATCATGATTAGTTTTTAAGGTTAGAATCGATCGTGAAGGTATGCTTGACCTCTTGGCTTCTTCTCTTACGCTTGACCTCTCGGCTTCTGCTCCACCTCTCACTTGACCTCTCGACTACCCTTCCTTTCTATAAAAAAGGAGTTTACTCCTCTCCGCCCTTACGCCCCTTTGGCTCCCCTTTCCTGAGTCGTCCATCTGCCTGTTTGATGCCCGCATTGCCCCTCCACCTCCACGGTGCCTACGTTGCCCCTCCGCCTCCCCTGCATCACCCCTCGCCCTCCTCGGCTCCCATGGCGCACCCTATCCCTGTGACAAGGTGTCAACGCATCCTATGCCGTGGAGCACCAGATCTGGCCATTGATGTCTCCGTCATCACATCTAGCCACTGCACCTCACCGACCTAGTGGCTGCTCTCTGCCATTGTCTTCACTGGCTACAGCATTAGGCCATGGTCAGTCACATCGCTACCAGTTGTATTACTACTGGTCGTATGCTCAATGATGATATGGGTTTATTGATAAACTAAAATAATTAAAGTAGTGAATATGGCTTTGAACTATAGAGTTGTTTCTTGTTAATACTAGAAAGTACTGCTTTTATTTCACTATCTTTGAGCTTGATCATCATATTTAGTATCTAGTTTGATACTTGTTTGATTATGAAATTATGATTTACTTGACCCTACTCCATATAATTGCTTCTTGTTAATGATCTATCTATATATATGCCATTAAATTTCTTCAAATAGATCACTATTAACCACAGTTGCAAGTTAGGTGAATCCAAATTGATGATATAAGCGACATGCATTTGCAAAAATTTCAACATTGCTGGAAGAATCCTTTGAGAATATTAATACACAAACAAACCTAGGTTGGCAATGTATATAAGTTCAATATACTCATATGCTTCAATTTTGATATCTTATATATACTAGTACTCCGACATATTTCAATTTTCATACCATGACAAATTAGTTTATGTTAGTGAAGCTATTGACTAGATTCATTTTGCAAACTAAGGAAATCATGATATCATATTCTATGAAATAGAGGCAACAACTCTATTGGAATATGATGATCAAGATTACATAATCTAATTACCTCCATTACAATAATAATTGTTCATAATCTGATTTTGACTATTTAAATAGTGAAATTGGCTTTAAATACTTTATACCTGCTTGGTTGTACTGTGCATAATTTAGAAAGGTAAGAGTTCAAAGCCTTATTTGCTTAGTTAATTGTCTAGTTCAATTTTGATTATATGACCATAGTGTAGTGGAGGTAAGAGATTAATCTCTAGCAACCTTATATCTTGTGGTGAGGAGGCTGAAGGACCAACCTTTAGTAGGCTGATACTTGAGAGCACTCTATCCTACAATTATTTATTAATCTGTTAAGTAGATATGATTCAATATCAAGTCAATATAATAATTATGAATTGCTAGTGACCGCAAATCGCACATATATATATAATTGCACATGTAAAAGCTATTGCATGATAAACAAAAACTCGAGGTGGAGTTAGAATAATTGAAGAGAAAGTTTGAGTTAACATAAAAGATTTATGAGATGAAACAAAAAGTGAAATATATAGATGACAAATCGCAAGATATTGAATCTCTTAACAAGATACTCATCATTAAGAAGTGCAGGATGAATGCAGAACTGGAAGAAGCCAAAACTAAGCTTATAAATGTACTAATAATATACCAAGACATTTTATTGTCTCAACAAAATTATCACCTTTGTAGGGATTAAGAGATATGACTAATAGTTAATCAGTTATTGGTGTCAAACAAATGGGCACTATACTAGAGCTGTGGAACTTCAAGGAGAACAAAAAAGTCTCTACTGCGAAAGCTATGACACATATGATGGCAAATATGAAAAAACCCTAAGTTCTTATTGTCTTGATCTATCAAATAATATTGTTTTTCAATGTATTCTTGTTAATATTTTAACTAGTTTATTGTATCCTTCTAACATAATAGGAAATATTTTAGACAAAAGTTAGTTATAAAAATGATATGAAAGAATTCTCTTGCGTCAAAATTTTATGCAAGGAAAAGGCTGCTAGATGATTGTGCCACTAATTTCTACATTGAGTATGTATTCTGAGAAAGTTACTTTAGAGGATTGTGCTACTGATTTCTGTATTGAGTATGTATCAATAAATTAACACTATCAACAGTACAGTGAATGTGAATATACTGTGAATTTATCAATTTGTGAGTGTACAGTGAATGTGAATATACTGTAAATTCCTAGTGATGTTCAAAGAAAATAGCTTGAGATTTCTTTATCAGTTCCAAGCTCACACCGATAGAGGCATGTAATCTTTATCGGTTCTGAGGATGAAACTGATAGAGATAATACACGAATTTCTATCGATTCCAAGCAAATAATCGATAGAGATTAAGAGGATGTCTCTATCGGTTATGAATGTGGAACCGATATAGATTCGTGTATTATCTCTATCATTTCCACTCTTGACACCGATAGAGATAATTGGTCTTCTAGGTCGGTTCAGAGCTTGGAACCGACCCAGATGATGATATATCTCTATCGGGCAAAAACCGACCATGACAGTCGCTCGTCATCATTGTCTATGGACTTCGTGTCGCCACTAAAACTGACCCAAATGACGAAAAAGAACCGACCCAAATGACCATTTCTGTACTAGTGTAGGTCCTAATGGATTCATACTTACTTTGGATGAGAGTGGTCTTGAACCTAATAGGTTCTAACAGATTCATACTTACTTCGGATGAGATTTAAGGGGCTATAAAAACCCATAGGGTGATTATGGAAACCTAAACAACCAAGAAGCTACATAGCAACTCATCCAAAGAAAGAGATATACGAGAGAATTAGAGGCTGTGTTATTTTTTAGCACTAGATTCTTGTATAGGGTAAAGGCCCAAAGGTCCTAAAAGATTCGTGAGGTTGTGAGAGAACAACGATCCCTTGTACTTTTTTTAGGTTGTGCTTAAAAAATTTATAGCTGGCTTCACCAAATCTTTCTCTCTTATCGTGATTGCTTCAATATCATTAATTTAGTTCTCTCTACGAGATTCATATTTGTTCTTGAGATCATGTATTCTTATGCCATATCTCACAAAACTCTAAATCGATCTGGGGGCTATTATGCATAAAAAGGGATATCAGAGTGTTACAAGTGGTATCAGAGCCAATGCTAGATTAATGAGATTTGTGAGAAGGTCGGTAAAGCATCAGGTGGCATAAAATCAAGGTTAATGTCGACGATGTGGAATCAAGTGGAGAAATTTGACGGCGCTCTTGAAGGGGATAAACCTAAAAAGACATCTGCTAAAGACTGAAAAGTGATGGACTGAAAGACTGTCAGTACAACTTATCCATGTCTCTTTGATGAGGTAAAGTACTCGGTAATCAAGAAGAATTTGTCGAAGAAATTATGTAAGGACTTAAAAGAATTGTATATGGCAAAGTCGCTGACAAACCTGTTGACGCGAAAGCGACCACTGTACAGGCTGCGTATGGAGAAAGGTATATAGTTTTTTGACCATCTCAATGTCTGCAACAAACTTATCACACAGCTGACTAGTGTAGATAAGAAGATTGAGGAGAACGACAAGGTCGTCATACTGGCAACATCTTTACTACCATCTTGGGAGCAATTGATGATGAATATTTTCATAAAAAATAACACTCTCAACTTCAATGAGGCAGTTGCATATCTATTGGAGGCAGAGTTTTTGAAAAGACCATTAGAATCTTTATTCTTGGGTGATCAAGTATTGGTTGTGGTAGGTATTGCAGACAAAAGCAAGACTTACAGAAAGAAGGGAAAAAAACAAGGGCACACCTGTAAGTTATCTATGTGACGACGAAGGTCATATGAGGAAGGATTGTCTGAGTTTGAAGTAAATGAAAGGTGCATGCTCAATGGCGGTAGAAAAAGATTATTCAGGCATACTTGTCATCAGTCAATCAAGTACTCCTCATGGATGGATATTAGATTCAGTTTGTTGCTTCCATTTATGTTTGGTGAGGGAGATATTTGATTAAGAATCTTTACACTCGGTGCATAGAACTATTCACTTAGCTAATTATATTGAATATGCAATTATTGAGATGGGAACAGTTACATTGGAGATGTATGATGGAGCACATTGCACAATGATGGGAGTTCGGTATGTTTTTGGCCTAAAGAAGAATCTAATATCTGTGAAGTTACTTGAACTCAAAAGTTGTAAGGTATCATTTTGAGGTGGAGTCATGTGAGTTACTTGCAAACAGTAGGTGATTATGAAAAGTACTAGGAGCAACGGAGGATATTGATGTATATACCTAATGGAATGGCAACCAACAAGAGGTTTAAAAAATATTGATCAAGAGAAGGAAACCACGTCGTCAATGGTAGATACGCAGATCTCAACTACAGTTATATGTGGAACTGCAAAGACGGTCAAAACAAATCTTGCATGAACAAAGGCGAAGATGTGGGCAGTTGAAAAAAGAAGACATGATGAGACCAGCCATGTGGTACCAATAGCAGGTGGAGCTCGGAGGCGGTATAAACTTATGGTTTGGAGGGCTGTAGGAACATGAGATGTTGTTAAACAAGTATATAAACAAAGGTCTCTCGAGTGGAGGATTTGGACAGCCAAGCCCGAACAATAACACACACGTTGCAGTGACGTGCATGAGCCCCTATAGTAAGGCACTTTCAAAGGTGGAAGGAAAAAATGTGGAGTTGACTTGGAGCGAGTTCTTAGAGGAGAACAATGACTTCAACAGATAAGAATCAATGTGGAGATTGTTAATTGTAGTGAATTATATTTAGTATTTTAGATTTGGAAAGGAATTTGCAGCCAACTTTGCTAAATCTTTCTCTTTTATTGTAGTTATTTCAACGTCGTTATTTTGGTTCTCTCTATGAAATTAATCTTATTCGTCTTTGAGACCATGCACACTTGTGATACCCCATCTTATGAGCAGCAGCTCCCTAGATCGAATTAGAGTTTTGTGAGATACGGCACAAGTTTTGGTAAATTCGAATAACGTGCAGGCCCGGACTACTATAAGATTAAATCTCGCTTCAATGTTTCGAGTTTCAGAATTTCTAGACGATGCACTTACTAACAGTGACAGCCCAATCGTCACTACTGGGATTATAAAACTTGACACTACACCTAACCATGCATGAGGAGACCAGATAGTAGCACGACAAGACGGAAAAGCAACCATCTAGTGGCCACAAAAAAATATCAAAGCCCGACCCTCTGCTTCCATTGCAGAAATTAAGAAGGATCAATCATTAGAAAAGAGACCCCAAAAATACATTATTTTGTAAAGATCCATGCAAGCATGATTGGGTCCCTCCAATTGTGATTCTCTAGATGGTGCCACTAATTTTGAAGGCCTTTTTCTTTTGAGGTTGGAAAGGCCAAAAAAGTGCAAATATACAATGCACAAAAGACCGAGGAAAGTACTGTTGCGATTGAGATGTTTGTTAAGAGGAACCCATCCACCTAATCTAAACTATAGATTATCATTGTTATCTTGGCAATTGACGTGTTCACGTGTTACTTGCGTAGAAATATATAAACACTTGGGGAGGGATAATAAGATAACAATTAATAGGACGAAAGTTGGTTAAGAAATTAAACGACATGCATGCGTACAAATCTTCTGAAACTCTTATTAATAAAATTCCACAATCTGAATTATGAGCTACGATTTTCTAAAACATACTTCAGTTACTGACATGCCGAACGTGTAAAAAAGAAGTGATATCTCTTGATAATTATATCTTTAATCCTAAACCGTCCAACCAAACCCTAGCTTGCTCGTAAGAGAGAAATTAACTGTACAGGTGCAGTCTTGCTCATGCTTTTCTTTAATTTTTGGGTCCTTTTGCCACCTAAAAATATGGTGCTAGAGATAACGTACACCAAATATGCCCGCTTTAGAGCAAGCTTAACCCACCCCCTAAATCTCCCTATCCTAAATTATAAGGAGAATTAGAAAAATGTGAACTTCAACCCAACCCTTATAAGGAACCCCTATTCAAGGGAGACCCCTTCTCATCTCTACATCTAGAGGCTTTCTCCTTCCCCTTACTATTTTCTTCAATATTTTTTGTATTCATTATTTCTATTTTTAGTAAATAATTCATGGGTGCAAAGTAATAATAATGTTTAGATAAATAATAGGGGTGAGTAATAAGGGGTGTGGGTTGGAGACAAATTTGATATAGGGTGTCCTTAATTTTTACACCACTCCTAAATGAGTGATTTAGAGGAGAAATATAAGAGTTTGGGTTGGAGTTGCTCTTAGTTCAGGGATTATAGCTCCTCACCGACAACCCTGTGCAACTTGTGACTTGTATATGCCTCTGTACTGGTGACAGATTTATGGGCAACATTGTTGGAGGAAACAAACGAAGAGGCGAAAACATACGACACACCTATCGACTAGGAGTAAATGCACTAAACAACAGATTTCTCTCTATAGTTTCTGCAAAAATTTATACATAGGAATTGAACTGTTTGATATGATTTTTTTACAGAGTATCAACAGAATAGTTTTGCTTTCACTTCATGTTTTGCTGTCCAATAAAAGAAAAAAAATTGAGCTTTTTTTTCCGACAGGTGGCGTTTATAGGTTTGGCCACGGGTAGAAGATTACACTTCTTAGACCTAACTACCAAATTAGGGTTGTTGGCCTCTTGCAGTTGGAGGGTACGTTTAGATCTCGATGCTCCTGTACGTTGTGGAAGGAAGGTCAATGTCACATGCTTAACGACATAGTGTAATGACAATTGGTAGGAGTTAAGTACGGCCAATAAATTAAATATAGTTTTTATGTAGAAATATGCATATTCTTCTCCTGATCTAATATACCCCTCCAGTAACAAATGATGCCGTTTTGGATAGTCTCCAAAACATAACCTTAACTATTAATTTCTATTGTAATATATTTATAAGACATAATAAAATTATACTTTTATGAAAGTTCTTTTCGAGACAATTCTATTGGTACCATTTCCTTGTGTTCAATTTAAATATGAAAAAAGGTATTGATATCCAAAGTTTATAAAGTTTGACTATATGTACCCTAAAACAACATTCTTTTATGCCCGGAGGGAGTACCGTATATCTAGTTTCTAATCAAATAATCTTATCCATAATATATCAATTTAAAATTATTCTGATAAATATGGCTAGATATTTTGTTCTGGGGCTGTAATATTTGCTAATAAATTAACACGGTCGTTTAATTCTAGTTTCGTGTTATAGTTTCTATGTAGCTAAATCGAAATTAGAAGTAAAAGTCCCAAAAAAAAGAACAAATTCAATGTAGTTGTGAGTGGTATTCTCTTCCCTAATTTTGGATTAGAGGCCCTATATGAGATGACTAGAAGACAGTAAATCAGATATCCTAATTAAAGTGCGCATAATCGATAGATGAGATAGTCTTTACCTTACGAATATATATATATTATAGTCTTCTTTGGTTAAATATTTCGTATTCTCATAATTCTATAATTTTACACTCTCTTATAGAGTTACAGGGGCTTATCTCTAAAATAACCACAGAATTAAAGCCTTAGAAAATAATAGAGGCAAGGACAGCAGAAGTACCATCATCATGAGATTTCAAATAACTACTTCATTGACTTTACAAAATAAATGAACATAAATTATAATTTAGCAACAACATACATGTCCTTTTATTTATTTAATTTTTTACTTCAACGTTTTTTGAACTATTGTTTTTCGAGAATCTTTCACGGTTATGGAGAGTGATCGCCAGTTATAAGAGCACGCTAGGGCACCATACAAGGTGGAACCAATAATAGATATCTCGTCAGGTATTGTTGGGCTAAACTATTACATGTTGGGTTAGTAGAGCACAAAGGCATTCATAGTGGTGGACCAAAGTATGGTTGCATGGAAGCAGGGCGGCATCCACTAAAATTTTTCATGCAAGCTCACAAGTATGTATGGCCATACTTTCAAACATGTCCAAATGGAAATAAATAAGGTGAAAATTTGTCCTTCTAGCGCAATGCACCCACAACTACCTGCTCTAGCTTTAAAGTAAAATAGCCTTTAAAAAGATGTAAGCTTGTTAATACTTCAAAAAATCTCTTTCCAAATAAATATTCATATGTCATGCATGAAGGGGACCCACTTGAAAAATTATGCAAAAGGAGGCCCTTGCTTAAGGCTCTATTTGTAACGTGAGGAATTTGTAGGAATATCGTAGGAAAGGAAATATCCACTTTCGCTGGACATAAGAGTATTCCTATGAAATTCCTGTGTGAATTAGTTTTGTGTTCTAAACAAGGCCTAAAATATCTAGCTTTCATGCGTTCTAAAAGAGACACTCGATCAGTTGCTAAATACAGTACTTATCAACTAGTAGAAATTTTATGCCTAGCTAGGTATAGCCGTAGAGAGCAGCAGCATCCTATTTGGAGGGGTACCCGTGATAAAATTCCCTAATACATCAGCAAATAAGAAATGAAGGGCGTCGACGAAACACAAGAAACAATGAGATACTTAACTCTAAAAATGAAGAGGCATCATGTACTGTAGCAAGGTTTTAGTCCCATGCGCAATCCGTCGTAAAACGATAGGCGGCAGTGTCGGCGGGGAACATACAAGTACAACAACACGATACCCTTCGCTACGTAATTATATATGGAGATGGCGACAATGCGATGGTACTACTATTATATCTCATAATGATTATTATAATAATAATCCTTTCTCCCTTAATCTTGCTTAGGTCAAGGGCAGCCATTGGTGAATAGCATGGCGTAGTGTACATTGGCCTCATCGAGACGTCCAAGGATAGTCGCGACGAAAAACGAACACGGCTGGAGGGAATGTATGGACCTCTTTGGGATTATTTATTCATTATCCTAGTCCAATTTACTGGGAATACTTCGATCCTAATACAAGATCTACACGTCACTCTAGGCTTCTATTCTATGAACCATCAGTCATAAAAACTATTTTCGGATGCAGTAGTGGGCATGTACAAGGTTATAAAAATATATTAATTTAAGTTTTGAGTCTCACTGCCTTAGAGAAATAAGTCTTATCCCGTTGTATCTCAAAAGTACTACCCATTATAATATGTACATATTTTCAACGAACTCTGCTTAAAAACCGGCCGGTTTTCTTCCTATACTAGATATTTTCTACTTGGTCTTTCTCCTGGACTGATCCACGAAGAGAACCGGGAGCATGGAAGGCTGACGAACGATGATCATTAAAGAGTAGCATATATCCATATATATATGAAATCGGGAGCACAATTGTTTGCAAATTTTTAATTACCCTTTACATTTACTTTTGAGTTCAAACAGGCAACCGATTGGTAAAACATTTTATTCCATGATGCATGGTAGATAAGATCAAACACATATTATTTTTTTTCTTCAATTTAGAGCTCTTGATCTCTACACATAAGTAAGATGTTTAGGCTAATTAATACTGTAAGATATGAGAGCACTATTTTTAAAATATGCCATATCACATAGCGCCAAGGAATAAAATCTCACTGAGATCCAAATTCCGGAAGTGGACGCTTTTCAAAATCCTACCCAGATTAAAAAATTTCAAATGCTACAATAACCTGAAAAATTTCGGCAAGATTCCTCTACTTTTCACCAAAATTTTTATGGTAGCATTATTGATTTGTCAGGATTATCCATAAAAAAAATTTAAATTTTTTGACGTTATTTGCACTATTTTTCGCTCGGTTCAATTTCACCGAAATCTTGACAAATCTCGCCGAGATTTCGGCAATTCCAGGGAAATCTCAGAAATTTTGGTACAAAAAAACTGGATTTGATTTTTTTTATTTCATCTGAATTTGTCCAAAGTTATGAAATCTCGATGAAATTTCGGATTTCAACTAGCTCCGAGATGTCAACTGAAAAACAGATTTGAAACCAAGTATAGCGCTATAGCTCTTGCTAGGGCGTGGGCTTATTCAGGTCATGGTCTGTGTCATTAGCCCTTGGACCTCTACTGTGAGGGATCGATGTGGTCTCCAACCTAGCAGTATGCAGCAGGATGCCCTGCATAGCGTTAACACTATTAGCAAGACGATCCAGAACGGCATTACCTTCTCTACTAAAGTTTTATGGAAACCCTAAATTTATTATAAAAATTATAAGTATACTTACAAGGCAAAATTAGTGATTGCATAGGGAGGTTATACGTACAAAACCATGAATTGCATCTTAGGGACGCTATGAAATAATTGTCATTTAGCAGTTGGCACTGGACACCACTCCGATTAAAATATCAGTATTTCCAAATTCTGGAGAGCGCGAAAGGGGGGGGGGGGAGAGTAGAGGCGAAAATGTCGCTTTCCTCTCCTAGTTCATGAAGGCAATCCAGGTGGTGGTGACCGTAGGTTGCACACGGACAGTCGAAAACACATTGGGTGCATGCATGGTATATAGGTGCTCTCATGGTGGTCATGGTGGCTGGCGGTCACGGGTCTATATATATATATATATATATATATATATATATATATATACAGCAATGGCGGTTGCCCATGGCAGTGGAGTAGGCAACGATGGCCGCCGGCCCCATGGCGGAAAAATGGGAGCAAGGAATGATGGCAAATGGCGGTGGGCAAGGCCAGGATCAAGCGATGGTGGCGACCCATGATGAAATTGGTGCAGATCACAGTCTATTTAGTGGCCCACGGTGGTTTGGCAGCCATGGCAATTGTGTACGGGAAAAAAGTATAAGGAAGAAGATAAAGGGTAGTTATTCTCTCCCCAAATCTCACTGTGGTGTCCAGTGGTAAATGAGAGATTTCGCATTACCACTCAACTAATTAGAGAATAAGCAGTGTTTCCATATTTTCTTTTTCAATATAAGTTGTACAAATCTTAAAACAAGGAAGATATAAGTAATCGCCATCTATCTTTCATTCATATTTTAATATTATTTATAGAACTTAAAAAAACATAGAAACATCTCTAAAAATGAATTTTGCCAATGTGTAATATTGTAAGGATCGAGAATATATACTTTTAGAAAGATCTTGTGCCATGGTGTTCAAAATTTTGCCCCAATCTGCCCTGCCCCAAGTTTAGGTTGGTGGAGGTGGCGTAGTTTAGTCCCAAGGGCATGTATAGTGGTATAGATAGTAGTTGTCTATAATATATCTCCATATCATCTATAAACAACACTAAAAATAACTCATACAATGAATCGTGATCTCATATCCAATTAATTAACAGACTATTTATACAATGATATATAAAATAAAAAGCTGTCTATAAAACTGTCTGTTAAATAGTACATCTTCTCCTCATCTCTCCTCTATGTTACCTTAAATCCTACGTAGTATAGTCTTACAAACAGCTGACACTCTACTTCTTCTTTTGCATGGGCCATGGACTTCACTCATGGCCCTGTGTATGCATGCAGGGCATTATAAACTATTTGACAAATAAAAAAACAAAAAGACCCCAATGGAGGTGCCGCCTTAATATGTAAATGATTATTTCACATAAACAAAACGATGAATAAAAAAAATAAACGCTTAAGCTCTATTTTTGGGTTGGTTGCCTTTCGCCCATCAGAGGCAACGTATGTCAAGGACGTTGTCATGAGCACCTAGTGATTGATTCATGACCTAGGTTTATTCTAACTCACAAACGATCCTACCCCTAATGCATGCATGTACACCATGCGATTTTGAAATACGCCCTCCAAGAACCAAGTTAAGTTTGAAAAATTAACCGTACGTTCAAATAACTAGGTATATTTTTGAATCTACTCCTTCAAAAAGTAAGAAAAAAATGTTGCAAATAACGGAAAAGGCCAACGCTTAGGTGTGGAGAGAGACGACAGATCAGTGGAGTGTGGTAGATATGGGGTTAGGTTACGCTGCCATGGATATGCATCTGTAGCAGATGGCAACGCTGCTGCTGCTACTGCTGCTGCTGCTGCTTTCGTACTAGCGATCGATTAGCGGACGCGAGTAGATGTGGACGAGGCACTAAATGGCAGACAATTAGTTAGCACACTCTAGCGACATCCTTAACGTTGGACGGGCGACGGTCCCAACATATATATGGCGTGCATGCATGTTGAATTTTGCTGAAGTGGTTTTTGTGGGAGAAAAATAGCAAAATCTGGCCATTGGCATAGGGCTGAGCTGCGATAAATTAAAACCGTTTCAAACCATTACTATTGATTTTGTTTGCTAGGAGAAACTACATTTTATGTTTAAGCTGAAATTTGAGGAGCACGTGAATATGTGACCCCAAGATATACGCACTCAATTAGTCCCTCGAACCATTACAAAAATAACGTCCTAACTAACTACTAGTTTATGTTTGTTTAATAGTTAGGTTGTACCACCCATATATATACATATGTATATATATATATGTATATATATATACATATGTATATATATACACACACATACATATACATATATATAATGATTTCATACTGAGTGTACGTGACTCCCACCTCTAATATACCGTTTAAATGATATTAATTGTTATACATCTTTATCCTTTTGAGTATACTCTAATATATACTGATTATAAGATACTCCAAAGTGAGTTCTATAAAAAATTCATTAAAGTCCACCATTTATAGTATAATTTGTTTATATATTTTTTTACATATGGAAAAGGGTATGTAAGAAAAAAAAAATAAAGGGCCCTGATGAAATTTTTTCAACTATACCGCATTGGACATGGAGTATCTTAAAATTATTATTGGAATATACCGAAAGTGATAAAGGAGTATAAAATGTTAATTTAAGTGGTATATTAGAGGTGGAAGTATGTACTCTCAGGAATACGAAAAAAGCTTTTATATATATATATATATTTTACTTCTATGTATATATATGTATATATGCACGTATGCACGTGCATGATATGCATGGTGCAACGGCACGTTGCCACAAAACAACTTGCAGCGATCGCTAGCATCGCATCGCGAGGTGGCTGTTAGGTCTCGCGTCCATTTCCTGAAAGCTCCAACGTGGCCACCGATTTGTGCGGACGTCGCACACACAAACACATTAACGTCAGGCTCTGGTCGTGATCTGGTGTGCAGTAGTGAGTCTAGTGACAGGCGACAACTAATTAATATAATTTCCACTCGCTAATATAAGTGAACAACGAAACTAGCAGGACGTCCACTTCACGGCCTATTGCTCTATGGTGTAGTTTACCAGCTTACAATCTAGCAGTACGCAGAAACAGTTGCACAACGTACGAACTTTGATTGCGCCAAATGGCGGTTCTTGTATTAATTCCACTAATTAATACTCCTTATGTTTGCTGTACATGGTTTTTAGATGGTTATACTGTGCATATATATACACCTAGGATTTTTTTAGATAGTTAATAATCTAATTAACAGTTCAGACGAAATTAATTTTTCCATATATCCACCTATAACAAGTGACAACTTATAATTTCCATGTCGCTAATATATATAAGTGAACGAAGCTAGCTAGGACGTCCATTTCGTGGTCTATTTTAATTTACCGGTTTACAAGCCAGCAGGGTACGCAAACAGGTGCAAGAAGTACGAAATTGACTGCGACAAATCGCGGCTCTTGTTTTAATTCCACCATTAATTTAATACTCTTTGTTTACTGTACATGTATTTTTAGAGGGTTTTACTGTACATATATACACCTAGGTTTTTTTTTAAGATAGGTTTATCTTAGCAGCTCAGATGAAATAAATTTTGTATTTTACTGTGCATATATACCTTTGATTTTTGTAAATTGGGGTATCTTATTAACAGCTCAGACGAAATTAATTTTGCAATATATATATGGAGTAATTAATGTGTACGTCTTAACATGCTGATTTATGGCGAAATATATTGTAATTCCCTCAGGAACAATTATAACATGACCATCCTAATTTATAAGTGATCACCATCCTAATTTATAAGAGTTCACCTTAAATTAAAAATACTGAAAGCATCAAGTCGAATATTAAGCCAGAAAAGATGCCCATATGATATAAATTTATTCTCTTTTAAAAACCATAAGCATTGTTAGTTAGTTTTCAATTTTCTATGTATGTTATAGAGAAATAAATGCTTTTTTTTAATTAAAACTGTGGCCTTTTCTAGGGAACAGTGGCCTTTATTTTAGTATGAGAAACCTGCCCTCTTATATCATATATATATTTCACGATTACAATCAGTTTTTTTTTACTTAAGTACAGTAGTAGGTATATATGTATTTTGAAAACTTAGGAACTTTAGTTTATTTGTAATTTGTCCCAAACTTTTCTAAGTTTCAAATTGTTTAAAAGAAGTAAATTAATTATGCCCAATTGCATACGAGGGCTCAAATCAACAAAATTAAGCTTTAGGGGCTCAACTGTATAAAACTAGCTAGAACAGATGGTTGAGGGAGCTTGCAGTTTAATTTTACCAGGCCACCATAAATAAGTGCAATAATGAGGTGTTGAATACGAATGATGGCGCCTCTATCCTTTTTTAATCTGTACAGTTGAACTCTTAGACTTGGATTTATAGAATGGTTGGTGCAAATATGAAACTCTTTTTCACTGAACTATTCGATCTCCAAGCATAGGAGCTGGTTTTTATTATATTAAGAAATAGACTAATCGACCACACATTTTTTTCCTCACAAGTTGGTTGTCACAGCGTTGTACAAATGTTTGGTCTGGCATGAATGTACAGAACAGAGTACCAACAAAGGCCAACGCAGACCAGTCTCTAAAAGAAAGCAAGAAAGAAAGGAAAGAGAGAAAAAGAGAGGAAAAAGATGAGAAGGCAAAGTTGAACCGGCCACCTACTAGAAGATGTCCAAACATAAAACAAAGTGTCTCTATACATGCATGGCTCTCCTACCACTATGTATAGATAGGTAAACATAGTGCGTATTATAAGTGTGTGGGAAGAACTATGCAAAATACCGTCCGAACAAAATAAAAATAAATTCAACAATTTAGCAGAAATTTGTGCTTTGACATTTTATGGTATAATTTTGATATGTAAGAAGCCAAAACAAAAAAAAAGTACAATAGAGAGTGGGTTTTTTGGGTGTACAGAAGTACGTAGATTATAATTTGTTAAATTTCATTGGCTCTAGAGAGACTAGCATGCACCTAAATTTGATATAGGTGAGTCTAGTAATTGAAGTCCTTGGAACAAAGGCAAGTTCAAAAATTACATAATAAGATATTTTAATTTAGACAAAAAAATGTAAAGGAAGAAGTTTATTCAGCCGTGAAAAAGGCGTAAGATAAAGTACACTATAAGCTCTTGTGCGAACCAAGTATTATTTACAATAATTATACAAATGTTTAAAATTTATGTGTATTTATTTAAGTACATAATATTATTACTATTTTAGTAGGAATGCAAGAAAAATGGAACAAATGTTAAACAAATTAAAAATGAGTCCAACTAATTGTTTAAGTTTAGCAATAATACAATGTGTATTGTCATAAAGCCGAGTAATAAAAGGGATCGGAGTGGCATATACTCCTATAGAGAAGTAAGAAAAGCATTATTTTATTCTATGACAAATCGAAGGCAAGAATTTTTAGTATAGTGTGAACCCTCTGTTTAAAATCAAGTGTACATTTTATTGGGATTGTCGTTTAGAAATTTCTAAGGAAATCTAGAATATAAGATTTTGCATCATCAACTCCTATTCTCATCATTTTGAAGTAGTGTGTTAGAGAAAACCTAGTGGTTGCAGTATTCCATTCAATAAACGTAATAAGTATTTCCCAATATTGCTAAATAGTAATAAGTATCTCCCAATATTACTAAATATTTCTTAGTTTTACACCTCCTTCGCTTATGCACATAGTGTACGTACGTGTGGCCATCAAGATATTTTGGAATCAATGGGTAATCTACGTAGAGGTAATGAGAAGATTGGGAAACGAATAGGACGTTTGAGAGTCAAATTCAGTCTAGCAGCAGCCTAAAGATGTTATGAATTGATTCTGCGACAAGAAGAATATTGCATTTGTATAATGTTGAAACAGTACGTGGAATTCAGGGCGTCAGAATGCTGCATTTTGTTTTTTTTTAAGAGATGGAATCAAGTGATAGATATGGCCCTACTTTCTTAAGAAAAAGTGTAACAAGAAGAAAGGTAAAAGCCACTACAATGTAGGGCTAAGGAATCATTAACTCTGTTGGATTGGAATCGCTCAGAAAGCACTTGCTGTAAAGATTCGTCAAGCACTACAATAATTGTTGGGTTGAGATCAAATAACATACTATAGACACGTGATCAGTTTTCATAGATAAAATTGTTACAGTATTTTCACTACTTCTCAATTGAGTACTATATATTCTTATGTTCAGTTTTGTTTACAGAAGAGTTGTGTTATGTCTTTCAAATTTCTCCCAAATAGACTGAGAAATGTAGCAAATACTTTCGAATCCCATGTGTTCGTATGTGACATTTTTGTCTTTTGCAATTGGCTTCCTGTCGTTGTGTTGAGGTGTGTGCATACTCCGCAAAGTGTCCTCATGCAAATGTTGCTTCAACCAACAACACCCACGCAGCACCGACAATCTCGATCTAGTTTGCAACGAATAATGCTTTGAGGCAGTTAGGAGGCCGGCCGGTAAAAGCGGAAAGATGTCAATATATATAGTAGAAAAGAGAAAGCTTTTTATCTAAAAATTATTTGTATGTACATTAGCCATCCCATGAGAATTAGGGTTATTAATTTTCCAAAGTTACAATTCGGTTAGTCCCTATATATATATCGGTCACTATAATGGATCTACATGGTCATTATATCTTTTGTTGTAGTTCTCTAATTCCAAGAGTTCAATATTAACTTCTTATCACAGAAACTAGTTCTAATTAGCAGAGCAAAATATCAGAGGATGCTATCAACTTCCAAAAAAAAAGCTAGACAGCTAGTGTTTTGTACGATGCTTGCTAAAGGCAAGGCGTCAGGTCCATCCGGTCGGCTGGGATGCATCAAGGATTCAGCTGAGACCAGCATAATGAGATCTTCCCCCACAGAGATGTACATGTATGCATCATCCATGGAGGCTAGCTAATTAACCTAGCTAGCTTACCAGTCAGGCAGGCAGGCATGCCACAAGCAAAAGCATACATTGTGGTCTATAGGATGGTGAATGACTTTCATATAATTAGGTGAGATATGGCCTTTTTTTTGGGACAGTAATATCTTCAAGTAAACTCAAAACCCCTCACACACTTCCTATCAATTTTTTTGCGAATTATAGCCCTATAGGTGCCCTGTACAGCTATATTCCAAATAAAATTATAGATACTACAAACTTAAATCCTTTAGGATTTAATCGGAAGAAGATAAACTAAAATTTGTCGAAATTCTAGATCTTTTTTAATCTGAACTTCATGTAACCGTATTAACTTGAATTAAATATATAGTTTTGTTTCATTGACTACATTAGGAGAAGTAAAAAAAAAGGTTACTTTGCATTAATCTACCTAGACAGCAGGAGGACATGACAGTACATATATAAATGGCTTCTTGGGTTCCTTCCTTTTCAGTCAAATTTGTGAACATAAACTTGCCATCATGCATGGACAATATATAAACCCTAGTAGGGCTTTGGCCAAACAGATATGGTAGTGATGGCATATTCCCTATTGCATGCCAAGGTCCTTGTCCAAGAGACAACTAATTAAAGAGGGTGCACAAATAATTTAAGCCACTTAAGCAGCCACAAAAGCTAGCTTGCATTAGAGGTGAGAGAAATTAAGAGAGTGGCCAGAGAGAGAAAGGGAGGGGTAGAGAGAGAGAGAGAGGAGCCCTTAATCATGGGGGCCGCCACGATGTAACACACTTGGACGCACACCCCTCACCTGCACCATTTGTCACAGCAACAACAAAGGCTTATACGGGAATCCCGACATCTAAACTACTGTCCGTAGCTCTAAAGCTCCTTTCACCTACCAAAATTTGGGTAAAGGAAGGGCATGCACTCGACCACTCTGCCATGGAGGTGATCCAAGGGTCGTTAGATCAGATCACTGAGATGCATCAGCTGGTGCCCGGCCGCCAATAGGTTAATTACTTCTAATTAAATCCCCCCTTGCCCTTATTTGTGCCCTCCTACCTGTCACTTCCCACTCTTCCTCCAAACTTGTTCTCTAGTGCTTTTCTAAGCTCAGAATCGAGTGTATTATATCTTACACCGTTTATTAATCAATAGGAAAAAAATACATATTTGAACTTGATAGAGAAGATACCGAATTTTTTACGAGGAAATATCTGTAGAGAAAAATATATTTTATTTATGGAGTTTCTCTGCAAAACTAACTGACAAGCTCGCCCCCGTAGTCCACCCATGCGCCGAGTGAAATGTTCAAATTTCGTAAAACAAATATGTGCATATATATATATAATCTTTTTACGTATTCTAGCTAAAAAGTTTATCATGTGATGGCTCAACACTTAAAATTGTTTGTTTTTCCTGGGATCCCAGTGACTTGACTCGCGTTGGGGGCCAGCTCAATTAGCAAAAGCTAGCTAAATCTAGTTATCCAACTCAAAATCCTAAGAGAAACAGCAAATTAACAAGCATTGCTCCAGTCATTCCACAATTAAAAGTGCACACATGCATGGAGAGGGAAAAAAAAAGGGACAAGCAAGGGTGAAAAAAAAAGTAGGGAAACATGCATGCCATACCTGTGAATCGTCCTCAAGACCCAGCTTGTCAACCAGGTACCTCATCACTACTCTAACTGTCATCCTCCCGTCTCTACTGGCAATGCATCAACAATTAACACACACCAATACAGCAAGTCAATATGGCATGATCAAAATCATCAAACCAACACCAAATGAAATAATCAAAGGTCAAATCCGGAATCAAGCCATTAATTCTTATTAAAGATCCAGGTTAATGATGCAGAAGACATGTTTAATTGGAGAGGAATTTAGAAGCTGCTAACCTAACCCTCAGGTAGCTCCTGGGTATCTGCGGCAATGGCGGCTCCGTCCTCCTGCACGGGTCAACGGTGACAACACGAACTAACCACCCACATTGCTAAACCAACGCACTCGCCGCCAGGGTTTCGAATTTCTTTTTTAAAAAATTTTGGCATCCACCAAAATCACCGAGATTCAGGAATTTCGGTGTAATTTTGGGATGAAATAGATGAACAAAAATTTTATTTTTTGACAAAATTTGACCGAAATATGAATTTTTGAATAAAATTCAATGAACCCGCCGAAGAATATTTTTTTTTGTGGTCGTACTCACTGGTTTTGCGCCGCCCGGAGCACGAACCACGTGCCGGCCTCGTGTGTGGGCGGAGGCGGAGCTGCCGCAACCACTGGTCCCGCGACGGCAGCCGACGATGAAGAACCCGGGAACAGGGATAGCCATAACTGCGGCGGCGGCGGCGGGGGAGTGCCCGGCTGTACGGATGTCGAGGGGCCTGCTTCATACTCGGTTCTTTGTCGTTTCCGGGTCGGCGACGGCGGAGATGGCGAGCTCGGGGATGGACCGAGCCCAAGCTGCAGCCAGTTGTCGCTGCCGCTGTTGCTGCTTGTGCTGGGTTCCTGGACGTCGCGCGGCGGCTGCGGCGGAGGTGCTGTTGCTGGCGGCTGCGGCTGCGGCTGCGTCGTTTGCTCTTGCTGCTCGGGTTGCTGCTGCGGTGGTTCGGGGTCCTTGCTTTGCCGGTGCGGGTGGGAGGGGTCCTGTGCCATGGGCCTCAGGGTGCTGCAGCGGCAAGGGAGCAACGACGTCGACGACGACAATGACGGCTGGCGGTGGCTTCTGTGGAGGCGAACGTCAACGGCGGCCGGCCCATGGGCATGGCGGTGCGGCCGGAGGAACGTCACCATCCTCTCATGCCTTCTCCTCTCTTGTGGTGTTGCACCGCGCCGCGGCCGACACCATGGTAGGGAGGAAGGAAGGGGAGGAGAAGACGGAGAAGATGCAAGAGGAGGAGAATGTTCGAAAGGGGAAGGGTGCCTTGCATCTATAGGTAGATAGATACTAGAGAAGGCCAACGTACACGTACATTACACCTCAGTCACCTCCTCTCTCTCGCTCTCTGCGCTACTGGGGAAGGTAAGATGTCAAGGGCACTTGTACAGTGCCCAACTTTGATCTGTGCATTGATGGATGTACGGCAAAACATGAGTTTTTTTCCACATTTCTAAGGTCATCACATATTCACATGCCATGCTAGCAGTGTACCTGTGATGATGACTAGTTTATGTTCAGCTTTACATAAATAATCACTTTTTCTAGTTCCGTGTGTGTGTTTTTTTTTCAATTTGGCTTTCTTCTAAATGTAACTGCAAATATATTTCTATTCCCGATCGTGGAAACGCTGGAAGATGACACATGCCATCTTTCATGGCTTCTACAGTTGAAAATATAGCTATTTTTATAATTACGTTTCGAATGAGCTAAAAAAATTGTTAAAGAGCTAGAAAATGTGTCACTGTGTTGTATGGCTCAATCCTCCCTGCCTGCAGGTGTTTATATGCCTTTCTTGTGGTTTTGTTTGCTTGTGATTACATGGATGGAACACATGAGCTGTAGGTTAGGGACGCATTAATTAAATTCCTTACAAAGAGGAAAATTAAGAAGATGCATTGCATTGTATGGTTAATTGAGGAATATGAGACGAGCCTCATTGAATGAAATGCTCTTGCTGCTGAGGGTGTAATTTAAAAGGTTGGAGGTCATTCGCTGCTTGCGCAACGTACTTTTGCTTTTGTCACCACCCTGATGCCCTTGTGGGATCCGCTGTATATTCCTTCCTTCCCTGCCTCCTCTCCTCCACCGTAGGGAGATACTAGCGCTCGGACGTTTGATCACTGTTCATCCTATCGGACACCTCTTGGAGCATTTTTTTTTACGCGTGCAACATTTTTTTCCGACACATGCAACATTTTTTTTGAACACTTGCAACATCCGTCTACTGTAGCAAATTTCACTGTTTGTCAAAGGAAAATATTGCAGGCGTTGGTAAGAAATGTTGCACGCGTATAAAAAAATGTTGCAGCAGTATCCGAAAATTTTGGACGTCCGAACACAAGTCATTAGGAAGTCATATACTTTTCTCATCTAAATCTTAAGCCATATTTTCTCTTAGCACCTAAATAAATGAGATAGTAATATATATATATATATATATATATCACGGTGACTCCATGATCAATGAAGAAGAGGAGTGGAGAAGTCTATGGACAAAGTGGTATGCTAAGAAGATGGACAGAGAACCAAGTCCTAAGTCCATTTCAATAGCATACTCCTCATGGCTTCGCCTGTCATGGACGCTTCCTCGTGACACCCATGCTTCTTGAACTTGCAAGGGCTTATTTTTTTTAAATCATTTTAGTGTGGAATAAGAATGATTCATTATTTTTATTCAGCAAATATATTCTTAAGAATATATGAATAATTTTTCATATTATGTTTTCATTTGAGATGTATATGTATCATATGAATTTTTCTAATGTATAAGTATCATTTTAAAGTTACATGTGCACATGTTTGTAGCATGAGGTCACAACATCGATCACTTGATTTCCTCTCAACTCTAGCAAAATTACCATCATATAGTATTTGGTCGATTTACATTAGGAACATCTTCGGCCACCGCCCATCCTCTCACTCTCTCTTCCCACCGCCTTCCACGCCGCTTTTAGAGTAGTACCATCACTTTACATGAAATGTGATCTATTTTCGTTAATTTTCAGTGCTTCTTCTAGCCTAAGAAACGGCGATGGACGCGAAGAATTTATGAGAAGTTTGATTATGGATGTGATGATCATGAGACAGCAGAGCTTGCACCCGCCATCGAGGCCAATGATGTTGTAGAGCACGATGAGGCTGCAGAGCACGATGAGGCCGGCGAGGTAACAATCGACACGCTCATGATTGTCGGTGCCACTACCATGCTAAGCCAACATCCTCGACTGCTCATGATTGTACCATGCTTTCGGATCGGTCAACCAGCAGCAATCACGTCGGCGAGGTCCAAGCAAGAAGAAGAAGGCAAGACATGTTATCACCGGTCGCCGAGGACGGCCGACCTCTTGCACCCTCGAGGCTTGGGCGCTCAATTCAAGATGCGGCGCCCACGTTAGGGACCACGTGGCAATTAGCATAGCAAAATGGGATCAGGTCCTCAAGATAACGAAGAACATGCTTTGGAACGATGTGAAGGAGACATTCACCTTCCCCAAGGGACCGAAGAGAAGGTGAAGAGTTACACTCTCAAGAAGATGGCGGTCGCGATTCCGCACTTATAAAAAGAAGTGAACACGGAGTATATCAAGAAGAATCGAACGCCTCGACTTCAACAAGCACCCAAAGTTGCAAGATCACCGATGCGCTTATGAACTACAAGACTTGGACGAAGGTCAAAGTTTGAGTGAGAAGAATAAGTTGAATGGAAGAAGAATTATCACCACCGACTCGCCCCGGTGGTTACCGCCATGCAATACCAAAATGGGAGAAGAGGAACAGACTCGCTAGCGAAGGGTATCGCACCCGCAACAATGGATTGGCCCGACAGAGCAAAGCATTGGTTCTATGCTCACGGCGGCGCCTTTGATGATAACGGCAATGTTTGTGTTTGGGGAGGTGCTAAGAGATGTGGCGAAGGCTTGCAGTACCCATCGAGGAGACTTCCAGGTAGCTTGTGCCAAACAGGAGAACGATGAGCTAACAAGGGCCTTGCAAAATCCGAGCACCCCGGACGCACACGCAGGCGCCGGCGTTGTCCCGTGGAAGGTTGGTTTCGCCAGACGCCGAGACCTATAGGAGTCAGGCGAGGAGCAAGGCTCGACAGACAATAACTTGACTTAGTGCGCTTGAAGAACGCTGAATCAAACAAATGAGAGAATGCAAGAAGAGATCCGAAGAGAGGTGCAGCTAGCCTTGAGCCAACAGGCGAGATCGCCAAGAACCTCCAAGTAATCCAGACATCATTAGCCCCAGGCGGCAAATAAGCGCCGCGCTTCCGTTGAAATTGGGCAAACGGACTTGGACAAGTATCCGTGAGATTTACATCGCAATGGACACCTTGTGAGCTGCATATCCAAGCGCGGAACCTTACCTTCAAGGCGGCCGATGGTATGGCTCACCCATTAGAGCCGGGGCAACTTATCCATGGCCAACAGATACCGTTAGGATACTCCAAGGTCTCGGTGGAGGAGGTTCTGCCCAGGGTACGAGGACCTTGACCTCGAAATTCCTGGAGGTGACGGGACTACGAAGCTAGGAGAGGCAGTACACAATTTCATCCTGTGGCGCAAACGGAACATAATTTTTCGAGATAACATGGACTTGTCCTCTCCGCGAAGAAGCCCGAGAAGAAACCAGTCTCCTCCCAAGAACACGCCGACTCTACACCACCTCCTCGCGATATAAGCCCGACAAGAAGCCCATCTCCTACACCATCTCCTCGCATATAAGCCCAGAAGAAGCCTGCTCTCCTCCTAAGAAGGCGCCGACCACACCACCTCCCGCGCACATAGCGCCACAAGAACCCCTCTCCCTCCCAAGAAGGCGCCACCAAGGAATGAAGCCGCCTCGGCCAAGAGCTCCTAAGAAGACGGGGTCCTCCACCCAATCCAAGAAGTTTGGTGAACTGCTACCAGATGATATGAACGATGAGGAGATCAAGAAGGTGGTAAAAGGAGAGGTAACTAAATTTCTTAAACCCAAGTCACCAGAGAAAAGGTTCAACTCGCATGAAGAATTTTATAAAGGCTTAATGACTATTAAAAATTTGAAGGATAAAAGGAAATGCCTCGCAAATCAAACTACGAAAGACATTGAGTAAGGAATGCCCCAAGAAGAAGATGTCACCGAGGAAGAGTAAGGAGATGCAAAATTCTTCAAGAAACGGCCTTCTGCAAATCAAATATTAGGCACGAAAAGATTGAGGTTGCCCAAGTAAAATGGTTATTTAAAATGGGTGGGTCATTGGTCGTGCATGAGAGCCTGACTAACGACAAAGATGCGCAATTTCATGAATGGTACTTGGACGCAACCAAGCATGGTCTAGAGATGTTCGCAGTCAAGTTTAAGCAAAAGACGGTGAAGGTCAATTTGTTGTCGATCGACTACATGTATGATCTATACCAAAGAGCCCTCGGCGTGAGCTTGATGGGCGGACTCGTAAGTGTCTTATATATATATATATATATATATATATATATATATATATATATATATATATATGGATAAATTAACTATCCCTAACTACTAGCTCGAGCATTATATTCAATACATGCATATATATATAGAGTAAAACTAGATATTTATTAGGGTATGAAGAAGCCATCGTACTAATTTTATATTAAAATATAAAATACGCTTTATATTTTTAGGCAAGACCATTGACAAATATGTTATATATTTTTGATCGGAGGATAAACATATATATGGCCGCTGATTCAGATGTTTCATTGATCTGTCGAGAAAATGTTAATTTTAGAGTTTTACCGTGCACGCGTGCACCTACTGTCTGGCTTATATACAGCCCGACCATACTATTGCTTTCATCAGGCAGTTAGATAAAAAGGATTTATGATGCAGGCAGTAGTTAGTTATTTTCATTTGTCACTTGTCTGAGGAGACTATATAGCTTGCTAACATTCCAGTGCACGTAAAGTACTCACATCGAACTGTTTCCATCTGAGACGGATCGAGCTGAATCCACCGTAAGGAAGGAAGTACGCACATGCACGATCGTACTTGAGGCTACAGTGCAGGTATGAGATATGATGTCCTTGTCACGTGATTTCCCAGCTATAAGAATTGAGAAGAACTAGGTGCCCTACGTGCCCACTATGTTGTAGGCGGAAGGAATTACCGATGCAGGTAGAGATTTTAATAAAAAAAAGAAAAACTTTTTTGAGAACACCACTCTAAATAAAGAAATCAAATTATCATAATTTTTAAAAAATCATAAAAGCTTGATTATGATCTATTTTTTTATGGTAGTTTAGGCATGTTCTCAGGACCCTTGCAATAAATTTTAAAGAATTTACAAATTTAGTATCACAATTATATCAACGAACGTGCTTTAAGTGTATCAATAGTATTGTCAAGATTTTTTAAAAATGCAAAAGTTTGATCATGATTTGAAATTTTTACAGTAGTGTAGGCACGCTTTCAGAACTCTTTTAAAAAATTTCAAGAATTTGCAAATTTAGCAGCTCAATTAAATCAGCGAAATTGCTCTAAATGCATTAGTAGCATTAATAGAATTTTTAAAAATAGCACAAGTTATCTAGATTTTTTATGGTAGGCCAAGCATGCTTTTAGGATCATTCTATAAAGGTTTCAAAATTTAAAAATATGATTTAATAGTTTAACCAAATCAGCGAAGTTTATTATCTTCTCTATTTTCTAAAAAACACTACATTTGCTACAGTATTCAGGGAAGCTACAGTATCTTGTGCCACCTGGATTCAAAGCCCAAGACTTCACGCTCTGGCCACAAGGCTTCTGCCAACCGAGCTAAGCGTCGCATGTGTAATATAGTGCTGAATTATTTATGAGGCTATATGTAGTATGCACTGTAGAAACTATAGAGGTGACGTGTTTGGCCGCCCGGACGCGTGCCGTACATCCCGAGAATATAGAGTTTTATATGATGTGCTTATCTAGCTTATTTATCTTGCTTTTATTTTTGCAAAACTAGTTTACTATAAATGAATTTATAAAAATGACCCTCCCCCACCATAGAAAGTCACGGTGGCTGGCACATGGCAACGCGGACGAGTACGGGAGGACGCACTACTGCTCTCGTGGACCGCAGGAGGATGAGCTCCTATAACATCCCAGAAATTCAATAAAATAAGAAAATAAGAATAAAAATTTTGAATGAATTTAATTCTGCATTTTCTAGATTTTCTTGACTTTTCTTCATTGTTGCTCTAAAGGAAAAATCCTTTTTATATTCATTTAAGTAATAGATAAAAGATAAGGATAAAAGCTTATAACAATAAATATATAAAATTTTAAACTCAGGAAATTTCCAGAAACTCAATTTTAAATTTAAAAAGTCGTGTCAACATAATTAAATGTGAAATGAAATTTAATTTAATGAAATTTGACTACTAATAGTAACATTTTCAAAATTAAATAAAAATATTCCTACATTATAGTAAACTAAAAATTTAACCTTATCTTTTGACCGGTATACCTATCACCAGTAAAAATATTAAAAATTAATAATAAAGTTTGGTATATTTAGAAATATAAAGACTGAAAGGTTAAAATCTTTAAAATTCCAATGTCGAATTTTTATAAATTAAATACAAGAGATATCATTCTATAATTTTGTAGGAGAATAAAATATCCATAAGTAATCTCCAAAAAAATAAAAAATCTTTAATAGGATATCGACTCTAGATAAATTAAAAACAGAAAACTAAAATCTGAGCATAGTACCTTGTCAAAATTTTTATAAATTCTGTATATATTATTTTGAATTGAAACATTTATAAGATAATGTATAAATGATAATGAAACTCATATCTGGAGCTTAGAAAACAACTATAAAAAATTTTCCATATGGACTCGACCCTCATTTAAAGTGTGAATTCATCACCCAATTTGGAAGAAGACAAGACGGATTCATTTCTTGTCTTTGGACCAGTGCAATGAACCTGGTTGCTCTCACTGACCATTGGGGCCCACCTACTGCCGACCCCACCTGCCAGCATCCCAGTTTCTAGATGCATTGCCCCCGGAACCGCTGCCTTGATCTCTCTCGTCTCAGCCGAGCACTACACCTCTCTGTTTCGTTGCCATGGCAGGAAAACGCAGATGAAATCGCTGCCGCAGCAGAGCCAAACCCAGCACCGACTTGGCCTCTTCGTGTACCAGCCACCTTGTCGCTGTCCATCCCTTGCCACGGCAGCTTCATTTCCGTGCATTGGCATCCGAGAGCTTTGCAAGCTCATGAAGATGCATCCCCTCCTTCTGCCGCGATAGGAGATCTATTTAGGCGCAGCGAGGCTCACGAAGCAACTCAGACCTCCTCCAGAACTGCTTTACATTGCCTCGACCAAACTTGAGTCACGCCATTGCCAAACTGTGCCAAGAACACAGCCGACTCGAGTAGCTTTTCCTTCAATTCCATCGATCCAGAGCTTTCCTGCGACACCTTGAGCTCAACCCATAACTCATTTCTAGCTTTCACCACCGAAAATCACTGCTGCTACTCACCGTTCTTCTCCACGATAGGCCATCGGTGGTAATCCGCTACAATCCATCTCGGCATTCATTGACAAGAAAAATGGAACCCCCATTACTAATGGATGCTCACTGTGGCGCTAATTAGCAACAAGAATCTGTGAATTTTCTCCCCCTCTACTCGCCCATGGCGCCACCACTGGCTCTTCGGTGGGAGCCCTGCCCCAGCCACCACCAGCCGTAACCGAGGCCTCCATAGAGTGCGCAACGCCCAGCCGGTGCTTCCCCGCCGGCCAGCCGGCCGATTCTGGCGGCCGTTAGCCGGTGTCGCCATGCCCTGGCTCCCCCCTCTGCTTCCTCTCTCTAACAAAGTCACTCCAGTGCAACCGGTAATGTCGTCTTCAGTTCAATCAAAACGTATTTCAAATTTTCCAGACCGAACAAAATTCACATATTGGTAACTTTTGCATTTTAACTCCAATTTCAGAACTAAATTTCTAAAATCATCTAATATCATGTAGTTTTATAATGTCCAAATATTTAATTTTGCATCCCAGTTTAAATTATTTGAATTTAAGTTTGTATAAAACTTTAATAGGTCCTCTAATGCAAATATGAAAAACACATGAAAATATAAAATAAATTTATAAATATCCCTGAGACTGTGAGAAACTCATTTGTGCAAAAATATATAATTTCAAACTCATTTTAAATTATTTGGATTAAAATATAAAGAAAACCTTAATATGGGTACTATTAAGATACATAAACCATTATTCCTAAAATCATGAAATTTATTTTGGAAAATCCTCACATGTAAAGTACTCCATTTCTACAAAAAAACATTTAGATTTGAATCTAGTTTGTATCAAATTTGAAAATAGTTAGTTTTTAATGCATAGAAATCAAAATAATTGTAACTTGAACATATAAACTCAAATCTTGGTGAAACCAATTCCTACACCTAGATTAGACCATCATAATGCTTTATATATAAAAATATTTTAGGTTTAATTAAATCTAAATCAAGTTTGGAAAAGACCAAGTCTTTCATTCACATAGTAATAGCATATGAATAACCTTCTTTAACACTTGTAAAATCACTTACTAAGAACACTATAGGGCCATATCATCCAATTCCACAAAAATAATTAATGATTAACTTAGTTTATATCTAAACTATTAACCAAGATATGCTTCTATGTAAAGTATACTTAAAGAATCTAAAAAACCATATGGAGGTCTACCTATATTTGTGATGAGTAATTGACTGTAGTTAAATTTGTGGTGCATAAGTTTGCACTACTACGTAAATCATTTGTACAAAGTGGTGGTAACCCATCTTCAAAGCGTTTTGCACCAACAGAATCGGAAGGTCTCAGGTAAATCGGTATATTTGCACAAAGCGTTTTAAGTACCGCTCAGAAATGCATTTGTACAAAGTGTCGCTAAGAAACCTACTGCACAAATAAGCATTTGTCCAAAGCGGTGGTAACCCATCTTCACAAAGCGTTTTGCACCTGCTCAGAATTAAAGGTCTGTGTAAATCGGTATATTTGCACAAAGCGTTTTGGTACTTTCAGAAATGCATTTGTATAGCGGTAAGGCTTAAGAAATCGGCTGCATAAATAAACATTTGTCCAAAGGGTTCTTGCCGTCACTTACAAAGGTTTCTTACAGTACCGCCTATACAATGATTTTGTGTCGGTGGCTTAAGCACCACCGCATAAATAAGCACATCATCTGTCAAAGACAAATCCATACATAACAATGACAAGGTTATATATACCAAGCACATATAAATGATTATTGCATTATGTATATATATACAAGGTTATATATACTCTCGATATTCTCCTTGTAAAACTCTCCAGGTGCAGTATCCTGCGCCATGTACTCCTCTGATATTCTCTATCTAATATAAATTACAGCCCTACTGTCTTTTTAAAAAATATATATATACATCAGTGTTCACGGCCCTTCTATCCTCGTCTCCCAATTACAAAGTTTAGAATGCTTCGCCACTTCACCTCCCTAGTAAAAGAAACTACCTCTCTGATAGATGACTTCACGATGAATGAACTGCACATGTCCTTTTACACATTGCAAAGGTCATCATCAGTGAGTGCCAAAGTGGTCTTTGCAATCTTCACCTGCGATAATAAAGTAGGCAATAAAGAGGTTAAACAATAGTGAAATCGAGAATCAGACAATAAATAATCTTGAATCACCAATTTGTATAGGCTTACGTCCCGGGGTTGCTTCAGCACTCCGCTGATCCCGAGGAACTCGCAGACGTAGTATCCACAAAGAACACTGCCTGGAGGTTGCTTGTGGAACTTCAAAACAAATAATAATGTATGGAATTAGTACAGTCGGTAATACCCTTCCTTACTAGTGCAATTATGTTGAAGCATTACAAGTGTCTTCTTACCCATGGGTGGACATAGCAAACCATCTTATTTGACCCCTTCGCAGGATCATGTTGCCCCCCTTTTTTGGTCGTATAATTTTTGAAAGCCCTACTCGAATGTCAACAAAAACAAGTAACTATCATATCATAAAATAAATCACGTTATGTTATGTATGTTTGTGTATATATATTTCTTAAGCATTTAAGACGCGGGTGAATTCATCGTAAGATTCCGGTGGGGTTCTGGATGAGTCAAGGACCATATATCCGCTTCGCTTTGCACAAAGATAAAACAAATGAAGTGATCATCAGAATCTAAAACTTATGTAAGTTTCACGAGTGATTATGGTGTAAACTAAACTTTTAGCAACGATTGATTTAATGAGAAGATTACTTAAAATTATAAAGAGCCATTATGACGCCCTTGTCTTGCATCCGAGCATTGCTTTTGATATGTATAGCCCCACATCTACTTGGCGTTCTCGTCAGGATCGCCGCTTTTCTATCTCTGCTTCCGTCATCCCTTATCCTTCAACTCCTTTTCATTGAGTATGACTCTTAAGCTCGGTGGCTAATTCGGCGAGGTCGAGGAACCCGACACGTTTTCACATCTTTTTAGCATCGTTATATTGCATTCTACACATAAGACAATGGTCAATGCACCAATTTATATGCTGAATGCTGGGAAACATGACATTTTGGTAAATATCAGATTTTGGCAAAATGAATCTTGTTCGACAGATTTGGCAGAAGTTAACTTTATTTAAAAGTTAAAAACCACTAAAATCGCCAACTTACGATTTAGTGAAAATTATATGAATTCTGCCAATTTTTGAATGATCTAACAAGCCATTACTATAAAGAGGAACTCAACTTGGCACTCAACTGCTATACATTTGGGGTTTTCTTTATTATGCTATCAGAATGCAATATAATCATGATATGCTATCATAATTTGTTATATCGGCACTTGCTACTGCAAGAGTCGATATAACAATGTAGGGGTAGGTCAATGGCCAACTTACAGGCACCACACGCGGATCAAGTTGATGTCGAGTTTTCCAAAACGGAACATCTGTTGCAAGTCACCAAAATCGATCCAGTGTAGCAAGTATCCTCGTGTTTGTAGACATCCGAGGGACGGCGCTTGAATGCCCTTCACCCTAAGACGAGATGCCCTCAGTACCGATCATGGAGTCTCTTCAACTCCTATGGTCCTTCGTTGATCTCGCTCCATGGGGAGAAATGGCTTGCCATGCTCATAAGTCTCTAGTGAAGGCATGGTTCAGACCAGTGGAGTTGGCACTCCTCTTTGACTTGGTGTACTCCGCTGATTGCAATCTACTTTTTGTTTTTTTTGCAACCAACAACATCGCCAAGATGAGGCGCGCAGCAGGTTGGGGCAACGGAGGTGGTGCATGCGGTGCACAAGGCGCTTAGCGACGAGATGCGCTATTGTGGTGAAGGCACCGCCGGCGGAGATGCGCCACAGTAGGAAAGCCGCCGCGGAGAAGATGCGGTTTGTGGTGTAGGCAATTGTGGAAGAGGTAGGACATCTTGACTTGTCAGCCGGCGTCTCGACCTCTCTTGTATCAATGCAATATCTTCCTTGGGCCATACAATAAATGACCCAACCGTGATCTTGGATGGTCTCTACGCCATCGTGGGTGCTGAATAGTAGCTTCCACAAGCCAAGGCATGGAACAAGCACGATGTCCACTTGCACCTTTGCGTGACCAATCGGGACAAAGTTGGTTGTGTATCACGTGTTTCGGATATGCCACGCCCCGCAAGCTCGACGACCAAGCCCCCTTGCTCCAGATGTGCACAGAGCTTGCACTTGGTTGCCTCTGTGATATCATCCACAGGATATCGAGGCGTTGGGACTGGCGCGGACCCGACGCTACTCTGGATGCTGGCCGGGCTCGGGTTGTCATCCGACTGCGCTTGTAACACCCTTTCCGCCTCCTTCTCTTCCCATAGTCTTAAAAACTCTTGTTGGGCCAGCTGTCTTATTGTATCAGCCATGGTCCTCTTATATCTTTGATGCGACTTGTATTGGTCTTGATATTCCGGGAACCCATGCTTAAAGCCCACTCGACTTCCGACGCCACGAGTGCGACCTGGGTGTTCCTTGGTTCCCAACGCCGTCGTTAGGTCGTCATTCTCCTTGTCTGGCACGAAAGATCCCTCCGCTTGCTCGTGCGAGATCTTCTCGCAACTTGGCCGAAACTTCCAGACCGCAGGTCCACCGTGCTTTTGCGACCCTTCTTCTGTCTTTGGGTTGGCGAGCTAGGACCCAATTTTACCTCACTGCCATGCTCGTCAATGGGTTCTCTATGCAAAGATGGGCTTCCTCTTCTTCTTTACTCCTCCACTCAACAATCTTAGGCATACCCACCGTGCCCAGTGACGGGTACTTGTTCTTCTTCGCGAGGGCATCAGACACCTCGCTCAATGCTACGGCTTCGCTTAGGTCTTCACGGACAAACTCCGCCCATTCACCCACGGTGATTTTTCCATATTTCTGGAATGGTGTCCGCTCCGTCTTCACAAAGTACTTGTTCAGCTCATACCTCCAGTTCCGGAAGCTCTTCCCCATCACATCCAAGGCATTCTTCTTAGCGATGGCCTCATACTCTGGGGGGAACCTTATGATTTTCTGCAGCTCGGTCCAAAGGTGCGCCTTTGTCGCGTCGGCCACCTTTGTCTAGTTATTAATCGTGATGGAGACATTGTCCTTGACAAGACAACCGCAACTATTTCGGAACTTAGATGGTGCCTCACGAGTAGGGATGAAAACGGATAGTAATTCGGATATCAATTTTTTTGTCTTTGTTCTTCAATGGGAAACAAATAGGATATAGAATTTTCTATCCGAATTCATATTCTTGTTTGTGGTGTTGAGCTTATTCAAATTCATAAAAATGAACCTCAAATTCATTATATATTTATTTAAATGATAGAAACAAAATTGGATATCAATCGGATACGGATTCGGATATTTTTCACCTTTTTATTTATGGGAAGCAAATAATGCGTAATTTTTTTATCTAATTTTATAATCTTATTTTTATAATGAGCTTGCTAAAGTGTTAAAAATGAAAACCAAAATCGTTATATATCTATTTAAAAATATCGAATTTGTTCGAAATTCGGATATCCGCTTTCATCCCTACTCACGAGGTGCTAGGGCTCTCCTAAAGGACCGACCTCCATGATATACCAAGTGCCTACGGTAACTTGTTCCTACTTGCTCCCCTGTTTTCGTTTATGCGAGGTCGTGGTTGTTGCAGCAGAGAATCCACGGAACATGCCCGAGGTATCTTCAATTACCTCTTGAAGCGCAGCTAGTCGGCGTGATCGCTTTCCGCCTCTTCACGGAAATAAACACGAGGAATACGCAAACATAAGGAAATGCAATTATGTCCACGCCAAGCTACAAATAAAACAAGCTCACTCTTCTTAATACCTCTTCATTGGGATCGTAATCGGAGTTGATTTCCCCACGTCGCCGTTGTAGGGTCGAGGATGCGCCTAGAGGGGGGGTGAATAGGCGATTTACAAAATTCGATCGCTCACTAATCAATTCGCTCTAATCAACCCCTATGTCAAAACCTACACAATTATAATGCGGAAGCGATAATCTCGGTTTTGACAATTATGGCCTAAATCAACTAGGCTCACTAGTGCACTAACTAATTTATGTCTCTAAACTAGAATTGCTATATTGAATAAACAATTTACACTAAGCAATTCTAATGCATTCAAGCAATCAATAATATGCAAAGATAAATACTTGAACGTAAAGAGACAAGGGACAACCGATGTTTTTCCGTGGTGTTCGGAGACTTGCCGGTCTCCCCTAGTCCACGTTGAGGCTAGCCCACACTTGGACCGGCTCCCGCCGAGCACCGCCTCTTTCCACTAGTCGTGGTTTTTCACGCCGCGTAGGCTCAACCCGAACCTTCACAAACTTCAGGGGCTTTCACACCTCGAGAGCTCCACAAGACGACGCCCACGCCGCCTAGGAGTCGGCAACCTCCAAGAGAATAGGCCGCTCCTCCGCTTGACCTTCACCGAGCACAACACATGTGCTCGGCGATCACCAAGTGCAACACATGCACAAGGACCTCACTCAAGTGCAACACATGCACAAGAGCTCACTCAAACCACTCCTAATTGCAACACATGCAATTAGCTCACTCTTAAGCTCAAGAGGCAAAGGGAGAAAGAGCAACACATGCAAAACACTCCCACACACTCAACCAATACAGCAACATACTGCCCAAGCCCCCCAATGGGGTATTTATAGCCCACACAAGAAAACTAGCCGTTTGGGGGCAAAACAGGGCAAACCCCGAGAAATCCGGTCCAACCGGACCTCCTCCGTCCAACCGCCTCACAGAGCAACGGTCGGATTTTCGATGCACAGACGGCTGGTTGGACCGCCACGCCTTGCCGCATCGCGGCCGGTCACACCGCACGCCTTCCGGTCCGACCGCTCAACAAAAATCAGCAAACACCGAAAATCACACTCTCTGGAAAGAACGCGCCGGCCAGAGGGCGGTCCGACCGCACTCCACCCGGTCCGACCAGACCGGCCGGCCGATCGCCAGACTTCCCAAGAACGCAGACTCTGCTGGAGAAAACACACCGCGCGAGGGGCGGTCAGACCGCCCGGCCGGTCCGACCGGACCAGGGCCGGTCCGACCGCCCTCACACCTCTGGTCCGACCGCCCAGGGGCCGGTCACACCGCCCCTGGCAGAAACAACTCCAGAAACTTCCTGATCTTTTTCTCCGAAAAACCAAATGCTATTCTTTGAGCCTCAAGGATGATCGACACATGATCATACACCCGTGCAAAACACATTTGCACCAAATTAGCTCATGCTCAAAGAATTCAACCGAAATCGCGAAAACACTTTTCGCAACCAACTCAAGAACTATTCGCAAACCGTATTAAGCAAATCAAACTCGAGTTTATGAGATTAATCCCCCTAGCCATGTGAAGGTCAACACAAGACCCGGTCAACTTGCCAACACCCGTTGCAAGCCCCACTCACATGCTCTCGGGATTCCGGACTCATAAACCTCAGTTTATTCGCACAACGAACTTGCAAATAACGCAATAAACATATTTCATGCTTGAGCACTACTCTTTGCAACACATGCAAAAGTCTAGCTCGAAGCAACATCAAATCAAGATGCATGAACTCTCTAATTGCAACACATGCAATTCTCTAGTTCCATGCAACACCAAATCGAACTAACACCAAAACCAAATCTCAAGTATGAGCTCTTTACTCGCAATACATGCAAGCCTCTAGCTCCATACAAACACACAAGTTTTAGAAAGATTGTTTTGCGAAACCAAAACATGAAGCTTCAACTAATGCAACACATGCAAAAGTGAACTTCACGCAAAAGCCAACGCACTAGCTTATCACATCTTGCAACACATGCAAATCAAAGCATTATGCGAAAACCAAATACAACCAAGCATAAGTTTAACCCATTCGCAACACATGCCAAATGGTTAACCCATATGCAAAAACCAAATCCAAATGGTTGAGCTTGAGTGAACGCGGAATGAGATCACCAACACATGATGAAGCTCAAGCAAAGGGAACGACCCTTCTTAATAGCACGGCGATAAAACCTTAGACTCAAAGACTACAAAGTCCTTAGCCTATCTAGTTATACCTTCGCCGCCGCGCATAAGCAATCCCCTTTGGGGTCTTTATGATCATCACTTTGATACTCCCGGGATCATTACTCGACTCCTCTTTATCTTCGGGATCCTCTCTTGACGCCCATCAACTTATGATGCCGTCCTTGTCCCGTTCTCATCATCTCATCCATCTTTGGACCTAACTCAATCACAACTCATACAAATAGTTAGTCCAAGATGCATGGTTGTCTCAATTATCTCTTGCACTCCATTAACACATAATGGATGCCTTTAGATCAATTGAGCACAACCTAAATCAATTAAAATGATTTAATTGTGTCTTAAGTACAATAATGCAACTCATGCTTTATTATACTTAAGAACTATTCATTTGTCCTCAATTAATCACAAAACACCATCAACACATGATGAAGTTTTCTTCAATGATTAATAAGACAAATGAACTCAATTTAAATTATCATTTAAATTGATATGAGTATATATTAACTACACAAGTTTTCATATACTCATGTTGATGGAAAGTAATGATCCATTATATGTAAATTATATGGAAATGATCATTACTCTAAATCATCAACTATAGAATACACCCACATGTATATGTGCATAAATATGATTGACTTGGAGATAATATGCACATATTCAAATTGATCGTATTGAAGTATATCCTATATTACCATGAGTATACTTATAACTAGGCAATTCGAATATATACTCAAAGATTTAGTTTCTTTGTCTTGATCTTTATATGTGTCAATAACGAATCGATCAATACAAAGAGACTTTTCAAGTTAAACTACAAACTCCCCCTAAATATGTGCATAAATGTAATATATGGATTGAGAAGCATAATGCACATTTTGTGGTTAATATAATGGGGACATTCATATTTCAACTTAACTCCAAAGTATGCAACTAATACTATAATGAATATGCAAACATACCTTGGGTTTTCCATTTTTCAATGCGATGAGACTAATCAAAGATATTCTAAATAAACAAGTTAGTCTCGATATAAGATTGTCATTAATAACACTATCGCATTAGGGGATAAACTCAATATTGGATTTGTCATTAACACAAGATTAGATTTGTCATTAACACCAAAACCATAACTAATGAAGGTTGAACTTACAGCCGTTCTGGTCGTGGGCATGGAACTGGGCTTGGGCTCTTGTACGATGATTAGTTTGTGAAGTGGTTGGGACAGTTTGTAAACTGGTTGGGACTATTTGTGAACTGGTCAGGACAGTTTATGAACTGGGTGAAAAGGATTGTAAACTAGTCAGGACAAATTGTGTATCATTCTGGCTATGTGTTGATTTGGTTGCATATATTGTTGGACATTGCTATGTGATGCGTTTTTCTTATCTATGATGATTGCAGGACTTCGAAGTTAGGTCATGGTGAGGTGAAAGAGATCAAGACTAGGCTGGGAGAGTTGAGGTCCAGACGGTCAAGGTATCGCCAAAGATGACTGAGGTCAGGGAGTAGCTGCAAACCGAGAAGACAAGTGGATGGTGCATATGCTAATTTAAACTCTACTCAAGTGAAGAAGGATCATTGGATCGTAGGTTTGCGAGTGGAGTAGTGGTTGAGTTAGTGGTGCCTTAAAAGGTGTGTGCAAAACTTGTTATGTTGTTGGGTTTCGGGTTAGCCAATGCATGGTTGAGTGAGTTAATCCCAGTTCTCGATAAGGTTCTTTATGAGAACAAGAAGTTATCCAAGGGTGGAGGTTGCTCCCAGTGTGCTATAAATAGAGGAGGAGAGGGATGTCTCCTGACTAAAGGTTTTAGAGGTTTTGTGCTCCTTTGAGCTTTGCCCACTTTGTTGTGAGGCTTTGTAATTCTCCCTTCCAGAAATGCAAAGTTTATTTTCTCCCTTCTGAATTTACTTCCAACATTTTCATTATGCTTTAAATTCAATATTTATATTCTTTCAATTTATTTTCTGCACATTTGGATTTGCCTCCTTTCCTTCTAAGTGCTATTGGATCTTGTGCCAAGGATAAAACATTGTTGGATGAATCTTTTATAGTTCATATCCCAATCATCTAGGCAATCTACAACCTTTTCTTTTTAGTTTAATGCATGAATATGATCTTTGTGCTTGGTAGAAGAAAGATTCTTGTAGATCGTGTTCTTATTTGTTTGAAAGGTTGTTCTTTGGTGTTTTTACTTTCTGTGATATATAGGAGATTATCTAAGATCATCTTTATTGTCAATTCCCCATGAGCAAGTTAAGGGTGAAGTTTGTGTTTTTAACCCGATTTTGACGCAACATTCTTTAAACTAAAAAAGGTTAGAACTTTGCCATCAATCCTTGCGATTGAAGGTTAGAATAAGTTTTTAACATCCATAGAAAGGTGCACACAAAGTTTCATAGGTTTTGGATTAGCCGATCAATACTTACATCAATTTTTATTTTTGAGATCGTGCTAATTTTACTATTCACCACAAGCACTGTTCATTAGATTAGTTTAGTTTATTATTCATCTGACCAGTTTGCTGGTTATTGTTCATCCGACCAGTTTGCTATTTACTATTCATCCAACCAGTGCAGTTTTCTTCGTTTATCTAAGCACTATTCTTCCAAACTCCTAGTCGGGGGGTCCTATTCATCCAACCACTTGTTTAGATTGTACGGTCATTCAATCCGGTCTCTTGGTGGTTTGATTTTTAAGAGAAAATTTTATTTGTGATCATTTAACCCCCTGTGATCACCTGTTTGGTCCTTCAATTGATATCAGAGCCCAGTTTTACTCTTCTATAGATTTTAACCGGTCTCAAGAGCCATAATGACTACCAAATATTCCACTAAGTCTCCCATCTTTTTTTAAGTTGATTTTCTCTTCGGAAAGTCAAGAATGGAGTTGTACATCACTGCCCAAGGCTTCCTAATTTAGTAGAAAGTGAAGTTCCCATATGACGTTTCTACTGATGAAAATGTCACGGTTGGTAATATGGCTGATGTTGAGGCTAACGCTAAGGCAAGAAATATCCTCATACAGGATCTCTCACCTACGATCCACTCATCAGATTTGGGTGACCCTCGATGCTTACCATGAGGGCACTACCTAGATCAAGATAGTGAGATAGGATCAATACAAGCATGAATACAACAAATTCGAGCAGCACACTGGTGAGACCTTTGATGAGTACTTTGGTCGTTTTACAAGAATTTGGAGCGATCTCCATGCAGTTGGTTGCATATACTCTAACTCAGAGAATACTCAACACTTCTTGACCGCACTTAATCTTCGGATTTGGGAGATGAAGGTGACCACCATTAAGGACACCACGGACTTATCGACCTTGACTCTTGACTGGCTTTAGTCTCGGCTCAAGACTCATGAGATTGACGTTGTTTCACGTAAGGCAAAGTCGCAGTCGATGGCTTTAGTCACCGATTCCATTGGATCCACTTTTAAGACTTTGATTGGTTTCTCTTTTTTCCTTTATGAGCTAAGCGATGAACATCTGGATAAATTTTTATAAAATAAACTTATTTTTTAGCTCAGAATTTTCTCATGCCTATAAAAGGGTGAGGAGAGGAAAAGTGGTGGCATGATTACCTATTTCAAGTGTAGTGGCCCCAACTACATTAGAGAGAACTGCCTTAAGATGGAGAAAGGCAAGGATGACACCATAGTTCGGAAAGAACAATAATACCAACAAGAAGCCTCCATTCAAGAACCCGACGTGTGAGAAGAAGTACGACAACTTCTTGAAGAACAAAAAGCTCTTCCACCGCATCCTCGCCACTCTCAATGCATCAACCTCTCCGACATGGAGATTGGAGTGACGAGAGTGAGGAAAATCCACAAGAGAAGAACAAAGGTGGCAATGACTTCATCGGAATATGTTTCATGGTGGACGCTAACGACATCAGCGACTCTGAACTCTACAACGCCTCAGATGAGGTACCCTCTTATGACTAGCTCAATGAAGCTTTGTGCAAATTAGAAAAATTCTATGCTAAAGCTGGAGCTATGTGTATGGAGTTAGAGAAGGAAGTAAGTACTTTATCTCAAAAGTTAGTTTCGCTTAGGTCTTGTTCCTCCCGAGAGTCTGCTGATTATATTCTTTGCGATGCTTTGTTTGTGGAGCTTGAGAATCTAAGAACCATACATGATAGTGTGGTTTCTAAGCTTAACATTCTTAGGTTGAAGAATGCTAGCAATTGTTCTATTGATGCTATTCCTGTAGATACTAGTTTTCTTCATACTCACACTAGTAAATCATATGAAAATTACCCTAAATTGCTTACTGAAATTGATGCCATGAGCACTCACCTTAGAAAGCTATAGATATTGACGTGAGTAGAAATTATAGACAAAAACAACTGAAAATTGCTGTGTACCATGTATAGACTGTATTATATACAGTAAAAATAGCAAAAATCCAAGACATGATGATCTGATAGTTACGAATTAGAAATGTAACATTTTAATGACAGAACCATGCGTAGTCTATGAACCGAACCGAGATTACAACTAAACTAACACAGGAAATTCACCGAGTAAAAAACTACACAAAGCAATATGGATAACAGACAGCCACACAGATGTAACACGATAAACATTGCACAGTTAAACAAGGAATCAGTATAACAAAAAGAGTACACATTCTAATGATAGAAGCGATAATATATAGCAAATATCATGGACAACAGATATACACAAGGAATAAGTAAGGCAGCAGTATAGCAAAAAGAGGACACAGTTTAAGAAAAACTGCAATCATCGTAGCTACCTTCGAGCAGTAGACAGACAGCACGGCTATCGAACACAGCTATGTAATCTTCTATCCTGCCTTATGCTTCAAACTTTGCCGCATATATGCTTTCGTTCGACGTTCGTCTGTTTTTACTTATCACATTCTTGATGCCCTTGCATGGGTATTTCATACCTCTTATAACACTGCAGAAACTGTCAGTTAAATATTAATTAGGTAGAGTCACGCACTACATTGCACCGCATTTAATTTTGGTTCGGGTTTTTTTATAAATAAACTGTGGAGGACTTCAATGTAATTTTAGTTTTCTAGGGATTCTCGTAAAATGAGCTAGGTAGAAGCCGTCATGAATTTGCGAAACCACAAGTCCTTTTGCAATAAAACGGGTGGAAGAATCTATCTGCGGTTTTAGGATTCTCAGTCTCATGCGAATTTGCGGTCTACAAGGTCCTTTTTATCAAAAAAAAAAAGCCGGTGGGAGGACTTGTCTGTGATTTTGAGATTCCTAGAGGCTTAGCTTTTTGAAGAATAACTGACGCGGAGGGCCTTAGGTCGCACGAAATGTTTCAGACATGAGAGATAGTAATATATTCCTATATAATATTCATAGCAGCATTAAACATGACCGTCCTATCAGATACGTGCACGGCCTTTTCCTTGCATCTTAGTGGCTAATTCCAACTCGCAAGCATTGGATTTCTTTGTTGTATGTAAGCTTTAGATGAACAACAGGTGGGACTTAAAAGGAGTTTCTCCTTTAAATTGAAATAGAGAGGAGAGATCTATAGGGGCTGATGGTTTTGAAAGCACGATTAAAAGTTTGGTGAAGGAGAAGCCTATGTCAATCTTATCTATCATTAGTCTAACTTAATCAGCATATCATTTTATCTGACAAAACCGTTCACTTATTATACCATACGTGCAATACCATTATATAAAACCAAGTCAACATATTATTTAAACTGGATTATAAAGTTTGAGAAGGTCAATTGTCCAATTTTATAGTTCGAGACATCCAACAAAATTTGGCCAAAATTTAAAGATGCTATATGGACTTTTCTCTTATTAATGCCGTATCATAGCGTCCTATCCGTAGGTGCGACGTCCCACGGTGCAATTGTACCTTGTTGTCGGGCCAAGTACTGATTTGTTCATGTTTGAGTGGGCCCTTGAATGCGCTTAAAGGCACCTCTAGTGCAGCGTCCGTCCATCTCGCTTTCAGATCTTGTTGTTCTACATGCTCAGTTCGATTTCCGCATATCCCTTTCGGAGCGCGTCGCTGTTGCAGATAGTCTGCTCTCTGCTCGATTACACCTGCATGCCGATCCCTCTGGTTACTTGACTTGTTAGTAATAGTTTGCACCTTCTTTTCCATGACGCTGACCTCCCACTTCCGCTTTGTTGCGCTCCCTTTCCATGACGCTGACCTGCTGCTTGAACAGTGTATCAGATGCTGCTTCAAGGCATCAATTTCTTTTGTGCCACATTGCAACATCATTAGGTCAGCCCGTGCTTCAAGGATCTTCTTGCACTTGTTTGTGCTTTTGGAGTTTTTGGCATTTTTATGCTACTATGTTTTTGCCAAATCGTGAATACGTTACAATCAAGAGAAATTTTGTAGTGCATTATACTAGTAGTATGTAGTGGATAGTAAAAATCAGATCTAAACGTTGTTTTGTTAAGAGGTATTCCTACTACTCTAATACCGAATGAAGTATAACCAAATACTAGCTAATCTCATAGATTAGATCGAAAAGAATGAACAATGAAATTTAGTGAATCAAAAGAGCTCTAGATGAATAGGCCTTATTTACTTGATTTTTTTGGGGTGAAAACTAAATTGGTTACCTACTTTTAAGCCAAGAAAAGCTCAAGTCCTGATAATAATAAACTAGGGAACTGGAGTTGTTGCTTGCATCTCCAAACAATTAGAGCTTCCGTTTGTACTTTTTTTCGGCATAGAAGCAAGCATGAAAGCAAGTTTAACAGATGGCAAAGAATATATAATTTCACAAGTTAGAACAACACTGTCTCATTATTTTTTTTTTCTGTAGGCTTAGCGAATTGTATTGCAAGGACTGAGTACTATATGTTAGTAGGGGACGCAAAGAGGATGACTAAGAGCACACGTGTACTAAAAGTCAATTACAGGATGAGAAAGAATAACTTTTCAGAGTTCAGACTTCATGTGCTAGCTTGATTAGCTGTGAAATGTCATGGGACTGTTCATTCCCGGCGAGCCAGGGCTGTGGATAAGACACTTCATTGGCTCATTTCATCTCGCCAAATGACACGACATATACATTATGATTGTCTGGAATGGTATTTACTACTTACCAAGTAGTAATCTATGCCTCACTCATCAAAGCTTTGACGATGTATATTAATTTGAGAAAAATTCAAAATTGCAGTTTACTGAAACAAATGATATCCTACTTGCCTTGGTTAGTTTGTGCTTTGGCTCCAACAGCTCACGTGTTGCATCACAAAAGATGTTTGATGAGTAAGCCTGAAATTTGAGGGATCTGCAAAAGTTAAATATGGCATCGAATTGCAAATCAACAGAATAATGTACTGAACTAGCTTGAGGAGAAAAACCAAGTTGTCTCTTATGAATATGGACCATGAATTCTACTTCTAGCAGCTGCTTGGGGAGTATTTTATGCAAAAAAGATCCCATGAGGGTATTTCCAGACCCCCTTGCCTGCTATTAAATAGTTAGCCAACCCAGCATATACAGCAAGAAGTGTTTAACTACGTTCTAGGTATGCCAACCCAAAGGGGCAATGTCCCAGGTGAATTTTACTTTGTCTAACATTCTTTGTTTTAATCCAATTGCATCTAGGATTTGTTGAATCATGTGCACACTCAACTAGGAGAAAACACCTACAACCTCTTTTACAAAGCTTTATATATATACCTCCCATGCACAGATATCATAACAACAGCACAAGCTTTTGTCCTAAGGGGGCACAGAATCAAGGGTTAAATTCTCAAAGCAAAACTAAGCCTAGCATTAATATTTGTTCAACCTGCGGGGTTGATATTGTTAAATATAATCTTAACATTGGTTAAGAGATAAGATTTAGTTTGTTTAGGAAGACAAGATTTAGTTGGTTAGTTTGTTGAGTTGGTTTTTAATCTATCTTGACTATATAAACCAAGGAATAAATAGAAAAATAGCGTGAGCTATGTTGGCAACATTGTAAAATTTTCTGGTAGTTTTGATAATTAGTATTAAAGCCTAAGGTTTCAGATCAACATGCTGTCTGTGGAGGAGAAGACTCCTAGGGATAGGCACCCAAGGAAGCAGGCGTGCCAGGCCAAGGGCGCGGAGGCCGTCAAGGTGGCGCATTGTGAGGCCAGCGAATGCAGCCCGACAATGGTGGTGCGTAGGCCGTGTGGCGGCGCATGGCTAAAGGCGCAAAGGCTGCAGGGTCTGCTGTGGCAAATCTCTACTACTTCTAATTTTGAGTTGGTGGTGGTCCGCTTCTCCACCACCAACCCATAAAATCTGGAGCCTAAACCGATCCGCCTAATACGGTAGACTCCACGAGCCACCCAATATCTCAGGCCTTTTGGCTCAAGACACGCTTTCTTTCCATGTCATTAATCCACCGCTACAACGAATTATGGAGTGCTAATTTGCAAGGCAAATAAGTGAAGTGTTGGCAGATAGATGCAGAAACCGTTTCACACCGACAGATAATTTTATTATTCAGATCTTTTTTCCGGATGTCTTTGTTAATCCTGTTTCAAAATACTTGTCATTGCGTGTATAAGAAGGCATGATATTCAAGTAATAGTTAATTGAGTTAGATTATGCTAATATTCTTACCATCACATGTGGAGGTATTTCAACCACCAAACATATTTGACATCGTTAATAGCATGGTAGAGAATGAAATAAAACTACAATAAATAAACTTTTGATTACAAACATTTCAAATAAAGAATCCCGATAAATTTGATAGATATTTTGGAACCGAGGAAGGTCAGAGTTTGGCATGTACTCTAGTTCCACCAAACTGTGGAGCCGAGCTATGGGTATTTCTACTACTTAATTATGAGTTGGTGGTGTCACGTCCGCTTCTCCACCACCAACCCACAAAATCGAACCGACAAAACCGAACCAACGAAAAAGCGATCTATTCTTTTTTTTTTTGCTTTGCTTCAGCGATAGTTCTCGATCTCGCTCCTCCCAACAAAACCGAACCGCCCCTTCCTCTCCGGATAGCTACAGATTTCATTCGTTCCGACCAGATGTGTCATTTAAAATCAGAATGGCGGAACTAATAACCAGAGCGCGACGCCCATCGGATGTCAGAATCCCAAAGACCGCCGCTTGGACTTGAACAAAGCGATGACGCTCGACGCGATTGCTCATGACACAGTGAGACGTCACGACGGGCATGACGAGAAGAAGAGGAACGCGAAGCTGGTAATATAAATTGCAAAAAGGATAAAAATGATTGATCGATTTTAAGATTGGTAATATATATTGATATGTACAATATATTTGGCTTTAATTCATATCGAGAAGAAATCATAAAAACTTTTGTAATCGGGAGAAATAGATATTTGATCTTGTAGCATAATTTTCTTTTATTGCTTGGCCTTTATGTTTCACATTAATTTTATTTTTCAGTAGCAACGCACGGGCATTGATCTATACACAAAGAAAAAGAAGTCAAGCTTCTAGGAGGCTGTACATAGCAAGAAGCGAAAGAACAAAAGAAAAGGCCAACGAGGAGTACTGGCTTCCATGCTTAATGCACTCGATAGCAAGAAAGAGAAAACCTGTGTGCTGCAGTAAAAGGAAAGTGACGTTTTGCTTCCATTGGCCGCAGCAAGAAAGGCGATTGAGGAGGCTAAGGTGTCCACAGGAACAAAACTTGAGTCAGGTTGCGTCATTGGTGGGAAGAGTTGGCAAGAAAATATAACAGTAAAAGGTGAAGAAGATGTGTCTTTTTAATACCTGATATTGACGAGCATCGTCGACAATCAGCATGACAAGAATTGTGCTTTGGCTACCAACAGCTCGCGTGTTGCCTCACAAAAGATGTTTGATGAGTAAGCCTGAAATTTGAGGGATCTGCAAAAGTTAAATATGGCATCGAATTGCAAATCAACAGAATGAAGTGTATTGAACTAGCTTGAGGAGGAACACCAAGATGTCTCTTGTGAATATGGACCATGAATTCTACTTCTAGCAGCTGCATGCTTGGGGAGTGTTTTATGCAAAAAAAGATCCCTCATGCCTGCTATTAAATAGTTAGCCATCCCAACATATACAGCAAGAAGTGTTTAACTACGTTTTAGCTATGCCAACCCAAAGGGGCAATGTCCCAGGTGAATTTTACTTTGTCTAACATTCTTTGTTTTAATCCAATTGCACCTAGGATTTGTTGAATCATGTGCACACTCAACTAGGAGCAAACACCGACAACCTCTTTTACAAAGCTTTATATACAGGGGGCATATTTGGTGCAAACTATCTTTACCATGAAAACTCCATGAAAATCACCCGTAAAAGTTTTGAAAATTTTTCAAAAATTACCATATGTAGGGAGGTGAGCTTCTACAATTCTGCAAAATTTGAAGATGAAACCCTCCCATGCACAGATTTCATAACAACAGCACAAGCTTTTGTCCTAAGGGGGCACATAATCAAGGGTTAAATTCTCAAAGCAAAACTAAGCCTAGCATTAATATTTGTTCAACATGAAGGGTTGATATTGTTAGATATAATCTTGACATTGGTTAAGAGATAAGATTTAATTTGTTTAGAAAGATAAGTTTTAGTTGGTTAGTTTGTTAAGCTGATTTTTAATCTAGCTTGACTATATAAATCAAGGAATAAACAGAAAAATGGCGTGAGCTATGTTAACAACATTGATAAAATTTTCTGGTAGTTTCAATAATTAGTATTAGATCTTAAGGTTTTAGATTAAATATGTTATCTCTGGGTGGAGAAGACTCTTCCTGAGGGGCACCCGAGGAAGCAGGCGTGTCAGGCCAAGGGCGCGGAGGCCGTCAAGGTGAAGCATGGCTTTGCGTAGGCCGTGTGGCGGCGCATGGCTGAAGGCGCAAAGGCTGCGGGTCTGCTGCGGCAAATACACAAAGAAAAAGACGTCAAGCTTCTAGGAGGCTGTACATAGCAAGAAGCGAAGGAACAAAAGAAAAGGCCGACGAGGAGTACTGGCTTCCATGCTTGATGCACTCGATAGCAAGATAGAGAAAACCTATGTGCTACAGTAAAAGGAAAGTGACGTTTTGCTTCCATTGGCCGCAGCAAGAAAGGCGATTGAGGAGGCCACTACTACAGAACGACACATCACTATCACTTTATCTGTGTCGGTTCTTAAGTTTTTCGGAAAAAACGATTGTGATAAGTAACTTCGGAAGGGTGTTAGTAATAATCACTATCGGTTCTGAGATTATAAGTGATTGTGATGTAGTACTAGAACATCGAATCGGTTCTCTACTAAAAGTGATAGTGATGTGACGGTCATCGTAATCCCGTTCTTTCATGTAATGATAGTGATAAACGAAAGTGATAGTGATGTGACGGTCATCGATCGGTTCTTTTCATGTTGATAGTGATGATCTATCACTTCTATGAAAAGAACCGATTCGATGACCGCACATCACTATCACTTTTAGTAGAGAACCGATTCTCGACAAGATATGGTTATCACTATCATTCTTTTTATGAAGCGATAGTGATGACCGCACATCACTATCACTTGTTGAAAAGAACCGATTCCGATGTGCCGTGCTTATGTCTAGAGTGATGGTCGTGCACATCAAGACGCTTTGAAAAGAACCGATTTCGATGTGCCTCGCTAGGTTATATATACCACTCAAGACCGAACTCTTCTCTGCTTTTGCTCCAGAGGAGATTTCTCCGCCGCCACCCGAGAAAATAGCTCATATTGTGTGGTTGGAATCCATAGTTGGGTGAGAAAATTTGAAGTCCTCATGGGTGGGTATTAAGAGGGAAAATTGAAACCCTATCTTGAGGAGATTCCTCTTTTGCCCTCTATTGCGGTTTTCTTCAAAATGTGAGCAGCAATTCTTTAAACCCTTCAATTTTGCTCGTAATTTCGATATGTTGTCAATAAAGTTTAGGTTGCAATCGAATTGTGTACGTGCTTTCAGATTTCACACTTTTATTTGACAAGCGCATATCTATTTAATTTTGTAGTGCGATCTCCTGCTTATATATATGGAATTATTATTGCTATCATGTGATAATCCGTTATTAGAGTTTAGGCGGCGAACTCTACGCCTCCCGCTCGAGGGTGCTTATTTATAAATATGCTGAACTAAAGGGCATATTTATGTTTAAGCGCCTCGAATTGTCCACGTTTTGATAATTGAGATATAGAGTTCGAGCAAGTTCTTGTTGTTGTACAACTTCGAGTAGATTTCGTAGCGTCTTTTGGTGTTCTCCTGATACACACCCTCTTGACCTCGTTGTCGAGACGTATCCGGAGAACAATGGGAGATGTCACAAATTTTCTCTCGAGTTGTACAACGGCTTAGAACTTGCTCGAACCATATATCCTCGAATGGGATTAGGACCTAACCTATTTAGAGATTAGGAGTCATCATGGTACCCTTTGATTTGTTTCGTTGTAGTAGAAAGATTTGCAAGCTAATGCACTAGCTATATAATTAGATTATTTGATATCGTTGTTGATGTTAAAAATTTATGTCTCTTATGTAGGGAATTGGAAGCTAATTTAAACCAGTGGAAGAAGCTAGGTATCGATCGTGAGTACATTTATATATCTTGGAACCTCGCCCACTATTTTGCAAAGGTAATATTAATTGAAATGATGTCTCAATATTTAAAATAGCTATAGCTAGTTGTCGCCCAGCTTTTTCCTTAATTTATTGTGCTAAATTTAATTGCAGATGGACCGTGAGGAATGGATGTATCGTAAAAGCCGTGTGAGTGCTGAATTTCAGAGGGTGTTAAGGAGTTCAAAAAATTGCGAAGACTACATGGTGAGGAGGTGTAAACTTCATATATTGTCCTTGCATTGATTGCACCAATCTGAGTAGATTTAACAACTCATCTCAAATTGAGGACCACCGATTCGACGTGGCTTCGTGAGGAATTACACATGTTGGATCCATCACGGGAGGCAGTAGTACCTCCGATATGCAACGAAGATACGGTGGAACCGGATGACGAGTTGTAGCCTGATATGTTTGAGGAGGATAATTTGGAGCAAATGTTGCGGGATGTGGAGGGTAATTACACGGAAAGAGAGTTTGAAAAGTTTAAAAGCTTGATAGAAGATTTATGCCAAACCGCTGCTCACAAAGTTGCAAAGCGGAATACACCAAAGTTGGGTTCGGTCCTTGCATTGTTCGAATCAAGGCAAAACACCGCTGGATGATACAAGTTTCAATGCACTACTAGTTCTTCTATCGGATCCGCTCCCGAGGGAAACGAAGTTGCCAACAAGCATTTATGAAGCGAAGAAGCTACTATGTCCCATGGAATGGAAATAGAAAGGATACATGCATGTCCGAATGATTGCATCTTGTACCGTAACGCACATCGAGCTGCACGCTTGTCCAGCTTATGTGTGCCCCCAGACAAACAAAAGGAGAAGCGAACGACAAGAAGCGAAGAGCCGGGCAACGACGGTGAAGAGGTCATCACTAAAGGTGCACCGCCAAGGTATTGTGGTACTTGCCCATCATTCCCGTCTCGAGCGGTTGTTTGCAAATCCGAGAGAGGCAAAATTGTTATGCTGGCATTACGAAGTCTCGAAGGAAGATGGCAAGTCGAGACACCTCGCCGATTCGCTCAATGGAGAAACATCGATTGGAAACATGAGGAGTTTGGTGCCAAATGAGAAATATAAGATTTGGGTTGAGTACCGACGAATGAATCCGCTTAGTAACATGAGCAAATGCGTCAAAGACTGCCGCTTCATAGGTATCTACAACCTCCTCCTTGGTCAGGCATGAAGCGGAAGTATATCATGATGTCATTACTAATCTCGACTCAAACAAATGGAAATGATATTGATGTGTACCTTGCACCATTGATCGAGGATTTGGTAAAATTGTGGAATGAGGGGTCGCCGTGTGGGATGCGCATAAAGAGAGCATTTCACCCTACGGCTATGGTATTTTGCACCATAAATGATTTCCGCCCTTGGTAATTTAAGGTGTTACAAGATTTAAAGGAGCCAAATTACGCCCTATTTGTGAAGAGGAGACCGAGAGTCTATGGTCGCCAATTCCAAGAAAATCGTGTATATGGGTCACCGAGGTTTCTACCTCAAGTCATCGATACCGTAAGATGGATGACAAATTTGATGGGAAGAGGGAAGTCCGCTCGCACCGCAGCCTATGAGTGGAAGCCAAGTATATTCACGTAGAGGATATCGATGTTCAAGACGGAAAGAGTCGAGATCTGCTCGCCCTAGGACCATTTGGAAGAAGAGGTCAATATTCGGGACTTACCGCATCGAAGGAGTTAGATGTCCGCATTGTATTGATGTCATGCATGTTGAGAAGAATGTCCGCGACAACTTGGTTGGCATCCTCGCTGAACATACCGGAAGACCAAAGATGGTGTCAATGCTCGCCGCGACATGGCCTACATGGGAATCAAAGCCTGCATTTGCAAAGGATAAAGGAGGATGGAAAAGGCCCGTACATCCCCGCTGCATGCTACACCTCGCCCAAGAAGGAGAAAGAAGATCTCTCGCAAATGTCTCCAAAGTATTAAAGTTCCATCCGCTACTCCGCCAACATTAAGAAGCTTGTGTCTATGGATGATTTGAAGTTGTTGGGCATGAAGTCCCATGATCGCCATGTCTTGATGACCCAAATGCTCCTGGGTTGTAATTCAAATATTCTCCCAGAGGATGTCAGTTGGCAATCACAAAGTTGTGTTATTTCTTCAATGCGATCTCCTCGCAGTTATTGACCCGATGTATTAGACAACTTACAGAGTGAGGTGGTGCGATCAGGTCACCTTGAGATGCATTTCCCACCGTCGTTCTTTGACGTAATGGTCCACCTTGTTGTTCACCTTGTCGAGAGATTAAGATATGTGGACCCGCTTTCCTACATTACATGTATCCGCTCGAGAGGTACATGGGTATATTAAAGTCGACGTGAGGAATCGGTCAAGCTCGAGGGTAGTATTGTTGAAGGTTATGGGACCAAGAGGTTATTGAGTTTTGCGGACTACCGGGTAAAAGATAAGCAATCGGTGTTTCAGATCTCGCCATGAGGGCGTATTTGCTGGTTTGATATGTATTGCAAGGCGATTTCACGCCTTGCGTAATAGCGCAGGTTCATCCATACATCGAGCAAAGATAAGTTGATATTACAGAAGAGAATCCACAAATGGATGAGTTTCCATCGCACAAGAACACAATGATCGATTCCTCACATGGTTCAAAGAAAAGCGAGGTCTCTTTATCGAGAATGTAAAATGGTTGGTCGACGGACCAAGATTTAATGTACGTATATGGCAGAGTACGATATTAATGGTTACACCTTTTACACCGAGAGTCAAGATGCCAAGAGTACGGCCCAAAACAAGGTGTGAGTATAAATGCTTTCTCGATGATCATCACTGAAAACAGCCTCCCCAACCGCAATGAACTCCTACTATGGGATGATCAAGAAATTTGGGAGCTCGACACGAATATACCAAGTTCCATTGTTCCGATGTAAGTGGGTACGACTTCCACATGGAGTGAAGGTCGACAAGAGAGGCTTTACTATTGTGGATCTCAAGAGACTCGCCACAAAGATGATCCGCTTGTCCTGCGGCAAGCAACTCAAGTCTTTTACGTGCGCGATCCGCCAATCCAAGGTTGCACGCCGTTTTTCATGGCAAGAGACGGATCGTAGGAGTTGAAGATGTTGTAGACGAAGAAGAGTATAACCAATTCGATGAGATACCTTCATTTGCGATGGGGCTTGTCTTAGCGGGATGACGACACACATGGAGCCAATTACATGCTAGTAGATCATCATGAAGGGCAATATTGTAAATAAATGGACTATTATAATGTATGTAAAATAGTATTGTAAATCCAAGGTGATTAATTGCTGCTTGGAGGCTTCGGCGGAAATGCATGCAATTTCTTTATGCCTGCACTTTGTGCCATAATTTGTGAAAGAAAATTCCATTTGACTAAATTATTATTGGGAAAGCTTGTAAATAGTCGAAAGTTCATTTTCGAAATTTTCGACAATTCCAGATTAATTTGAAAAAGTTTTGACTTTTCTACGCTTTTACGCACAAATCATGTCTACAAAATGAATTTTGGCATATTTCTTGAATGAGGTCGCTTTTTCAAAAATTATTTTATGAAAAGTTTTGCAAGATCCTCAAATATGTTTCGCAAAATTTCTAATAATTTCAACAATGTATGACAAAGTTATGGCATTTTCTCTTTGATGAAATGCTGAAAATTCAGAACTTGCGATGTCCTAAAAGGAATAGTGCAATAAACTACATCGTCGGTTTTATTAAAAAAGTGATACCGACGACTAACATCGTTGTTCTATTAGACAAGTGATGATCAAGCATCGATCGGTTTTCTTAAAAGAGTGATACTAATTGTGAAGCATCAAGATCGGTTTTTAAAAGAGTGATACTAATGATAAAGAATCAAGATCGGTTTTATTAAAAAGTGATACTAATGACTAACATCAGTGTTTTATTAGAAAAGTGATGATAAAGCATCAGTATCGGTTTTATTAAAAAAGTGATACTAATGATGAAGCATCAGTATCGGTTTTCTTAAAAGAGTGATACTAATGATAAAGAATCAAGACTGCTTTTATTAAAAAATGATACTAATGACTAACATCGTTGTTTTATTAGAAAAGTGATGATAAAGCATCAAGATCGGTTTTCTACCATGTGCTCGATTTCAACGAAGATATCACCACTCTCGAGCAAGCACGCATGTCGCTCATCAAGTGGCCCACGACGGTGTCAGATCGGTCAAGGTAAAAAGTCCTCCACGCCTTTCTACCATTCCAAGATTACTGCAGTAGTTAAATATATGCGTGCTTTGTAGGTTCCTCCTGCGCCGCCTCCCGCCTCCCGCCTCAAGGCCGATCCCGCCTCCCCGCCTCAAGGCTGATCCGCCTCCCTGCCTCCTCCGCCTCCCTCCCCGCCTCGGCTTGGCGCCTCCCGCCTCCTACTCCCAGAGAACCACAGAGGCCTCCGAGACTCCTTCCGCCAAGAGGGCAAAGTCGACAGAGGCCACAACGCCCCTTGAGGTACCGAAAGCCCATCGCCCCAACCTCGGAGACTCCTTCGCCCAGAAAGAAAAGTCAAGACAGCCATGTGCACTCAGATGATTATAAGGCTACGAGCATGGAAAGCCCCGATTGCATCGCATTTAATCAATGATCTAGGCAAGTGGACTCGCCTCCTCCATGGATGGTACCTTGATAAGGTGAAGGGGAAGAGCGCCGAGTCGACTTCAACGTGAAGTATAAAAGGTACATTTTCACCATGAGGAGCATGGAACATTCCCCGCCGCTTTTGAGGATCTATTCCGTGTACCAAATGAAAGCCGCCGATATTTCTACTTTACGATCATGGACGCCTGTGAGTATCACACCATATAGCTTGCGCCATGACTTTTATAGGATTTTGCATTATGTTTTTCACTTTCAACACGAGTTGCGTGGATAATGAGACAACGAGCCGTGACGATCTACACGAAGTTGGGTTTGTCGACCGAGCCAGGTTCCGCGACCTTGGCTAGGCTTCAACCGAGTTCGTTGCTAGCTACATCAAGGGGGTATTGCAAGTCGAGTCGAAGAAGGACTTCATTGTATTGCCGCATTCACGAGGAGTAAGTAGTACTTTTCGATTCAATTACTTGTACGCACTTAAAACCGTATGTGAACTTATTTCTTGCACTACATTTTATTTAATAAGCAACCATTGGGTTCTACTCGCCCTCGCTCCGAGTGAAAACACATCTACACATTTAACTCGACGAGAAGAGATCGATGGCATACGCGATCAAGCCTCCTTTGCACAAGTAAGCACATTATTGTAACCTAACACATCCGAGGAATTTAACTACGCTTATTTTTTTACTCAATGGTGCTCTCCAATGTATGCAGGGGTTTGTCGACTATGTCAATGAAGGAGGGCCGCATTTACGACAAAAAGGACAAGATACTACAAGATAAGCGATTTAAGGTACAAGTGCCTAGCATATATATGATTAATTTTTTGACATCTAATCTTCGTGGGCTGAATTTCTTTTTCTCTTCACGTTGCCATCAACAGCAGGGCGGTGACCATTGGGCTTCTATGTCATGCAAGACATGCTCATCGTGGTCGGCAACTCATAACTTTTCCTAAGGTATATGTACGTGCATAATAATATACTTAGCCTTTTACATACAAATTTTGAAACTGAAATTAATACTACTATTTCTATTTTGCAGAAGATCAATATTCCCTTAAGAGTTTAGACAAAGAAAGCACTCAACAATTTACGAGACCACTTATGCCGTTAGGGTAATCGTTAGAAGTTATATCGAGGATGGCAGGTTTAGAGATCCTCAAGCGCCCTACTAGTCCATATGAAAATAATATTAATAATATATGTCAATTTGATATGTATCGAGGAAGTCCATGTAATCGATTGTCAAGCATGTTTGAGTTGTATATTGTGAACGACTATGATATATATGTGTTGTAATTAAAGCGTTTCTGTTCTGTGAATGTGATATATGCATCCTGTGTTCTGTTCTGTGAATGTGATGATATATATTGTGCATTCGTATTGAGAATTTAATCGGCTTTTTTGGAGAATTTGCAAAAATGGCACACCCCAATGGGTCATCAGAATCGGTTCTTTAAGGGAAGTGATTCTGATGACCCCCTCATCAGAATCGGTTCTTTAAGGGAGTGATTCTGATGACCCTCGTAATCACTTTTCTTAAAGAACCGATTCGATGTGGGTCATCGAATCACTTCGAAGAACCGATTTCGATGAGGGGTCATCGAATCATTTCTTAAAGAACCGATTCGATGAGTGGGTCATCAGAATCATTTCCCTTAAAGAACCAATTCTGATGACATTTTATCACGATCGGGTCAAAAACAATTCTGATAGCTCCACCTCATCACTATTTAAGGACATCAGACGCCACTAGAACCGATTCTAATGCTAAAAGAACCGATCTCGATGTGCCGCTCAGAGTAGTGGGCTAAGGTGTCCACAAGAACAAAACTTGAGTCAGGTTGCGTCACCAATGGGAAGAGTTGGCAAGAAAATATGACGGTAAGGGGTGAAGAAGATGTGTCTTCCTAATATCTGATAATGACGAGCATCGTTGACAATTGACGTGAATAGATGGCATCAGTGGCCACCTGTGTTTCTTATTGAAAAGATGATCAAAGCTATACGCTCTCGTGTCAGTTGTGTCCGCCAGATACTATGTGTGATCATGTGGATTCTTGTGTGAGTTGTGTCCACAAGATAAACGTGTATAAGTTTCTTTAAAGATATTGTGTGTGTCAGAAGAAATCATGCTACAGAAAAAAATCAAAAGAAAACCATTGCGTGTGGTAGTCTAGTCCGAGACGTTGAGGAGATACGCTCATCGTCCAAAGCCGAGTCTGAGATGTGTTCACCGTCCAAAGTCAAGTTCGTCGAAAATGAGTCTAGTATGTTGAGAAGATGTGTCCTCCATCTTGTGTCAAGTATGAGTTTGGGCAACTATAACGACCCCCATTTTTGCATAAAATACCAAAATGAGAATCTCATGTGCATACAGGACTAGTCCTATAATCAGTGGCTAGTACGCACATTTACAACAATTGGAATCACAACCATACATCATATTATTAAAGCGGAAACTATTTATACATTGTATTTTACAATTTAGAATATATAACAGTAGAAGAAGCAAAATCCTGTAGTGTGCGCATCTAACCCTCAGGCAACTGTCAAGGCATAAATCCCAAGGAAGATCGCTTGATTGAAATTCCCACAACCTGCGACAAAAGGTATTCTTCAGAGCTTCATCTTCTTATCCAACTAAAACAATATAATAAGCAAGGTTGAGTACTTTCATACTCAGCAAGACTTAAAGAGGTATTTGCAACATGCAATAATGTAGAATATGTCAAAGGAAGCTTCTACAGTTAATTTGCATAAAGAGACATTGAATTTGTAAATCAAGTTGTAATTTAGAAATAAAAATTGTAAAAGCGAGTTTAACTGATATGAAAGTAACAGGTAGAGTATAAGTAATAATTCACAGTCCTCCATGACTGTGACCTTCGAGACAATAAATACCTGCCAACACAATTCCTTGCCAAAATGAGGCATAACAGATGAAACCAGCCATTTTGAAAATAATAAAACAAATAACTATGTGATGACGTTACCAAATGCCCTTGACCACGGGCGTAGCTAATCGATTAGATTTACACTCTGCAGAGGTATACTAGCACACTTCCTTTGGTGTATCACAGAGAGTCATGACATAACTGTTACATTTTATAGACCTTCCTTTGCACCAGCCCGACGATGTTAACTCCTGCATTGGTGGTAGAAACACACACCCAAGATATGAAAGTAAATCCCTGTCATTCTATATAGTAATTTACACGACAACTCTGACAGTCCATCCTTATTAAAACATTTCTCTCCATAGCAAGGTATACACCATTGTATCGATATGCATTTACCTACACCGAGGTGTGAAAGCCCCTTCCGAGCAAACCTAATTGGAGTGCCCATCTACTTCAGCCTTGCAAAGTGCAAAGCCAATTCTATGTAACTTAATAGGTTAAGATTGTCCTATACCAGCACTCGTGGTTGTACAATTATCATGGCTTAAAAACAACATGATAGTTCAGTCCTTAATTTGACTTGGGCAAGAATCTCCCTCTATACTACGTGTAAGTCTATCCCTCGCACAACTGCTTATCGTCAATACATACCCGTGTCAAAACCATAGTTTTATTTTGAGTTTTAGCCAAAATACCAGCCTCCATCAATGCCATATTCAACATTTTTAAATTCTCAAGAAGCAGTTTGATCTGATCTTTGAAAATTGTCCATACTGATCAAGTAGGGCTAAGCATGTTTATTATGTAATCGCATATACCCATGTTGACATTATGTATTGTCTAGTCCTATTCTATGGTTATCAAGGTTTACGACTGCAGTTTATATGATTATGAAATCAATTTTTTGGCATTAGTAGGGTACGACCCTAGAAGTGTTTTAAAACTAGTTTTCCATTATTTTGCTTTTAGCAGAGATATTTTATAAACATACGAAGGAAGAAGTCTTCTATAAACTTAATTCAAATTAGTTCTTTTTACCAATTATCATGATCTTATCTTTTAGAATATGTTGAGATTAACTCTACCTAATATGATACTTAGTTTATGAGGTCTTATATATATACACACTATTAGCTATTCTACATATGCATATACATATATACATCTTTTACATTTGGGTCATATTCTATTCTTAAAGCTAATTCAACTCAAGTTCATTTCTTAAACATTTTGGCATATTTAGGTAACCTCTCTCGACATACTAGCATATAAAAAATCAATTATACTCATTTTAGATTTCTTTTGCACATTTTTGCATTTTTTATTATTTAAAGTATTGAAATTAACCTTTAGCAGAAAATGATTCAAACAAAGTTGAAAATAAATATTTTTATATATTTGGCATGCTGAAATCATAAGGATTTCAATAACATTGGTTTCATCAAATTCCAAGTTTGTTTGCAATATTTTTATGTGTAGCATAACTTTAGGTCTTTTTCTTTAAATTTGAATTTCAAAATTTCACATAGCTCATTTTCAAAATATTTTTGCATATTATGAAATTACTTGATTTTTATGAACTTATAATTTTGTTTCATCTCATTTGGATCAAAAATACAAAAGTTATACAAGTTTGAAATTGGTTCGGTTTGAAAATTGGGGGGAAAATTGGGACTACGTTTTCCAACTTTGAAAGCGTACTTCTGTTTTTCCCGCATTTTCAATTGAGTTCAGCCAGATGACGAGTGGGACCCTTTGGTCAGCAAGGGATGCCAGCATGTGAGATGAGGTGACTGACAAGGGGACCCCACTGGTTAGAGAGCAAGACCAGGGGAGTCTTGGGCATGGCTCGCCGCCGGCGAAGTGAGGCCAGAACCGGCCGGCCAGCTGGCTGGAAAGCACCACCCCATCAGTCGCACACACAGGGAAGGCCCTAGTCTCGGCCGGTGATGGCCGAAGTAGCGCACCACCGTGCACAGATATTGTCCGCCCTGGCCGTCGACCACGAGCTCAAGAATCTAACGCTTAAGCTCAGAAACTGATTCGGTAAGCATCAGTGATGTATAAACATTCCATTTACCTATCATCTCGGTTAGAGATTAGCTAGGACAGCTTGCCATCGTGCACCAGTTTTGGGGAAGAAGGGTCAAGGAGGCTGCAGAGTTTCAATCATTGGTTCCTGAAATTGAGCGGGGTTTTTTATCAATAGGGAACCGAGATGTTCTCGTTCAAAATGATCTGAAAATGAAGCAGTTTACAATCTCAATTTTGCTCCAAACTGAGCTTGAAGCTTCTCTGTTATAGCGGAAATGGAGGGGATTGGTGGCTTCTCGACTGAGTTGAAGATGGGTGAAATGGTTTTGCAGCAATTTCAAATCCAGGGGCGCCTTATATAGCCGTGGAGATGATGCAGATGAGCCTGCCCGAGGTACGCACTCAGTGAGTTCTTACGGTGCTTGCACAGGCGAAGGGATGGGGGCAAATGAAGTTTGCAGACAGTATGCCAAGGGCGAGGAAAGGATAAGGCCAGAGCTTTGATAGGCGCCAATTGGCAGGCTGACGCGAGCTACAAGCAGCGCAAACTTGGCTTGGGGGCTTCGGTGGCCAGAGGAAGAAGACGACCTGGGTGTCTCGCTGTCGCATGGGCCTGAATAGTAGAACGGGTCCCACAAGCATGTGAAAGGAGGCAAAAACGAAGATTGGTTGCGAATGGGCTAGCTGAGGTTCATTAAATCAGTTAGCAGTCTCATTAAGAAATTTTTGATCATTTTTTGAGTGATCTTTAGATAATCTTATTTACCCTGTGAAATTTTTAGGCCGAATTAATGCGTAGATAATTTATAAAAATTCGACAATATATTGTACTCGATTTCTTTTTCACTTTTTAATTTTTCTAGTAGTCTAAATTTCATCCAAAATTTTTGAATTTTTTTATAAGATTTAATAAAAGCATACAATCCTTCATAAAAATTTCAATTTTATATATTTTGTATTTAATTTATAAAAATTCTGACATTCTTATTTTTGGATTTTAGCTTTTCAGCTTTTTGAATTTTTAAATTATAAAAATTGGTTATTAATTTTAATATTTTACTGTCATTTTTTTGTCTATACAAAAGATAATATAAAATTTTTATGTTAATATAATGTCATATTAATTTTATTAAATTCGACACTATCACTGTTGTTAATTAAGTATCATTAATTCCATTTCATTTCATACTTAATTGCTTTGATATGAAATTTTAAATTTATAATTGATTTTTGGATATTTTTAAGTTTAAATAAAATTTTTATTATTTTAATTATTATAAGCTTTTACCCTTTCTTTCTCTATTACTCAAGTTTATATTAAAAGGATTTTCCTTTGGAGAAAAAATCAAGAAAATCCAAGAAAATACCAAAAATGATAAAATACATCAATAAATATAATTAAATATTAAAATTTAATTTCTTATGGGATTTGAGTTTGTATTGGTAAGGAAAAGAAAATAATTAGGTTAAATGTTTTTCTTAAGAACTAAAGTTCAAGAAAATTGGAATTTCAAAGTAAAATTTTATTTCCAACTCATTATCATAATTTATTTAATTTCTACTTGTTTTATATTGTGGCTCATTCTTTTATTAAGGTTGGTTTTCAAGAAAATGAGGAAAAGAAAACGATTTTTAATCAAAATTTTGATTTCAATTAAAAGTTTTTATTTAATTTCATTTTCAAATTTCAAAATTTTTTATTATTTTCAAAATTTTTGAGATGTTACAACAACTCGTAGTTGAGGCCGATTGCCTTAATGAGTAAGAGTTGGTGTGTCAAGATTAGGGGGAAATGTTAGATATAATCTTACATTGGTTAAGAGATAAGATTTAGTTTGTTTAGGAAGATAAGACTTAGTTGGTTAGTTTGTAGAGTTGGTTTGTAATCTAGCTTGACTATATTAACAAGGGATAAATAGAAAAACGACGTGAGCTACTTTGGCAAAATTTTCTGGTAGTTCTAACAGATATTCGATGTTGGTCCTGGCACAATAACTATAGTTGCATCTATTTTTGTAATGGCTTGATTTGAGACCAAGGATTAACTATATAAAATATCTCACATTTTGTACAAATTTGAATTAAGTCCATATTAGACCTTAACGTTCACTTATATAAAAACTACCTCGAATTAAAGAAAAATAATTTAAAACTAGTTTTAAAGCACCTCTAGGATCGTACCCTACTAATGCCAGAAAAATAATTGAACAATCATGAAAAGTACAGTCGCAAACTTAGAATGAAATTTGAATCCTTATAACATAAACTTTAAATACCATTTATGCCTTTTCAGCAACTGTTGGCGTATTTCGCCGGACAGGACCCCGTCAACGGACAGGGTTTCTCCCAAGGGTGGAGATTAAGGTTCAGTAGAGGGCGTCTTCGCGATTGGAAACTCTAATGACTCTCACGTGAGGGATTCCGGGGATCAACAGATCAAAGAACACAGCGATGTATCCAGGTTCAGGCCCCTAGCGTGGGTAATAGCCCTACGTCCTGTTGGATCTTTGTTCAGGAACTAGGGGTGGTTACAATGGTTCTTTCAGTTCGTTCTGCTCTTTTTTTTTGCTAAGTCTTTCGACTGATCGACCTCTCGAATCCCACTCCCTCATGCACCGGAGCTCCCTTATATAGAGTGGGCTGGCTTGGGCAGGTAGGAAGGTGACATCATACTGATCTATGAGCCATTTATTACACCCATCACTGTGGTCTTATCATACTGAACCACGACTCATTTATTACACCCATCATTGTAGCATTGTCCTTCAAACCCCATTTAATGTCGGTGTATGGCATCGCCCGGTCCGCCCGGAATGTGACATTCCTACGACGGGTTAGGTGTGAGGCGTTAGAGGGATGGGCTGTTGTCGTGTCGACCGTAGAATTCCTTGCAATCGATGGCCCTGACACAGCGTGTCAAGGGAAGGAGACTTCGAGGCGAAGCCTTCTTCTCATTCTTTTGGTCGCCCGCGTGGCCCAGCGAGAGGGGCCTGAGCGCCCGCCTACATGCCAGGTCGCCACGTGAGTCGACGCCCGACGAGTAGGGCTCGACGCCACTTGCTCGCCAGCCGCTTATGGGGCTAACGCCACGGCAAGGCCTCGATCGCCCACTGCCGCCAGCCACCAAGGAGGCCGATGCCCAACGGGCAGGGCCTGATCACCCACCTGCCTGCCAGGTCGCCTATGGGGCCGACGTCCGGCAAGCAGGGCTTGATCGCCCACCTGCTCGCCAGGCCGCTAAGGAGGCCGACGCCCGGCAGTGGCTTGATCGCCCACCGCCTTCCAGCCGCCTATGGGGCCGACGCCCGTGAGCGGTGGCCCGATCACCCACCGCCGCTAGGCCGCCTAATGAGGCCGACGCCCGGCCGGGTGGCTCGATCGCCCCACCCGCCTGAAGCCGCCTATGGGGTCTACGCTCAAGAGTAGAGCCCGATCGCCCACCTACTCGCCAGACCGCCATGGGCCGACGCCTGCTGGCCGGGCTCGATTGCCCACCCGCCAAAGCAGCCTATGGGCCGACGCGCCAAGTAGGGCCTGATCGCCCACTGCTTGCCAGCAGTCCACGTGGGCGCGCCACGAGAGGGGTTCGATCGCCGCGCCGCTAGGCCACCACGTGGTCTTACTTATCTACGGCGAAGAGGGTACCCTGGCGTAAAGTACACCGACAGTAACAAATAAGACATCTCACCTAAACACTAAAATTTATCAAACAAGCTTAGATATGCTCTCCAAGGTAAAGACTATCCTATTATGGAGAAATAATCTCATTTCATCATTCTTTGCATATAAATCCTGTTAGCAAAATATCCCTAAGTATTATAAACACTGAAACCGTAAACAAGCTTAATAATAAAAAGAAATTAATAAGTAAGATATTTGTATCACCAAAATCTTCTTATAATCATGTGTGTGTATATATATATATATATAAAACCGTAAATCTAAACTTAATGCACCTAATATATATTATTTCTTATGCAAAAACACCGAGTTAAGTACTATTCATAACATATTATATAATGACTAATATCTTAATTCTATTAATCCAAAAAAATTTGTCTCCCAATTTGAAGTTATAAATATGAAAGTACACAATTTTAGCCTCTTGAATTCATAAATAAAGAAAATTAATTTATAAAACAAGAAGTTGTATCATTGCCTCTAATGATATAAGATTGACTATAATCTGAGTACTAGAAATCATAAGAACCTAACCTTAAACCATATCTATGTTATGAAGTAGATTTCTATTTGATTTTCCATTTGATTTCTATTTGTCCTTATTGAAAACTTGTTATTTTTTATTTGTTGTTAGGGATGGCAACGGGTCGGGTCGGGTGTGGGTTTTACAAAATCTGACCCGACCCAAAACCCGACCCGAACCCGAATACCGTATCGGGTAAAAAACTATACCCGAACCCGGTGGGTACCCGAAATCCGACGGGCACCCGACGGGTTTGTGTAGTATGAGTAGCAATAGGTTGGGTCGGGTGTGGGTTTTGCAAAACCCGACTCGACAAGAAACCCGAACCCGAAAACCCGAGCTGAACCCGGCGGGTACCTGGATCCCGACGGGTACCCGATGGGTATGTGCGGTATTTTGGGTACCCGATGGGTACCCACAGGTGAAAATTAGAACCCGAACCCGACCTGAACCCATTTCGGCACCAACCAAGAACTCCATGGATAAAATTAAAACCCGAACCCGGCCCGATCGGGTACAAAACCCGCGGGTACCCAAACTCGCGGGTCTAATTGCCATCCCTATTTGTTGTGTTCTTCGTTCGCGGCGTGTAGAACCCGACGCCATTAATCCTATCATTGACAACGTTGACTGTGACCACGACTTCATCTTAAGCAGCAAGTAAGCAAGGCAAGCACCCCCTTTGACCATGTTGATCCTAGTTTTACAAATGTTTTATTAAATGTTTTCTTGCATATATTATGTTATCTAAACACTGCTACTTTGTCGGTATTGGTAGCTATACCTGTAGAATCATAGAACCTTCTTGATAAGTATGGATTTGTGAACCATGATAACCCTAGAATAATATAGACAATACTTGATGTCAATTTGGGTTACTCACACTTAGTAGACATGCTTAGCCATGTTTAATAAAGGCTCAAGCTCTTTATAACTTAAAAATGTTGGACAGGATTAAAAGGGTTGAATATGACTATTTAATTGTTGTTGGTATTTTGGTTAAAAATAAATAAAACTATGGTTTTGACACGGGCAATTATTGGCTGTAGCCGGAGGTGCAGGCGTTGCACATAGTGTAGGGGAAGATTATTGCTCGTGTCGGATTAAGGACCGAACTCAGTATTCGTTAAACCCAAGAATTGATGTACAACCACAGGTGCTGGTATGGGACAACTTTAAACCAATTAAGTTATCTAGTTTAACTCTGCATATTGGAAGGCTGGAGTAGTGCGAGCTCTCCTTTCAAGGTTTTCTCGAAGGGACGTCCAAACTGAGGCGATCATGAAACAAACGTTTGCCGATACAGCGGTGTACGCCATGCTATGGGGAGTACCATCATATTTATGCCCTGAGTTCTTCTGCCATAGTATGGGTTTATTATCACTGTGCTGGTGTAAAATTAACCTAGGTAATGTAAATGTTTTCGTCATGAACATTCTGGCCACTACGCCAAAGGAGTACGAAACATGCAGTAAAAAGAAAATGTCATGACTTGTGGGTAAAGATGTACATCTCTGCAGTGATGAAAACTTTTCGAAAAGCCGTTCCTATGGTTATGGGAATCTTGGTGCGCCAGCACTAGTTAGCTGTTTTTATTTTCATAAAATCTGGTTTCTAGTGGGTGTTGGTAGAAAATTGGTTCGAGGATATGGTCATATTACCCAAGTTCATGAAATTTATTTATTCGTACTTACATACTGTTATTTTCTGTATTAAATTGCTTTTATTTAAATTTTGTTTGCAATCTATTATTCTGTATTTACATTTTAAATTGGCTTTATGCAAATTAACCGTAGAAACATTTCCTTTGAAATGGCCTGCATATATTATAGGTTTTGCAAAAGTCTTGCAGTGTACGTCAGTATTCACCCTTGCTTATTTGTTGTTTTTAGGTGTAGAATCAGATTAGCTTGACGAAACTTATTTTAACGCAAGACACGGGGATGCTAACGATGATCTTTTCTAGGGATTATGCGTTGTCAGTTGTCTAAGAGTTGGATGGGCATACTACAAGACTTTTGATTCTTTTTCGTTGCAATTTCACTTTGTATTGTAAGACCTTATTGTATAAATTACCATTATCATTTGTAATAAAGAGTATGGATATGATATCAATCATTGTAAATGTGCATGCTAGCCACTGATCATGGGATTAATACTGTTTGCATATAGATTCTTATTTTAGCATTTTATGCAAAAATAAGGGTCGCTACAGAACCAATTGTGATAATGGATTTAAATAAAGACACAATTCTAAAATAACTTGCACATGATTTTTTTTCACTTCATTCAAGGGTTCAATTATAAAATACTGCACATAATTTTTTTCACTTCATTCAAGGGCTCAATTATAAAATAAATTGCACATGATTTTTTTCACTTCATTCTAGGGCTCAATTATAAAATAAGTTGCACATGATTTTTTAGGTTGTTAGTGCCCTTCCAGAAAATCGCATTTTTCTGTCTTGTTTTTTTATCTCAATCGTCAAACAGAGTACCGTACTATCTTTGACACCAAATATAAGTCATTATAGCTTTATACACACGGATTAAGGAGTAACAGGAATGACATTAATGTCCTTTCATATATTCTGCTACTTTACTCCCTCTGTTCAGAAATATAAGGCGTATTCATATATTCTAGTACTTTACTCCCTTCGTTCAGGAATATAAGGTGTATTTTGACTTTGCACAAGAATTAAGATTGAGTTGAAATTAAGAAAGACATTAGTGAAAATGACTTAGATGCCCCACTTAATTGTCTTGGAGGATGAGAGATAATATTTTGTGTGTAATGATAATGAATAAATGCTTATAGTTGATAGAGAATAAATAGGGGTATAGTCGGGAAAATCTTATTAAATCTATATGCAAGTCTTATATTTTTAAACAAGATCATTTAAACTATTTCTGAATAAAATCATTTAAACTATAGGTCTTATATTTCTAAACGGTGAGAGTAATGGTTTCACCTTTAAGTATGTTGGAAAGGAGAGACATACATAGATATACATCATTTATTTATGGTAATACGAGCATATGATCATTTATTCATGGGAATCAGTGGCGGACCCAGGAAGAAATTATAGGTGGGGTAAGCTTGAAGTATATATACACATAGGTATAAATTTGTTAGGGTATGCTCTACTTATGAACCAAATTTGTTGGGCTATACAGTATATACACATCTGGATATAAGAAACCTTGTAAATTGTAGGTGGGGCAGTATTTCAACCGCCATCTTATTGAGTCCATACGATGGGAATACGAGCATTCATGTGAGAAAGCTAAAGCGACCTATATTGGGTATCAGAAAAGAGCTAGTATTGTGTTGCAATCAAGAAATAGAGTAGTTAAGATACTCTGGGAAGCAATAAAAAAGACATTTCCCAAAATATGTTCAACAACTGCAAATGTGCGCATGCATAAAGACGCAGGTAGATATTGCGTCATAAGTAGTGGATCAACCAAACGCCACTTGGAGCTAGCGCCATCGTCTTCACCTAACAAGGAAGCAATAGTAACACCGATTGATGCATTATGAGTAGTAGCTAGCTTAGGCAGCCATCAAATATAACTACTGCATGCTAATGCACACAATTAGAGCTTAGCCCTGGCCAACTTGGTTGTTAGGGAAGAATCGCGAATCATGCATCAGTGAGAAACGTACTGTCGATCGATGTATACATACACCTTCTTCTACTTTTTCTCCAGAGAATATATACTGTACTTCCTTTCCCTTTGTGCTCTCTCTTCAAAAACAAAATCCATAAACACCACTGTAAGGGTGCGTTTGACAGAGCTCTCAGCTTCGCTTCCTCATAAGAAGCTGAGGAGCTCTACCAAATAAAAAAAATCAATCAGCTTCACATAGAAATCCGAGAAAGTGGTTCATGTTTTTTGACTTGCAGCCTAGAAGCCAAAAAAACCTACTTCCCACCTGATTCACAACCTTCTAGTTAGGGCACTCCCAACCCTCCACCTCAGCTGGTGTCTATAGAATTAATTACGCTGCCAACTAAGCAAAAATCTGATGTGGCATAGGAATTAAGGAAGGGAGAGAAGGAAAAACGAAGAAACCGTGTCTCATGCAAGAAACTGGGTCGGCGCGAGCACCAAGACGCAAGAAACTAGCAAAATCGGGGTTGGACGTTTCTGCGCGCTGACCAAGGTGTATTTGTGGTGCATGCATTGGTTTATTGCTCTCTCTCTCCTGTAGACACTGCTTATAGAAACCATGGGTTGGGAAACTATGCATTGATTTCTTACTCTCTCTCTCCTCTAGACACTACTTATAGACACCATGGGTTGGGACTGCCCTTATGAACCTCCCTACTAAGTTCATAACTATTTCTCAAATAAGAATCACTTCCACAAGAGAATCGATTCCATAGAGAATCAGGAGCTGCAGCTGGAGAATCAGGATCTGGAGCTCTACCAAACAAGCCATAAGTTGTTTTTTTTTTTCCAATTCGTCTCCCATACGTTATTTCAGTTTACTTTGCCCTATATAAATTAAGTTGCCATACACTATTTCTCATGGTTTTCATTTTCTTTACACTTATTTCAGTGATGTCAATGCCAGTTTTGATTATTTCAATACTTATTTCAATGAATTGAGTGGTTTTGGTGCTTATAATACATTGTATTACAAATACCGAAATCACTCAAATGATTGAACAAGTTTGGAAATAACTTATGTAAGTACTCAAGTCATTTAAAAAGTACAAAAGATAAAGAAAACTATAATAAATAGTGTTAACGCATGTCATGGGGGTAGTTACGTTATAAGATAACATAACTTATGGAGGGCAAATTAACTGAAAATGAGACATGGGAGGCAAACTGAAAAAGCAAGTAACTTACAGGGGTATTTATGGATTTTCCTAAAAAAATGATGATGTTCTGGATGCGTGCCTAATTCTGACGCATCTTCGGATTGGGATCGCAAGGCTACAAGTACAAAATGCGCAAAGGCAACATGAGGCCGATAAATTGACGTGATTGGGATGTTTCTTAGAAGTTCTCTAATTGTCTCCCTAATCTTAGTTTATTTAATCCTTCATTGAGGGTTTGTCTTAATTTTATTTATAAGGTCACGTGCTACTTAGACAATGCAAATAATTAGTACAAGTTAGGGGAATGGCAATGAGATAGGTGAGATGGCATTAGCTAAGACATTAAGGGTAAGGATGATAACCCTTTTCTGCTTCCTGACCAAAAATAAAGACAACAAGCATTACAACTTTTGTGCTTAGATGCATTCCTCCAATTTAATTTGCTGTGAAATATAGGATGTTGAGGGAGGGATATTTCATAACCCTACAATATTTCACAACACCTAAGAAAAATGGTTCTAGTGTTCGACAAATGCTCCGTGCATGACCTATGGGGTCAATTGCATCCACATATTTTTGCAAAAAGGCCTACGTCGTAAGGATATTTACATATTGTCTATAAGAAATGACCGCATTGCATGTTATTTGGTCACATTTGGCCCCATCAAGTATAAACATGCACATTATACTTCTTTATCATTTCTAATAAACTTTAGTACTAATTATAAGATACTCCAATATTCCAACCTGACTAAAATAAAAAAAATCCCGCTGCAGTCCATTGATCTCTTTATATACTACAAAAAAAACCCTTTCTTGTCAGCCTATCATTACCGGTTCGGCTAGAACCGATAGTCATAACACTATCACTGTCGGTTCATAAGCTAGATCGGCACAAATACTTGACTGAAGAAGAACCGACAGTGATAGTAACTTATCACTACCGGTTCTAAAAAAAACCGGCAGTGATACTATTATTACCGGTTCTTTTTAAGAACCGATAATGATAGTAACTTATCACTATCGGTTCTAAAAAAACCGGCAATGATACTATTATTACCCGTTCATTTTAAGAACCGACAATGATAAGTTACTATTACTGCTGGTTCTTTTAAGAATTGGCAATGATAATGGAGGAAGTATCACTGCCGATTCGGAATCTGAACAGGCAGGGATAATAGTATCACTATCGATTCGGAATCCGAACAGGTAGTGATAATATTTTCGAAAAATCACAACATTTTCATACGGAGTTGGATGGAGACAAAATTTATATGAAAATTGTAGCTCTCGATGAGATGTACAACTTTATAGTTGACAACTTTTTATTTGAAATCGTTTAGTTGTCCAAATAATTGTTGAAACTTTTAGATACAAAAGGATAAAAGGAAAATATATGTTATAGTAGTTGAGAAGTGTATGTTAGGTGAGATGGTAAGGACAGTTCACGCAAAGTAGCAGATCACGAGTTCGAATCCTGGCGACCACACGCGCGCGAAAAATCGTGTGACTTGTGACTTGCGACCACGTATACAAGGTGGTTCAGTGCAAATAATACATAAAAAAGGTACTATGTAGTAACTGGCCAATTACTCGGGTCAAAAAATTAGCCAATTACACGAAGAAACAAAGGGTACCACTATTTTTCATGCAAATCACAATGGGTATCTTAATAGTATTTAAGTATAGAGAGCGATAAAGAAGCATAATGCATGTATTTAAGTGGTACATCATGTGTGTGAGTAGTACTTCCAGTAGTAAAAAAAATTCCTTTGAGCTTATCATATT